>OX421895.1:8823332-10092205 GCA_949128065.1 Beris chalybata | reverse complement strand
TTTTCTGTTATTCTATTTTAATTAATTCTGTCTATTCGAAATTTGTCTGACATGTATGTATATTTCTTTTACAAATAAATTTGAAATTTTCACTTTTTTCATCTGGCAAACCTAGGACAAGTGCGGATAGTGCAGATTACTTTAAATCTCCAAATATTTATTGTTCAAAAACGCAAAAAAAACACTACCTACAGGATTCATTTTTTTTTTTCAAGACTTTTAAACAATGTAGCAATTAATTTCTTTCCAATTTGAATCCCAATTGTTATTTCCTTCGATATTTCGAATTTATTTCCATTGTAAATAGCAAACAGTTACGTTCAAATTATTTTCCGATTCACAGAATATCGTAAAGCACGAATAAGCTATCCGAAAAAAAATGTCAAAAGTTTATCCCGAACGCTCTTAGGAAGTTCATTCCCTCAGAATAATTCATTTTGTCTCAATTAACCCGGAGGGATTAATTAATTTTCGATAATGTTCTGCCGGAAAGTTCCGACAAAGGGACATTGTTAACTAACTCCTCTTCATAAACGATGTCCCTGGAAGGACTTATCCTCCATACAGGATAATTGTTATGGATTTGTGACGTGGTTAATGATATTGTCAATGTATCTTAATGCCTGCTCTCTTGATTTGATTAAACATCAATCCAATTTAATATCTTAATCCTTTATCGACCATTGAATATTTCTCTGGATTGGTTCTTGTTTTTTCATACCGTCAAAGATTTTCTATTTTTTATGTTCATTATTGCGAAATTCAATGAGAATTGTTTACGAAATGGCGCCACAATTTAGTTCTAGTAAATAAAATTTTATTTGGCCTTTAGTTAGATAAACAATGAACTAGTTATTTCATGGGTATTTTACAGTTTTCTCTGAACTATAATGTGCGGAATTTAAATTTAAATTACGCATTTAAAAATATATATATTAATTGTTTAAAGCTACGTCCGGGCGCAGTCGAACTGCAAGAGCCATAGAACTGAATTTCATATACACGTAAAATGTAGTTGAATTATTATTTTTCCTATTATGTATCTAAATTAAACGCACACTAAATCCCCGAAAGGCAATATCTATATTAAAAAAAATAGAAAATCAATAAGATAAAATTCTAGAACGAGAGAATCCAAGCGAATATAATTCAAAATTACCTGATATTAAAAAGCCTGAAAACTTAAAATCCCGAAGAATTAAATAAAAGACAGATAAAATTTAGAAAAGCTAATTTAGAAAATAGATCAAAAGTGATAAAACCACTGGTCAGATAAAACACGAATGACAAAATACAAATAAAATAGAATTAATAAAGATTAAAATCTCCAGGAACAAGAAATCAAAATTTGGCACAAATTCAAAGCGACAAAATTATTTCTTTTTAAAATAAGTCCAGAACAGATACAAATCAGAAAAATAAAATTTTATTAAGCCAAAATTTCAGAGGAAAACAAGAGAGCGCAATAAAACCTCTAATATACCACCATTAAAAAAAAAAACAAAATAGAAAAAAAATAGTTTTGGGTTTGTCGAAAATCTTAATGCCATAAAATTAAAATTTTATTGATAAAATAATTTTAATACCAAAAATCAAGAGATTAGAAAGCCATAAAATCAAAAGATAAACCAAGGAAGAAGTAGTTTTCAGGATTTCGTCTTTGGATGTCGTCCTTGACCTCCTATCAAGAGATAATAAATAGTCAGTCAAGCATACATTTCGGGAAAATAAAATTTCATAACATTTTTCTAAAAAAATTTACCTTTTGGAATTTTTTACTGATTTCTTTCGATATTTTTTTCAATCTTTTACAATTCTTGAATTTACATGAATTCTGCCATATCTGTTAGGTATCAAATAATCACTACAGGTGACTAATACTCGTTTCCAATATTGAACCCCAAATGGGTCGTTGTTCGCCGTTGCAAATTCCGTTGTAAATTTCATGAATTTCGACATATTTGTTAGGTCTAATAAGATATCGAAATTGTTTTCATTTCTAAAAGTTTTATATATAAACGGCTGAAAAGAAAACGATTTAATGATTTTTTCTAACTTTCCTTGTCTTGGAATTTTCAACTTAAATCGGAAAATTCGTTTTCAGAAGAACTTCAAATAATGAAAAAATAAATCTGGATATCTTTTCTCTGAATTATCGAACTTTTGGAATTTATAGCTAGATACATTTTTATTTATTGAATTGTTCTAATATTTCTTAAATTGTGAATATTTTCTCTCGGAATTCTGTTTTATTCTGATATGTTATTTTCAAAATTTTGTTCTTAAGTTATAGAATTTTGAATTGTTGGATTTTTCCTTACCGATTATATGTTTGAAATTTTTTGGAGGTCCCAAATATCTTTCTTTTATATGTGCAAACTTTTTCCAATATTGTCCACTTTCTATTTATTTCACTATATTATCCTTAACCCACTATTAAGGGTTAAGGATAATAAATATAAGCAGGAATAGGGATTTGAAAATGTTGCAGCGTTTTAAGCAGCGACCATCACTTCTTCCACACTTTTACTTTATTAATAATAATACAGTATTGTTATTGATTTTCAAAAAAAAAAAATTTGCTGCCCTCAAAATTTTTTTGTGTACATTTCATGACTAGTAGACACGAAAAAAGCAATAAAAATTTTCACTCCGTCTGTCCGCCGTACGCCGTACGCCGTACGTCGACCGCCAAAATCCTTTGAAGGCTCGTAGCTCTCCAACCAGTGGAGCTATTAAATTTAAATTTTTTCTAGGAATAGACTGGGTAGACCCCTTGAATTGACATTATTTTCAGGGGTGGAGGTGTGAGGGGGAAGGTGGGGGAAGCGTTTTAGACGAAAATTTTTGGTTTCTAGATGTCAGCAACCGCTTATGTTAGGAGACTGAAACTTGGAATTTCTATAAAGCTTTGATAGTGGACCCATTTGCAAAAAAATTGATGATATGGGTGAAGGGGTGTGGGAGTGGATGGGAAAGCAATGCATCCGAAACGCAAAAAAGATCTACACATTCTAAAATCTATATCTCCTAAACCGTTAATAGCAAGCAATTAAAACTTAACAAATATCTGTAGTTATACTAGGAGAGTAGATTGAAACAACATTTTTGGGTGGGGGTAGTGGCGTACGGGGGTGGGGGGTGAAATACTTAACATTACGATATCTCCCAAACCAGAGGCACCAGAAAAACAAAATTCGGTTTGGATATAAAGTGTAATAAATAAAGATTGCTCAAAGTAAAATATTTGAAGGGGGCGGGGGAGTACGTAAGTGGAGGGGATAAGAATTTTTCAAAAATAACACGTTTCAAATCTCAATAACAGTGCAAGATGGATGCTTCAAATTTTTACCAGAAGTAGGCCTAATAGAACCCTAGTAGGGAAAAAAAATTTGGGGGTGTGGGTGTAGAGGGTGAGGGTGGGGAAGGGTGAGAAAGAAAAAGTTCCGATGCTTATATCTTAAGAATCTATAATGATAGGAAGCTGAAACTTGGTATTTAGATAGAGCTATAGTAGTGGCATGGTGGAAAAATAATTTTTTTTAGGGGTAGTATGGTACGGTGGTGGGGGGTGTTTTTCCTAACTTTAGAACGGCTTATGCTAGGAAGTTGAAACTCGGTACGTATTTGTAAATTAACCAGCAAAGTAATTCTGATAAAAAAAAATTCGAATATTCATTGGCGTTCAGAAGGGGGGGGGGCAAAAAAAATTATCAGTATATATAATATGCATATATTTTTACGATTTTCGTCATATCTACTAGGTCTTTCAAAATATTGAATTCATTTTTATTCTACGGATTTTTCATATGAATACCTAGAATGTGTTTTCATGATTTTTTGAAATTCAACCCCTAAGAGGGTGTAAACTGGTTGCATACTTTTTCATGAATTCCACCATGTTTCTCAGGTCAGATCAGATATCGGATATCTTTCCCAGGCTTGTTTAATAATCACCTATTTTTAAGTTTTTTATTTTTCAACCTCTAGACCGCATTCCGGAATATGACCCAATTATTTAATTCATATGGTACACCCTTTTCTAACCGCTTTTTGTTAGGTTTTCAGTCACATAGTAACATATGCCGCATCCCCGAATAAACCACGTTCCGAACTTCTGCCGGAAAAATAATAAAGTTGCGCCCAGACTGTTGGCAGATTTTTGTTCTGTGAAAGACAATGAATTAGTTGAAAAAAAAACATTTTTACTAATTAATAGTTCAGGGGCAGTGACTGTTCTTATCCAAAAATCACATAAACAAACTTCCAACAAAATAAATATATTGCTATGTTCGGAAAAGATTAAATAAAAAGTATTTTATTTAAAATGATTTTAATTTTAAATGCTGATATGACTTAGTTACAAATTTGGTTTACCAGAACTTCCCTATAATATTCATGTGTTAAAGGTCTTGAAATAAGCTCCGCATAAACTCAACGTTCATTAAAAATATTGTATGCATTAGCACGATAGTACATAATGCTTAAAAAATATGAGCTTATTTTGTGAAGTTAAAAATAGCGAAAATCCTAAAAGGTCGTAAAATATATAGGTGGCTCTTTGCCAAAACAAAAATCGTATTTCTCGCAAGGTAATTAGATCATACAAACTAGCATAGTTCAGACATAAGCCTTTTTCAAAATCATTACTTCGCTTTTTTTTCGTGGAGTCAATTATTTAGCTGTATATTTTCATATCGACCTGAATTTGAATTTTTGATTGTGCAATAAATCTTCCGAAGGAAAATATTTACAGTATGTATAGCAGATACATTACACGAGAATTATTTTGTGTATATTTTCATATGTGATTATTAGAAATGAAAGAAAAAATAATATCGACTAACTAAACACAATTTAGCGAGAGGATAAATATTAATAAAAGATATTAGTAATCCTAGACGTATTTATAGAGCAAACTTGCACCGTAGGTAATATTATTTCGTTCTGGGATTTATTCATATCAGTGGTAATTTCATGTGTAGAAATTGCCGGCGTACAGGGATTTCATTAGATATTATTGCAAATTCGATTTAGCTACTTATTCATTTTATTGGTACTTAATTAAAATAGTTGATTGGATTCCATATTTTGCCCCAACTTATGCAACGGACGTTCTATTGGCAACAGCTATCCTCATTAAGTCTTTCTCATAAAGTACGTTTTCCAGATTGGAAAAACAACCAGACTTTTCCAGGTTTCTTTGCGCAGATTTCTTTTTCGAAATTTTCACAGTTTAATCTGTATATAATCTTACATACGACCAAACATTTGGAATACGAATAGAACCTATATTTTTTAATCGAAAAGAGTGGTTCCACCTCGTTAGTACTGACTTATCCGCTGGTTCTAACCTCCTCAATATCTCATCATTTAAAGTACCTACAGTTGCAATTTTTTCACAAAGGAAGGTAAACTCATTAAATTCAACTCAAGTACTTGTAAGGAATCCGAAACTTCAATAAATTTGCAAATGATAATAATCAGAATAATTTTCTTGGTCTTAACGATTGACGAAGGAACTTTCTTTTTCGCTGACTTTCATTGATTTAATCTGATGTCTCTAGCTCTGAAGTAAGAGATCTTGGATCTTGGTTGATAATTTTGGAGATATCCAAGTACCGTCCTTAAGAACTTTTAGATTATCCTATAAATAGATCAATCAATTAATATTATGACATGTGAAGATAATGAAATATATTACGGAGGTAGTTAAGATAGGCAATAGAGAAGTAATATTCTGCCTACATTACTTTGGCAAAATTCTGAAGTATGTAGATCTACTCAGAAAATAATTTATTTCAAAAAAATTCAAATATCTATTTTCATACGAAAGGGGGGCTAACAAAATTATCAGTGAAAATAGAATTAATATATTTTCACGATTTTCATAATATCTCTTAAGTCTTCTGAAATATTGAGTTAATTTTTATTCTATAGATTTTTAAGATAAATGGCTAGAAAGCGTTTTCAGGATCTCTTGAAATTCGACCCCTAAGAGGGTGTAAAGGGGTTGTATACATTTTTACGAATTCCGCCATATCCTCATTTTTGATAAGATATTGAATAACTTTTTTCTACGTGCTTATTTTTTAGTCATCTAAAATCCGAACCGATCGAGTAGTACTTCATTGAATCCTTAAAAAAGGCTTCTACACACTATGCTATAAAAACAAATTCTCGTAACTTTCATTAGTGCTAAAAGCCATACATATATCTGCTTAAATTTATTTTTACCATAATCTTTTCCTAATATAATCAAGCACTTTTTTGATACTCGCAAACCAGCTTTTCTAATCCTGTATCGCTGCGGTATAATGAATTGCCAGAAAAATCTACGAAAACCTAATGAAATTCAAGCTACGACAATGAGCTATGCAAATATGTTTCGAAATTGAAAATTCCTGAGCCCATAGGGATGGATGCCTTTCGCGCACATCCTTTTCCGGTGTACGTACGGTCGAATAACTTTGCCACAAGTTAATTAAATTTATCAGTGTTGCAATAACAGATACATGTAGCGGTGAGTAAGCCTCCGGAGCTGGCAACATGTTCCATTCATCGGAGCAAATCCTCACCCTATTGTTAGTTCCAAACCGCATTACGTAGCTGGTTGAAAGCTGGACATTATAGTCAAGAGTGGGTCGAAACCAGCTTACAGGTTTGTATTCCACTTCATGGTTAAGTAAGTCCTTTCGGTGAGTAATAAACAAGGTGGTTATTTGGGTTACATGTTCACTCCTCCAGTTTTGCAGGACATAATCGAATACCGAAAGCATCTTACGTGCAAAGGGTACTTGTTTGAGGCCTCGGATCTTCATTAATATTACATGATCTGCTTCTGCTAATTCCAGGTGATATGATGATCTGAATTTCTTATTGGCAAAAGGACCAACAAAAAGGGATGCTTTGTCTTTGAACTTTGTTGCCATAACAATGCTTAGAAATATTTCGTTTCTGCGACGTTTTCTTTTGTACCTATCGTGTCCTAGCTCTGGATTGCTTTCCTTTCCCATCTCAACAATTAAATTTATTTCTTAAGACTTATCTGTTCGAGCGTCTCTCTCAATAAAGAAGAAATTTGTTGCTGTGGTTATTATTTCCGGAAGCCTACCTTGCTTCAATAGATTCCAATTGGCCTGAACTCTTAATAACAATGTGGTTTCAGCTTGGTAATATTTCACGTTGACGTATACCAGTATTGGTGCGACTATCAAGGGTGGTATATGTAATCCATAGAAATGAATTTGTTCGGTCAGTGTGTGGCAGGTGCTGTTCTCTGGGGTATTATTCGTGGAATCGTGGACAAGGCTGGACCGTATTAGTTGCTCATTATTTATTGCCATTTGTTTTGCACATAAGTTTTCTTATCAATAATTGATGGTCGAGGCTTCTACAAGTAAAAATTTGATTTTTGTTCAATTAACGCCAATTAGCTGCTGCCATTAGAAAACTTTCCGCAACAATCAATCTTATGATATTATCGATGAAATACTGAACTTTTCTTTATATTGCACTAAAATGTTCCATTCTCAGTGTCCAGTTCCTCTGATACCTACTGAAAAAAAACGTCAAATCGTCAAATTTTTCGATAGGACTCAAACTAAACGAGATACTGGTCTTAATGTTCATGAAAAATAGAAGGTTACATTCATTTACTTTGAAGAAATACTGAAAAAAAAATTTCAGCCGTTTTCTCAGGATGTTTGAGCAGATCCACCCACAGACAAAACGTTTTTTAAAGTTATATCAATAAATTTCAGTATTAAACAAAATACAAAAGTTAAGGAAGTGCACATTTGATGACGCAGTAAATTTTTTTTCGATCTTTACAATAACTATCACATTAAAATGTGCTATGTAAAGTAGTGTAAATTTAAAACGGAGTGTAAATTTAGATGGCAATCTATGTAAAATATTAGGTTGCATAATTGTAGGTTACGTAAAGTAATTGGACAAATATTTCTAAAACTTTTGTTTGGTCGTTACACGAATGAAATTTTTTTAGATAAAAACAAAAATAGTAAAAATTTTAGTCCATTTGTAGAATGAACTGTGACACCAAAGCTCTTCTATTGCAAATTTTATTCGTCCATAAAAGCTGAGACAATAAATTGAAAGACGTGCCTACGCATTTACTGCAAATTAATCAAATTAAATTGTCTATTCTATTTTCATTGCGGTTCCAATAATAATAAAAAAAAGTTTAAACTCAGTTCATAAAATCCAGAAATTCATTAAAAAAAATTACTCAAACAGCTGACCACTTATCAGCGTTCATTTCATCGCGTTGTACTCCACGCCCCAATTGCTCCCTCATCCCTTTCGATTCTTATCAATTAGGTACATTGTTCGTTGAAGGCTTGTGCTAATATTTCTCACATTCCGTTATCCTTGTCGATGTAATCAATCATCCTTAAGCTTGTTGACATTGGTCAAACACAGGACGCGTGTGTTTGTCGCATTTTAGTGTCCTTTCGAACAATCGCCAACACATACTACATTGGTATAAATTCCACATAAAATAAAAGACAGAGGTTCACCGCACATACCACAAATTAAGAAGTGAATCTTAAACCCTACACCCTCGTTTCCGTCGTTCATTTCATCTAGCTTTTACCGAAGGATCTTTTTCGGAATTTTCTCGATGAAGATTTTTTTTTTTTGTAACTTGGCGGTTGAAATTTGATAAATTTCTGTAATAAATTCCATTTTCCTGGTGTTTTATGTTATAGCTTTTGGGGTAGTGGGTGTAATTAGCGCAAGTATGCTTATTTAGTAAATTAAAAATTAATGGGCATAATATGCTTTCGAGGAGTTTTTTTTTGGTATTTGGTCGTTTCGTTGGTATTTCGTCTTCTATTCATTAATTTTCTTTTCCGCTTCTATGGATAGAAGTTAGGTTTCCATAAAGGGGGTATGTCCTTAAGAAGTTTTCTCTTTGGTTTCTTTGAAAGTTTCACTTTGTAGTTGCGCCAGCTTGTTTACTTTTCCGAATTTTTTCGGTTGTAATCGCAACTTCTAAAAGTCGAACAAATTTTGAAGAAGGTACTGATACTCGTTGATATAAACTCCTAGAATTTTTTCTAGAAACCTCTTTGCTGAAGGTATTTGATCGCATCCCACATTAAAAGTTTTGGCTACTGGTACTGAATATTTTATTTGCACATCAATCAAGTTCTAAAAAGTGCCATAACTAATACCGTTAAACTGAATTCGGACCTTAACGAATTCATGTTGTTTTTTCAGTACTGAATACGTTAGAAAAGACACTCCAGCAGAATTATACCCTGTACTGTACAACGCAGGTTTTCTTATTTGAAAATTGTACACTTATAATGTAGATAACTTTTTATGATAGAGTCCAATAATTTATTTTAAGATTTTTTTTTATTATTTGAATATGATCATTGATAGTACCTACAGATCATTTGGAAAGTCAGATGCAGCTTTTTCTATAAAATTTAAAACTAAATTAAAAACTTTTTTGTATTTTTAAAAACTTTTTTTTAATTTCCATAATATCGTCGAATATTCCCCTGTTTTAATTGTTCATAAAAAAAAACTTACTAGTCATAATAAAAGTTTCTCGTAGAAACTACTCGTTTTAAATTTTTCTCATTAAATTGACGGTATATCTGATTAAAGCTTAGGGTGGAAAATAGTGCTGTAATATCATCTGAACAATTTAGCATTTTCTTCCACATCGTGTCTATCTACTCAATACTTTCCAGACACATTGGCCATTATGATGTCCTTACAAAGGTAATCTACGTGACATAGGGGCTACTATATTACAATTACGCTGTTATCCAGCCATCGTGTCAAAATGTAGCTAGGAGGGAGATAAAGTTTTATTACAATTTTATTTCTTGACAATTTTCGCCAATGATGTCTTGACGGTATAAATTTTTCTTTGAGCGTGGCATCTCCGAACGAGGATTTCTATAAATCCACCGTGAAGCGTGAAATGCGTGTAATCCCATTTTGTGAGTTTCAATGATGTCCAAGTTTCTATGTGATACCAGAGTGAAATTGAATGCTGAACAAGTCGGATAAGGTTATATAATAAAGTTTTTAACAAAGTCGAATCGGTTTTCTGTAGCACTTCCAGGCAGCAGGAAGGTGATATTTATAAATCTGATCAAAGAATAGAAGCAGTAGTCGAGCAGTAAGCCATGGCAATTTAAGCTTGACTAGTTTTTAGTTCAACTTTCTTCAAGTTGTGGAGTAGATTTCTGGTGTCGACACGATGTAATTAAGTCAAGGTAATGTAAAGTGGTAATTACTTCACTCGCGTAATTAGAAATTTCTTGTGGGCAGAGCTGACAGCATTGGCAGCATTAGAAGAAACAGTACCATCAAGGGAACCAATTACATGATATAAATACAAACGATTCTTACGCTAATTGAAGTTCACGTAATATTCACGGGTTTTCAAGATATTAAGAATTGATACATCAGGCAACGCCTTTACTGGAGAGATAACTAGATATTAATTTTACTTTATAGTAGTAAAGTGTTGTGATCAAAAATGTTCGTCTGTCCGCCAAACGCCACCTCAGAGGCGGCTTATTCTAGAATGCTGAAACTTATCTTGACTTTATTTTGTCGGAAGTCAAAATTGAGTTTTTGATATCGCCGTAAAATATGGCTCAAAAATCTCAAGAATTGACGCAGCTATGGCATTTTTAATTTTGAAATATAAAAATGGTAGTTTTGCGATAACCAATGTTAAAGTTTGAATATAAAATGGAAAAATTATAAGTTCTTAGACATTAAGATTACCTAATTAAGTTACCTAATTAAGTTGCCATCCACCGTCATGATATATTTCTGGTATGTACCCCAATTTTCAACAACCCACAGGTAATATTTACAGTGACAGGTTTCGGCCTGTACTGAAAATGATGAGATCCTATTTTTAAAAATGCTTAAATAGTTGTTTTTTCTTCGATTAAATTTAATGCTTTTTGAAGTGAACGTGAATTTGATATAAAACCTAAGAAATATAGCGAAATTCGTGAACCACTTAGAGTTTAAATATCGAAATATTTTTAAAAACTTTCCTAGGCACTTATAAAAAGGGTCTGATGAACTAAATTAAATTACAGAAGTCGACTTCTTAAAAGATATAACGAAAGTCGTGAAAATGATGAAAACCCGTTTTAGGGCCTTTTTCTCCAGCTTTGAACGCCAATGAAAATCTATTTTGCTTTATTCATTCCTGTTGCATATCTAATATACTTACTAAGTTTCACCTTCTAGCCAAAGCCGTTTAAGAGAACCGATTTAAGAGAACCTATGTGAGAGAACCAATTTAAGAGAACCGATATGAGAGACCTCCGTATAATGACGGGGGTGTTTGTGTACATCTTACGAATTCCGATATATTTCTTAGGTCTAATTCATTTTTACTTTTTACATTTTTACTACTAAAAGCTTTAAATTTATTCGAAGAAACATCCGATTAACAAATTTGTCAATACCTTTCGAGATATATTCATCATCTAAAGTGCTTTGTAGGGCTTAGCCTCTCATTCGAAAGTCTTGAAAAGTTGAACTCCAAGATATTTTAAGTACCTAATTTCAACCTGATGATATGTGATATTGCTCTTAGAATCAATTTTCAAATACGTCACCAGAATTGATACAAAGCGCTACTTTAACATTTCATTCTTTAAACACCTTTAATTTAAAATTATGTTCCAACAGGTAATGCTAGCACGTAACTGATCTCAATAAATCACCTAATCACCCTATTAGCCGAAAAGAAACACATATATAAAAACGACCTTTTTTGCTTTCGGAACGCTTTAAACTGAAGCAGAAAACGTCCTGAAATCTCTTTACCGCATAGAAATGAAACACCAGAAGGAACGCTACTAAGGAATTCTGCTAACATAAATCACTGCAGCATCTGGTAACCAGACGAGAACCTGGGCATCATTCATAAGAAAAAGGTGTTTTCTTTAAAAATGCTACACATTGTGGCTCCAGTGTCTTGGCGCTTGGTGAAGCTATCACATTGGATTTTTTTCGCTACGGATTTATGATGTGACCATAATAAAGATTGGCTGAAAAGTTTAGTAATTCTAAATGTGCTTGTATTTTTCAACAAAATAATTCTTTTTTTTTTGCTTAAAATTTACACAAGACGGTTTTTGTCTAAGAACTTGAGCATTACTTTCGCTAGAATGTACTAAAAAGCTGACAAACTCTTTTTTGAATACCGTCAACAGCAAAGATTTAGAAGAGAAACATCAGTTGTTGCAATTGAAACAGTAGAAAAACTATGACATGACGGACATTTGATTTATAATAGGGACAAAGTCTTTTCGATATAAAGGGATTATTGTAGTAGACGGCGAGACATTGTGCTCACATTTTGAAACAATGCATTGCTCGCGTTAAAGGAAGAAAGATAGGTCGATGGGTGGTTTTTCAAATATATCCCTGTCTAAAGTTTCGGTGGATATTTTAATATTCCGAAGTTGGGACAACTTTAATATAGCTCCTTTTTCTTACAAAACTATGGGGTTTCTAGTCGCGTTTATGTTTTCGTACTGAGAATTTTTTCCTATCAATTTGTATTATCCAGACAAGGACTATTGCTGAAATTTATCAGGAAAAAAAAGGAATGCTTTTGTCTTACTTTACATTCATGTAAGGAAAGTTAGTGCTGGAAATAACTTCCACAAATAATGTAATAAACCCGTGTTGCAGTAGTAATATTTTCAACATAGTACGGTTACAGATTTTACACACAGTCATTTCTTTTTATTTATTACAAAGCCCGGACAATATTCTCGTTCCTGCTTTTATAAAGCAACATATTGCGCATATTAAGAAAACATTTTATAGGAATAATCCAATATTCATAAAGATGTTGGTATTATGTGGTCCGACATAAATCATGTGGAATAAAATTCCGTCAATATAATCGACAAATGAACTAGAAACATAATAACAATACATTCAAATGCTATGATAAATTTGTTCGTCCTAATTGATACGAAGCTTGAAGTCATTACTGGCGCCCAGTGTGGGTCACATTGTGTAAAAGTGGGTCAAAATATTATCACTTGAAAATATAACGGAGTAAAACATAAACTCAGCCTAAACTTTCCGAGGGGAGAGCCAACCGGAGACTGGATGTACGTATATTCTTAGAACGGCTTATGCTAGAAACATTAACTTTAAACGTACATATATAAAATTATTTCATTGAGACGTTTGCCGAAAAAGAGCGAAGAATCTTGGCCATTTATAAACCGATTTGAAATTTTTTTTCTATGAATTTCAATAATTACTTATAATCTTATGATCTGATTTTCAATTTCGTTTCATAGCATGGCACATTCCAAAATACTTATAATAGATAATTTTCACTATAACTAAGCCCGTTGACGATTTTTCGTTCGTCGAAAATTAAATGTGACACGTTGAACGGTGGCGCCCAATGTAGGGTCAATGTAAGGTCTAGTACTAGCTAGAAGCGAAAACAAAATTTTCTGTCAATTGATATACAAAATCGACTAACAATTTTTGCTCGAACGAAGAATTTATTTGAGAATTTTCGTTTCGCTTCTAACTAGGTAGCACCAGGCTTTAAAGATAACTTCATTCTGTTATTTTAAAAGTATTGTTATATTTATATATATGTAGACATATGTTATGTACAATATTTTTGCTTAAACTAATTATTATAAAAGTTTCGGAAGATGAAATTGGACCTGAACTCAAATCCGAACGGAAAATTAAGAAACTTAGAGATTTAGTTCATGCTACAAAGTTGAAACTTCTATAAAAATATTATACATTATAATATATTTTTAAAAGAAATATGTTGCAAGCGATAAACAAACCCGAAAAAAAAATTCCTCAAAAGAAAACTCAAATCGAGCACAGGGCTGAATGTAATGTATTACATCCGATTGAAAAAATATCATCAAGGGTGTCAGGGCCTGATTTGCACAGTCCTTTTCATAGTATTATTTTATTAAACAATTTATTAAATTTCTAAAATGTAAGTTAAGGTTCATCTGGAGAGTTGGACGTTAAGCAGCTTTCGGTTGGAGACGCAGTACCCAGTGCGGACCGAAAATGTTGAAAAAAGAAAACAGAATTTATTTTAGAATGATATGTATATCGTAGGCCGCTTCTTTTCTGCCCTTAAATGTACCTACCAAAGTAATTCCTTCTGACAATTCATTCTTTCATTCTTTAGACACTTATTGCTAATTAGAACCATCTCAAGTTTTCATTTAACTAAGCAGCTTATCATTGAGAATTGTTCTTTAGTGAAGTTCATAGTATTTTGCAAACTGAATTATTAAGATTAATTATTCGAGTACATTTGAGTTCGCGATAACAGAAGCTTCAGTAATTATTTTAATACTGTACTATTTATCAATAAATATAAAAGTGTAATAAATTTCTCTTATCGTAGTATTTTTTCCAACTGATAGTCATTTATAATTTACGTTCTGCATATATAAATATTTAAAAAGCAAAGTTTGCCGTTCGCCCAAAATTTTAAACTGAACTTCTGTGAACCAACTCTTTTCATATTCAAATTTTACATTTTTAAAATTCATTCAGTGCAGTGTAGCAGTTCGTTGTAAAAATATTAAAATTTTGGCGTTAATTTTTCATTGAAGATAAAAGGCAACTCTTGTCTCATCCTCGTTGTGGTGGAAGCTAATTATAGCCGCGAGTATTTTGCTGGATATGACGGATTTTACTGAGAGAACGGAAGCTAAACGGGAGGTCGGCTATAGCCCATAACGCCATAACCAACATACGCTTTATCTTTTGTTGTGTTTCACGTTAATAAGGAAAACCGGCGTGTGTGGTTTTACATATGCGCATCGGACAAAGCGGAAAATTTAGAAAATTTTCGGTAGAATATTAAATATTATGGTTTCTTCTATGACAATTTTTTATTGCGGATGTTATCGTTAAACGACAGTAAATAAAGTTTTCTAATAGTTAGTCGTGAACTTGGATCATAAATTTCTATGTGAGTCAATTTGGCTGCTTGGTATCGGTTTATAATTGTCCGCTTTTTTCGGGTTAAACAAAAATGCTTTTCGGTCAGGATTTCAGTTTCGGAACAATTTTCCAGTACTAGGTCCAAAACCGGATACCAAATTTTTTTCCTGAAATTAAATGCTATCTGTTTTAAAGAGCTCAGTTTTATCTCACAGTTGAAAGAAGCCATTTGCTGGAAAACACCAAATTTTTTCATATCAATGAAAACGCTTTATTTTATTTTTTGCTTCTCTATTAATTGAACAATAAAGGAATAAAAGAGTATAAGGAATTTCGGTGTAAGAGCTACTCCAAAGCGTTAAAGGATTTTCCTTCATAATTGCATAGATGCTGGATCGTACGCCAAACTTAATCCTATAAAATTTAAGGACGTTTTTATATTATTATCGGTTTTCACACACGTTTCAGGCTACTTAAATGATTAATACTGGAAAGATTATTAATCTCTTTCATTACTTTTAATTTGATCCCAAGCTTTTAAGCAATGAAAAATTATACAGTGTGCCTAATTTTTTATTGCCGGTTTATGGGTTCTCGCATATCCGTAAAAAGTTTTCACGCATATTTAAAGGACCTTACCTTTGGTGCTGTTCGAAGAAGTATATCGAACGACCTGAATTTCTCCTCGAATGCAAATCGATTACAGGTTACAAGATGAATGAATGGAAATAATTTTCAATAACTTTTGTTTGGAGGTTACAACAAGGTCTTGCGAGCAATCAGCTAAATAAATGGGACGATTTTGTAAGTGAAAAAACTTAGTCTTACAAAGTTTTCGAGTAGATTCTAAAGACTAGGTGACAGGATATGTTCTACTCTCGCTATCTTGTTAGGAAAGACGATGATGTTATAAGTATATAATAAAATTTAAATTTTAAGTATCTAACTATAAAAGCCATATCTTTCCAATCCTTACCACTTAGATATATGTATTTATTTTGTTAACTGTAGGTTTAAAGTCAAATAATACCATAGATACACAGCTAGTAAACAAACCATGGTATTGAAATCATAGTATTGAAACTAGATGCACATGATTGACAGTATGTAGTATAATCAAGAAAAGGAACTTAGTTGCGATACTCGCCACACAATTGGGGAATGGCACTACTAGCAGTAAAATGCATAGTAAACTAGGTAAGATTGTCGAAATCGTATACCATGAAACTGGTTCAATACTATACGATATATAGTTTCTTTATCTCGTATATGCTTAGTATTCTGTGATACACTGCTGATATTAACAATATTATGATATCAATACCAGCAGAGGTATCCATGGCATAACCTTATCTAATCAACTTATGCAACATAAAAAAGGTATTAAGAAAATTTGAAATCGGGAAATATCTTGAAACTGAAAATAGTTTTGGAGATAGCAGATGTTAACTAATACTGCTGTAGTAGTTATAGATCAAAAAGTAAAAGTTATTAATGGTTTCTTATTAACAAATAACAAATTAAAATTAAAAATAATGTGAAATGACTTCTAGAGTTTCTAATCTTTATTTTTGGGACCATACCTGTGAATAAGAAAAATTTATCATTCAAAATTGCACTCTGTTAAAAAAAAGCATTTAGATTAAAGGTGTAAAACTTGAATAGTTTTGTAGCTGGAGCAATAAACTTAATTTAATATGAACGGTGACCAAATAGACTTACATAATATCAAGGAAAATAAATGAGTCTAAGAACGCTTGTTAGCAATTTCTTTTTTCTGTAGTCTATTTTATAACCGGGTAAAGTGAAATTCTCAGAAGTAGACTATTGAAAAAAATACATGGATTACAATGAGATAAAGGTCGTGTGTTAAAAAAATATAGTAAAGTAGGTATCTAGTGGTTGTAAAACAATCACACGGAATAACACAAACTCATGATTATCTTTGTAAGTTAGAACTTCGTAACTTGAAGTTTGATGCCATTTGTAAGAAGACATTGGACATATCCTAACAGTTACAGCCATGATAAAAAAAATTCTTAAGCTTATAGCTACAAATATTGTACAATAACCCCAAATAGTTTTAAAGAAAATTTTTCCGGACTCAAAAAATAAATTTTATTCGGGTAAATGACCATCTTCCTTAGAAGATATCTCCGGCAAGTTAGAAAACTTTAACATCGCTCACAATCAGGAATTTTTCTATCTGATTTCGGCAGTTAGTATTCTGTTGAAATAGTCGAAAACTTTTATTCGCCCGAAGAAAGCCTGAAACCAAACTCACAAAAGAAACAGTGAAATTTCTTATTTTCATCGTTCTTATATAGGGTATGTTACATGCCAAGTGAACAGAAGAAAGTCCTCTGTCGAAACGGAAAACTTTTGCTGAATCACCGAATCCTTGTGATGTGTTCCATATAAAAATTTCAGGATTACATTGCGAAGCTTTCTTCGAAATAACCCCTAAACTGGTGGTACAGTTCGGTTTTTTTTTTGGCAAATCATTTAGTGGTGATGAAGGCTGTCTGTAAAGTTCGTGGTATTTATCTTAATATCTCATTCGTGAAATCAACCCTGGCATCTGGACGTGAACTCAACATTATTTTACCGATTGTCTAAGAAATTTGCAGTATTTCTATGAATTCACCATTGTGATCAATTATGTGGGTCGAGACATGAATTAAGGATATAATGGATAACGTAGTTAATGTTTAATTTCCGTGACTATTACTCGATTTATGGCGAATAATGCATCTTAGTTTGCTTTCTAATCGCCGGGACTAAATTTTTTTTTAGCGTTCAAGATTTTCGATATCCACCCGGACTCATTGTTTCGATAAGTCCGCATTTTCCTGCTTGTTTATGTATTTTACATTTGTTCAGACTTATATCATTCTGCTCATTATTCTACTAATTACTTTTTTTTATTTAAGAAGAATATCGAATTCCAGCTTTGATTTGATTTAGGGGATCGCCTCTCAAAGTTTAATAACAAACAGCACCACATATTTTTTCAGTTTCACCAAATTAATGAAATTTAAATTTTATGAGTCTTTACAGAGCTCTATAATTTCTTACAAAGAATTAATTTGCCAAAGGTGCTCTAATAAATTCCCAAGACTGAACCGAATCTCCATCGTAACTTATCATTAATTTTACAAATATGTTTTCCTCTTTGAAGTAAACTTAATCCGGAACATTTAGAAAAGAAAATCAGATTTAATCCAGCTAGTGGTTGTAAACTATGGCAATACTTAATTAAGTTGATTACAGAAAGAGGTAATTAGTGTAATGATTTGGAATCTAAGTGTACAGCAAAACTTTTATTGGGATCCAATCTAATTTATCGTATTACATTCTTCGTTTAACCGGGTTCACGTCTTATATTTTACAATGGAAATACTTCTAAGAAGATTCTTGCTAATTACAATTTCTTTTTGTGTAATGACTAAATTATTTGTAAGCTCTATTGATCTAAATTCTATCAAAAAACATTTTTTAGGAAACAAAATGGAAAAGTTTTTGATCAAATTAGGCTTTGAGTATTGAAAATAAAGAATCTGTAGAACAATATTTGACGATTATACTATCTGACTCCATTTGCCAGCGAAATGGCCCAATCTTTGAGAGAATTTCATAGAAACTAATGCCAAATATTTGACAATTTTTGCTTGCAAACGAAGTAAGATGCTGTAATTGTCTAATTGTTGCTTATCAAATTTTACAGAAAAATATCAGGCTTTGTGTAGAAAATATACATATAACAAAATTCGACAAATAGAAATTTTTTGGTTTCATTATTTGAGTGCATTTGTAAGCAAGAACAGTCACACATTTGTCATAGTGTCATATAGTTCTAGTACAGGCTATTTTTTTAAAACATTTTATGTTTGATAATGGACTCAGTCGAGTCCGAAACGTCACACAAAAAAAATTTAACAGTATTCACCGAAAAACCTCGTATTTTCAATTCGAAATGTACTGTGAAAACATTCATCAAAAATTTTATTTGTATTATTCAGCACATACATATATATCGGAATTTAGGACATACCTACGGCGTACAGATGGGTAAAATTTCTTTTTTTGCTTTTTTCAAGTACTGAAACATTTTGGTTTTTAAATCTTTAATAATATTTTATAATTAAAATAATAAACTAATTTCCAGCCGAAATGTATATAGTAGCCATAGTGGCAAAAATTCTAATACAAACTTCTGTTACTTTGGGCGATTTTGTTTCCAAAATATTATTACAAATTAAAAATATTACAAGTCCCACGGGCGAGAATATTTTTATAGTTATACTTTGAAGTTGAACTATAGTTTTCTCACTAATATTTTAGATTAACCTTCTCTGCAAATTTATTGTATTAAATTTTTTGTTCGGCCTGTATAAGTTAATGTCCTGGCATTTGAATGAGTACCATACTCCAATTTGGTTTGCGTCTGTGCTAAATCATAATAGTTACTTACTTGTGTGATGCATTTATTCGTGTTCATAAATTTTTAACATAAATAAATTTTACTAAGGCCCGTTCCTACAATCGTCAGTTACGTTCTAACTGGAACTTTAACTGACAGATTTTCATACAAAACTTCTAGTTTAAGTTCCGGTTAGAATTTAACTGACGATCGTAGGAACGGGCCTAAGATATTGATTTGTCTCCGAGAATATTTGTAAGTTTCGTTATAAAATCTACCATTTGTCCTGAATGTTGACTTGTACTAAGGTGCCAGGAAGTAGAATTTTTAATGTGTTAAGTGAATTCCTTTCGAGGTGGCAGCTTTAACCACATCCTGAAATTTTGGCAAAAACTAACCTTTCTTTCATGCACGAGGCGGTTTCTCAATCTTAACATATCTTAAAATTTTCTACGGAAAATGAAGTACCTGCGCACAATAAAATCTTAGTACTAACGACTTGGAACTGAAAATCTTTGAACTGGAACATAAGATGTACATTGAACAATTTTGCGATACAGCTTGTAATCCACTGGATGATTGATTAGAACGCAAAATACATACCCCAAAAATTATTTGTCATCGTAAAAAAAACGTTTGGTATTATAAGATTAATTTTCTACCATCTCATTAATGACAAATTTTGCTTTACAATTTCTGGATAGGTATAATAATGTTGAGCAGATAATATATGTAAAACTTTTTTGTTATAAACATTTTGTAATTGATGAAGCACTGCAAAATTCTTGTAAGTCATCAATATATTGAAAGATGGTGGGCATTGTATTTACATTCAAATTTAAGATTTCATTTAGTGCTTTATCATTTTTCATATTATTTCGATAATGTTCATTTTGTGATTTATGGTACAAATTGTTATACTAACAAAAAAGTATAGATCGGTCCTTGTAAAATCATTACAACAGTACAGAGCAGGTGAGCTTGACGATAAGTTGAAAGCAAGTCTTTGGTTGTAACCGCTGATCTGCTCTGCGCAACATAAGGGTGTAAAAGAACGCATTTCATATCTGAAAAAAAAAATCAATTTTGTGGTATGACCTACAAATTAATATGATAAAAAAAACCACTGATAAATTTCGCACTTATGCCTTAAATTAGATTAAGTATGAGTAAGTTGTCGAGCCTCTTTATTTATTGGCAGAAAGGTTAAGCAACAATTCACCTGAACCATTTCTTCGTGAACAACAAAAATAAGCTAGTCATTATTTTGGATTAATGCAGTCGAGGTTCATGTTGGTTCAGTGTTACGATGTAAACATGTCTTTAAACTAATTCAATAGTAAATTAATTCAATAATAAACATTACGACCGGAGTACTAATCTTCTGATTTAATCTAAAACATACCACCTTATTGAATGGATACATTTCGTCACTTGCTAATTAAGTTATCTTTAAGAACACAGTTCTCTAAAAATTTTCTATTACAAAATGTAGTGCAGGATTACCGGTAAATTCTGGAGATATCGAATGCTAATTATTGCATAAGTTCTAGCTTTAGATAAATTTATAAAAAAAAAACTGAGAAAAAATGTTGGGCGATTTTTCTTTGGGAATACCTACAAACGATTCTACTGAACACCTTCATCAATGTCATCAACATCGACAGCTGAATTATGTGTTATCATTATTTGTGAATCAATTTCCGAAGTGTTTCATACATTTTACTTTTGTAATTTGGTGAATTGCAGAACGGTCTACTAGTCGCCGTATCGGTACTGGAAATTTACTTATCTTTCGAAATTAACCATCTGGATACACGCTGATAAGCCAATTGTGCCCCTCTTCAAAATCGTGTCGGATTGTTCTCACTTTGCGATAAAAATTTTATGCTTTTTTGACAGCCTGTCTAAAGCTGATTATTTATCTGAAAACAGTTTACAATAGGAGTAGGTACTACCTTTTTGTGTTCAGTGATTTTATTGTTTGGAGTGTTTTCGGTTGTTTTGTGAAAAATTCAAGAACTTATTGGCTCTAGGAAATGGACAGGCGAAAAAGTTCCGGATATGGAAATGAAAATGGTAATCGATTTTTCGTTATTTTTTTAACTTTAGTTAATTTCACTTATGTATTGAATCTCATCATACGGGAGCTTGAGAATCAACTCGATCGCCTATACCAATACTACAATCGCTGGAAAATCAAAATAAATCCAACAAAAACGCAAGCAATTTTCTTTAAAAAAAAAGGAAGCGTAGTAATCTTCCATGTCACCCCCTCAATTTTATTGGACAAACCATCGAATGGAATGACTCTATAAAGTACCTCGGTGTGATCCTAGACAAAAAGCTCATCTATAAAGATCATGTAGAAATGACTTGCTCCAAAGTTTCAAAAAGCATTGATGCTCTCTACCCATTAATCAATCGGAAATCCAAGCTTTCGGTGCATAACAAACTCCTGATTTTTAAGCAGGTCATCCAACCCATAATATCGTACGGCGCCCCAATCTGGCGTCAAAGTTCCGCTATACACTAAAAAACGTTGCAAGTTACCCAGAATAAATGCCTAAAAATGATCATGAACTTACCTTTCCACTTTAAACGCCTACATAAGATAGCTAACGTGCTTGACATAAAAACACTGGCCGTTAAAAGATTTGAGTCCTTTTTAAAGAGATGCCGAAATATACATAACCCGCTGGTTGCATCGTTCCTATAGTTTGACTAATGTTGCATTTCACCTTCTTTTCTCTGCTTCCATAATACTGCAAACATAATTCTTACCTCATAGTCATGTAAATTACTATCTAATCCTCCAGTTTTAAGTTAGTTTTAAGTAGCTTCAGTTTAAACAGGCAAGGTTTTTCATTGTACTTTTCCTTGGCAAATTATTATATATTTTCTATTGTTTTTTCTTCCTCATTGCCTAGTGCTTCAATTATTCCAACTTAGCTGTTAAGATGATATGTAAGTCTAATCTCTAAAATATGTTTCTCTGTTAACGCATATTGAGTTATTATAAATAAATATTGTTTGAGTTTGAGTTTGAATCTCTTAAACTCAATCTTATATATCGAAATGTTTAGAAACAGATTTTATTACATCCTTTTTACACATGATTTTCAATATTGTATCAAAATTTCAAGAAGTATTGAAAAATTAAATGGTTGATAGTGGTATCAAGGTATTCGTACGGGAGTGGCGGTATTTTTTAACATCTGAGGATCGGGCTATGGTAGAAAAATTGTATGTAGATCTACAAGAAAATCGAATTGAGAAAATTGTTTAGAAATTAATTTTTCACAAAAGACTCCGGTAAGAGCTTCATGAAACTATCAAAATTTCTGACTTTTCTTCTTCGAAAAATACTAAGCTTCATGCGCCAGATCTAAACGAAATTATATATAAGCCTGGTTGGAAGTCCAAGTAGGCATAATTGAGAATCCAGTGACAGAGGCAAAAAAACCAACCCCACTTCGAAATCAAATTTAATGTAATCTTGATTTACATTGGAGTACGGAGGTTATGACAAAATTTGTCATTTAAATAGACTGATCGCGAACTGCAAATGATCCGCCCTATAGTGAACTAAAACAAATTTTCTCAAATGAAGTCAATAGCACTTGGTGCAATTTAATTTGGCTGTAGCACATTTATTTAAATTACCATAATACTCAATTCAATATTTCAAATTTACTCACACGATGTAGGTAGCATGTTAGGGCCAATACTGTCTGTGTAGTAGGCAAAGGAAATAATTTCTAATGTAGATGAAATTTATGTGTTTGTCCCCTCAGACCTATCTGAAGACTTTCATTCCAAAAGGCATAAATTTCATTATTTTGTTTCATGTGGATAATATCGCACGCCTACTATCCGTGTACTGGAGCGGAAAAAAAATTCAATTCAAATATTAAATGCTTCATTTGTGTATGCCGATGTGTATGCAAATTTGTCGGAATATTTTGATGGTAATTAATTTTCTTGCGGAAATAATAAACGTTTCGGTAATATGAAAGAAATATAATTTCTTGCAAAGAAATCCGAAAGTTCACAGTAATTAAATAGAAAATTCATAAGAAACATTAAGTTCGTGGTTGATCTAATTTGATAATTTATGATTTTTCATATATTTGTAAGTACCTATTTATTAATCAGGATTTTCATTTCAATTTCAGACTTACATCATAAACGGACGTGGTATAAGAGACTATCAAGTCCGATGCCGACCCGCAAGGGGCTATTGGCGCCCCAAAACACTTTCTTGGATACAATAGCGACACGATTTGATGGCACACGTAAGTTTTTTCTTAACTTTACCTTGTACTCGTTTAGTTTTAAAAAGCATAACAATATATATATTTCTCTATCTGTATATTTGCGAAAAACCCTACAAATTCTGAAACCATAATTGATCACTGTACCACTTTTCACTAGTCAGTTACAATTTTATCGACCACGTTACATAGTATTATGTCGACTTCTGAACAAAGCAATCAATAGTTTAAGAGTCAGGTTACTTCTTTCTAATATTTACACCATAATTTTTAGCTCATGCCTGCATGTGTAATTATATTAGTAAAAACCAAAAAAGATTAAAATATGGTACATGAATATTTAAAAATAAAATTGCCACGAGTCGGGGCAAAACTCTATTATTTCTCTGTTCAATATCTTTATGAAATCCAAAAATTATAGCAAGGTTCATGTAAAAGTATGCTGTATGAAAATTGAAAAATTATGAAATTGATTTTTACAAGATAGGTATATATGTATATGGAAGAAACAACCGATTTGATATTTAAACAGACCTAAAAAATATGTCAGGATCCGTGATATATGCAACCCCATTTCTATAGGTCATTCCAACAAGAATCGCCAAAAATGAAGAAATTTGTGACCGATTCTCCGAGGTCTACACAGTCTACTCGTAAAAAAAAATTAAATTTAATACAATATCGCCAAGCGTTTGGGAGCTACGAACCTTTAAACGATTTTGCGTACACGGGCGCAGTACGGCGTACGGCAGACAAACGGACTTTTTTAATTTTTTCGTGTATACTAGTTATAAAATATAGTCCCCTATTCAAGACAAAGTCACAAGTCACAAAGTAGGTCGAGAGTCTCAATTTTGTATGAATTTTGAATTAGTTGAGACTTTTTTGATATGAGACTCTGATCCTGAATAGGGGGAGCGGGGGGGGATAAACAATTTTTCAGGTTAGCAAACTTTTTTTTAAAACTAGATCACAATATTGTATTATTAGGAAATAATAAAGTAAAATTAATACTGCTACAAAACTGGTATCGATATTAAAGTCGATCTATTGAGACTAAAATACTTAACTCATAGTCAATATTGATCACAAGATTTCAAAATTTACCGAATTACAGTACTGCATCGGAATTGGGAACCGGAAATAAATTTATCGGGAGCGAAAACGATATGAAAAAACACCTCTGTGAGTTGATAGAAAAATCCTGAAATTGCTATGCTTTTATCAGAGATTTAAGGATGACAACCCCGTGAGAGAAAAATTAATTTGATTTTTTAGAAAACCCAAGAAGATTCTTAATTCTTAAAAAATATATAGAGCTATATAAATTAAAATTTTATTTTTTATTTTATTATTTTATTAAAAAAGTATTGTTATCGATTTAAAAAAAAAAAAAAATTTGCTAGCCTAAAAATCTATTTGTTACAAGTTTTCAAATTACTTTCGTAGAAAAAAAATAGCTGGATTTGTAGGTATTTTAGCGATGTACGGGAATAGAACCAGGTATAACCAAGGAACACTACTAAGGTAACTCCCACACTTGCACTTACTGCACGATTTCAAGCGATTTCAAGAGAACCCAGAAAGTTGTATCTTCCCTAGGTATCTGCCATACAAAAGTCTTTAAAAATTGCTGTTTTTATTCGTTTAAAGTAGCTGAATGCACTGAGCTTTGAATCTAAGATTTTTACTTTTTCCTTAAGATAAATGAGTTATTCAACAATATTATTACTGTCTTGCCAGTCGTGTAAAAGTCCTTAAAATATAACATTAAATTAATTGAATCATAACTCAAGTAAACTTTTACACAAAATTCGATACTCTGACATTAAAACTATTCTGGTACTTTAATTTATTTACTCTTTTGAAAAAGCCAACCAAAATTAAATTGGAGCCTTCAAAGCTTCAATATATGGTACTGACCGGTATGGCAGACCATTAAGTTTTTCCAACGCAGGAATTAAACCGAATTGAAAAATTAAAGTAAAAGGTACGTTTATGGTACACTTTAATGTTATCCGCTATACAACATACACGCCGTGTACCTTCGGAAAACTTTAAATTCCTATTCTGCGTCATAAAATCTTCCTACAGGTTTACAGCGTCGTTAATTTCATAGCTATAACTATCCGGTATATTCACTGGTAGTATTCCATTAAATTTAGCAGTAAACTATCGGGTATTGTTAACGGTGTAGTAAATAAGACGGGAATATTGAAGGAAGTGGATGGAGAATCACACAGATGTATGCAAATTCATAGTGCATAATGAAGATGTTATCGTCAATGGCGCGACAACCCAAATCGGGCATTCTGAAGATGATGTCACAAGGTGTATTCTGAAATATTAATAGGTAACCGGTAAAGTTCTTGCTTGTTGCAAAACCAACAAAAAATGGTTACTAAAAAAAAGACAGACTACTGAATTTTACTTGAATTTAATTAGTAAAGCTTTTACTTTTGGCTACCTTCCTAAAAACGGAAATTTGATTTTTAATCCCAGATTGTTTTTTCACCGGACAGGTGAGATTGGATTATTTTAAGAATTGTGGCTTGGTCTGAAAAGTAAATTATTTATACAGGTACGAGTATGTTAAGGAAATGAATTTCTTTTTTTTCACCCTTTTATCAACTTTAATTTATTTATATATTAAGTAAAAAATAAAAATCACAAATAATATTTGTTTCAAATTCACCGTAAAGCTTGTTCTAGTCTTTCCCGTAGAAACAAATTCAACTCGCAGTTTAGAAGAAACTAGGTACTTCTTAAAATAGCGCGCCATTTTCAAAATAAACTTGAAAATTTTCACTTTCGTTTTCAACTTGTTGAAATCACCTGTCATAATATTTCGTTGCAGCGAAACAGAATAATTGACCTGACAGCATGCATTTTCGAATTTTATTCTTAGCAACAATAATAATTACAAAAGTCTATTTTAAAGTCTGTCGTCTAAATTTAAGCCAGCGGAATCGATCTAATTTCGAAACGTTTTGTTAAAGTGTGCTCTATTTATTTAAATGTTGAATTTTGATTGGGGCGCCAGGTGAATGATGACTGAACGCGCAATCATACAATTAGCATTTAACACGTAGGAAAATTGTTGTATTGCTGGGGGCTTGCTTTTTTTTGTTTATTGTAGAGATAAATCTGTTGGCGCCCTGTCAGATACACATGAAAATAGAATAATTATTTGTAGTTTCAGTGAAATGTATGACTTCACTTTCATTTTCGATGAAAATAGGAAAGTTTTGTTTGATTATACTTCATGACATGAGTGGAATGTTTTCGTTAATGTAAGCAAAATGAGCTATGTTAGGAAAATTATAGAGAATCGATGGCGTATAAAATTCGTTTGTGACGGAATTGATGTTTAATGAGGTAGAAGAAAACTTAGCATGTTAAAGTTCTATGCACATTTCAAAATTTAGAAAATAAAGATTTCATGAAAATTAATTACGTACACCGCTAAAAATTACTTTTCAATGAAATGCGGTCTTCCATGCCATGAAAATCGTGAAAAATGGCTTCAGTTTGACTTCATATTATAAAAAAAATGAAAATTTTTTAAAATTTGAATTATGGAGGACATTCTTTAAGATTTTTTCTAGCATTATATTAATGAAAGTGACATGTTAATTATTCAATAACTAGGTAATATGCATTTAAAAAATTCGAATTAACGCATTTTAAAAAATGTTCAAGGGTTGTTGTTCTAATAGCAATTTTTCCAAATACAGTATTGTATTTTTTCTCAATGGGCGACCTAATTTACATACCAGCTAATAAAGTGGTGTAATTTTATTTTGTTTTTTGTTGCTATTAACGTGAAAAATTGACATGAAAACAGTCATAAATCAGGGGGGGAACATCCGAGTCGTCAGTACTCGTTGTCAGTATACTAATTTTCTGGACTTTATCTGTGTTTTTTTTGGTGGACCGAACAGGACTTAGGTGACCTTTGATAAGGCATTTTGGGATCTTGAAAACAATAAAAGAAAAGAAAAACAGGATTCAATAAAAGTAACTATCGAAGTTCGTGATTATGACAAAGTTCCGATATGCAGTACTGCATTCCAGTACTCCAGTACCCTCTTTTTTTAAATGATAGATGAATATTCTTTTTTACTAACAACACGAACGGAGTATTAAGCTACTTGCTTACCAATGAAAGATTACAGCCTAGGAGTATCCATACTTAACTAAAATCACTCTTTTGGTTTTGGCACTTAAATATATACATGCAATTATCTTACAAAGTGTTGTAGATGTGCGTCACCAAACCATAACAAAACATCACAGAAACTCACTAAAACAATAATTTCCAAGTTTAATCGAATTAACAATAAAATCATCGACTCGATATTTTCTGGCATCGATTTTCAACTCGAAACACAATAGACACACATGTTTTACTATTTCTCTCGTTTAAATGATCCTTGAACGTTTGTTCCTTTTATTTGTAATGCTGTGAAATGAGCAAAACCATTCACCCCAATGCCAATACTTATTTCCATTCTATTTCCGAACATAAAACAAATGTAATTTTAAGTATCGAATTATTGTAAACAAATTTAATTTCTTTAAACAAAAAAAAAGTAATTTCAATTTAACAGTGTGGGATTAATACGAACAGGTATGCACATTAATTTCGAAAAGGATATCATCCCGAAAATTGTTTTAATTTCACATAGGTTTCGGTTAAGGAAATTAAATGTGACATTCCGGTTTCAAATTAACAATTCAATTCATTGCGTTTTAATGAAAATCATCCACTTTATCGATTAACATCGAATTGGTTAACAGATTTTATTGCACGAAATTTTAATGTGTTATTACAATTTGTTCGAGATGTTCGTGTTAAAAGTATCATTTTGTAGAACATTATAGCCATACAATTATAACAGCGACACCGAAATGTTGCATTGTTTTATTAATGTAGGCGCATTTATTTCAGAACTATTATTGCATTTGTTCTTTTATTGACGGATTAATAATTTCGGGCGAAAGTTTAATTAATTAACTTTTATTGTTCATATCTAATATTCTGGCAATCACAGTTAACGAGATGTTAAAATTTTATTGTAATTTCGAAAATAGTGAAGAGAATAGAAACACGTTAATCAACTCTGTACCGTAGAATGGAAAATCAAATAACAATCATGTGTGGCGAAGAACACATTTTAAGTCCGAAAATGCTTCATTACTTGCGCATCCTTTAAATTTTTCTCAAATTTCTGAATTCACTAAAAAAAATCTGTCAATAGTCTGGGTGCAACTTTATTCCGGTAGATCTAATCTGACCTGAGAGGATATGGGACCAGAGAGGATATGGCAGAATTCACGAAAATTGGTCGAATTTCAAAAACTCTTGAAAACACTTTCTAGGTATTTATATGAAGAATCAACGAATTCAGTATTTGAAGAAAATATATGCATTCTATTTTCATACGTATTCTATTTGCTACGCACCTTCAAACTATTTTGCGTATGGCGGACGGCGCCGGCGTACAGACGAACTTTTTGTTTTGCTCTTTTGGGGTTTACTAGTCCTACAACATGAAAATTCAAATTTTGGGGTAGTACATTTTTTTGAACTTTCGGGTCGATCACAATACTTTATTGTTTAAAAATAATTGAGTAAAATTCGTAACAAATCGTTTGAAATTTGTTTGAAAAAAATGAACTGAAGGGATGTTACGCCTTAATTTATTGCAACGTTTCAAACTGAATATTGATTTGGGGACTTATATCCTAACGAATTTTCCTTCCATTCCTGCGTTGCTCCATATTATCACAAACAAGTTCCAGCGCAATAAGCAATTTATGATGATTGCTTGAATATGGAGGTTAAGGCAATTGTTACATTTTATTTTAGTTACGCGTGATAAGTGGAAACAACCTCTTGATTGTTATTAGAACAATGTGCTCACCACTAGACAATCATGAATCCTCTAAAACGACAAGCTTCATCCAAATTTCACACAATATCTCAAACCAAAAGTGATAGAATACGAGTTTTGAGATAAATTTAATTTTTGTCGAATAACGAGAAACCGGGATACCACATTTTCTTGTTCCAACAATTACTCTTGATCTAACCATTTTTCAGTGTCTGAATAAACCCACATAATGTTGATTTGGGAACCTACTCGTTTGTAGCTCCGAGTGTCTTATTTACGAATAATTCAAGTGGAATCGAAATATCGCAATAGGAATCCGTTTTCAAGCCTTTAATATTTTCAAGAAGGGTGAAATTTATAATAACGTTAGTGTTGCATATATTTCTCTATTAGGTTGGTATTAGGGGATAGATCCCGTGGGCTAGGAAAACGCTCTTTTGTCTTCGTGGATAAATCTACAAGTAAGTGGATATTTGTAGACATTATTTGTTTTCATGAATTTAGGCAAACTTCTCTGACGTCTCATGGAAATTACTAATGTTTTCACTATGCCTATAGGTACTTTAAAGTGGATTAGTATTTCATATACCACAGATCAAGGCACATACATTAATCTTTTTGTGAAAAAAAAAAATCTGCCAACTGTCTGGATCCAACCTTATTGTCTTTTTGGGTAAAACTAATAGCTGACATACTACGTCAAGCAATAAAATTCCAAACATCATCCTAGATCTTCAAGGAAGTAGTTTTGTAAAGTCTTCATACTTCAATCAATTTACAGTCGTTTAAATGGCAAGACCATCAAATATCTCATTAAACATATTTTTACCTCTCTCAATAGTGTATATAATATCCTCAAAATTAATTTTAAAGAATTTGTAGAATAAGGAACTAAATATGAAAGCCAATTAGTTATCTCATAGGACCTTGAAGATATGACAGAATTCGTGAGTCAACCCTTTTCTTCTTTCCACGGGGTGATTATCGAAAATTTCTAAAATTAAATTTATGCGATTGAACGGAAAGCTAGTTCAAGTAATAACTTATGCAACAGTTGGAAATGGTCTTCCAATCTTTTTTAATATAACAAAAAAAAAGATGAGTACGTCCAAAAAGATTGTGTGATTTGTGATGTTCAAATTTTTTTTTCAATTTGGTGAGTGTTCACCGCTAATGTATAGAAATTGAGTTTTGTACGAATAAGTTGTAAACATATAAAATATGTGATGCTTGTATCCAACAGTGTCACTTTGTTAAGATAAATTGATAATGAGTGAGTTATTAGCGATTTTCTAGTGAAGTGAATCATTGGTGAATCATTAGTGATTCACTTTCGATTCCTTTGGTTTGCTGAATTTTATTAATAATCAATTTATTGGTATTTAAAATTATATACAGGATGATTTTGTGAATCTACAAATTTATATTTTAATCATTTGCTATAACTTAGTGAAACAATTAAGTTCAGTAATAAAAAATTCAGTACAACTGAAGTTGGAGAAAATATTCAGTAGAACCTTTCTTGTGTAGGAAAAGTTATTTTCGGCTTTCTATAAATTATGTTTTTATTCGTTTTGATTGCGTTGAGTTACCAAGACATTGTTTTCTCGGAAAATAATATTCTTATTATCGCAATATTATGAAACAGGGTATAAGAGCGTGTGAAATTTTTGTTGATATAAAGTCTTTTGAAAACCTTCAAAAACTCCACGTTCTTATTCAAATCAGTTTCTATGATGTTTTTTTTGCAAACCAAAAATCACAGGTACAGGATATTATGCTGATGCCGAGCATATGTACGTAATATCGGGGGATCTATTTTCTTTGTTTCATTGGCAACCATTACATTTTCAAAATGTGTTTTACTTTTTAAAATAGAATATTTTTACCCTGAAGAAAAGTTACATGGACGAGAACGTCGTTCGGTATTCATTTCAGTTATTGTTTTTATTTGCAGCAGTAACTTTTCTATTTCGTGGCATTTTCGTTTCTGTCTTATTGTTTTCTCTTCGAAAAGGAAATGTAAATGTAAGCTACTTTTTTTTGGGGAATCGCCGGGACTCGTTTTAGGCAGTCTTTAAGTAACGTGAACTTAAATTCAGGAATACATAATTTTCCGCTGTCGTCTTTTTTCCGTCTTCGCGGAATTAAATTTACGGCCCAATTCTTTATCTCGGAGAAGATTCGAAAATCGATGGAAAGTAATCAAAAATCTCTACGGCAGAGTTGATTTAATTGCTGAGCACTTTCAACTTTGTTGAAATATTTGGTTTTTCGGTACTGGGGTTTCGTTTTATGAAAAAGTTTACAGCGATTATCACCGATCCGTGAGTTTAAGGGGTAAAAGTTTAACGTCGTGAATGACTGTACAGAATGACTAATTTAAATAAAATTTAATTAAACTGGAGCGATGACTTTTTCTCGACTAGAGATATTTGAAAATTGGTTTGTGTTTATAAATTCGGGAGAATTTTTTTGTATACATTTCAACAGTATTTACTAATTGCAGAATTTTATACATCTTTATTTTACAAATTAAAACCTTTTTATAAGACCGTTTTTTTTTCCTAAATATCGATTCTGTATACTTTCGATAAATAACTCAGTCGAGTCCGAAACGTCACACAAAATAAATTTAACAGTATTCACCGGAAAACCTCGTATTTTCAATTCGAAATGTACTGTGAAAACATTCATCAAAAATTAGAATGCATATATTTTCACGATTTTCGTCATATCTACTAGGTCTTTCCAAATATTGAATTCGTTTTTATACTACGAATTTTTCAAATGAATACCTAGAAAGTGTTTTCAAGATTTTTTGAAAGTCGACCTCTAACGGGGTGTAAAGTGGTTGTATACTTGTTCATGAATTCTGCCATATATCTGAGTTTCGACCACATATCGAATCTATTTTTACTTCAACGGGCTTGTTTGGCAATCACATATTTTCCAGATTTTTCCTTTTTCAACCTCTAGACCGCATTCCGGAATAAGACCCAGTTATGTAATTCATATGTTATTTTTGGCATCGGCGTAAGTACGAGTATTCTAGGTCGACCCTATTCTAACCGTTTCCCGAAGTTTTTGCTAGGTTTTCAGTCACATAGTTACCTACACCGCATCTCAGAGTTGAACGCGTTCCGAACTTCTACCGAAAAATAATAAAGTTGCTCCCAGATTGTTGACATATTTTACTTTATGATTTTTTAATAATAAAGTATTTTAGATAGTCATAATCTTCCAATTTTCGGAGTAAAAACACGTTTACCGCCCCATTGTTAACCTTTTGTGAGTAGGAAGCTGAAGTATAGGGTAATTTTTTATATCTGAAAAGCCGCCCAATTATATTTAGTTGAAACTTGAAAACCAAAAATTAAATAAATTTGGTATCAAATAAATGATTAAACCTTTTTTGAGTCGATGAAACGACTGGGTAAAATTCGAATTTTTCCGAAACTTTAGTTTGTAGTGTAGCACCCTAGTTTCAAAGACCCTAGTCGTAAATATTTATACTTTCCTGCGAAAGAACTTAAATAAGAATATTAAGCCAAACCATTCAGGCGGTTAGTCAGAAACGAATGATAAGATTAAGATTAAGATCTCTCTGATAAATTTTCTTACACTATTCTGAATCTCACTCACTGAAAAAATTTACCCTGAATTTTCATGTTGAAAATCTATTTAAAAGAAAATCTCGTTTCCTTTTCCCTCAGACTCCATTTAGTAACAGGCTATACAAACACATTATCCTTGTAATATTATCCGATTTAGTTCTATTTACAGAGGTGTTTTCTCTTGAAACGTTTGTCTCGAAACGAAATAAAAATCCTTACACCGAGGACAGGTGTACAAAACCGAACTCGTTATAGAAAAGGTTCACGTAGGTCGAAAAAAAATGGTCTAAAGGGAAAATATTTTGTCCGGTTATCTATACTCTTATGGCTCATCTGAAAGTAGTGAAAAAACCTGGAATTTCATGTTGCATCGTCAGTAAATACCGAATCTTATGTCCATTAACAATTCCACCAGTTGCCGCCCAATACCAGTAAAACATTTTTAGGGACTGCCGAATGAAATACATGTCTCTCGGACCGACACATTGGACAATGGACCGTAATGAAGGTTTATAAGTTTATCCCGAAATATCCCAAAATCAGGATGTCAATTAACCCTGATGGTACATGCCGAAATCCACTTTGCTGACAGGACTATTTTTTGACCAGCATATATACTCGTATACGATTTGTGTATATCAGGCAATATTCACTAGCACTATTCCTGTAGCTTTTCATCTACGACTGTCTAGATTATCCAGTAAGTCCTTTCACTAATCTCCTTTTCGTTAACTTCAATTCCAGATTCAAATTTCGTCCTGGGAAATGCACAAGCTGCTGCAAATCCAATAGTCTACTGTTCGGATGGATTTGTTGAGCTAACAGGCTATTCGAGGGCGCAAATTATGCAGAAGGGTAAGTTCCCTGTGGAGAGACAACAGACTCTGGACATTATTGTGTCTTAAAAAAAAAAAACAATTTTCCGAAAAAAGCGCTTCTTTCAACAAGTTTTCTTCTTTCTCTACACTTTCAGGATGTTCATGTCATTTTCTTTACGGTCCGGAAACTAAAGAGGAACATAAATCGCAAATTGAAAAAAGTTTGATCAACAAAATGGAACTAAAATTGGAGGTGATTTTCTACAAAAAGGATGGTAAGTGTGTAAGCTATATATCCGCCTAGTGAAGATAGTGAAAAAAACGGGAAAAAAATATGATCGAAGGAAAACCTTACTGAATAGATTGTCGTCCAGGATATACCACTCTTCCCATTTCTATGGACGATAAATTAAGGATAAACGAAAATGTCGAAAAGATGACTTGTCTTGTTCCCTATAATGACGGTATATTGTGGTGGGTTAAATGGCGAAGGTTTATGTCTATGATCGGCTGCTGTAAGGTAGTCGGTCGCAAGAGTCTTCTAGAAATGTCTTATCTTCTCTCATCCTATAAAAATTCTGACCTTCTACTTGGAAAATTCTTTTTGGGGTCGTCAAAGTAAAGACGGTATAGTCGGTCCAGCAAATAAGACTTAAGTTGTCGGTCTACACAGTAACTTTTATGAATCGCCTCTGTCATTTTCTAGTGTTTGCTCCTCTATAGAATGATGTTGGCGTAATGGTTTCTTGGAGTGGATGATTATATTGCTTTAATTTGTTATTTACTCGGAATTATTTACGTTAAAGATCCATTGCGAACTTACTGTGCCGAAAAGAAATACCCCGCCCAAATCATCATTATTCACGTTTTCTTCGTAAATTATGAAGTAATTGCGTAAGACAAGATTACAAATTGTTCAACATTTTCGCTCGGTCGTTAGAAGGACCCCTTAGTCTTGTACTCTTCACAAAATGTATTTGTATTTAAGCTTTGTTGGATTTCTATGGACGCCTCTTATGATTAAGTACAGCGTTTTTAATGGCCATTATTACGAATGGAGATAAGTCCCTTCAAATCCTCTTTTTTGATATTTGATTCTTTATCTACCCTTTGCCGACTGAAAGACAAATATGTGCTGATTTATTTTGACCACGGATGATTGAAACTTTGAAGTATGTGGTATACTTGAACTCAAAATACCAGGATATCTATAGTGTACAAATATTAAACTATTTCCCTAACGCACAGCTGTATAACCTTATTTGCCATTCTGTCAAATGTTTGACTTAAAATTTTTTTTTTTAATTTAATAATTATTTTTTATCTTACAATAAACACCGCAAAACAACCTTTTTTCGATACGCTTATAGAGGTTCGCTGCGAACGCGTTATTTATAAATAAATGAAAATTTTGGAAAATATAGTTCAGATGTTGTGTAATTATATAAGAATTAAATAAAACAAACCAGCATTACCTGTATCGTCTAAAAAATTCTTGGCCTTATTTTTACCGAATTAACCTTACCGTTTCCTTAATCAAGAATGGTGCCAAAGTTTGTCAAGTTGGGAGTAGAATGGCGAAGTTGATAATTAAGCCGAAAATTAATTTTGATCAAATTTTTTTTTCTTATACTCAATTATTCTTATCTATTTTTTATATATATTTAAAAAAAATAATTACCGAATTTAATTTAATTAATTAACATTTCTTATCTATCTTTATTTATTGTGTGATATTTGTGAATTTCAAAATTTCGAAGCAGTGAAAAATTAAAAAAGAATGCAAAACGGTTAGACAGAGTGAATTTTGGCCCAAATAAAAAACTTACGGCCTTATCTACAACTATTTTTGAACAAACAAAGCGTCTCACCAAAAAACACTTTCAGAATTTCGCGATACACTACCTTCAAGAAGGTACAAGAAGGTTGTTCAAGTTTTCTTGAATTTCAGGAAATATTTTAGGTCTTAAGATTTATCTATTTTACCGGGATATTTCTTGAAAATACCTTTCCTGTAGCTCTATTTCTAATTTTACCTACTAAATAAATTAATAGTTCTGGACTTTCTACAATTAGAGTTGTGGTATTTTAAAAAAAAACCTCTCGTAAACTTACATCATTAAATTCAAAATTCGTATAGTGCTCTAGAAGGGTAACTATTCTTTGAAAGTGGAATATAATAAATTATAAGTGTTGTTACTTCTTAGTCCCGTTCCTACGATCGTCAGTTACGTTCTAACTGAAACTATAACTGACATATTTTCGTACAAAACTTGCAGTTGAAGTTCGTAGAAACGGGCCTAAGTGTAATAAAAGAGTTTGAAAGAGTTTTATGAACTTGCTTCAAGAACAATGTGCAATCACAATTGGTTCATTTTTTTCCCGAAAAATTCGTCTAAAATGAATTGAATCTTTAATTTTCTGGAATAATCCTATCCTGAGAAATAACATTTTTAGGTTGGTCATACGTGCTACATATTTCAAAAATAATATTTGATTCTTGAAATTATTTCCACGCCTAAAAGCGTATTTGATCATACCATGAAAATTTTTGAAATATGGTCTTATATATAAAAAATTTATATATATATTTTTGGAGCTACCATTGTGCGCAGAATGTATTTTCAACTTATTAGAAAATATACTGAATAAAGTTTTAGTAATTTTAGCGTCAATTATCACAAGGTCCTGACTGTATCCTGTTATACAATACATTTTTTTTAATTTTGTCCAAGTTTGGTGATTTAAAAGAACAACGCTCGCCTCATTCGTTCCACAATAATTATTTTCAATAATTATTTTTCCCAACTCGGTGGAATTGGAGCTCGTTTTGACCAGTGGCTCTCTTCAGTTGAGGTCCGTTTTGATGAGATCTTTAATCTAACTTTTCTCAAAATTTTGTTTGGAAATTAGATTTAAAATGAACAAGAGCATTGATAATATATTTAATTTTTTAACATAACCAGACATTAAAGAATAATTATCTTAGCGTTGCTTTGCCTTTTAATGAAGCTTGTGGTCATTTGACTGCTATTATTTACCAATTATTAAAATTCTCACAATAAACAAAAAGTTAATTTCCAAACACCTCCAGAATACTATCATTTATCACCATTCATTAAAATTATTTATCATATGAAGGTACATTGCATTGAGCCTTTAACTGCTTGAAATTCTCCGCAAGGATAGACTTTTATCTCACCGTTTCCCACAGGCTAATATTTTCCCTTCATTAGCATAGGTGCAGAGAAAATTTTCAAATTTTCTTCGCAAATGTGAAATAATTGACTTCTAATTAGTTCAAATTTCATTATGATTATATGAAAACTAAATCGACAAATTTTCTACCTTTCAGGTACGCCGTTTTGGTGCCTCTTTGATATCGTTCCGATCAAAAATGAGAAGCGTGAAGTGGTTCTATTTTTGGCGTCTCACAAGGATATAACCCACACGAAAATGTTGGAGATGTCCGTATCGGATGAATGTGATAGCGGTAAGTTGCTAAATATTGATCTTAATATATCTGTAGATAGTATGTTCAGAATTTTCGTAAAGAATATATAGAAATTTACTCGGTATCGGTATGTGCATTTAGAAGGGTCCTTAAACTCATCCACCTTAGTCCTGGGGCCTGGTACATTATTAGATCATCTGGTTCAGTTAGCCGTAGTCGATTTCATGGATCAAGTGGTATTTCAGTTTGAATATTTCGTGATACGATGGATTAGTTAGCTGCAGATATCGATAGGTTGTTATATGATTTGAGTTGTTTATGCTATCGCTTCAATTCAATGTCTGGTTAAGTTCGAAATGAAGTGCTGAGCAATCAATGAATATTGATCCAATGAATATTGATCCAATGAATATTGATCCTATAAATATTGATTCATTGATGGACAAACGTAAATTAATTTGAAAACAAATTCGATTAAACTAATTTGAAGGATTTTTTTTAAAACTTCGGTATTAGTTTTGATTTTATTATACACCTCTTCAAGGCATCTTCGAGCTTCCTAAATTTTCTGTCCTGAAATACAGTTGGTCGTTTAATTTAAGCTCCATTCCATGTCTTGAAATAACTAATTTGTCCCAAGGACTCCCAATTTTGAGACCATAGTTCCCGAAATCTTAAGAATTTGCTTAACAAGAATATAATCTGACCTATTACCAAAAAATCTGCGATTAATCAAAAAGAGAAGTTTCGAAACTGTTGTGTTGATGGCTTGCAAGTCAGCGCGGCTCAGCTCGTAGGTAACAAAATTCTGCTAGTCTGTTGTATTATAGTATATTAAAGCAAAGCTCGGAACGCGACAAACTTGAAAAATAAATCATTGACGCCTTGTTTCAAGATTAATTTTACAATTGTTAAATACATATTTCAAGTTTCAACTTTTTAGTACAGTTCTTTTTAAAGATAGTTGAAGTGATCTATTCTAATTTTAGCCCATTCTTCTTCCTTGCTGTTAAAGGACCTATCACCACTCAAAAATTGCCATCACCAGGGTGTAACAATATCATCAAATCTAGAAATTTTTTTTACTTCCCTGAGTAGCGCACACCTTTAATTGTCATGCTTTTATATTATTTCGTGTGGTAAGTGGTAAGTGATATTTACCATGGCAATGATTGCCATGGTAATGATTGCCATGTCAATTTTGACAGGAATATTGCAAGAAACCGAATCGTTTGACATAAGTGACCGTGGCTTGTCAAGATGTAGGATTACGTTGTTTTCAGCTTTGATCGCGAAATTGTTGAAAATAAGTTGACTAAAGGGAAAACTTGTGACTTATTAGTAGGGAAGCGGGGGGGGGGGGGGGGTTATTACACGACTAAAATGTTCACGACTGCTGATAAAAAATGTGTGTTCCTTAGATTTTAGAGTTCTACAACATACATACTATATATGGTATGAAAATGTTCACAGTAAGTAATTTAGAAATAGACAGAGATAGGTAATTGGAGGACGTTGATTTTGACTTTGCCAACAATGTAAGCTTGAACCAAAAGTTTGAATTGAAAATGACGCCAAATTAAAGATTGAGAAACATTGTAGTAGTTAAATTATCGTAGTTTGAGAATCATTGTAAAATTTCTGAGTAGATCTTGTAGATGAAAGTATATAGAATCTACGTATCTTTGACATTATTTAGTATTTTAAGTTTATTAGTTAGTTGTAGACATCTAAGCACCTTTTTAGATAAAATTATTACATCTCTAACTGTAGCTACTTACTTATAGTTTCACTACATCTACTCTATTAATTTAAATTTTTTTATAATTTCAGAGCTTATCATTTCTTACAAACTCAGTTCAATTCTAAAATCATTGATACAGTTATACCAAAAGTTTTTGTACTTACAGCCGCTCTTCTCGGCGCCCGTTTCCGTTCTACAGATTCAGGGATGCTGGGTGATGGATCCGGTCCGGGCGTTGATTTCGAAGTACCTGCCGGCTGTAATATGGGACGCCGACGTTCACGAGCAGTATTATATCAATTATCCGGTCACTATAAGCCGGAGAAAATAAAAACGAAATTAAAGTTGAGTAATGTAAGTGTAACTGCTGAATGCAAGCCATTAAATGCCGAATAATGTCTTTTGTATTTTTCGTTTTTTTTTCTGAAAACATTTCATCCCTCTGTAGAATTTATTGCACACTACTGAGGCTCCATTTCCCGAATATAAAACACAATCGCTTAAGAAATCTCGTTTTATCTTATCGCATTATGGCGTTTTTAAGGGATGCTGGGATTGGATAATTTTAGTTGCTACGTTTTATGTAGCTGTACTGGTACCATTTAATGCAGCCTTTGCCAAAGCCGATCGACAGACAATGGTATCGGATGTCATAGTTGAAGCTCTTTTTATCGTAGGTAATAAAAAACAGAAAAAAAAATGTTTTCATTTGATGTGTGTCCTTGCATTTAATTATTTCGAAATGTGGTAATATTCTTATGCAATTTTTCAGATATTATTTTAAATTTTAGAACAACATTCGTTTCGCGGAAAGGAGAAGTCGTTTCGGATCCAAAAATGATTGCAATTAATTATTTACGAGGCTGGTTCCTTGTTGATCTTTTAGCTGCTTTGCCTTTCGATCATTTATATGCTTCCGATTTATATAGCGGTGAGGTAAGTGATTTTAGAAAAATTCTTATAAAGTTTATTTTGAATTCAATAAAGAAATTTTAGGTTCATTCAATGTCAGAAATAAAGGCTATCCAAATTCTACAAACTAAGACTGAACTAATAACTAAACAAATTTGAAAATTTTATCTTAGAGGACGGAGAAATGAACCAGTTAGTTTAACGACGATTCTGAGTGTTTCTTCTTCTAAGAATGTTTCTTTAAACTTATTTAAACAATGCGTAGTTTTTCTCATATCCTCGTCCTGTCCAAACTAAGTTGTATCAACACAACATTTAAAAAAAAATAAAAAAATTTAGGCTAAGGCTTCTTAAGTTGTATAATTGCACCAATCAGCTTTTAAACAATTGGTGGCAATTTTTGATATGTTTGCATGTTTATGTCAACATAATGTTAAAATAGGTACACAAATTTTGATTAAATTGTCTATTTCTAAAGAATACATAACTACGCATATTAAACTTATGCAAAATACTCAAAAATCTTGTATTGCTTTGTCAAGTATTTGACTGCTTTTGTTGTCAAATAGGCTAATCGTCAAATTCTTGTGTATCAAATTTTTGACACCATAGAATACAGATGTGTAAATTCATCAGTTACATATAACGAGTCAAACACGTTTTCGTACAGCAAATGAATTGAATATTTCTTCTTGTATTAATTACTACAAACTTGAGAATACATTTTTTTGGCGAGTTATAGATGGTATTAGAATGTAATTTTTTCATGGTGGAGCTATCATAGAAGCTGATTTTAGAAATTTTTCGGCTGTTGTTTGGAGTCAGAGAAGTTTCTGGTTCGAACCCCACTGGGATCAATTGCTGTCCTTGTTGCTGCCATTGAGGACATGACATTTCACACCCCTTCTCTAGAGAAGCCAGCTTAAAACTGTGTTGAAATAACTCCGAAGAAGCCGTTTTGTTACCGGATGGCATTGCCTCATCAGAGGGTGTATTATGCCTACTATCTGAAACACCTGTACAGCTCAGCTGGTATTGATGATGATTTTTCCCTATATGCGACTTAGAAATTTATTTTCACGAATTATACATAAACCTCTGCTAGTTTTGCAATATCCCTTTCTTATGCTTAAGATAAGTGGTATTAATCAAGGGTATGTCTTACAATAAAAAGGATTTTTCTCTCCTTTTTCCATTTTATTACTTAAATATTGCATGCGTATCATTATTGCGGCAGCATAAGGCGTACTTGCAATTTTAATGGGCGTAGTAGGAAATAGCTCATGGTTAATTGCAGCTAAATACTATTTACACCCTGCCATAATTATCGCGGCTTATCTCTCAACTCCACTTTAAAGATAACTAGCTTTTAGAGATTATCTTACAATTTATTCGGAAATTCGAAGCACTTGTAGGATTTTGCATATACATACATACTAGAAAACCTTCAACTCGTTCCAAGACATCATCTTTAAATTATACAGTAAGTACTAAGGTTAGGAGTGTTCTCGGTTCTTTATAATGGAAAAGAACCAGTCTGAGGAATGAACCAGTCTTGGGAATAGAACTTAAACTGATGCAGATTAAACAACTGCAAATTACCTCATCCACGACGTGACTGGATAAAAATTTTATCAAAAATTGCTGACTTGTGTCGTTTTCGCATACTGTGGACATTTAATTTAATTTTTCTACGTTTTCTTGTCCCTCTTCCAGGAATCTCATATTCATCTTGTGAAGCTGACAAGGCTACTACGTCTGGCACGACTGCTCCAGAAAATGGATCGATACTCGCAGTATACAGCAATGATACTGACTTTACTAATGCTCTCCTTTTCACTTGTAGCGCATTGGCTTGCCTGCATTTGGTACGTTATAGCCGAAAAGGAGGAATTAGTTAATGAAAGCGGATGGGACATTGGTAAGTTTTATTTTAAATTCGACCTTTTTTTTCCTAATTTTGGTCGGACCTCTACGACTGTATCTACCTTTTCTGTTAAATAAATGAACGAAAAATGGAAAAGTTTTCCACAATAATATGTCCAGAGTTGAACATTTGTTTCAAGAATTCATTAGGGATTTGTTTAATTACCGGTAGACGAACGTGCTTAAAATTTTTAATCTTAACAAAGAGATATTTATCTAACATGAATTAAGCAATTATCATTTGAGTGTATGCTGATTTTCGTCATAGATTCAAAGATTCATTCTTTAAAACTCCCATCGTTAGAAATAAGCGCAATATAATTAAAATTTAAAAAGAACAGTTCGTAAACTTTTAAAGATCAAAATAGTTAATTGAAATTTCTAGTGTTTAGAATCGAAATCAATAAAATTAATTGTTGAATAGAACTCATTGACGTTGGACAGTGTCTGGCTTTTGAAATAATTTGAACGATCAAACAAAAGGCAAATTAAAAACTCTAAATTTATTTTATTGCAAAATACGGACCAAAACAGAACAGGTAAAATCTGTTATTTTTACAAAAATAATGTTGTATCTTTCAGTCGGAAAATAAATAGAAACAAAACTCAAAACACAAGATACAAAATAATGTAAATGATAAAAGATACAAGATACAAAATACTAGATGCAATATACAAGATATAAGATACAAGACATAAGACACAAGATATATGATACAAGATACGAGATCCAAGATACAAGATTCAAGATGCAACATACAAGATACAAGATACGATATACATGATACAAATGCAAGCTAACATATGTCTTCGATCTGGCAGATTCCTTCTATAAGTTGGCGTTAGAGAAAATAAAGAGAGCTCAGCGTAAGCCTGTTTAATATTAGAATATCTTTCGAACCAATAATACTAGAGAGATAGAATTTGGCTTGTAGTGGAGTCTACTAATTCTAAAAAATTTTCAACACGCGGATTTTAAAAATATCGTCCGTGAAAGTGGTTTTCCTACATCACGAATCATGTTAGGTCTCCCTATTTTACTTCTAAATGAATTTCATATAAACGCATTGAAGCGCTTTTAACATTATTCGATATTTAACCACTAAAATTGTGTAAAGAGGTTGTATACGTTTTTACGAATTCTGACATATTTCTTAGATTTAACTATAATATCGTATTCGCTTTGATTTTAAATGGGCCTACGGTAAATATAATCGCAAAAAGACAGCTTTAAAGGTTTATTGATATTCCTGACCTCAAGAGGGTCTTGCAGGGGTCTTGTCAATTTTGACGAATTTCGACTCTTGGATTGGTCTAATCAAATATTAAATTCCAATAACCGGGAGGTTGTTTTGAACGGTGTTTTAGGTTTCAATCGGATGGTATTTTCACTTTAATTTTATTTCAGCATTAAACGCGTTCAGGATTTCTACTCAAAAAGTACTAAAGTTAAACACAGACTGTTGGCGGATTTTTTATTGGTATTTTGTGCGGTAATTTATTACTTCCATACGAAATTATTAAAGCAAGTTTTAAGCTAGTATTACACTGTTTGCCCAAGCGGTCAAATTACAGTAATAAACAATGCGAAAAAACGTTTTTGAACGAGCGGATACTGTAAGATTAATTTGTATTCATATTCACTTACTTCGCACTGCTGACTACTGCAATTTGTGTAATACTAGCAATAGTATCTAATAAAAATCTCGTTTATTGGTGAATCGGTTATAGAGATCGAATGCCTCATATGTTAAAGTCAGATAATTTTTATGGCTATATGCTTATTCTACAGAACTCCTTGGTATTCTTAATAAAGAATCCTTCCATCCTCTTTTGCTAATCCAGTATAGTTCTTAGCAACCATCTCATAAACCTTATATTTTTTTTATTGAGTATCGATCTCGGTACATCTAGCGAAGTGCGTTAGTATGTCGTATGCATCTATGAACTAGAATGACTATTGTATCAATTATCGACCCTATGGTCCATAAATCCATACAATGAACCGCTCTATAACTTGTCTATCGAGCAGACAAATCAATAGGAAAACTGTTAAGCACAGGCTTCACTTGATGCAAGTTAACCAATTCCACGACCACAAATTTACCATGAAAACTGCTGATAAATTTCAATAGGTTGCCAAATGCAACCGACATACATGTGTCACACGATTTCCGGACAATAGCACCATCACTGTCACCTAATTTAATGCTATTCCTTTGCAAGGACCTTTAACAACGAGCTTATTTTTCAGGTTGGATGCACACCTTGGCGGATCGACTGAAAATCCCCATTTCGAATATTTCAAACGCCGAGGCGTACGCCACAGCGCTCTACTTCACATTCACAAGTCTAACGTCTGTCGGATTCGGCAACGTGTCAGCGAATACTGTGGCCGAGAAAGTTTTCAGTATAATCATGATGCTGATTGGAGGTGAGTTTAGACGTATAAATTTTCGTCCTGTCATGTCCTAGGACCGGATGTTGGGATCCATAGAAGCAATGTTAAATATGTCTTTAAAATCTAATTCAGTACGTCCGTTTCATCTTTCAGCTCTTATGCATGCAGTAGTCTTTGGTAATGTTACTGCATTCATCCAGAGGATGTACTCGAGAAGATCGTTATATGAGAGTAAATGGAGGGATTTAAAGGACTTTATTGCACTGCATCAGGTACGTATGGAATTTTCTACGGATTTTGTTGGGATTACGGGGTGGCTATACGTTTAATTGGCTCCTGAAGAACTCCATTATTTCGAATTTAATATAGAATGTCGGAGGATAGTCAGGAAGCGTTCGACATTATTATGCATAAGATTTCCAGAGTATACTAAATTGGCTTTTAAGAAAATTCAAACTACAGGAAGCAACAACGTAAACACATTGTTACAGAAAACTAAAGAATTTGTGTAACGGCCATAAATTCTCTAGAATCCTTCCATCCTTGCTCTTTTATAGCATTTCGCTACAAAACTTCAGTACACACTATTTAAAAGAAAATTGTGTGGAATCCTCTGCGACATCTTCTGCATAAAAGTTGATTGCCCATAACAAAGTAATCTTCTTGCTGTACTGTAGCCACCTATGAAGCTACTCGTCCGTACAATTCTTACGGAAATTATTTAACACAAAGATTTCTATTATATCGCAGATGCCCAAGGAACTGAAACAAAGAATACAAGACTTTTTCCAGACGACGTGGTCTCTTAATCATGGAATCGATATCTACGAGGTATGTATGAAAATTTCTTTAAATTTCTGGGATTCCTTATAGTATGTACATTACATCCATTTACATAGTTCAAAAATAAAAGCCACTTAACCACAAAATTTCAAATGAAAATACCAACTTGCAATTCTCTCGAGAAAATATTCAATTTGATTTTTCTTAGTCCCGGTTGTTGTTCCTTTGAAAAATGCAGAACTTTTTTTTGTAGTTCTAATTAAAACTTTGTCAAATAAAAACTGGAGTTGAATGTGAAACCTTTATTTACAAAATGTATGATGAAATTGAGTTTTGTGATCGATCCGGTTACTTTATAATGCTGTTTTTTATGTGAAGTACTTGGAGTTGAAAACACACTAGTTTGTACATAGTATATTTTAAAGTAGGACATTTATGGAGCCATAAAAATGAAAGAGCAATTTCACTTTATATCAGTGACTAAATGCTACAAAGTATAACGATGTGATGGAAATTGTAAGCAAGCCGCAATATATTTGTATCAGTATATCTGAAATTATCAAAATTGGGAAAAAAAAATGTGAAAATGACTCTTCTGTGGCTGTTGAACTACTTCCAAGAAAGAAACCTGTTCTCACGAATATAGTAATATACAGAGTTACGTTGGTAGGGTACCGCTGACTAGGTACATACGGTAGGCGAGTAAAAACTGATGCAGTGCTGGGCGAAAATATCGCAAAAATTGCGAAATCGATTTGATTTGGTTTTTTGTCGCTTGATTCAACGAATTTTGAGTTTTTAAAATTTTTTTTTAAAAAAAGTTGGAAGAGGGACCTTCATGTGCTTTTCTAATATTTTTTGTGACGATTTTCCGAATAAAAATTTTCCTGAGTAGTCACGTATCATATATCAAACTAAAGGTGAGACCAGCAGGTAGGTAGGTACTCAAAAAATTAAACAGAATGAAAATTGTGTAAAAAATGAAGAAGTTGCGTTTTTATCGCTACGAGTTTAGAGTTTTTTGCATTTTTTTTCAGAAAAGTTGGAAAATTGACCTCCTAGTGCTTTATTACAAATCAAAGGAATGTACACATCGCCTATTTATTTTGAACTTTAATTTTTATAATAACCTTTGCCAAATGAATAAAATAAATAATAAAAAGTTTTTGCAATTTTTTACCAATTTTCTATATGGAACTTAAACAAAACCTTTAAATTTTATGAAACGAAAGTTGTTGAAATCTCGAACCTGTAACACACCTTCTATCGCAAAGCTTCATTGGGTAATATTAATAATTTTGCAAATAAGGTGTTTGATTTTTTGCGAAAACACCATGATGAAGAAGTGCACCCAGACGTATGAGCGTGAAATCCAATTTGAATAATTTATTGGAAAATAATCTTCAATGAAATTGTAGCGAACAAACAATCCTTTTTTTTAGTATGTTTGACAACCACTAAAATATTTCATACTCATAGGAGGGGTTCTAAAAACTCACGATAAAACTCATTGAACTTTACCAAGAAAATTGCAAAGTTTAATTAAGTGATGCTTTCGGATACACTGCAACAACAACACCTTGCAACATTGCTAATTTTTGTATCATTTTTAATGGGTTTACGGTTCAATGACGATATTTGTTAGCACATAGTTCATAACGTGTAAGCTTAAAAAATTGACTTGTGTTTTTTATTTGTCGCTGCGAATCGAAATTACATTCCTTTTCTGCTGATACTGCAAGATATGACGAGTGCATTTGCATGTTAATATTTCAGAAAAGATTGCTTCTCGACTCCTATAGAGAGCAATCTAATCAGAACTGTGAAAGGAGTCATGTGAACGTAATGCAAAACAAGCAAATGTACTGACATAAATTACATGTGTCTAGTGTGTTCCATTATCGGAATTAAATTTTATTTTTCAAGATCGAACTGCGAAAAGTTTTAGCTTTTGGTATTAAGTTTTTTTAAGTAATTTGTTTACCGATCTTCGATTAATAAATTTGATTCGAACTAGGTAGTGTTTGGTGAATTGATGCCGATTTTAGTAGCCAAGAAGCAAAAAGTTAAGAGTCATAATATTACTCACATTTATAGGCTGGATTCCTCGAACTGAATATTGTGGGAGCTGTAGAAGTTATTAGTCCCTTAGCAAATTTAACTGGCGACTAGCTGGTTATTGGGAATTTCCTTCTCCTGAAGTCTCCTTAGCGTGTGCTTTTACATAATATGACTATTATTCCGCTCTAAAAACAACTACAAATAAACCATTGATTTTCACCTTTCATTATGGTATAAAATTCAATAAACTCTTGATTTTTTAAAGGAAATATATCAAGAACATATTCATCCAAATATTTATTCAAGTAAAACAGTGTGAAAATGCGGAACGAAAAACAACCCACCTCAGATCTTTGAGCACCTCCTTGCCATATCCTTTGTTCTCAAGAATCAATCAATTTCTACGGAACTGTGTACTTTGTACTATAAAGAAAGAACAACATTCGATGTTTGGATGTTTTCTATTACGTTATTTTTTAAGCCCCACATTCCTATTAAATGTTTTTGTTGATCCCATCCATTTTCGATTTTCTTGCAGACATTAAAGGAATTTCCCGAAGAACTCAGAGGCGATGTTTCCATGCATTTGCACAGAGAAATCCTACAACTTCCAATATTCGAGGCAGCATCACAGGTATTAAAGCGATAGCTTTACCTTATCTTTAACAAAATTAAGCTTTAATCGAAAGTAAACAAGATTCATGTTATTGTCTTTGGTTGAATCAAAGAAAAACGGTTAAACAAGACAAAAACTAAGACTAACTAACTAACTATTTCTCGTCCTAGGGATGTTTGAAGCTGCTTTCGCTACACATAAAAACGAATTTCTGCGCTCCAGGAGAATTTCTCATTCACAAAGGAGACGCATTAAATTACATTTACTATTTGTGTAATGGTTCGATGGAGGTTATTAAGAACAACATGGTAGTAGCCATTTTGGGTAAGTGCTAACCACAGCTGGAATTGAATCAGAATGAGATTAAGATTTTTTCTTATTCATTTTCTTACAGGCAAAGGTGATTTAGTAGGCTGTGACTTTAATGTACATCTGGTGGCAACATCCAACGGGCAAATTACGAATCCCACTAACGCTCCCGGCACTGATACGGTGGTGAAAAGCAGTAGTGATGTGAAGGTAAGTTGCAAGACATATGTACATGGAATTAGACTAGATTTATTTAAAAGTAGCTGTCCTTAGCAAAACAGATAAATAGAACTTCAAAATAATAATTTAAAGCAATGGATAGGTCCTTGCCTTTACTCAAGCTCGTATACACACGAATCCACACTTACTATATCATGCAATAAAAATCGAGTTGGGTACCAAATGTCATTTCTTTAAACAATAAGGTCTTACACAATCTTAATAGCAAGGAATCACCGTGCTCTGGCTGATACAAATTTATTTATATTATTTAAACGTATACTAATTATGTTCAGTACTTACTATTAGCAATACCCCATGCACATCTATCTTAATTTTTTTTATTAATAAAGTTTTTTGATCATTGCTCTACAATTTTAAATATTTACCGAACTGGTAGAAGTAAAAACGCAAAAAAAAATCTGTCTGTCCGCCGTACTAATGTAATAATTATTGCATTCCTATTTATTTTTTTAATAATAAAGTATCGATTCGGAAATTACTGAAATTAAAAAAAAAGTCTACCATAAAATTTTGTATTCTTATAATTTAGGACCAGTAAACGCCAAAACAGAAAAAAATGTCCATCAGTCCGCCGTAGACATCACTGCCGGTGTACACTATACGCAAAAGGACGTTTGAAAGCGCATAGCTCTTAAACCAGATGATCCGTTCAGCTCAAACTGTTTTGGGTGGATAGACTGGGTAAACCTCTTTAAGTTCTAACTCTTAGGAAAGAGGGCGTTCTGAGGAGGGTGGTGGGAACAAACTGTTGATTTCAAGAACTCACGAATCGGTTAGGCTAGATGGCTGAAACTTGGAACAGAATATGTAAAACTAGAATAGTGGGTACACTTTCAAAGAAATTGTCAAAAAAGAATACAACTGAAACGCTTGGGATCGAAACATTTTAAAATCCATGTCTTCTGAACAATAGATCTCTAATGGTTGACAATTTGTGACTATTAAATTATATTTCGTAGTGGGGTTGGGCTGTACAGGAACGAGATCGACCCAGGATATTTTTATTTTCACGCACAAAAAATGCCTTCGGAGACTGAAACCACCTTAAATATTACGTTAAAAAAGTCTACCAACAGTCCAGGCAAAAATTTATCATTTTCTAGGATAAAGTCCAGAAATTTCTTAAAGTTGAGATGCATTAGAAGTGCTTACGTCACTTGAATATTGTAAAAACTTATTTAATATTCAATCACACCTAAAATATATCGCAAAAATCGTGAAAACCTATACCAGCCTCTAAGTAACTCTTTAAGGAGTTGAAAATAAAATCGACTTGAAAGTAATTGCCATACGTCTATCTGCGGATCTCGGGCAAGAACTTGTGAAATTAAGTTGATACCTTTTCGAGAACCTAAGAGATATGACGAAATTCGTGAAAACAAGTTTCATAGTAGCAGCCAAAAAAAGTCTACCATAAAATTTTGTATTCTTATAATTTAGGACCAGTAAACGCCAAAACAGAAAAAAATGTCCATCAGTCCGCCGTAGACATCACTGCCGGTGTACACTATACGCAAAAGGACGTTTGAAAGCGCATAGCTCTTAAACCAGATGATCCGTTCAGCTCAAACTGTTTTGGGTGGATAGACTGGGTAAACCTCTTTAAGTTCTAACTCTTAGGAAAGAGGGCGTTCTGAGGAGGGTGGTGGGAACAAACTGTTGATTTCAAGAACTCACGAATCGGTTAGGCTAGATGGCTGAAACTTGGAACAGAATATGTAAAACTAGAATAGTGGGTACACTTTCAAAGAAATTGTCAAAAAAGAATACAACTGAAACGCTTGGGATCGAAACATTTTAAAATCCATGTCTTCTGAACAATAGATCTCTAATGGTTGACAATTTGTGACTATTAAATTATATTTCAATGTGGCGTATACAAGAACACAAATTTCGTAGTGGGGTTGGGCTGTACAGGAACGAGATCGACCCAGGATATTTTTATTTTCACGCACAAAAAATGCCTTCGGAGACTGAAACCACCTTAAATATTACGTTAAAAAAGTCTACCAACAGTCCAGGAAAAAATTTATCATTTTCTAGGATAAAGTCCAGAAATTTCTTAAAGTTGAGATGCATTAGAAGTGCTTACGTCACTTGAATATTGTAAAAACTTATTTAATATTCAATCACACCTAAAATATATCGCAAAAATCGTGAAAACCTATACCAGCCTCTAAGTAACTCTTTAAGGAGTTGAAAATAAAATCGACTTGAAAGTAATTGCCATACGTCTATCTGCGGATCTCGGGCAAGAACTTGTGAAATTAAGTTGATACCTTTTCGAGAACCTAAGAGATATGACGAAATTCGTGAAAACAAGTTTCATAGTAGCAGCCCATTCGGTCTACCTGTTAGGTAGGTTCAAAGAAAATTTGTTTCGAGAGAACATTTGATATGTCCTGAACGGTTCATGCGTGAAAGTTGAAAATTGTTAATAACTAATTATTTATGAAGAGTACTTGGAGATTGATACACTGTTACTAAGAAATCTTACGAATAAAATTACAAATTCATTTGTTAAGTTCGACTGTATTCCTGATTTGTCATCACTGCAACATTGCGTAGTGTAGTTCGGGAGAGACAGAGCTTGTTTTATCTAAAGAATACCATTCTCACCATATACTTTGATAGTAATTTGATGTGATGCATTTGCTTACTACTTGAAGTCATCTACCCCTTTCTATTTATGATTTTCAAGAATTATCGGAGCAGAGTGTTCTGAAATCAGTTTCAGCTGGTGAAAAACTCGCAGGCATTATGGTAAGTGTCTCGCGGTGAAATAAGTAAATGTTAGTACAAACAGAGCGGGATTACAATCACCAATATTTAATTTCACTAAAGTGACGGGAATCCCCTTCATCACAATTCAAGCGATAGAAATTGATAACTATCCTTGTATAGGTAAAATACGACTTTTTTATTAAGTTATTTGTTCTACGGATTATGTTCCGAAACATTGTTTCGATAATATTTTCCGATATTCCAACCACGTTCCGGATAGCCCTTATGAAATTAATAAACTCTCGGGTTCTACCGTCCTTTCCGGCTTTTTCTTCTTCACTCTTATTAAATTTGACGCCATTGGCAATTTAGCAATGTCAATCATTTAACAACTAAAATTAAACTTCAGCACTTTTGTTACTAATTGCCTGGAGCGTTCTGAACTCTTGCCAAACTTTTCCAATTTATTTATTGGATTTTTTTTTTAATTCACAGGCTTTGACGTACTGTGATCTGAAGTGTATTCACATGGGCGGATTGGTTGATGTCTTAAGACTTTATCCGGAATATCAGCAACAATTCGCGAACGATATTCAGCATGACTTGACATACAATTTACGGGAAGGATACGAATGTCAGGATTCAGATATTGGACCGTGTCTCCCGTTGCCATCGATTAGCGAAGACGATGAGAATTTGCCAGAAGTGGCTTTGAGTTCGACGTCGCCACATTTGGGAGGATCACCGTCGCCTCATCTCTCAAGATCGCCACTACATGCTAGCAGTCCAAGACATGGGAAGATCTTACAACGAGGTCGATCGCTTGCAACACTGCGTGAACGAGTCGAACGCCAGCGCTCAGTTAACGCTCCAACCAATGGAATCGAGTCCAATTCGCTGGAAGGATTGAATCTCGAATCGTGCCAAAGAAATGAAGTTCCAACCAATAACCGTTCGATTGAACGACTCGACAATCAAGTGATTACTTTGCATCAAGACGTAGCCGCCCTAAGCCTAGAAGTTAAAAACGCTATCCATGCACTTCAAGAAATGACCTACTCAACGCTAGCGTCTCAAGTTGATCTTGGTAGTCGCTATCCCGCCCGGTCCATACCGAATATTTCCAATAACGTCCAAAACGTTCTCGACATGCAGCAATGTGTGATAGCCCGTAGTTCGTCACATCCTCCAGAAATTTGGTGTCGTGAGCTGGAGGAGCAACATAGCATGACTGGAGCAGCGGAGGAAGTTGTAGTGCCGCAGCAAGTATCCAAGGCTACGCAGACCGATCTCGTCAAAATCGACTTCCAGACATTCGAGAAGTTCGTTTTGGCCAATCCGCGACTAGTGCTTGGTCTCTTAGGTATCGAGGCCACTATTAAGACTGAACTAGAAATGCTGCAGCATCAGCAACAAATACAGGTGTCGTCGCTCAATACAATCGAAGAAGTCAACTCTCCCGATGCCAATAGCGTGGACTATCTGCTCGAGGAGAACGAAACCAATCAACAGGACGAACTGTGGAGTTCACGGAATAGCAACTATCGTGAAATTGACAATAGCCGGTCGACAGATGCTCTTCTGGACATTTTACCCTCCAAAGAAGACCTGACCAGCACTGAATGCGACCCGATTTCCTTTTCGATTGTCCGTGAAGGGAAGTCGAAGTCCACTCGTAGGCACTCCAATAGCAGCAATAGTTTGTCCTCGAACGGATCGATAGTTTCCAAAAATTTCGAATCCGACATTAGAGCAAACGGACTGGTACGAAAGTCGTCGTGGAAGGGTAGTAAAAAGGATTACGAACGACTAAACGAACCATATGACATGGTCCACGAATCGTCGTCCTTTCACGACGAGAACGTCGGAAATGGGGGTGACAAAAGACGAAATTCACGGTCCAGTTCGTCGGACATCAGCATTAAACGAAACAATTTAAATGTTCATCGTCCTCCAGCTAATTATCGCTTCTCTGCAGGTGATGCTGACAAGCTCGAAAAAGGATTAAGAACGCTACCATCCACGCGATCCCTGAAGGAAAGCTGAATCGAGGCGCGGACGGCAGTGTCTTGCGAAAGGAATGTCCATGAAATTACGACGATAAGACGGGATTTTTTGTGAATCTCTTCAGAGAAAAGGAAGCTGGCTAGCAAACAGAAGATAACTGGAAGCAAAGGGTCGATGTTTCAAGTGTTGGTTAGTGTGTATAGTAAGTTAGTAGTACTCGAGCTCTTGTGTATCCTGGCAGCAATTAAAGGATTCTGCACAGCTACATAGATCTTTATGTTTTGCAGTAGGTAGGAGCAGTTTTTTCTTTCATTTTCAAGTAGTGCCTCACTTGTTAAATTTATTACGCTTTTGAATGGATTTCTGGTTTTGCTATGACCAAGAGTATGGAATGTAATTTTAAAGGACTTTTTCAAAAACTTTGAATTAAAGTTATAAACTTTTACTCCATAGTTTCAGGGAGCAAAATGAACTCAAGGTATGCCAGTTTCGTCATAATTTCAGAAAAACTTTTACGTTTTATGATTGGATTGTCGCTTGGCTTATGAACTTAGTTATACGACTTTATTTAATATAATTTTCTCTCTAGTACCCAAGGTAGCAATTATTTTAAGGTGACACACAACGAAATTGCTTTATTAGATGGCACTAAATTTATTTCTATGAAATATTCAAAACTGAAGAAATGAAAGGGTTCAGTGTGCCATAAAGTCGTAAAACGCTCATTTCTGATAAATTAAAAGTGGACAAAAGGTAAAGTTCGACGGCAGAGAGATCATTCGATTTTACGATGGATTAAACACTTCAAAAAGTATTATAAGGTTATTTTGTTCAGGTATTTTAAAGTTTTAACACCAAGTACAGGTGTAACTGGGCAACGCCATCCAAAGCTTAATATCTCTTGTAAAGGATATAACTTTTTTGATCAAGAGCATCTTGTTCACTTGTGACACACTACAGTATTAAAACACCATCGTTATACACAATACTATGCATAAACGAGATAAACGCACCGGTATCTACCTAGAATGAACCGCTTTCATACAATATAAATTTATAAATTTGATTCATGCATTTTACTGCTAGCAGCGCCATTCAGCCATCCTGTGATGACTAGTTTAACTAAATTAAATTTTCATTTATATCAGAAGCTGCCATTAAATATGAACAGTAATTTTAAAGAAGAAACAACATTTACTTACGCGGTTAATAATATTTGTATACTTTTTGCTATTTACTCTTACGTTCATTGGCCAGATATAAGCTAGATCTTGGCAATGGACGTAAGAGTATCATAAGATAGCTCCAAACTCCAGCTAGTCTAATTCCGGAAATCAAATCTACGTCACTTTTAATACTTTATCTGAATTAATAGTTCACGTTTTTATCAATGTAAGCTCTTAATTAACTTTGTTATTGAAATGATAAACAAATTTAATGTACAAATGGAGTGTTTAATATAGTTTACTACGTAAAAGGCTCGTATAAAATTGCATTCCCTACCTAGTTCCAACTAGAACCTAATCTAAGTTAAATTATAAATTCATAATATCTTAATCTGTTTTATTAAATCTAATTTTACACTGCAGTGTCTCCCCACGTTTCTAAACTATATTTACCTAAACCTACCATGACTGGAACTGAAACTTTTTAATAAAACTTAAATGTGATTTTAACTTTAAGTAAATAAAAATTATTGAAGTAATATTAAATAAATTTAAGAAAATTAAAAGCAGTGATGTAAGTTAAATTTGAATTAAATTTTATTTGAGATTGTTGATTTAAGAAGGTGAAAATGTTTTTAGTTAAAAATCTGTAAACTTTACGAAATGTATCAACAAAATCAATATATTGAATTTATTTTTCAATAAAACGGTGCTGATCATTAGTTCTATTGGTTTTTATTTGGCGAAATTGCGAAAAACTTGTACAACTTTATTCAAATTTAGTAGCATACCTGGATGGATCCCGTTTTATTTTCAGTTCAAAAAAGTCGTCAACTACTTCAGTAGCCGCACATAAATAAAGTCTATCAAAAACATCTTATAGCTCTACATCTTATCCGGTTATTGTGTTACGTGAACTGAGCATTCCTTAACTCGGTTATCCAAAAGTTTTCAACAACAAAATGGAACTTTAGAGCTATAGAAATTTTTTTAAGAACCCTCATGGCTTTCGAAAAGTTTCAATAAAATCCTTCGATTTTTTGCTTTGCAGGTGAGTGAAAAAGGGTTGCTAAATCGATACGAAGAAAATCAAAAATAAGTCGGTAGGGATGAACAAATGGATAAATAACTTTATTGTTAATAACTACATTGATATGTAATAAAATCGTCCCTGAATGATGCTTTCGGACTTCAATTCATTATCCTTGTGAGACTCGTTTTTCGATACTTTTTTTTATCGGGTAAAAAGAGGAAAAATATTTTTAGGTCACATTATCAAAATTTATCGAAGGTATACGATCTGTCGGACTATAGACTTTCATGGCTGCAGATAATGTCAGTTCCAGAGACGCTCACCACTGAACTTGAAAAAATTGTTTAGGGATGTTTTTCGGAAAAAAAGGTATGATGAAGAAAACGGGAAGTTTATGAAGACATTATTTCCATTATCGTCGCCATAAATCTTGCAAACGACTGGTGTGTGGTCTTTGGTTTAGGATTTTTGTAGCGTTTACCTCCTTGACCTAATTTTTAGTTTTTCTTGTCTCGTAATGTCATAGAGGAAGGACGTTGTTCGGTTTGTTGTCATTTTTTATGACCAGGCACTTCCTTTCTACGACAGTCCATGTTTTATTTTCATACATCTTTTTATCTTCATTGATTTTATCTTATCTTGACAATTGGTTTGGTCTTTTAAGTTACTTCCGTTTCGGAGAAAAAAATGGTTGAGCTACATATGCTGTAACTGGGGAAAATGATTCTATATATATAAAAGAGGATGTCTGTGTGTATGTTCCCTATAGACTCCTAATCCGCTGAACCGATTTTGATGAAATTTTCAGGAAACGTGTAGAGTAGTCCCGGGATGGTTCCTGTGAAGTTTGGTCCAGATCGAATGAAAAACAGAAGTTTTTTTTAACATTTTTCAAATTTTTCACGATTTTAGTACCCTGGTGCTCTAATGGTTTGCTTGCGCTTTCCTATACTATTCATCCAATTACGATGAAACTTCGATGATATATTGAGCACACGCCCGCGAAGGTTTCTGCGTTAACAAAATCATTTCACAATTGGTGGTACGAGAGTTATTTCAACATTTAAGAGTATTTCAAATGATTCAGTGGCGGTTCGTTCGTTTTCGGTGCATTAGTTTCATTCCTATTACTAAATGGTAAAGTGGGAGATGGATGGTGGATAGATGATAGTGGCTGGAAGATGAAGGATGCTTGATGGTAGATGAAGGATGGTGGATGGAGGATGGTAAATAGAGGATGGAGGATAAAAGATTGAGGATGGTGGATGGTGAATAGAGGATGGTGGTTAGAGGATGGGGGACGGTAGATATAGGATGGTAGATGATGAAGATTGGATGATGGATAGAGGATGGATGGATGGAGGATGGTAGATAGAGGATGGAGGATGGAGGATGGAAATTGGAGGATGGTGGATGGTTCATAGATATAAGATGGTGGATGGCGGGTAGAGGATGGGAGATGAAGTATGAAGGATGGAGGGTGTTGGATAGAAGATTGTTGATAAAGGATGGAGTAACAGAAGCAACGGGAGAAATGGGAGCAACGGGAGTAACAGGAGCATCGGGAGAAACAGGAGCAACGGGAGAATCAGGACCAATGGATCAATGAGAGAAACGGGAGTAACGGGAGGAACAGGACCAATGGATCAACCGGAGAAACGGGATCAACGGGATCAACGGGAAAGACGGGAGTAACAGGGACGATAAAACAACGCGAGCGTAGCCGCGGTACGCGGCTAGTTCAATATAAAATTCTAAAAATATTTGTTTGAAAATAAGTACAAGATGCTTATCTCTTTTTCAATTTTTTGAACACACAGTTTATTAGCCGACTTAAAAAAATTCGTACTACAGTTAAAGAATATTAAAATTATCAGTTTTTAAAACATAAATGTCTTTTATCCTTAGATATATCAAAAATCGTAGACTATTTTTAATTGAAATTTTTTATTTATTAGTAATAACAATTTTTATGTGCACAAATGACTTATGAGCGGGAGGTGAAGACGAATGTGCGGAAAAGCACGCATTTCGAATGCATTTTTCATCCACCCACTACTGTATCTATTTGTCTTCACTATCAGATTTACATAAACTCCTAGTTTCGACTTCTAAGCATATGCTGCTCATGATATATAGTAACCAAAATGGTTCACCTAAAACCCTTATCCACCTCAACCTTCAAAATTTCACCCCAAGGTATCTAAGGAAAAACCTAACCAGTTTTCGAGCCAAAAAAGATTCAAAAAGATCGACTTCCTTATCCAAAATCTTATTGTTGCAATTTTTTTAAATTTCAAATCTGATTTTTTTTTTTTAAAGTGGTTTATGATACAAAATTGAAATTAGTAGAGAATTTTTATATGACACCTTACAATACATTTGCAGCTCCTGTGTAATCCTCGATGATAAGAAGCATCTGAGCACCTCCACAATATACAATTCTGGGTTTGTGCCTGCCGCCTGTTATTTTAACAGCACCTCAAAAATCTATCTACATATGTCTAATAACAGTTCCGTCTAGAGTCTACAAGTGGAAGCTGTAGATAAATAGTCTAGACTAAATTTCCAGGTATCAATTATTTTAAAATTTCTTAAAGGTACCTTGTAGCCTAAACGACATAAAGACGTTATTTGATATTTTGCAATTTTTCGGACTCGTGCCAGGAATATTTAATTTAGGTCCGACTATCAAACATGTGTGGAAATATTTAATATTCGATAAATGTAGTGCAAAATGTCGGATATTGGTAGAATTTTCATAAAACCTAATAATAAATTTAGGGATAATCTCCAGGGAAGCTGGTTCTCGCATAAATCTAATAACCAGAAAGGGTAAGCAGTCCAAAAACATTTTCATCATTGCACTTATTCCACTTTCAGGTCTCTGGTGGTAATTTCTAACGTGACCGATAGAAAGACACGTTCTTAACAATTTTTTTTCGATACTAATGTTAGCAAATTGATGTTATGAAAATTTTTTTAGACAGTAAATTTTTTTTTTACATGTAGTATGTTTATAAATCCATTGAAAATTTTAAATTTATGAAATAAATTGATGTTTTCATGGTAATCTACCATAGAAGCCATTATGAAAATGACACCGGAAAACTACAAGCATTTAATCAATTTTGAATGTTACTGGATGTTTGAGAAAAAGAAAAATGGTTACTTAATGAACAAAACGTGCCATTTTGGTATTTCAATAGACGTAAGGTTAAAAAACAAATCCCACTAATATCTCTATCATGAGTAAATTTTTACGGCCAGTACATATCATATGGATCCGATGATACTTTTGTAATTTCTTAAAAAAAAATTAAAACCAGCAGTCGTAAACGCATGGCTTGGTAGAAGCCATGGTCCAATTGTAAGCGTGTTATTCTGTACTACAAGGACCCCAAAAGTATTTGTTCATCTATCCTTTTCTCTTTACTCATCCCGGAATCAACATACCAAAGTTTACCTGTCTTGTCCAATAATGTCCACGACGTTCTTCGTACGTTTGACTATTTCTTGTCCGAACAGAAATAGCTCGATTGGAAAATAGGACATGAGCTACTATCAATAGAATTTCACGTTTACACCTACGTTTCTCTATTTACCTTTCGTCTAACTCAACACAGGTGTCACAAAAACGTGACATTTTTGCTGAATAGCGACAACACTCCGTAATCCTAGGGTAAACATCACCCCTGATCCTTAACTTCACCATTAAAGCTTGGTTCCGTGTCAGCTTGCACTTAAGTATACCAACGTTAACGAACTGCAATACGTTAATATCTTAATGTAAAATACAAACAGGCTCTAAATTGAAATTTGCTGAAAATCCTTTGACAAAATCAATGTCCTTTGCAGCTTTTCGAGCAATTCATCAGTAAAGTTTTTAGGTCAGTGCAAGATTAAAATAATTAATAAAAAGTTTTGACATTGCAGGCTTATCCCAACGAAACGATGATAAGTTATAATTTTTGCTGACGTTATGGTGGAAGATTCGATTCGAGAGCCCGTATGATGAATGAAAATTTCATAGAATTCATGGACAATTCGTTTGCAATGGCTCACTATTCCTTGATTTATAGATGAGACATGCGAAAGATTTTTGCAGCATCGCCATATGTCGACCATAAAAGAAATAAATCCAAGAATGTAATGTATGCTGGCTGATATATCAGTATTTTGCGCTGTACCATGTCCTTCTCGGAAGAATGATAAGTGAATGTAATATGGTTTTATTTACGACTTGAGAAGCTTGGAATGGATGAGAGATGGTTGGCCCACTTACCAGGAAAACCTCATTTTCCGAAGTTAAATCAAGATGAAAAGCAATTACGGGGAAATGGAAATTTAATATCAAAGGGACTAATATTTTTTTATCGATATGATGAACTCATCATATGAATTTGAACATCACTCAATCTCGGAACATGACTGCCAATCTAAATTTTTATTGAAGATATGAAGATGCCTTAACAGATTTTTTATTTAAAAAAATAATAATTTAAGTATATGTATATAATTTTATATAGGACATACAACAGGCCCAGATAGATCCCTGGAAAAGCACCTCTTCTCTCTATTGGAGAACATGATACATTGCCTTACAATCTAGTTGTATCCAATGTTCGAATTATGCTTGCGACTGACAATCTTAAAAATGCCGGTCTGGTTAATCTTTAGGTTGTCTGTCACATAACAAGCTACACCGAATCTCAGTATTAAATACGTTCTGGACTTCTACCCAAAAAATAATAAATTTCCACCAAGTTTGATGGCATATTTTTTTTCAATAGAAGTGAAAGCGAGTTCGATCTCAATAAACCTAAACGATTTTCGGAATTCGTAAGCACTCTAAAAATACCATACTCCTAGGGTATGGAAAATTGCTTAAGTCGGTTTTCCTCTTTCATATTTAAATCCACTACAAGAGAAAGTCAATTCGGTATCTCATTTGATCTTAGAAATAAATCGGAGTTCGTTAAAAAGTACACATCAATTTTCAACCCCTAAGTGGTTGGATATCGAAAAATTTAGATAAACTAGATTTAAATAAAAAGTTGGAGGTGAATTGGTCAGCTACACGCTCGTCCATGATTATTTCCCGATTTTAACTAAGGTACTCACTTTAAGCTGAGTGAACTGGTAGCTGCCAAACCCATTGATAGTGGACCCACATGCAAAAAAAAAATGTCGATATGGGTTAAAGGGTGCTAGAGTGGTGAGGAAAATAATGCGTCCGAAACGCAAAAAAGACTAGATCGATACATTCTAAGATCCATATCTTCTAAACGGTTAATGTTACAAAATTGAAACTTAATAGGTATCCGTAGGCACACCAGAATAATAGATTGGAATCAAGTTTTTGAGTGGGGCGGTGATGTATGGAAATGGAGGTGAAAAATCTTAAGTTACACTATCTCACGAACCAATTGCGCTAGAAAAATGAAATTCAGTTTGTAAATAAAGGTTGACAAATGGAGTTTGCTGAAAGTTCAATTTTTTATGGGGGAAAGTGGAGGGAATAAGAATTTTTTGTTCTGATATCTCACGAACAGTCTAAGATAGATGCTTAAAATTTTTACCAAACGAAGGGCAAATGGACTCCTAGCAGGAACAATAGTTTTTAGGATGTTGGGGTAGAGAGAGAGAGTGGAGGGGGATGAAAAAAAGGTTCCGATTTTTATGTCTCGATAACCTATAATGACATTAAGCTGGGACTTAGTATTTAGATAGTAGGTAGTAGTATGTTGAAAAAATATAATTTTGTATAGGGAAGTATGGTACGGGGTGAGAGTGTTTTCCTGACTATAGAACGGCTTATGCTAGACAGTTGAAACTTGGCATGTATATATCTATGTAAATCAACTAGAAAAGTAATTGTGATTAATTGGTATTTCCGGAAAAAATCACTTACTAGCAAACTCGATCTTATTTTTTACTTGAAACTAATTTTTGCAAAATTTCGAGTTAGTTCGAATCTCTTTGAGAAAAGATCAAATGAGATAAGATGAGAGAATATGTTTTTAGGACTTTTGTATGGTTCTATGCGTTGTACCTTACATAATTAAATTCTGTGGTCAGAATTTTTGAACAGTGTTCATATTTAATTCCTTTAAATACTGATAGAGTTCCGGTTAGTAGGAAATTCCTTTCAAATTTGAATGCTGAAAATTGCTCAAAACCTTCATATATTAATAAACTAGCAGCCCGGTAGTGTAAACTGGTTTTTTCTTCGTGGAAATATTTTTTCATGATTAAAGCAAAGTAAAGCATCCTCTGCAAGTCGAATATTCTACGTCTCGTATTAATATATTGATTGATAACCGTTATAACATATGTTTTAGAGATTTGTCAATAGAAATCACTTCCTCTTAACTCAAATGTATGGTAAGGTAAGTACAGAATTTGTTTATTTATGTGATGAACCGAAGGCATATAGTTCTATTAAACTTTAACTTAAAAAAAAATATACTTCTTATTTTCATTCACATAGCCTCGGTTATCGTCGGGCGAACGTAACAATTTTCAAAATTGACCGAGAAATTCAACTGAAGAAATAAAGAAAAGGAAAAATTTTGAAAAAAACCTTAACTTTAAAATAATAATTTAATAATGTGAATCCGCAGTATAAAAGAAACATTTTATTTGCTGATTTAAATTAAATTAAAGGGTTACCTGTTCATCTAGAAAACCACCTAGCCACAACACCAGCAATATGAATTTTAATATTGAATTAAAATAAATCCCTTGAGCTTCCTTCAATCTTATGCTTTCATCCACAACAAAGTTTCCCATCTAAATCTGATTATCCGCATGAAGTTTTCTAAAAACTGGACAGAACTCGTAATAGGTATAACCGTCTAAACTACAATACAATAAGTCGTTCGATGATTCTTCTTATCGAAAGAAAGTTTTCAATTGAACTCGTAAAAATATGATCATAACGACGTCATAAATATCGATTCTTATATCATGCGGACGTATGAAACTTTTTTTCTTGGAAAAGTCAAGAAAAATGTCAAGTCGCTGACTTTACAATTTCCTTGAATCTGCATAGGTGTACGTGATGATACGATGGAAAATATATACCAATGTCGGTGATGGGAGTTCAGGGAAAATTCATGGAGAAATGGGAGAAAATCCCGTGCATTTCAATCGACCGGCAAGTAATCAATCACGAACTTATAGGATTTAAGCAAAAGAAAGAAGTCTTATCCATGATCTTACTTTTTCTTGCCGTCAAGGAAAATGATAGACAGGAGTCTGCTCTTGAAAATAATTTATGGAGTACTTTGATTTTACGATTTTACGTTTTTGTTAACTCGAAGCCGATTAAAAATCGAAAGGAAGTCAAATAAAATTTGAATAGCCGTACCGGTAGGCTTAGGTCAGGTCAAAAGATTATATCAAATAGAAATGAACCGTGCTCATAAAAAAAAGATTGTAAAAGTGTTTATGTTCAGTTGTGACTAATAACGAAAAACGATTCAACCCCCCCCCCTCCCATTGGCCTATTTTTATAGGGAAGTTAGGAACTTTTTTTTTTAGGTCATCACATTCAGTATGGTGGGAACTTGGTAAACCCCCCCCCCCCCCCATCATACGGGCCTGTTTTCAACTGAAAAGTGTCACAAAGGACGAAAAAAATAATTTTCTTGCAATTAATGTAAATATGCTATCGAAAAAGGTTCAATAGTTAAAAATTGTTTAATCGTAGTTATTTTTGACTAGTTGACTTCTTGCCACATTTCACTCAAATTATTTTTCAATGATCGATCAACATGCACTATTTTCGCCCTCTCCACAGCTTACGTAATCAGAGCTTTCCTGACAGAGCTTATGATGCCAACCGATTGAGCGGTGAACTTAATTTCGGTCGATAGATGATGAGTTAGTACGATGAATTCGAATTGATGATGTGAACAAATTTTAACGTTGTGTATAGTTGTATAGTTGTGTAGGATAGTCGTTAAACCTAGGAATAAGCAGGAACTGAGCTTACCATAATACTGTAATGTTAAATATTCTGATTATGAACAAAATCGTCATATTTTCATGACCTACGAAAACGTTCATATGCAGTTAAAATTGTAAATAGTTTTCCGATTTAGGAAGTAGGATTTCGTTTTTGGCATACTAAAGGATACCTGAACCATAGAGCTGGAAAAGTCAATTAAATTTGGATATCTCTCTAAACTTTACTGTCCTTTGTCAATAAACTTTTAATGACATCGGTTTAATTGCTATGCTGCTTCTAGCTTTGAACCATAATAGCCCCCTATGGTCAACCTTCTTCTATAGACCTGAACTGAATAAATAGGTGGTGATAAATGGGTTCTCTGCACAAACGTTTCTGCTAAGGTTGTTAATGAAACGCACATAATACCTTCGCTATTACTTTAGAATCATCATGAACCTATAGTCGACTAGCTTATCCAGAATATAAACTACGTTCGATACTCGAAATGTGTACTACATCCCTAAGCCGAATGGACTAAACAAATTTATTATGATAAGACTGTTCCTTACAATCGAGTTCATTAATTATGCTTTTAAATCTGTGGAAAGTAAGGACGATTGGATTCACTTGCCAGGACGATACCTTCCATTGTCGGAGCTCTAAGGAACACAGAGATCCCGCATAGCGAAACTTTTAACCCTCTTCTCGCCGTCAATAAAACTTCCTTCATCTCGCTAAATATTTTAAATCCATAAACATCCTTATCGGGCGGAAATAATAACAAAAGTTGACGAAGGACAAACCCTTGATCCTGTTAAGCCCCCACAGATAAAACGGTGTTGATTGACAACGCGTCAAAGCATTCGGGTATCAATTATCGTGCGGATTAAATAGAAAAGGGTCGAAAATAAGAAGTACTTTTAGCCTTCTTCAAGGTCGATATAATTAACCTTTGAAGTTGCCTAATAAAATTCCGCAGCATTAAAATTAGGTACCACACGCTTCTTGTTGATATTTCGAATCAAATATTAAATCGTAAATTTCTTTAGCTTTCATGTCGTTTCGACTGAAAGCGGGATTTGAATCCAGCAACTCAATGATTCGAATTAAAATTTTATTGACCGAGTTTCTGTATTAATCGCGATATTCAGAATGCTATTGACGATAAAACTCTGCTTGAAAGTAAACGGCTAAATTGTGAAACTTTCCGAACAAATCTGAAGTAAATATGTTTAGTAAATTTAATTTGAAATCTATTTAGAGAGGGATCAAAATCAAAGAACTTTCAGAAGTACAAATGTTTTGTAAGGTAGGCTCGAACAGTCTGAGAGAGCAAAAAAAACATCAAGATCAGATCTGAAAGGAATCATCATACAACTGTATACGCATCAGTTTCGAAGATGAATTTATACTTTTCATTGTACCTATGGAAAAAACTGGTGGACTTATCTTAATTTTGTAAAAATTTGGAGAATATATAAAAAATATATCGAGCTCGTATCACGGTCAAAAAAAATGTAGTAGCTGAGGAAAATTCAATTTTAAATGTAGAATGTACAATAAGCAAAGAAAATGTATTTTTGGCTGTAAAATATTGAAGAGTCTTTAAGAATTTTGACTATGGTCAAAATACCTAGCACACTTTTCACTATTCATCAGCAAAACCTATTCGCAATAATCATATAAACGATATTTTCATAATATTTCTATTGTCCTCCTGGACGGTTCAGAAGTTATTGATAATAATACGGAAAAGTTATGTTGCGAGTGTCTACACTGGCAATTTATCTGGCAATGGGAATGGCACATTTTTTTCAAACTTACACGATGTGTTTTCTGGCAATATCGCTCTCAAAATTGTCATACAACATTGCCATATTCCTCTGATTCGTCTACACTATCAATTTTTATATGGAAATATTGCTGCTATTAATTATTGCTATTGCCAAATAAATTGAATATTGCCAAATAAATTGCCAGCACCAGTGTCACAGAGTACCGTCCCATAACTTAAACTGTTTTTAAGCTGTCATTTACCATGAATCAAAAAACTCATTTGAATTATAATGCCTTAAGTTCAGTACAGAAATGGTATTAAGTATTTTAAAATTATGTTGATAGCTCCACCGAAGGTAAAATGATAAGCTCTTCACCTGTATTAGTTTACAACATTTCCAAATCAACAAATAAACTAAAATTTGCTACGAAAGGTCATACTTGTATCGCAATTGCAATACATCTGTAGCCAAAGTATGCTGAACCCAACATCACATTTATCTGCAGCTGAGGCGAATATGTACACGTTTTCTCTCACTACACTTAGTTTTTCCTTTTGTATCTCGAATGCAATTAATCTTTCTCTAATTGAAATCGGCTAGTCCACGACCACGACCATCAGTCATTTTAATTGCAATTTGTTGATTGATATTTTCTGCACCTTGTAGTAAGGGATGTTGTTGATGAGTACCTTCCCATCATGAAAAATGAACAATCCACGTACGGCCGGCGCGGCGTTCAGTAAGGGAATATTGGGCGGAAAGACAGCAAATTTAGGGATGAAAATATTGAACTCGAATTCAAATTGTTCTTGGTAATAGAAGATGGAAAAGGGTGAAGCTAAGGTGGTATGTAGTATATCATAAAATTAGTAGCGTAAAATTTGGGTCTTTTATCAAAACTCGATCTCCAGTTATAGCGACTTCGGGCGAAATCAAACCAATATTGATGGATTTTTCTATGGACAATACTTGAGTATCTAGATTTTACTAGTTTTCATTTCTGTTAGTATTATGGGAAAATCTATGATTTCCATGTTATTCGGCAGTCGTCCTTTTATATACGATTGCCAATAAATTCGATTCCACGAATTACATGAAACCTACCCGAAGGTGTACCTATATGAATTTTTGCTTGATAAGCTGAATGAAATATGTGAAGTATGCATATATTTTTTTTTATCAAGCCCAGAACTTTGTAACGCATAGAGCGGTACATTGGACAAAATAAATTTAAATGTTATTTTTGGATTGGAGCTATATAGTCAATCCATTTCTGAACACAAAGTATCTAAAAAAAAAACTTTGATATGGTACGTAGAACATTTTGAATCTCCTTGTAACCGGGATATCTGAGTCTAAGTCTTTTACACGCACATCCTTCTACCATAAAAAAGTTTGAAAGACGTTTTCTCTGAACAATGGCTAACTTACTTGCAACGCTCAAACCTAAAAATTTCCCCATAGAAGTTGTAGAGTGCTTGTATGTATTTTCACGAATTCCGATATATGTCTTAGGTGAATGAAATATCGTTCGAGCATACGAATTCCGACAAATCTCTTCGGTCTAATGAAATCGAACTGGGATTTCTTCTAAAGCCTGTATAATGATTTCAAAATTAATTTCAGGATTATTTTATATTCAACCCTTAAAGGGTATAAAATTTTTGTGTTCGCTTTTCGAATTCCGACATATTTAGGTGTGATTGAATATCGAATTGTTTTTTTTACTTTAAAAAATTTTCTAAATAATCGCATACAAATCGGTTTAAAAAATTCTTATATTTAATTGTTAAGGGGATACGTTGAAATTTAATCTTTCAGGTTTTTTGAAATCTGGCTACAGGATGAGCGCAACTTTATTATTTTTTGGGTAGAAGTCCGAAAGTAGTTTTGTGCTGTAAAGCGGGCAGATTTTTAGTTTTAATTCGAATTTTTTCCAGAAATCGAACCAATTCCGCAACAAATTCGAAGTGTCTGTGAATCGAATTTTTTTCTGAACATTTCACAAGTTTGGATTAACGAATTATTGGAAAATTTAGAAAACTTTATGAATGCTTGTGGCTTGGAGAAAGTTCTATGAAGCTGAAGTAAATTATTCTTTTGCATACTTCAACAATCGGGATAAAATAAATATTGTATTACCGATTGCAGCAGGTTCGGATTCCACCTGTTTCCTATGATAAATCCACTTATGATAAGTATGTGCTTCGAGTTATTTATTATTCGGTTCAGCCACAGAGGGTGGTGATTAGTGGCGAGTAAATGTTGAACTGAAATTTACTCACGTACCTGGAACATAATTTATCTGGTGCTGCATTTGTAGTACTTTGGTCCGAAGGATAAGATAGACTTAACCGAGCAAATCAGTAATTCGTAATTTATGGCGATCTGATTAATTAATGTGAGGCCCGTACACTCGTATTCCATAAAGCAAATAGATTTAGTAATTTCACAGGCTATTTGCCATGAACGAGTACGTACTCGTATATGGGTGTGGAGATAATTTAGGTCCATTTTAACTCCACATAACTTCCACTTTCAGCTCAGAAATTTCCCTAAGATATATTACCCTCATTTAAGTTATATCTCAATTTTTTTTTAAGCAGAAGCTTACTTTCGATGCTCCATGCTCATCAGCATAATATTCTTAACATTAGCAAGCAACCCATTTAAGACAAAGGCATCTGTAGACTACGTAGAAAGTTTCTTGCTCCATTTGGAATATGTGTGAGTTTCGATTTAACTTAATGATTCCACTTTGCTGAAAAGCTTGTTGCAATCATAAATCAAACGTGCTGAAATAGGACATTAAAATGAAGCGTTGTTAAAATCCAGCACGTTTAAGACTCCATGTTCCTTTAGCCAACGATGTGCATACTTCTTTGCCAGACACCTTCGTTGTCTGTTAAGTAGAGGTGGTGCTTATCGGTTTATAAACCAACGAATCCTCCTCTACAGCATTAAGCAAAAAAATCATGAGACATCGCCATCAAAGTCGTCTGGGGAAAAAAATTATTAGCTTACTTATATTTTGGAGAACTGAGGAATCGATAAGAACTTATACTTGATGGAAACGATATTTAAGTTATATTTAATTCCCCTGCTATCATATCATCCCAGTTTTTTTTATCAATGTGATTTTTATCCGACAACCCTATTATTAAGATATCATTTTAATTTTGGATATGCCACAATGTTGTCTTCAAAAGTTGCATACATACCTATGTATGTATGACTTAAGTTGTACCATTTCGAAGATAATAAGCAAAAAATCGGAACTGTTCGAAATTTAATATGCGATAAAGTGAGCCTCGTTAAATAAAACTCTTGAAAATTCTTGTTCTACTTGTTCTTATTGCCCTGTATTTTTTCTTTAAAGATCGATTAAAGCAACTACATTTTCGACATGATAGATTTACCTAGGTGATGTAGACCGAACCACCCTATTAAATTATTAGTTTATTAGATGAGATGTTTCTCGAGGTAACGCGGTCGAGTTATTTTATCAATTTTCATTTTTGAAGTCAAAAACCCGATTTTTTAATTGTAAAATAAAAAATAACGATAAAAAAGAAAAAAACTCAACAGCGTTGCCTGCTGATTTATGTGTAGAAACAGTGTAAAAAATTTCAAAAGAATCGGTGCATTAGATTTTGAGTTTCAGCGCACACTGTCTTTAAAAATGATATGTTTCAGAAAAATGCGTTAAAGTTTTGCACACTAGGCGTCACATACGATAACGTACACCTCTAAACTGCTCATAACTCCTTTAATTTTCCTCCGATCGGCTTGAAATTTTGCCACAACATTTTTGCAATATTATACATTCATTAAAAAATTTAAAAAAAAATATTCCAAAAAATTTTTCTTAATACAAAGTTTACTTAAAATTTTGATTCCTGATGTACATTAACTGTTGCAACCAATGTATACCCAATCCAACCTAGAAAGCTTCTTCATCTTAGGGAACTTTTTATCAAAGATATTTTGTGGAACATGAACATTTTGAAAGACCAACCTCAATATTCGTGACACAAGCCGGATATGGTTCAGAACTAGGGAAAAAGTTTGCAATGGCCAAACTGTGAATTTTATTTTGAAATGATATTGAAAAAGTCGCACACATGCAGTTAAACTGTGTTTTAAGAACTGAAATAAAAATTTATTTGAAAAGACGCAATTAAGGAAGAAATAGGAAAAAAATAAAATGAATTTTGTTTTAACTAAATCATATTATATTTTTTATTGACGTTGGAATTATCTTGAGTATACAACACTACAAACAATCTTATATCGAGATATTGAAAATCTGTACACATTCAAAAAATTAGCTGGCAAACATTTGCCAACACATGATTTTTGGTTAAGAGATGGTTTGAAACTACAATAAAGCTTTACCACTTTCAATGAAATACAGGATCGAAGTTTTAAAAAATTCCGTTATTCGGGAAATGCCAACAAAATTTAAAACGTTTTGAAAAATATAATGATTATAGAAATTTTCTGATGCTGATACTTTTATTCACAACTGGCACGGTTTGTAGTACGTTGGACATAATTGTATTACAAGTCTTTACTTCATCAAGTTCAACAAAGAGGAGTCAAGCTTTTCACATGGCAAACTTTGCCATGTGTCATGGTCATTCGTCAGTTAGGTATTATATTTTCTGCGGTAGAATCCAACTAAATTGTGTAGATATTAGTACTATTGTTAATAGGTACCTATTATATTTTTGAATTTAACAAATACTAGTTCTGACTTTAAGAACTTTATAATCTCAAAGAAGCAAAAATGTAAGCACTCGGAAAATAATTGATAATTATTTAATTTATTTGCAGCTATGAAAACTCTGCTGAAAATATTCGACAGTAAAGATTGACCAATCGTAGATATGAAGCATTATTTGATAAAGTAAGTACAACAATTTTTATAACTAAAAAAAAACCATGTACATCCTGTTTGATTGCACGACGAAAAATTACTCAAAAAGAATTTTTCAACCATCAGGAAACACTTTATAACCATTACTATCAATTTAAAGTCAAGTACAAATACTTGAAAACAAAACAAAACTATAAAATCATAAAGCCAAGCTCCAATATGACTAATTGGCTATGAGCCTAACGAAAATCGTACTTCAAACACTGAACAATTCGCGGTTTACTTCTTTAATTAAAACCACACTTGGACTGTTATCAGCATTATCAGGATATACGACATGTAAATAAAATGTTAACTTAATTTTTTAACTGGAAGAAAACGGAGAGTTTGGTTTACAATCGTCAGTTGAGTTCATCGGTTCGGTTGAGAAGTTCAGTTCGTATCTGAAAAGGAAGACGATGGAAAAAAGAACGTATTTTTCGAGTACAAGTTCGAGTAGTACTACGAGTAGTAGCAGCATCAGTACTAAGTGAGCTTAATTTGTATTGCAATTTTTTTTTTCATTGTGTGGTGGGTTTTTAATTGAAATTAATTCAATGCATCAATTACACGCTATGGTAATCGAAACTTTTGTTCGACATTTAAAGTTCTATGGAGCAATTTTACGTGATGACGGGAGATTGCTTTAAGTGTTCTTGCTAAACTATGAAATTTGTCGTTTCCACTAATAATACTAAAAATGTGCAAAATTTTAAATTTATTCTTCAACTTGGCTGTGTTTCTTCCGCTGATAATGAAAGCAAATATTTAACTAAAGTGGTTATCATTAATTTCGTAAACACGCAGAATGTACCAAATATTTACTACGACTCGACCAGCTTATAATCTTTATTGTAACAAATATACAAAATTCAAGAGATAAATGTACGCACTCGAAGATGAACATTTTTATTAAGTCAATAATTTAATTAACTCCCTTTTCTTTTTGTTCTTTTTTTTAACAATTTTAAATTATTGACAGTGATTATCTTATTTTGATATCAGCTTCACCTTGTACTTCATTCCGACATGAATTAAATGCTTACGCGATTACTCTCTTTATTGATGAACTCATCAATACAAAATTCAATATGAACCTTGATGAATAATTGGGCCTCCTGCACTAAGCTTGAAACGGGTGATTTCCCTTTCGAAGTATCTGTATCTGAATGATTTTTTTTCTAAGAATTTTCACAGTGAATTTAATCAGGAAAGAATTTTCCGTGGCTTCAAAGACAACACGTCGGAGAACTATAAACTAAAATAAAATATAGATACCTATTTACAACTATTTTGACAACAAATAATATTTCCTTCAAATTGGAAATAAAACGAATTGTTTATAATTTGATGTAAGACAAGGCAACGCAGTCCTACCAGTTTGATGGTGACTAAATAGTTGTTTGCCAGTTCCTCTCTAAATAATTTATTTAAGCACTTTGAACTAGAGATGGGTCATTCTGGAGTGAGCTGTTCCAAAAGAGCATTTCATTGAAGTGAGTGAGTGAATTAACTCACTCCTTTTGGTGAACTGCATTTTCATTCGCCGCCGGACGACCTTTTTGTTTTTGGTCAACACACACGTGACACCGACACGGGTACCTTTTTTTTTGGTCCCCATATTTACGGAGCAACGAAGTGAACTAGAACTAGTTCCTTTTGTGAGTGACTCACTCACCAAAAGGAACTGCTTTGCCCATCTTTACTTTGAACCTCCTTGTTACTACAGACAGAAACGTTCCCATTTAATATTATTTTCTCCAAAAATCGGTGAAAACCAAAATGGTATACCCGAGGTATAAAACATATATTTTCAAATCAATAATTCTTAGATTCTCGTTAGTATCCGGAACAAGCGCGGGCTAATGTGTTTTCCAGAAATACTGTCAAACAAATGCAGTAAACTTTAAGATATTACCATTAAGTTTGAAGAGCAGACCTGAGAATTAAATTTCAATGTAAAACCTTTTAATTATTTTGCTTTAGCTTATGCTATAAATATGAAACATACCATATATATCATGACACAATTTTGTAGCTATGCTATGATCCAAATCCGGAAATCTGGCTATTTGTGGATATAGCAAATGAATGAACACTGTCACACTCATTTAATCAAAAAATAAATGAAGACATAATTAATAGCAATTGGTAATCGTCTTGAAAACTTACCGATTTTTGATTTTTTTCTATCCTTTTGGAAACAAACACGTGTCAGATCACTGTGAATTTTCTACTGTAAAATATGATGAATTACTTAGTTTTTTTTCGATTGCTTATCAAAATAAACAATATTGGCTGACAATATTAAAATTAATTTCAATGTAAAATCAGGACCTAATTATTTTCTCACATAATATTCAAAATTCAAAAATCCAAAAAATATATTAAGCGCTTCGTTTCTGTAAAATTTATATTAATGGGATGCAACGAATCAAAACCGGAACGAAGGTATAGGAGATTTTAGCAACACCTTTTTTTTAGGTAAAACTTATTTTTTCAGTGGGTAATTGATTCACGTAAAGAACAATTGTTTTGTTATTTTGAATGTCATGTTTTGATTAGAGCAAATTAAATATATTTTAAGAGAATAAAGGTCATATAAAAAAAATTATATTTTTTAGTTACCTGTACAGAAGTACCTGTCGAGACCAAAATGGAAGGCCATGCACAAAGACATACACCAATTATATAACCGATGGCAATACGTTGAGGAGCACGGTATTCAGTACTGTAAGTAGAGTATTTTAAATTTTAGAAATGTTCTAATATTTGTTTTCATTATTTAGCCATATCAAGAACACGATGAAAAAAGTCCTATTGATGAATTGCCAGATTATGTGGCTGCTATGGTAACTAAAATGCCTAAGAATCCCTCGAATACTACAGACTTTCAGGCTCAATGCCTTGAAGAGCACAATACTTCTAGAGCTAGGCATGGTATGCAACCGCTGACACTAAATTCAAAACTCTGTATATATGCAACAGAGTGGGCAGAGGTAGGATTACTATTTAATCGGAGCCTGTTCCAATTAAAATCTCTTTTCCTCAGAAACTTGCAAGAAGCAATAAAATGCAACATCGCAAAGACAACAAATACGGTGAAAATCTTTACATGTCCTGCGGAAAGGACATCGATGGTAGAGCACCTGTGAAAGCGTGGTATGATGAAGTTAAAAACTACAGTTTCAAAAATGGCAAATTTGGTATGAATACAGGACATTTTACACAAGTTGTTTGGAAAAGTAGCCAACAGCTTGGTGTAGGAGTTGCACGAACGTAAGTCTTTCTTATATTTTTAAAAAGGAATTATTTAATTTAATTTCTTCTTACCTATACGTCATTTAATATATTAGTGGTGCGACAACATATGTCGTTTGTAATTACGACCCACCAGGCAACTATGCCGGGCAGTTTGCGGACAACGTTCTACCGCCATTGTAACTTTATTTACCGGAATGAAATTTTTACTTATACTTTCCACCAAAAAAAAGACAAAGATGTAAAATGTACAATAATTATAATTAAAGATACATTGATAAGATAACTCTCGAACAAAATGTGATTTTTAATTATTTAATCCCATTTAGCGAAGCTGAAAAATAAAATTTAATGAAATGATACTAAATGAAATAATATAAAATGAAATGAAATAAAATAAAATGCAATAATATCAAATAAAATTAAATAAAATAAAATGAAATAATATAAAATGAAATGAAATAATATAAAATAAAATGAAATAATATAAAGTAAAATAATAAAAAATTTAATAAAATAAAATAAAATAAATTAAATCAAAATAAAATAATATATTTAGTTTTACTAGAACTTGTCAAGATAATTATGGAATCAGGATTTTAAAGTGATAGAAATTTCTAATGTAGGTAGTTACAGAAATACATCACTATAGGTATTACGAATGAAACTCACTCACTCACACACTGAAATAAAACTAAATAAAATAATATAAACTAAAAAATTTTAAAAAACTTTTATTGGTAGTAAATATAAAAATATTTGGAATAGAATTTGAAAAATTTTAATAAGTTGCGCATGAAATATTGTACCTCCTTAGAAGACTAGTTCTTATTGAACCATATATAATTTTCATCGAAAAAAAATTGTGTTTAATTTCTACTTTGTGAATGATTGACTATAAAGTTTGAAACCATTGCACAGGTTTTTGATCACTACACGAAGGAACCATTAACTTGTCTTCATATAAAATATTTTAGGAGTGACTGTATTCGAAACAAATTATTATGTTTAAGCAACTGATTCCCAAAGATTAAAGTCAAAACATTTTAATGACTTTTGTATGGCGGCGATGCAAAGGTCATTAAATCAAGAATCGCAGAAATGCCAATTTTGGGACCTTACCATCGCTGATTGTTTTGAAAATTTGTGTATACTTGAAGAATTAATGAAATGAAAATATAATTTAAATTTTTTTTATATCTCTTTTTTTGTTAGTTATAGTAGATATTTATGTGTTTTAAAGTTTTCGCAAAAATAGTGTCCAAGTCCTGTTTGAAAATTTATATCTCTGTTTGTTTTTATCATAGAATAATAAAATAGGACTCATTTTAAAGAGGAAGGTTGTCGCAAAGTAAGAAAAATACCCATCAAATTTTTCCCTAAAATTTTTTTCCAAGGATAACGATTTTGTCTTTTATCCTCGAATATCACAAAAAGCTTATTTTTTATTTACTTTATTTTTTATATTTTGTGTAATATACTGTTTTTCAAAACATATCAACTCAAGTTGGGATCACAATGGGATTGGGGTAAAAAAAATCGAAGAACATCATTTCACTTTATAGAAAAAGGATCATTCTATCAAGAATCGCTAAAAGTTTAACCTTACCTTACCCCTTTTTAAAAATTTTTTGTACTTAGAAATTGAAATGATATTTTTGAAGTGAAACTTCTTGAGCGGCGAGTGAAATTTCAAGGACGTGTCACGTTTAAGCACATTTCGTTACACGATAGAGAAGAAAGATATTATGTAGAGACAAAACGATGAAACGAAACTCGATGAAACGAAAAAGTGACACTGCGAGAGAGTGGTATTCCCTTCTGACTTCTTCCCCCTCTTCACCTATCCCTTTTTAAACAACTGATTTCCCTCACCCCTCTCTCACCCCTTACTTTTCTTCTTACACCGCTTTCTCCTAACTTCAACAATTCAACCTCTGACTGTATACCCCCCCTCTATGTACCCTTATCATTCTACCCCTCTGTGTACCCTTACCATTCTACCGCTTACCTTACATATTGTTCCCCCTCGTCTACTTTCTCTATCCCCTTACCCCCACTCTCATCTCTACCCCCTCCTAAAACACATTGAAAAACTCAGAAAATGCAAATTTTGTATTATTGTATTTATTTTGAGATGCTTTTTTTCTGTCTCTCACATTAAATCTCTATTATTCTTTTTTTTTATTTTTCAAGAAGTTTCACTTCTATCATGTGCACGGTGCTGCATACGTTTTTTTTTTTCTTTAATTCTTTAAGTACAAAAATTTTGAAAAGAATCACCGATGCTAAAGTCACAACTTTTGCGATTCTTGATGAAATGACCCTAATGCTGAATTCTCGACACAATCATTCGCTGAAACTCTTGCAAAATTAATTTACAACGAATTTTAAATTTTTCCAAGCAATGAATTTCAAATTTCGAACAACTGTGAACAATTTTCTTGCTAAAATGATTTCATTATCTTTTAGCGTATTAAATCTATCAAATTTTATACTAAATTGTATCGTCAAAGGGCAGGTAGATCTTATATCTGAAGAATACTTCTGGGATATAATATATCTTTCAAAATTTTTGATTAGCTTTTTAAACATGCAAAGGCTCAAAAGGAAATACGTAGGTATCTGAATAAAAACAAGTACCAATTGAATTTTCTTTCGACTGATAGTTTTGTGATCTACAATAAATCTGTTTTAATTTGAATTTTTCAAAAACTAAGTGGAAGTAGCGTAGAATCTTCTGCTGTTCTATAACCAAAATAATCATAAACTTCTACCAGATTTGTTTTTATTTTAGGTCATTTGCAGTGATTATCTACGTTCCCTTTTACGAACAAAAATAGCAGGAAAGGAATAATTATATAGGTACGAAGCATAATAAAAACTATCATGTGTGATTACATTACATAACATACTCGTACACTTATAAGTCACTGTCCAACTCTAAACTTCACAAGGTCGTACTCATAGTACAATGAAAATAATGAGCAATCGCGAGCAATTACTACGCCCAACTCCCAACCTAGTCCCATAAACCGTCGATTGGGCTGATAATCAAAACGGATTAGTGATTTATGTGCTCGATGTCTTATCATTCGGCGGTATCTTTTATTGTGTAACGTGTTGTATCATCTCATTGAGAAGGAATAGTTGTAATGATTTTCCTCATAATGTAACCGATGCTTGCAAGTAGTGCATACCACCGAAGCGAGTTCACCTGAGCGTGTTAATTTTAAGTACCTATACGGGGCCTGGTCGGCAGTAATTCTTCCGTAAATCACAATACAATTAAACTCATTGGAACAAGAATAATTGTAGGATGACACACTTTGCTCCATGGCTCATGGAATATTTGAAATTACCCGAAAAAACAGAAATACGAATAAGTGACCTTCCCGGTGTTTGGCTTTGAACTTGAAAAAATGCGAATAATAGCAAATTTTTGTAGACTTTTTCCGCTACATTTACCTGTAATTCTGTTTTGTTTTTCACCGGTATTTCCGTTCGTTTACTGTGTCACTTTGAAATCGACCTATCTGCAAATATTGTTGTTAATACGGCCTTCATGTGCGATAACTTGATTGCAACGTGCTCGGAACTGGTGGCGCAAACTTATCTATTCGATATCAGTTATGAAATTTAGGCCATAGCAGAAGTGGAGAGAAATATTAGCTGCAATGTCTTTTGACATCAATTGCTGCAAAATTATTAATTAAATACATCTGAATCAATATCACAATAAATGTTCATAGAGTTCATAACAATTCTAAATTGGATGATTTAACAGCTGACTGCGGTAATTGACTCCGATTAATTGAAATTAATAAGAACGTTGTCGGGGATAATATACAGAAGGAACTTTACCAACCTTACATTAGCTTTGTATTCTATTCGCAAATTCCTCAATGATATATCAAAAGTAAAAAAATTAACAATCAATTCGACCAACCTTTCGATCGCCGTTTCAAAATTGGGGCGAATTTAACGATAATACCTAAATAAAACTACAAAATTTTAAAACGATTCACACTAAAAAGTTTAAACTCAGCACTTCTATGTAAGAAGGCGGCATTTTTCAAAATATCTTGAAATTTAACTTGGTTTTTACAAGAAAAGAATATATTTAATATATAAGTGCTTCTGAAATTTGCAACTGATAATTTGATTTTATGAATAATGATCCAACATCAAAACTATGACACAAATCTAAGCTTTTATGAATTCTTAGATTATAAGATATTTTCGACATCCGCTTTAGTTTTCAAAGTCTGAGAAAAATTAAACTCAAAATGTTGAGCAAAATGGTCTACGGAAGACCTTCATTCATTTTTTAATTAATAATTATTTTCATTGAAACGAAATATTCATTTCAACATTGTTATGAAAGTATTTAATACTGGCCTTGTTCAATATGTTACAATCATACATATAATATTTTTTGTAAGAATGTTTCGTTATTCATATTAGTCGATTCTGTCCTATAGTAGAGCTTATAAACAATACTCCATTGTGACGATAAGCGCGATAAAAAAAAAATAGGAAAAGGAATTTTCTGGGAGCCAAGATAAAGTGATCGCGTCATCTTTGAAAGCAAAAGGTTTTGAATTGTTCATAAAATGCAACAAAAATGCCAAACATCGTTGTGCTGCAACGTTTCAGAACAAATGTAAATAAACTGTGATTGTGATTCACTTTGCTTTTTATGACTCGATCATAATCACAACACTTTGTGCGTTTATTGATCACAAAAAGTATACAAGCATTCAAGACGTATGATATCTTACCGGGAAATCTTATCAGAAATATACTCAACTTTTATACGAGCTTATCGCAGGATTCGTGAAATTCAGCTATAGGTTTTTCTAAAGTAAGAATTTGTTAAGCGTACAGTTTAGTGCGACGACTGGTAGCCGGGCGGTTGTTAGTAAGATTACGATTTTTGGGGCTGAAAAATTTGCTGGTGGTTATTGTTGCTGTTGGAGATTTTTGGAGAACTAGTAGAACAATGGGGTAAGAACATTTAGTGGTGAATCAGTGCTTTATAATTTTCGATTTGTTTTTTTTTTTTTTGTTTTAAAATAATTTACGTGCATGTTTCGGAGGTTTGCGAGAAAACTGTAATGTAATCGAGGAGTAAGAACCCGATTTGGGATGTTTTGCATTTAGGTAAAGTGTGAACATTAAAAAGGATTAATCATTATTTTCCTCAAAGGCAAATCACACAGATTAATGAACAACATTTCAGTTATTTTCTAAAAAACAAGGTGTAACGTTTTCACAATTTCAACTTAACGAATTCACAAGTAGTAATTCTGGGCCAATATTTCAAAATTTTATCAATTAATTTAAGTAAAATCTTGAATAAAGCAGTGCCTCATTGCAACACTTTGACATATTTTATTTTTTCGCTCAAAACGGAAATCTTTTTATCTCGGCTTCAATAATTCTCAAAATTCTCGATGAGTTTAGTGAAGTTTTTTAATGTAAATATTTTTTTTTCCGGGAAAAAATACCTTTCAATTTTTTGTATAAAATACAACACAAAAAATAAACAATATTTAAGTATGTCTGAAACGCTCGAAAGATGAGATCGGCACAATTTAAAATCCATGTTTTCTAAACGGTTATTACCACAAAGTTCAAACTTGTTGATTATTTAAGCTTGGAGAATAGATTGGAAATACAATTTTGAAGGGGTTAGACCATGTGGGGGTGATAAGCTTAATTTAGGATAGTGATGGTGGATCATGGATGTAAGGGGGATCTGAATTTCTCTAAGATATTACGTCTCATATCTCAAGAACTACTAAAGATAAAAGCCTACACTGCAAGAATAACTATGTTTATTCCAAGGTTGCATTGACTATATTAAGGTTCTTCTAACTATTGTAAAACTGACATGTTTCCAGTGATCATGGCTATGATGGTACGAGCCATAGCATATAATTCGTAAAAACATTAACATTGCATTAAACATATATCCCTACTGAAATTTAATATGGTTGTACCAATCATTCTCGTTACATGATGTAATTGTGTATTATAATCACGACAACAATATTTTATGATCAGTGGAACCATATAATTTGATAAAATAATTCCCACAACCATACCTCTCACAGTACGAAAAAGATCGTTCGCGGTGTAAGTTCGCTTCTTCCATAAATTTTATGATTGACCATATTATTAAAGAAGGTTGAGTGAATCATACACCAAGGCTCTGAAATTAAAACTATGATTCATTCAACCATGTCACATAAATTTTATGATCGACCCAACCATTATATTATTAAAGAAGGTTGCGTGAATCATACACCAAGGTTCTGAATTTAGAACTATGATTCAAGCAACCATGTCATATAAATTTTATGATTGACCCAACCATTATATTAGTAAAGTAGGTTGCGTGAATCATACACCAAGGTTCTGAAACTAGAACTATGATTCAAGCAACCATGTCACTTAAATTTTATGATTGACCCAACCATTATATTATTAAAGAAGGCTGCGTGAATCACACACCAAGGTTTCCATAACCATAATTTTGTTTGAGCTAAACATGTTACATGTTGTAACATAGTTGTGGCAACTATAACCTCAATCATAGTAAGGTTCTCCCAAAATATGGTTGCTACAATCATATTTTTTTTTTTTGAGTGTAGAATTCATATGAACATTAGGCCTGATTGGGTGCTAGTGGAGGTGATGGTGTAGAGGTTGCGCTTGTGGGTGATAAAATAAAACATTCCAATTTTTGGGGTATTTTTATTATTATATTAATTGTGAAATGGCCTATGGTAGAAACATCAAACTGGGCGGCTGAATCAGACGGATTAAATAAAACCAATTTCATATATTTACAATAGTACAAAGGGGACGAAGAAAAATGATCATTGTAAATTTCACGAATATCGTCATATTTCTTATGTTTTCTTAAATATTTTTTTAATGTTACTTTTACGAGTATTTCAAGCAAATGTTCAGAAAGTATTTCAGCACTTTACTAGATTCAACCCCTAATAGAGTGTAAAGAGGTTGAGTACAATTTTAAGTATTTTGCCGTATTCCTCCCTTAGGATTGAAAAGATATTAACTAGGTTTTCCCTTAACAGACTTTATATACCTATAATCCCATAAGCATTAGTTCCTGGATCCAACTTACTGTCAGTCAACTATATTTATATAATTAGCCTGACACACATAGTGTAGGTTACATTCCGAATCAAATCGCACGTACAATGCAAAAACGTGACCATATCTTCTACAATTATTTTCGTAGCCTTAAAGAAACGACTCATCACTTCAATTAATGTATACCCAAACAATTGCTGGGATTACAAATAACACTGATAAAATCACGCCTAATTACATTGGGGAATCACTCATTTACCTGCGACACCGACTGAAACCCGCACTGATAACAGGCGAAATTTTATTTAATTTATCGAGTGAAAAATTTTACGTGAAAACAAAAATATGGCAAAATATAAAGAATTCCTATAAATAATTATCGGTATTTCCTCAATATTATTTTCAAGATTAAATAGTACGTAAGATAAAAGTAATGGAAGATTCTAATTCCTCAAACGAATATTGCAATTTAATTTCGATTGTTTTATGATTAATAACACTTTTTATTGCTGATATGTTTCTATGGAAATGCATGTGGTGAGTGACATGGGTAGGTCAGATAATAATTATATCGGTTTCAATTTTAACGTCATAATTTTAGTGATTGTTTATAACAATTTAAATAGTTATTTCTAATAGCGCGAGTATTCTACTTTTGGACAGAACTGTGACGAGGAAGGTCGAAAATATTGTGATCCTGAAAATTTATTTTTAAATCTATGGAACACTATTCTGCGCAAAATTAGAATTATAATTAACTACACAAAAAAGGGGTGGATAAAAAAAGCCGCAAAGAATAGGATGCTTCAAATTTACTTCAATGTAGAGACACCGTAAAGAAATCTTAAAAAAAAATTGTATAAGGGTAGTAACGGTCAAAATAATTATCAAAATATTTTTATTTAAGTCCACGTCTAAATTAATTAAAAAGAGACTAAGAACTATGAAATAATTTTTCCCATTGGATAGTCCTGAGAGTTTGTGATTGAGCTACGAAAAAAAAAAGTTAAAATTTAAAACGAAAAACGTGGGGAGCAAGACAGTAGTAAGGAGTGTAGGGTAAGGAGTAGATTCGTTTGAGAAAACTCACACAACATTTCCAATTACAGCAATAAAATTGTTAGTGACTTAGAAAGGAACTATTCATGCATGAATTAATCTATAATCAATTACTACCACTGAATTAATTAATTTTTATTATTTTTTTTTTTTTTAAAAGTTCTTAATAAAAAATGTCTTTTCCTAGTTGTCCGTGGTCAAAATGTTGCGACAAGACAGACAAGGATAACGATGGCTCGACACAAGTACATCATCAGATCTCACCGTCACAAGTCGTCACTGTAATAACACTTTTAGTATCCATATTAAAAAGGCATTTATTTAAGAAAAACCTCCCAAATTTTCCAGATCGAACTGCCAAGAAAATCGGAAATAGTCGTAAGGGCACAACCAAAAGGATCATTTGAGAAGGAATGCCTGGAAGAACACAATCGAATGCGAGCAAAACATGGCTGCCCTCCACTTGTATTAGACCGCCAACTATCCAATTTTGCTACAGAATGGGCTCGGGTAATTTTAAAATAAACCTGTGTTTTTTTTTCAATAATTTACCTGTTAATTTCACACAGAATATTGCCTGTAAAAATGTGATGGAACATCGTCCCAACAATAAATACGGCGAAAATATTTACTGGGCTTCGGGTAAAGAAGTCTTCGGAAAAGACCCAGTAGCTTCCTGGTATGACGAAATTAAGGACTATCGATTTGGAAGCGGAGGCTTCTCTATGGCTACCGGTCATTTTACACAAGTCGTATGGAAGACATCGACAAAACTGGGAGTCGGTGTCGAAAAGAAGTACAAAATGTTTGAAAATATTGAGGAGTAGTTCTTATATCATTATTTTTTTCATTTCAGAGGTAATTCAACATGGGTTGTAGCTAATTACGATCCACCGGGAAACTTTAGCGGAGAATATGAGAATAATGTACCTGTACCGCGTTACTGAATCTATCGAATTTTGTAAAGGAAAACTAGAAACAGAGCGAATGTAAGCGGATTGGTGCTGTTCGAAAAGGAAACCAAAATACTGAACCAAAAATTTAGATGTACATAGTATTATATTATTATTCCATTTATACATCTCAAAATATATTTATCACCTTTTACAATTTTTATAATTGTTCGATTTCACATCAGACTAAAATATTGCTGTTCTGTAGTTACACTTCTATTTTCTTAGTTTCGAATCATGTCTAAGTGAAAATATTGGCTTACGCGATATCGAATCTTCTTTCACTTCTAATGGCTTTAACTGTAAACGAAACAATTTTAAAGAAAAATTTAAGAATTTTTCGATTTTCAACCATTTATGGAGTCTAAAGTATTTTTTCCAGTTTTTACGAATTCTGACAGATCTTGTAATTTAAGGTGATAGTTCCGGAAATCTACTGAAAATTATTAAAATTGCGCCCAGTTTTTAGAGCAGTGAATAAAGCAGAAGAAAGTAGTTACTTATGTACTAATGGATGGTTGTGAGCTTTCTACAACTCCAGTCCAGTTGTTTTTTCTATAAACATACATATTTAATTGTTTATTACAGTTCTGAATTCTTAGATTGTTACATATTTGAGTAATATTTAGATTTATTTTTAAAATTCTGGCCAAAATTAACCGATAAATGTCATGCAAATTTCTGGATGTAAGGCCTTTATTTCTTTTTCAATTAAAAATTATTTTCATTAATACGAAATGTTATTTTTAACATTGTTATTTAAAAATAGCTTCGTTGAGAATATTTTAATCGAATCTGTAATATTTTTTGTAATACTCTTTCGATATTCTTATTTTTCGATTCAGTCTAATAGTAAAGCTTAGATACAATACTGCATTGTGGCGATAAGTGCAATAAAATGATGAAGAGCAAAAAGATATTTTTTGTTAACTAAGATAAAGAGATCGCGTCATCTTTAAAAGCATAAGGTTTTGAATTTGTTCATAAAGTGCAACAAAAATATCTAACATTGTGCTGAAACGTTGCGTTGATTCACTTTGTTTTTTACGGGGTTGAAGGAGTTTGATATCTTAGCAAAATCTTATCAGAAAAATTATCAACCTTAATACGAATTTATCGAGGGATTCGATATTTAGCTATTTTGAAAGTAAGAATTTGTTAAACCTATAGTTTAGTGTAAAGACTGCTAGCTGGCGGTTGTTAGCAAGAATACAGACCTTTTGTGCTTATTTTCTGGTTGGTAAGTTATTATTGCTGTTATTTTTGTTGTTTTGAAACGCATGTGGTCATTGGTCATGGATAGGTCAGATAATAATTATGTCGGTATCAAATTTAACGTCATATTTTTTTTTTTTGCTACTGGTCTATTAAGCTTACTTCCTGTAAAAAGTTCAAGCTCTCAAACTGTTCTTGAGATATAAGATGTTTTTTATTAGAGAAACCCTTATCCCTCATATTCAGGAACCCCGTTAAAGTAATATATTTGTTTCCATTAAACTTCACTAGTCCACTATGCGATATTTGTTTCCATTAAACTTCATTGGTCCACTATGCAATTTTGCTACAAAAAGAGCTAGGGTAACTTTAAAATAAATTTATAAATTTTATTCAATAATTTCCCAGTCAATTTCTAACAGCATATCGCCAGCATGCTTTCCCCTTTGCGCAAAAGAAAATACGGCGAAAATGTTTACTTCGTTTCGGGTAAAGAAGTCCATGGAAAAGATCCAGTAACTTTTTGGTACGACGAAGTTAAAGACTATCTATTTGGCATAGGCTCAATTATGAAAACATATCATTTTGGAAAAGTTATCTCGAAGACATCAAAAAAATCTGCCAACAGTCTGGGCGCAACTGTATTATTTTTCCGGCAGAAGTTCAGAACGCGTTCAATTCGGGGATGCGGTGTATGTTACTATGTGACTGAAAACCTAACAAAAAGTTTGGGAAGCGGTTAGAAAAGGGTGTAACATATGAATTAAATAATTGGGTCATATTCCGGGATGCGGTCTAGAGGTTGAAAAAAACAAAGCTTAAAAATAGGTGATTATTAAACAAGCCTGGGGAAGTGAAAAGATATTCGATATCTGATCAGACCTGAGAAACATGGTGGAATTCATGAAAAAGTATACAACCAGTTTACACCCTCTTAGGGGTCGAATTTCAAAAAATCTTGAAAACACTTTCTAGGTATTCACATGAAGAATCCGTAGAAAAAAAATGAACTCAATATTTCGAAAGACCTAGTAGATATGTCGAAAATCGTGAAAATATATGCATTTTATACTAACCGATATTTTTTTTTGCCCCCCCCTTCTGAACGCCAATGAATATTCAAATTTTTTTTTATCAGAATTACTTTTCTAGTTAATTTACATATACGTACCGAGTTTCAACTTCTTAGCATAAGCCGTTCTAAAGTTAGGAAAAACACCCCCCACCACCGTACCATACTACCCCTAAAAAAAATTTTATTTTTCCACCATGCCACTACTATAGCTCTATCTAAATACTAAGTTTCAGCTTCCTATCATCATAGATTCTTAAGATATAAGCATCGGAACTTTTTCTTTCTCACCCTTCCCCACCCTCACCCTCTACACCCACACCCCCAAACTTTTTTTCCCTACTAGGGTTCTATTAGGCCTACTTCTGGTAAAAATTTGAAGCAACCATCTTACACTGTTATTGAGATATGAAACGTGTTATTTTTGAAAAATTCTTATCCCCTCCACTTACGTACTCCCCCGCCCCCTTCAAAGATTTTACTTTCAGCAATCTTTATTTATCAAGCTTTGTATCCAAACCGAATTTTGTTTTTCTGGTGCCACTGGCTTGGGAGATATTGTAATGTTAAGTATTTCAACCCCCACCCCCGTACGTCACTACCCTCACCCAAAAATTTTGTTTCAATCTACTCTCCTAGTATAACTACAGATATTTGTTAAGTTTTAATTGCTTGCTATTAACGGTTTAGGAGATATGGATTTTAGAATGTGTCGATCTCGACTTTTTTGCGTTTCGGACGCATTGCTTCCCCCTCCACTCCCACACCCCTTCACCCATATCTGTTTTTTTTTTTGCAAATGGGTCCATTATCAAAGCTCTATAGAAATTCTAAGTTTCAGCCTCCTAACACAAGCGGTTCCTGAGATCTAGAAACCTAAATTTTTCGTCTAAAACGCTTACCCCGCCTTCCCCCTTACACCTCCTCCCCTGAAAATAATGTCAATTCAAGGGGTCCACCAAGTCTATTCTTAGAAAAAATTTTAATTTAATAGCTCCACTGGTTTGAGAGCTACGAGCCTTCAAAGATTTTGGGGCGGTCGACGTACGGCGTACGGGGTACGGCGTACGGCGTACGGGGTACGGCGTACAGACGGAGTGAAAATTTTTATTGCTTTTTTCGCGTCTACTATTCATGAAACGTGGACAAAAAAATTTTGAGGGCAGCAAATTTTTTTTTTTTAAAAATCGATAACAATACTGTATTATAAATAATACAGTAATACTGTATTATAAATAATACAGTAAAACTGGGAGTCGGGGTCGAAAAAAGGTAGAAAATGATTGCAAATATTGAGAGAAATTTTTTGATTATTATTCAATTGCGTTTCAGAGGCAATTCAACAAGGGTTGTAGCTAATTACGATCCACCTGGAAATGTAACTGAACGGCAATTTGAAGAACAATTAGAATCAGAGCAAATGTAAGCGGATTCGTGTTGGCCAAAGTGCAACCGAAATACTGAACCAAATATTGTAAAACAAGGTTCAAGTTTATATATTATACGTTTTATATTATCAGCCTGAAATATTAAATTTTTCTTTATTATTTGACTAACAAAGTATTGTTATCGATTTAAAAAGGATTGTCTACCCCGACATTATTTTATATTACACTCTACCTAGGTATTATTAATTTATAATTTATTTGTGTTGCATGGCAAAAAATGTATCTGAAGTTAAAGATTGAAGAAGATTGCAAGTGAGTCGGCAAATAACACTTACCATGTTTAAATAACATCAATGGCGCGACAGGCCAAAGTAGTAATCTACACTCGATCGACTGATCCTGTCCTCTGTCCCAATCTTATTTATTTTAAAATGTCTATTGGAAAAGCTTCCGCTCGGCAACGTCGCTTGATAGCAAGAGTATCCGCAAAAACCTCTGTCCTGTATCGATTTCCTCATCTCCTTAAACTATGCAATTTCCCCATACCAAAACTTTGCGCAGGGGTTGAAACTTTAACATGCCCCGTTTCCACTGAACCGAAACGGAGTGCAGAAATATCGAAATTGTTTTAATCAATTACGCAAAGAGCTGCATATCAATGAGGCTACCTTTACACCATACACGGAACGTAATTCAATTCCGGCTTGCAGATTTTGTAGAAACTACCATGCCACACCCATAAACCATTGTGCGGCCAGCCGGGCAAGTTCAAGAATTTCACCTTAGCATTCGTGCTGACCCCCTTTTTTCCCGGGGTTTGTTGTGATTGCTATATTCGCGCCTCCACGTTAATTTTACTGCCAACCGCCACGCTCGTCGTTCGCTTGAACTTTGAGTTTTCTTCCGCGAATTTACACAATCTTTCAGCGAAGACTAAACAAGCTTAGGCACTCGGCATCTGGAAGAAGTACAGCTCATATCCCTGATTCGGAGTGCCCCCCAGTCAAGGACCGATGACCGATTTGAATCAAAACAATACTTCGCTACTTGAGACTTCATTGCTCGTAATTCCGATGAAGCACAATGTTCAGTACTTGCTCAGTACTCACTCACACGTTCCGGTCATTTGTCATCGATTTTATGTGGTTTCCGCTGTTTATTGTGCTCTTGCTGGGCTGGCGACAGGAAGACTCTTTACTGGCTCAATTATCGACTTTGGATGGTCGTGAATCGTTTCGTAGCCTACAACTTGACAACGATGACAAGCGTAATATGCAGATTTCAAAAGCGATATGAAGGCATAATGAAGGTTTAGTTACTGCAGTTCGTTGCGTTTAAGAATCAGTAAGTAGGTACTCCTACTGAACCTATTGAATCAAAATACAAACATTTATGTACAAGATACAAACAAATTTAACAAATACATTTGACAAACAACAATTTTTTTACTCGTTAGGTAAAGTTCTGAAGCAACTATTTTCTAGAATAAAGCGTTCTTGCGATATAAAACAACATTGCTGTTTTTATAAATTTTTCCGTAGATAGTAGGCTACATTAGAGTATTTCACGCTTTTTTAGTGAGGTCACAGAGGCAGCTACTTATGGAAAAAGGTTAAGAATAAGTCATAAAAACAGTAATTTTGTGGTTGTTTTGTAAATATATGTTCTAACCTGCTCTGATCTAGATAAGTGCTCAAAAAACACAGCTATTGTACTTTATGTATTTGTTTTATTTAGAACTGCAACTTTGTGACCTGTCTCTAATGGTCAAAAAATATACCCTCTATTCTTCGAATATTTCTATCAGCTTTAAGCACTATTCAGGAAAATCAAAAATTTGAATATGGCTTGCTGCATCATGCCGAACAATTCAAAAATATTACATGTTGCTAACACCGCTTAGTAGTTTTATTCTCCAAAAGAAGGTTTACACTAAAATTGGGAACAGGTGATTTCTTGGCAAAAGTAAATGCTTTTTGAACAAGCTCTAACAAATTAGAAGTGATTTTGTTAATGGCCTTACCATTAGATGCACTACGAAAATTATGCCTACAATATTGGTCAAGTTTCGTAACTAAACTAACTACCTGCCAGAATTAAATTTGTCGATAGCGGTCTTTGTCAAAAAGTAAAAATAATAGTCACAAAGCAGTCCCATTTTGCTGCAAATATTTCTTGGGTTCTACCTTTAAAACATACGGACGGCTCCAAAACTGAAGACGGGGTAGGTGGAGGTGTTTTCTCTGAAATGCTTAATATTAGCAGCTCTTTCCGCCTTCCGGACCACTGTAGTGTCTATCAGGCGGAGCTTATGGCGATCAAGGAGGCCCTGTCCTGGCTGAGGTGTAATGTAATATCTACTAAGGATATTAGCATTTTCACAGACAGCCAAGCGGCGATAAAATCCCTGGAATCGACCTCGACAACATCAAAGGTCGCCGTAGAATGTAGATCATCTCTTAAGGAGATGGCCGAACAGTTCAATATTCTTCTGTGCTGGGTGCCAGGACACATGGATATTCCAGGGAACTGTATGGCTGACGAACTCGCTCGGCGCGGCACTACCCTTCATACTTCGCCGGTATATCAGAACCTGGGTGTGCCTCTCTCCACATGTAAACTGCTACTGAGACTGGACTCAATTGAGAAAACCAACTCAAGATGGGCGGAGGGTACAACATGTCACACTGCGAGACAGATCTGGCCAAAGCTGGATCTTAATCGTTCTAAAAGGCTGACTCTGCTCAAAAGGGCGGACATCAGCAAAACAGTCGGTGTCCTAACCGGACACTGTCTTATAGGTCGGCATGCAGAAAGGCTTGGACTTTTCTCAAACGACTTCTGTAGAAGCTGCCAGGACGAGGAGGAGGAGGAGACAGTCCTTCACCTTCTCTGCACTTGTCCAGCTCTGTCCGTCAGAAGGAAAGCTCATCTCGGAGCGTACTTCTTCAACTGTCTTGGTGAACTTGCCACAATGGAGGTCGCGAGAATCCAACGCTTTATTATAAGCTCTAAATGGTTCGACGAGTAGGACCGGAGTCGAAGATCCTGTGGTACCACAACGGACCTTTTAGGTCTAAGTGTGTCCGTGTTCTCACGGACAGCCACGTGTACCTACCTACCTACCTACCTTTAAAACAAGCCTCCCGATTTTTATCTACAAAACATAATAGTTGACTAGAACCTTTCTCTTGATAATATCCCATTTTATCACATTCAATTCTATCGTAAATTTGACCCGTTAGAGTAAAAAGCTCACTTCAGGAATTCGTTTTTTAATAAAGTGTAATAAAAATAGTTGTTTAAGTCCTTCCTTATTTGTTTGAAAGTTTTAAACACCCAAATTAAATTTTTTATTTAAATCTGTAATAAATAAGTATTGATAGTTATGGAATCCAATTCCACATCCTGATTTTTTTCTGATAAAGATATTGATTTTGACATAACTTGTAGAAACTAGAAAAAATTGGTGGCTACTAGTGGCTGGATTCTTGGAAGGAAAGGCCAATTTGAACAAATCCTTTTAATTCCATTTTAGGAAAGATAGTCTTATCAAGAGTACTTACAAGTTGAACGTCGATTGCTTAAACTATAAGAAATAGGAACATATTAGTCATACCAGTATAAGAAGCTTAATGAGAGGTGGATTTTTCAAACTTAATTGCATTTTATTAAGAAAAAGGGAATTGCTCCATTAATGAAATGGTTTATATTTCAGGAAGATATTTTCAAAAGTAGATAAGATAGAGTATGAAATGTACCCTCGAATTAAAAGTAACGCAATAGTTTTAATAAGAAAAAAATTAGATCTCTCTTTTCAGTTAAATAACTATGAACTAAAATGTTCCCTTTTGAACTATTCAACTGCATCAAACAATAATACAGACAAAATAAAACATTCAAATATTGTAGTTTATCCTTATCGGGAAAACAATTATTATTATTACAGAAACTACAGAAACTGTAAAAAAAATCTTAAAACGACATATCTCAAAAACTCGAAAACGGTGCGAAAACAGGAATATATTCTTTCGAGTATTTTGCCGAATTTTCTTAACCTTACAACAAAACGAAATAGATATTGTTTTCAGAATTTACCTCTTTGAGCTTCCTAAACTAGACACCACCCCAGCAAGGCCGACCGGTCGACCTTCTTCAAATAGCTTTAAAATCGTATCTCTATTCCTAAATAGAATATTCCAACTTTCAACTTCATATCATAAGCGTCTAACAAGAAAATTTTCTGTATTGTTTGGGTCTTAATAATAATAATCAATGGCGCAACAGCCCAAATCGGGCCTAGGCCTTGAAGTAATGCTAGAGTTACTTCATTGCGAGACCAACGGCACACTAGGAGGTGAAGTGGTCAGCTACACGCTCTCCATGATTATTACCCCGATTTTTAACTCAGGTACTCATTTACAGCTGAGTGAACTGGTAGTCCGGCACCCAATCCCATTTTCGAAAATTACTTGTCACCAAGCAGATTCGAACCTGGTACCAGGTGCACCGAAGGCAAGTGCTCTAGCCACTAAGCCACAGACTACATATTGTTTGGGTCTTACCACTATTGAAACTACAAAATTTGGGGGATAACATTTTTTTGGGTAATTTGAAATTCACAATAGTAGGTGTGTTTATTAGTAACAAGATATAATAATATTAAAATAATGGTTTCATCGCTATAATTTTGGCGGGACGTAAATCGGGTAAATGGGCATGTTAAGGGTGGATCTGTCTTAGTATTCTTTCGACGCGTATATCGAAAATACGTTAACTAAGGAGGAGGATCTGATTATCTTTTTAAACATCTTCGGATGGAAATGATAATCCATTCTAGCCCCAGATCTCTGTAGAACTCTGTATGTAAAGTATCTACTTCATCAGCCCTTAACGACCAGGTTAAGCGTGGCCGGTATCAAAACGATTTCTGTTGTAATTGGGCCCGGTTTCGACTGAAGGGCTACCACGCAAGCCTAAGAAGGTGATTACAAAAATAAGGTATTTATTTAGTTACTGTATTTATTAAAAACAATTTTTTAAATAAAATTTTCTTAAAAAAAACACTGAAATCAAAATCAATTTACCTATTATTATATTTAAAAGATTAGCTCGATCACAAGTCATTATTAACTACCAAAATATGGCATGATCTAGAAACAAATAAGAGTATCAATCCCAAAGCACCTTTATAAAAGTAGTCAATTCCATGTGTCACATATCAGATATCACGCTTTGTACCTGATCGAGAAGAGAAGAACTGCCTATGCGAAGGATGGTGTACATATAATTAGTCCAATGATAACATACTATCAACTATCATAAAAACATGATCATCTAATTATTCGAGCAAAGTTGCTCTGAAATGAATGGCTCCAGCGAAGCGCGGTCTCATTGATCAAAACCTTACTATCGCCCGCACTATGGTAGGCGCCAAGATTACTAAAGGTAAGAGTTACCTACAAAGTCAAAAGAAGTTAGTCTCCACCGAGTTGGGTGATGGGTGGCAAATCGAAAATACGAAAAACTCTACAAAAAGCTCGTTCCGCGAAACAATTCGAAACTGAAACCTGAAGCTCAACCGAGGGGGAGTACGGAACGGACTGTACGCTAGCTATTCGAGCGTATAGTGCAGCTATGAAAATTGTGTACTTATCGTCGAAGCTTTTCCGTAATGAAATTCACTGTGTACTACAACCGAAACTACAGTAGAGAGTTGTATGGCGTGTATAGTATCAGCCGGTATTCCTGATAGCAGTCAGTCTACTACTAACCGCTGAACGGCTAAATCCAAAACGTCTTTACCGCGTCCAAGTCCTCCTTAAATGAGTCTTTCGCTTCGACTGAAACTTCTAAACGCGTCCGTTTTTTTCCCATCTTTTGACGCCTTTCCGGTTCCGGGCGCGATGCGGTAGTTCTTAGATACGATTTTTTTTTTTGTATAGTTACCATAAAGTGCCTTGAAAATTAGTGAGAAAATATTGAAGTTGATAGTTTCGTGCAAGAAGTGTCCCGTAAACGGCAAAACCTTCGTTCGATTGGATAAGAAATTGCGGAAAAAAAATCGAAGACAAGGACGAGGAGAATCCATCGCCCGGCACAGGGGTGAGCCATGGAGGTGTGCTGCTTGAAAATGGCATCGCGCTGCAAGTACGTATCCACACTTTAGTTTCCTTTTTAGCTGGTCGGACGCGTCACAAATGCAGAACAAACAACACATCGGGAGCGAAGTCTTTAAAGTGGCCGGTCGTGCTCCTTTTTGCTTGTAGTCTTTTCGCTTAAGAACTCATCAACATCCGGCCATTTACGACTTTGCGTTCCTTACGGATTACTGACGGCTCTAGGCCTGGTGTTAATTGGCCTTATAACTTAGCGATAAATAACAAGTCGCTCTTCAGTTAGATAAACAGTTCGAGATTGCTGATGGTGGTGCGGGTCTTTGGTGAGCTCATTGGGATGATGTCGTATCATCTGGAAATCGTATAGTGCGATGACGGATCGCCTGCCGCTCCGCAACTGCTCGATCAATTAGACGCGATTGTTTCGTTTTTGCTTTTTGATAAGACAAAATCAACAACACTAAAGAAAAATAGTAGGTACTCGGTAGTGTCTATATTGGGAGCGTACACAAGTCGGCGAACGTCTTGAAGAAACGCGCGGAAAACAACAGTTCAATTTAGATAAAGTTGGGAAATTCAATTAATTATGAAATTGTGGTTTTGCCCGGCATGTCGGACTGGAATTTGTTGTTACTACCGGATAAAAGATTTAAGATATCTGATCAAATTTATCGTGTCTTTGAACGAAGTTTAAAAAAAATCAGAGTAATCGATGGGCTACCTATTGAGTTGATAGAGGTATTTAATTTTTTCCGAAGCTATACTACATAACCAACATGTGGATTAAATGATATCAAGTTGCATACGTCAATCGGGATATAGTTGGATAGAAAAATTTCAATTTAATGAAACAATAACGTCTATTCATAGAGAGACATGTGGATGCTCCTTCTACTAATTTATCCAATTATTCTTGATGGAAAAATAAACTTTTAATCGATAGGAAAAAAAACAGATTCCTTGATTATTTTCTCTTGATACAGTAGGTGCCTATCTATGCAAACTTATACATACATGTTTTTGTTAGCACTTGGATGTTGAGTCTATGGAGCATTGTTGTGAGCTGGGTCTAGGCCGGTAGCAGTGCAAACGAGACACAAATATGAAAACGGATTTTACTACCATATTTTTTAAAAATGGGATTGACATGAAATTTTAAAAAAAACTAGTATACTTTTTCAAACCGTTTTTTATGTCAAATATTTGACTAAAAAATCAGCCAAATTTGAAATTGACAAAAAATTCGGTCAAATTTCTTCCAGTCAAAATTGATCTTATATCAAATTATGCGGCAAACAAAAATTTAACGATTACTTACACTATCTGACAGCATTTACCAGTGTGGCATGTATGCACTGTAGTGTAATACTAAAGCTAGTAATACATTGTTTGACCAAGCGGTCAAATTGCAGTAATAAGCAATGCGAAAAGCGTTTTTGACTGAGCGGATACTGTGAAATTGATTTGTATTCGCCTACTTCGCATTGCTTATTACTGCAATTTGACCACTTGGTCAAATAGTGTAATACTAGCTTAACCTTAGTAAGCTGCACTATAGTTCAGTATTGAACCCGTTTCAGACCTCTACCTACAAAATAATTAATTTGCGCCCAGACTCTTGGCAGATTTTATTTTATTATTTTGTAATTTTAAAGTATTGTGGTCGACCTGAAATTTAGTAATAAATTTACTACTCTGTAATTTTGTATTCCACGTTTAAAAAAACGAAAAAAAAATGTCCATCTGTCCGCCGTAGACGCCATCCGCTATACGACGTATGCAAGTTTATTTGAAGGTGCGTAGCTCAAAAACCTGTTACGATATTAGGTTGAAATTTTTGAAGTGGGTAGATTGAGAAAGTCCCTACCAGTTGTACAGTACCAAGTTGGAGGCAGGAGGTGTAGGTATCAAGGAGGAGGTGGAGGAAGCGTTTTAGCAGAAAATTTTTAGGTTCTAGATGTCAGGAACCACTTATGTTAGGAGGCAACTTATGGAACTTATGTAAAACTGTGATAGGGAACCCATTTGCAAAAAAATGTTCGATAGGTGATGAGTGTTTTGGCTGTGCAAAAAAAAACAATTTTCCAAATCGCTTGAAAACTGGGGTTGAGAGATTCTAAAACCCATATCTCCTGGTGGTTGAAAATTTGCTTATATGTTGTAAGAGATTATGCAAGGACTAACATTTTTAAGGAAAGGGGTGTAGTGTGGGTTATGAGGATAAAATACTTTTGATTAAAGTATTAAGATAAACTTTGGTTCGTGTTAATAAGATAACAAGTGGAACCAATATGTTTTTCATGGGTTCATAGAGCTCAAAAGAGAAAGTCAGCAATTTTTCCGAAAATTTTACTTTTATATTATATATTGAGAACCAACTTTAAAAAATTGCACATTACTTTCTTGTCATGTACTAAACACAATATTGTAGTTGCAAAGGTTCCAGTCTAGACTCTATAATAATTACAAACTGTGTCTGTATAATATATTTAAGTATTATTAAAATAAAGGAACTATGAACTATGATATATGAAGAACCACACTAGGTTAGGTAGGCACAGTAGACTTCTAAGAGGGAAAAAAATTTTGGCGATGCTGTGTGAAGAAGGTCGAAAGAAAATTACTCTCATTTTTATTTCTCAAAAACCGCAAACTATAGAAAGCTAAAAATGAACAACTATATACAGCCACTAGGGTAGAGAGGTATCCTAATGCCCTAAAATGTTTCATAGCATTACCAAGGTACGGAGGTAGGGGCAACTTTTTTCGTTATGCTAAAAAGTTAAAACTGCATACATACGTGTCTGTACAGGAGCAAAAAAAAAAGTTCAAATTTTTATTGGTGTAGAAAGGTGAATAAGAAAAATTATCCGTGAATAGGAGTTTTTTCTACACTTTAACGAATTTCGTTATATCGCTTAGGCATGTTGAGTTATCACATTAGTTGTACTTCTGCAAACTCTTTACATAAACGTCTAGAAACTGTTTTTTAAAATTTTTCGATTTTCAACACTTAAGGGGGTGTAAAATTTTTGTGTACATTTGTACGATTTCCGATATACATATTTCTTAGGTCTAATGAGATAAGATGAGGGAAAAAACTTATTTGAGTTTTTTTCGATATTCAATCTCCTAGGGTGTGTACAGTATTGTTCGAGTTTACACGAATTCCGACAAACCTTTTAGTTTTAATGTTTTTCCGAATTCCGACATTACACTTAAGACTGATGAGATATCGTATTGTTTCTTACTTTAAGGGAGTTTCTATATAATCGCCTAAGTATTGGTTTCAACATTCACAATAATACGTTATTTGGCTCATTATTGAATTTACATTATTATTGACGTGAAACCATGCACAAGTATAATTAAATGCTTTTGTCAAAAATTGTTTTCCAAATCACTCAGCACTCTGAATTCACACTGGAGAATTTCGCTATATAATAAGATTTCCTTATCGAGAAATTGCTCCTTAATTCAAACCAAATCTAATCCAATTAAATTATCTTATTATTATCAAACTTTAATTATCTTCGACTTTAAAACAAACACCTGCACCATTCAGCCGTAACATTAATTGACTTAGCATTTATTAAACCAATTCTATTCGGCCATCAATACAAATTTTAGCGGTTAATATTTTGGTCATCGAACTCATTAGGTACACTAAAAAAAACCTCGCGAATATACTTTTGCGATAAAACGTATGCAAACAAGCAATGGCCTCATGAAATATTCCAACTATTTTGTATGATTTATGCGATTTTATTAATACATAATAAATAAAATTTGAATTTGCAATCGATCAGATATTTATGTGAAAATTAACGATTATAAATAGCTGCCATTCAAAAACCTGAAAATAAAAATTACTTTGGGCCAAACAAGTTAAAGTCTTCAATTACTGGAAATTCTTACGTCGGTATCTACAACTATTTTTAATTAAAGATTAGAAAAGAAAGAAACATCTCGTTAGTGTATTAAATTTTCTACAGAGCCCAATGCGAAAGCGAAAGCGATAAGATAATTAATCAGTCGGCAAGCTTATCAACAGACCTTGACTTTAATAGACTTTCGGTTATTATTAAAAATATTTATTTTTCGGATATATTTTTATCCTTGTCTTTATTTGGTATTTGATTTTTGTTTTCAATATTCTCTGTTCGGGTTTATTATAATAATTTAGTTAAAATATGTTTCGAGTTTTTTAATAATAACAGAATTTTCTTATCAAAGATTCAGCCGAGCCAAACAAGTTTCCTAAAATGCCACCATAGGTATCTGTTCTTGCGCAAAATTTTAGCTGTGATATTAATTCTTATGCTCAAGGTAAATTGACAAGATAGCAATTAAACAGAAAAAAATAAACGAAGAAAACAAGTTTCCTCGCCTATCTTAAATCTAGCACAGAAAAGATCAAATATTGGCACTAAGAAATCGTTTAAGTTTCTCACTTCCTGTAGGTTCTGTAGAAATACAGCAACCCAACAAAATCAGCTTTGACTCTGTACCAGTTTCGATTTCGACAGGTAAAACAAACTCAGTACCTCGTTGTTCCAATTAAGCAATTCAATCTCAAATTACACAAAACAACAGTCGATTTTCTCGGACATGGTTTGAGAACCTTTCTCCGTTCAGTTTCCATGCGGTATGCCTGTACGTACAGTGTCCAATGACGACTGAATTTATTCCGTGGCCTTCAAGTGCCAGGTAGATACGCTATTCGTCAACCTTGAACTCCAACCCTCGACAAACCACCCCCAAGGTATGTCCAACTATAGCGCAACTTCTTCCGTGCATAGTTTAGTAGCTCGCAAGTAAATAAAAACAGCCGGTTGCGACCCAAAAACCCACAAAACTACGTAACCGAGCCGGAATACGATAAACAACAATAAAAGTTAAAAATCGATAAGTAATTTTGTTGTTTTTGCTTTTTTTTCACTTAGGAAAACGTAACCGAAAAGCTTCGCCTCGCCTTAACTTTCTTATTCCAAATATTTCCCTGAATGGGGGTGCACACTACTACAGGCGCCCAAAAATATGCTTTAGAATGCCAACCTCAAAAATTTTTTGGTCTGCTCCAGTTTGGTTTTTTTCGGGGGTGGTGGATTCGTTGCAATGCGCAATGAAATTCCGGAAGAGAAATATGTATACACTTTGTATAGCCCGGACACGTATTGGCGGGGAAGCCAGAACGGATCGAATTTTCATACAAGGGTTGTAAACTTATTTGAAGGGAAGAAGAAAACGCATTTATGCAAAGCAAATCGCAAAATCTAGTGTCTGGTTCCCGTATCTGTTATTGGGGAAGTATATATCCTGATTTCTGCAGCGCAGCAGTCAGTAATTGATTTACTACACAAAAATGTTGCTGCAAATTTATAATAAAATTTATAATATAAATGTGATAATACTAACTAAACTTTGCGCAAAAAAAATTCAAACATATTTTGTAATACTATGGAATAACTACCTGTCTCATAAATTACCGAAACGAACCCCCGATGAGTAGGAAGCGTACGATGATTTCTCTCAATCGAACTGATTAGAGTCAATACTAAAATTCATTATTCCAAGGCACGATTTGAGGATTTTCATAAGTCGATAATTGAACACATAACAGCTTTTGATTGCACTTAAGTCAGTTGTGACATACTACGGATGATATGCTGATGACCACCAAAATCTTGAATATCAGTCTTTAGAAATTGATTGCTCTTGGTAGTTCATTCCCATGTGCGGGTATAATTTTAAAATTAATAACCACAATTAAACATGTTGAAATTTGATTTTTTTTCTTGGGAAATAAAATTGCGTTTCATTTGATGTAAGTGTCGCTATTGTGGAAGAAACTTAGAAATATACTTCAAAATACAAATTTTTACTACTGTACAAATGAAAATTCTTTAAATTTTTAATATAGTAGTTTTAATATGATATTTGTATGTGTCATATTATTTCCTACAAAAGCTGTATGCACACGTATGACTTTGGTTTTACAATTTCGAAAGTAATAACCGAAATATCTCAACTGTTAAAAATTTAATATTCGGTAAAATGACCCTTGTTATAAAAAGGGGTTACATTTCTGGTTCTAGTTAAGTACTTTTATTGCCAAATATTGTTATTTTAATTATCGAGGCAAGCAATTAAATTTAAATGCGTTTCGATCTTTACACTTACTTGTGTGTGGTAAAACTGTCGTTTTTAATCAGGCACCTTACTAAACAACATACCCATAAAAGCCAAGATATTATCATGTTTTTATCAGTTCGAGTTAGAAATCTTAAAGTGAGATATTAAGAAAGTATAAAAAATTATTTCTAAATGTCTACATACTCCAATAAAGAGTATGCAGAAATTTCTAAGACAGTATTTCAAAACGTTTACAGAAAAACTAGAGCGATGAAAGAAAATTGTTGTTCTACCCTCAAGAAATAAGTTCGAGATATTTGAACCCATGAGATCCACACTACGTGACAGAAATTTGTTGGTTGAAACTAGAAAAGTTTTAGGTGTCCTTTAACTACAGACTAGGCTTGCGCATTTAAATTCACCATAGTGTGCGATCTTTCCAATTCCCGATCCCTAGCAAACTAAATCCTTCTTTTAGTTCATTAGTTTGCGCGATTTCAGTGATGAGAAAAGCATTGAAGATTGGAACGGCTCGTAGTCGTCATTGTGATGAACAAGAATAAAGGACGTCTGGTAGAATGTAATGTTAAAAAAAACCTAGTCAGTCTACAAGTGTATTATCCAGGTTTACCTAATATGTTGTCCTGGGAACACGGGTTCTTCTGCCCGTACATGTGGGAGCACAACGGACCTATTGGCGGTCTATGTGCATCCACCTTACCTAACCTAACATTACTGCCTTCCTAACGACAATGATTGAATAGAAACACACTAGGAGCAGGACGAACTGGGAAATATGTAGTTCGTTCATTTCAGTTCTGGGAACGCTCTTCTGAACGCGAACTACACAAGCCTACTCAATACTGACTTAAAAAAAACGCAATACTTCTATTGAATTCAAAACATTTGAATTCAGCACACAATTGTGCAAAGAGGCTCCAATAAGGATACCTCTCATCGCAGTATCCTTAACAGAAGAAAACATTTTTATAAGGAGCTGGCGAGACAGAATAATTTGACGAAATTATCTTCCAAACATCCAGCCAGCCTTTGAGGAATGAACATCACAAAATACTCGTATGCCTGGATTCAATTGAAGAGCTACGACAATGTATGCAAATTAGTGAAATATCTGAATATAAGAGCTTATCAAAACGTTATATCTATAAAATACTGAACAGTTGAGGACTATACAACCATTTCATATATTAAAAAAAAAAATATTTTCATAAATTAGCTTAAGGGAAACACTCGTTAAGACTGCAGATTAAAAATAGTTGAACATAATATTTCAACTTTGAGAGTCTTTTTCAAAAGAGTCAAACAAATTCACAAAGAGTTTTTCAAGTGGACTAGGTACTTCTAATTCAAACTTTCCTCCTTATTTCAGACGATTCTTAAGACGTTCAGTCTGAGGTGTAGTTTCCGATTTTGTGTCAGAACAATACCAAAGCACCACTTTATCTTTAACGAGTTTGTTAGTGGCTTTTGTTCTTTAGTCTTATGTTTAACATTTAAATCAATTTTGTTTTTATTGTTCTAATTTCAATGCGAAATGTTTGAAAAGTATGATAAAGCAAAGCGCTGAATACATTAGCATTATTATTATATTTTTGTATTATCTAAGTAATATTAAGGCTAACAATAGGTATGTTATACGTGGCTATCGATTATAAGTCGCTGGGAAATAATAGACTAGCAGCAAGGCGAGGCATTATACCATGTTAGATAGACAGTTAATATACAAACCATGGTATGGAAATTGTAGTATTGAAACTAGCTGCATTTGTTACACTGCACATTTGGCATGATTTGACAGTATCTGATATAAGCAACCAACGACATTTAGTTGCAATACTCGCCACACAATTGAGGAATGGCACTACTAGCAGTAAACTGCATAGTATACTAGGTTATATTATCGAATTTGTATAACATGAAACTGGTTCAATACTAAATATATATTATCTATCAATACCAACAGTGTATCTATGGTATAATTTCGACGTAGTGTGCACAGTCAGTCGAGAATGCTCGTCAAAACCAAACTTGCTTCTTACGATCCGATGCCAAATTTTATTATTTTTATTATTAATGATGGAAAAATCTGAAATAAACAACAGTTAACTCGAAAGCAAATTCGTATTTAAAACCTAATAATAACCAGAATATAACCACCAAATATTCAACCAGCTTATTCTTACATTTGCATCACATGTCAAGAAAAAAACTGCTTGGAGAAATTCGAATAGAAAAACTTACCGCAAAAACCTGATGTTGGTATGCCGCAAACAATGTCACGGTCACTTTACTGATATTTCAAATGTTAATTTTCTATTCATGAAAAGGTTAGAGTTCCGTATGCAAACGTAAGTATCTGATATGCATATTAGCTACTATTTAAGATCGTTTCTAAAAGTAAGTTAGGCTTGTGATATTATTATAATGTATAGTTTATAAAGTAATTTTTTTTTTTAATTTTTTTAACAATTAAATTTCGATTTTTTGTATATATATTAAAATTATTTTAGGAAAGTAAAATTTAAGCTAACTAACGGTTTCGTGAAATGGGCTATCGTTTTCACCATAAAGAATTCATTTGTTAGGTTTTCTTATCTGAAATTTAGAAATGTATTGGTCCGCATCTTAGTTAAGTTTTCAATTTTAAGGTCAATTTTAAGGTCAATCGATTATATGTTAGTGTCTGAAACACAAATATTCTCTGTGAATCTAATTTCGATTTTCTTATTTATCGAAAGCCTTGAATTCGTCTAATTCTCCGTCTTAACAGCTTACAATAATTTTTAGAAGATTTGAAATTAGTTAGTGTCTGTCTGCACTGCATTTTTTAAATCCTCGATCTACAGTTAGAACTTCTCATCACAGGTCTAGTAAAATTACCAATATATTTCATATGGGACGTGTAGAACAACACCTCGTGAGAAAGTTATGCTTCATTCGTCGTTTAATTGGTCAAGCCAGAACGTTGTTATAAACGAAACTTTTTGTAAAGTTACATACCATAGGTTGTAATTTTACAAAAAGTTGACTTTTTGTTATATATTTCAAATTATGTATTTTAAAGGAATTTAAAGAAAATGTCTAAGCCTTTTTGACTTCATTGCTTTGCGACCTTAGAGATCACGATATATTCGTACATACACAGTTTCATGTGCGATTACATATGAAATTTGTTTCAGGAGCTTAAAGCCTCGTGTATACTAGCAAGTAAGACTTGTTAGAGTTGCTCTAGGACATTTATTGGTGCATGTCTACACGGTCCCGAGAGCGCATTTGCCCAAGTTGTTTTGCCTTTTCAAGTCAGTTGTGAATGTACACGCTAACTTGCGAGAGTTGAAATCTCGCAAGAAAGTTTCGATCGGCTCTGAAATTTTTCAGCAAGTTAGTACCTACAGTTGCATTGGAAGTGAGCTAAAGTTCAGTTTTAGGTATCATAGTTGTATAGTTTTTGCTTGCGAAATATGAACGGAAAATCCAAGTGGAGTTCCGAGGACACGTTTCTGTTCATTACCAATGTGGAACTGGAGTTATGGTATTTTTCTTTTTCGTTTTGACAGTTCAACGAAACTTTGATGAAGTGTACAAGGAAAACCAAGTTTTAATTGAGGCGGTGTGCAGAAAAACTCGCTTCTTATCCAAAAAAAATTAGTTATGATTTTCTCTCGATAGTATTTTGCCTGCCTCTATTCACAAATGATCAGTTCTTATCAAAATGCGTTTGAAACAGGGTAAGGAACGCATTTTGGTAAAAAATTAAATCATTTCTGAATAGAGCATGCAAAATTCTATCGAGAGAAAATCATTACTAATTTTTTTTGGATAAGAAGCGAGTTTTTCTGTTTTTCTGTTATTTGTAGGCGATTTACTACAAGTCAAGAAGTTATATATAAATAACATAATAATAAAAAAAATTAATTTAAGAGAATATAAAATAATTTCTTTGATACCACAAAAAACATATTCCTAAAAATCATACAAAGATGAGAATTACTGGATCTCGTAAATTTTTGAAAATTTTTATTGCTTTTTCCGTGTCTACTAGTCATGAATTATTTTTTTTTAAATCGATAACAATACTGTATTATTAATCTAATATATAAAAATAAGTCAGTTTTTTGGTCGATTTCAATTGAAATTTACACCTGTGAACCGTTCCCTCCCAAGTTTTGCATGGACATTCTCGAGACTACCGGACAGGTCGAGAACATAATTATATATTCCCGAAATTAGTGGTTCGAAAGTTATTTCATCATTTGAGTGTTTTTCATATGATTTAGCGGCAGTTTGCTCGTTTTCGGTGTATTAGTTACGCGTTCCTATTACTAAATGGTAAAGTTGGACTATGGATGGTGGATAGAGGATAGTGGATAGAGAATGGAGGATGGTGGATGGAGGATGGTGGATGGTGGATGGGGGATGGAGAAAAATGAAAAGTGGCAAGTGAAAAATGAAAAGTGAAAAATAAAAAAAAGGCATTAATGTCTCCAGTTCCTTGAGCTGAGAAAGTTTACCCGAAACGGGAGTAATGTATCAACAGGAGAAACAGGACCAATGGATAAACGGGAGTAACAGGGGCGATAGAACAGCGTGAAGGTAGCCACGGTACGTGGCTCATATCTTATATAAATAGTACAATGCTAATAGACACCAAAAAAGCAAAAACAAATTTCAGTCCGTCTGTGCACCGTTCGCCACCCGCCGTACGCAGAACGTTTGAAAGCCCTTCCATGATGATTTTCTGTATACTACAGAGTAATTCACAACAAATTCGATGGATGCTAGTAATTAATAATAAAGTAAAATCAGACAAAACTATTTCTGTTTTCTTCAGTTCTCTACCTTTTCTGAAAAAACTCTCTTAACCTAAAATTGTAGTATTCCACGGTATCAAACCTTTGATTTTCGGTGATAAAAGCTGTCAGATAGAGTAACCGTCAAATTTTTGTTTGCCATATTTTTATAATTTTTTTTTAGTAAAATATTTGACAGAATAGCATACAAGGTAATACTAACTTAATTATTTTTCTTATCCGTGATAATTCGACTTATAAAAATTTAATAATCAAACCTCTTGATAGCATTTAAAACACTTCTTAATAAACATTTTAGTGACTAGGTATAATTTTAAAACTATTTTCTGACCTTTTGATCATCCGGGTCTCAATTCATTCTCCAAAGAGTAAAACTTCCATTATCCGGCGAAATTAACAATGTGGGGCACATCCAACTTACATAAGACCTTTCCGTACCAACTAATGGCATTTTCCTGTTCTGCACATGTTTGTTTATTCGGTTGTTCGGTTTTTTGCGCATATCTTTTGAACGAAATAAGAAATTCAAACAAAATTGTTTGTAACAAGACAACAACAACAGCAATACAACGAATTGTGTGAAGTAAGAAAATATATGCAAGTGTGCCTATGCTAATTTCCGAATACATCGGGGGTGACCGTTAACGAAACTTGTATCGTTCCTCTTGGGAAAAAAATCGTATTAACAATAGACTTTTAAAATGTAATACAAAATACAGTGCAAAAAAAATATAAATACTGCATTATTCTAATTGGCATTTTAACCTTGAAGAAACAACATGTTTTCCATACTACTCGCAGAGTCTTAAACATTTGCGTCGTGCTTAAGTTTATTAGATTACCTAATATCGCTGCTATCTCAATTCAGAAAAAATTCTGCTTGGCTTAGCTTCAACTTAACTTAAAACAAATTCAACACTTCAGCTGCTCATAAAAATACATAATAAAATTTTGAGCCTTCCTACAGTATGGCACTGTTTGCCCAAGACTTCTAAATAACTTCACCTGAACTTTAATGCGAGTAAACCTACGTAAGAAATGTGTAATAAAATAAATTATCTTACCTACACCGTGCGTGCAAAGTGTCTGATAAGATTCTTATTTTTATCTCAACGTGTGATTTATTTTATCACAGAAAGAATATTGACATTATTTTTTTACAGAATAGAGGTAAATCTGGATATGATGTGAGTCACGGAATTTTAGTAATTACAGCAAATGCGCGACACGAATGCAATTGTAAGCAGGTAAAAACAGCCACTAAAGTTGGAAAATTGCTCTCGTAAGTGGCGTTTTTTTCGGTTAAAGCAAGATTTCCTGCAGTTGTTAAAATATGTGCTCAAGTGCAAGTCTGGAAAAGTTTTATTTGTACGAAGTCCTTAAGCCCCGGTGTTTTTCCTGAAATATGTCATGACCTGAGAGTCGTTGACTCCCTGTTATCAAGACGGTGCAATCAGAAAAGTTTTCCACTGTAAAGACGAAAGAGTTGTATGCAGAATATTTGCTCGCAAATGTGTACACATACGTTCAACTTGAACACGCTTCTTTAGTTCTTAAAAAAAAAGTATTTACATCGTAAACGCTTTGCTAGTTACGTGTTTCGATTTAGCATGCAGAATTGCACAATATGCTTACAAAGTGTAGGAGTCTATTGACATAATCTAAGACGTAGGTAAACTACTTGTTATAAGAAATCTTGCAGAAGAGGATTTAAGATACAGGGGGTTTTCTGAGAAGACAGCAAGAGGAAGTCATGTGGAGAAGATTTGAAGCGAAGTATTCCACGGAAAAGGGAGCACCTTTATTGTATACGTAATTTGAAGGAAACTAAAACCGAAAAACCCTCCATTGTAATTCTTTAGTAACCCTTTAATCCTTTAATAACCCCCTTTATATATTTAATAACTCGATTTCAGGTCTTTCGAGTAACACTTAATGGAAATGTGCTTATTACGCCTTTTTCTTTATGGCACTTCATACCATACGAACCATTCCGGAAGGGAAAGAGTGAAGACCTTTCGAAAATGCACTTTAGGAAAGGATGCTCTAGGGAAAGGTTAAAAGGTTTTGTTTGAAGTAAATGGGTGACGTAAAGTGAACGCTTCTAACTGGGGAATCAGAGTCAATAAAGAACTTGTACACCAAGTGGATGAGGTCTAAAGGTTGTTCTGAAGAGTTGTCCGGAAATGTAACATGACTCCCAGGGCTGAAAATTTTCTTCTCGTTTTCAGAAAGTGCTGCATGTACATATCGAAATCTTCCACGGTACCTACTCAAAAGGAGTGAACGCTTTTAGTGGTATTTGACTTATATTGAATTCCTCATATCAATAGTAGGTCATACTAATACTTTTATCTTATTGCTTTTGAATAATCGATTCCAGATGCACGAAAAAAAAATTATAATTCATCAAAATTTTACTCGAAAATTTGGTTTTTCCAAATTTTCACTCATATAATTTTGATTTTCTTTCACTCGGTATGTGAATGCCATTGTCTGGATATTTACACCATCCATTGCCAGTGACCAATGTCTTTTGACCAAAGAGTATTGTCAAAACTTTTGTCAAAATATTTGACAGTCAAAAAACCCAAGAAAAAAAAAATATTATAATTCCATTTTCTGTAAGATGCCTAATTTTGATTCATAGTCCCGGACATTGTCAAAGTCAAATGTAGCTCTGGTTATTTAAAGGCAAATATGTTATTTAGAAAGCCAATTTTGGCACTAGAGTAAATTCTTTTAACAATTTGGCGGAAAGTTAATTGAAATTTGACGAAAAGTTTGCTTAGATTTGACGAAAAGTTTGATCAAATTTGATGAAAACTTTGGTCAAATTTGACGAAAAGTTTGGTCAAATTTGACGAAAAGTACAGTCAGTTTGACAAAGAGCAAAGAGCAAAGAGCATAGAGCGTAATTCAAGCTTAAAACAAAAAATTACAAAGATTTAGGGCTGTAAAATTTTTTGAAATTTTCTGTCGATCACAGTACATCACTTTTAAAATAAATAAAAAATATATTTGTAAGCGAAAATATTACAGAAAAATAGAATTTAATAAATTTAATTTCCACAGTTTATTTAAAAAAAAATTAAGTTGGAAATGGTGTCCAAAAGAAAACTTCAATGATTTTTAAAAAAAAAAACCTTAGACTTATATTGAACATTGCCAAAAACTGTAATATCAGAAAACAACCACCTGAAATCGTAAAGAAAATTTTCAAGCGCATTGGTTGTGTACTATATGTTTCCGGACAACTCTTAGAAAATATTATTTTTTATTTTTCTTATATGACTTAAGCACCTTTCTTGAGATATTTGTCATATTAACTGTGGATTGTTCTGTTCTTAATTTTGTCCTATCTTCAAAATTGGAATTTTTTAAGTCAATTAATCGATTACAGTTTACTTTTTTTCCTTCAAGTTAGTTAATTTATTGTACCGCTTTTATTTTAATTCGGGGTTTATTGTGTAGGAAATCCCTTAAAGGTAGTATACAATTTTTATTGCTTGCCTGCATGCATCAAGAAACTAATTCACTATTAACCACCCTAATGGAACGTTAGCGTTATAATGACACATTAAAAACTAGTGTGTTGTGTATTCCTAAGTTAAGCCGTTAAAATACCCTCCAAATACCACACCTCCATGTCTGGCGTATCGTCCAATAAAGCCGCTAATGAACTAAAAAAAAAGTTCCAATCGATTTTCAAAGTGATGTCAATCGTGACGTGTTGTTTTGACCAACATAAAAACGTTGTGTACTTATAAATTGAATCCATCCACATACATTGCAATCTGCCGCAAAAAAAAAACCGACTAAACACACAAAGTATCCGTAAAATTAGCAGTTTTTTGGCTGCCACCCTTTTTCGGAAGTGGCGGAAATCAATTTTTAATTGAAAATGTGGTTCTTTTTTCTTCATAACATTCGTCGGGAAACGGTCAGTGGCAATTCAATGACCGGTGGCATTTCAATGACCGGTGGAACTCGTCGCACAACGTTCACCTGATAGGGCCAATAATTTCGCGCTCCGATAAATCAAATTCGAATTAAATTTCTGTTTCGTAATCGAGGCATTCCGTTAGCAATTTTCTTTTCAATTTCATACCGGAGATTGCTATCTGCTGACATGCCGACAATACCAATGACTTGGGTCATTGTGCTTAGTGCACTAAGTTCCAAGGAATCCAATTTGGAGCGCTTTTTGTACGAAAAATATCTTCATAATTGCATTTTTCTTAATATCGATGTTTTGTTATTTTGTTTTTTTGCATCAAGACACCTCGTCAAAACAGAAGCTGGCGAAAGCGAATCAAATTTTAGGAAGGTATTAAGAAAAAAAACAAGATTCTGCATCTACAAGACCGTCTTGTTTTCTTGAAATCTTCGAATAGGTAAGACCATGGGATATTTCGGTCATATAAAGTTTGAACAAAATTTTGCAATGTTGCGCAATGGATTTTGTGTTGCTCAGCATGGTTCCTACCTTGTCAAACTTTTCTGTGTAGTTGGAGAGATTAATTGGTACCTATTTCTTTTCTACCTTACAATTCGGCACAAATGTTTAAATTATTTTTAGAAATTAACCAAATTAAAAAAAATGTAAATGTTGAGGCAACGAAATCTTACAAGAAAGATAATATTTGAAATAATGTTTGCGGTTGTGACTTCAGCAAATTTTTTTTTTAAGATAAATTAATGGACATTGACTAATAACAGATTCGTCATTTAGAACTGATTCGCTTACTAGAACCAGAAGGGCATTTACTTTCCACTAACCGCGATCGCATACTTTAAGTATCGACGATACTATCAAATAAAATTTGAATGCTGTCATAAAGCTTTCATATTTTTTCTTTAATCGATTTATCGTGAACGACATGTCCGGTATAATGGCAGTTTCACTATAGACCAAATTTGTTCAGTTCGTCCGAGACCAGACTTTACAATAAAAATTTTAATATCATTGAAATTTTTATTACAAAAGCCTGACCTTATTTCGATTTCTTTTAAATAAGTCTGAGGTTCTACAGGCCGCGTAAACTACGAGTACGACGCTGTATCGAAATGATTCAATTCGAGTCATAAATAAATTTAGTTTTGATTGTCGACAGTGAATAATTCATATGGTTAGATATTACGAGTATAAATTGCGATAACGTTTAAGTGTTTTGATTGCAAATTTCCAGTTTATTATGCATTTCGGTGAGGTCATCGGTGGGATAATCTTCAAGAGAACAAACAAAATTCTAGATATACATATATAATGTAGTTATTATTAACTATGAAGAGGTCTCTTAGAAGGGTCAAGAAAAGGCACCATCCTTTATTTTGCAAAAGCCGAAAAACAAATATAAATATACAATTCAAAAAAATTATAATTTCCAAATGAAACTTAATTTTTTTGCAACTCAAGTTCACTGTAAAAGTACTAGTGACAGGTTGCTGGTTCAAATCCAGCTCGACGGACCAAAAAACTATTTCTTTCAAGAATTTCATTGATGCAAACGCAAGTGGCATTTTCATGAAATAGAATTCTCGGCTTTAAGAGGGAAATCAAATTTGGAGAAGTAGTCAAGTAGTAGATTTTCAGTGTTAGCTAATAGGCAGGCCCTATTAAACTGTTTAGTTTGGACGATTGTTTAGTCTCAGTGGGCGCCGTTCCTTGTAGCTTCATAGCTATTAGCCACCCAACTAAACTATCGGGTGATTTCAATTCTCTATTGTCCGATTTGATGGCACCTTTAAATTCAGTCCTACTCGCAGAACCATGTGTAGCTCGCAATAAAACGCGTGCTTGTAACCTCCGGGACGTTCATGTCTCTCAGATTTTTGAAGAAAAAGGATCAAAAGTGTGCGGTCAGTACCAGAGAAGATGTAGAATTTTCTCCTCCTCCACCTCATCTAAACTGCTTTTCAAAAATCGTTAGCGCAGTGGCTTCCTTTTTTGGATTCCCGTCTATAAGACAGTGTCCTTTCATCAGGATACCCTACTCTGCTGCTGATATTTACTATTTTGAGATATGTGTTGCAGTTTGAAGTGCGCCATTGAGTTGGTTTTTCAATTGAGTCAATTGAAAAGAGGTGCACACATATCTTGTTTATCTGGCATTATCTGAAGGGTCGTAACGTACAGATTAAGTTCATCTGCCTCACAGTTACATGGAGGATCTCTGTGCCTAAGTGAATATATGCCATATCTTTGAGAGGCATTCGATAGTCTAAGGCGACCATTGATGTTGCAGAGACTGATTCTTACCTCTGTAAAAATGCTAACATCCTTAATGGATATGGCATAACACCTCAACCAGGTGAAGCCTTCTTTAATCGAAGTAAGATCCGCTTGAAATATACTGCAATGATCCAGAAAGCGGGATGATGGGGCTAATATCTAGTCCCGTCATCAGTTTGGGAGCCATCAGTTCATAAGTAAGGTGTCGTTCGTCCCATATTGTATCCATTTCCCACTCATCCTGGGTTGCAATAGTTACTAGGAAGTTTTGACCAAAACCAAATCTGGGAAGGTGTGGTCAGTGTTTTCGAGACTTCAAGACTGAAGACTGGACTTAACTTTGAGGGTCTAAACCGAACGATTGCGCTGAGTGCCACTCAGATTCCCGCGAAATTCTTCAGAAAATTCAAATTTTGAAGCGATAATCTCTAATCTTTCAAGGTTTCACTCCACGGGAGTACGCCGGAAGCAGTTCCGGAAACAACTGACGCTATCTTCTAGCTACTGCGCAGCACTTCAACAAAGTTGAATCATTCACTAAGACATCATTTCCGATCACAACAGCTAAATTTGCTGGATGAAGGTTGAACGTGTCAATGGTAAACTTTAACATGCTCGTGACTTTGTAGCTTCACTTTAAGTATTTCGGGTGGCAATTTGTATTCAGGACAACAAGGTCTATGAAGTCAATTCAATCTATAGTTATCTTAAAATGAATCACACATTTATGTTGACGAGTAAAATCAGCGAATTAAAATTTTGTGTCATAGGCCAATTTCAAAATTTGACATGATTTTGGCACGGTTTTGGCACGACATCAAACTGAAGGGGGTACATTTTCGACGCTATAATTGTGTGAAGCTTCTTTAAACGTTTCGTCTGGTTTTGTTCGTGTACTTCATTTTCAATGCAATACAAGTATTCACAAAATTTTTGAATTCAATTGAAGCCCTTGGTGGAATAAGAGGATTTTCGAACAATATACGAAATTTGATATTTGTGAAGTCTTATTGGATTAAAATTATTTTACTGGTTTTTTTTACTATTTTATTAAACTTATTAAGGATAATATTAATTCATAAGGGGTTAACTGCATCAGCTGAATTTCCTCCGAAAGTGGTTAGAGGTCATAAAAGTCAAGCTTTCCTCTCATGTTTTTGTAAAAAAAGTTGACCCCTTATTCCACCAAGGGCTTCAATTATTTTACTATTTATTAAATAGTAAATTTAATTCAAAATTTTTTAAGGTTGTTCTCTTACCTGAATGAAAAATTAGGTATTGGAAGCTAATGTGTTTATAAAAGTACACTTTTGCCCTATGTCCCAAGAAGAGAGGTAAGTGTGTAAAATTTAAAGAACTTCGTTAAACCTTAAGATATTTAAAAATGAAACTTGTTTTAAATTGTGTATTGTTTGTGCATTATTGTTTTTGTAAAGTACACTATTGTTACTTAAGGCTTAAGTTATTGAAGAGGTGAGGAGTTGATGAAGTGTGCGGGAGTGAAGCTAAATTTATTTCAATTGATAATTGCTAAAATTTAACTGCATCGTTCGCATGAAATACCATTAGTTTTTTTGACTATCAATCATAATCTTGATTACCATCAATTAATTACGTGGTAGCCTTCCCAAGAAGTTACACCACTGGTCTTTCTTTTTTCCCCATTCGAAACGAGGCATATATTTAAATTACGCAATACCAAATTGGAATTTATAACTTTTTGCATCTTAATTATTTAAGTTTTGATCAAATTATTATAAAATAAGTAAATACATACGTACATACCAATTAGTTCTTTAATGTTAATTAAAAAAAAATTAAAATTGTCCTTGATTGCCCTGAAGTTTAAGTTTTTTAAAATGCATCAAACTTTCAGAAGGTTATCAAGTCGACTTACCGCTGTGCGTTAGAAAAAAATGCGGAAAGTGAAAGAAACGTCGAATTAAAAACACAAAAATTAGTCGTGCTGACCTTTACTACCCTTGAGCAAAATAGTATGCATGAAATTCATGAAATTTAAAAACAAAAATAAAAGCAGTATCAATATTAAAACTCTATAAACACATGAAATTTGTGACGAATTCACGGAACATGAGGCTTCGGAAAGCAGTTAATTTGCTCGTCAAATATTTGCGCAGTTTTATTCGGATTTTTCTAAAGCACGATCCAGACATACTGTGGACATGTGTGTCGAGTAATTTGTTAATTAATTTGTAAGAAAAAAGTCCCACTAAAATGAATTAAATCGGATGGACACGGACGACTTGGTTTAAACAATACCCGCATAGTGTTTATTGGGTGCATACAAATATCAAAGTCCCAATGTAATGAAGTAATCATTGAGTCCCCCGAGGTACACTATGGTGGGTAATTATATGTATTTTATCGTGAATGGATCTTGATGCATAGTTAAGAACGCTAACACCATTCGACCTTGTTCAATGCCTTAGTGCTGCAATAGATGCTATCGGATCGCGATCTCCGACAGTAGATCGCTTGACTTTGCTTTAAGGTGAGAAGAAACGATTTTTCTTACCTCAGTTCTTGATCAACACCGTGACTACGATCTGCAAGATCGAGATGATCGTAGAAGATGATGATGATGGCATTACAAACTTCAACCATTACAAAATACTTGAGATCTTATAGTGAAAGTATTTTCATATAAATGGGATGAAGGCGGCCCTTAGTACCGTGCAATAACACGATTTTGATGAAGCTCTTAGCATCCCGTTAACTACTCTTAGAAGAAAGTCAACAGCTACGTCGTTTTTCTTATTTTTTCTACTGATTTTTTCTTTAATTAGAAATCTTTTAGAATGTTGGGAATTTTTCGATTGAATCATGATCAGTTATTGAACTCGTAGCCCATTTTAAGACGAAAATTGAAATGACGAAGTGAAATTGCGGTTAAAGTCGTGATTAGATATTACAGCCTAAAAAAACAAAATTATCATTCCTTTCTTGGAAATTCGACGATATTGTACAAAGTGAAATGATTTATACTACCTATTTCTCATTTCTATTTCAGCATTACATGCTTATTACACTTGAAGACCTTTTAACCTTTAGCTTTGTCCCCAAATAAAATTGTATCATAGGTCAGGCATTTTAATTACCTTTAAAAAAAAAATATCAATCATAAAAGAAGTTATTTTATGGTTGTTGTCACGGAAACATGATGGTACCTAAAAATTGCTTTCACTAACTCGTAAGCAAAATTTTGAGACGAAAGCCTGTGAACTTTATTCTATAGTTCGGAGACATTTAGCACAAAAGACGATAAAATATGTGAAAAGGTGAACAGGAAGAATTTCTTAAAGAAAAATATCAGGTAACCTGTTCAAAAATTTAATTAACTTTGTATAGGTAGTGATTGTAACAGACAATAAGCATGAGAAACGTGATTTTTTGGGGAATTTAATGTCTAGGTAACCAAGTAATAAAACAAAATTCGAGATGAATATAATATTAAATTTGAATATAAATGAATCTTGTTTATTAAGGTGATAAGTTTAATGAATAGGTTGCAACGACCCAAACATTTAACAATGGATATGAGCATAATATACTAACAAATGGACCATGAAAAAAGCATCAAGACTCTTCTATTTGTGTTTTAGATTTTCGAATGTTTTTAATTTTATATAAACCATATATCATAATTACTTCTTGTCTACTTTGTTGACATTCCCACGACTTAATTTCTACTCATCTTACAGAGTCTTCATCAATTGTATGATTACTTCAATAATTGAATACTGTGCGTAGGCAATCAGCTACTTAATGTAATTTGATCCAATTGATGTGATCAACTTTCAATTAACGTTATGATTACGTACTGCGAATATGACGCTCGTAATCTTTCATGACATTAATAAAGAGTGCAATAGAAATTGCAATCATAATTTCATTGATCATTTTCATCATGAAGCTTATAAGGCAATGTAATCGACAATTTTTCATTTTTTTTCTTTCTATTAAACTTTGTCATTTCGAAACGAATGTCGAAAGAAGTATGTACGATAACTTTGTGTGAGTTTTAGGAATTAGAGATCTTATCACAAGTTGCAGCGTTTTATTCATACGATTAGCGACTGTTTTTATGACTTTTAGTTTCATTTCACAGTGAGTCAATAGTCGTATCTTGCAACAACATACAGAAGTTGCAATCAGGTTTCAGTTTTTTTATTTATTGCGCAAATATAGCAAAGGAAGAAACTATGTCTAATAAATCATAGATAAATTCATATAAAAATTTTCTTCTATAAACTAATTTGAATATTACATAAAAGAGCTATAAATATATATAAAGTTTCAAATCGCCAGCTCAAGTTGTTCCTGTTCAACCACGAGGACTTACTTTCACAATTGAAAAAAAAAAAAGATTTTATAATAATTATTATTATTATTATCTATATTTTAATAAATGGCATATAAATATACACAGTTATACATAAGCACTAGTTACAAAGACCATCAGCTTTATAATAATTAATTTTGGACCTACAGAGTGAAGTTCATTAAATGCAATCTTTTAATCCATCTCGCGTACTTTATCAGGCTACATGTATTTGTATTTGAACAGCAGCTTAACTTTCATCATGTAATAGTAGTCCAAAATTTTAAAGTGGACTTACTCCAGTTTGTACAGTGCCTTCTGCTAAGAATATGGTTATGTGATGGTATAAGTTCTTCGTGTAGTAGCCATACAGAAGTCCTTGAAAAGATTGTGTTTCCGGAAACCACTATATATCTGAAGCCTTTAGCCATTATATCGAAACCTTACACACGTAAGCCGCGAGTAAAGGTTTGCGTCAGGTTCATAGGTGAGCGCACTTCGTTCTGATTACTCCTTCGCAATCCCATACAAAAGTGCTTAAATTATACGTTTTATGTACATTCTTTAATAAAGTGTTCTTATGCCTAAGTTTTCTGTTTTTTTCCTGCGTCACTGATGTTTCTGGTGTCAAACCGCAAAACTTATTCCCCGACTGTTGATTAATCACTGTCCCTGAGGACATGACAGTTGGAAAACGTTTACTAAATAGGTTTTTTATGACATTGGGTTGGAGTGGGTCCGGAGAAGCTGTTTTTCATCGATGGCAAAGACTAGTCAGAGGGTTTCTCCTGCCTAAATCCGAAACACCACTACAACTGGTGTTATCGCTGAGAATTATTCTATATATAGCGATATTGAAACCTCTCTTATAATCTGCGAATTTTATTAGAGTGAAATTCTTTGCCATCGCATCCTTTTACTAAAGGTAGGTGGCACCGAAAATCACCCAATATTTCAACCAATTCGGTGAAATTTTTGGTTGTTCGCTAGGATGTATAAAATTCAATACTAAGAGCACAGGATCGAACCGCGCCTTATGTCGTCTGAGGTTATATTCTTTCAAACTTTTAAGAGTGGATTATACTTTGTACCACGGACGTTTCATCTTATCATTTCACATAACCGTACACATGAGAGGTTCTTAAACCCAACCATTTCTCTTTCTCGCCATGGATACTATCGAAAAAAAAGCGATCACGTAATAAAATATCATTAATAACTTTCGCTGAATATTTTCACAACAAAAAGCGTATAAACCAATTCAGAAGACATCACTCGGACCTCATATAAAGTCATTGCATACGTGTAAAATGTCGTATCAAATATCAAATCGTATCATTCATCGGTGAATGCATGATTGAGGGATGTCGAAATTAATATTCCACATGTGCAATACAATGCCATTGAGGTCGGATTTCGCGTGACCATTTCTACCACCTGCCAGGTGAAATATACCATAAATTTTGCGGTGTACACTACAAAACTCCCGGCTCATTAGAATGCATTGGTGTATACTCGATTTGCGAATTGTTTCGATCATTTCTGTTACAGTTTTTACTACTTAGCATAGTGTTTAGCTATTGTTGTAATTGAATTGTGATAATTTGCACCATTGATGACTTTTACGATATTTTCAATGAATTTTCTTCTCTTTATAGGGCAGCGAGACCAGTTCTAATCGATGCAACTAGAATACCAACTGTAAGCTCATCGCATGATTGCGGTTCTCTGTCACGCGTTGTGATGGTCCGGAAAACTGATCAACGACTAATTAACCACAGAAAATCACAGGGTGTAAGTAATATTGTTATTTTTCTTTTATGTTTCACATTTTTCTCTAACTGGTTATGTAACTTGTATACATACCATATATCAGAGGTTCAACCAAACTTTGAAACGCTTGAAATGAAGGAGAAATGCTCATTGCTCTTTGATCCTCAAATCTTCAAAATTGATATCGTGTTAGTCTTAACATTATAAATATAATTTCACTTTTCTCTTACTTTCAACCCTGGGGAGACGAAAAGGGGTTTAATATGTTTTTACAAGTATGTCGGATGAAATTATTAATTGGTTTCCCTTTTCGAATTTTTTTTAAGGATTTTTGGTTAGTCAGCCCATAAAATTTGTTGAGTGTTCTTAAGCACGGTAAAATGAGTAAAACATGTGTTCGCAAATTACTTGATATATTCTATGATCGATACGATATCGTGTTGGTCTTTGCTTAAATAGCCCAGTGGTACAAACGCCTAGTAAGCGTAAGGTGGGATAAAAATATTTCCGTGAATTCCTCTTTCTTAGGCTCGATTATTACATGAAAATAGTTTACACCTGTACATATTACTGATATACGTCTGAAAGTGAATTTAATGATTTTTCAATATTCAAAACAAACCCGGGGAAAAGATATTAAATCTATTTTAATTAAATACCTAGTATTTTTTTTAAGTCAGATGATAAACGAGGCTAATATTTTCGTGTAAAGGCTACTTTTGTTCAAATACCCTCAAGGATTCAGAATTTTTCAATATTCAACTTTTAACAGTTGGAAAGGGGTTAAATATGTTTTCACAAATATCTCAAATCAGATATAAATCAAATTGGGTTTCCTTCCTACAACCTACTTATATAAATGCTTAAACATTTTTTACATTATTCAACCCCTAAGGGTTGAGTTTATTTTCATAAATACCTCAATAACTCTTAGGACCGATATGATATCGAATTAGATTTTCGTTCTCATGGCTAGGCTCTGAACGTCATTTCAATTAATGTTGATAATTAATAATAACGTTATATTAACGTCACGCCTGGTGGGGAGGAGTTGGAATTGGAAGAGATTTTACCGCGGTAAATAAAAGAACTCTTTTTAATAGATTTTTTTACAGGTGTTCAGAGGTACAGTTTTTGTTTAACCCCTTCCTATAAATCTATTAAACAAATATAAAACCCTGGAACAACCTTGAAAAATACACTATTACAAATTTGTTATTATCTACTATATTTTTAAAATACATCATGTTTCATTGTAAATTTGTATGTAATTGAATTTCAATTGCGCTCATGTGGTTTTATCATTTCTTTTTCGGTATTTTTTATACACCTATTTGTTATTAATATTGTGATGTTCATTATTGAGGCGAGTTATGCGATCATTTCGCATTTTCTATCAATTGTGGTTGAATTTGAAACGTATCCTATTACAAATTTTATTATTAATAGATTTTTTACGTAGAAATTTGCTGTATTTTAAAATTTTGTCGTAAGCGGAAAATGTAAAATTGTTTTGCCAGAGTTAAGAGAGTGTAATTTAGTTTGGTCAACCGACAATAATTTTTTTTATAGAAAGTAGATTTGTTGATTGTTTATTATCTGTGAAAAATCCTTGAAATCACCTTAAGGGTCAAATATAGAATTTTCTTGAACAATATTGCCATTATTTTTTTTTTATTTTACTTTATTCTTGAAAAGCAAACCCCCCAAATTATGTCTGGGGTAACTTTGTAATTTTTTTTGGGTAGAAGTTCGGAGTGCGTTTGATACTATACGACCGACAATTTCGTACTCCACTTTCCTTTCCATAATTTTCCGCAAGAAAAATAGAGTTTTATTATTAGTACAGGCTATAGCACTAAGCAACTACGCACACTAGGTTCAAAAATCTTCAAATAAACTATAGTTAGTTTCCCCTTTAAAAAAAATATATTTCAGCAACTCTTTCCATCTTACAATTAAAAATCAACTATTAATAATAATAATATTTAGTCTATCTTTGATCAAAATTTAAAGTATGGATCTATTGCCCCGAAACAAGAGAACAATTTACTAGACTGGGCGTAACTTTACTATTGGAAGGAAACCCGGAATGTTTTTTTGTTAGGTTGTCAGTAGCATAGTAACTTAAACCGCATATCAGCATAAATAGAGTTCCGGACTTGTACCCAAAAAATAACAAAGTTAAGTCCTTTAAAGTAAAAACAAAAACAATTCGATATAATTATAATAATTTGATGTGTATGGCATTGACTACAGAAAATTCCCGAAATTAATTTTTAGTTAATTATAAATAAAGCCCACAGAAATAAAAGCGAACTCTCATCTCATTCGAGCCAAAAGATTTGTCGGAATTCGTGAAAACTGGAACACCACCTAACACTCTCTTGGGGTTGAATATCGAAAATGGTTTCATGAATATTCGAATTGGCACAATTATCAACCGTTCATCTCATGACATTACGCTGGCACTGGAAACTGGAAAGCATTACAGACACCCTAATGCAGAATTTCGGCGGCAATGGAAATCCACCTTTAGGTCCACGTATCACTGGACTCGAAACAAATTTGAAAAATTATCGTGCTTGAACTTAAGTATTTATTGACTTTCTCCCCGTTTCACAACTTTTTCAAGAACTTTTGACTAGAGGCCACACTACATTTCCTTGATATTGAATCCGTTTTCAGTTTCTTGGTCAATATTTGTGAATGTTGAGATTCGTATGGGGTTTAGTTATTGCGTTTTAATCGGAAGTACACCGTGAAAAAACTTAAGTATTTTTAAAGTATTGTGTCCTCATTTTCTTTTTAAAAAATCCAAACAAAGCTCTAAGGTCGCAACAATTACCTCTATGTCCATTTTCATTACATAGCCTATGAAATTCGTTCGGACGACCACAAATTCTTCTCCATAATAAGACTGTTCATAATTTTCTTACATCAAAAAATGGTTAATTATCTATTAAATGCAATTAAAGACAGTTTAAAACGTTTCTCATAATTGACATGACTTCATCCGACCGTCTTTCAACTTAGTATGAACTAAAATCTCGGTTATTTAATCGTTGACATGATGGTAAAAAAAATTACTTTCATATATGTATGTCTGCATAGTTGATATCAAGAAATGTTGCTTAGTTAGGACTGAACTTTCGCCTAACCTGAGATCGAGATGGGCTACGCACTTGATTCGATGGTCAGCTTAAATGATCTCGTAATCGACTCGAGAAATGTAAGCCATGAGATAAGACGGTGGTATTCTAAATGCTATTAAATTTCACTTAATTATCATCCCAATTTGTCATAATCGGGACTGAGTGATCGGTGAATTTGTTTTTTATTGACCGTAGCCATTAGTTCGATTAGTTCACTGGGTCTGGGAGAGTCTTACAGCGTCTTAAAGAAGTCTCGCTATAATTAACCGGACTAGTTACGCAAATAGTGTGTCTCTGTCCAGACTGAAAGCTACCGGCGTAACTGGGCACTGGTCAGTATAGAGTTCTAAATATAAGCGGCTGAATAGTGGCTACAATGTTGGGACTATCTCCACTTGGAGGATTATGCAATGTGCTAATGATCGTGACACGTACATTTATTTTCTACGTTGTTGTGGAGACGATAAACACGCAAATGTTGTTATTCAGCCGGCCGGTATTGCTCCGAACCGGACCCGGTTTAAATTTGCCTTTGCATTGTTTAGTGTTGGTTTTGCATAATGCACATTATAGTGGCTGTGAATGCTGGGGCTTAGAGGCCGTTTAATGGGAAATTAAAGACAACTATTGAAACTGTACGATTTGTAAATTGCTTCCATTAGCCACCGTTGTATAGTAATTAAACGAAAACGGTCATTAATCATGTGTATTTCTTGCTGGCGTGATGGCTTCTCTATTCAATTGTAATCAACTTTTAATTGGTCCGATGCCTGAACTAAGCAGAGGCACTACAATTCGTTATGTAACAGTTTGCAATTTGAGGTCTAGTTCAAATCATGGAAATTATTGCTTCATTCGCGTGTCATTATCTAGATTCTCCGATTTTTACGCAATCCAGAATTAAAGTGCTGGATAGTTCGTAGTTCCAGCTTAAACTCATCGAATAGTTAAATTACCTTAAATCACATGACTCCGCGTTTAAATTATATTCCTCTAGCACCGGAGTAAATTACTTCAGACTCTTGCTTGTTATATTTGTTTGCATTTCAATTTTCATAGCAAACAGATAATATCGTGTTTTTTGCTATTTTCTTGAGATGTTATTATGTCGCTTTTTAGTAATGCCCAGGAATAACAACTTCGAAAATGTATACAGCTATGTCATCATTAAGAACACATCAACAAGTTTGTTTTCTGCTAGTTAATTTCAAAAAGAATTTAAAAGATTTAGTTTTTTTTTAGAGAAAAATTAATTTTAATCCAACGTACTTTAAGTTTTTAGACACAAATGGCGTGTTGTCAAATCCACTTAGTGCGGAAAAATGCATAGAAATTTGTCTTCTGCTTTCTGTCACAAAGCTAACCACAGTCATGATTGACAGAAGTCTGATACTCTAGATGAAATACTGAACTCTGATTTATACTGATAAATCTCGGGTAAAAAGAAAGAGGAGTATGGATCAACTTTTGTCGTATACCTACTGTATTTATTTTCAAGGACTATTGTTTGGTCGTTACCGTTGAAACCTTATGCAAAACAACGATTGAAAGTTTTCAGACTACAATTTTCAATGGCCAGACTCAAGAACTTAAGGATTTTAACGAGTAAAATAAACACTCGCTTATAATGAAACAATGCAGACAAAAATGTAGTAGGTCAGGTATGAAAATTTTAATCTGAAAGTGTTGACGGTTTTTCTGTTGATAGCGCAGCATTAAACGCTGTCCCGATTTTTATCCCAAAAAAAGTAAAGTCGCTCCGAGACTGTTGGGTGTTTTTTTATTTGTTCAATTTCAATAGAACCCATGGGGATGAAATATCGCACGACCGCTTTGAGATTGAATGTCGCTATACAGGCCTATTCAGGATCAGAGTCACAAGTCACAAAGTAGGTGGAAAGACACAACTAATTTAAAATTCATACAAAATTGTGACTCTTTACCTATTTTGTGACTTGTGACTCGGTCCTAAATAGGCCTGACAGCCTAACATTTATTTTTAGGCGATTATATTTATATGAAGACCACAGGTTAAAGTCACGATAAGTATGGTAATTTTACAGGAGAGAAAATTAATAGATTAATACGTAATGTTTCCCCTGTTTATTTTCGCTAGAGTAGAGTTTATGATATTAGCTATATATATAGCTTATTAGACCTAAAAGATTGTCAGAATTCGTGAAAACTTACATAGCCACCTAACAGCCTGGCGGTGTTGAATATCAAAGAAAATACCTAAATCAGTTCTTTGGGAATTATATTTAGGCCCTTAGAAGTAAAGATAAATTTCACATCTCATTCAACCTAAGAAGTAGGTCGTAATTCGTGAAAACGTACGTGATTACTTTTAAACCCCTATGCGAATGTAAAGTAATCATGAATGTAGTCGAATAATCAGAAAAATATTTCTTAGGCGTTTATATTTTTATAATAAATGTATTATTTCTCGGAATTTATGAAATTGAAAACAATTTTAATAAAATTTCCTTAGAGTTTATTTATAGCAAAAATCTAAAACTAATTTTTAGGCAATTGTATAGAAAGCTTGTTAAATGAAAAAATAATTCAAGATATCATTAGACCTAAGAGAAATGTCGGAAATCGTAAAAATGTACGCAATTATGCCGGCCACAGACTTATCGCGTTTCGTCTATTTCGCTTCATTCTCGTTTATATTGTAGAGGTTTTTCGTGGGTTTCTTGTGCTTCGTTATTCGCATTTCGCGATTCATGACTTTTCTCTACTGCAAGTGGTTTTTTGAACACTTGAAAGGGTTTTGCTCGACGAGACAGTGATACAAAATGTACGAGACGATTTTTTCATGACTTTCTTGCGAGTGTCATATGTTTCGTGAAATAAGACGAAAATGTATCGAAATGTGAAAAACGAGAAAAGCAGGAGAAGTCTATTGCTTTAAAATTGAGGAAATAGTAAAATATCGCGAAATCTCAAAATGAAATCTTTAAAATCTTACAATCACTTGGAAATTGAATATCGTAAAGTTCTTAAATCGGGTTGTAGCTTAAATACAAAGCCCTTAGGCCTTAGGCGAATTCAGTATCTAAGTTCGTCGAAATTCGTAAAAACGTGCCCAACTACTGTACACCAGAAGTATCAAAAAAAAAAAAAATTTAAAACGGTTTCTAATTTGGGGACGCACTTCCATGCTAGGTATCTAATTTTTTGCATTACTTACTTTTGCAATACATATATATTTTAAGTTTTAGCTGTTTATCCTTAAACACCTACTTCACCCGCTCCAGAATTTTTCTCTTCTCTACTAGATGTCTTTTGGGGAGAACTATTGTAATAAAAAACTGTGTCTGAATCTGATACGATTCCTAAAACACGAAAATAGTTTTTTTTTTTAAGGAAAATATTCGCCTTCACTTCTATTCTCTATTGATCTTTCTGGAGTTACTGACTTGGAAGATATAGTATTCCAAAGTTTTTCACTCCTATAAGCACACGTTATCTCCTTCCTTAAAATTGTTGATTCTATTGTCTGAGATATTCAGACAAAAATTGTTAACCCGTAAGGCTCCTCCAATTTTCCATTCCCCAACTTAAGGAAGATCACCCGATCTACCCACCAACAAACTTGAACTTACTTTCTCAACGCTTTCAGGTGCTAGGACCCTGTTAGGGGTTGTATTTATACGCTTTCACGAAATCCATCAAATATCTTAGATCTGATCAGATATATAATTAATTTTTACTTCCTCATACATTCCATGTAATCGCTTAAAAATTAAGTTCCGGATTTCTGGATATTCAACCCTCCAAGGGTGAGATACGTTTGTTTGCGCAGTTACAGATTTCGTCATCTCATAGATTTGACAAGACATGAAATTGGGCTTTATTTCCTCGAACTTTCAATATAATCTTCTACTAATCGATTTTCGGATTTTTTGATATTCAAAGGTGTAAAGTGATTGCACATATTTTCATAAATTTTGCAATACTTCTTATGTTTTATAAAATATCAAAGAGATTTCATCTTTTCAACTCCTTTTATGCAATCACATTGTTTAATTTTTCTTTATTTCAAAATTCAACCACCAAGTGGATGTAAAGAGGGTTATAGATATTTTCACGAATTTCGCCATTTTTCTTAGGTCAGATTAAGTAAAAATGCGTTTTACTTCCGTGTGATCGTCTAGAAATTAATTTCATATTCAACCCCGAAGGGAGTGTAAAGGGGTTGTTTACGTTTAACGCATGCGAGGACTTGTTAATTATACTTTTAAAACGATTAAAAAAATATATATTTTCGAAATTTTTACTTCTATAGGCTGCTAATTTTTTTTTCAATATTTGTTTCTGGAACTACTGATGAAAGTTGAAGTTGTATCTACATATAAATAAAATAAAAATTAAGTCAAATAATAAAAAATAATATTCCTATTTTTTGCAGGATCCACAATGCGAAGTTGTTACATTTGAAACAATACAAACATATAAAGGACATAAGCCGGATCGGACAGTGGTGACAAAAGAGCGTCGTGATTTTACCAGCCCCGATGTCACTAAATCCCCGAGTATAATGCGACTAATGCGTGGTAGTTCGACATCACCTCCAAGTGAAAGTCGATCTCCACGCATTTCGTCACATGATGTGACCTACGGTGACTTCCGGAATGGGCTCTACAGTAACGGAATGAGTAAGTCAGTAACTCAACTAAGTCTAAGACAGAAATCACCGTCGCCCGGATCAATTAAGAAATCCGTATTCGGCGAATTCGAAACCGAATGCCTTAAAGCTCATAATGAGTTTCGTAACAAACATGCAGTACCTCCGTTGAAATTGAGCCGAAAATTGTGCAGATTTGCAGAGGAATGGGCCAAGGTGCTTGCTTCACGCGGTAACCCAATACATCGTAGTAATTCACCGTATGGTGAAAATATATTTTGTTCTTGGAGTTCATCACCAAATGGGGTTGTTGTGGATGGACGCGAACCTGTAGAGCATTGGTAGGTTGCAATAAGATACTGAATCAAGAACTGCTTGTTATCTTACAATTTTCTGTTCATTTTTAGGTACAGTGAAGTCGATAGTCATTGTTTCGGCAGAGAACCAACCACACTTCGTACCGGTCATTTCACTCAAGTGGTCTGGCAAGATAGTCGTGAGCTGGGTGTCGCACAGGCCAAAAATCGTTCTGGACAAGTTTATGTTGTTGTAAACTACGATCCTCCAGGTAATTTTATCGGAAGTTTTGCCGAAAATGTACCTCCCATCGGTGGATTTCCGCTTACTCCACGAATTGTTATCGATCGGGTATCTGAATCACCGGAATCGTCCTTGTCATCGAGCGGGTACAGTGATGAGATGTGTGATTTCATACACAAAATACTTCGGTGCCATAACGACTATCGTCGGAAACATGGAGCATCAGAGCTTAAGTATAAATCACAGCACTATTCCTTCTCGACAAATTCTAATCCTTTTTTTTCACTATCAGATTAAATCCGGACCTCTGTCAACTATCGCAAAAATGGTCCGAAAAATTGGCAAAAGAAGATCGTTTCGCCTACCGTCCAAATAGCACATACGGCGAAAATATCTACTGTCTTTGGTCATCGGATCGAAATACTAAGGCCAATCCGAAGGATGTGTGCCGATCGTGGTACGAAGAACACCGCGATCATAATTACAACGTTGAACCGAAAGGTGCCTTTAGAGCCGGACAATTCACACAAATGGTTTGGAAATCGACTAGCGAACTGGGCGTCGGATTGGCCAAAACTCGACGCGGAAAAGTCCTTGTCGTTTGTAACTATCATCCGCGTGGAAATACTGTTGGTGAATTTTTGGCGAATGTGACCAGGCCGCATTGAAATCGTAACGTATGGACTTAAATAAATTGCAATGGAAAAGGCTGTCTTAGTTTTCATATAATATTTGTACATTGGTCGAATTTAATACTATAAAAGAGAATCACTTTTTTTAACGAAATTTTGCAGAGTATAGTGTAAGACTGTAAAAAAACAGTTTATTGACGTACACTTTTGCAAACATTTAGATTTAGTGTGGCAGTTCCGATTGAAACTGATTCGCTTTTTTGTCCAACAACAAATCAACAAAGTAATTTTGTTAGCTTAGCACATACTTTACATTCCTTTTAAAGAAACCGGTGTACTAAACGATGAATTGTTTTGTCAATCACAAAATACAATTTGACAATTTTTTAGATATTGTACTTCGCATTAAAGGTTACTGCTTCCAATTAAATTTCTGTTAATTTAAATTTTTCGCGCCATGTCCATTATTACATTCAAATTAAGATAAAATTTTTGTCGACAAATTAGACCAGGGTCCGTGCCTTGCTTGTTTGATGATATCGTGTTGTGAATTTTTTAAACCACTTATGGATTATAAATACAATTGCTTTTGATTTATGGTTTTGTTTTTATCATTGAACTTTTTGAGAGAGAATAAAATTGATTGTAAGAAAAAATGTTGAAAGAGGAAATATTTGAAGTTATGCGCAATGAACAAAAAAACAACAACATTGGATTATAAATGTTTGACTGAAAATATCACGAATAAGATAATTGTACAATATCATTTTATTGTTTAAATTTCGATAAGAGTTGTCATGTAGACCCTAGACGTATCAGGTATTTGGAGTAGGCATTAATTACATTGTTCTCGAATGTATTTATCGCAAGAGTTGTTTTTGACTTAAGATATTATTTTATATCATAACACTTTAAGATATCATCAAATATTATATGTTTTTTTTTGTTGGATAAAACTGATTAGATTTAGTAGTTTTATCAGCTTTTTGTCGGCATTTTTTTACATGAAAAGGTTCAACTAATTCAAGACATGCTTTAAAAAAATAGAAAACATGGTAATTGATAAGATAGAGTATGGGACCAGACTTATAATGTTAATAAAACAGACAATGATGTTAATTTAAAATATGCCAAGGCTTTGATAAGCCGTAACTAATTGTGTGATACTCTAGATGAAGTACTAAATTTTGTTTAGTTGGGAATTCAGTAATTTTAAATTTCATGATACTTGATTACTTTTCTCTAGTTGACACGAAAACAAATATTTAGTAGAGTTTTCTATGGTAGATACTCAAACGCGCGAAGAGTTTTACGCCCTTAAAGAGTAGAAAGAAGGGGGGGGGGGGCTTTCCTTAACCTAAATATCTGAAGAAAAAAATAATGATTATAGAATAAGAGTAAAAGTTATAATTTTCCAGTGTATCAAATATTTAGAAACAGGTTCACCTAAAATTAATGCTCACTTCTTGTGGCTTCCATAGGTTGCTGTTTTATGTGGACCGACGGACTAAATAATGTTCGAATGCTGTCCAAAAAAAAGACTTTTTGTGCCATATAGATATGTGATAAAAAAAACTAGCACGGATAATCAGAACCATTATGGCACTGACTCTGATAATTCTAAGGTGGAGACTTTCAATAATAAGGTTTCTTAGATATTAGCTAATATTAAGATTACTTGAATGTGGATGTCCACAACTGCTAATATTTCTACTTATTTAGGTCAAATGAAGTCTTGGTTCACTTACGTCGGGAAAGCCTCTCTTTCTTCTGTGTTCTTTCTAGAATTGTAGAGAAATTAGTTGAATCGATGGTCCAATCTTACAAAGACATTGGTATGAAACTATTTGGCTTCTTCAGATCAATATTCTCCTACTTACCAATAATGAGTTTACATAAGCAGAAAGTTGGACATATACGAGTATATCAAAATGTATTCTTCAATTATCAATCAGTTTTTATTTAAACGACTTTTGTTTGGAAGTCTCCTAAACTCTGAATACATTTAAAGATACTTGTTTCGTACCAATTTTTATCAAACAGATACCTTGTTTTCAGACTGAGGAATGGAGGAACTGCAATAAGGTTTAAATTTGAGCAACCACTGAACAAAATAATCTGCAACCATAATTGGGAAACTCTTGTCAAAAAATAATCTAGACGAAATAGTGAACTAAAATTTTAAGCGTTTATTATACATATTCGTTTTATACTTTAAATTAAATATTCTAGGAAATAGTAAAAAGAATAGCGAATGGACTATGATCTGTAATAGAGAGAACAAAAAAGACATACACCATTTTTTTAACACCGAGAATATGTAACAATCGGTCACGTATAAAAAGTAACTAGCCTTTTTTTGATGAGTGTAACAAGTATTGTCTGTTAACAGGAAAACGAGCAGTGGTAATACAGAAGCAGTTTATAAATTTACTCATTTTATTTTATTTCTAACCAATAATTAGTTTATAACATGCTCTTTAAAGCGCACATATCTACTACAATTTGTGTAATTAAAACATGGACATGGCATGATTAATACTAACTTTACGCACAATCAGTTTTTGCAATATAAAAATCAATCTTATATCAGAATAAGAATAAATTTAACTTCAATAAAACTTCTTAATCTATATTGTATTAAAATTTTCATATTAATAATTAAAAAGGTACCTACTACATTTTACTATATTTTTCAACATGCATGTTGTTAAAATTGTTTGTTTTAAATTTTAGTCACATGTGCTATCCTAACTTAGTAGGTATTTAAGACATTTTTTTTTAATTATTAAAAATATGCAGACTTAAAAAAATATTAAACGTTAAAAAGTTAAATAAAAAAGGTTAAAAGAAAATAACAAGATAATCAATTCAGATGAATCAATAGTCCTAAATAAGCGCCTTCAATAGAGATACAGAAAATTACCTCAAATACCAAAAAAATATATATTTTGCATAAGCTTAGTAAACTAAACTTCTCACTCAATAGCCTTAATAATGATCTAATTATTATTAATAAAACAAATTATGCTTCAGTCTCAATGCATCGCTAACAATAGAAAAATTTTATTGTACGAGTATATATTTCCGAATGTCACAATAAAAATCTGAAAAAAATCATCGTTACCTTCACCTTAAAGTTAATAATTTAATATATACCTACATACATATAAGGAAGTCAAATAAAAACTGTATATTAAGGAAAATTTGTGAATATCTTTTTCTATAAATTGTAAATTTATTATCTGAATATAAGAGTGAAACTGAAATGTTTTATAATGACTAGGATTTAAGGTTATAATTTTCACTTTCTAATATACATACATATATGAAAAAATATTACTCAGAACAGAATCAAATAATTTAATATTATTTAGAATTATTAAATAAAATAATGAAACAATTGGGTTTTTTTTTATTTATTAACTTTGCTTTGCTTGCCAAGTTTTAGGCAGCTTTGTCTTCCCAATTTCAGTTGAATCAAAATTAGAGTTAAATTTGATTTAACCGTTTTTTGGTTATATTTGCAATGCTACAATTTATTTATGGTGATATCTTTTCTGAAAAAAATGTGACCCATTTAGATTATTGCAGTTCTGCCCTCTTTTTTGACAGTTCCGTCCGACAGGTCAATTGACAATAGAACGCTTTAAGGTCAAAAAGCTATTATGAAAATTTAAATATATTTACACTACACTCCGTATGATTTCTAATTACTGTATGACCCGTTTGACAGTTTAATTTATGCTTTTAAATCGGTTGCCGCTGTTGTCATAGGATATTTTTTTCTTATGTTGTCGCACAATTGAGGTTAAAGGAGTTGCACCACCGAAATCAAGAAATTCGAGTTTTCAGGGCAATTTTAGCCACGGACTCAAACCCCTTTTTCTAGCAGGTCAAAAAATTTTCCACAATAGAACGGGCGGAACTGCTAGAAAAAAATTGAGTGCAGAAACGGGTCACATTTTTTTCCAGAAAAGAAATCACTATTAGAGCTTAACCATGTTCACAGACATTGAAGTTTGTAGTACCCCAGATGACGTACTCCAAATGAATAAAAATTAGCTGACTAACGTTTGTCAGCTATCGTGTCTTAGATGTTTGTAGTCTTGGGAAAGTAACTAATGTTTTTATCGTAACCTCGAAATATTTATAAAAATCACATTATTTGAGAAATAGCAACATTAGGCATGTTTTTTTTACTCCTTTATACAGTATCTACAGGGTTGGTTAGCGAAATGCGATAACAACAACAAAGCGCAAAGCGAGCACAGCAACTGCACCACCTTTTGAGGTGGCTATTCCGGCTCATGAAAAATTCAAAGCCCGCGTTTATTATTTACATAAAAAATATCGATATTAGATGGTTTTTTTGTGACTTTATCTAGAGCAGAGTAGAAGTTTTGAGCATTGAACTTTTCATGAACCTGAATAGCTGCACCATTGTTTTAGGTGGTGTTTCTGCTCTACTTTGTTGTTTTCGCTTTCGCTAACCTGCTCTTGACTGGATAAAGGAGTAAAAAAACAATATTTTACAATGCTCATAGCTGTACTTTTGCTTACAGGGTTTGTACATTAGATACAATTTCATTGTTAGTCTATACTTCATTTAACTATTTTTTTATCTATTTGATGTTTATCCTTGAATTGCAACAAAGCATTCTCTTAATTATTTCAACCGAATTAATGCATAAGTTAACTGAAGTTCACGTAAAACAAAATGTTTTTTTTAATTTTAAAAATCGAAAATTACAGGTGGGGTGGGTGGTTGGTTGGTTCTTTGGGCGCACAGTTCTGCAACATGTTTACTGAGATAGCTTTTTAAATAGTCGTACATCTAGACACATGTAGATGGCAGAGTCGCTGGAAAGTATGAAGCTTTATGTTAAGAGCTTTGAGGCAAGCGCACACTAGGGACTTTTTAGTTGACAAATATTTTAATTATATCGGCTGAATTGTTCAGAAAGATGTAGTTTTTTCAATGGGAAATAACACTAAAATGTAACATGAAATCAGACAGTATTTTAAAGAAAAGAACTCGTATAGAACTTACATTTATAATATTCACATCAGTCTCTGCGCGTAATACACCTAGTTCCTCGGATAAGTCTAATATATTTGAAATATTTATAAATAATGGATACTCTAAAAGTCGCTTAACCCTGAACTTTTCTTCATCAGTTTCATTTGCCACTTCAATTTAATATTTTATGTTTGATTCTTTCTAAATTATTTATTATTAAACAGTTTTGTTTCTCATTACTTTATTATTTTTCTATTTTCTTTCTGTCCTTACTTATAAACTTCATGGCTTCCACTCAAAATGATACTCTTACTAATCGCTTTTTTAAGAGTATCTATTAAAAGTTTATTTATTACTGCAAATTGGCTTTATTTTTTAATTTCAATTGTTTATACGCCTGGCCTTTTTTTCTTTATATGGGCGTTTATTGTTTTATATAATGCCTTATTTTGGTCTAACTTTATTATATTAATAATAATATAAAGTGGAGTATTGTCTTTCTTCGAGCTACTACGAATAAGTTGAGTTTTTGTAAGTAGAACTAGTGGACCCCTTTAAGTGACCAGCTTTAAGGTGCTGTCTGGCTGGTACTGTCGACCGTCGCGGTTAGCAGAAATTGCCGGCAATAGACTACTGCTTCAGGCCAAAACAAGCTGTGTTGTCTGTTTGCGACTGTTCGGCAGTTGACGGTTGTGAGTGCAAAGGTTGACAGTTACTGCTGTCCGCGACGGTCGGCAGTACCAGCCAGATTGTACCTTTAAATGGGTAAAATGCTACGTCCAAAACGATCGTAATCTGAGAACAAAACATTGTAAACTCCATGTCTTCTCAACGGTTAATGTCACTAAATTGGAACTTCATGATTGTCTGTAGGTATACTAGGAGAAAAGAGAGATGGAGATAAGTGGGACCCGGAAGTGAAAAATTTAAGTTTGCGATTTCAAACCGATTGCGCTACAATGGCTTAAGCTTAAAAGTTGAAACTTGACCAGTATATGTATGAAGGAAATTGCATAGCATCGGGCAATTATTTCAAAATGGGAAACAATGCAACAATCAACAATCAAAAAGCTTTCTCTTTCTTGTAACAGCCGTTGAAGAACCTAAAAATTAAATTTAAATGAATTTCAATTTAATCAGAATAATTTTGCAAATATTATTTTTACTCTAACTTTTGTCTAATTTCCAAATTAAAGTAAATCATATTATATTATTTAACAATCACTGCTGTTTTTGGATGCCACTTGTACATATATGTATCTACTAGAAAAGTATTTCAGATAGAAAAAAATTAAAATATTCATTGGAGTACGGGAGGAAGAAAATGATCTATGAAAACGGGACGCAAATCTTTTCACGAACTTAATAATGTCTCTTAGGTTTTCTAAAATATTGAATTAATTTTTATTCTGCAGATTCTTCACATTAATGCCTAGTTTTTTTTTACAAAATGCTTACCATCGACCCCTAAGGTGGTGCAAATTCAGTCATATACTTCAGATCTGATAATTTATCGAATAACTTTTCACGCGCTTGTTGTACATATGTATAATCGCTATTTTGCACTTGTGTACCTCTAAAAGGGTAAAAAGCGTTTTCACGAATTCATATTCAACTGTAACGTGCACACGTTTTCACAGTTATATATTTAACAATTTTAAAATTAAAAGTAATTTGTTTTATTTTTTTATTTTATAAGTCTTATTTTTTGAATTAGTTGTTATTATTTATGTATTTATACGTACTTATTCTACTATATTTATATTATTTATTTATAATAAATACTTATTATTATAATTATTATTATATATTATATGTTGTGAAATTTTTTCAGTTTGTTCTAGTAAGAAATTGCGGTGACTCATATATACATGTGGGCTAAGAAGCTGAATCCATGACAAATCTAATTTAAAAAAAAAAACTTTCATTACCGCGAAAACAAACTCACCTTATATAATAAATTTTTGCTTGTGTTTTTTGTTTCATTTCAAATAAGCAACCACTTCAACTGAATTGCGGCAAGTCCAACAATTGTTTTGCTTCTTATTGAAATAATTATTCACTACTCTAAGTAGGCTGAGTCTTATCTGCCAGGCTTATAAACGACGAAAATCTAAACCACTTTTTCTTATCCGCGGTACCAAAGAAATCAAAAATTATGGAGGACAGCTACTCACCATTTCGCATTATTAAAATGGACATTGACTACAGTTCGACTTGTGACAAGAAAATTCCATTAGCGAAAAAACTAGCAAAGTCTGAGAAGAGTTTTCACGAGGCCATCGATATCCTACTTCAAGTTGAAAAAGAAGCTCGTCTAGTAAGTACCTACCCCCATAGCATTCTTGATACTACCCTTGCACTAATCGCTTAATATCCAGGGATCCGATATGGTATCGTCGACTCGAATCCTTATAGCTATCGTCGAGATATGCTATGAACAGACGAACTGGAATGCAATGAACGAGTACATTGTACTTCTATCCAGAAAACGTTCGCAATTCAAGGAAGCCATCAGTAAAATGGTGCAGCATTGTCTGATTTATCTGACCGATATCCCGGACATGGACACAAAATTGAAACTAATTGATACGCTCCGGATTGTGACTGAAGGTAAAATTTATGTAGAGGTCGTACGTGCTCGCCTTACACGTATGCTCGCTAGAATTAAGGAGGATTCAGGTGATTTGGATGCGGCTGCTGCCCTGATGGCTGAACTACAGGTTGAAACCTACGGATCTATGGAGAAACGAGAAAAGGTAAATATTTGAAAAATAAAAAAGCAATCACATCAAACTTAGATTATCGAATCTTCGCACTTCATCAAAGACCGAACTGATATTGGAACAAATACGACTTTTCATAATGAAAAAAGATTTCATCAAGGCTCAAATAATAGCAAAGAAAATCAGCAAGAAATTTTTAGACGAACCCGAACAGGAAGAGTTGAAATTAAAGTTCTACAAATTGAAAATCACGATGGACAAGGACTCGTCCTTCCTGGAGACATCGCGACACTATCAAGCACTTTTTGATTGCAAGTTACTCGACGACGGAAAGAAAAACGAGTTGATCATGAATGCTGTTATTTACTGCATCCTTGCACCTTACGACAACGAACAACAAGATATGATGAACATTTTATCGAAGAATCTTAATTTAAAGGACATTACATTGTTTAAGTGAGCTCGTAATTGAACTAGTTGTTAAAATTTCGACCGTAAAATTGAGCTTGTAATTTCAGTGTACTTTTGGAGTTGTTCGTCTCGAAGGAGTTGATCTATATGGAAGGATTTGAAAAGGAGTTTGGACGGGAATTGCTGAAAATTGCAATATTTGATCAAAAGAAAAGTGTTGGAGTGAAACACTGGAGCGAATTGCAGAGCCGTATTATTGAACATGTAAGTTTTGTATTTATTTTCAGCTTCATTTATTTTCTGTGTTTTCCAATTGTAAATATGCTCTATTCAACTTTTGTATAAACAAATAGAAAGAGACTGTTCCGAGTATTAACCTTACAAATGTCGTTTAAAAATTAGAGCCTGTTCACTGGTGTTTACAATACCTCGGGAATGCCTTAGGATAAGTAACTAAAATCAAACATACTGCAGTGACGATCGGCTGCAAACCAATCGTATGATACTCTAGATGAAGTTCTGAACTCTGATTTATATTGTAGTTGGGGATAAAGAAGAAACATGTGTGTGAATGTAGTATGTTCTTTATTAAAGACTACCAGTTAGATGCTACTCGAAAATAAAAGACAATATCGCCAGTGCTTATTCTACTATCTTAAAGTAAAAATATAATTTCCTTGTCTAAGGACTTTCAGATTGGTGATGCAGGAAGGGCTTATCCAATTTCTTACATATTTTCTAGCACTCATTCAAAAATTAATGTATACAGAGTCAAAATCGGAGTTTGAAGTGCTCAAAAGCTATCGAAAAATATTGTTGAATATGTGTATTAAAGATTTTTTGTATGGAAGGTACCAGATGGAGTAAAGGGATTTAGTTGGCTAGTAAACTCATACTTTGTTGTTACTCAAAACTGATTTGTACAAAATTCAGAATTCGTAGCTAAAGGATTACTAGAGTTATAGTGAGTTCTAAGAATTAAGTATGGAAATTTTGAAAGGATATTTGTATGGCAGCTAAACAAAATACTAATGAAATTTTTTCCTAATAATTATACATTTATCTCGAACTATTGCAACACATACAAAATTTTAAAGTCGTACCAAAAACCCATCTGAAATTAGCGGCCAATATTCTTGAGCTCGAGTTTTAAGGTCATTTTGTATGACAACTAGGACGACGATTTTGTCTGTTAACCACCTTAGCTTTAAAAATTTTACCAAAGATCCAGATTTGAAATTCAAGATCCTAGATTAAGGCATTCTTGAATTATCGTGCTAACGGACAGACAGACGGACATCAGGCGGATTTGAGTTTTTAGCTAAAACTAATCAACTATAAATTTAAATATGACTGAGTTTTTTTCATATACTGTATTAAATTGTATATACTCGTATATTATTGTGATAAATATATTTTTTTTTTTAATTTCTAGAATATTCGAATTATATCCTACTACTACACACGCATTTATTTAAGTCGAATGAGTGAACTTCTTAATATTCCAAAGAAGAAGTGTGAAGAGTTCATTACGAAGTTGGTGACATCCGGAACTTTATCAATCAAAATTGATCGACCAAGTGAAATTGTGTGTTTCACGAAAAAGAAACAACAGTCCGATTCGCTGAATGAATGGTCTGGTTGTGTTGATCAGTTTATGAAATTAGTTAATAATACTGCACATCTTATTAATAACGAGGAGTGCTTGAAAAATGTTCAAGAGTAATATTATCGAATTATCTACTGGTTTTTTTTAATAAATTTTGTTGAATAAATTTCTAAGTGAAGCTTAAGACAGCTCCAAGACATCAAAAGAGCGTATTGCTTCCCGTATATTTTCATCTGAATTGAAATTTACAACCAATGACTTCACTATCTTATTTATATATAAGTTCCAAGTTTTAAATTTCTATCATATACAGTTCTTGGAATATAAAACCAAAATGACTCCAGAAACTCTCCATAAAGGCACGAGTCAATTTGTCTATTTTTTAAAAAAAAAAACTAAAATTTCGCAGTTCAAAGTCTGTGTGAGATACATTAAAGTGCATACTGTTCCGTTGGTCTCGTAATGAAGCAACTCTAGCATTACTTCAAGGCCAATTTGGGCTGTTGCTGTAGCGCCATTGATTATTATTACTATATTATTTATTATTAAGTGCATACTGTGGCATACGATGGTCAGAAGGACTAAAACATTTTTGCAGATTTGATATCTTCTAGTCTGGAACGTGGAAATTCAAAATAAATTCTTTTCTTAAATCGATTACAACTGTTGAAATGATAAAGTAAAAGACTTCAGATCAACGTGAAATTGAATCGGAATATCTAATATATAAAATAAAGTCAGTTTTTATGGAAATTACGATTGCAATCTACACCTGTGAACCGTTCCTTCCCAAATTTTGCATGGACATTCTCGAGACTACCGGGCAGGTACCGGATATAATTTTTTATTCCCGAAATTAGTGGTTCGCGAGTTATTTCAACATTTGAGCATTTTAGTAAGTTAAATCAGATCAAGTAGACACAAAAATGATAATTTACAACTGCAGTCGTAGCCGAGCGGGTAAGGCGTCTGACTAGAAATCAGATGATGATAGGTTCGAATCCTGCCGACCGCGAACATGTGTGATATTTTTTTTTTAATTTATGTGTTTCGATTTTACTACGTTAATAAGTTGAACCAGGCAGTCATAGTAGCTTAATAAATCAGTTTTATTGTGACTTTTGAGCTGAGAAAGTGTACCCGAAACGGGAGTAATGTATCAACGGGAAAAAAAGAGGACCAATGGATAAACGGGAGTAAAAGGGGCGATGGAACAACGTGAACCGTAGTCACGGTACGCGGCTAGTATTTTCTAAAATGCTCTGAGATTTTCAAATTTAATTTGCAATTTAAGTCAAGTGAGAAGAAAATAGTGTGAAAAGTGTGAAAAGAAAGTAGGGCGAAATCTCAAACAGATCTCTCTATGAACAGTGAATTGATTTGAAAAAGAGTTACTTAACATTTCACTTAACATATACAATTTGATAGAATTCTGTCCCGAGGAATCGTCCTTTACTGGTCTCGTCTGTGTTACCGATGTAATTTACATCAGTAGACTCGATTTTCACCTTTAAATTGCTGTAAAACATATCAAGCTAAAATACAAATATCTTGGATGAAAAATAAATTCGCTCGGCTTTAAGGTGTCACTTGCATTTGCCATAATTGCATCTCCATCTACCTATTCAATGCACACTTCAACATGTTTGCTAAACATGTTCCTATTTACTCAAGGATACGAAGAAAAGGACTTTCGTGACTATAGAATCGGAGTTTACTCTACAGTGTAATAGAGAACCAGGAAAATGCTATTAGCAGTGGAGTATCGATCCGACATTGGCACAAAGGATAAGACGAACGATAAGCAAACCACACGTAATAAATCTTGAGACAATCCTTTAGTGAAAACAAACGTTTATCTTGTATTTGTCGTTGTCTTTTCAATATCACGTGCTACCGTTTTCTTTTCAATTATATGTACACCTTGGAATTTTTCCACAATCTGATGGATTAATTAATTGAAAGAAGAAAGGTACTTTCTGCTTGCGCTTGAAGAGTAAAAGGATTTTTCTTCTACGTTGTACTTAGTTTAGAGATTCTACAGATTTAATATTTTGTAGAAGTTTTTCTTGCACTTGATTATTTTTAGTTGTAGAAATTGCTGAATAAATTACATATATTCTGTGTAATATTAATGGTGCAGCATTACATTTCTAAAAATCTGCCAACTATGTTATATTTTGGATAGAACGTGTTTAATAATCTTAAGTAGGCTCAACATCGTCAAAGTACGGCTATGCAAAATTTTACTGGTATGGCCAATGTCAATTCTTAGAAGCACCTGCATTATAACTACTATTATCATAATAAAATTCAAATTCATTTTATTTTAATTTTGTACTATTTATTTAAATTCATTTTATTTTAATTTTGCACTATTTATTTTTTGTTTGGGATGTAGTGAAACAAACCCGAAACGAGTAAGTATTTATCAAGGAAACTGATTTTAATCCCTGTTTTAGTAGACTAAAATACAGACCAATAAAGAAGTATCGACGTTAAATGTATGACGAAGTGTTCTTTTTTTTAAAATTATTCATACTAAATTGTATAGAAATCTTCTTCCTAGTAAACGGTGAAGTTTTCTTATATAGAAATCTTGTTTGATATTCAAATGGCGAATTCTTCTTCTATTAAAAGATCTTGATCATATAATAAATCGTTCATATAATAAATCGTAAGCAATTCTTGATTCGTTTATTATAAATTTGTATTATTTTTATTACAAATTATTGATAAAAAATAATTAAGGAGAACATAACAAAAATTATTTTTTATGGGAATATTTTAAAACCGATAATATTTTTATAAATTGAAGAGTCGTTTTAAAAATTTAACAATTTAATAAATTTTTTATTTATTCGATGTTCTATTTCTGACTGACGACAAACCAATTTTATTTTTAACCAACAAATAGCCAACTTGGATTAACAAAAAAACTATTTTCACAAACGACAAAAACAACGACAGTGTCGACCGGAACACTCAACACCGCCACACTACCCTGCTTTGTGTTTTCTTTTAAACAACTTCATCATCAGTGACTCATGCTGCAATAAGCTGCTCTACTTGAAAAATTTTCCATAATGATACCGCATTGTTTGACAACACAAATAATGTAATTATTGCCTAATTTCTCTGTCGCACTATCGCGCCGTGTATACAGCAGACTGTCGCACTATCAAACTCTCACACTATCGTGCTATGCTCTCGCGAAAGTACTTTCGTTAAAAAGTATCACCCTGAAAACGGGGTTTCAGAGTTCAAGCCTGATATGTGAAAATTAAATGCCATTATTAATTTTTTCAAATTACTGAGCGACAGAGCGATGTTTGTTCTGTAGACAACATACACAGCATCCAGGCAGACAAAATTGTTTGCTTTTATAAAAAAAAAACAGCAAAATTATTTTTATACATCCAATAAATAATTGATGTAATTAATCATTGAAACTACTCGAGATAAATGATCAAAAGTATTTTAGGATTTATTTCAATTCCATCCACAAAGGGAAAATTCGATTTAAATTTTAATCACGGTCGCTTATACGCAAGGCTGTATCCATGAATAAATAGTGAATAAATGATGATCTCTATGTAAAATGCAATATTTGTATGCTCTGTTCAAAAGGACTATTGTATTTAATGTTATTTTTACTATCACTGGTGGTACGAAGGTATCAATAAAGAAAAATATGAAAATTTTTTTATCAGGAAAATTTTACGGCTTTCAGGGTAAATTCTTTGTGAAGGAGTAAGGCTGCATGAGATGGAATTGAAATCCCTAAAGGACAAGCAAAAGCAAAGCAACAATTGTTGAAAGGTTTTTATACTATCCGGAAAAAATCACCTTTGTTTTATTTGCTAGCTTTTAAATATGTACTTACAATGTCATGATGTAATGTCAAAGAGAATCTGACTTACTTTTGCTCTGCTATTTCAGTTCGATTGATGTGACGATCGTCAATTCAATACTCCCCAAAAATTCTATCAATAATCTATATTTTTTTTTTATAGAGTTGTATTTGTGTACGCACTTAACTTAAACATTGTAAAATATGAAGACTTTAAGTTTGATATAAGAGAGTTTAACGATTTTATAGCCTTTTGAACGCGAGAACTTATGCTTTATCATATTGTGTTTTCCGGGGACATAGAGTTTGACAAACCCCTTGATATTAAAGTCCAAAATTTCCGATAATAGTGCACTTATTTCATTTCACTTAAGATTTAAGTTAAGTTCTTCACTACTGATGCAGTGATACAGTTTCTAGTGTTTTATTACATCTATAAAGCGTTGAGCGTATTGAAAGCAAAACTATTGTCGCCAAGGTAGCGAAAAGAAAAGAAAAATAACGTGATAGAGACGTTAGGAAAAAGTAACATCGTTGAAATAGGTACTATAAAAATATTTCTAGGATGTGTGACATAGCTCCACAAGGAGATGTGTAAGATGTGCATAAGCATTTCTAGAAAACGGTGACTACAAAGCCAATAGCAAGGACTATGCACTTTGTTAGATATTTAGTAATCTCATATCTTCATCCATGGGATGTTCTTGAGAAGGAATTTTTCTGTTCAAGAAAGTGGAATAAACTTAAGAATTCAGCTGATATGAAAAGAAGAAAAAAGGTCGATGGTACGTTGGTACTCATATATCGATATATAACAAAATTCTTTTTAACGTAGCTGATCATGTGCTTAACTTTAGGGCTTTTCTCAGTGGCCATGCTCAAGGGTTTTCCCAGGATGGAAATGTTGTGCCAGAATGAGGAAGAGTTTTAAATAAAAGAAACTAGTTTCTCTGTCTCAGGAACGGTTTGTGTTAGAAAGTTATAATTTAAAATGTACATACACATACCTAGTTGAAATTCAACAAAAAGAATAGCGAAAGTATAAGAATTGCGGTAGCTCGTCATACATGGCGATTATGGGCGCTAAAGTTACGTAGATTTTGCAATTGTTGTATCAATTCTCTCGTAGAACGAGTAATGCGATAGTGCATAATAGCAAATGCGAAAACGAAAGCAACTATCTTGTAGTTTACATATTGAGAGTAATCTTACCTGTAGCGATCATAACATCGAAACTCGTAAAAACTGTCATCGTGTAAATGGAGCTTTAGATAGCCTACTATCGTATTGCTCGACTGTCATACCATGTACAAAAGAAACTATCGCACTGTCAGTCAAATGCTCACACTGTCGTTCTATTTTTCCATGATAGTACATACTATCATTTAAAACTTTCACCGTAACAAAACTATTTACGTTAATGAAATTCGTGAGTTTATAAAACAGTAATTCAATCTGCAGTGCAAAAAAGAACTGACTATTGAACATTTTTAAGGTAACAAAATTAAATTTTTCTGTGAAAATGTATTGCAGTATCTGAAATCTAGAAAATTTGTATTACGTACCCTAATAGAGTTCTACTTATCCAATAATTTCGTTCCGATTTAAAGTACCCGAACTGCGAACCATTCCTTTAGGATTTTATGTAAAAATCCTTTTAGCTGTTCGTTCCGAAAATGTCCGTGTCTCCAAGCCGTTCAAGAGTTTACATATGCATAACATATGCCTACCTTCATCCATAGTATTGGCAGAGTAATCCTCCAAGCTTAGCTATGTGGATTAGGACGGTCTCATGTATGGCTCTTGTATTCGTAACGAAGTTGAGCTATAAGTCTCGTCACCAGAAATAAGCGCTCTGCATTAAGTTGTATGTAAATACTAGTCTCGGATAACACGAAATTTATTTCGCGATACTCTCCAGACTACAACAAATAAAACTTGACAAAATTGGAAAGTTAATGACTCAAATCGCTGGCGTATAAGGAAAGCAACAAGTCGATAAACAAATTCGAAAAGAAAGTCGTTAAAGACGAAAATCGATGTTATCAAAATTCTTATGGAAAAATAATCACGCGAAATAAAGAAGAAACTGGGTCATTATATAAGTGCGGAATATCCGTTCTAATTGTTATTGACTTTTGAGGGATGGAGCAAAATTTCCTTTTTCAACAAAGGGTTTGATGAAGTTTTCATATCTATGAACATATGCATAATTTGACATTGGATGGGAATAGGATAAAATTGACATTGAGTACATGTCTCTGTTTTTTTAAATTGTAGATCGATAATCCAGAAAACACAAAAAGGACGCACTGTTCTAATTTCTATGTTATTTAAAAGGTAAATTCTATCAACATGTCAATAATATGATCTAGAGCAGGCAGTACCTTTCAGCTGTAATTATTTGAGGTAAAAAGGACTAGCTGAAAATTATTTATTCACGAATTGCAAGGATCAATAGCTCTAGTATTTAAGGAATGCTTCGTAGTTCCCTTTTCATTCCACGTAAAACTTGTAAAAAAGTACTAGATGCATAAATCTCACATTTATAGTACACAAGAATGAATACTTGATAGCACCCATTATTTTTTCCAGAAGAATCTAGTACCTTCCTACTTTTTTTGCGGGGACAAGTAGCTATTCAGCAATTCTTCTTAAAAAATTTATAATAGGTAGGTACATATAAATTTCGGCCTGTTCTGTTCAGACTTTATCTTCAGTTTCTAGATTTCAATTTTTAATCACGATGGCTCTATCTTTCTTCCAACAGTATGACTCCATCTCATATGCAAACATTAATGATGATTACATGTTCAAAAGATGATGATTAGTGAAAAACGTGTTATAATCACTGGTATATTATTTTTCTCGACCTAATAACAGAATTTGTTAAAGCGTACAGATTAATATTACACCCTCTTTGGTGTTGAATATCCTGGAATTATTTCTTAGATAATTATGTATAAAGTCCAAAAAAATAAATGCGAATCCTATCTCATAAAACCGAAAATATTTGTCGGAATTCATGATAACTTCCACAATACATTACATCCCCAAAGGGATTTCATATCGATAAATTCTTAAATCGGGTTTCTCTCGGCTATATTTTAAGCATTTAGAAGTAAAAGCGACTTAAGAAATATGTCGGAATTCGTGGAAATGTACACACCCACTTTATGCCTCCTTAGTGGTTGGATATTGAAAAATTTGGAAAAGCGTTTCTTGGCGCCCGCAGAAATTAAATTAATTTGATAACTCAACAAGCCCAAAAGATGTAACGAAATTCGTGTAAGGGTGAAAAAACCACTTTCACCGATACTTTTTCTATACTTCATCTTTGCACCCCAATAAAATCTGAAGTTCTTTTGCTTTAGCTAGTCCCGTACAACATCTATTGTATATATACGCGCTAAAATTCAACTTTCTAGCATAAGCCATTTCTGAGATATGAAAAAACACCCCAGTAAAAAATTTTATTATTCTGGTAAAATTTTTAAGAGCTGGTAAGGCTCTCACTTTTCTATTCTTGTAAAAAAAATGTATTTTACTGGTAAAATTTTCAAGAAGTGCTAGCTACGGTTCTTGAGGTATAAAAATTAAATTTTTTCGAAAATTGGCTATACCCCACTTCCGTGCCCCACCTCATCCTTGAAATTTTTTACATTCAATGGATGTAATCCTAGTTAATTGCAATGCATCAAAAACTCAAATCAGTCTTTTAAGTATAAATAAAAGAGTTACTCTGATCTATGATGTTGGATGGAGGTTTCATCTTTCTCTACAGATATGTAAACGGCTACTGTTCTCTAGATCTCGCTACTTTAATTTTCCATGGTATTAAATCTTTCGTGATACTGGCATTATTGCACGTGCTCATCAGTTTATTCTCAAGACGTCGGACGCTCATTCACTGAAGTACCTCTTCACGATTTTCGAATATCACCTCCCGTTTATTCTGTGGAATATAACTTGCATACTTTGCACCCTGTTTGAATATCCGATTCCCATAAAATAAATCCTGGATAAATTTAGTGTATTTCTACCTGTGGTGGATTCAAATTGGCAAAGCTGTATCTTAATGATACTAATTTTCACATAAGTATCAATGTAGTCTCTCTCACCTTCTTTCCTTGTGATCAAAGTGTCTTACGGAATGCTTTCAAATAAACAGGAACTGCCCACAAGTTCCATTGTAAGTAGTCTGCTATTAAACGATTTCCTACTTATTTTCCAAGTTCAGCAAATACTTTTCTCGAAAACTAAACTAATTAGTTTATTACTCAAACAATGAAGCGTAGGAAAAAGACAAAAAGAACGACCAATTCTCATCTGAAACTTCTTTCCGGAAGTTAATTAACCCACTTTGATCCTAAAATATTCCGGACAAAAGTCACAAGCCAAAGACTTTTACCCTAGTAATAAATAAATCCAAAGAAAAGCCACCGCGCACAGGTTCGCCGGTATTCGGAGCGAGAAAAGTTTTCTAGCGTTGAGTGAGGCCCGCCAGTCATTTCGTATGCAGGACATCAAATCGGAAAATCCTACAAAACTGACTGGAAGTCGAACAAAATCCTTCCACGGACGGAAAAATCTCTTAGGATTGCTCTTACCTTTAAAATTTCAAGACACGCGCATAAACGTTCCAAGAGAATTTCCCAAATTTTCACTCTTTTAGCTCAGTTTCATGCAACTAAACGAGAAAATGAACCAGTTGCAAAGAGTTTGCACCCTTAGCCGCAGTGGTAATTTTTCATTACCAAAAAACTCGTCAATGTATAAGCCACGTGCAATTTACCTATTTTCTTCCGGTTTCTTGAACGCTTCTCGAAGTACTCCGTAAGGAGCAATTTACTGATATGAAGGTAACCATCCATCTACCACTTCACTTTCCGATTCCTTGTCCGAAAAGCCGGTATCGTCGTAGTGAAGGTTGTTTTTACATCCACAAAATTGACTCGTACGGGTCGGATAGTTGGTTTATTGCGCGCTGTGAACAGTCGGGAAAAGTCCCATAAATTTGACGACAATAAAGCGAACTTTGTAAGATCGTGGAAAATTTTTAGGATTGCTACGTGCAAGGAATGATAGTAGGTGGCTCTAACGAATAGCGAACAACAGCCCAGTGTGTGTTAATCACAGGTCATCGCATATGCTCGATCCATCCCTTAAATGTTTAAATGGTTTTTTCGGGTAGTCGACTATAGTAGGTGCCTTGCACGTTACTCAAATTTTATTACTGCGTATAGGAAATTGTCAGGGTGGTTATCATGCGATGTCGTGAATATTTTACGAACTACTCGTACTTCCAATATTGTACTACTGATGTGGTTAAAATTTTATGATTTTTGTACCGTTGTATACAAGATTTTGTAATACTGTACGCCACCTCCTTCCTTATCCTCAGGTGTCCTGAATAATTTAAGCCTACATGGTGTAAAGATGCCAAGATTCCATTTCAGAGTGTAGCAAACACAACTAGTATACAATTTTTGTTTCGACTATTTACGTTTTCTAAATTAAATTCAAATCAATAATCATGCAGCAACACAACAAGGGCATAATATTTATTTGTCCTATCAAACTACTGGCTTCTGAGGATATTAGATGGGATCAAATGTATTTTTTAATTCTACCTCAATACAATGACTTTCAAAATGCTTCCCTTGCTACGAAATTAGTTTCAAATTATCAATATACTCATATATCATATTTCATCAATATACTTCTTTTATTCCTCACTAATAAGTAAGTAAACAACTGAATCATAAACAACCTCAATAATAAGAGGGATCAAGGAGTTATACAAATTGACCTTATATTTCTTTTTAGACTGAATTAGGTTGTATGTAACCATGGCAAATATCAGTTTGGCACAATGATCTCATTAACTCTGTAAAAGATCTTTTTTTTTGGAAATGTAACAATTTTCTGATTACATATGATTTTGGCTCATCAATAATAGTTCGCTAACAAACGCATTTCAACTTTTGGGGATGCTTAATGTATGAAATATTTTAAGTTGATTTTGGAGTGCCGATCGTGATGAAATCAATGAAACTTTAAAGACTAGATGCTGCTTGCAAAGCAATTAATATTTATTATTTTTAATGGAAAATGAAGGTAAGTACATCATCATGTGAGAATAATAGAATTGGGTTACCTCGGTGATCGTTACAAACTAATTATTTAAGGGGTAAACTTGCTAAATTGTTTAATAACGGTGCTAAGTTTCGCTAAATATTCTTGACGAGCAAATACATAGGTTTAACAATTTCTTGTAGCCATATTGATAAAACCATTTCATCTATAAGTTCAATCACTTAAAAAGGTCAGGACTTCAGGTTTTGCTATAGACTTTGTTATATTAAAACCGTAAGATTTGAAATTTTAAATAATTTTAATACGCTTTTTATTAAAACTCTTAGAACGAATTTTATATTCTTGTAAGAAATTTATTAAGAACATTGGAGAAACAATTTGGAACCAGTGCTGGTTATTAGTAGCCCTTGTCCGACTTAATACAGAGAAGAAGCTTGATCGCGTGTGATTTTTGCAAAGTCTTCGATCGGCAATTTTTTTCCATTTAAGGTATTTATGTATTATTTTCTTCAATTTTAGGGGTTAAATATAATTTTTTTTTGATTAGCAGGCAGAAAGTTCATTAAAGTAAGAAAAATCAATATTTCTTCAGAACTAAGTGAAATGTAGGAATTCGTAAAAGAACTAATAATTTCTTTTTCACTTAGGCCCGGTATTTCAATGTAGAGTTAACTTGTAAGTTGTCAGTTAATCAAAACCACTCGAGTAAACTTTATATGGAAATACCAGACCTACAAGCTAACTCTAAATTGAAATACAAGGAGTTAGGGGTTTAAAACCTCGAAATTAATTTTAAGGCCAATATGTATAAAACCTCTAGAATTAAAAGGTATTTCGATCTCATTAAACGCAAATTATTTGAAATAATTCGTGAAAACTTAGAACAACACCTTACAAAATCCGAAAAATTATGTATCGAACAATACTTAAATATTTGTTTTTTTCGATTATATTATTTAAAGGATTTAGAAGTGAAAGTGAATTCAATATCTCATAAGGCCTAAAAAATCTTTCGAAATTCGTGAAAATGTACACAACCACTTTACACCGTCTTAGGGATCAGATATCAAAAATTTTGGAAAATCATTTATAGGCATGTAGAAGTAAAATTAATTTGAGATTCTTAAAGGATATAACGAAAATCGTGAAAATGTTAAAAAAAACCCTTTCCTGGCTTTTTTTTATGTGGTACGATTTCTGAGGTATACTGGATGGCTCAAGCCTTAATAATTTACAGTGTAATCAAAGAATGACCGATGCAGCATACCTTATAAGAACATTATCTTAAAAATATGCGGGTTCCAGCTAATTATTTATCCTTCAAATTCAATTGCATAAGGTGCTATTCCAATACGCCCTTTTCAATTATGCCACTTTTTCGTTTTACGGCCTGATTTCGGAAAATGCTCCAAGCATTGATTTATTATTTAAAATAATTGATTCGTTATACGACATTTCGCCTTATGGCCAACTTTCCCAGAACGTATCTTGGCCGTAAAGCGAGATATTAGTGAATTCGTTTCTTAGCGTTGTGCGATTATTTGAAATGAGTTAATTAATTTGTTATTGGATCCGTGGGCGAAATATGCAAAGTATTAAATTGTCGTAGTCTTAAAACAAATTTATGGGAATCAAATTAGACTTACATGGAATAATAGAGCACATGTTTCTCTATGAATTTTAAACTATTCAAGAAGTCTTCACACCCGTATAAATTACAGAAACTATACCGCACTATAGACGCGTAGTGTAGGTTTGTGGAACGTATGGTAAATAGAAATGGAAATTTATATTTGAAATTATATAACGCTAGTCTTACAAGCGGTATCACAAATTCACGTGTTTTATTGTTCCAGCTTCTTGAACGTTGAAATTAAGTGATAAATTGTTGAAATATTGCCCAATTAGAATAACAGAGACGAATAAATTTTGAAGTTAGAAGATTGGAGTATAATTATTTCATTCTGAAGTTAGAATGTAAAAGATTTTAATATATGTATATCTGAAAGACTTTTGTAAAGCAGCTAATCTACAGAGTGGCAAAATTTTGTTCATTGATTTACCCATCGTCATTTATTCCCAATTTCTAAATACAAAAATTTTGGTTTTTTGGCCTAACGAATTTTCAATTTCAAGTAATGTACAAATTTTTCGTGATTTTGATACCACGACAAATTGTACAACAAGTGAACCCACGCGTATGGAAAACTCTCTGTTTATTTCAAGACAAGCACCCTTACTATATCAAATTAAATAAGAGGTTATTCGGCACGTTATTTTTGTCAATGGAGTAGCTTCTTTTAGGAAACAATCAACAATTTTCGTTATCTATACATCATATTAAAAAATAGGATATATGACCGAAATTTACAAATTCGTGAAATTCATGAAATTCGTGACATCCCTTTAGAGTTAGTTAGGCGTAGAATATAAGAAATCTTTTCTAGGCGTTTGTACAAGGAGCACACAGAGATATGACGATATTCTTGCAACTGTTTTGACTCCCTCCTTACTAGCATTTGTTTATGCCTTACCGTTTCACGCTATTGCAAATCATTTTTTTAATTTAAATTACTTACCTGATATATTTACGTATGTTATGTTTCAGCTTTCAAGCATTAGCCATTCTTGAGATATGAAAACATCCTCATCTCCTGCATCGTGTTAACTAAACAAAAATTTTGTTTGTAGATGCTGATATAGTCGACCTACCTACGAAGCCTAGTTAAAGCGTTTTTAGGACCTTAAGAGCACACTTTGTTTAGACTATCAGAAACGAAAAATTAATCCAAAAATACAACATGTAAAGAAACAATATATTGATATAAAAGTATGATCAAAAATGGTATTGTAAACATCATCCCATTCACCACCAGCACCAGTCTACTACGAAAAACCAAAATTTTCTTTTAACTTATTTTGATATTGTTTCCGGCTATCAAAAAAAAAGTCCGGAAAAATTAAAAAACCAAAAGAAATAAAAATGAAATAACGCAATAAATACAATGAGGAAAGATATCAGGAAATTACTTACAGTAGGCATTCCCCGAAGATTTAAAACAAATTTAGCGAATGGCATTTTTGTTGAAATTCTCGGTAGCAAATCTCCACCGAAAAATCAACTGTGGAAGTTATCCCGGCATACAACGGAAAAGTCATCTACGAGATCAATTGACGTTAAAAGGAAAATAAAACCCTTGAGTATAACTCCAGGAAAATTGATTTGACAAATCTTCCTCGTGAGACGTAAGGGTGGCGTAATCTCTTTTAGACGATATATCATTTTCTTTGTTTTACTTTCTTCTATCTTCAGACGTTTTGGTATTTGTTCGTGTTTGTTGCGAAATTTTTTTTTTCACGTATGCTTCGAAAAATAAAGAGTGAAACGAAAATGTCTTAAAGTCTCTCAGGTAACTAAAAGAAACCCCTTTGGAAAATAGAGAAAGTATTGTCGAATGTTGTGAAGTCACAAGAATATTTATCAAAAAAAAAAATTTTTCTGGGCGATTTAAGGATTTGATAAGAATTTTTGAGAGGAAAGAGCAAAGAAACTTTTTTTAAACGAACGGAATCGATTTGATTATACTGTCAATTCTTTGGTGGTAGTTTTTAAGTGGATGCTTGACATTTTAACATTTGGGATTGAAACACAGTGGAAGCTGTTCTTTCAGTGCGCTGGAAAAATAATTTAAAGTATTTATTACTTTTAAAAGAAGATCTTCAAAGTACTACATATTACAAGCCTAGGTCATCATATACAGTGTGACTATCGTATGGCTTTTGCGTGAATTAGTATTCCACATTAAAATATATATTTCTTTCATCTCTTGAGTTATTAAATGAGCTACCTGTTTAAAGGTTCCCACACACTGACGCGATTTATCCGCTGACGCTGTGATTAGTTGCGATTATTTTGTAGCGGTGCGGTCATTCTCATTAGTTACCATGTAAATAAATGAAGGCGAATGTACCGCTGCAAAATAATCGCAGCGTCAGCGTATCAATCCCGTCAGTGTGTGGGAACCTTTATACACTAGATTTTCATTAATTGGCAAACAAATTTCTATGTTCTTCGTGATCACGCGTTTTCTATGTTGTTGATATTCTTATTATTTACAGATTTTAAACTTTTCCATCCTCAATGTTTTTTGAGATTTTTTAAGTATCTATTCGATTTTATTGTTGTGTTTAAGTGACACTTTGGCTTGAACCGTCCTTGTGAAATGCAGTTAACGAATAGAAATGAAAAAGTCATTTAAAAAAAAAAATCGAACAATTTTTGTCCGTCGAACCAGATATGAGCTAGCAACCTATGCAAACCAGAAACAGTGCATAATAATTTTATAGTGTAGCCGAATTGAAAATAGTTTAGCCACGCGAAATAAAATTCTAAAACATATTTGAATCAAAAATTTTAGAAATCGATTTTAGATAGGTACAAAAAACTTAAAACCAATGTTCTAAATAATTTATTAGCCGTTACTGAAACTTTTAGTTAAATATAGCATGAACAGCAAAAGCAAAAGTTGCGACTGAGAATTTTACGCATTTCAGGTATTGAATAATTGATAATATTCTTTTTTGGAATTGAAGTAGCTTCCGTGATGAACAAAATCATTTCATTTTTAAGATTTTAAAATCTTTCAAATTTACTAGATTTTGATAGAATTGTCCAAATTTCAAAATTCCTCGAAGTTCTCGTCGAAATCTTACGAAACAAAAATCCAACTTATCCAATCAGAAAGAAATTATTTCTGTTGTTATTTTTGTATGGAGTTATTTGCATTTTATGAATATTTAAACATGGAGCTATATATATGTAGGTGTTGCTCAAGATAGTATTACGCTGTTTTTCATGGTGTAAACTGTAAAATAATTGAATTAGAAAAATTATTTCTGTCAAAAATAGTACAGAGCAATTAAAATAAAATAACAAACAAAAAATTAGTGATTGCACTATCAGGTACCCTTTAACAAACATTTGACTGCTTTCTACATAGCATAATATTAATTTTAGTAAATTATGACTTTGACTTTTTCCTTATAATATAATATTAACGTAATATTATGAAAGAATTACCGGTTGTAAAAGGTTATCAACTTCCGAAATGCATTTGCATCTCGATAAGTTTAAATCAACTTCAGTTACAGGAACATCAGAACAATGGCAAATTTAATGTAAATTATGCAGACAAACATAAGACTGCACTTTCTTTAATTCCCGCCCAAATGCAATTTTCGACTACTTCTGGGGTAGGAATTGTTCGTTTCGAGCTTTCAAGAAAATATTAAAAGGACCCTTACTCCTTCTACTTTATTTTGTATAAGAGCTTTTGTATAACAGTTCAAATTTTAATCTGATATATATTATATTGAAATTAAAGCTTGCCATTGAATTGTATTTCAGCGTATAAAAATTTAATTTTTTGCTAAGAAACAGAATTTTTCTATCTAAGCTCGGCTAATAAAGAGAAAAAGACTTATTATGAACAAAATATCACTTTACTTTATTTCAGAAAAATTTTTATGAAGACTAAAAACCATTAACTACATACTACATCTAATTATAAATTTGTGTTCATTAAGTCTCGACTAGCCGTTGCTGAAGTAGTCACCGAACTGTATTTTATTATTGACTGAATAGCGAATAATGCAGCTTGTATTCACCAATAACCCTTAATCATTTCCGTTAATCAAATGCAATTATTAGTCACTCTAGTTAGGTTCGTCATGAAGTGCACCTCATCTACAAGTACTGAAATACGATTTTCCGAATGGCCAGGCTATTCTAAATGTGGGGACGAATTCAAGCACCATAATTAGCAGATGTTCACGGAAGAGAGCCCTTCAATTTTACCGGAAAATTCAATTACAGCGTTCCGGATTTCAAATAATTTGAAAATGATGGTAACTAGATCAAGGAGGATGCCATAAGGCAATGTAAATGGCATGAATGGATTTGGTGGCGTAGAAAAACATTATAAAATAATCGTAGGTACGTTGCTTAAATAGCATGTAAGAATTAGAATTAGAAATTTATGAATGCCTTGAATAAAATGTTTACTGTGTAAATTTGTTAACTTGTATTATAAACATGACCTTATCAAAAAGTTATGATTATAAGAACGAACTATCGTAAAGGAAATTGTTAACTTCTTCTCATTTGTAATAGCCAGAGAAACTCCATATCCATCAACAACGTAATTCGATACCATATTCATGCCTTCATTAGATTTAAATAAATTTAATACAGGTTTAAGATATAAGTATTTTAAAATAAATCATCCTATAAAATCTTTGCATCTTAAAAATATTTTTTTTTTAATAGAGCCAGATATTGCTTGACTTTGCAGTTACCTCACTCTCGATATTGAAACATAAGCACTATGAAGAAAATTCTTCTACGTAGTGTTTAAAAATAACGTCTTACATCTCCTAATAAGAGAATAAAGCATAATATGTAAATAAACTTTAAGGACATGGTCCGATAGTAAGCTTCGACAACGTTTACATCTATGTTAACGTCAGGTAAACGGACTGCTATAACTATAATAGGTATGTTATGACTTGAACATCTTCAAATCACCAAAGTCGATGCATTTTCATAATCCTCGACTATGTTACGTTTTAATACAAGTCTACAATATCCATAGAAAAAATTATTCATCATATTTTAGCAGTAAAATTAAAATTTTTTTTATCCAAAAATATTTATGTCAACTCTCTTCTTCATCTGCCGTAAAACTCGCCCTGCTAAGCTAAGCTAATTTAAAATTGAAACACCAAGAACATTGCTATTTTGTTATTTTTATGGCCTTTCCTGTTGATAATTTACTAGAATATATATTTCAAATGAAATACCTGACCCAGGCAGTTCACGAGGCAGTTAATCGCGATGAATTCTCTTACCTTAGGCTACTCTCTATAGAACAAAATTTTTAATACTTTTTAGGCCTGACGACAATGATTGCATTAATGGTACTGGCAGAGTATTTTCTATTGACCATTTATTAATTTTCTGTTATAGTTAAATTTTATAGTTTACCCATGGGAGTCACCGGTGACCAGCACAGAAATTTTAATCCTTTAAATAGCATTGTCAAAATTTTTGACAAAAAGTGTGCACGCAAAGTGTTAAAAAAAAATATTTTTCACTTTATTATTTTTTAATAATAAAGTATTGTATCGACCTGAAATTTCAATTAAATTTGCTACCCTGAAATGTTGTATTTACACGTTTTAGGATTAGTTAACACCAAAAAAGCATTAAAAAAATCCGTCTGGACGCCATAGACTCCGTGGAGTCTACTTAATCCCAAGTGGAAGGAGCTCCAGCTTTCTTCTTTCTCTAAGCAGGAACATTTGTAGACAATTCATTGGGGTCCTAACGGGACACTGTCCCTTTGGGACCCATGGCTAAAGACTAGGAATACCAATGGCTGATTGTTGAACCAACATTGGAGCATCTGGTGTGTGAATGCGAGAGTCTGGCACGCACCAGGTATCGATACTTGGGGAAATTCTCCTTGACCAACCTATCAGAACTTGCAATGATTCCTTTATGGAGAACTACTCTCTTCATAAGGAAGAGCAATATATATAGTCTAGAGAACCCGATTTTATACGAGGCGACCACAACGGATCCGCAGTGATCTCTCGTGATGGACTGTGGCACAGTTCTGCAGTCCACCCTTCTCAATGTAACGCACAAACCTTTATTATAGAAATTTTTTTTTTTACTTTACTGAAAAATAATCGCATGTAGTGAATGTTTTATTTACTTAAGTTAGCATTGTGTTGTTATATATACCATCTTCCTAGGCACATTAAGCCCAGAAACTCTGTTTGTAGGTCTCCTCTTTCGAACGCGTCTACCAATTTTCCCTTTTTCCACAATAAGTTCTTCAATCCACTGTGGTCAATACCAACGTACTTCGCGTATAGCCTGCACATCATTATCCAATCTGCAAAGCTGACCGATTCAACTAATGCCATTAATCTACCAATGCAACAAGCGCAAATAAACCTCTTTCATGATAGATTTGAATTAAAAAACACAAAAAACTTGAATTTCATAATTAATTTTATTATTTTCTTTTATTGTTAATATCTCGTTTCGTGATAGTAATAATTACAATGGCATCAAATGCATAATTTCTATAGATTTTTAATTTTTTTTTTTAAATCTTAATTTTTTTTCATCTAAGGCCCTTTAGTCAGAAGATATAGTTTTATTTTTTTTTAAATAACGTCAATAAATTATTTGTATTCAAAACGAAGTTTAGAAAATAATATCAAGCACTACAAGTAATTTCTTGTAGATTTTATTAAATTACATACCTTATAAGTATTTTATATTAGACCTATATTTACATTATTCAGGGATTTTATCTACAATTAACAAGACTAATTAGGAATCATATTCATTTTTCGTTTATTTAAATATGGGTGTTTTTCATTTGGGCGATATTTTCTTTCTTCACTACTAGACTATTAAGATACACGAATGACAGTCCAATTTCGGTTATACAATTAATTAGTTTATACAAAATTATTTACTCATTATAATTAATCTCTAGAAAATAATAACAATTTATTTTGTTTGCCTATTATCGAAATATCCTGGTTTATTTTTAATTTACAATATGGTATAACTCTAGTACTAAAGCTAATAATAGTTAATTTGATTTAAAATTTCTACAAATTTTTCCTAGTTTAAATTTATATTGTGACGTGATTAGTATCGAATATTATTATTATGTTACATTGGATTTTTGTTTTATACAGTTTTTTTTTTTACATATTTTCTTTGTATGTTTTTGTTATTGGGATTTTAATAGTAAAGCGTTCACAGTATACCAAAGCGTTGTATATATTTTCTTTAACTTCTCGTTTTATTTATATATACATGATTTACTTGAGTGTTTCAACTAAATTTTATAGTTAACAGAAAATACTAAATATGAAAAAACTAAACTATTGTACTTAACGTATAAACAAATGTTAGATTTAAAGAATTTTCAAAGTTATATATAGATATACATTTAGGGTGGGACGAATAAGACAGTGAGATGTTTTTTTGTATTATGTATTATCAAAAAAGGATTAGAAGATTTGATTTTAATATTTGACAAAATAATTGAGTGTATAAATTTTGAAATCCGAAACAATCACAAATAAAATTATAAAGAAATTAGTGTGGTGCGACTATATTTGGATCCATTAAAATAAAGTTGGTGACTCTTTGAAGGAAAGTTTGACCAACTTTAAGTCGAGAATCGAGTCTTTCACTCCTGCAATTTTGTTTTGATATAAAAGAAGTGCTTATTATTTTTTTCTGTATTTTTGTATCGTAGGTATCTTTTTGGCAAGGCCACGTCTGAGGAACACTCTGGACCTTCACCTGTAGTAGTAGTCCAGCGAAATTGCCAAAAATAATACTCATGAAGAATAGTACTCTATTTTTACTTTTCTGAGAAACATTTGAGCACATGAGCTCCAAATTGACCAACTCATGGCACTGTACGTTTGTGACCTTAAAATACCAATTTAATATTGAGGCAACCTAATTTTTAAATACTAAGACTCAAACTGCTTTAATAAGTACTATATTTTATGTACTCGTACTCGCTCTAAATCTATAAAACAAAATCGTCATTGATCTAATGCTGTTAAAAAGAAGTCCTCGCGGCTTATACCCTATTATACATAACACAAAGTACAAGTTTGGAAATGGCTATAATCATCCTGGGAGTTTGTTAGATACGAAAACTCATTGGAACAGTGGCAACAATTGAATTCCAAAACTTAGAAGGAGTTTCTATGCCATACAAAAGTCGTTGAAAATTTTGAGCATTCCTCTTCCAAAACCAACTGGAATTGAAAAATCGTTATGCTGGTAAGTTCAGAATTTACATGATTTGATGTAAAGCTTATGTTATGGCCAAGTTCTTTGGTGAGCAGAGTTTGTGTACTCCTTTCGATAGTTTCCATATACAATTCCTTGAAATAAGAATAATGAATTTTGGTCGCTCGTTTAACAAGCGGTTATAGTTGGGCCGCGAAATTTTAGACACAATAATAGTTCAATGGTTGTCCTGGGTATTTGGTATGTTATTTTCGGAAAAATACTATGTATCTCCCAAGATATCGTTAAGCTAAGAAGCAAAATTCCGAAACTGAAGAAAAGGCATCCTTTTTGCTAACACCTCGTAATGCCTGTTTGTTTGCTATTTAAAATATTAATTGGGGTTGGGTTTAAATGGCTATCGTAGCTATGAACTGTTTTCAATTTAGCCTTCTTTACTTTACCAACTGATTGCAGTGTTTAGGGGAGTGAAATTGCTAAACCTTGTTTTAAACTAAACACATCTATTAGCAGAAAAGATTCTAGATTGTTTTCTCAAAAAACTAAATATCAACTAAGTATCAAGGCTAGCTCTGTTCTTCATCTGAAGAACTTTTTAGCCATCTACTTTTTATCTGTCGAGGACTTTTATTACGTCTTAAATGCCGTATGTTTAGATTCTTATTTAATCTGAGAGTCTGAGTTATTTATCAATTCGTCGATAGTAGTAGAGGACGGTCTAGAATCCCAATTCGTTGCATCATCAGTGGGCTTTTTGTGATTCGCCTTCTAAGTACCGCCCAATTCCAAGCCCAATTCCAAGCCTCTGAATGTGATCACCTAAACGTATTTCTGATATTTTGATTATAGGACGGTAAGAACTGGAGGCTAGGAAAAATACTGAAGAAGGACTTAATTGGTGACCCCGATTTAAGCCAACGGTACAACACCAGAATCTAATGAATAATATCATTCGGATAGTATGGCGGGTAAAACACACACTACATGTAGCGCCTAAAGGTTAACAACTAGTAATTTCCTAAGGACTAAGCGTTTATTGTGTCTATACATCGCAGTATAATCCCTAATAATTCGACTAGTTAGAAAATTTTAGCAATATTTAAAAAAAAAAATGAAATACTACAAACATAATTGACTTTCACTTTTAGTTTTTCTACTTGTTAAGTCTCACAGAACCATTTTAAAAACAACACGATAAACACTCATATTCTCATGAAAATTAAAATGAAATCTTAGCAGTGCCAGTTTTAAACAACAATTTCAGCACAACATCAACGAAATTAGCAACCTTTTGAAATTGGCTACTGCCCACGAGCCTTTCAGGAGAAAAAGAAAGTAAATATTTTAATATTTCGAAAATTATTGCAATATGATATACGAAATCAATGACTCCAACAATATATGACCGAAAAACATGTAAAATGAAAAATAAAATTATAAATAAATTTAAAAAGAGTTTTATGAATAATTGCTCTAATTATTATTTACAAAATGTCTTATTTATAGAGTTTACTGAATAGTCCATTCACAAAAAATTAACTATGCTACATTTTATTTATAATATAATACAATTTGTTCTTGTTTTGTTTTTTCAATTGATTTCATGTACAATATATAAATTTATAGATATATATTTTTCTTTTTTTTTAAACATGTTTTATTTTTATTGAAAAAATATAACCTATTGTTACAAGTTCTACAAATTTGTTCCCAAAACACTTCAAATCTAATATTCATTGAATATTAGAATTTTGATTTTTATAGAATAAATACAAAAAAAATTTCAATTATAATTAGATTTTATAATATTTGTTTTGTATTCCATATTCGAACGAAACTAAAGTAGCTAATAATAAAAAAAAAAAAAATGGAATAATAGTATTTGCCAAGTTCTTTTCATTGTTATAATTGATTTTTTTTTAGAAAAGTCTAGAATAAATTATTATAATTAAATATGTTTGAATGTCTAACATCATTTTACTTAATGTTGTACGAGTATAAATATAAAATTGTACGCCCAGGACGTATGGTCAATCTATATGAACCAAGTTCGAAATATAGTAATATTTTGACAAAATAGAATCATTTTCTTACTTTGTAAATATAATACAAAATATAATTAATTAAATTGTTTATATAGAAATTATCGTTGATTATTCGTATTAAATTTGTAATGCTACTGGTAGAGTTTTTTTTTATTAATTGTTTTTTTCTAATTAACTTAATTTTTTTATATTTTTTTCCGTGAATTTAAGTTCATTAAATCCATTTGTTTTTAGAAACAGCTGAGCGGAGCCTACGGCCCCACATTAGGTTGTATCATACAATTGTCCCCTGCAAGTGCTGTGGTGAAGGTGCGGCAGATTGTGATTGTTCTTGTTGTGGCACCTGCAGGGGTGACGAGTTACCCATATCGGCTGTACTAATACCTAGTGAAGAGCCGCCTAACGTTGAGCCTAGTGTTGATGGATTTACGCCTCCAATACATGGTACACCGAGTACGGGTAGAGGTTCTTCGGGTGGTGTTACCTAGAAAATTGAAAAAAATTATCATACATTTTTTTTGTAATATTACATTCTCAAATGCTTTAAAACTAGAACTGTTGGATTCAGTATAAGGACAAGATAATTGGTCTACACTTTTTGGAGAATCTCTAGTGTATTTTACTTTGGGTATGTATTTAGGATTTCAATATCCTGGATGAAAAACTACCTTGGAACACCCATTTGAACAAAGTTTCTGAAATAGTCTTATAGTCACTTATATCAAGAAATATATTCTTAAAATAATGTTCCAAAATATATAGGGACCCAAAAAATATGTACCACATTTCAACTCTATTACTTAAGCTGTTCTTCAAAATTAGAAAAATTTGGTATATGCATTTCTTCGACATTTGCTCCTGTTTCGCCATTTCGGTCTATTTTACTTATGTATAAGCGCTGAATCAACTTATAAAATTATTGAATATCAATATTACCAATTCATTTTACAGTCACTAAAAGGATTTCTTACTTCTTACTCGTATATAATTACCAGAATTTCGGGTTTCAGATGAACATCCTAAAATGTCTGTCCCCGACACTTAATTGACTTTCATGCTTTGTGGCTGTTTGTGAGCCTTGTTCAGAAAATATTTAAATAGCTTCACTGACATTATGTTTTTCTATTATTTCTGTTGATTTTGTGATGACTTAATTGAAATGTCACTAAAATATTTTTTTTCGGAAATATATTTAGGTAATTTCCCGTCAGATCTCTATAAATGTTGAATAGGGTGATAGCCCGGAGCTTCGGAGAATTATTTATTTTATTATATTGTGGTATAAATGTGTTTTGAGGTCATGGACATGAAGTTGAGCGAAAGTATGTAGTCACGTCCTTCAGTGAAGTTCTTCACTCCGAGTAGCTCACTTTAAGGAACGAGTTCAGGGAATAGTTCCGGAGCTCTTCGTTCTACCGTTCCTTCCTTTCGTCAGTAGATGTGGACAAAAAAAGGGTCAATACATATAAAAGATGGTGAAAACAAAAAGGTTTATTAAGTTGTTAAGAGTTTGTTGTTCTTTCCGGTGTCAGTGGAGTGAAGCTCCAATACGAAATCCCCGACTGTTGATTAATCGTAGTACTTGACAAATTTGGAAAGAACTTTCACTGGAGAGGCCAGTTTATCATAAGATTTGTGTTGGACTAGGTCCGAAGGTTTATTAAGTTTTTGCCACGAGTTTCCAATGGAACTGCAGTCCATCAAAAGAAGTGATTTACTTCAATGAAGTGGTTTTTTGGAACAGTTCACTCCTGAGCGTCCCATCACTACTCCAGTTAGAGTTTAAGTTGCCTGTTTAAACGTAGGAGGAGCTAGCGTACTAAAGTCAACAGATTCTAAATTCCATCGATTATTTTTATGATTTATCTCTACTAGAAAATGGCGCCCAACGTGGGGTAAGACTTGTTGAGAGCTTATTTACTTTTTAAACTATTTTTTTAATTGAACAAGGATTAAGAAAAGTTCCTGGAGGATTACTGGTTGTGGTGTATTACTGGTTGTGGTATGTTATAATTATACGTTTGCAACCTAATACATGTATGCATGTATCATGTATCGTAACATTAGTTGATATTATGACATCAGTTTCCAGAGAGAAATAACAGCCTTCCAATGTACAATAAGAATAACTCTACTGATTCGAAAACTCGCATCCACGCTTTCCCTTCTCGCAAGTTCCTTTCACACTTCATGAACATAGTCATATGAGCGGGAAATCTCTCGACTTAATACATGCAGTGCATAACCTCCGCATAGTTTACTCACGGGATCAGTTTTCTACCGCGCCAGCGAGCCGAGTGAGCAGTTTTTCTACCGTGAGAGCGAGAACGCGAAAGTGTTTGTGAAGCGATTTTTATTGATAGCAGCAATATAGTTGGAAATGTTATCGGCACATATTGCTGAACTTGTATTAACGTTCTAGTTTTACTGGAGTTGAGTTTTACTGGAAATCACGGAATTCTCCTAGTTCGCAACGTTTGCTGATATACAGATAAATGGTTTGAAGGACAATTGATTAAGTAATGTCTTCGTGGAATTTTCTTATTTTCCATATATTTTAATCATTACAAGGAGTTACAAACCTCAAGTCCTATACTTCCGTTGAGTGCAATTTTGATTGGATTCGAGTGATTCGATGCCTGCATTAGTGTCGTAAAATGACTAATTCCAATCTCTTCCAGCGATGATTTCCGACGTCCGCTAACTCCGACATTCGGCAAGCCCTGTCTTAACGAACTAGACCGTCGTAACAGAATATCATTATCAATCTGTAAGTAAATTAAATACGATTAATGACAAATGTTACACATTTAGCGTAAAATACCCGGAAAAAATTAATTTCCCGGGAATTTCACCGAAATTATATCGAACCCTTAAGGAATTGCTTCTTCCACGAGCCTGACCTATAACGGTAGGGCTGTCGGGTAGAGAAAGAGAATTGGATTTAAATTTAGTTATAGGCGGAGTACCGCGTGGCGAGCCATACCCAGCAAGCGTTTGAACACTCTGGAGCGTATTTAAACCTAAACCTGAGCCGCGCCTTGAACCCGGACCACCAGGTCCGCAAGCGGCGCCCAAATTAATATTGGAACAGAACGATATGTTCGATTTACGTCGCGAATTGTGACGTTCGAAAGTTTTTTGTGCCGAAAACGGTGACGGTCGTACGAGATAGCTGAAATTATAGGAAAATTTAAATTAATAAAAACAAAATTATTTTAGAATAATTTTTTTCTGTTTTTTAAGACGACTAGACTTTGCACTAAGCCTTTATTGAGACCCATGCCCAAAATTTCAAAATTCAACTCCTGAATATAATTCTTGTCCATGCAAAAAAATTCATAAAAAACGTTAAAGTTTGTTTTCCAATTTAAAAGCCAATAAAATGGGTCATCGGCGTTTTGTTCAAAAATCTTAATTAGGTAATAGCAATTTTTCCACTTACATGACATCACCTTCTTCTAACTTAAGATCACAGCTCGGATTGATAATAACATATGAAAGATGATTTCGTTTTTCACTAACATCGTCATAATCGATAGTTGGAAGATTCAATGATTCCATACGACTACGTACTAAATTTGCTATTTCGGCCCTTTCGATTTGTTGCGCGTGATTATCTCGTGCTTCGTCTGCCATATTTATCGAATACTGAAATAATATGATACAAAATTAATTATTTTACTTGTACCTACTAAATTTTGATATTGATTTTGTTAAAACAAAAATATTATAAATGATTAACTAGTCAAGCTTTTTTCAATTATATCGATTTATTTACAATCAAAGAAAATTCTAAATACAAATTTTCATATATCATAATTATTTGTTAATTAAAAGAAGGTATAATAATCATTTCAAATTCTAGACAGACTATTGGCAAAACAAGGCATTGTTTTAATAAACTATAATTAAATTGAATGCTGATGCAAACTATTCTAATAGAAAGAGAATGTAACAGACTCTGAATGATTCTCCATAATAATCATAATCATAATCATATTTTTTTGTTTGTAGTAGCAACTGTTAGGTAATAAGTCAAGTACGTACCTTCAAATCTTTTGAACATTTTAATTTTAATGTTTTCCAACAATGGAAATTTTAAACCTTCGTTTATTCAGTTCACAAATCATAAAAATCTAGACAAAAATGTTCATAAACTGAGAGAAAATTCTACAAACTAATTTACGAATAATAAAAAATAAATAAAAAGAAATTATTCAAGTAAAATGGGTTTCAAATAACATATTTAAAAAAAAAAATCTTAATATACACCTCGTCAAAAATTTAATCATGTCGATACCAGCATTTGAATTTTGACGTGGTTTATATTGGAAATTATTTTGACGTCTATTTGGAACAATCATGATTTAAACTAACTTTTAAACAAAAGTTTCGAGGTTGATAAGAGCGTTTTAAAATAAAACAATACTTTCATTGTCAGACTTTCTACCAAAATTTTTGACAACATCATTTATAGGGGCAATAGCTGTTGATCACGCGCTTGTACTTGATTGGTAGCGTTTGTGTTAAGTCAAACACATTTTGCAATGATACAAGCTAATTTTTATATGACATGAGTTCGTTTATAAAAAATTTCAACTAGCATATATGAAAATTAAAAACGAAATGGGCAGGGTATAACTCTACTATTTTCAAGAAACTATTTTGTTTTTGTTGTTTCCCTTCTGATAAACTAGACCTTAAACAAATTTATTCAAAGCCTTTTTCACAATTTTAAGAACAACGACTTTAATAACAAAATAAATATTTAAAGAAGCCGCAGAGAAATGACCTGATTTTTTTCATGTTGCCCGTACATTTTTTTTTGATAATCAAATGCTCAAGTGGATTAAAAATCGATAATTAATCAGGACAGGACTACTTTTCTATGTACATTTGCATGCAACCAGAATATTGTCAGAAATTAAACATAACACGAAGACGGGTGAACAATAATGAATTTTATCGTCTACGTGTATCTCTGCATTTAGATTTTAATAACAAAACCCACTGCTCCGTATTACGTGTATCGGGGCCGACAGTATTGTAATTAGCTAGACAATTTGTGTTTTATGTGGAATTATTATAAGTTCAAAGGCATACCTTCATTATTAATTTCAGCTCGGGGAATAGAACGAATCGAAATTACCTTAATTGTAGTAAATATTTGAACAATTCCGGTTTGTTAAAGAAGCTATTTTTATAGATAGAGGAAGCAAACATTTTGGATAGTTTTATTCTATGATTTGTCCGGTATTGTTGGTCTCTATGCAAGCTCATTACAACAAGCTGCGGATACATATTTGCGCTTTAGTATTGCATGGTGGAGATTATTTTTTAACTATAATATCCCTGGACAAAAATTCAGAATAGTTTGCTGTCCAACTTGTAGAAGAGGCCTTAGCACTGAAGTTAACTAGAGATTCGAAAGAGTTTCGGACAAGAAAAGTAGCAATGTGTATTTAGATTAATATATTCTGCATGGTAAACATTTTAAGGTAGGTTAGACCAGACAATGAACAAACAGGTAACTTTATTAAGTAAATGTTCCAACAAAATATGTTTTCAGAGCACACCCACTTTGGCTAAGTATTACACAGTCTGACATGATGCCAAATATTTGACTAAAACATTTTTGACGAAAAGTTGTGTCAATTTTTTTTTTGGTCAAAATATGAAGACCAAATAAAATAATGTGGCATACACAAATTTGATGATTACACTATATGAAAAAATAGTAAAATATTAGACAGAGCGGCATCTATGGTAAAACTACGTGTGGAAGTTGACGATTATATATTTTGTGGGAACAGCCATCAAATATCGTCGTAAAATTTTCGGTTGGTTAGACCAGACTACCAACGATCAGGGAACATTACATGGAATATTATATTGGTAAGTGTTCGTACAAAATATGTTTTTAGAGCAAACACACTTTAGCTAACAATACATTATATTTCATGCAGTCAAATGTTTGATTAAACAAATTTTGACGAAAAGTTCAGTCAAATTTATTCCGTCAAAATCGACTTTGAATAGATTAATAATCAAGACAAATAAAAGAATGAGACAAACAAAAATTTGAAGTTTGCACTATCTTGGAAAATAGTCAAATATTTTACAGTATAGTATACAGTGCAGGACTGACTATTGGAGCACATCTGAGGGTTTGTGAGGGCAGCCGTCCAACATCGTCGTAACGGTCTTAGGAATAAAAGTGTACAACAAATAAAACCTAAAACATAACAAGTTAAACTTATGCTCATTTAAACTACACACATTTAAATCGTATTCAAGTTTGTCATGACGGCTATATTCACACTTTTAAGGGAAACAAAATTTACAAGAACACAAAAAAGGAAACTCTTATCACTATACTTACGGATGATCCTCTACGATCAGTACAACCACCTAAGCATGTTGTTGACTTATGATGTACTGGTGGACGATAAGTGACACCGCGAAGAACCTCGTTGCTATCCTTAGTTGAGTCGGGTGTGCCAGTTTCCTCGTCATACTAATCACATGCGTTCAAGCAAATTATATATATATGTATGATACTCGTATAAATATATCGTTGAGTAATAGACTTAAGGGGTGTTTTTTTGTTTTAATAAAAATATCAGAAAAGTGTTTTTCTTTTTTGTAAACGAAATTCAAACCCTTAAATATTTTTTGAATTCAATTTAAAGAAAAAAAAAATAATTGTCCTAGAAACTAAGTATGTTATGGATAAAGTTTTTGTGATTAACAAAAAATTCAAACGTGAAAAACTGCAAAGACGTCCAGAAAATAACAGATATTAAGATTCATGCCAGAAAGATAGAAAATATGGAATTGATTGATAATATTTTGTGCATAATTTTGAATCAGTTCTCGGTGTTAATACTTGCTTTCAGTACTTAAAATAATTTCAGAACGTTGAAAAACCGAAATTAATTTTGTCATGAACATAGGTTACTGTACGGCATAACTAATAAAATACTGAATCCAAATTCGACCGTTTGCACTATCAAAATAATGACACCTTTTTAAAGTAACGGTTAAAATAATCCTTTTAAAGAACTTTAAGACTATCGACTTCATAAGACCGAGTGCGAAAATTATCCCAACTCCAAGTTTCGATGTTAGGATTCATTTCAAATATGAAGATGAGGCTATCAAAAATTATCAAACAGTTTTCGCATCCTGATTAAAAGTTAATATTTTTCCAACCAGTAGCTGATATACAATATCCGGGACGATAGCGGACACCACAACCACACAGTTAACAGGAATACAATAGAAAATGCTTTCAAGACTATTTGAGCAATATAATTTTTGAAATTCAGTTTAAAAATAATTTGCACATTCTTAGATCGGAATTGTTTTTCAATTTCCTAATTCACTTCAACTTATTCCATTTGATTCCCAAGCTAAACTTTGGTGCGTCAAAAGCATCAAAAGCTAAAGCAACAAATTTAATTTAAACGATCAAAATGTAAATGCAAGCAGTATTATATCTCTTTAAAATATTATAATTATTATACATACAACAAATATAAAATGTTATTACGAAACAATCGAGTTGAAAATTATTTCTATCGATTTGTTGCCAAAGCTCATAGACATTCACCCTAGTAATGCAAGACAAACTAATCATGCAAATGGATATAATGAAAATGATGAATTAAATAAAGAAAAATGAAGAAGCAAACATAATTTACATATATAACAATCGAATAAACCTTTCACAGCTGCCTTATTGCAGTGATTAGAATTTTTTTACAAATAATGTAACATAAATTTGTTTGAATTAAGTGCCGATTGGTGTATCTTTTTTTGGAAATAATTACAACCAAAACTACGAAAATTTTAAATCAGCAAAGAAAAAATCCAATAAAAACGGATGTAGGAAAAATGATGTTTTTTTGAATAAGAGACTCACTGCGTGCGTGTGCGTATTTATCAGGGGCCCAAACAAATTTTACACTTGACACCTTTTTTTATAATTTAAATAAGTGAACTATTTGAATTAAAAATTTTACTCTTTTAAATTGTTTTTTTTTTATTAACATAAAAAATAAAAGTATTTATTTAATTTTTTTTTAATATTCAGATATTTTTAACATTGTTTCTTTCGGGAAAAAATAAAACAAAAGGATAATGTGTAGAAAAGGTCTCTATTTTATAAAACTAATCTAAACAATAAAAGATAAAAGGTGAATTAATTAATGTTAACTTTAAAGACAGTTTCAAAAATAATTTGTTCATTTAAAAAAGGTTAAGAATTTATTGGCGAAAAGTTGGTGGAACAGTAGTTTACGGAGAAGTGCTTCAGTTTTCTTTATTTTTATTTTTTTAATGGTAAAATCTTTTAAAAAAAATAATAAAATTTGAATTTGTTTTTCAGCGTTCGATGAGTTTCAGGTGAGAAACACCAATACGGAATCCCAAACTGGGATCAATCGCTGTCTTGGCTACTGACCTCAATGGCAGACTATTGAAAAGCCTTCACTAGAATACCTTGACAATTGAAAAGCAAAAGCGGTTAAGCTAGAAAAATTAAGTTAAGAAATCCGATCAAAAAAATTTAAAAAAATATTAAAAACCTTGAAAACCTGAGATTCAGATATAAATAGCATTATTTACAATTTTCTCAAATTGAGGTTTCAGCAAAATTTTGTCACGAAAACAAAATAGGAAAAAATATTCCTAATTATTGTGTGATAGAATCACTGACATGAAACACAGCTTAAAAGTGGTACAGAATTAAATCTAGAACTATATTTAGGTACACTGGATTCCAGCATATTATAAAGTGTATCCGGGAGTTGGCTTGGAACTTTTATGTGATGATTCCTTCGTTAATTTTGAGAAAATAAATACCCTACACAGTTGAGAAGTTTTCAATCTGTGCCGAGATAACAGTTGGTAACGAAAAGTCTTGCCCCTAACTCTCACAAATCGTTGTTTTTAAAACTTGTAATCAAAACCCAATATGTTATAACTATAGGAAATAAAGTTACTTTCTATTTAATGTAAGCGTCGATATTGTAGTCTAGCACGAGCTTAACAATTTAATTTATAATAGAAATTTTTCAATCATGATCAACAAATTCAATTGTTAACATTGCATGTTTATTTCTTTTTTGTTAGCTTGTTAGTTTTTGTTCTTATAGGATAAGAACAGGATACATAACATATGTAGGTATCACTTAGGTTTTAACATTTTGCTCCTACCAGTTAAAAATTTCAAATGCGATAAATTGGCCCTCGTTGAAAAAAATCTATCTATTGCTCAACTAATGAAATTATAATGAGTTTCTCGTAATTGTTACTATTTTTTGGGTGTGGTAGATAAACTGGGTACAGGTTGTCTTATCTAATCAGGTACCTAACTAAACAACAGTTTTATAAAATCGAAAATACCTTAACGTGTTTATAAGTTTCAGCAAGAAAACTAAAAGTAGAAAGAAAGTTTGATAATTTGAATGACCCTATTATACTTCCATCTAGGCTTATTGAGTAATATTTCAGTGCAACGATTAGCTTCCAATTTTTTTTTACCAAGATGCGCTGGATTGCGGATGACAGATTAAAGATTGGTTAGATTTTATTTATGGCAATCGCTGGGTTGGTAGATAAAGTCTGTTACCGCCTCATTGCAGATCTGAACGTGACGGGCGATGCTGCAGAAACACTAGTAATTCAGCAGTTGAGGTATTGCCAACATTAAGACAATTTTTTGGCAAAAGTGCATTCAAAATGAAATTTTTTTACAACAAATTATTTTTTAAATAATAAACCATTTTAAGAAAATAGTGTTCATCAATATATGTTTTTCTTTTGAATTATAAAAGAGCTTTCTAATATTTATTTATTTTTTAATTATGAACGTTTTTAATAATAAGATTTTTTTAAAGTTAACTGCTTAAGATCGTTTCAGCTACAATATATCGACCTTTACATCAAATCTCAAAAAACTCGCTACAATTGAGATTATTAGTTTAAAAGGTATAACAGTTCACATACATATCGGAAAGACTTTTCTTTGTCACTCCGTATTTCCATCGATATTGGAAATTGACCAACATTATCGAACATTTACTTTCTTAAAATATATTAAAGAATCACACCTTAATAAGGTTTCAGTAAGGTACCGGACACACTTTATATCTCAATTTCACACAGCTTTTTGTTTATTTTCTTTCGCTTTTCAAACATCGGTTCGATTCTTCAGTAAGTTAAAGGTAAGATTGCTTCCTTTCAGAATTTCTCACTCTACAAACCGCCTTCCTCGTTGTTACAATTTTTTCTTAACACATCTATACTTTTGCCCGGAAGGAAAAATCCCATGTAGAGCTCCCAAAACTTAACAATAATATAGAAATGTTGATTTAAATATTACCAATATTTACTGAAAATTATTTTTGAAGGCGTAAAACTAGGTACTATTTTACTTTTAAGCAAAATAGCAATTTCTAGAATTATCTTGTCCCAAATCAAAGACTAGATAAATGGAGCCCAACGTGGGTCTATAATCATGTAAATAACTTTTAAAGAATCTGATATAATTAATAAAATTATTAAAGGAATATTGTGTTATTATATTAAACAACTGAAGAGTATACATCTTTTTCCACAAGGAGTTTTGAGAAATTTAAATAATGCATTAACGGCAATCTTGGCCCAAAAATATATGGCGCCCAACGTAGGGCGCGTATCACTAACTCCAGAGTTCTTGGAATATTCAATCAAACTTTTTTTTCATACTCTTTCACTTGAGTGCTATTTACAAATGAAATGAATGTGATGAGCAGTGAAGGTCTTAAGGCTCAGGGTTTAGGTGTATTTTTGAGTCAAAATAAAACATATAAGTGTATAAAGATAGTAGAGGGACTGCGTCTTATAATTAGCAATTAATTTTGTCTTGCAAATTTAACATATGTCACTGCAGAAATCGTAGGAATGGTGACGAACTTGGTCCATTGTCCAATTTTATTTAGAAAAGAGAAAATTATAAAAAAAAAAAATTTAATATCTTTTAAGAATCAAATGCAAGCGTTCGATTTTATTAGTTCACTAAATTCATGATCGCCCAACCCTTTCCGCGTAGCACTCCCCTAAAAATGGGCTTGAAACGTTTACACATTTTTCTACATCGCATTTTTATACCACCAATCTTTTGGCACCAATAAAAACTATAAAGTTAAATTCCTTGTCGTCTAGAATTGATTATAAAACGAATTAAATTCGCTATTCAAAATATGAATAGTTTAGGACAAGAAGAAATAGATAAGTACCAAGAACTTCTGCAAAATTCTATACTTTTCCTGTTTGTAAGCCGTACTTGAATGCATTGTGGAATTAAGCCTTCACAGAGCACAAGCTATCGGAAAATTTAACTTTAAAATCTTGCCAAGAAGTTAAGAAAAAATTCAAATAAAAAATTAATTGAAAATATTATTTTAGATTTAATATCGTAGTTTTAAAAATACTAAAGCATATTAAAATATTGAAAAGGAGTCAAAGCCGAAACATTAGTGTAAGAAATTTGTATTTAAAAAAAATGAAATATGAAATTATTTTTCTTGTGTAAAAAGTATTAATTTATATAATTAAAAGAATAATTAAAATATATTTCAAAGCAAACTTGGTAAAAAAGAAGAAAAGTGTTTAATGTTTTTTTTCTTTCTATTCGATCATAGTACAAAAAATAAATTTGAAGTAAAATAAAGACAAAAAGTAGAGAAAAAATATTCAAGAACATTTAAATTCACTCTTCTTGTACAACGAATATAAATGAATTGTACAAAATTTAGTGATTATATACAAAACAGAAATAATAAAAATCATATTACAATTTTACAAATATAAAACTATAAATTTGTTTAGCTAACAGAAGATAATTGGATTTGTAAGTATTTAACCAATAAAACTAGGGGAATTTTTATTAGATATTTTTTTTTAGTATTTCTGTTTTTTTGCTAATGTTAATATTAAATGTTTTTTTGAATTGAGTTTGTTATGAATGTATTATGATTTTTTTTTTGGACTCACCGACGGTCGCAATCGCACGCAGTGTTTCCCAAAAGCTGAAAATGGTCCCCATTTGTCTACAGGTGAAGTACTCACATGTGATACATCTGCACTAGATGTGTCCTGAGTTCGATAGATTCCGATTGGAATTTCACATGTTGTTGAACATAATTTTTGATATAATCGTCCGTATGTTCGTATCCACATGTCTTCTTTTGTAATTTTCATCTAAACAAAATCGAGTTCAGATAATTAAATAGAAATTTTGGAAAAATGTTTTAAGTATATTTTGACTATACCGATGTAAGGAAACCGCTACCGGGTGCTTGGTCGATTCCTAAAAGTAACCTAACAAATGTTATGACATAGTCTTTGACAAACGCCTGATACAGGAGAGTGTCTAGCATCGATGCACTAAATACAGAGCCAGCTGCAAATGGCAGTCGAAACATATAGGAAATATGCGAGCCACGTTCCTTTTCGCACTGTAAATAGAAAAAGAAAAAATAAATTTGATAAATTTCTTTAAAATTACGCCAATTGTTCCCTTTATCTTCTTCAAAGCTTAGGAAATTCATCGAGATCAAATTATTTCAATTATTATCAATAAAATAATTCGCTTTTTTTACCGAAGTACGTCGATATAAGACGAGAATATAAGATAGAAAGTACAAAATTGTTATACTATAGTGCAGTATGAGTTAATTAAAAAAATATATATTAGTTATGAGAGAAATTACGAGATCAATCGTAAAAGGTTCAAATCAAGAAAAAAAAAACAGAGAGCTGTTCTGAAATTATGAAAATCTATAGCTTGAAGCCTTTGTACAATAAACGGCACAAGGAATTTGCCGTGCATAGGTACTACAACTATAATATGTATATTTATTGAAGTATTATATTTGCACTAAATGGCGATAAAAAAAATTGTTTAAAGAAAAATTGAAATAAAAATATTGAACAAAAATTAACACACCCCTGCTTTAATGTTGTCTGCCGGACTGCATGAAGCTGACTGAAATAAAAAAAGCCTTAAATTCTCTCGATCAGATAGAAGACATCTTCGTTTTGCTCAATAAGACAATAAGAAATTATATTGGTTAGAAAATCAGTCATTAATTTAATTAAAAGAAAAAAATATATATTTATATTAGCTGAGCGAAAAGCAAAAGCATAAAAATTGATTTTGCGATACATTCATTTTTGTTAAGCGTAAAACTATTATTTATTTCGCTATTTCAACTACAAAAATAACTGAAGATGATTGTATTGTATCTAGAAACGTTGTAGCCTTCAATGCTATATCATTATGTAGGCTATATATAGAGTTTCTATTCATTTATTTCTATTATTTCTAAGAGCAAACGTGCGGTATTACTTTATTTGCAGTGGCGAGTATCATATTCACTTCTAGTGGTGAATTTGAATGGAGTTTTTATAAAGTAGTTTGCTATACAAAAATGTGTTAAGCAATTAGAAAAATCAATTAGTAGTATAATGCTTTATTCAATCCACTTGTAAGTTTTGCTCAATCGTGTATTTTACAAAAATTTTTGAAAATCGTAATCACTTTTATTTCTTACTGTTGAAAAGATGGCGAATGTAATTGAATTTGGATTAGTCTTATAAAAGCAAAATTATACATGTACATAAATTGATTGTCTGTACAATTTGAAAATGAAATAAAACAACTTAAATGAAATCGAAATTATTAAAGATTAAATAAAAGAAAACAGTAATCAATTGAGAGCGCAATATATTGTAGAAATAGTGCGCATGTAGTAGGTGTTTCTTTTACCAGAGCTTCTAGGAACTAGCACGACAAATAGTTTTATTATATTATATGTTTATTACATTATAGATTCAACTAAAATCGACACCCTCTGAACTAATAAAGAGTTACTCAATAAATACATAACAATTTAGTATTTTAACACAAACGTATCCTAAAACTTTTTAGCTTGGTCTGTTAATGTCAAAACGTCAGTCAAGGCTTACATTTTTATTATGATGAAGTTAAATAACGAGCAAGATTTGAAAAATATTATATATGAATTATTCTGTGTTTGATTTAAATACAAAATTTTTATGTACCTCTTGAATAGCCCTTTACGTCATTAGAAAATATTTAAAAGAACATCGTAAAAAACCAAATATATGCCAAATAAATTTTTAACTGGTTACTCTAGTGATAGTTTTTCATCCCTATTATACTCAAATGCTTTGCACTATTCTAATCCTATTTGAGTATCATCTATTGTATTATACATTCGCAGCAAACTTTGATATATTTAATTTTCTTAAGGCCGTTGATGCATCTTAAGACACCAACTTTTTAAACTCTTTTTTAATATTTTATATCTATAGGGAAATTAAACATATAAGTATTGCAGTCGGATTATTGTTGCGTTACCCTTAGTACCCTAAACTATATATCAATGGCGCAAAGCCCAAATCGGGCTAAGGTCTTGCAGTAATGCTAGAGATACTTCATTTCTAGACCAACGGAACACTAGGAAGTGATGTGATCAGCTACACGCTCGTCCGTGATTATTACCCCGATTTGAACTCCGATTATTACCCCGATTTGTACTCATTTACAGCTCAGTGAACTAACTGGTAGTCCGACACCCAATCCCATTCTCGAAAATTAATTGTCAACAAGCGGACTCAAACCTGGTTCCAGGTGCACCAAAGGCAAGTGATCTAGCGACTAAGCCACCCTAAACTATTATCCAATATAATAAAAATAAAATATACCTACAAGTAAATATTTAAACAATAGTAGTTACAGTTCACTGCATTACTGCTTTGAAAAAAAGAGGTATATTCCAAACAACTTTTTTTTACTGATTACTGGACTTAGGAGGTTAGCCTTTAATACACTGTAGTGTACAGTAGTGTAAGCTTATGGATGAGAGGTCAGAAATCGGGCCGGGTATGGCAATGTACTATTGGTTATTAATAGTTATAATTTTTCAGTACTATTGATTGTGACATGATTTAGCAGAACAGCAAAGTTCCCTATAGCAAATCAAGTACCGTCTGGTAGCGCTTATTGTGTTTATAAATCTGATAAGAATGACAACGTATCTCATCTGCTAGATCCTTTAGTAGTGACCCTATTAAATCCTTTAGTAGTGACCCTATTAAGCATTCGGAACTGTTCACAATTTATATTAATATATCGAAGTCAATAGCAACTGGAAAATTTGTAAAAATAATTAATGCGTTGAGTGTGAATTGAACCAACGACATCGCAGAAGTAATGCTTACAAGACCTACTGCACTACCACTGGACTAAACCCGGCCTTAAAAACTTCAAAGATGTCTTATGTGAATCACATTTACAAATTTTATTATATAATTTTTTCTTTCACATATTCAATTCAGTAAATTAGAACAAAAAACGATGACTCTAGAATGCGTTAATACAGAAAATATGATTTACATATATTTTGTACGAATATAAATTTTTTTCATTATTTGTTACTATTATCTCCTTCATAAATAAATTATTAAAAGATTCCATGAAATTAAAAAAGGACTAATCTATAACGTTTTATAATTTTATTTTTAGTTAGGTAAAATATGCTCACGTGGCAAAAAATTAGTGGCTACATGCATCATGCTGCATTTACTGAATCAATGAATATTAGGATTGAATCAAGGACTTTTATTTATCACTATTTAAAACGAAATTGGGAAATCCGTTTGGAATCAGGTTGATATCTACGTTAAAACGCTGCTGTAAATCAATTTGTTATGGTCTTTTCCTAGACATTATACGAATGACTTTAATGTATCCCACTAGTAAATATGTCCCCTAGAAATCTGAAGTTTCTTAGAAGCGGTTTGTGCAGATCTTTGCATATTGTGCTTATTTATACAAAAGCCAAAAAACAAATCGAAAAATCTTTTCAATTTCCAACACAATCTAGTTTGAAATTTAACGATTTTTTCAAACCAATTTCACACAAGACCGTTCAAATTCTATAGACAAAAAAAAAATATTCAAATTCAATTGTTCACTTACCTTTTCCATCTTACTCAGATGTAAAGCATATTTGTCGTGCGCTCTGAACTGCATAAATCTCATATTCGAACTTTGCGATAATTCCGTAATACTTTTTATGCTTGGGAAGAATCTGCAAGAAAAAATTTCGGTTTTCAATGTTCTAAAGGGCATCTTTAAATGCGATTCGACTTACTTAAACATATTTTGAACAGCTACGATTGTATTACAATCAGCCAATGTATCCTCTTCGGCAGAATTGGATAGCTCCTTATTAACAACTACAACGCTTTCGGCTAGCGTTATACCGGCTCGTAAGAGATCATCTAAACAGTCTATAGATCCTAGCATCCAGTACACCTGTTGGTCGAAGGTATATCTTGAAGAATCCATTCCCAAATACCTCTGCGAAATTAGGACAAAATCTTACCAATGGAAAATACGATATTGCATCCAAGAAGGCTACGTCAGGTCTACGCTCCAGGAGAAGGATAATTGGATTTAATGAGGTTTTCGATCGGAAATGAGCTCGTAGTGGTATTATAAAATTATATATTCCATTTGAAGCGTAATCAGCTGCTAGTATTATGGTTTTATTTTGCCATTGGTACTCTTTGGCATTTCGATAGCTGCAATGTTCGCAAACCTGCAATAACAGAAAATATAGAACACTTGGCTTAATTATATCAAAAAACAGTCCCATTCAGTCTGTTCTGCTATTTTTTAATAGAAAATTGATTTCTATCGAAGTTACTATGTGTGTAGTGCATTCGAAATATTACTGTAGAATTTAATTTGCACGATGAGTTACCGATAAAATGTATGCCTACTGGTGTATAATTACACGTGACATAATAATAGATCTAGAGGTATTCAGCTCGTACTGTTATTAAACGTTCCCGAAGCTAAACATAGTATTTTATGCAAGGCCACTTATTTCTTTAACATCATTAAGAGGATGATCACCACAAATCGGACTAGTTAGACTCAGTACAGTGAATAGAACATTTGGTTTTGATTATCGAAAATTGGCAGAATAAAACTTCTACCAACCATCTGGGAAGAACTTTATAAGTCGTCTGAACTAAGTCCGAGAAACGGCTGAAGTTTTTGTGATTTTTTTGAATTTCTTCAGCATGTGTTTTTGACCATCATTCAGCTATTTTATTTCATTCTGTTTGAAATTTTGGGTGGTTGGTAACCTAGTTTAGTTTAATTTTAGGAAGGGGCAAGGCACTCAGCCACTGCGCATACTAGGCACCAAAATGAGCCCATAGCGATCCCTTCAGATTCTCTTAGGTCACCAAACATCCACTAAACAACCCGGATCACTAAAGAACTTGACTAGCTTATCCTGTCCTCTCGACCTCAGGTCCTCCAAATTGTCAAAAACAGTCCAGTACAACCAAGACTACTTACTTGACTAGCTTATGATGCCCTATCGTCCTCAGGTTCTCCAAATTGTCAAAGAAAATACTGCCCAACTACCTCAGTGATATGTTTTTATCCGAAAAATTCAATTTTTTTCCTCTAATGGATTACAAGTAGAATTAGATAAAAAAGTAGAGAAGTATATGTATAAGCCACACATTTTCGAATTTCCAAGGAAGCATCTTAGACGTGTAACGTAAAAGCATCCTATCCATAAAATATCGAGTATACATAATTTTCAGGCTGATCTGAAGCTTCAAGGTTTCACTGCATGTGCCAATTTTTCAATTTATGCACTGTTTGCACTTATCGACTTATGAATTCCTGAATTTAACTGCTCAAAATACGGCAACAAGATTTGAAAGAATCGATTAAATAGTACATAGTACTGATATATCTAAAAGTGACTGAAAGCAAATGTATGTCGTTGTCTGAAAGAACTGCAGAATATTGTGAATAACTTGTGAAATGAGCTGACATACTCGAAACTGGTGTCATTCCTCTACAAGTTCGATTCTGCCCCCGGGAACAAAGGATATTAGGTATGGACAGAATGTTCAGGTGTCAGTTCACACGCTGCACGCTGCATGATAGTCAATTAAATAAAGTTGAACCGTTTTGATCGATACAATTTTATTTATTTTTTATAAGATTAGAATGCATTAGGGTCTTCAATATTCCAACTTCTGTATACGAATAGAACACGTTAGATTTTTAACATGTTACGTTCTTTTAAAATTTAATTCAATTTGGTTGAAGTTAGGTTTTTATTTTAGAAGAGGTCTTGGTTTATATGTATTAAATTTTTTTCAGCATTTTGATCTTACTGATTCACAACAAATAAAAATGAAAACATGCTTCTTTCCTCCCTAAGAAATATTTATCTATACTAAAAGACTATTTAGACTAACTCCTGTATAAATTCTAGGACGAAATCTCACGAATTTCGGCATATTTGTTAGGTCTTTTGAAATATTGAATTAATGGTTCTCCCGACATACATACACACATACCTATGTGTAGGAACTATTTTCAGGATTTTTTTATTTCAACTCCTAAGCTGTATAAAGGGGTTGTTATATCCAATGGCATTTTAAAGATTTTTTCTTTCCAAAGACTACTGCTACTAAAAGAATGTTAAAGGGTTGAACACGTCATGAATTTCATCATATGGGTCTTGGGTCTAATAAGACAATGACTTAAACTACTTAAGGAATTTTGAACAATCAACGTCTAAGTGCATTCTATGTACAATTAATCGCGTAAAAACGGTTTTTCACAAATTTTTCAAATTGATTTTATCTTTTACACGCTTTGCATGCAATCGCCTAAAATTTTTAAAACTAATCCCCGAACAGATGAAATGGAGGATTTATCCCTACGGGAAGTGCAAGGGGTTTACGTACGTTCTCACAGATATGACGAAATTCGAGATGTATTATATTATTTGATCATCTTTGAACTATTTCTCCAGACTGCCTATTATGACAGAGTAAATAAATCTGCTGTCTGTGTAGGCGTAACTTTATCAATTTTTGGGTAGAAGTCTGAAACGCATTTTATGATGAGATTCAGTGTACATATGTAGGTTACTAAATAAATGCTATTACTGATAACGTTTGCCCTCCTAGTTATTCTTTAAGTTGTCTGTCGCACAGTATTTGACGCCGCATTTCAGCATAAAGCAAAAATCTATAATAGAAAATAATAATTTTAAACATCACCTCACTTCCACGAAACCCCTGCTACAAAATTTTAGGGTAGGACATTTTTTTGATATTTCAGATCGATTACAATACTTAATTATTAAAAAAATAATTATAATTCTTAAAAAAAAAACTAAAATTAAGACACTTATTGCCGCCAACTCGGGAAAGGCCGTCATGTGTGTTTTCTTAAACGTTTTCTTTACGAATCTAAATACAGCATTATACTAAGATCAGTACAACAACTTTAAGTTAATTTAAACTCCTGCCAATTTGTAAGGGCAACAAAAAAATGCAAGCTTACCTGAGCAAGTTGTAAACAACAGAGTGGCTTCTTTTCCTTGAGCAAATAACATAGTGTTGGACTCACTCCAATGAACGGTGAAACAGGTGGAAATCCTTTTATAATTCTGTTAAAATAAACATTAATTATAGAGATAAATAGTTAAAATGTCTCCAATAACGACGCTAAGTTTTGATTTTGTAATTTCGTTTGAAGACCGGTAAATTCAAATAACGACACAAGTAAGGAAAAATAAAACTGTACAAAACGTATAACTGGAAGGCCTTAGAATACAAACAATACTTAGAACTAGTGCTTGACTAATGTCTATTTAAGCCTTATAATATTCAGCATGCACTACTTAATCACATTGATGGACAACACTGCCACGATTCTAATACACCGGATATTTCATTAAACAAATTAAATTTTTATAAACTTTAGATGGAATTACAACCTAGCATAACATATTGTATGTAGTCTTCAAAGTCTGATAGAACAAAGCTGGACTGTCAGTAGAAGAACAACAAAGGTACACACCATCAAAGCACTTATTGGCAAATTAAAAAATAATTTTTGGAAAATATGATTTTAGTTTTTTTTTTTGATCAGAGAAGCGCATTTTGAAGGCAATTTTGAAATTGCAAGCGATGTAACTGGGTAGCCCAATAAAATTTATTTATAATTTTTTGCAACATATTTTTTTTTTTTTTTGTTAACGTTGTAAATTTATTTTTGTTTCATTTGAACGAGAACGATGAAATTTTTCGGTCGGGACTAAAACTTTTGAGAGGCATTTTTTTTTTGGTTTGCTGACTAAATACACTTACCGGGAACAGTCTGCATGCCATGCAGGGGGTGGACAGTGATTTGATGATGATGTAGCCGATGTTGGTGTAGTCGTTGTACGATTTCGGCTATCATTTGCTGAACTACAATAATGATTTGACTCATCTGATGAGCTCATTACAAGCGAATAAGTACGTAATTGTGAAAAATTACCACTGAAGACGCTACATATGGGATTATCGAGGAGGATATACAACAGGTTGGATGGTTTTATAGTTATTAAGTATTGTTATAGACGCAGAATATATAAATAAAAAAATAAAAAAGAATAGTGTATAGTAATGACGGTCTAGAAAATGTTACATTAAATCGAATAAAAATTACTCAAGGAAGCAGGATGGGATTTGAATAGTTAGTAGTGCTGTGTAAACATTTAGTATAATTTTATTATATGGATATATTAATGCAAAATACTACATTTAATAAAAAAGCGAACCACATAGACTATGCGCGGTATAAAGTTCATATCTTATGTTTATATAAAACAGAAGAAATATTTACAATTGGTTTTCTTTTACAACGAAATCTGCAGATTGTTGTAAGTTTTATTCAAAGCCTGTAATGCGAGGACAAAGGTTGAATTGTAATTGAATGACATGCATTACCGAAATCGACTGCATTCTTAGTAACCTTCTATTTATCTACCCATTGCCATATCGCGCCATAATTCGGTATCCCTAGGGGATTGAATCTAAAATAATGCTTAAACTGGGTTTTCCCCAATTACATTTAAATACTTTAGTTGTGAACTCGAATTCAATATATCGTTAGACCTAAGAAATATGTCGGAATTCGTGAAAACGAAAACAACCAATATCCACACCACTCGTTCTCTTCGGTGCACATTTCATCTGATTGGGTCAGATCGTCGAGTTGATTGTTCGGGGCATTTGTGCACGTATTTACGCTACATATTTGTGTGTTTACTGTGCTCCCGCTCATGATCCGCTCGTCGTACAAAAAACTGGAGGGAAAAACTTGTAGGGAATTTAGTCCTTTACAACTTTGCCATGCAAATATGTCACCTATTTTTAATAAAAATGGTCGAAAAGTTTAAAAAAAATTCACGATCATCACATTCGTGTATAGATGCAGACAAAGTCACCAGCTCTTCATTCTAGAACAAGTGTTGCCAAAAACAAACATTCTTCCAATCAATAATAAGAAAAAATTCTGCAAAAATTTTGTACACGTCGATGTTAAGCTCCCAGAATTTTTCTAGGTCATATTTCACTGAAAATATTTGAACAGTTGTAAGTCGTGTGGTTTTAAGGCCATAATTCGATATGGATCATGGGACGGTATTTGTTAGTTGCAATTTCTTATTAGTATTTTCTTGAATAGATTTCACAATCGCCTTCCCATTACATACTACAGTTTATATCGATCATTGGTGGTGCCCCCTTTTCCACAGCCCCTATTTTGGACACAGATCCTTTACTATTAGTAGTAATTAGTTTGATGCATTAAACCGATTCAAGCCAGCTCACAAGGTTTACTATTTCCGTAATTACATTTCCCACTCGCATCAAATTGTCATATATTATTTTCGCCAAAAACAAATCAATGGACTTTAAACCATCTGCGGACACTGTGAAAAAAATTCGGAACAGATTTTAATCCATAATTTTCCACCATGGTCCGATTAGTTTCCGCTAGAAAATTTCTGCTATATCACGAACTACATTTCAGTGTTGAAACAATAAAATGAATGTGTCATGATGATGTGTATAAGTCAGGCATTGTTCTATGATTGAAATTTAATATTTAATATCTGCCGGAATTTTGCGTCACGTTTGACCGTGTACGAGAATCCAAAAATAGTCACAAATTTCATTGCTGTGCAAGGGGTTTTAGTCATAGAATTGAAGTTAAAGTTCTGATTTTTAAAAACTTTTAAATCATATCAAAATAGGTACTCTGTGAAATTAATTAATTAAACTGTTTGTTCTATCGAACAAAAGTTTCTTACTAATCGAAGCGCCCTATTGTTTGCAAATATACACTCTATTCTTAAAATACAGCGCAAAGAAGATGTTTTCCTTTGAATAGAATCCGATGAAGAATTCTTCATTGTCTTTAAAATAGAACGTAGCTATGCCATCCCAACATCTTTAAGTTAGTACAATCGAAATTTTACACTGACCTTTATCAAATTTTATGAATTTCGTATTATTTCGGTACAATAAAAATATTGTCATATAACTATTACTATATTTCGAAGAAACAAAGAATTTAGCAATCTTTAAACGTAACTAGAATTTTTTCTTGCCTAATTTAGTCATATATGAGCTACTGCAAAAATAGGACTGATAGGCGATGGTGGTGTTTCGTTTTCACGAGATTAAATTAGGCTAGAAAGTTGAAAATAATTCCACACATGTCCGTATACAAAATTATTTTTGAAAAAACAAAAAATTACCTTAGATAGACTCCATTCTGTAATATATATTTTTTGAAAAGTAAGTACGAAAGTTGGAGTTGAGCTAACGTAAGGAAAGTATTTTATTTTTCAATCTCAAGAACGGATCTTAACTGTTTCGGGGTATGGCAAGCTCCGTAAAATCGATACTTGACTCTTACCTTTAGCCATTTTAGTGTAAGATGCTACCCAGAAGTGTCGTATAAGGTGTCACTCAAAAAAAAAAAAAAAAAAATGAAAAATTCTACAGCGTAACTTAAAGAATTGAACTCCTTATTCAGTTCCCCTAGTCATCACAGGCTGGCGGAATGGCGCTGTTAGCCACGTAGTATACTGGATAAAATCATCGAACTATTGTGACATAAAAGGTATTCATACAAAGTCGATATTATTGCGCTTATATCGTATGTGAATAGTAGAGGGTGTTATACTTTTTGTATTAGTGTTTTTGTGATATAAATACAAACAGTGTCTGAATGGGAACCTAATTTAGCTGTGTGTCAAACAAAATCAATTTTCATTAAAGTTTATATGTTGTGAAATTTGAAATGCCAAAACTGGACTTCTGCTCCTCTTCTACACATTTCGTTTGGGTAAACTCAAAATTCCTGTCAATTTAAAGTTGTAGAATTCCACATACTGATCTACTTCTTTCTATCAATTGCCTCGCGCTCAAATAGTAGGTTGTACGAGAACCTTTTTTTTTTTTTTGTTGAAAAGTTGTCAACCTACAGTTTCGACAACTCACATCAACCTTAAAGTTTTTATACCCTTCTCGCTATATAGTACACACACTCTATTATTTACACACATCCGATTTTCATGCAGTTTTATTTGAAAAGGGTACACATATCAGCCATTGGGGGTTTCAATCAACTACATCACGATACCGATGTAATTCTATCCAGAAAGGATACTTTGACTCAAACATTGAAAAATCGTATTACTTGTGTTGTATACTCCAGTCGAGAACAGAAATGCAAAGTAAGAGTAAGGAAATTCAAAAGAAAATGATAGCATGTATGCGTGAAAAATGAGAGATAGAAAAAAGTGTAGCATTACAGAAACGAAAACGGGAATAACATTATTGAATTAAGAACAAATCAAAAAAAGAAAAAACCGTTTCTATTGATCTAGAAAAACTGTAATGGTTGACGTGTAGATGGCTCTGTTTGCGGTAACGGTAAGTGTAAGACCGCCCTTGTCTCGACAAACAACGGTATGTTGAAAATGCGCGACTTATGAGATGTAATGGTGCAGTTATGACACGTACGAAACATTTTAAAGTACTTACGCTATTTTCTCGGAAGGCGATCGCCACGGTACGTCATCGTCAAGTTCATCGTCACTTTCGTCACCTTCGTCACCCTCATCGTTACCCGATATACTGAACGATGACGATGTAAACATATCCGGTACCGGTAAAATTGACGGTCTTCTACTTCCTGTATGATCCGAAATGGTATCATATCCTTTAGCATCTCAGGGTTTGTATCCTTGCTCAAAATTCAACTTACCTCGTCGCTGATTCAAGACATCGGGACTAAGGAGGTTGGGGTTGCTTTGCTGAGGTACGTCCAAATGATTGCCAGTTGATAGAGTCGAATGTGGCGGCGTGATGAGCGTTGTCGCTTGCGTTGTTGGCGTCGTAGTCGTTATAGTCGTTGCTGCCATCTCCTTAAGATTTTGCTTCGATTCGGAAATCACAACCGCCGTCGCATGTTCGGTAGCTATAAAATGGGAGAAATGTATCGTAGATTCAGTTGATTTTAAAATAATGCCACTTAAAGTGTTATGTACAAGTAGAGAGAATTGCAAAAGATTTTAAGACGCATGCTTCGTGTAAAGTCCTACATAGAAATTGAACTAGGCACAACATAAAAGTGCAGGATAAAGGCAAAGGGTTGAAAATTCAAAGGACTACAGAAAGATATGCGGAGATTTTCTGGGAGGATAGTTTTTCTAAAGTACATCGGTAAGAACTTATTTCTTCATTCAAGTCGGAACGGTAAGCAATTCTAATATATGCCGTTTTTTTCGGTGTTCGATTTGTGTTTCGATTCGTGTTTTGTAAGAAAATGACTAAGAGTATTGGGAAATCATGCAGAATCGTATGTAATTAAAACTCATCAAAATTTACATTCAAATTTATTTCTTAATACTTGGGGTTTTACTACTGATGGTCTACAATCAAATCGTAATTTATTTTTAAATTTTCTTCCCCTAAAGCAAAGTAAAGACATACCTTCATTACTTCTAAATTTTAAAATGTAGATGAAATTAAATATTCAAAAAAAAACTTATACAAATATCTACCCTTCCTAAAGAAGGGTCTGAATTATTCACACAATCAAATAGCCTGGTTTCGTTTTTATTAGAAATGATCAAAGTTTAATTTCCTTGAATAAAGTGAGGAAGGCTTGGTGAATCTTCGACTGGAGAAAATGCTTCATGTTTAGAGAGCTAACCAAATTCATTGAAAGATTTATTTGACAAAAAACTTTAGCTAGAGAAGGTATTTAAAATTGTGTTGAATTTGGTCGGAAAGACGGCAGCTTTTTAAGAAACAGTTTCATGTTTCTTATGCATCAGAGGATACATCATACTATTAATCTTATTTTAATCTTATCACCGGTCAATTTCTTTGCTTTGAATGTTGACTGATGATTTCACTATAGTTAAAGTTCACGCCTCTTGCCTTGTGCGGATTCGAAAGACAAGCGTTGATCAGATTTAATCTTTTGTATCGTTCTGTATTTATTTTGCCAAAAATCATGGTCCTCCCGTAAAACCTTGGAAATTTTTTCAAATGTTAATAAATTTCATAAGCCTAACCACAAAACCTCTTCTTATTGAACGAATTCGAAACGTACATATTAAAATCGCGTGTTGTCGAAAATTTCCATACTAATTGAATTTGATATGTAATTTTCCGCTTCTTAGAACAATTCAATTCCTGTAAAGGATTATTCAGAGCAGGACAACGTGTTAACAGAAGTAATATAAATTCCCTGCCAGTAACCGGAAAATTGAATATGTGAACGTTACACGTTATGGGAAAATTTTAATTTAGCAAGTGTTGCATATTTATGAGCCTGGAAATATACGTCCATCAGCTACAAGTGTTCTTGGTAAATATTAATATTTGTAGAATTTTATCAGTTCCACTTAATTATTAAACTCGTATATTCCATCGAGGCTCAAACATGGCACAACAAATTGATTTAAGAGGGCTCTTTATACGTTTTTATATTGCGCATCGTAATATTTTATGGAAATTAAATTTTCTTTATTTCTGTCCTATGTCTTGCTGCTGTGTACTTTGCGGTATTTTCTTTTGGTACTACCAACAAGAAATTATTTCCAAGTCTACGTAAATGAAAAATGCGAAATAAAGTGTTCATGGTGTGGAAAACAGCTTGATTATAACATGTTCACTTTAGCAATTTTGTATTGCCTACAAAATGGATAACTGAAGATTTGATAAAACACAAACAGATTTTTTAAATCAAGACAATTTTTCCGATCTTTAACTAACACGTTTGTTGCAAATTCGATCAGAAAAATTTGACTGGTGCGGACTGTGGACTGTCGCCTTATAGAAAAAGAAGTAGAATTCATCAATCCTAAACTTTAATTTTTGACGCAAATATATAATTCAAAGGTATATCGACACTATTGGTCGATCTCTTTTAAAAACTAAGGATACAGTTTGCAGATAAAAGTGAAACTATTAAGGATACTGTACCTGTAGAAAATAAGGTACCGAAAAATGGAAAATCATAAGTATTGCTAAGCGTCGCTACTAAAACAACTAAAATATATTCCTATAGTCTATGCGGTGTGACTAAATACTTACACCCATTTTTGTTTTTTAAGAAAAATTTACGGGATTGCTCTAATAAAATTCAATCTGTATTTTATGCGGAAAGTCTGAAAAATTCTTTTAAAACATATTTTTCATTTTTGTTTTTTAAGAAAAATTTACGGGATTGCTCTAATAAAATTCAATCTGTATTTTATGCGGAAAGTCTGAAAAATTCTTTTAAAACATATTTTTCAATGGAAAATATTTCTAAACGAGAGTCAAACTGAATAAAAAAAAAATTTATATCTTCCTCACTATTTAAATAAATAAAATATTAATTTTGAGAAATTAATTTATAACGAGGTAGTCCCTACAATTAAATAAGCGCTGGATAATTTCCGCAAGGAAAATTTAGGGTAGGTCTATTGTGAAGTAAATGGAGATGAATAGTTGAGGTCGAGTTGGAAAACGTGGATAATAGGAAAGTTCTTAAGGTCTTTCCGTGGGTTTTAAAAAAAAAAAATTTTTTTTATAAATATTTTGGACTACGATTAATAGAACTAGAGACTGAGTGTCCCATTGAACAATTTAAACTTATGTAAAAATCAGCTTGTAATCATTTAAATAAAAAAAAATTAAATTCAAAAAATATTCATATAATAAAATCTCGTATTTGAAAAAAAATCATGACTTTGTAAAAGTACAATTTTTTCCACTTCCATTAGGATAATGAACGAATGACGAGAACATCACAAAATTAAAATTGAATGAAACAATTCAGAACTTCGAAGTTCCTCAGCGAGTTTTAATTTTAAATTCGCAAGTATGAAAGATAAATTATAGGGATCTTGTCACGGTGTGACATACATACGATAATTTGACGGAGAATATGTAAAATTGGGCTTATAAGGTCGTCATGCATATATGAAAAATAGATTAATAAATCGCTGGAGCTCAGAAGGAAAGTATGTTAAGTGCAAAATTTTAAAGTTTCTGGGAAGTATTTTCAAGCTAGATTTACAATTCATTTTGCTAAGCTAAGCCCAAAAATATTTTATAATTTTAATTTTATTAATTGTTTTTAATTCTTCGCGACTGAATCGAAAGTATATTTAAGCTAATTTTGGACTTGACACATTTTGATTCTAAAGGAGATATGTAGATTTTTGATTTCTTTCTACTGGACATTATATTTATTTATTTTATTTCGATAACGCTTTAAAATATTTTTAAAATCTATATCATTTAAATACTACACAAAGCACGAAATGTATTAGCAATTTATTATTCCTAATTAAGAATTAAGATATTTCGATCGTTTAATTTGTTTAATTAATTTAATTTTTAATTAATTAATTTTTTAGTAATTTGTGCAGTAAAGAGGAGCTCAAAAATCTACATTTAAAGCGCAAAAGATTGCAGGCAGTAGCATATTTTCAAAATAGACGAATAAGGGACGCATTCAAAATTAAAAAAATTGGTTTGATTTAATTAAATTCTTTTTTTTTTAAGTTAAAATTTTTTTGAAATTTTTCGGGTGGGCACACTCACGGACGGATAATGTTGTAAAATCACTGTCAGATGGATGCCTTTTGATTGGCGTTCCCGTACCAGAGTCTAAGCTAGGACTGTGGGGTACACGAACACAAACAGATGGCACTGGTGCCATATGTGGATTCACTGTGGTCATGGTGGTGGTGTTGTTGTTTATTGTTGTTCTAACTAAATTAATTTATTAATTAATTAACACAAAATGCTTACAGAAATTCTATTAATTGCAATCAAATTTTTTTTTATATATTTTTTTTAATTATTCGCAAATTATTATTAATAAATTAATTTTATTGGCAAAAGTTTCAATGTTAATTGTTTCAAACAAAAAATATATCTATTTTCTATATTCGCTGCTAAATTAAAACAAACACGAAAAATATAAGATTTTTAATAATGAAAGCAACAGTTAATAGAAAACACTTAAAACAGAGAACTTAAGTTTTTGTTAATTTTATTGTTTAAGATTTGCTTTAATTATACGGTGCTGAAAATTAATGCAAAAACCAAAAAAAAAAAAAGGATTTTATACAAACCATCTTTTGTGGGTTCCGGTGTTTGAGTTTGATTTTGATTCACAACAAACGCTGAATTCTCCTCTTTTGTTATGCTCATATAATAGCAAGTATCGTCCTTTTTCATTATATGCCTAGGTCCTGGATTCAGGAGAATTGTATCTTCGTAGAATTCGGGTAGTTCAGCGGGCCGAACTCCCACTAAGGCTACACCATATCTGAAGAAAAAATTCAAAATAATTATTATAATTGGAAGTTTGTCAATTGCACGTCTTAAGGATACGGAGCATTCCTTACTTTCGATGTGAATGAAAACTTGCATAGGTGAAACTTTTTCCTTCGTATTCGCCGAAAAATCGACTATCACCCAGAACGATGTGATAAATTTCATTTCCGGAACACTTGCCATAGAGTCGATGCCACTCTTCGGGCGACTGTTGACCCTCTCTGCAACAATTCAAAAGAAATTTATCTTGAGACACTATTTACCTTTTTTCGCACTTGAATGAGAAATTCAAAAGGGACGGCCCTTATCAAACGCCTAGCTTTTATTTCTACGGAAAAATAACAAACAAAAAACCTGAAGAGTACTCGTACGACGACTTTGAATTACTAAGCCAAAGCCCATAAACTCAAGTTGGAAATTCTTTTCAAAACATTCATCGTACCGAATTAACGGTTGCTTTGACCCTTTATCCAAAACCTCTAAAAAAAAATTGAAAAGATAAACAAACTTGTTTTTTTGTCAAAGCTAAGAGAAAAAATAATGATAGCTTTCTATGAAGGTAAGTAATCGAAAAAGAAATGATTTTCACCTTTTTTGATTGCGGCGACCTGAAGAGCCCCACAGACAAGCGAACATATCAACGAGATACCTGCGAGATTCTAGCTGGTTTCACCAATTAAATTCAGATGTTAAAGAACCTCTTTCAGGACATTATCATAATGGTTTGCGACTTGGATAATATTGCCTTTCGTTTGAGATTTGGGGCGCATTTGTCGGTTTCATCACGGGAAGGCATAGGCTCATCATGCCTATTATCGGAAACACTCTGACAGCTGGTGGTATTGCTAATGACTATTCTAAACAGCGATATTGAAAGCTATTTTATTATCTGTAAATTATATTTTAGTGAAATTCTTGCCATCGCATCCTTATACTAATGATAGATGGCACTGAAGATCACCTAATATTTCAACCAATTTGGTGGAATTTTCGGTTATTTGCTTGGATATATGAAGTTCAACGCTAAGTGCGAAGACTTATTTGTCAAATTTTATATGACGGTGATCAGAACTAACAAAAGATTAGGAACGGAAGCCTAAATCCTCCTGTTTTGCAAATAGTTAATTATTAACTAATTGGAAAAATGTACTATCAGAACTTGCATTAATATTTCGTTTATTTTCCATTTGAATTATTAAAGAATGAATATCATTAGATACACTCGTACAATACAGTACAATACAAACACTATTCATCTATACAAACAGAATTAATTATTTCAATTTAAATCTGTGTGTTTTTTAAAGCCGGCTTTACTATAATCTCTATAAATATTTCTAAACAGAATTTTAAATTTATCTATGAATTGCTGACCCCATCTTAAATGGGCTCTGAATATAAAATGGTCACATTTGAGATTAGTTGCATATGGTATCACATATGTTAAATTTAAACGAATAAATTATATTTGGTTTGTTTAAAAAGTGAGATCTAGAAAAAATTCACTACAATTTTTGTTTTTAACTAATTCCAGTAACTAACAAAAATTAACTTAAACAAAATACTTACTGTCCACGTGAGGTATGTAGTAAAAGTGTAACTAACGTACTAGCACCAGGGCAGGTGCAATTATTTGCTAAAAGTGCATATTTAAATTCATCTTCGCACACTACATGTTCGGCAAATTTCACATGTAGCTTGTGTTCTGGCCTGGAAAAAAGAAACACCTTAGGTAACAATTTGATCAAAGAAAAGTTCTTCTGAAAGAACGAAGAATTCCCGAACTACTTACCTAAAAATTTGCACATATTGTGGAACACTTGGAGCAAAGTCTTTCACAGCCCACGATCGCAGTATCGTATGTTCATCGGCTGCAGTTTTATCAGCGTAATTCCGTGCTGCTAAAATGAAACACGCCTCAGCCTCGTTCATCCTTGCTCGTGCCAAGTCCCCGTCCTTTAAGCAAGATCCCTGTAAAGGACATGCAGTTATAGTTTAATTTTGCCTGTAGCAGATTTTTGCTCAATGCACAAGACGTTACTAAGATAAATAGGATATGGGAAGATGTGCAAGGTTTGCCGAGAAAAGGATGTTCTTTTAGTCGTTTCTTAAGCACAATTTTCTACGTGTCAATTTGTTCTTTTCAAAATATGTTTCGTTTCGTTCCAGTCACATAGACTTGAATTTTATATGAAGCTTGTCAAACATTTGCATGACCTATCTTCCTTGTCTCGTTTGAATGTCACTCCATATCCAAAGCTTTAATGCAGTTGTCCTAACAGTTGATGCACTTTACATATGTGCCCAATTACGGTGTCTTATAAATATTAAATAACTATGCTAACGAACCCCTTTGGCAATAGTTTCTATGCCTGAGTTCGTAATATTTCATACATGAACAGCTCCTAGTCAAACAACGTTTCACGCTTTCATCTTCACTTTGTGACTTGACCAAGTTTGGATATGGCTTCGAATGCAATATTCTTGGCCACAACTTTAATATTCATATCGACTCAGGACCTTATGAAATTTTACTGCTAAAATACCGATAAACTTAAACTTACCTGAATATATATAACACGTTGTGCCCAGATAGGTACTTGAAGAATCATTCGCATCGTAGTGTCCAATTCCATTGGACTCAAAAGGACCACGTAGTAGTCCTGTAGGAGCGGATGGGCATAGAATTCGTTAAGGAAGTCCATGATAGTGTCGGCATGTAACGTTGTCGAACAGACAACGACATGCTTCTCGCTTTGAGCACGATGTGACGAATAGCTCCCGCCCAGCTTTTGTCGTTCCATCCATGTAAAGGCCAGTTGCTCAAACTAAGGAAAATTTAAGGGAAGATTGAACGGTAAGACACAGTTAAGCTATTTTATTCATAAACTTAAAAGATATGAAAACACTTTCTCTGCTTATTGCTTAATCAACGCAGATTCTGAATTGATACCCAATTTTTAGATATTGCCGTGGGACCACCACCGAAGCCATCCACCCTGTGGTAAAATTTTTTTCTCGTGATGCGACATCCGAGAAAAGGTCGAAAGACGGCAACTAGAAGTACCGCGCAGTGGTAACACTTGATCTCAAGGATGCCTGGAACTCAGTTATCTAGTTGCGAATCATGGAAACAGTAGATAGTTTCAGCGTGCCGGGATATCTACAGCGAATCATAGCTAACTATTTTTAAGAAGGAGTACTTCTGTATGACAACAAGGATGGCGTCAAATGCTAGACGTTTAGCGAGGAGTTCCACAAGGCTCAGTGCTTGGTCCAACATTATGGAACATCATGTATAATGGCGTTTTCACCATCGATCAACCCACGGATACCACATTGATTGGTCATGTGGATCAAATCTAACTGGAGTTATTAGCGAAACACATTCACACTTTGGAAGTTCTGTCCAATAATGCGATCGACAGTATGCGCGATATTATATTCGATCCAAGTCCGTGGTATCTTCGGGTTCTAAGCGATACTCGTATGTCCTTCAAGAATTATTTTCTGGCGACCAGCGAAAAAGTTTCAAGGATCAAAGGTGCACTCTCACGCATCATGGAAAGGACTTCACTCAAGCATGTGAAAACTTTTAGCAAGTTCGTGACCCAACTCCATAATTCGAAACATACAAGAGTTCCTTCCTTCCAGATAGGGACGCCATATAAAGTACAGACATCTTCACTAAAAAGATTATGCAATCAGAAATTCATTCTTACTACTGACTCCAGTAAGAAGAAAACCCAAACTTATTCTAAATTCCAAGCCCTTCTGGCAAAACAAACATCTTTAATGTTATCACAAGTCACACCTTTACACCTTTGGAAATTTCATACTTTCATAGTTTACTACCTAGAAATAAAACATTCATATAGGTCATTTCAGGAATCACGACTTCTACGCACAATACCGCTCTTGATTTTTTTAAGGAGTTCTAAAAAACTAAAGGACTATATAATTACCATATAGTCTTGAAATAAATTGTTTAAAATGGCTCTTAAAAGTTCCTTCGGGCGCACAAGACAAATTGCTTAGTTCATAATCATATCTCTGTATTAATTCCAAATTTTGACTGCCACTGGAAATTGGATTCAATTTCAAATTTTAAATTTTTTTAAAACTTTTGTATGGTGATACTGAGGAGAGTTTTTAAACACTTAGTTCTGTACCAAGGACTATTAAAATATTAACAACATTTTCTAGTACTTTGCATTCCTATTAAATTCCAAATTGTTTTAATTTTAGTCCCTTTTCACGTAGATGGCATTTTCCTGCCCCGGCTTTGGGTATGTTCCGGAATACACCACCAATTTCCATTAAACCTGATCTGATTGTAGTATATATTGACTTGTATGGTAAGCAATTTGATCTCAATTAAATTACTTTGATAAAAAAATTTATGCGGCAATATTTCGATTAAGATAGTCGACCTGAACTAATTTGGTTAAATAAGAAGAAAAGCTCATTACTGTCCTACGCAAGATAAACATGTGTGTTTTATTTGAAAATAGTCTCGTATGTCCAAACAAAATGACCTATTAAATTAGAAAACATTGCCGAAGCATAACAGCATAATGTAGCATAGGAGCACGAATTACGTTCCTGTATGCTACACGGGAACACGAAACTTACCTGAGTCGGTAAGACAATTAATGCGACACAAATCATGATGACCATATAAAGCTGTGATGGCCATATGTCAGGAACAAAATCGCCATAGCCAACGGTTGAGAATGTGACCACTACATAGTAGGTGCTCTGGAATAGGTTCAAATGACGATGTCCAGCTCGCTGAAAGTGCTGAATACCACAAACGCTATAAAAGAAAAATAGGGAAAAAAATGTTTTTTATGAAGAAATGGATGTCGTTGGAATTTATCACGTACTACGTAATAATAACAAAACATAATGAAACCGAGGAGACTACTCACCTGGTAAATACAAGACACAATAATGTTGCCGACAAAATTGTCAATTGCTGTGATAAGGCAGACTGAGATTTCTGCATGGCGCGATGAAGATCGTTCTGAAAGTTTTTTATTAGATATTTTTATTCTTATTAATAACAATAAAGTGTTGGACCTCAACAAATCATAATTTTTTCGAGGATATTTTATGAATCGGAACAAGTTTTATAAGCACTGTATTTTATCTTGATACTATTTAATTTATTATTGCTTAAACTAAAATGCTAAACCACTACCATATCCCAAAATAAAATATCATTTGAACACAAAAAAATATTCACTCTTATTTTTTAAAAACATTCTTGTGGGACAACGCGAAATGGTTATAAACCAGAATGCCTAATTTTTTAATTTCGCCTACTGAAAAATTCAACAAGGTTTGAAGAGCCACCAGAACGATAGGATGTAAAGAACTTAATGAATACAATTTTTAAAATTACATTAAATAATTCGGTAGAATATGTCAACGGCTGGTATCAACCCATTTCGTAGTAAAGAGAAGAAATGAAGAGTGTGTATCAGTATCAGCATCGGTTTCACTATAACTACTGTTCTGTTGGTCTAGTAATGAAGTAACTCTGGTATTACTTGAAGGCGTAGGCCCAATTTGGGCTATTGTACCAATGATTATTATTGTTATCACTATAACTATCAGTGTATATATCTGTATCAGTATCAGTATCAGCATCAGTATCAGTACCAGCACCGGTACCAGTACCGGTATACGTAAAAGTATCAGTGTCACTCTCAGTTTCAGTATAATCAGTACCAGCATAAATATCCGGTACTGATACATACTGTATCACTTTGAGTTTATAGTTTCATAGAATTGAATAAAAAATTTCAATTGAGCACCATTGGTATTTGCTTTAGTTATTTTATGTACAATTAATTTTCGGCAATATAATGAAGATAAATGTTTTTGGTTATATAACCAAACGTGGTTAAAAAATCAATTGTTCACTAATAGTGCAATGCAATTTAAAATTCGGTAATTACTGAAAACTTTGCAAATAATACTAAACAACACAGACCAAGGCTCGTATATTGATGTTGGATTACTTAAGGACCATCAACAAATATTGACGTTTATTGCCACAAAAAGTGGGCAGCGTGAATTTAAACAAAAAATTTAAATCAACGAATTGAACATTTAAAGTTCATAGGTATAAAATCGAAGCCGATATTCCAAGACAACTAAAATATTTGTCGGAATTCGTGAAAACTTACTCAGCACTCTCCTTGGGATGAATATCAAAAAGTACACAATTGACGATTATACCTATAATTGAAACACATAAAAGCCAGAATGAATTTAATATTTTGAAAACGAAATTAGACCTAAGGAATATGGCGGAATTCGTGAAAACGTCAACAACGCCTTTACTCACCCATAGGGGCAAAACATCAAAAAATTCGAAAAACTGTTTCTAGGCGCTTATATAGAAAGCCCTAAGATGTAAAAATAATTTGATACCTTAATTTCATATATTTTATGCATATATGAAACGAATTGGTGACGAAATTGGTGAAAGATATGGTAGAATCCCTTTTCAGGGCAAACTTTTCGGCCCGATCTTTTCTGTACACCAATAAAAATTTTTTTCTCTTATTTATTCTGTAGTACATCAACAAATGCCAAGTTCATAGTTTTTAGGATAAGCCCTTCCTGAGATTTAAAACACTACCCTCTACCCCCGTACTTTACTACTCTTATATTTTTTTCATTTTTAAATACCACTGTCAAACATTATTCAGTTTTTTAGAAATAACAATCATATTTTCATCCTACCAAAAAATATCAAAATAATATTTCATCATATTTATGAGCTACGCACCTTCAAACGCCATAGTCTATGATGGACAGACGATTTTTTTTTTCAGGGATGGACGTGAAAATACTAAATTTCAGGGTCACCAATTTTTTTCAAATTTCATGTCGATCACAATACGTTACTATTAAAAAGTAATAAAGTAATTTTTTTATTTTTTAATAATGTAGCTTAGTAGCTACTTGTCGACATTCAATAGATTTATTTACGTTCAATTTCAGCTTCATATTCAAATTTATTACAAAATGATTTTCTATGAGAAATTAGGAACAAATTACATAACCGTCAGGTATTATGCAAGTTCTTTTCCTAATATGGTAAACGAAAATGAATTTTTAGTACAATGTACATGCAAAGGCTGCCGACAATGCTCCCAACTAACTTTAATGAACAAAATTGCAAATTAAATAAGTTGTATGCACAACAACACAATTTTATTCCTGGTGCCGTAAGCTGTTCTGTAGGAAAATATGAATTGCAATTTATTTCGCTTTAATTTTAAATTGTTTCTCTAATAGTTTCTCTAATTAGATACTAAGTATTAAGGAACTGGCGAAAACTTCAGAATGGAAACTGAAAGACAAAAGGTGGTTGAGTCTGGGATAGGTATTCTGGTAAACTTTCATTAAAAAGTATGAATACAATTACAAAAGGATTATTTTTCGCTAATAACTTGATTGAAGGAAAAGAGACATCTACTTATATGACATTTTTGGAAAGCTAAGTACGTCTCACCAATAGTAAAGATAAACCAGATCAAAGCCAGCGAAAATATCAACACCAATTCTAGTAGAATTAATAGCCGCTGAGCCCACACGTACTTGGAGACCAAAATTGCAAAAGCTGCTAAACCGGCTATATGTGTTTTCAAAGAGCTATAGTAGCAGTGCTAATTGTGTTTCTGGTTTTAGTCAGCGAAATTCCATGAGAATTTTTTGACTGAATGTGTGACTTTTATTTCAGTATAATATTTCATCTAACTGATTTTCAACTTAAAGAAATTTGAAAAGAATTGTTGAAAATTTGTCTGATATTTTCTTTTACTTAAACGAATTTTCTATAAGAGCAATAAACAAGTTACGAGTAAACGGATCGAACTACATTGTTTTGATGAATGTAGCTTTGTTAAAATGAAGTGTACGTAAATTCTTAGAACATAAAAATTATTAAAAGGAAGCGGCTAAATTTTCACTCTTTAGCAGAAATAAAAATTATCAATTGGGAACAATTTAACATTTATAGTGGAACAGAATTAATCTAGTCCCAAAAATATTCAGTGGCACGTCGAGTTGAGCAAGGGAATTAAATTGAAGGAAAATTAATGTCCTTAACATTTAAGGGAGTAATTATTGTTCATCTCCATTTCCTTTATAAGCGGACAAAAGGCATGCACAATCCTTGTTCATACAACACAATCCAGAGCATTAGCGTTTTCCGAGTCCTTGGTTATTCCTTGAAATTTCTTTCCGAATGTTCATAATAATGTATTCCTTAGTCGACTCACAATACGTTTCCCTACGTAAACCAGAGCTTGATTGCAACTAAGTTGATTTCATTTCTGAATCTCAAGTCCATTCTTGGACTGTCCAGTCATTGCCCAAACTGGGCGAAAAAGACAATAATTGACAAATATTTATAATTTTCTGTTAAGTTCCCCATTTTCCAATGTGAAATTCGAACACTTGAATATTTTCTTGATAGGTGAAATCCCCAATAAGCTCTGGTAAAGTTTATTGATACCTCCGCGTCTTTTTCAGTCACCACGAAATAATTACTGTTCTCATTAGATCTTAAAGTAGATTTCATTTTGAATCTTTGGTGACTATGACAAGATGTTAACATATTTCATTATTTTGTATATTCTTGAACCTAATCGACCATACCTATTTCAGGGTACCTGTAAATTTTGTTTCTTAAGTTTCTGAAAGTCACAGCCTAATGTAACAGCTGTGCGCTAATGACAAGAAAATTACCACCTCTAATATTAGTATTTCTGTTTTTCATACTTACGAACATGTTCTCGAGGGACCTTTTCGCGAGCCAGCAGTTCAGGAAAATTGGTATAAATAGATGCCTTAAAGGAGGCCATAATATCTGCGAAAATTCAAAACGAAATTTATTACACTCTCTCGGTAAAAAATTAATTGAAAAACTCACCGTAAGTGCAAAAGGTATTGTCGTTACTAATTCGAGTATGAAATGAAATGACAGTATTTGCTGCCATATGTTACCCTGTAAAATTACAATAGCTTAAATTTATGCACGACCAAGAAACAATGTTATTACTGCATAAATCACCTTATATCCTAAATACGTAAGTAAAAGTGCTTCGGTAAGCGATACTAATGCTAAAACTAATTGTACAGCCCAAAGAAATGTCGGACGATTTACCCACAGTATCGCATCCCAATTTATAATCGGATTCTCCTGGAATGCCTCCTCGGTTAGTAAAGCCGATTCCAGAAATTCCGTCTTATTACCGACCGTACACCCGGAACTGAAAATAAAGTTATTTCGCAAAAATCACCGTCAATTTATAAGAACAAAAAGCTGACATTAAAAACATCGAAAATAAATGACATACCATGTAGCAAATGTCGGATTAGAATCGGTTATCACACGCACTATGTACAGAACACACGTTAGAAGCTTAAAAAATAGATCGGCGATTCGTATGCGTAGGCCTGCAAAATAGATTAGAACAAAGGGTGGATTTATTCGTTTTATGGGGGATGAAATAATAAAGCAACAAGTCGTAAGTGCAAAGGAGTAAATCGGGGGCAATACGGTCTAGGGACAAATTAATTATTGAGCAGAAAATAGAATGAATAGATACTGTGGCAGATTGGCCTATGTAGGTCACTCCATTGGTCCCGAGAGTATATTTTGTTTTTACCTTTTTCGAGAAAATTTCGAGCAAATTTGATTAGAGATTTTCCGTGGATTTGTTAGGGTAAAACTTTTAGGGGTTTTTTACCACATCTGCAGTTGGTTTTCGTTCAGAGCATATTTATATGAAGGCACCTAATTCAACTCTAGGGAACGTGCAAAGATTTTGCTGACCTTGTGCAATAGTTAAATCTTGTTCAAGGAAGTATATATAAGTATATTGATAATATGAATTTAATATGTACAAACGCAATTTTTCAAGATAAGAACGTTTAAGAGCAACCCATCTGAAAACTACAGGCTTTTAAAGCCTCAAAAATATTTAGAAATATTAATCTATACTGTGTATATTGTAGAAGGCTCTTGAAGCAACGTTCTATTCACGCCATTTGTTGAATCGTAGCGCTAGAATAAATATGACTAAATACTACACTCGAGGATAAACTGAGTTTTTATCAACTAGATGGAAAAAAAAATTATAAATTAGTTTATTAAAAACTAAGTGCAACGAAATCAAATAATCTGCTTTGCTAGCGCTGGACAGGGATAAGCAGACCTACACAAATTCTACAAAATTTTCAAACCAAGAATAAACGAAATAAATGCATTAAAAAAATTAATAGCTCTAATCGAGCTTAGAACGATAACATTCGACTAATATTGAAACAATATTTGAATCAAAATTTGAATATTCAATACCAGAAAACACGTTGGCCCAATTTTACAAAATCAAAGCATTGAGAATAAACTAAAGCTGCAGTCAGGTACAATAAAGTTAAGATCAATATCACAAAAAATGGCTGACCAACGATTTCCGTCCGATGGTCCTGTCTAATGTTATTCAAATGCAAGAAAAAAAGATAGTGGCTAAGATGTTCCGAAGGTCAAACTAGCAGGTTTCGCTATAATATCATTCAGTTCATTTAGAGTTTAAGCTATAGATGGTTCCTAATTGAGGAGATTGCCCCACGTTGGGTGCCAATCTACAACTATTATCGGTCCTCTGGAAAAAAAGGAAACATACGATGACGAAAAACTTACTGTGCAAAAAAAAGCACGGATTAAATGGAAGTAATGTTATGTAATATTGGAGACGACAAGCCCAATGCAACTGTACAGACTTGATGAAAAATTTCGGAACTGATCGGAACTTTCTTGTGAGATTTCAACTCTTGCACGCGTGTACGTTCACAGCTTGCTTGAAACGGTAGGCTGGCTAGAGCAAAAACTTGGGCAATTGCGTTCCGTATTCATATGCAGCAATAAATATCTTAGAGCAACTCCAACAAGTTTTAGTTGCTAGTGTACACGAGGTTTAACAACTACGACAAAGGCCTGAATGACATATAGTTGAAGCTTGACTGAAAGAACTTTGGCATAGTCTTGCCATTAGACAGGAAAACTTATAGAAGACTTTATACCTATAGATATGCTAAATGACTGCTGCTCACTAAAGAGATATTTGGCAAAATAGTTGTCACTTTGGGGACTACAATGTGGAAGTAATTTTGAAATATTTAACACTTAAGGCCGTTGTTACGACCTTCAGTTAAAATTTAACCAGAACTTTGACTGTAAGTTTTGTATGAACATCTGTCAATTAAAGTTCCAATTAGAACGTTGCTGACGATCGTAGGAACGGGCCTTAGTTCTTAAATTCCAGCTTACACTAGATAACGATTCATTGAGGACAAAACATCGATCTATATGGTAAAAATGAACAATGTCTAGAACTAGTAACTTCTCAGACTCAAATTTTAGACAAATGCATCCAAATTCTTGGGGATCTTCAGTTCATCCTGCTGTACCTAATCTGAAATTCTATATGACCATAACACTTCTACTGCTATTTATGGTGAACTATTAATTTGTTAAGATGACCTAAGGCAAATCCTAATTAAATTACTTCATATTTAGATGAACTTCAGAAGTTTAAATTCCAATGACTAGAAGTTTGGCAAGGATCGCTTCCTTACTTCTAATGAAACACTTAAAAATAAAAACTAAACTAAACTAAAATAATAATTGACCCCCGGAAAAACTTGTTGCCACTCTCGAAGTGATGTGCATAAATTTCAATCTTTCAATTATACACCAACCTGTTATGTCGAGTGGGGATAGAAGTGCGGTTTTTCTTACATAAATTATTAAATGTCTCAAGATTTTAACTGAAACGAAGTGCTCAAGTAATTAAAAATTAAATACTAATGAAACTTATAACAACATCATCCTAAATGTTACTAGACAAGAACGATACATATGAAATGACTCCTTTGCATAAAGGGTATAGGATAAAAGCACTTAAGGATCGAATAAGATTTCATAATTTCATTAGGTCGTAGAAGATTTTCATCGTTTTATTGTATGATGATGTTGCTGTGACTGGTATACTTACTTGATCTCTGATTTTTAATGAAGTATAATTGCAGTCTTTCTTTGAACGTATTTTCATTTACGTAATATTCTACGCGAACTCTGAAAAAAAGAAATGAAGAAAATCAATTAGTGAATAAATTTTTAATTTTTTTTTTTTGAAGATATAATTGAAAACTTGATCCACTTTCTAATTAAGAAGTTTGAGGGACTCTGATTTTAAGCAAAAAGTTTTAATAGAATTTTAGAATTGTTTTTATTTTTTATGAGTGAAAGTATCGTGATATATCAATTTAAAATCGACTCATATTTATTTCATTGGAATTTAATCGTTTTAAAAAATTGTTTGGTTATGAAGTTTGTGAGAGAGATAATTTAGAACACCATTTTTTTTACAACACCTAACAGAGTTTAATTCCAGTTTTTTTTAAACCTTTAAATTGCCAGCCAAAAAAGTTGGAATAATTTGCAAATAAAAGCATGATTTTTAAGAAATTCGTGTAGCCTACATACAAAAGTATGTAGTTGAAAAATTTGCTTAATCATCTTCCGGAAACCACTGGTTTGAAATCAGTGCTGAGTAAAAATTTAAATCTACTTCATTAGTGAGAAAAATCCATCCACTTCTCGTGTTAGCGCGTACCTACACAAATGCATTAGATGCTTATTAAAAAACAATGGGTAAAAACTTCATAGCTCTTCCAACTATGCAGTAATTAGAAATTTATCAAAATTAGATTGAGGTAAAATAATAAGTAATGGAGTCCTCCGTTCAAAAGTTCTTAGCAAATTATCTCGTTCATCTTTAAGAGCACATTACATATCTCAAAAGCAAATAAATTTACACGTTAGTGAAAATTATCGACGAATTGGATTTTAAGTGAAAATTAATGTAATTATTACTTTTTGATTTCTAAAAGGTAACTACGCTGTTTTAAAAACTTACTGGTATTAGTAAATTAATCATGTTCTTTTCAACCGTACAACTTACATTTTCATGTAAGGCTTAAAAAAAGGCTTAAAAAATTACGCAACATTTCATGTAAAATTAACAATATCTATGTATACATGAATTGAAAATTACATTCTTTTTCGTGTAATTCTACTTATCTATTTAACTTTTGTTGAGAAACAATACGTAGTTGGGCACTTCGATCGATTTTGTTTTCTACTGGAATGAAAATAAAACTTCTTGGGTGTCCCAATATCTACGCGACCGAAACCCATGCAGAATTGATAGCGGGTTCGATTCGTACCTACAGCCAAGGGTTACATTAAGAGTAAGTTAGTAAGAAATAATATTAGAAGTGTATTATAAAGTGTTCTAATTATACTCTTTTTCAGTGTGTAAAATCGAGAGAACATCAAGAGAATTTACTGATTGAAAATTGAAAATTACATTCAACATTGACTATTACATCCCAATGTAAATTTACTTGCAAGATTGTGTGATATTTGCCTACTATCCAAAAGATGTGAAATTCAATAGATTTTCTTTACTGTGTATAGAGTTCATACTAATAATCATACGAAGTTGTGCTACCAATTTTAAGCGCAATATCTTGTTTACAGTACCTAGATGAAAATGTTTTGTGGGAAGTAGCTTAAAACCCATATAAAAGTGCGGTCAATTTAATTATTAACATATTTCAAATTTACTATAGGTGGTTAAATTGAAAATGATTATAGCTTTTTAATATTAACACCCACTTCAACAAAATCTGTATAAAACTCGACAATCCTTACACTCATTTAAAATTAACTTTCCGACTAAGTGTAATTAAATAAGATATTCTGCCATTACATAGCAGTATTATTAATGGTATTTTTAATAAACAATATTATTGACTTTGGTAGTAGGTACTGCACCAATTTTTATATCCACTTTATTATTAATAAACCAAATTAAATGCTGAACTTCGCTTCCTCCTCAAGCAAATATATGTAATATCGAAACTAAAAATCAGTTTTGGCTTTATTATCTAATTAAACTTTAACCTCGAATGATATCTTATCAAAGAACGCCTTAAAACCAAGATCCGAGCATTAAAAAGTGTTACAACTCCTTCTTTCATAAATAATTTATAATTTCATATTTTTATCGCTGAGCACATTTCATGTTTAAAAGGTCATTCCTTATTTGTACTAAAAAGTTTACAGAGGGTGTCTGGAAGTGCTCGTAAATTTAAAATTGTTACACTGCTGGAAAAATAGTTGCTGCTCTCACCAAGATTAAGTCCCAGTTTAAACCATTTATGGATTTAATAGATACCGAACTATCCTATATCGTCCATATTGGCTGTATGAAAAACGATATGTTCTAAATAAGTAAATACTCGGATAGAGTTGACCTAAATACTCCTACACCAACTACTTTTGTATCTCATTGACCGAATTATGCTTTAGAGATATTTATTTCCAGGCAATTTACAGAGGGTCAATGTGTTGTTTTATGATGTTTGCTAGCCTCTCGAATTACCCACCCTTGTGTCTATTATAAGGTCGATCGTAAATTAATCCAAGTAAATAACACAAAAATAACTTTCGTGTACCTAGTTGCACGACTTCGAAAATAGTAATTTTCACGAAAAACATCAATCAGTGCCGTATTATATTTCTATTTACACTGACTTGTGAAAAATTTTGTAATCAATTTTTTTCCAGACCATCAATATCTTAAGTCGAATCGATGTAACTGTGCAGCTATCGATATAGTGTCTGAAACCTTTTGTGTTCTGAATCTGAACAAAAAGAGGTCAATTTTGTACATTAGACAACATCCATTAAAAAGTTATACGACATACACTGGGGGTGGTTGTTCGTCTAAATAAATATTATTGAGTTATTGGTCCATTCGTTGGTGGTCGGGAAAAAGTTTTCGAAGGCCCTTAGGGAATATTTCGAAACATTTTCAAAATGCTTTAACTTTGTTCTGGTCGCCTTTATTCCTGTAAACAGAAATATTAGGAAAAAAATCCAATTTGGGTTTTTTACGATCGATAATCATCTATCAATTTTGACCATGAAGCCAATCATGTTCGTCTAGGCAGATCTTTATCCGAAAATTGGTATCGCTGTAAGCTATGGTAAATGACTTTAAGATTCATTGAAACGTAGTAAAAGGTACAAATGTACCTGTGACGCATCAATTTATATCATTAAGAAGTTCAGGTCTATTTTGTCGAGGAGAAAATTGAGTTTTTTGTGGATTTTGTCCGGTAAGAAACTAATCGATACTCCCACATATTGCTCTTTGGCTTAATTTATGGAAAGCCCAATGAATCTACATTTAAATCGGCTGAACTCGATAGCCTATTAATTGACTTGACTATCTGTGATTGAAATTTTTGTGTTTTAATGGGCAATTCGGATCGTAGTTGCAACATATAGGAATATATTTTTGTCTACGGTGCTACAAGATACAAGATACAAGAAACAAGATACAAATTAATAGCCATATTACAAGATACAAATTAATAGCCATATTTTAGAAGCGTTCCCATTCTTTTCGGAACACTTTCTAAAGCTCATCAAGGATTTATGCAAAGCTTGCTCTATTTCAGAAAACGAGTTCAACATCGATTTCAAATTATATAGCAATAAATTAAACAGCCAGCCGGCCTATCCTATAGAAGGCTTTCAATAAATCTTCCCGTCCGGATAACAGCGTAATTGCTATAACTTCGCAAAACCGTAGAAAGCGTAGTAAAACCTTTTGATGAATTGTGTCTTAAGACTACTACCCCATTTTACCTATAAAATTTCTAGGTAGATCCGATTATAGAAACAGGTATAGTACGCAATCAACCGCGCAAAAAGCAAAAGATTGCGTTTCTCTTGAGAAATATCTGAAGCTCTCTATAATTTTGACAGAAAATTTCAAAATGCTTTGAACCTAATGAAATCATCTCGCTATCACTCGATATCTAACAAGATTTTCTGGTTGCTGTTCACTTCTTAGAAATCTACTTCAGTACAATAATGCGATATCTTTACTCTTGACGTAATAACATTTTCGAAGATACGACGTCGATGACTTCAATTCAGGATGAATTGAGATTCGCAGCCTACTCCAAGTCATTTGTATGGTAAGTAGAACATCAGGAACTCTCCAGACAATGTGCTACTTATTACGAGGTATCCCGGCATTCCTATGGAAACTGCCCACTGTCTCTCTCATTTTCCGATCAAATTTTATCTCGTTTATAGACAACGAACACAGTATAAAATTCCTTCCAGCCTTGTCAAATACGCAAAGAAAATAATGTTGCGTGACATCTTGACTAAATATCGTGGGTGTACAAACGAAATGTTTTATTTCTTTTGCTTAATTTTCTATTTTAGGTTTTTCCTGTTTTTTTAAATTTTTGGGGAAAAGCCTTCGAGAATGGAAATCGATTCGAACAGACGGGACACGAATAAATAAAATTCATTTAGTCCAAATGAGGACTGTTTGGGCTTATATCACGTTTTTCGTTTGGGGGATTCGTCGAATTTGGGTTTCTTGTTTGTTTGTCGTTTTAAGACGATGTTTGCCTGAGAACAATTTGCATTCAGTTTGAATATATACCGATTTATTTGGCTAATTAAAATTTCTTCTTTGGTACTGTATTATAGGTGCACACTTCCATGTTATTCAGATATTATGGGAATTTCGATAGAGATATACGGTAGAAAAATATTTAAATAGGCGACCTTTTGATCTTTTTATCCACCGGAACTTATCAAATTATTTAAATTCTTACATGATTCTTCAGAGTTATTCTTTTCGTGACCGAGTTATTGAAGAATTCAGTCAAAATATCCAAGCTGTGATAGATAAGCTAAGCAAAATATCCAAGCTGTGATAGATAAGCTATAAAAGTTGGAAAACTTTGTCCAATATTTACTCCCAAGGACGTGATAGTCCTAGAACAAACAGAAGGATTTAAGGCTCTAGACCCTTAGAAAGATAGTCTAAGCTCTTTTCCGGCAGAACTAAAATTCACTTTACGCATTCGAATATCTATGAACCGTACATTAATACTATCAAATTTATTTCATTAAAATACACTGATGACTCTATGTATGTAGAGGGAATACCAATAAATAATTTTTTAAGCTAAAAAAATAATACAAATTTTTATGTAGGTACATCTCTATCATATTGATTACAAATTTCAAATGAATAATAAATTTTTTCACAATCAAAATATTGAAGAATAGTCATATAGTAATCACTGACGCAACGGTCCAAATTGGGCCTAGTGCTTGAAGTAATGATAGGGTTACTTCATTACTAGACCAACGGAAGACTAGGAGGTATAGTCGTCAGCCACATGCTCGTCCGTGATTATTACCCCGATTTTAACACAGGTACTCATTTACGCTGAGTTAGCTGGTAGTCCGGCACCCACTTTCATTCTTGAAAATTACTTATCGCCAAACATATTCGAACACGGTACCAGGTGCACCGAGGGCAAGTGATCTAGCTAAGCCACCCAGCCTACTACGAGAAGTTATACCTGCATTTAAAATACAGGCTTACTCAATTTAACTACCGTAGTTTGAACCTAATACCCTGTACATACTATTCGTTTTAAATGTGTTTAAGTAGGCAAATTTAACGAGTTAACAAAGTAGTGTTCAGACTAGGCCACTCGTTTTAAATAAATGATACATGATAGCTTGACGTGATTTGTTTCGATAAGTAGATATTCATCTGGGTTTCATTAGCAACTTTATGCGTTCTAAATTGTTTGAAACAAATGAGTTTGTATAGCAATAATGAGAAGGAAATTTATTAGCTAATACAGTCATTGCTCAAGCACAAAATTGAGTTTCTGCAGCATAAAATAGTTTCATCCAAAGTTTACTTCAATTCAACTCAAATAATATTTATTAATAATAATTCAAAATGCATTAACAGAACAATAAAGTTTCACCGATTTACTTATCATCAAGTTTACTTCGATTTCCGCGAGGGTCGCATGTACATGTTTTCGGTTAAACGCATTATAGCTACGTTTTTTCGTAAACACCTTCGGGAGGTGTTTTATACACGTTTAACTTGATTTAAACGCGGTCATCTCGTAGTCTGAACAAAGTATAAGGGTTTACGGGACAGATATGTTGATATGTATTTTGGTATGCATAATAAAGTAACTACAACTTCGTGATTAAAGAAGATTAAAGTAAATTTGAAGTGCTCCACCGGGCAGTTTGCTCTCATGTTCCTAAAACTCGTTAGAATCCCGTCAACAAGCAACTAAAAAATGAAAATTTTGAATAACACAAAACAAAAAAATAATGTGTACTACTGGTACATAGAAACGTTGCAATCACATTACTGCATTTCAAAATCCTTTTGAATTCTGTTATTCAGAATGATATGCAAATGCGTGTGTCGGATCGTGTCCAAGTCATGTATACAATCTTCATAACAAATAATTAAAAACTACATTGAAGCTAGTCACGATAGGGTAGATATGTAAAATTTTAAATTTGAATTGCAACAACAAGTTCTGTGCTATACGACGAACAAACATGTGTGCTTTCACCCACTAAAGATGTTAGCAATACAAATTTTATGAGACTCATGAAAACCAAATCAACTTCCTTCATGAACGTATTTTGATGGAATTGTGCAACAGAATGGCGGGATTGAATTAAACTTTTCACTCCACCTGTATTCCACGGCTAGAGAACGAACAAACAGACTTTCTAAATTGCCAAGACTAGTGCCTTTTCCAGATGACGACTAGTCCAAATCATCTCTTGAACAATATCTACACCTTTCCTAAATTTTACACCCTCGCTTCTATGCCAAAGTTCAAGTTGAGTTTAACCTCGAATAACATAATTATGTTAAACCACACTTTTCCGTAGGATAATCAGTAGGTACATAATCGTTCAGCCACACCTTTAAAAACTCGGAACTTTGTTAATTTTTCCAATGAAACTTCGGTGTTTTTCCTATATTGACATTAGGTCCCCAGACTGTAGGAAAAAAAAAACCAACAAATTCAACCTGGCGGCGGTTAAGGGTAGATTTTCAGAATTTTTCCTTTCCTGTAACAAAAAGAATTAGAAAATCCCTAAAGCTAAATTAAGTTATTTTCACTTGCTAAGAAATCTAAAGGGAAAGAAAAATGGTAGAAGATTAATTAAATTCGGGGCTGTAAGGCAAATACTTAAAGTCTTCGTTTCGTCTTTCTTCGACTTGGTCTGAATGTAGATATACAAAAGTGCGGACACTCGAACTCATTAAATTAGAAAACTCTTAGTAACATCCTTGAAAAGTTTTCGTCCTAGAGAGACTACGAGTCAATTCGAAAAATTTGATAGACAACTTGGAGAACCCCTTTTCATTTTGCGTGCTTCACCTTTTTTTTAGGACGAAAGAAACAATTAATGGAAATCCCCGACACTTGTTAACACAATTAATTTCGTAACTTTATTACAAGTGAATTTTATGGACTCTTCAAGATGCCAAGTGGATGGTTTTATGAGGAGGATTGAAAAATTTCGTAGCGGCTTGGTGAATATTTTCGAAAGATATTTCGGTGTTGAAACGAGCGAAATTGAAGCGATTATAAGCACTCTCAATGGCTATGAAATTAAGAACCTTATTCAGATTTTTATTGCTCTTAGTACCGTATGCATGGTCAATCAGATTTTTATATGGTTTTTATGGCATGTTTTTATTTGTCTGACTGAGAGAAATAAATGATTAGATACTTTTCAGAGTTAGAATACCTTTATGAAATGGATTTTTTGGTAAACTCAAATTTTGTATTCTCAAGTTGATAATAATATCTATAAATAAACGCAATATGTTACGACTAGGATTTGGTGTTGAAAAAGAAATTTCCATTTCCATCCAAGAATACACTATCGATCTGTCAAAAGAACGACATTTAAAAAATGTTGTGTATATCATGTTCTGTGTTATGCTATTTCCGCAGTCGTGTACGCCATTCATATGCTCAGTAGTTGTGTTTTATTAATATATATGTATATATATAAATATCTACAAGCTTTCAACTTTCTAGCATACAACTTTTCTCCTTTTCCCATATACTATTCGTGATATACATTCTTTGACGATGCCAACCGGTGCTAAAAAGGTGAATCTCAAAAAATCTAATATCTTAAGGCCCCATGAGTCCGGTGGGACAATTTTTAATATCATTTTGATTTTTCTTTCTTGAGAGGATTTTAATCGATTGAAATCGTGTTTTGTACGTGTAATTTGGCGTGGACAAAACGTCTGCATCGTTCGCTGTCTATCAGCGAACTAATTTTGAATTTACAGAATAAATAGTGTCATAGGCTTTCAAGTTATTTGAAACGCGTAACTATTAAAAATCAGTAATTTTTTCATTGATTTATCTTCTAGATATACCAATTAATTATTCTACTTATGATACTTTTCAATGAAATGCGGTCTTCTTATGTAATTCTTGCCATGAAAATCGTCATAAATTGCTTCAGTTTGACTTCATATATTATTAGCAATAATGAAATTTTTTTCAATTTAAGATGGCAAATATTATTTAAAATTTTTTCTAGCATTAGGTATATTAATGAAAATGACATGTTAGTTATTCAAGAAATAAGGTAATTAATGTACTTGAAAAACTCGGATTTAAGCATTTTAAAAAATGTGCAGGGGTTGTTGTTCTAATAGCAATTTTTCCAAATAGAGTTTTGAATTTTTTTTCAATGGGTGACCTAGTTTACATACCAGCTAATAAAGTGGTGTTATTTTATTTTGTTTTTTATAGCTATTAATGATAAAAATTTGGATGAAAACAGTCATAAATCATCAAAATCGCATTTAAAGTGCACATGGGGCCTTAAGAACCTTTCTCCAAATTTTTGAAGAATTTTGACTATTATTTTGTTGGTTTGGTCTCATATCAATTAAATTTTTGTTTTATTTGAAATATGTTTAGATCTTAGGTTTTATTTAGTTTTAGTTACATATTAATAAAATTCAGGTAAGTGTTTCATATTATCTTAAACTATTTGCAAGTTTTATGTTTCATTTTTTTTAAGGTTAAAATTATGCTTAGATTTCATTTAAGTTTAAGCTTTACTTAATTTAAAGTATTTTTAAAAACTTATCTTATGGGTTTGGGACCAAATTATAATTTGAAATTGTATTCCATTATTTTGTTTTAATTTATTATCTAATTTAATTTTTGAAATTCAATTTTTAAAGTTATTTTTTATATCAATTTTTTTGTAATTTATTTCCCATATACTCGTCATTTCATAGCTATTGTTTATAACAACTAAATGGAGCCTAGGACGAAAAAATTTGTACATTACTTTATGTTTATTTAAGTGTTAAAAAATTCAAAACCGCTTGACGTACGTCTGTCTGTCTGTTCGTTCGACTTTTTGTCCATCCGTCTGTACACACCTTGTTCCACTTTATTCCCAACTATAATATAAATCAGAGTTCAGTATTTCATCTGGGGTATCATAACATTGGCTTGCAGCCGATTGTGACTGCAGTATGTTTTTTAGGTCAAAGTTGAAGTGATTTAAAAGGGTTATAAAATATGTGAGTTGTAAAATCTATTCAATCTGTATTTTGGTTCAAGTTTTACCTTCAGTAGTTTTTTAATTTTGTGACTCATCCCATTAAATATCTTTTAGTTTAGAGTTTTATTTTAGATTTAAGAATTTAGCTGGCATTATTTTTTTTGCTATGTTTTTAATATTGTTTATTATTAATTTAATTTTTTTATTTAATTTATTTTTTACTTTTAAATAAATCACTATTTAATGTAATAATAAATGTGAACTATCTTTTATTTTCCAATTTCCAATTGTATATAAATCCTTTATTACATTTTAAATAACTCTTATAGCTTATATTTAACAGTTGGACATAAATATCTAGTATTATAAAATTAAATCCTCTTTACATACGAGTAATTAAAATAATTGTAACTTTTAAATGAAATAATTGAGAACCACTACTGTTTTTCGATTTTTTTAACCCCGATCCCGTTGAGATCCCATGTTGGTTTTTGATATGTTTTAAAAAACATAAAACACAAAAAAAAATAAAGCAAATAAAAACATGACTTTTGGAAATAGATAAAGGATAGAAAGGATAAAGGACAAAATCTTTATCCTTGAAAAAAAGAATTTTAAGGATAAATTTGATTGGTATTTTTCTTAAAAATAAGTCCTATTTTATTATTCTATGATAAAAACTAACAGAAATATGAATTCCCAAAGAGTACCTAGTTGGACACTATTTTTGCGAAATCTTTAATATACTGTAACTAAGAAAAAAAAAATGAGATAGAACAAAAATCAAATTGTATTTTTCTTTCTTCTACAAGTACATAAATTTTCAAAAGAGTCGGCGATGGTAAGGTCATAACTTTTGCGATCCTTGATGGAATGACAAAAATTCAAATTCATTTAAAAACTAAGACAATACTCTAACAAACCTTTAATCCCAGATGTGCATCTCTGCCTTCAATGTTTCCAAACGAAACTTTTTTTGTGATGACTGAATGGACCATTGCTACCATTGAAGCTGATAATCTCCTATTGTAATCCTAAAAGCCTAAACACCTAATTGACAATTACATTAGACTACTTTCAGTACTATTCGCTTAAAGATAAGCCCCAGTCTTCTTAGAATTCAGTGAAGATCGTCGACCCTTTATTGATCACTTTCTTCACCCATTACACCCACTCTGAATTATCTTACTCCAGATTGTAATTTTCAGCCACACAATCTCGCCTCTAATCCTATCAACTGTGTACTCGGTTTAAGCAATTTCCACTATCCTAAGCAGCCAAAATGATACCATCCTAAGCTGAAGGAAGAAAATCTCCATAAAAGATTCAGTATCATAATCGTGGCCAGCATCGATTGAGATATCAACAAACGGTTGGAAATCGGATTACCACAAAGGCACACCACTACCCCTCATAAATTCGTGAAGTTGAATAAAAAAAAATGGTAAAAATTTCCTGCTGAAATATTCATGAAATGGTTCTACGATTTTCCAATTGGCCGACGATTTTCCGCCCCAACAAAATCATTTTCCTGGCATTGGAATTCAATTTTTCCTTAGAACCATCCTTCGCATATAGGCGAATCGTGTACCACTTAAACCATTGCGATTGTATTTTTTCGCACACAAGGGCTTGCCATTTGAATCGCCGGTCGACATTGAGAAATTCTTCAGGCCAAAAAGTTCAACGTATTTCGGAAATTTATCAAACCTTCCGGGGTGTCCTTTAAAGTAAATACTTGAAACTTTTCGTGTATTTCAGCGGAAAAAAGGGAGGATATGGTAAAAAAAAATGTCCTTCGATTCACCTCAATGAACTTTGATTTGTTCCTGTTTTCTGTTTCATTAGTTCTACTTTAACTCCCATGGTGGTCGAAGGAGACGTGATCAAAAAAACAACGCTTTGGAAAATATACTCCATTTTCCTGCTGGTTCTCATCTAATCCACGATAATATTCAACATACATAGCTATATCGATTAGTGTAGAAATTGGCTAATCCGAAATTATGTCGAGACGCAATTTGTCACAAACTTTCAATCGATGTGGCATCTAGAAGCTGTTTTCTTCGACTCAATATCGGGGGTCAAGAAGTTATTATTCGAAGAAAAACTCGTTTTCCAGCAGAACATAAAGTTGCTTTCTCGACTATACAGCACTCATGAAAGCAAACATATGTAAGTTTATCAGACCCACAAATAATGATGTCTGCATGGGAAAATTTACAACCATCGAAGGGGCAAAATTTCGGGAAAAGGACGATGCCAAGAACTTCAATAGTCACATAGAAATCGACAAAAAGGGTAAGTGGCAGGGTCAAGAAAAGCATCGTTTCATTAAACCCAGTTTCAATTTTCGCACAATAATTACGGAAACTTTAAGGAGGTTGATTTCAGAAATCTTAAAGTTTACTCAATTTCATCTCCTTGTTCGTTTCCTTAGAAATTCACTCTTTGGAAAATAAAATTTCCGAAGTTTTAATTTAAATTTTGACGAGGAAATGAAATGAATCCAATTAGCAACTTATTAATTGATTATATTGCGTCGTTGAATTTTGCCAAGTGGCTTATTAAAGTAAAACGTGTATACAAAAGATTTCCATCTGCCCACTAGAAATGAAATTGAATTAAGTAATAAAATCTTTTGATTACTTTAATGCAGCACAAAACAAAAAGTGTGCTCTTTTCATGCAAGTTTCAGGCGGACAGACAGCTAATACAATTCTAAAGTTATTTTTGTTTACAGTAAAATATGATACCGGCAACTGATGTTCCCATCCATATGTTCTCATGGCAGTTCAATTCCTTCACAGATATATCTTTGTGATTTCTGATATTTTACTTAAGTTACTTTTGGTTGTTGGACGCAAATACTACAAATTTGTACTATTGCGTTTTCATAGCTACAATTGGGAGCCGAACATCAGAGTTTTATGTTAAGTTCTTCAACCCCACGTTCGGCGCCAGATACTACAATTTTTTGTTGCCACAGTTTTTGGAAAATAAAATTTCCGAAGTTTTAATTTAAATTTTGACGAGGAAATGAAATGAATCCAATTAGCAACTTATTAATTGATTATATTGCGTCGTTGAATTTTGCCAAGTGGCTTATTAAAGTAAAACGTGTATACAAAAGATTTCCATCTGCCCACTAGAAATGAAATTGAATTAAGTAATAAAATCTTTTGATTACTTTAATGCAGCACAAAACAAAAAGTGTGCTCTTTTCATGCAAGTTTCAGGCGGACAGACAGCTAATACAATTCTAAAGTTATTTTTGTTTACAGTAAAATATGATACCGGCAACTGATGTTCCCATCCATATGTTCTCATGGCAGTTCAATTCCTTCACAGATATATCTTTGTGATTTCTGATATTTTACTTAAGTTACTTTTGGTTGTTGGACGCAAATACTACAAATTTGTACTATTGCGTTTTCATAGCTACAATTGGGAGCCGAACATCAGAGTTTTATGTTAAGTTCTTCAACCCCACGTTCGGCGCCAGATACTACAATTTTTTGTTGCCACAGTTTTTGGAAAATAAAATTTCCGAAGTTTTAATTTAAATTTTGACGAGGAAATGAAATGAATCCAATTAGCAACTTATTAATTGATTATATTGCGTCGTTGAATTTTGCCAAGTGGCTTATTAAAGTAAAACGTGTATACAAAAGATTTCCATCTGCCCACTAGAAATGAAATTGAATTAAGTAATAAAATCTTTTGATTACTTTAATGCAGCACAAAACAAAAAGTGTGCTCTTTTCATGCAAGTTTCAGGCGGACAGACAGCTAATACAATTCTAAAGTTATTTTTGTTTACAGTAAAATATGATACCGGCAACTGATGTTCCCATCCATATGTTCTCATGGCAGTTCAATTCCTTCACAGATATATCTTTGTGATTTCTGATATTTTACTTAAGTTACTTTTGGTTGTTGGACGCAAATACTACAAATTTGTACTATTGCGTTTTCATAGCTACAATTGGGAGCCGAACATCAGAGTTTTATGTTAAGTTCTTCAACCCCACGTTCGGCGCCAGATACTACAATTTTTTGTTGCCACAGTTTTTTGTTGCAACTGATGTTCCCATCCAAATTATAAAATATTTTACTTAAGTTACTTTTGGTTGTTGGACGCAAATACTACAATTTTGTACTATTACGTTTTCATAATTACAATTGCAAGCCAAACATGAGAGTTTTATGTGAAGTGCTTGAACCCCACATTGGGCGCCAGATACTACAATTTTTTGTTGTCACAGGGTTGCCAGATAGTTGAGCCCGCCAACTGAGTTTAATGAAACCCGCACGAAGACTTGTAGCCCATATATCACGCTCACTTTGCAATTGTAAAGACCTACTTAAACGTGTTAAACACAATTGCGACTCCAGATTTGAAAAACATGAGGTGCTAGTTAACGATTAGCTTATACTTAAATAGGTTTTAAAAAAAACACAAGACGATTTCACTTGCTGTTTGATGGCTGTTATCGCTAAAATTCTCTTTAAAAATAAATTTTTCGCGTAGATCATCGTTTTACTTTTACAGCAGAAAAACTTATCCCTTGACTTTGCGGCGTTTATTTATTTATTTATCAAAAAGATATACCTATACACAGATTCAATATTAAGTCAAATTAATCTGTGGGGAACACGCAAAAAGTATATATTACATGAAAGAAGTGTCTAGAACATACGAGAAGTATATAGTATATATTTACAATATTGCAAAGTTATTGTTCTTCTCTGAAAACCTTAGTATCATTGATAAGTGAGCCTATAAACCTTAACATAACCTATAAGTGAGCTTTTCAAGCTGCCAGGATACACAGGTAACAATAATTTTAGAGGGACTGACCGAAAATTTTGTCACCAGAGTATTGGTGGTATGAAGTAGTTTTGCAAACGCTACCCTTGAGCCGGCAACACTTTAACAGATTTAACCAAAGAAACTAATGAAATTCAGTTACCCACTTTTTTTATTTTCGTCTCGTAAGTCGGGTCTATTGTAAGCTAGCACAATAACACAATTTGCATCAGCTGAATAGCCATTATCAATGGCTCGACAGACCAAGTCGGATCCTGGACTTCTGAAGTCGTCGCCTCCAATCGTCTCGATCCGCGTCCTCCAACTTCTTTGCTGTCTTCATCAATCGAGTCTTCCCATCGCTTGCGTGGTTTGCCTACTGGTCAACTACTACTCGCTTTGCCTTTAAGAGCACTCTTGGGAATATCTGGCGAATAGCCCAAAAGCTATAAGTACCCTTTTGGAATTTATACCCGCGAATTCCATATTTAAAAAGCTTCCATCGCGGAAAATAGCCCAGTCTGTCAATCTTAGTTGGCCAATTGATCGAATCTATATTGGGCACCCAGTTAAATAATTCAATAACGTCAAATACATCGAACCCATGCTGAGCGCTCAATACTACAATTTACTTTGTTCGACCACACGTTGGGCGCCAAAAATTTTCTCAATTTTTAACCTGCTTTGAGAGGAACACGATACAATTCAAAACTATTCCCTTCTGAAATAAGAAGGTTCAATCGATTTTACTCAACTTTTACTCTCATTGGCACATACGAAAAATTCTTAAAAATTGGAATTAGTCCAATTAAAGCGATACGAGTACCACTCGTGTGTATGAGATAACATTTATGAGAAACTGTTGTGAGCACGACTTTTGTGTCTTTTTCAATATTCGGGATTAATTGTTGTAAAGTCAGTGGTATGAAATTGGCCTAATTTATACCAATATCATATGACTCAATTCTTGTTAAATTTTATCAGCCAAAATAACTGAGTAATTTCAATCGACTAAGAACTTCTAATGAGCAAGGGTTGCAGGATTTGCTACTCATAGTGTTCTAGATTCTGCTCTTAATCTATAAAACTAAAAAAGGTCAGCCAGCCAAAAAAAAAAATTCCTTGCTCATCTGCCAATATTATTACGGATAATACACACTACACATATCAGCATTCTTTCTATTTTATTCGTTTAGTTGGTCGTTTACCATTAAAAAAATTAATATGCATTGAAACGAACATATCTATACAGAACTTAAAAGTATCAATAAGTTCACCATGGTACCTAAATTTTCATTTTCCTTTAATCCCACAGTACAATGAGGTTAAGCGATGATGTGAATTTCGGTCGATTTGTACATGTGCAGCACTGTGGTCAAAAATAATTCTTGGTGCGATGCGGAAGCGTTTAATCATTATGGAGCTGTGCATGCTCAAAACGAAGATTTTTTTACTTACATATATGTAAATACGTTCTTAAAACTTAAGCTGCTCATCACTCGCCTAACAACTTTATACCTCTTAAATATATTTGTGAAAATTTCTGCAATACGTCTGGCAATTAAAGTGTTAATCTACGTGAACTTTCCGCGACACCTGCTACTCACTTCTTTGATCATATGCCTGAAACAGAAGCTTAATAAATTGTTCACCTTCTTCCTTTTTGAAGTTGATTAAGTATGGAAAATCCTTCTTTTCTACGAATATCTTCACAAAACTTGACGTACACACTTAATTATAAGACATCCTTCTGTACCGTTTAATAAGCTTCTGTTGCTGTTTTATTGGTCTACGATTAAAATAAGGGAAGCATTTCACCACACTTTTCAATTAAAAATATGTTACACATCCTCCAACCGATTATTACTATGATATCTTGTAAGTGATCCTTGTTGTACATATTACGTCGCGTCTTGTCAAGTCACTAGCATGACACCACTAACGCAGAACGAAGTTTAAGACAACTGTGCGTTCGACGTGAACGTGAAAAACACCTCTGTGTTTTACATAATTGAATTTTCTTCGAGAGATTATATGTCATGACAAAAGCAATATTCCACAAAGGGTAATTTAATCAAGGATCCCATTAGAATCGCTTTACCTCATACTGCAAAGATGGTTGTGGGGGTGGAATGCGGAGAATAAGAAATATCCTACTATCGCAAGGGGTAGGAACTCAACAATTGAATTTTTATTTATGGATAATATCCTTTGGAAATTTTAACCTATTGGACTTTGTGAAAAGAGAGGAATCTAGAGATATCAAATGGAGCAAATTGTAGCAATATTCCATTCGAATCGAATCAAGTGTTTTGTGATACGGTTCGATCAGTTATTAAGAATTACTAAGTTAAATTCACTACTCGTAGTCCTTGCTTTATGAATTCTGAAAGACTCGTCCTAGTTGTGTGTCCCACTGCCTTTTATAATGTACTGTATTTTAAAAATAAACCAGAGCATTTAATATGCACTAGATACACCAGATCAGTATATCGATGTCGAGAAGTATTGCATGAAATCGGGTAAATTTCAGCCACTGTTCGGGAATGAGCACAACAATGGCACGCCACTAAGTGTTTTTTTTTCATCTGCAATAGTTTTGAATTTTTCCTACACTATAAAAAAATGTTAAACAGAAAAGAGTTCTAAGATCGAAAGTTCTTTTTAGATTAATGCCGAATTCCTCATGAATTTATCAAATGGAAATATCTATGGCAATGCTTCACTCGAGTTTCTACCGGTAAATGTTAGTTTCTCCTACATACGAGAACTTTAAAATACGTTTAGCCCGGAAGTTGAAAATGAATCCAGATGATTTGTTCAATTTGTAAAGCAAACTTTAATAACAGGTAAAATTTTCTAGCTCTTTCCAGTTTTGCCCACATAAAAGTTCTTGAGAACTTATTGACTAATATTGGCCAATAAATTACGTTCACTTCAAACTAAGAATTTTGAATTGGGTACTTGATAATTTTTCAAAAGATACAGGTGAATGGACATGAAAATGAAAATTGCTTCATAAAAAAAATTCTTGGAAAATTTGTGATTTTCTTTTCGAGAAACACTATTACTCAAGAATTTGGTCAAGCATTACTCAATAGAAATTAGTATTAATCAAGATTTAGATCTTCATAGGTTAAGCTTAGTTGTAAGTCTTGGATTAGTCATGAATTTAATTATCTCCTATTTTTTTTTTTTTACTAACTTACTTCTAAATTTCTTTTTATATGCACTTAGTTTTAGTCAATCATTATTAGGTTTTTCTGACCATTTTCCTCAAACCATCTACATATATTATTTACTCAATCATATCCTACGGCTACATGCCACTTACTATTACTCAGGCTGTAAAGATTTATTATCTGATCTCCTCCAAACATTTACATTATAATCATCATTGTTATAAAATTATAATACGGTCAATAAATGAAATGTATGTATGTAATCAAGATTTGTCTTGAAATTTATAGAGTACTGGAATGTACTATATTTGCGAAGCGCAATAATATATTATAATGTTTTCCCTATATGCACTCATCAATAGAAAATCTAAGCTATCACTTGACAATAAAATTGTAGTATATAAAAGAGTAATGCCTTTCTCTATCGAGCTACGTAGTATTATTTCGATATATAGATTTTTGGAAAAATGGTGCACGTTTTAAGAAAAAGTTGAAAATTCAACCGAAAAAAAACGTTCGTAAGAAAACCAAGTAATATAAAAAAAATCGTACGTGGTTCGATAGAGAAAGGTTTTTGGAATATACTCGTACTATCGAAATTTCAGATCGATCGGTGAAGATTTGCTCGAGTTATGTGTCCGCCCAGTTAAAAAAAGTGTTTCCGGACAAGTGCTACACAGCCGCCATTTTATGTAAAAAAAATTTGAAAACATAATTTCTTGTAGTTTTTTAATAATATTATTAAACGTACTTTACCGACTTTCGATTGATCTTTTCATTGAGACAAAAAAAAATTCCGAAAATATAATTCCTTTACCGCGCGCGTTCTACTGTGATGTCCTCCCTGAAGGGTTGTTCATCTAATAGCAATTTTTTCAAATACAATTTTTATTTTTTTTTAATGGGCGACGTAGCGTTCATGAAGCTTGAGAATCGCATCTCTGTCCACACAATTTATACTGAATTCTTGTAAGCCTTTGATAGTCTTAACCACTCTTTCCTTCTAAGAAAAATCTGCAATCGTCTAGAATTAAATTTTTTATGTTCCAATGGTTGTCATCGCACTAAAACAATACGTCATATTTTTAATCAACTCAACTCAATCCAATCTATCCTTAGAAGCATCTAGCGTTCCCCAAGGTTCTACCTTGGGTACCCTGCTTTTCGTTTAATCTGATAGTTTAATGCATGACGATGATCTCAATTGGTGCAGGCTTCGCTTGAACAATCAAAAATGCTTTAAAATATATTAAAATTATGGTTGTTGTCTTAGCTTTGACTTTCACATTGATAGTACTCCAGTCGCTTCTGTACTATTTGTAATAACAGATTCTATTAGCTATACCATATTCATTTCTAAATGTTTGTTTTCATTCTTCTTTACTTAGATGGCCCCGAATTTTCAATCAGTATTGCCTTAGTTTTCATGACTTCAGTCTTCAATCAACCTGTGAAATGGTAAAAATGCTTTAACTTATGATATATCACACAGTAATTCTTACTCCTTGTGAGAAGAGCATCGTGACTTGTTAATTATGGCAATTTAATAATAATCAATGGCGCAACAGCCCAAATCGCGCCTAGGCCTTGAAGTAATGCTAGAGTTACTTCATTTCGAGACCAACGGAACACTAGGAGGTGAAGTGGTCAACTACACGCTCGTCCGTGATTATTACCCCGATTTTACCTCAGGTACTCATTTAGAGCTGAGTGAACTGGTAGTCCGGCACCCAATACCATTTTCGAAAACTACTTGCCGCCATGCAGATTCGAACCTGGTACCAGGTGCACCGAAGGCAAGTGCTCTAGCCACTAAGCCACCCAGATGGTAATTTACTGTGTTAATTGCGTCTGTAATTTTCATCAATATTTTCTTGCATAAAAGAAAATACCTCTTGTTTAATATTCTACATTCGTTTTGTTTCTAAAAAAATACAGAGAAAGTATACACTTAATCAGACAATGTTTCAAAATTATTACAAATGTTACATTGTCTTTGCACAAATCGCTTGACGATGAACAATAATATCATCTAACGAATATTCGTCTTTCTAACGTCGAAACCGAAATATGTCAAGTTCTATTACTGAAATGGGTTTAGAATTTAGGTAAAGTATTACGTCGGATGTAAAAGTTTCGTACCGACCTCCCGGGAATCCAATTCCGGATCGGAAAAGTTCATTTTTTTGAAGGACGACAATTACGTTCCTTCGGTATGGACAAATTGTTTGGACGCTAACAGAATACATTTTCGCTGATGGGGTTTGGTTGTTTTATTCGTAGTCACGGATTGAAGGTTTTTTTTTATTTTGATATAATTGATAGGTTTCGATTTGAGGTGACAGTTTTTGGTTTGTTGCGCTTTGCTATGAGAACGGTAAGTGCATTGATCTCCGCTGTTAGGTCAACTTTTGACATAGTTTTCCCATTAAGAACTTTTTTCTTTAGATGATGAAGTGCTTTATTTAGGTTGAGGTCGTAGCTTCATTGAAGTTTCTATCAACATTTAGTAGAAATATTCTATTTAATTGAGGTAAAATGTAACATATACACAAAAACGTAAAACATTTAAATCACAAAGTAATCATTTGTAAAATTGCAAAGTAGCCAAAAAAAAATTGTATAAATTATCAGAGTTCTGTAGAAAGAAATTTAATTGAAAATTTAAAAAAAAAATTTAAGAGATATGACGAAATACGTAAAATATATGAATATGTCTTTTTCACTTACCATATTTTTTACCATTCTAATAAATATTTGAAATTTTTAATTTAAATTACTTTTCTAGTACATGTGCATATACACACGAAGTTTCAAGTTTCTAGCATAAGCCGTTCTAAAGATAGGACAAACACCCCCATCTTCGTACAATACTACCCCTATTAACTCAACATTGGTTGAGCATGAGATTACTATAGCCTTAACTAAATATCAAAGCGATTCTTCGTAAGGGAATCTTGAGATATAAGAATCGGATTTTTTTTATCAGTCTCCCCACCGTCACACACTACACTCTACTAAAATATTTTTTTCTGTTAGGGGTCTATTAGCTTCTGTTTAAATTTTAATCTTCTACTTTAAATAGTTCTTGAGATGTAGAATGTGATTTTTAGCATACTTCTTATATCCCCGCCCACCTCCATGCTTCACCGTCCCTATGGAAAATTGTATATTCATTGAAAACCACTTATCTACATATACCTAACTTAAATTTGGCATAATTGATTCGTGATCTATATTTTTTCGTGAGTATATAATTAGACCTAAGAGAAATATCGGAATTCGTGAATGTTAGGAAATCGCTTATAAGAAGAGCATGAAGAAACATTAGTGCGACATACTCAAGATATATGATGAAATTCGTTCAAAAGTAAGTTTGCTCAATATACATTTCTAGTATAGGTACTGTCCTTCTGAAATATTTTACGTTAATACTCCGTTTATTCCAGGATTCATGCATTTCGAACGATTTGCTTTCCACCTACTCCTATTTATGCAAATAGGTATCATTGCTCTAGATAAGTCCTGAGTTTCATGTTCTTACCATAACCTTTTCCTGAGGTATGAAAACCAATTTTTTCCTTTAAACCGCTCCTCCCAACTCCCTCTCATCACAGTAAAGTTACCACTTTAACAGGTGCACTCACTAAGAAATTTAGCTTAATATCTCAACGTATCTTTTGTTACCCATGGCAAAGAATAGAAATGACCTAAAAATAAACCCGAAGGTATTCGTGTGTCTTTAAATATAACCTTATTACTAAAACAAAAAGTAAAGTGGAAATAATGGTCACTTTCGAAATCGAGAAATATCTAAAGGTACGAATTAAAGTAATTAAAGTCACTAGCAATTCTCATGTTTCTTTTAAATAGAACAGCAAAGAATAGACTTGACGAACTTTGAAATACGATTCCTTACAATTACAAGAAATCAGGACAAATTGAATCAGGTGATTCTGCGACAACATTTTCGTACCTACGTAATTAAATGAGTAATATCTTAAATTTCAGTACATCTTGATTCTAGAATATCTTTCGTCCTTTGCGCTTTGTAGATGCCTTTCAAAAATTATGAAATTCGTTTTTCATCTTTTTTTTAAGAAATTTATGTTCATTCCCTTGGGATTGTCTGGCGGGGAGCTATGGAAAAAAAAGATACATAAATATTAGTAAGGACGACATATGCCTAGAATCGAAAATATCTTACAAGGGTTTTTTTTTTAGAATGATGTTATAAGAGAAGTTTTAACAATTCCCCATTTCATCCACTTTAGTAGCTCTTGTAGTCCTCCGACGTTACTTATGTCAAACGGGGAAATTGTTTCTTCACCACTGCATTTTTCTTTGGTAAAGAAAAAGGTTTGGATAGTCCTACCTTTGAGTCAATTAAATGAATACGCTGTGATGAACGTAACATTGCTAAGCTTGAAAGTGGTACTATTGCTGTCCAGGTGACTAAAGGTTTGACGTAGATTATAATCCTTTCAGCGTTATTGGGAATTGGTAGAAAATTTATTAAAATGGTGTATCCATTCAGTTTCTATTCAGTATCCATCCATTTCCGGTTCGTGTATGATGGCAATATCCTAACAACCCCGACAATACATATGTGACCTGTTGACCTTTGCGTCACGTTCTGTTAAAAACAAATATATTCACTAGAACAGAAAAGTTCATCGAGTAATGGATGCAAACTTTCTGCTGTCGTCCTTGAACCAGATCCCTCTTTCATAGCACTCCAGTATTATGATAACCATATGAAAAGTGACTCTAATGAGATAAGCTGTAGGTGCTGAAAGTATGACAGAAGAATTGAATATCGCAAAATTCCAAAACAGATTTTTAAATGATTCTTTATAAAGTGCATAGAAGCAAGAGTTATTTCGATACTTTGTTAGACGGAGTTTTTCAAATCTTGTATCACAAAAAAATATTTAAGTCAAATTTTTGGCGATTTTATTGAAACAGTTAAGAAATCGAATTGTTTTCGATATATTAATAAACCTAAGAGATATAAGGAAATTCGTGAAAATTTTGTATAAAAGAAAATTGAACCAATCCAGGCGCCAAAAAAATTTGCGAATACGGCTGACGGCAAACGGATATATTTTATACTTTTTATACACTAGTTCTAAAACGAAAAAATACAAAATTACATAGTAGTAAATTTTTTTGAAACTTCAATCCAAAGTCGATTTGAAAAGTAACTCAGTTAAATGAAAAGAAAATTATTATATTACTTATAGTAGCTATACTTAAAACATTGAGGCTCTTCTTAGCCTCTGATTCTTGGATTGGCAGATCCTTGAGATAAAGTAGAAGAATAAAGCTCTCTCAATATTTTATTTAAATACCACCATTAGCAATCGTGTCGGTTCTCTACAATACCCCAGAGTCTCATCATCCAGGAAATTGCTGTCGCTCATTTCTCTTTATTGATTATTACTTGAGTGTCGCTTATAATAAATATTCATATATTTACCACATCAAACAAATTTATTGATTTCGTATAAAAAAGACAAAGATTGATATAATCCCGCCATACTTCCGGGATCTAAAATTTGCATTACATGCTTTTGTACTCTGCAATTCTCTCGGGTAAATATTTTACTTTTAAATTTTGTCAGAATCTTGAAAAAATCTCATCCGTCTGCGAAGGAAAATTAAATCATATTTCTATCGTTTTCGTTTAACCTCTGCAACGAAATTCCTCAAAGTGTTCGGGAATTCGTTCGAATTGGTCGAGGAAAAAAAGCTTTTAGTAGCACAGAGGCGTTCTTCTATGGTACTCGCTCGCACTGTTCAAATCAAATAATCAAAATTGCATTACTTCTTTACTAAATTATTTCTTTCTTTTTTTCACTCCCACTGGTTGTATTGATCTGAATACGCTATTGAAGGATAATAAAAAAAAACCTGAATGTTAAAATCGGTACAATGTTCCAACACACAAACATTTAAATGTCCTTTCAATAATGTGGTGTTGTCCGGATTTAAAGTAATTTGTTGCGTTAATAGAGGAAAATTTAAATTTGGGTAAAAGTCCTCGTTTTTGAAATTAAATCAAGAATTAATTCAAAAAATGAAATTATCACCTCTGTGACGGTTTGGCCGATGAGAATTCACTAGGAACAGGAAATTGTTCAATTGAATATTTAAATAAAACCGCAAAATCATTTTATTGAATTACATCCTGTTACAATTGGAAATTACCGGAAATTGTATTTTTCAATTAAAACTAAAAACTATGAAAACATTGTTGCGAGGTAGAGGCTTACAGTGATTTCAAGTATAACACTATTTGATTAAAATCAATAGATATAGCAAAGCATTTCGATAATCACTGGCAAAGCTTTCTGATTTCATGTACTACTTGATTACTGCTTGATCGCTGCTACTATTCAAAAGCACTTTACAAACAATTTCGCGTAGAACTAACCATCGTTTAGCTTTCACAACAGTAAAAAATGCCCGTTTAAAAGTTATGCTGCACTTTTATGCTGCCAGTGTTGAGACGAGAAATTTCCAGTAAGTTTAGTTGAAGGTGTAGGTAACATGCGAGAAAAAAAATTGTTTCTATGTTAGCTTACCATAAACATATTCCATTAATAAAAATTGGGGAGAAAAAAAATTACTGTTGGCGGGTTTCAATGTCGCGGCGCCCTTAGCGATGAACTTCATATATCCAATATATATAGCGAACAACCAAAAATTCCACCAAATTGGTTGAAATATTGGATGATCTTCAGTGCCACCTACCTTTAGTATAAGGTTAATTCAGTATAATTCGTGATAGTGGAATTTGTTTGAACATTGTCTATATAGAATATTAAGCAATGTCACAAGCTGTAAGGGTGTTTCGGATAGTAGGCATGATACACCATCTGATGACGAAACAGCTTCTTCGGACCTAGTCAAACACAGTCTTATAAACTGGCCTATCCAGTGAAGGTTTTTCAATTGTCATGTCTTACAGCGATTAATCAACAGTTGGGGATTTTGTGTTGGGGTTTCACTCCACTGACGCCGGAAAACAACAAACATTTAATCACAAAACAAAAAGTTGGTAGACAATTATTTTAAATCTGTGATCTGTGAAACATGTGCATATTTTCGTTCTTTATTACGATACGGGGAATCGGTGATTCCCCGACGACCTGGAACTACAAGATACGTCGTATATTGCATACTGGATAATTAAATTTCATTCATATTTCCATGACTTTTTACGCTTGTGCCGCAGGAAGTCTACAACATGTCTACAACTTTGACAAATTTTCAATTTTACTTCCTCGAATTATCTACAATCGAGTTGAGCTTTAAGCTTACGGAAAAAAGGAATGCTAATTCAAAAATTCATTTTCATGAATTTGTGAACTAATGCTATTTTGGTGCATTCGTGGTAAACGTAATCGAAACTCTTGAAATTAATGATTAGTCAAACAGATTCCAAACTAACCATACATACATGGTAGATTGATTCAACGTTTTTGAACTTTTGAAATAAAAGGGGTGCTCTCTCTTACTTATGTATGTGGTCAAAAAAAGAGTTAGTTCACGATTTTACGACTCTAATTACGATGGCGCTACAGTCCATATCGGCCCTTGGTCTCCTGAGTATAAATCTAATTTTACTTTATTGTTTTAAGTAATATAATAATGAATTTTTCCTAGCCTTATTTTTTTTTTCTAGAGCTAACTAAATCTGTTGAGTTAAACAAAATAAACTTAAGATTTTCTAAGGTACACTTGTATCTTTTTTTGGAATCCATTGTTCCGTAATAACAAAATCCAAGACCTAGTAAATTTCTTTTTTTAAATTATAGCTTCTTAAGTTTCAGAAGTGGTGATACCGATTATATCCATAATATTCTATTAATTTAATAGTAAACATGTTCTGCAAAAAATTAGTTATTATTTTTTAATGCATTATACACAATGGTGTAATATCTATAAGATCAATAATTCTCATCTTGTATTGACATTTTGAAATTATTTAAAATAGAATCATTATGTATAATTAATATTTTGATGGGAAACAATCAAACAATCAAATTTAGACAAAATCTGTTCAAAATTGTCGATGAAAATTAATGGAAATTCGTCAATAAGATTATTTCATGATAACATTTCATGGTCTACAATTTATTTCTATATTTGATTCATTTTTTAATATTTTTTTTTTAATATTTTTCAATTGCGCTTAACTTATCTCTTCTGTTGCTGTCTATGCAAATATTTGCCCATTATTAAAATTTCTGCATGCAGTTTACAAAAATTCAAATCTTGACCCGCTTGATGTTTATACCTTACCACATTACCTTGGGATCTTATCATATGAATCCCACGAAGTTAGACAATTGTAAGACGAATATCTGCTTGTGCTCGCCATGTTGCATAGAAGATTATCCATTTGATCCTTGGTCCATAGAAACCGATACTACTTTTGAGAACACCACTAATCCGCCACATATATTAATCCTTGCTTTAATATGACAAACTTTCATAATTCGAACACGTATTTTTTTTTTGTTAACTTTTACATTTATAATTTATTTTTTTTTTTTTTTAATTTTCACACTTCAATTTGAACTTTTCGCGCACTTTTCATTATAAACAGCCAGCAAAATGTGTAAAAATAAATCGGTAGAATTCATAAATATTTTCAATACGACAGTAACGAGACACGTAGAAGGCATAACTTTATTGCTTTTTAAAATAATTCGTTTTCGTTGAAACGAGTTCATGTCCTTTCGAGAAGCTTTTGTGTACATGAAATTTATTCGAGGTGGAGTCATACTCTCCTGGGAGTTGTCCTCATTAATTGAAGCCCGAACGTATAGTGGAGAAAATTGACGAGGGTGGCGGTAGCGGTAGGAAAATAAAAAGGAAGAAATACGCTGACACTGTGAGGAAAGTAGCGAACTCTATTTAATTAGCTTTTAGATTATGTGTCATGTGGGTGAGGTTTAATACGGCAAGGATGTGAATAATTCCACGAAATTCTTGTTCAATTGCTTATAATTTTACATTGTTATTTTTCCTCACGCAAATGTTATTACCCCCAAAAAATAAAATTCGTTTCTCAGTTGGAGTGGTCACTAGAAATTTATTTCAGTATTTTTTGTAAAATAATATTGCCACCAGTTATCTTTTTTAACTGTGACATTTGATAGGTATCGTCTAGAGTCTAGACACTGTTCAGCTTTTAAGTGACATTATAAATGATTGCCTGTATGTCTGTAAGATTCTGGAGAGAAGATCAAATTAGAAAGATAGAACTGCGTCTGGCTTAATCCAAACATTTTCAACGCGATTAACCAAATAATCTCATTTTTATGTGACACTAATGTTCAATTTGCACAGCTTTTAAAGGAAAGAAAAAAGAAGGGACCCATTAGGATTTATCCAATTTAATAACACTAATCTTCACATGTGCTGTAACTTAAACCAATTAATCTTCCTGAATCGGATCACATTTGGTACGAGATTCACCTGATCTACTTTCTAACTGCCTGCCCTAGACGTGGAATTCTTTATATCAAGATAAAAACTTGATGTTTCCTCCAAAAATAATTTAAATAGTAATTTGTTTGTAGTTTTGAGACAACAATAAAAGAATTTGAGCCGTCGATCCGGATTGTTTTCATATTTTTGTATAGAGTTCAAATATACCACTTACCACGTGTGTGGGATAATAGTTATATGCGTTTTTTTTTTAAGTTTAAGATTTGGAGAAATGAGGGAAATACACATATGTAGAGTGTCTAGAAGTTTATTTCATGCGGCTTATCAACTCAATTACAATTAGGAACAACAAAGGGCCGTTATTACGACCTTTAGTTAAAATTTAACCAGAATTTTGACTGTAAGTTTCGTATGAGCATCTGTCAGTTAAAGTTTCAGTTAGAACGTTACTGACGATCGAAGGAGTAAATTTTCACCACTCAATGAAATATACTGTTCAGTTCTGTTCTAGAACTAAATATTATAAATAAATAATATGTTGATGAGAAGTAGAAGATATCTGAACTTAAGCAAACATAGAGCTCCATTGGAGCTCCCGGATTTGTTGAGAAACTTAACGCGCACTTTCCCTAAGCGTAGCTCGTTTGATTTCTTGCAAAATTTGTACCTTGACTTAGTCCTAATTATGAGCTCCTTCTTCAGAATAAGGCACACATCAGCCTACTTATTTTCCCAAGTTAGTTTAGGTACTTGGCGTAGTGTGCACCTTGACTAGGTGATGTCTGTAAATCCTTTTCGTCCCATAAACTTAAGACAAAATTACTACAAATGAGTATTCATCCTGTCCCAAACAATCTGGGTTCCTTCGAACCTCTCCTTGTCTTTATCCAGAATTTAATATTATTTAAACTAAATATTAAGAAACTCTTTTTCTCCTGTCACATAGACAACATATGTTTCAAAGTCAGCAAGGCTACGTATGCACTGTATCCTCTTATCAATAGAAAATCTAAGCTTTCGCAGGAAAACAAGATTTTATTATTTAAAATAGTAATGCAACCCATTATCGCATACAGCTCTCTTGTTTGGGGTTATTGTGCTTAACTACATTGAAAAAAGCTTCAGGTTTCACAAAATAAGTGCCTTAAAATGATAATGAAGAAGCCATTTTTCTTCTCCATTAGAAGTCTGCATGCAGAAGCAAAAGCGCAAACCGTCCACGAATTAGTTGCAAACAGACATTTATCCTTCCTTACAAGGCTGGAACTAGTTGATAACCCACTATTGTTAGCACTCCTATAGTATCCCTCTACTAGGCATGTTCTGGAGTCAAATATCGTTACTAAGTTTTAATTTTCCTTTTCTTTTGATTTCTCTTCAATTTAAGTTAGTTAGTAAGTTAGGTTTAAGGCCACTACACAAGGTTTTTTGAAAAAAAATTTCCTTGAATTTATGTAACTAAAATTGTCATAAATGTTTTGCTTTGCTGTGCTAACTAGGTTTAATTTAGCTGTTAAGATTTTGAATTATCTGTTCTAAAAACTATAAATTATAAGATGATAGACATAAGTAAATAAACTAAACTAATAAATATTGATTGATTGATTAATATAAACAACTTCACTAAAATTAACTAAAGAACTCTTTACTAATTAGTTCAGAGCTTATGGTATCCACAAAATTACTAGAAATACTTCAAATAGCATACAACTATGACTAGGTACTTTTGCGAATCTATTTCATTGCCCCGAAGAAAATAAGCACTTTACCCATCACATTCACTATCCCGGCCTATAATTATCTTTCCATCTTGACTAAATTTCCCTGAATGGATATTAATGCCATTCATGTGGGTAATCGGTTATTATAGTCGAGAGCTAGAGAGTAGAGCAAACTAGCGAGCTATAAGTAAAAACGCCACTATGATTGGTCAAATTAGTAGTTCGAAGTGGACGACACGATTAATATAATGTAGTGAGTACAGGAGTAGTAACATACACGTGCATTAGATGAATTTGGTTAGCTACAAGAAGGAATATTCCACAAAAACCAGGACATTTATTTCAATTGAGATGAGCCCCATTCAAATATAATGGCTTGTGTCTGGCAGTCATTCATTCACTTCATGACTTGTATAATGTGAAATAATTATTAGGTCGTCGTTTGTAAGGACTTAGATTAGTTCTCATTTTTTCCCATTATTTTGTAGACAGGCCAATGTTTGAAGTCATTGGATTATCTAAGTTCTTGTCCCGACTGACGTCCTATGTGATACGAGGGCAAATATGAGTTGTTTGCTCAATTACGGACGTTGTTACTATTGAAGTATGAATTTGTACCTAGTAGTTATATTAATTCATATCGTTACAAGCAAAGCAACAAATCAAATTTGAACTAGAGAACTAGAGCCTTCCAATATAGAGTCAGAATAGCGCAGAAAGTTCTACACACTTCTCGCATGTTCAGCATAAGTGTGTTTTGAACACACATTGAATTCACTAGAGATCTCGCAGCATATCATTCGTTGGATTAAAGGACAGATGAACGTACACCTGTCAATAAGTTTTGGTACTATAAAATAGAGGTGGCGATGGGTTTGACTAGAGAATGACTGATTGTGCTGTATATCGCGTACAGCTTTTGAGAGAAAAAAAACCCAGAAATTTTATTTATATATCTTGGCTTTTTTATTTTATTTATATATAATGACGTCCTCCCAGATTGACTATGATTCCTCTTCAATCTCTACGCTTTCCTCTTCTTTCGAAGAGGAATGTTCAGGAATTCCGATGGGTCAATGAAACCCTGACCGTGACCGTGACGAAGTTTTTTCTGAACTAAACCTTCACAATCACAGAGGATATGATCTGGTGTTTCGTCTTCGTTATTGCATATTCTAAAAATTTTAGTCTCAAAGAGACCAATCCTATTGATATACTTTCTCATGTGACAGTGTTCAGTCAGAGCGCCCACAAGGGTTCGGGTCTGATATCTGTTTAATTTTAGATAATCAGATGATTTTTTTTTTTGAATAGGTACTATGGCATAAAAAGCTTTGAGTACCTGTTGCCCGGTGCCAAATTCCACTGAATGGCACTTTGCGATTTTTTCTACATTCGGATGTTCATACTGGCTGCTCTTAATGGTATCACACGTATAACGAAGTCAGCTTCTGCACCTTTCCAAGTCAATGTCTAAAACTGAGCGTTTTTTATTATGACTTTAGAACAAACAAGCATACACTTTCTTAATCTTAGGCCAAAAGAAAGCTAGTTGCTATCGTAATAAGTTTCATGATTACGACAAATTTTTGAAAATTAAAAAAAAAATCTAAACTCATGCCCGCATATCCTACTCAAAAGACCAGCAGGAAAAGGTTCGTGTAATTAAAATGTAGCAGGAATAGGCAAGGGACCATACTCCCAGCTGTGCAAAACACCACATTAAAAAGTAATCGCTTAATTTCGCATGAAATTGCCCGCAGAATTTACTGATTTTTCACTCAAAAGCGTTCAATCAAAGCCGCACTCTCACCGATTTCCCAGTCGTTTTTCTAAACACTTTTCACTGCTTAATTACCGATAGGAAAAAAAATTACCGCAATAACCGGCCGATAGAATTGCGGCAATCCTAAAAAATCGATAACTTAATGAAGAGCTGCTTAATTAAAGCCGTTAATGCTTAATTAGACAGTGAAACTTTGTTTCGAACAGAAGTCCGCAATTTTTCTACAAAAGTCTTATGGCCACTAATTAATAATGTTTCCTTATAGAATACAATTTTCACGATTTGTTTTCTTTTCATTTTCAGCCCTCCTTTCATCCCTTTTATCACGACCATTGAAGAAAATTGTTCTGAACATTGCTGCGTGCAATCCAAACATCAATTATCTTCGGTTCGTTTGACACGTAAGGAGCTCTTGCCTGGATATGGATAATCGATCCCGAATTATGACAGGTTCGGAATGTTTCAATGGATTTTTGTCTGAGCACAGCTGGTTACAAAGAAGGGAAATCCTTGCTCGTGGACATAGAATTTGTTCTAGTTGATTAGTATAGCGTTTTTCGTGTTATCGATGGCTTCGAATCGGCTCCTTAACTATAGACTTCCGACTGTGATCGACTAAAGGACTCTTTTAAGCTTTAATGACACCTGACCTATTTAAAATGTGTCTGCCGTGTAGATATACAAAAGGCTATGCGGTATTTTTAAGGCTCTGTCTATTGAGGAAATGTTTCCACGTCTGGGTGGATAGCTATTATAGCAACATCATTTGACGTATCCTGGATTCACGTTGTCGTCATGACAGTCTCCGTAAATGTTTAATGCGGTGGGACTATGCACTTTATGAACACAGCAATGCAGTCACTTTGCATTGATATTTCGGGAGTTTCGAAAGTCCTTTAAGTTTCAACAACTTAATAATTGACGCTTCAATAAGTCACAAACAAAAGAGATGAAATTATTCACCAGTTTCAAGTTTCCGGAAAAGTTTCTCTATATTGTTTTAAGACATCGAAGACGTTGGATGTTGTTTCAAGAAGTTTACTCATCGATGCGTGCTCATGCTCACCCATGAAGAATATATCCGTGTGAGCAACCATGTTTATAAAGTGGTTTTGGTGTTTGGTGTCCCATGACTGACGTAAAATTTAACTTCACTAGTTTATATAATAATTCGAGGAAACAGTTTTGAAAATGTTTGTTATAACTGCAAACCTAAGTAACACAACCAGACGACAAGATACTTCACTTTTGAATCCAACCCATTTTTTTGATAGTCCGGCACCCAATCTCATTCTCGAAACTTACTTGTCGCCAAGCAGATAATAATAAATACAAACCCCATTACAACTCTGGAATTAAGTTTTTTACATGAAATACTAATATGTAAAATTGCAATGTAAAATTTGGAATGTTCTTTCAGATTTTTTACTTTATTATTTTTTGACATTTATTTTTTGTGATCAGTTTGTAAAAAAAAAAAAAAAAATTTCACGTTTGACTAGTAGACGCGAAAAGGCAAAAAAAAATTCAGTCCGTCTATCCGCCATGCGGCATCCAAAGTACACAAAATAGGCTCGTAGCACCCAAACGCTTTGAGATATCAAATTGAAAATTGTTTTGCTAATAGACTGGGTAGGTCCCTTGAAGTGGCCGAATTCCGAGGGGTGGGTTTGTGGGGGAGAAGGGAATGTGTTTTAGACCGAAAATTTTGGATTCTATATCTCAGCAACCGCTTATGCAGGATGATATTATTGAGTTTTCTGAATCAAAAAAATTTTTAAGGGGATACAGTATGAAAGTAAAAGAGTTGTTCTAAAAACTCATGTCTCAAATCCCAAGAAGAGTGTAAGGTAAATAGATGCTCACAATTTTTCAAGAAGTATCCCTAATAGACCTCTAGCAGACAAATTTTGGCGATTAGGGTGTAGAGGGTGATGGTGGAGGAGGGTGGAAAATAAATTATTCCGATTTTTATATCTCGAGAACTTATAATGATATAAAGCTGAAACTATGTAATTTAGATAGAACTATAGATAGTAGTAGCATGTTATACAAATATAATTTTTTATTAGAAGGTGGGGATTTTTTTTCCCAACTATAGAACGGTTTAAGCTATAAAGTTGAGACTCGGTATATAAATGTTAAAAAACTCAAAAAGTAATGAAGGTTTAAAGAAATTCAAATATCCATTGGCGTTCAGATGGGGGGCAAAACTAATGAGCAGTGAAAATGTAATGCATACATTTTCACGGTTTTCAACATATCAATTAGCTCTTTTCAAATATTGAATTTATTTTTTTTCACGTCTTCTTCATATAAATACATAGAAAGTATTATAAGGATTTTTTGAAATTCAACGCATTAGGAGATGGAAAGGGGTTGTACAGTTTTTCACGAATTCTGCCATATCTCCCAGGTCTGATCAGATTTCGAATATCTTTTCACTTTCACGGACTTGCGTAATAATAGCCTGTTTTTAGCCTGTTTTTATTTTTTTTCCATTTTCAGCCCCTAAGAGGGTACGAGGGTACGTTTTCACGAGTTGCGTCATATCTTTTAGAAGTGATTAGTAATTAAATTGCCTTTTACTTTTGCGTGTTGTCTTCATATTTACCTATTAACTCCTTCCTGAATTTTTAGACATTGAACCCGCAAGTGGGTGTAAGGTGGTTACATATACGATTCAACTACTAAGTATTATATTTAAGACAATTAGAAGTGCAAGTGATTTCGAAATCTTAGTAGACATAAGAAATATATCGGAATTCGGATGAAAATTTGGAAAAACCTCTCTAGACACTTATTAAAAAAGTTAGCAGATGTGATAGTTGGACAAGTTTGAAAGATTTAACGAAATTCGTGAAAATGTGGAAAAAACCTTTTTTTACGGACATTTTCTTTACTCCACTTTTTTATGCAAATGAAAATCTTTTTTTAAATAAAAATTAATTAAACTAATCTAGAAGAACATTTACAGATAGGTACTAAGTATCAAATTTCTAGCGTAACCCTTTTATGAGATATTGAAGACCACTTTTTGCCTTTTAACCCTATGATACCCCTATCACCTATTTTCGGTGTCTCTATGTATACTGTTGTCTACTTTACTTTATTATTTTTAATTGTAAAGTAGATACTAAATTTCATGATCAATACTGAACAATTAAAATTAACCTGCATTTAATCAGTGGTATTAATGTCGCAATGGAGGTGTACATATTTCAGTATTGGAGGGGTGAAAATAGTTCCGCTAGAATACCGATTCAGTACCGACACGCTATGCGGGTAAAGGTGAATTTATTAATTAAAACGCACTAAAATGAATCGAAGCGAATGTGAAGTCTTCACACTAGTACAAAATAATTACACATAATAACGGAAGTAATAGTAATGCTTATCTATTCAATGTCTTAAAGATAAATCATAATTGCCATCCAAAGATGGCGATAAACGTTTCCAAGTAATAGAGTGAGTACGACTATTTCCTAGGACATCATAATGAATGGAAGATTACCTGCTACTAGTAGTGGATTAGAGGAATAATAATATAAGCAGTAAGAATCTTAGACAAAATACTTTTAAACTGTCCTGATGAAGATCGGCTATGACAGGGTGGAGCTGCGAAGTTTATATGTCTTTTGGTAACAGAATTGGTTCGAATCAAAATTTGGTGCGCTTTGTATTACTTTCTTAATTTAAAAGTCCAGACACCTCTAAAAACAGAAGGGTGGAGAAGATACTTTCCTCTACCAAACTTCTTGGGCTCCTATCAGAAATTGCGCGTATCCCACGATTGGGCACAATACCAACATTCTGTCTGCGTAAAATTAAACAATGTTTTCAAGTTTCCATAGAAAACACAGAGCCGAGAAAAGGATGTCGATGTCCTTAAAATTAATGGAGTAATATTATCAAGGAGGTTAAGCACCTACTTGGGCTGAAGCAGAATAGGTAATTGCTGATATGTGCACTCAAAGAAAAAATATGATTAAGGCAACCATATTTTGGGAGAACCTTACTATGATTGAGGTTATAGTTGCCACAACTATGTTACATGTAACATGTTTAGCTCAAACAAAATTATGATTGTGGAAACCTTGGTGTGTGATTCACGCAACCTTCTTTAATAATATAATGGTTGGGTCAATCATAAAATTTATGTGACATGGTTGCTTGAATCAAAGTTCTAATTTCAGAACCTTGGTGTTTGATTCACGCAACCTTCTTTAATAATATAATGGTTGGGTCAATCATAAAATTTATGTGACATGGTTGCTTGCATCATAGTTCTAATTTCAGAACTTTGGTGTATGATTCACGCAACTTTCTTTTATAATATGATGGTTAGGTCAATCATAAGATGCATGTGACGCTGAAAAATTATTCACAAAGTAAACATTTTCGATCATAAATAAATGACTTGAACAACAATTAAACACTCTCCAACAAAGCACACATGAAATTGGAAGAAGCGAACTTACACCGCGAACGACCCTTTTCGTACTGTAAGAGGTATGGTTGTGGGAATTATTTTATCAAGTGTTATGGTTCCACTGATCATAGAATATTGTTGTCGTGATTATAATACACAATTAAATCATGTAACGAGAATGATTGGTACAATCATATTAAATTTCAGTAGGGATTTATGTTTAATGCAACCATATTATGTTTTTACGAATTATATGCTATGGCTCGTACCATTATAGCCATGATCACTGGAAACATGTCAGCTTTACAATAGTTAGAAGAACCTTAATATAGTCAATGCAACCTTGGAATAAACATCGTTTTTCTTTCAGTGTGTACGTTGGCTCCTTTCGCTGTTATCGATCCGAGTGGTCATTTTTCACTTTATCTTATCGCAAGTAATATGGTAAATATATCTCTCGCAGTAATGATGTAATTGGAAAAACAACTTTACGATATCATTTCGAAACGTTGTTTTCTTAGTATACGAGAAAAAACAATTACTACCATGAGCGTAAGTATAATGACATGCTAATTTTCGAAGTGACATACTCAAATACACCATAACTTCTTCTCCTGGACCCCCATAAAAGTCGTAATAAACCCATAATTAATCTGATAGTCACATCAAAACAACATTTATGGGTACCCTTTTATGTAATGTATACAATGCCGATAATTGCGTGCTTGACTTGCCCCAGTGCCACAAACTTTCAGAACTTTCTTCAACTAAAGGTGACTCCGTAAAAATATCAAGTTCGTAGTACAAGCTTATACCAAATTAGTTTCATTTATGCACCCCTGACGAAAAAAGGAGCCTTCTATAATATAAACCATAAACTTATATTAAATGGTCGTCTCTACCAGATTAATAATTCATTCGCTCCAGGTGGAAAAAAGCATGAGATCGTAAGCAAATCCCGCACTCAATATTTCAAACTTTCCATACAGCATTTATAAACATTAACCAAAACAGAACGTTCCGATCAAACTGCTGTTTCCTACAACTTTAACTCTGAACCAGATCCCGACAAGAACTCCAGTGCTAATACGTATTTTTGGCAAAAGTAATCCTTCAGACTTAAATTTGTCTTCGCAGCAATATCCTACTTTAAGTCGACATCCATCCCCTATGCTTTATAGCCACGTACGGTACGGTATTTGGTTAGGAGCAAGTACCCATGGAATCCTCATCCACGGTGGCTAAATGCTGTTTGCAAAAATTTTTCTCCGTGTCCTGTTTGTAATATGATGCGACCTATAAGGGTACGGGTAAATAAAGCCGTGTACCACTGAAAGGTCCGTCGTCGTGTAGATAGTGGCGCCAAGAGCAAGAAAATTGGAGCACCCTTGAGCGTAGAAGACGTTCAGAAGACGTATTGCTTTTTACACCTGACGGGGTTTGCGTATACTATTCAAATGAAGGTAGCAAAGGTGATGCTTCTTTGACTTATGTATAGAGAGCAAGTTCATATACAGCAAATGATGATAACGAAGATTTTCATTAAATCGATTGAAAATCGGCTCAGTGTATTTTATTGGAAATGGATGGTGTGAATTTGATTCGGGACTTTTTAGTATGTTGAAAAGTTTATCGAAATTTAAGAGAAATCGATAGTATGGCATGACTTGAATGGCACTTTTATTTATTTTTTTTTGGGTAAAAGTTCGAGAAGGGTTTAAGATACAATCGAAGTTTTATAACTATAAACTATTAACCCTAGTGTGACTAAGAGAATGCCCTCTAGTACAATTCCATATAATATAATCTTTATAGCTCTAAGTCTTTACGCTATGTAATAATGGTAAAGTTTCGATGAAAACTTTTTAGACACCGCGTATTGCCCCACTTCTAAATAGCATGACATTCCTTATCGACTCTATTTTTATAATACTCCCCAACATGTCGCTTATAAGTTTCAACTTTATAATGTAAGTCGATTTTGAGATATAAAGTTTTTAAGTTTTCGCTTTAAACGGACACCACCCGAACAGAGTTTAACTTACTCTAACAAGTACGATAAGTTCTAGAAAATATCTTTTCGGATTCTCAAGATATCGCAGAAACGTGTAACAGGAAACAAGTTTATGTTCTGAATTTAGCATACGGTGGACAAACAGATAATCATTTTAGTAATGCTTTTTCACGTGATAATATAAAATTAGGTAATATATAATTTACTTCCCAAAGTTCCGATTATAGTGTCCATTAGTGGAATGTTGAATTGAATTGATATGCATGGCTATTAAGTTAATCATGTCGTTGCTTCACCTGATTTCCGTGCAATAGCCTGCCGTTATAGGCTAGCTTGTGTAGCGCATTGATATTTTATCGATTTAGTACTGAAACATCCAAACTTTGTTTTGAATTGAGTGGGAGGGGGCGGGCCATACTAGAGATGTGGAAAGCAGTTCCTTTTAGGGAGTGAGTGAACTCCGACTCACTCACACACTATGAAATGAACTATAGTTCGAGTTCCTTTTGAAGATTACTTACCCGGCGAAGATAGTAGTTCTATTCAAGTTCACGAAGGAAATAGTTGTTTTGAAGTTCAGATTTAATGTGAGGACCTAAAAAAAAAATGTCCACACTCACGAAGGAAATAGTTCTTTTGAGGTTCATGGTGAATGTGAGGACCTCAATAAAAAAGGGCCTCACTCACGAATGAAAGAAAAAAGAACTAATTCTTTTCAAGCTGTGTCACGTGGCGAAAGAAACTACAGTTCACCAAAAGGAGTGAGTTAGTTCAATCACTTACTTCAATAAACTGCTCTTTTGGAACAGTTCAATCATGAACGACCCATCTCTAAGTCATACTAGTAGCTTCATTTTGCTACTCTTAATTCATTCAGTTTTGATACGAGATAACGCTTCAGTACTAAATAAGTACCGTATTAATGGTGAAAATTATATGATAAAAATGATTTTTAATTTTCTGTAATGTGCTTTTTATATTGTAGCGTTTTTTATATGGCCAATTTCACAAATATCTATTAACGAGCCAAAAAGAAGTGTCAATAGGCTATCTTAATGTCCTAGTAGGTGCAATACTTAAATCAAGCTTAGCATTATTCTGAACACACTGCTGTACATATACGGAGTACATGTTTTGTATATTTTATTACACTGAACCAAATAAGTACATCAAATTAATGAATTTTTTCATTAAATCAATGAAAACTTTCGTCAAATTTGGTTGAATGAACGCCAGCATTTGTATGTTGCAATCATATTCATCAAATTGATGAACCTGTTCGTCTACTTATAATATGTTCTTTATAATAATGAACAATGATGTTACAAAATTTTTATGGATATGAACGTTAGTTGATGTATTTGTCTTCATACTGACGAATAGCTATAGCTAAATATCAATAAAAACTTTCATCATTTGATCGATTTTTCGTCATAATTACGAACTCCAACTGAAGATTGTTGAACACTTGAATCATTTTATGAACGTGTCTTCATACTGATGAAAACCTACAAATTGTTCTATTCTCTTTCCGTTGTCTTTTTTTTCCTCCTTTAAGTAAAGTTTAAAGAGCTATTTGAACTATATTTTCCTTAAATTCTTGAAACAGTTATGAATGAGCAATTTTCACAAATTTGCAACTGTATATTCACTTCCTGGGCATGACGCTCTTGAGCTCATGCTGTAACCGGCATACAAAAGTCCTTAACAAATTTGTGCCTTCACCTTCTACAACTAACTAGAACTTAAAAGTGGTCGACATTTTAAGTTTAAGCTTATGAACAACCCTCTATGCTCCCACCCATTTATCGAGTAGCTTCCGTACTTGCATTCCTTAAACGAATAATAAACGAGATATTCGAAACGATTGAAATTCAGACCTCAAATATTGAAATTGAAAAAGTAGGAAATTGGTAGCTACATATGATACCATATAAAGGTCAATGAAATTTCTTTACACTTATTCGGATTGCAAAGCATCGTCGCAGCCAATCAGTTGAATCTTGAAAAGAAATTGGTAGTGGTGACGTTGAGCTTGTTAGTAAGCGAAATGACTTAACTCCTTGGGCAGCTCCACTACAGAAAGCCACGTGCTCACGGATATTGAAGATTAACTTCAGAACAGTTTCAGCTAGATATTTGAAATTTGCACTTCTAAATTATTCATCGAATGTAGCCGAAAATGTTCTTCGTGTTCCTTCGTGAAACCACCATACAAAAGTCCTTACAAATATGTACAATTCTCTTTCTCAAACGAAATCATTGAGTTAGGAAGTCCAAGTTTAAACAATTGTACTCTTTCCACTGTTGTCTCCCCAACTATAATATAAGTCGTAGTTGCATCCTTTCATGACTGCGTTGTACTATTAACGTTCTCTATACTCAAACTGCCCGCCCTCCGAATTAAGCCGACACATGACACATAGATTCGAAACCTAATAGTGTACCAACGTTATCACTCACACGATAAACCAAATTTAAGCTTCTTTGATCGTAAAAACCGGTAATCACAAATAACACCACCAATAAAACCGAATAATCCAAATACCAAAATAAATAACACTTTGAGTAATCAGAAAAATTCCGTATAAGAACCGAACCGTAATGTATGACAGCACCGTACAAGTTACCCTACACACGAGGTACTACCAGGTGTTAAAGGGACGATGACGTTAGACCGTTACGTTAAGAAAAATCAAGCGCACATCGACAGGCTCCTAGGCGATTTGATAGAAGCCTTGCGTACCATTCACGTCGGCATCCTGATAAGGACTAAGCACAACAAGATTCCACTGCGAACTGTTATACCACGCCGACTTCAAGTGATGCCAAACAGAATGCATTTCTGCAGCACATGTCCTTGAGAGGAGTAGCCGCCAAAACCGGCGCATGTCCTGTCTTTGGAGCTTTCTAATAAAAGGGGAAGTTATCGAAATACCGCCTCCTTTTCTTTCGTATTACAGTTTAACTAGTGCTTGAACCAACCCTCTCGAGTATAAGAGCTTTTTTCGAACAGTTCCCATGAAGTACGCTTTTCATCCGTCGCCGAACAATGTGCAATATTACAAATTTTATTACCTGGCTTTCATCCAGAATTATCGTCAGGTACTTACCTGTGATAGTTGCGCTATAATCCAACTTTAGCACTTCCCTTTAATGCACCGAGCATGTGTGACGAAGTTTACGGAAAATGCACTTCATGCGAAAAACCGATTACGGCGAAACGTTCGGAATTATTACGCGCATTTCGGAAAGTAACTTACATTACATTTTTGAAGTGCTTCGAAATGTTGCATTTTACGAGCACCTGAAAAGGGAAGGTCGCGACGGTAGTGTTTAACTTTATAGCCGACAGGTAAATGTCTCGCACGTACTCGTATGTAAACACCAGATGTTGTTCCCCATCAATTTGTAACGTTTATAAAGGGTAGCGATTGTAAGGATATAGCCGTCGAGGATGGAGTGTTATTTCGACTGTTGTGAATTTGCTACAGCTACTTGAGCACATATGTCTTTGGTATTATCAAAGTGGTTAAGTACTAGCGTCATAAATAAGGACTAACTGAATTGATGCTATTAATTTGGCGGTATTTTTGTGGAAGGTGTTTAACTTCAGCGTAATAAAATTTTATTAGTACAAGAAAATGTCATACCAATAGGTTCAAATGGTAATTGATGGTGTAGGGGTTGATTTCACGGAAGCTAATGGAACTAGACTTCTAGAAGTGATCCACCATTAATTGCATGAACTTTGAGAAACAAGTACGATCACTGAGTGTGTAAAGAACGGAGTTATTGGATTATTGTCCTAATAGCATGTAGCAGCATTCCTGCCTTCTCGCGGAGGGTGGCTTGATTTGAAAATCACGAGATAGTTTCGAGAGTTCACCCTGACTACCTTAAAAGAGCGGTGAACAAAATGAAGTCCACACTCAAGGCAACGATAAGTATTCGAATTGAGAGCTATATAGGTATCAGGGGAGTAAATGTGAAACCACGATTGATCTCCTAAGACTGGGTGAAACCGCTTTGTAACTCAATCCTTCATTCGTATTGGGAGCTCTGTGGACCTTCAATTCTCGCCATACTCGTTGGAATGAAACTGAAGCTTGTACCTCAGTTGACGTGAAACTTGCTGGGAGTATCTATTGCTGGTAAGCTGGATGCATAGTGTTAAGACAGACTGACCCTACTGCCTACCACGCCGGACCATCGTGAAGTCAAAAATTTTCTCACTGTTCAAAAAAATTATAGTAAATGCAAGCGATATCAGCATGCAGAACTGACTCCAATCACCAGTAGACCAATCGCGAGGCGAATCAGAGAGTCAGTTTGAATAATTCTTTTCAACCAGTCTCCATGATGCCGGGTGCTAGAAAGCGCAACAATCCTGCATGATCTAAGAAATAAATGTCTATCTATCTATCTATCTAGTTTGCTATCTCATCAGTCTTCAGAGATATGGTAGAGTTCATGAAAATGTATGCAACCACTCTATTCGCGCTCAAGATTTAAATATCAAAAAATTCAGAAAAATATTTCTTTAATATTTCAGAAAAGGTAAAAAATATGACAGAATTCATGAAAATATGTTTTTTATAAATTACAATTATTATGCTTAAACTACTTTTCATTTATTGTATAAGTGAACGAAGTTTCAACTTTCTACCTTAGTTCGTTCCTCAGATAGGATATACTGGAAAAACTGAATTTTCAAACTTTTTTTTCTTTTATCTGTTTCTGTGGATTAATTTCCTGCATCAATACTACATCGGAATTTATTCAGAACTTAAGCTATAATAGTTCTGGAACACTTAAATATTTCAGTACCGGGGTAGAACAATTTTTAACTGAATAATGCAGACTGAATGTGGAGTGGAATTCGTAACGTTCTGGAGCTGACAATTTTATGTTAGAGTTATTGTTAAGACAAATATCTCAAAAACAAATCAATATACGAAATAATAACATTAAATTAATAATAATAACATAAATTAATGAAGTGTTGCTTGTTCATCATTTAAAATAGTTGGTAACTGCTGTGTAAAACTGGTTCAAAATTTGCGATTCTGCGAATTGTTTGCTATCACCTTAACGTTTTACGAATACCCAAGGTTAGTACTGTACCGGTAGTAGTAAAAATGAACACTAAGCACTTATAAATACAATTTTCAAGTAAAACACACTGTACTCTAATAGACAAGTGGTTGTTTTCAAATATAGCAATTTCGTCCCAAAAGCATTGAGTAAAAAATAAACTTTCTAATTAATAATTTAAGAAAATGTTGGATTTGAACTGGAAAATTTTTGTCACATATATGTAGCAACAAATTTCACTTCATGTGAAGTACCGAAATTCATTGCTGAGTCATTTTGACAGTTGCTGAATAATTTTGACAGTTCGAGCTTCACATGTTTCAGCATTGGTACGAGGAAAGAGTTAATTTTGAATTTCGGATATTCTCTGCAGGTAGATATCTCGCCTTCAACCTTTCCAACTTTTGAATAGATCCAGATCTTTAAAGACCAAGTAAAAGATTTAACATTTTTGTATTTTTTTTTTTTTATTTCGTGTTTTGAACATGACCCGCAAAATATTTTCTGTACAGTCTCTACTAAATTTCAGTATAGAATAAGTACCAAAATTCATTGATGATCATGTAAGAACTATACCATACAAAATTTCTATGATAATTAAAATTCTTTTTTGCTATCAACAATAATTCTTCTTCGTTTTCATGCCAACAACAGCCAATATACTTACCTAAGTATTTCACAATAGAAATAACACAAATAATAATCAAGTTGTGATAATTACCTGAAAAGATATAAAAAGAGATATAATTAAAAAACAGTAAAGACGGAGGAAAGGAAAGTTTTATTAATTATTATATTTCAGAAAAATATTTTTAAGACTTTGAACGATTTTTAATTAGTGTAACGGTTATTCGAAAAAAATTCTATGAGAATGCGGCATAAGCAGTTTCTTGCACCAATTCCCTTTTTAGTTAGTACTGTAGTTCAAAATAGTACATCAATATAGGCATTTTGCATAAAAAAAACTAATTTAACAAGAGCGAAAAATTGTTTGAAAATCACTGCTGTATTGTTTTAAAAGATTGCATATCGTCTCTGAAGGCATTCGCTCAAAATTATTTGGGACTGTAGATAATTCGCATGTTTGTACTGTAGCTCTGTACAGAATTAGGACACTAGATGGTGGATTGTATGGTAACAATACCTTAACGCGAACCAAGAATGATAAAAAGCCGTCAATTTAAGCTATACAAGTCTGCAGACATGATATCATTACTTCTTTTTAATTAGTAAGTCTATCTGCAAAACATTCCTTTAAGATATAAATTTTCGCCACTTTTGAAGACTTGTTGAAAAACATTCCAAATGAATTTCCCTTCTTCCCTCCTTCCATTTTCCAATTTAAGAAATTCCTCTACTGCCCGGGAGCTTTTATTAATAATAAATAGCATTAATCGATTTCTTCTTGGTCATCTAATATTTTTTATTATTATCAATGTTCATCGCTTGGAAGCAAAGCAATTCGCTTTGTGGCGTTTTGTCATACTCTTTTGTGGTTGGTGGTCAAATTTATATTGTCGTATATCAAGTTTCAGTTTGGCTTTATTTATTACGTTTATCCCTACAACGGTTTGAAATTCAAGTAAGTTTCCTTTGATCGCTTACTTTGATATTATTATCGATGTCTGCTAAAACCTGATAAGGTTATGTAAAGATTTTTTTATGACCGATTAAAGTGAAAAAATCTCTTAATGTTTTTCATTTGATTCTTTGTTTCAGAAATTGACATTTTCACTGTAACTAATTTTTAAAATTTAATTTGTCACCTTCCAAAAAACCCTTTTTTTATGGATCAGTATCTCAAATTCGGTGTTTGAATTTTCATGTTTTCTTTCAAGGTAGGTTTTTATAAAGGATGGATTGCTCGATTGTATTTTTAAAAAAATCTGCCATCAGTCAACCACAGGCATCTTAATTATTTTTGGGTAAAAATGGGCATCACTTTTAATGCGACACAAACAAATATGCGATGGACAACCTAAAAAAATACCATTTCATTAAGTCTTTTTGATATTGCTTAAGTTGTCAGTTGCAAAGTAATCTATACGACATCTCAGCCTTAAATAAGTTTCGAACTTTTATCTTAAAAATACTCAAGTTGCATGTGGAGATTAAGGTTGGATTTGGACTGTAGCGCCATCGTAAGTAAGTAAGTATATTATAAAAAAAAAATTTGAACCCGATTTTTAGAGTTTAAACAAAGCAAACACAAAAAATTATTCGATATCTCATCAGCCTTAAGAAATATGTCGGAATTCGTGAAAACGTAGAGCAGCACCCTGATGGAGGTTGAATATCAAAAATGTAATGCAATCTTTGGGCGATTGTATAATGAAATTATGGTATTAATATGAAATTAAAACCGAATACGAATCTTATTAGACCTATAAGATATGTCGGAATTCGTAAAAAGTTACATAACCACGATACATCCTAAGAATTCAAATGGAATTCGTTATATCATTAGGCCTAAGAAATTGGTTGTAGTTCATGAACACACCTTTTACGAATGTAGAATAATTTGGGAGGAAATGTAGAACCCGTAGAATTGAGCATAATTCGTTATATCGAATGCCGACCCATTAGATATGACGAAATTAGTGAAAATATACACATATCTTCCTATTGTTGTTCTCCATACGATTAATCTGATTTTTTTACATATTACATAGCAAGTTTCAGTTTTATTGCATAATCTGTTCCTAAGATATATAAAAGGTCACACCATCGTATTTTATATTGGTATATAGTTTATCGAGAAAAAATTATTGAGTAATCTGAAAAAAGTGAATTTTTAGGTAGTTAGTTATTATTTTTTTTTTTTTTTCAATCCGATTATCTAATGTAGGAATCAAGAAAACATGTATTCCAATTCTACCGAAAACCGTAACCATTTCATCGTCAAAGTAAATCAAGATAAAAATGCCAATTATTGAAAACAAGAACAACAAAAATGTTTGTCCATAAAAGAGTCGCTATTTGTTCGTTAATAGTCCAAGGTAACATAACAATAATACCTAACAATCGATAGCATAGAAACAGCCTATAAATGTCCTTGCTATACTCGTCGATTCGACTTCCATGTCCATATCCTGTAGTAGCAGACTATCACTTTTTCCATTGTAATATGGTCCGAATCATGCTATAAAACTAGACGAGTATTGTTCCAATCCGGAAGTTACGAAAAGTGCCCTATTCTATCCCATGCGTTCGTGAATGTCCTAATTCAGGAAACAACTACCATTTCCATCCCATGAAAATCCATCAATACATCAAACTCTTCCGTTGATGCTATTAGTGATCAATGGAAACGCCAATCTGGATATGAAGATAAGCATACACAAAATGAGATTACCTTTTCGGTTTCAAAACAGGACTACGAGTAGCGTCGTAACAAAGGTGCCCACCTGACGAACTACCCTATAAAACCCATGGGGATATTAGGGGCTGATTTGGAAAAGCCGGCCAGTTTCCAGCGTTAATGTGACACTTAAAATTAATTAAACGTGAACGCGTGATATCATAGTCAGGGTAATTAAGGCCTGCGGTGTAAGCTTCGTGAAATCTGTCAAGGATAAGGCTTGAAAATGGGATCAAATCGAAATTTAAATATGTATCCATCATTGATACGTTTTTCTCTGTTGAACTGGACATGTGTCTACGCATTTTCCGTGGCCGTTAAGTTTCAACAAAATCGAATTTTAGTGACTGACAACTGGTTCGAGAAAAATTCATCTTTAAGGATCCTATTTCTGTGTCGAACGAGGCTATGACGCTATTCGAATTTAATGGTTTTTCCATCAAAATCCGCGGATATTGTTCGCCAACGTTATGAAAAACTTTTGTTATACCTAGTCATTTTCCGAGAACGGTGTATGGAGACTTCATTAAAATACGCTGATGGCGCCTGGCCGATTTTTAACGATCGCATTGATAGCCGCCGGGGTTTTACTTCGCGTTACTATGAAGACGGATTCGCCCATGAAAAATTTATTGAGTATTAGTTTGGTGAAATCGAAGTAAATGGACCGAAAGGAGATAAGAATACTTTGGATATTTAACCATTAAGTAGGTCTTAAAGATTTATTCCAAATATACTGACCCATTAAAATATTCGATATTTGAGGAAAAATTTAAGTCGCTTCTCGCAGAACCTAAAATTTTCGAGCATCGATAATTGCGATACGTTACAAATGCATCTCGCTGTCACGATTTTAGAAAATCATTAAATGAAACAAAAAAAAATTACAATTAATAGTCACAGCAGTACGTACGTTTCATTTGATCTTGTATCTGACCTTCTATCTACTATGAATGGTATGAAATGAAAAATAAATAGTACCTATCCATCAAATCTTGATATCTCAGAAATTAGGAGTTAACAGGGGTTGAAACCCAAAACAAAACTTTTTAAGGCCTCTTCTAAACTCAAAAACTTGGAAAATGCGGTTAAATCTCAGGAAGAAATAGTCTACATGCGATCGAATACTTCCCTATACATCTACTACGAACCAGACCGATTTTAATAATGGGTGACCTAAATAGAATACCCTTATTTTTCTAGAAAAAAAAATAAAATAACATGGATACGTAAAGGATAATAATCACTTGCCGAATATAGCTTCCAACTTATTGAATATTTTAGTAATCCGAATTTCTACGGAATAATTCAAAATGTCTGGGTTGCGTATGGAAATTTTCCATATTCAGCTAGTCTACGGTGTAAAGAAAAGACAGAGTTGGTGTCTGATAGATGCCTCGAGTATAATTGCCAGAGAATGTAACGAGGGTTTATTTTCAACGAAGGGTTTGAAGTGTTTTTCCTAAAGGTCCTTTTAATTTTTTTAATCAATATTACCCCTGACTATATTAAAGATGAAATCTATGGCATTAGAGTTTAATTCATTCCTAAAATTTCTACACGCTTTTAAAGTATTTAGATATACCTAAAGTTTAAAAGAAAAATGTTTATCGGATTAGCTTCTTTAAATGTATACTGGATCAAGAAAAATCTTCATCAATGATCAAAATCATTAGTTTTACATTGACAACAACAAAGAGATGGTCCAAAATCATAATGGAATCAAAGTTGCTTCAGTTTTCCCTTCTAAAGCTTATTTAAATTGCCCTACTATTTGCACCAGCACCATTTGTAGCAGGTATTTGCACCCAGCAGGCAGAACAAGATGGAGTAGCAATGGAGTAATAGAGGCGGTGTAGTTTTTCATATCTCGTTCCCAAAAACTGTACATGGTTGTTATAGGATCTTTATACAGTCCCGTTTCATCGTATAGTATGCCAAACTTTTCCAGCTGACAATTTATCCGAGGCATTTACCAATAGGATTGTTACCCCTGCTAAATAAGCTTTTACGATGATCCACATCGTTTTTTTCAATTATGATCTGACCCAGTTGAAAAAACACGCCTCCATACGCAGCCATACGTCCTCTTCGCACCAAAACGCTTTAGTGCATAAAATCTTGTTAAAATAAGCCCGTGCCATATTTCGACTTTTGAGAAAAATTTGACAAATCGATTTGTTCACACCACCACAATAATTGATTTTAAAGTGCAAAAATAATTAGCATTAAAACCGTAAAATCGCATCAAAGGTTTATGTAATTGGGCGATAAGCACTACTCGAAAAACCAAATAAATAGTACTTTCCATCTCTGCCTCTGATACATTTTTGTTTGACACAATGTTCACGGCCTAGTATCCTGATTAAAAGCCAATTACAAATTGAAAACTGTTGTAACAACATTAATTACATTTTCGCTTCTGTTTATTTATAATTATTGACTTTACGCTTCAGTCACTATTAATGAGTGCCCCGGACAAAATTATCAAAGCTCATGGTATAGTGTTATTTTAGAGCAAATGGATGTAGTTAATTAAGGAACCGAAGGACATTCAGTAAATGTTGAAAGTAATGTCATCATGTTAATAATGAAAATACTTCGGAATATGAAAATACAAGTGGTAAACTCACTCACAAAATATCATCGCGCCGTATAGAAATTAAGAACGTATGGTTTTATTTTTGTTGTTAAAGCAAATTTAAGTATTTATTTATGAATTTAACTCTTATGTTAACCTCTGTTAATTTACAAACAACACCTGATGAAATCCAGTTAATAATATTAATGGATTTTTATTAATTAATATTCATTGGATTAATGTTAAAATTGTAAGAACAATCATTATTTTTTTTAGTGATGTGTCACTTCTTTTTTAATATTATTTTGTTTCTAAGAGAAATCAATACAAACTTTGATGAACAACTTCATTATACGAATATAATAAGACGTTTATGGAAATATTTTTTCTAGTTCTGATGAAAAATTTGTTATTAATTTAGTTCAGTATGATAATCTTCTAATATCTAAAAATACAAGCATTAAATGTTTGGGTTCGATGGAAATCTACACCGCTCACATGATTGCCCGCGATGGTATCTGCGTTAGCGAAATCATTTAACAGTTGGTGGCTCGTGAGTTATTTCAACATTTGAGTGTTTTTCATATGATTTAGCGGCAGTTTGTTTGCTTTTGGTGTATTAGTTACGCGTTCCTATTACTAAATGGTAAAGTTGAACTATGGATGGTGGATAGAGGATAGTGGATGAAGTATGTAGGATAGTGGATAGAAAATGGAGGATGGTGGAAGCAGGATGGAGAATGGGTGGATGGGGATTGTAGAAGGAGGATGGAAGATGGTGGATAAAGTTTGGTGGTTAGAAGATTGAGGATGGTGGATAGAGAATGGCGGATGGTGGATGTAGGATTGTAGATGGAGGATGTTAGATGATGGATAGAGGATGGAAGACGGTAGATAGAGAATGGAGGATGGTGGATAGAGGATGGAGGATGGAAAATGGAGGATGGTGGATAGAGGATGGAAAATGGAGGATGGTGGATAGAGGATGGAAGAAGAAAGACTACTGGATCGAAGGGAGTAACAGGGGCGATGGAACACCGTAAGCGTAGTCACGGTACGCGGCTCGTATTAATATATACGAACAAATGCTCTTTATAAGGCTTTTAAAATTATATTACCTGTAACAAAATCTAGCCAAAATCACCTCAGTTGGCTCTAAACAACAAGAAAGTATAGGCTTTACTACGAATCGACCGAAAACCCTAAAATTAAAATGCCGCTTAATCGGAATCCAAATACAGAGAGAAAATGTATTCTTGCTCTTATTGTTTGTAAAAAAAAATATATTTCTCTGCTGAAGAGAAACATTAGGGCGACACTGATGTTTATTAGTACTTAATGCTACAAGACAAGTTACAGGAAAATAATCTTATTACTTCCATTTGAAACACGTACTTTGCCCATTACTCACCTCAATTACGCGTTCTTGCACACAACGGGCACCGCTTTCCATAACTCCACCAGTAGTGGAGGTATTTACTAAGTGGGTAGCTTTGAACCTTTATACGAAATCATAAAATCGAGTGGACTAACTGCATTTACACCAATGTATGACCTTCATTAATTCACAACGTGACTCGAACAGGATATCATTTGCGATGGCGGGAATTCCGTCACGTGTAACGCTATCTCAACAGCGCGTGTAAATATGATAAAACGAACATTAGGCGACTATAAAAAGGATTTCCGAAAATTATTTACGATCACTCTTTTCGCCATTACTACAAGTGCCGTCAACTACTACAACTCATTTTCACTTCCTTGAACAAAACAGCGCCAATAGGCGTGAGAGAGGTTACAAATCAAATGGAATGGCATGCGTTAGGTAACACTTTATCTCTTTGTAAGGGACAGTGTTGGCAGATTTATAGCAATTGCGTATACCTACATCAGCTAATACGTGCAGTAACAAAGGTGTTTGCCCTAAGCCTTATGTCTTTCTAGCAGGGCGTTTGGGTCTTCTGTTGACGTGAAACAAGTGTGGGTGCAGTGTTTTCTCTTTAAGGTTAAAGGTCGAGGCGGTATTTTATCAAACCGATGTATTTGAAAAACATCACTGCACTCGATTGAGACTTTGTTGGTAAAAATTCGTTTAAATTTCGATGAACCGGGACCACTTACATTCTGCCATTTCTCTGGGATCCTGGGGGGCAGAAGTCATTTTTGAATCGTTTACTGCTCCCATCAGGCCCAGCTCAGCCAGCTAGAAATGAAGGTGGTCTAACAATCAGTGAAATACCTTTGGGCAACATACCTTAACTCATATACGCACCTAGGCTTATTCGAGCCCCATTTCGCCAGTGCTTCCAGTTTTAATGAGCCGGCCCGACCGGAACGATACCTACACTACGTAAACCGTATCACCTTTCGTCACTTTCTCGAATGATTAAATGGCTCGAAATCAAATGAATTTCCCCTGGGGGATGAACGTGAACGTTGTACGTACACCTTTTAAGGATACGATAAAATAAATTTAAAGGAAACGCTATTACAGCCACACGGTCACGCTCATTGCGATTCCCCGGAGAACTCAGGATTGAAGGTTAATGATGAGGCGGCTGGGATTTGTTGTTCTGCTCCGGTTCGACGTTCCATGCTGATTCAGAGATTTCAGTAATAAATTGAAAGGACGAAGAAATCGGGTAGATCCGAAAGGAAGTGGTTGAGTCCTGACAACAATCGCAATATGGCATCCACTTTGGGGACAAGATAAATGGCCGAACGTGAGCGGATTTTTAATCGAGTGTTTTGAGTTTTCAGACACTGCAGCTAAGGAATAAATTTCCAAATGACAAATGTCTCAGTGCCGAATTGGGATAAGTGAGTTCACGTTAACAACATAAGTTGCTTACTTTTTTGCGACGTGTAGTCGTCGCACAAGGAACTTTTTAAGTACCGGATTTTATGATTGCATTAGCAGAGATTGTTATGTTACTTTAAAGTGCAATAAATTCGATGGGTTTTATCTGTATTACCGAGAGAGCACTGTAGCGCCATTCAAAATTACAGACAGTAAATAATTTCATGGAGAACGTCCTTGTCCTGTATATATTTTACGGTCATACTGCTCTTATTCAAATACTCGGAGAAAAGCTATTAAGTTTCCTTTATGGTTTATTCAGCAAATTATTTGTTAATGTTCGAATGGAATATGTTGCGCTGGTATTCGCAACGTAGTTTGTTCAGATGCTAAGCAAATTATAAAGCTCAAAAGCGACATTAGGGAAACACATTTCAGGTTTTCAGGGAAGTTTTTCAATAATTTCAAATCATAAATCTTGCGATAACAGCAATAAAAGACTGTCAGAACTCACCTTCGTTTCAAGCCAATAAAAGATTTTTTTTTCAAAATTTTTTTTTGCAAAACAGGCTTAATGATGTTGAGTATATTTCACCCAGCTAGAAAAGACGCTGCTCGGCAAGTGCCACAATATCAGTGAATCAAGTGAAAAGTTTCACTGGAAGCACCAATATACTGCATACGCTGGCTTGCAAAATTTACAAATCTACAGTTCACCTGTAAGTCAGATGGTAAGTGAAGCTGCTTCCAAGTAATACAAATTGAAGCACATGGCTGGACAAATTTGGCTAAAGAAGCAAATCAATGGTAATAAAAGTAATAATTTTTATTTTTATTAAGTATAGTTATTCCCTGTATTTTTCCCACCTCAATTGCTATAGAAATTCAAAGGGGACAATTATGCTTATGCTTTAATTTCATATATACCAGGTAATTCAGAGAACAAGCAGCACTCGTTAAACAAGAAAGAAAATAGTAAGAGGTGTAAAAAATGTAATAAGCCTAATAACAACAAGCTGCCAACTTGACTCATTTTTTTGGTCAAAATCTGAAAAGCAGCCAAATTCGAACTGTAATATAGGTGATTTCGAAACAAGGAGATTTTTTGGAAGGTAAATTTTGTCCTTATACAACTTTAACGATTCATCAGTCGATCTTTATAGATAAATTGCCCAAATACTCGGATCTTGAGTAGAAGTTCATCTGACTTGGCTTGGTTATAAGATGACCACATCTCCCAAGATATGGCGCAGGTGGTTACTTTTCCATCTGTTAGCCGCTATTTCGAAGAGTATGTCCCCCTTTACAACTCCTACAGGAACTTAAACGAGTTCTGCTAGGGAGCCGGGAAGAGCGGAGCCCTATCTGGCAAATCCATCAGCCCACTACTAAATTATTTACTGCATACAGTTGCGAACAAAACATTTGCAACTGATACCTATTAGAATTTATTTAATGTTTAATTTTTTTTTTGGGAATAGTAGTTCAAAAATCTTGATTTTAACACACTTTATTAGGCATAGTGTATTAAGTACAATGATTTTAAAAAAAAAATTGCATTTGCTCAAATACAAATAAGAAATTGAACCGAATTCATGATGATACCCTAATTCTGTTATAACAACATTGAAATTATGGTTCGATTAGTTGAGTTTTGGTTAGTACTTCGTATTGTACCTCTAATTTTTAGTAACTTCAGCACATCTTCAAGGATTCGATTCTATTAATTTTGCAAATTGTTCTTGTTGATATCCTTTTCCACCTCCTTTTAGCGGGTCGGTATAACTCCTTCTTTTTACGATTATTATTTGGTATGTTTTTCGATTGTATTGGAGCAAATGAAATTTTTTTTAAATCTTTTTTCTAAACACACTTTATTATCTGCTCTCTAAACTATAAATTATAAGATGTTAGGCATAGGTATATAAACTAATAAATATTGATTGATTGATTGATTGATAAATACACTTTGCGCAATAAAATGGATTAAAATCAAAATTTTTGAATTATTATTTCCAAAAAAATGAAACATTAAACAATTACTAGTATCAGTTGCAAATATTTTGTTCACAACTGTATATATATTCACCAAGTTTCAAGTTTCTAGCATAACCCATCTCAGAGATAAAAAAGCACCTCGATCACTGTACGATACTATCATTATTTTAAGAACTAAGACTCAGTTTCAGTTCACTGTGTAACCGTAAAAATTTATACAATATCTAGTTAGACCGGATATATGTATACAACCCCCCCCCCCCCCCCATTCTAACGGGCTCAATTTAAAAAAATCTAAAAACGTTTTCAGACATTTATTTGAAGAGCCCGTAAAAATAAAATTAAGGAAATATTTCAAGACTATCTAAAAATCTAAAACATATGACGAAAGTTGTCAAAATATTTGCAGTCCATTTTCATTGACAATTATAGCCCCAACTCTATACTCCAATGGATAGATAATTTTATTTTTCTAACTTACTTTTGTAGTAGATTCTCTAAGTTTTAGGTTTTTTTCCTAAGCCATTACACCTCTTACATACGAACCTCCAAAATGATTTCCTACTAGGTATTTATGAATCAGAATTCTCATAAGGATTCATAAGATCCTACCTTAACTGGTTCCGGAGATAAGATTTTACAGTAATTGGTTCCGCAGATATTGTAATCTAAAGGGTTACTACCCACCCTATCGCCAAAAAAAATTTAATTTAATGGCTCAAAGGGTTTGAAAGATTCGAGCCTTGTGCACTCATGTGCACAGTCGAACTGAAATTTTTTTTTCGATTTCAAATATTTTTTTTGCAATGTCAATTACATTAGGTACTGTATTATTGGAGTAAAATTCGCTGTCAATAGTATAGTAGTAAAAAATCAATAAGACATGCAAGGTAAGACGAAGTGAAAAGCTTTTACTGCAAATACCAGTTGTCGTCTATGTTCAACTTGTTAAAAAACTTATCTATCTATCGTCAAAGGGTTGCTTTTTCCACAAACAGCACACTATCCTTTGAGCAACTATAGTATTCCAAGAAGTTTAAAAGACGTATGTTTTTTTTCAAATTACATAAAAGTTCACCAATTTTTTTGTACACAAAGTTATTTTCTCCTGTAGAGTTTCAATCGAATTTAAATTAGTGGACTAGAGAAAATTTCTAATTTTTTTAATGGTTTTAAATACTCATCATCAATAGCGCGACAGCCCAAGTCGGGGCCTAGCCCCCGGTGTTATATACAGCACAAATTAAGTTTACACTCTCAGATTTTTCTAGAATAAGAAATTTCTGAATCATAAGCACGGTATTACAAAAATAGTTCTATATCAACACTTCAATTTCAAGAAAATATATAAGTTCCCACAATACTTACGCTAGGCTATGCTGTAATAATATTTTTTTGGAAGCATCTCTGAAATTCGATCCTTAAATGAAATTAAAAAAAAATAGTTCGGCTGGATTGGACTACGATCCAAATTTAATACTATTACTGCTTATTTCTAGATATTTAGAAATTAATACGATTACTAAACTAACCTCTACCTCAACCGAAATAAATTCAATAACAAAATTTTTTCCGATTATCAAAATGATAACATTGAACTCCGCAATTTTTTATTTCACAGAACCAATTCTACGCCCTTGAGGGTTCCAGATTGCATTCAATGTAACTAACTTAATTTCCCATATATAAAAAGTTCTGTAGGTCAATACAAAAAATTCTTGTAAAAGAACACTGAATCGTGGCGTACTTTCTCAATGGTTTCATATCCGAAGGCTCTTTTCAAAAATTTCTTGCTATTGCTCCCGGGTTTGCACAAAATTGTTAAAGTTTTCTTAGCTCCCAGGTATTACTCAATCGCTGGGTTCCCTCATATTTCGTTCGGTTGTTACCTGTGTCCTTTTAAATTTATTTTTTTCTTGTTCTGCTCGAACGAGGTGAATAAAAGTGTTGGCCAAATTGAAGCAAACGTTTGAAATTGAATTTTTTTTGAGAGACAAAAAACCCTGCCCGGTAAATTGTGTCAATGAAAATGTTGTTCGATGTAATGAAATTTCATCCTTCACTGATTACTCTTTGCGATACAGTCCTTCGTTTTGTACCCTGTGTACATAAATTGGGTTTTGGTATAGGGATACCTGGAGAAAGCGTACAGGACAGGTAAGCTAGAATCAGTAGTATAACGTAAGATATTCCTTGAAATTTTTTCAGGGAGTATTTTCCAAAAATTTTATCAGGACATACAAAAATTCTTACAAGCTATTCTTATAAGCTAAACAGAAGTTTTTTTTCACTCAATATTTAAATAATAGCTTGAGGCAACTAAGCGACTGAAACAATTTTTAAAAAAAACTACAAGAGTTCACCTGTGCCACTAAATTGTTGTCGATAAATTGTTCTGGTCTTTCCATAACCTTATAATAATTCCATTATTAACAATGCTCAGAGAAAAACTAATCACGACCATTCGGCGATCGACGCCATATTTTTTTTCATTCTCTTGACTCTTATAAACTTCATTAGTATATATTTTATCATGGACCGATACATATTTGAACAGCGTTTGCAATTTATCCAAATTTAGTATCTAAATAATCGTTGGAGCGCTCTTATTGAAAAACCTTTTATATCTATTAATTTTTTTAAAATTTTAACCGAAAACACAAAAATTTTGTTTTAATTTAGATACTTTGTTTTTTTTATGTTATAGTATTTTTTTTTAAATTTTTTTTTTTTGTTTTTTTTTTAAATTAAATTTTGTATTTATGATTAATAAAATGTTTATTAAAATCAACTCGCTGAACACCAATAAGTATTAGATACACAAGCAAAGTACAAAATTGCTTGTCTTGAAAAATGCATAACAAAATTAAAAGATATAAATAATTTTTTAATAGTAATTTAATTAAAAAGAGTAATATCAATTATTTTGTCGAACAATAATTTATTAGTAACAAAAATATACAGAATTTGACGTCACATCATCGGTATGCTGTAATAATAAATAATTTCTTGTTGTTTTAATATTACCTTGGAATTTGTAATGCAATTTCATCCAAACTATCCGACGGGCTCATAGGAGTCCTTTCGAAGAGCCTTGATGGTGCTAATGTTAGATGTCCTGCCGAATCGCTAACACATCGAAAAACTTTAGCGCCACGACGTTGTCGTTGACGTTCGGCACGTTTCTTACGCTTATTTTCCTCAGCACGCTGAAGATTATGCAATCGGAAGAAGAACATAGACATACTTTTGAAGAAGCAAGGATTCGGAAAAGGATCGGAAGAAATTTGAAAGGTTTTTATTAGTAAGAATACAATTTTATTATGCTAAAAACTCGAATTTTTTACGCAGTATTTAAGGCGAAAACATTTACAGGAGGCAAGCATATCTCTAATTACACAGTAGTTAAAAGTTACAAATTTAGGGTTAAAAATAATTACAACAATCTTATAAATATGAAAACCTTTGTTATACTTACTATACAACCAATTATTACTATTACGTTGCATCTCAATAAAATAATAATAAACTAAATTTCATTTTAACATACTTACAGTTTCCAGAAAGGACGTTTATAAGAAAATGAAGATACCAAGTTACTAAGAATTGATGTGCTCATAAAATCCTTAATAATGAAGTTTATCATGACCCTTCTTATGAACTTTGTTTGGCCTACTACCAAAATTCACATACTTTGTGAAACGACCCATTATCTATTTCAGTTTCTCGTTGAGCTTGCTGAAGAATTTTATGATTAATTATTCGCGATTAATTTTATCAGAACGTTCATCATGGAATCGACAAGACAAATGAAAAGGGTTATGAACAAGAAATGCTGATGAAAAATTGGAGAATTCCTTCGATGAACACAGAAAAAAATTTCTGAATTTTTGTGATCATCTATTGATGAATTAAGAACGAATCGGTGGCGAATATTAGAAATTGTTTTAAATCATCCAAATTGGCATATGCCACTGATTACAGTTTACAATCTCGATAATATATGGCAGCCCCCACCGCATAAGTGATAAATTCGAATAGTAGAGGTCACAGTAGGTCAATGAAAACATGTTATGAAACTTTAAAAAAAAACCATCTAGAGAGCAGGTTTAACTATAACGACTTCCATGTCAATATCGCTCTATTATACGAAAAATGTATACATCTAAAAAGTAGCAACCCTTATTACGTAAATTTGTTTCAAAATGAAATGAAATTGAAATTTGTTTTTTAGCTGTGTAAACAAATTGTGAATGGTTGCTCCTATTGACCATTATTTTACAACGTTCAGGGCTTCAAGGCTTGTTGGAATGGAGTTTGTACAGTATATTACATATGCCTGCATCTCCTCTTATGACTTGAAAAGAGGTTGCATAACGCTGCCTAATTGGCAAGTAATGTAGAACACATTGTTGCTATTTCATATCACGTTCACTGAGTAATGCAATTTTCATTTGCTTTCATTTAGTGATAAAGAGAATGTGCTAAAAAATTAAAAAAAAGGTTGAACTACTCCCGGGCTAAGTACGGCTTGGTAATTGAAAATGAATGAACAAGTTATATAGTAACGTTATAGCTTTCACCTGTAATACCTGTGCATATGTGCATTCAACGTGCATCGGTCACGATAAAACCGACTACTAAGGGCAAGTTTTTCCGGGTATACCAAGAACTACATATTGTGAATGCAGCTTTCGTTTACGTAATATGCAAAAACAGCGCTTATTAAACAAGTAACCTTAAGGGGTCTGGCCACCTTGGCTGCTTGGAAAATGGGCTTTTTTCCTAAATTCATAAACTCTGAAGCTTAAATGATTTTTATTTAATTTTTTTGACTCAATTTAGACTATATTTGAATGAATCTCTGACATTTTTCTTATTCGAAAATATTAAAAAATGGCGGCGCTGTATATATTTCCCAGGAGGCTCTCCGCACGAGGCAAGGGAATGTGCCTTCATCATTTTCTCCATTAATATGCATCAGAAAAGAAAAAAGAAAAAACGGGCTTGTTCGTAGGTAATGTAGCTAAAATGTAGCGTAGCGATTTTTTTTGAAATTTTGGTGAGCCGAAGAAAAAAAAATTGCATTTTTTCCTAAGAAAAACGTCGAAAAACGTCAATAAAAAAAAACTAATTTAGCAATCTTAAAAATCCTACGCTACATTCTAGCTACACTACCCACGAACAAGCCCATTTTTTTTTTTCTTTTCTGATGCATATGAACAGAGTAATCGATTACGGCACATCCCCCTCTTTCGTGCGGAGGGCCTCCGAGGAAATATATACAGCGCCGCCATTTTTTAATATTTTCGAATAAAAAAAATATCAGAGATTCCTTAAAGTATAGTCTAAATTTTGTAAAAAAAATTAAATAAAAATCATTTAAACTTCAGAGCTTATGAATTTAGAAAAAAAACCCATTTTCCAAGCAGCCAAGGTGGCCAGACCCCTTAAGTTATTTACGCTTTTGAAATATTGAAAACATACACAAATGTAAAATATAAAGAGACCAGAATATATGTAGTAAAAAATTTCGGGGAATTTAAAAAATGGTTCTTTGGGACGCGGTTGAAGTTGTAGTACGACAAAAGACTAAACCTACCTACCGGAGATGACGGAAAAAATCTGCCAAATGTGTGGTTGCAAGCAACTTTATTCTTTTTGGTTAGAAGTTCGGATATATCATTAGATATAACAGAATTGTCGGAATTCGTGAAAATTTTGACGACACCTCACACCCCTAGTGAGTTGAATATCATAAAATACGTCGGTCTTAACGTCGGGTTTCCTCCGATTATATATTATATTAAGCCTTTCAAAATGAAAGCGAATTCGATAGCTCATAAGAACCAAGAAATATATCGAAACTCTTAAAAAAATTCACAATGACTTAAAAACTCCTTAGCCGAGCCGTTCAAATGTTGAAACTTTTTGAAAAAGATCTAAGCAATATATGAAAAGCAATCAGAAGTGAACTTAATTTCAGCCCTCGATATACTGAACAGATATGACAAGATTCGTGAAAATGTGGAAATGTCTTTTCAATGACTTTTTTTTTTGGCCCGTATCCATTCTCCACTAAAAATCTGAACTGTTGATTAATATCTGAGTTTTAGTTACTTAGCTACTTGAAAGAGTACTGAACACAAAATTAAACAAAATTAATTAAATTAATTGGACAGAAAATTATATATTTAATTATCTATGTTAAAAAATTTGATAAGAAATTTGAATTAGGAAGTTGAACTTTCTTTCGTTTTCGAAGTTAGTATCTACATGAAGAATATGCTCTATTTTCTTAATTTAATACTCTATTTTCTTGATTTAATGTTCCTACTATTTCTGGAATTTTTGAAAAATAAACAAAATACTAAAAAATTAAATTTCAAGCCCTAACGCATTCGATTTGGACCGTTCCCTTCAGCTTGATTGCTTTTTTTTACATGGTGAAATATTACCAATAATTTTTGGGATACAAAATACATTATGGCACTCTCAATCAAAATTTTCCATTCAATTGTAGCTCATTTTTTTACTCTCTCTGGGGAGGGTTAATGGGACTAATTAATTTTCTCATAAAAGAAATTCTACGCCCATTATACGTACTCTTGTGAAATTTCAAAGGACATTAAGTAGATATAGAGGATTCTAAATATACAGGAAGTGATGTATAGTTACTACTACTATTTACACAGTAATGAACAAATAATTTACCATCCCAACATTCAATTAATATAACTCCATAAGCCATACAAGGTTTTTTTTATTTCAGATTTTCTTTCGGAATGTTGGACAATTAAACCTTAATAAAAGTTACATCAAATTTAAATGCTCCAGTACACCGTATAATTAACTCTTTTATTATCGCTAGGTAGTATGTAATTATTTGTATGTCATAAATTATATAGACCGGTGAACAGAACATTTAGTGACTTACTTGGTACGCTGTAAATTACAATTTAGCATTAAATCGTAGTCGAAGAGTCGAGAAGGTATTGATTTCCTTTGGGATTACGGCGAGTTCTATGTTTTAATTGAACTGTTCATGTGTAATGGACGAAACAGATATTGTGTCGTTAATATAGTCAGTAAGTTTAGAAGTGTCGTTCTAATTTCAGAAATCAATGTAAACAATTAACTTTAATTTCTTCCATGAAAATGTAATAAACTACAGGGATATTTACAAAAACACCCCATAGGGGGCTACGAATGGTATTCCTTCGAACCGAAAAGTTTTTAATGTCTAGTAAAATGTGCCGTTCAATTCAAGTTCACTCTAATCTTTTCACTCACATCTTTTGGTTCCATATAGGATGCTATTTCAAATCCGGCTCGACGTATCAAAAATGTTCAATTAAAAAAAATTTAATTGTCTGAAGGAAAGCTCAACCGTACCTGACTTTTTATACAATTACTAGCACCGTACCGCAGCTAGTAAGTTACCCCGTCTCTCCCGTTGATCCCGTTTCTTCCGTGGAACCATTAGTCCTGTTTCTCTTGTTTCTCCCGTTACTCCCGTTGGTTCAATTTCTGCCGGCTGCTCTCCTAACTCTATCCCTTATCCTTCATCATCCATCTTCTATCCACCATCCTCCATCCACCATTTACAAACAGATAAACAGACAAACATTCATTTCATCAAAATTTATGTCAGCAATGATGAAATGCGAAATTATATTTACTTTTAAACAATTGTTAAATATTTTCAGTAACAGCAATATATGTAGATTAAGGTTAGATTTAGTACATATAAGAAGATCCTCCGAAGACGTGAAAGAAACTTAGTGAGAGTACAGCTCTTTTTTGTATTTAATCAAATTTTGAATCAAGACAAGTTTCTACGTTTTAGGTAGATGTCTAAATTAAAATTCGTAAAACTTATGAAAAAAACGCTATGAAATTAAAACTTTTCATCTTACACAATTTACGTTATCATTATAAGGTTTCTCCATCGAATGGAGGGTTGAGGAGGTGTTTAGTGTTCCCAACTATTACTTCCTGACCATAGATTTAGATATTGTTGTCCGTGTTACGAAATAAATGGTAACCACCTACATGACTTATTTTCAGGTTAATACCTGATATATTTTAGGGTATTAACCAAATATGTCTATCCATATTAAGTAATTAAGTATTCGGTAACTACAAGCTATAGTTGATATATTTATTTTGTTTCCAATTGTAATGAGAATTTTATCTAAGCCTGATATCAACCTATTTATAACACTGAACTGAAATAAGCAGGTGGTTTAACTCAATAGTAAATTCATTAGGCACAAATAAGACTTTTACCTGTTCCTTAATTACCTGTTCGGTTTATTTAACACCAATATTCTATCATGACATAATTTTACATACGAAGACTCTGTATGTACATATATGTAAGGTGTACGAGAGCGTGAATTGATTTTAATAACGTCATTGAAATCTGGTCATAATCGAATTTCTGTGAAAATATTTAAGAAACCAATCAAATTTTTATTACCGTACGTAATCAAAAAACATATGTCCTGTGGCCAAAAGTTATCCACACACGCTGGCTACAATATTATCGTCATATTCCGAATTACTGCGAATTGAAAAATATTTTTGCAGCAAAATCAATATATATATAATTTCGTCCCAATCACCTTTCGGCACTCAACCGCAGCTCTGTTATTTTATAATGTTCCAATTATGCCGTGCAGTATTTCGATTGAGTTATAGAAAAGATTAATTTTAGAATTAAAATCGAAATGGCAATATGATGACGTGTATTCAGTCACAGGATTTAATTAGAAGGTCTTGATCCGTAGTAAACAACAATATGAATATGAAATAATTAGCTTCGTAATGTGATTAGTAATTTGGTATTCTTGTACTGAACAACAAACCATAACCACTTAGCATTAATGTGTAATTCTGACTTTCAGCCACCACAAATCAATAATCCTACCCAGTGCTCCATTCGAGAATTAAAGATAGACTTTCATAAAAGAAGATTCAAGAAAAATATTTCATGGGAGTATCAAAGCCTTTGATATTTTTTTCGAATTTGTAAAAAGTTTCAAAATAAGGACGATCTAACAACTTAACGTCTGATCTAATTAGTTGATTTAATGTGTAGTGGCTGGAATATAGAGTACAGATATTTAGCTCTCTAAATTGGAATAAATATTTTTAACGAAAATAGATAATAGTTAACCATACACTTTCAGATCTTGCTCCAAAAAACCTAAAAATACCTAACTTTAAGAAAGTACTTTACAACTTTACCCAAAGTATAAATTTCTATTCCATAAAACTGGAACAAAACAATTATTTTTATGATTGGCCTGTAATCTTGTAATTTATTCAGAGCAAGCAATTTTTACGACAGAACCTACCTAGCCGAAGAGTACAAAAATTGCGAGAAAAAACTTCATCGTCATCAACGTTCTAATTAAGATACAATAAGCTTGTAATATTAAGTGTCTCATAAAACCTTTCAGGACCCGATAAAATGGCACCAGTAGTACATACATAGTTATCAATAAAAATCAAATTAATAAATCCAACGTCGCTTGATTTTTATGAAATTTCACATCATAAAAGGGGCTCAGTACCGATTTCTTCGCTAGACCATTTTGGCATTAAAGTCTTATAGAAGTAGCGACCAAGTCCTACTTCTGTCATTAGGATTTAAACTCTGACGAGTAATTAATGTGCATTATATGGAAAGCCTTTTTATTAAGTCCTTTCAAGGAGTTATGAATAGAGGATTTTGTTGAAGCCTGTCAAAATACATGCGAAATTATTTCAAATGTTGATGTTGTACTTATTCGAAGAGTGATATTATGACGTTTGAAAGAATCATAATTAATTTTATCGTTACATAAATTCTTGAAAATTAATGGAATTTAGTCCATCACATCTTAAATCTTCGTGCGTCGAATCGTTCCCCTTTTAACTGATCTGCGTAATGATTTCCAGACAAACATTCATTAGAAACATTTTAGTATTAAATGGTTAGTCATTAAGTTCTGTTTCTACACTTCTTTTTTTTAATAGTAAGATTGTTTCCGAATACCTAACTTCGTCTTTGTCTACGTTTAGTTACCGTTTAAACCAAAAATTTGGTTTCAACTTAAGATCTTACGAACAAATTTCTAAGTTTAAGCCAAATTTTTGGTTTAAACATTGACTGTGAAACCGGCCCTAAGCCACCCAGACTACTAAGTTAAAAACACTTTTTTAAATTATTATTAAAGAATAATAAATTTTTCTCGGTCAGAACTGATCCCAATTCCAAGAATATCATAAGAGCAGCCTTATTGCAAACTTGACGTCCCAATTAGAATATCTTACATTGAAGTCATTATGCAAAAAGCTAATGTAATGTAATTTTTTTTTTTTTTCAGAGAGACTGAGTACACTACAAGATTCAACCTTATACACCCTACCACTTGTAATTGAATCTCGCAAGGTATTCTCTTCAAGCAGACTAGATGGAAAAGATATGCAGCGATAAAGTATTTATTACAGGCATAATGAGGCTGCAAGGATGGCAAAATGAAGTTACCTGCAAGACTTGAATCTTTTTTGGTGTCAGATTTTTGTTAGTTGTTTACTGCATGGGTGCGGAACTACATTTCACACCAATTAGTCTAAAGTTGCGTGCAATATTAAAAAAAAAAAAACATTTAAGTGTATTTTTATCCGTTACACAGTCACTTAATAAGTTATCAGAATCAACTATGATATTATTGGAGCGTTTTTCTGTAGTCATAAGATTGAAAAAATATCCAAAAAATACTTTTCACGTATAACGTCCAATCTCACTTCTAAATGAAAATCATAGAGACAAATGTCAGCAGCTTCATGAAACCTATCCATGAAAAATTGCCAAATAGCACACCCGACATTAACGTTCGAGAGAATCGATAGTAGCAGTAATTGAATCGTCGCCTGTCTTCAAGAAAAAGTATGCAAATATACGTTTCATTATGCATGACACGAAATACTAAAGTGAAAAACTAAGCAATCGATACAGGCACACTCTCCAAGTCAGTCTAAAAACTTTCCAAACTTTCGAATATTTTGAAATGGAAAGAAGAACTTAACCTCCAATGATTATTTCAAAGAATCCTGCATAGGTTCCCTCGTTGCAGCAATAACTGTTCGAACTTTTTGAGTTCATAGTCTAAATGGAGTATTGTTCTGCATGAGACAGGGCCAAAGTCTTGACGTGAATTAAGTGGATCGTATATTGATTTGTTACTTAAAGTTATACTATTGGTCACAGACAAATATTTAAGAAAAATCTGCGACCTATATGAACACAAGTTTTTGTTTTTTCAAATCAAAGTTAGGGACGGCTTGCGCATTCTAGTTCACCTTAAAGCTGGTTTACATGACGAATGCAAACATTTTTTACTGAGATTGTAAGGGAAAAGGAAAATTTCTAACGACAAACTGATCAAGAGTGAAACGAACAGATATTATGTTTAGCAAAAAATATTGACGATATTCCTGTCAATTTGGTTTTTTGCAATTGTTGCTTTCTGCTGCATTGAAAATTTGATAAGCAAGCTCTCTCACAATCTCAGTAAAAAATGTTAGCATTCGTCATGTAAACCAGCCTTTAGTGATCGCGAATGCACTAGAACTAGTTTTTCATGCACCATTTCTTATTGCTACACCTCTGTACGCCAATGGATATATGAAATTCGTCGTTGCGTCAATTGTTTACATCATAGTACCCGAACTAAGTTTTATCAAAAACACCCCCTTACTGTCGGTCCCTTCATACATACATACAATTTTTTTTGGAGAATGCTACTACTACAGCTCATCCTTAAATTCCAAGATCCACCTTTTTAAATTAAAGGTTATCGATATATAAAAATTCGGATTTTTTTCCTTTGACCATCACACGCCTTTGGCATATATTTTACACCCTCCATCGAATGTACTCAAGATCTCACTGCCTCACACCGCCAGAACAGTTTCTGATAAAACACCATCCGAATGAATTTCATTCCAAGAAGCGGCATACGTTGTGAGCGTGACTTTAGAGTGAACGCATTTGGAACTGAGATAGCAATGGCACAAGTACCTAATTATATTAATTAATTTGAATAAAGTAATTTATTATTGTGAAGTGAATCGAATTGTTTTACTTGTAATCGCGCCAAACCCTAGGTCGCAACAATTTTTCTTATTATAGTTACTATTAGAATAATGAAGTAAAAAATGAATTAATCACTTAATCCTACACAATAATGGATTCTCAGCTTAACTACAAAAGAATTAATGAATAAATTTTACTAAAAAAACTTTCAGACCCAAATAATGTGGACTTAAATTGACTAAATGTATTCGAAAAATTCCTGGAATCTCGCTTATTTAGATATTTATGGTTTTCCTTAGTCACACGAGGACAAGATAAAGTGTTTAACTTTTTAAGATTTTAAAAGGATTTCGCAGTTATATGGTCACTACTAACCATCGCAGGATTACTCCATTCCATTGCGGTCGCTCTACTACTCGAAAACCGACTAATGGACGTAAATCAAAAACCAAATTCCCATTCAGTTAGGGTCGACTGCAGAGCAAAACAACCACCACAATCATTGCGAGGAATCTTCCAAATAAATGTACCCTCTGACGAGGTATCCAACTGTGTAAATTAATCGAAACCAAAGTTACCCCTAAATTACCATCACAATTCTTACTTCAAAAGTGAATTAAACGAACCACCATCCGAAATAATTTCCGGTTTCCTGTTGTCTCAAATATGGCGTTCTCATACCGTCCAAAGAACAACCTGTCAAACAGATTCAAGGATGTACAGATACCTATAGATTTTCGGATTCATGAAACCACCCCCGTGCAGGAGTGGAATATATCCTGCAAAAGCTCCTTTACTTTTCCCAGATTAAGGGTTTTTGTTACGGTGACCGATACCGATAAGCAACCGACATAGTCAAACAACCCGACTCAATACGCTATCCCATCATTTTGAATTCCATCGTCGAAAAAGGACCTTTGAAGCATGAAAAAAAGCACGTTCCTGAATCCGATTCGAGGATATCGCGCGATTCATTGAAATTAGGTTTTCGTAGAGGATTACCAGATTTTTAAGGGCCGATAAAAGAAACCCCCGTTTTGTCCGGATAAACGTAAACATCTCATGCTCAATGAGGTATAAGGCGATATCATTCCGAATGGTCATCGCAGCCCTTGACGGAAGGGGATGGGCAATATGAAAAAAAAGTGGCTCTACTATGATTCAGGTGTTCAACACAACATACGAAAATTTTCACTTCATAGATCGTTGCACATGAATTATACGAAAGTGCTGTCTAACAAAAGTTTTCCTGAAAATTGAGGAAATAACTTCAGGAACTTAAAAGAATTGTGCTGCGAGGAATTCAAGAAGGGCTCATGTTATTTTATAGCAAAATTGGGTCGGGAACATAATTACACACATCGTCGCGACTGAATACCGAAAACGGGAGTTACTTAAAGTTGTTCTACAAAAGGGAAAAGTTCGTCAGAGTTTTGTATTTAAAGTTAAACGACGGATTCGAAGTTGGGAACGGGGAAAATACATCCTGGACATGAAAAGTCTTACCAAGTTTCTGACATTTATTTGAAATAGAATTTCATCTCGGAAAATTGATCTTGTAACAAAACATCGAGCGGTGAAATGGTTAAGTCGGAGTTTTTATAGCCCAGCTTAAAAATAAGGGATGGAAATTTTTTAAGAAAAAGTTTTCACCGAGTACCTTCTTAATCTCTCGTGATATCAGCCAGCGATTTGAAGGGTTTCAGAAAATGATACTTCAAAACTACGCAGGGATTGTGAAAGCAATTATATTATTTTGTATTAATTAAAGAAGTTAAAGAAACTTTGAACGAATAGGAATGAAATTTATCATTTAAATTTGTTTTATTGTTTTCCAACTTTCAGATTTATTGTAAAACATCTGTTTTGTTTTCTAAATAAGATAAAATAGACGGGGTGATGTGCCCAACATGTTTATCGCCTTTAATCTGTATTTTGAAAATTGAGACAAAATAATTCACTCGATTGAACACAAAAAGTTTCTTTAGGGGTAACTCTAGTTGAGAGGACCGAATTGAGTATTAAGCTCGCAAAATAGATGGTTTGACCAGTTCTTTTTTTCCTGATGGTTTTATTCGAACATTTATAATTTTTTGGAAAATTACTTTTCTAGTAGTAAAAAGCTAGTTGGTAGTATGCAATTTATCTCGTTTTTATTTTGGGGAAAAACGTATCTTAATAGGTACCCTTCGAATTTTCTAAGCCGGCCTTTGACTCTAAGATGATATTTCTCCTGATTTCCAAAAGATGTTTTCTGGCACAACCTCTATACGGCCTTATGGAAGTAAATACCAACAGTCTTATGGAAGTTTTTGGACTTCTAACTTCGATAAAGCTTCCGAAGGACTTGCGAGCGGATATATCTGATTGGAAACATAAAGGAATTCGGCTTCAATCCAATTACGAAAACGTTTCAGATTAGCCTAGTGGGTAGCGTAGCGGACTAATGTGATCCCGTGGCTGGAATCCGAGAGTGGGCAAGGTGTAAGTAAATTCAATTCGCACTTATCGAACAAAAAATACATTATATCTTAAGGTGCTCTTACACGAGCGATTAAAATTGCTCAATTCGCAGCAATTTCAGACAATTTTGACGTCACGAAACATACAGCAACATTCAGCAACATCAGCAATTGACGATATGAATCAATTGGTTGACAGCTAGTTGATCAAAAGTGACTAGCGAATACTCAGCAATTCTGTCTATGAAAAACACAAAAGCAAATTTGAAAAATAAATCTAAAACTTAAAAAAAAACTTGAAATATTTGAATTCCAAACCGTTATTACACGAAACTTGACAAATAAATCCAAAACTCAAAACAAAACTTGACAACTGAATCACCGAATGAAGACAATTGCTCGGAAATTTCCAAGCTAGTAGAAATACAGCAACTACAGGGCGAGCAATACCAGCAACCTGTGAAAGCATTACCAAATTGCCGAAATATTACCGCAACTAGCATGCTATTGTCCGGTATCGCTCCATTAATTGCTCCACTAGTTTTGGCAATAGCTTATTTCCTCGATGACCTCGGTGATATCGATAAAGGAAAGCTATGTAACATAGCAAACTTTATAAAATCCACTAAATGGTTTTAGATTATAGGAGTTCTTCAAACTTAAACGGGGAGCACAATGGACGAACAATAACGTCTAAGTGAAGGAAGATGATAGCATCACCACCCCTTATACCATACAATACCATTTGGCAATAGTTGACGGGCAATTAATTGCTTGAAAAATTGCTCATGTACAAGCTCCTTTACTGGAACATAAATTCGTAGTTGATAGAAAAAAAAAGTAAAAAAATGGGAATACTATTGTTTTCTTGTTTTTTTTTTTTTTTTTGTGAACTTCTGTACGGAGACAAAAACAGCTTCGATAAGGTCTTATTACCAACTTTTGGCTAATGGCTTGGCTTTTGCTGTTGAAACATGGGGAAATGTCCGCCAAATTAGTTCGGTAAGACCTTACTGTTCGAAGCTTTATCGAGATACGAGAATAGCTTCGAATAGCTTATTCAGTTAAGCTTTTCTTGAAATTTAGAAATCAGAATATTTTTTTCCTTGAAACACCGTACCTTTCATACTTTTTTCTACTTATTATACTAAAGGAATCTCCTTGTATAAAAGTACTTACCATGAAACTGGAAAATATCGTCTCAAACCTTCCTTGAGATGTAGAGCACCGAAGTCTTTATCGGAAATACTAAGTACGTGCTTTCATTCATAAGCTATATTTACTTTCTACACAACAATTATAGCTGGTGATTGCCTCAACTTGTTAGCACCGTACCCAATTCAAATATTTCTTTGCTATAATTTGATTGTAATAAAAATTATAATTGCAATAATTTCTACTATCAGAAAAGAAAAAGAAATTGCGTGATCAAAGGTACTTACCAATAAAATTAGCACGAATTCTGACCTTTCCATGAAAATTCCAACAGCATCATATTTTATCGCAATTTCCCTATTCTATTATTAAAAACAATGTACAAGAAGGAAATTAAGGTGCGTAACATGAAACTCCCGAAAAACCATACGGCTATTTTCATCGTACTTCTAAATTTATATTAATTACCATTAAGTGGTATTTTGTTGAATCTTTCATAAAATACGGCCAGTCAGAGTTCAGTTTAAATAATTGATGATTCGAATGTGTTTAGGGGTTGCAAGAAATAAAATAAACCGAAAAAAAAATATTTAATACACGTACGAATGTACGAACAGAAATTGTATTTCGTGGGTTCCTTTTTCTCAATTTCACCTGAATAAATTATGAATGACATGAATTCCAGGATCGATAGCTTCAAGGACTTTCTTCAGGGCCAAGTATATAGTGTTATTATAAGAATTTCATATTACTTTAAGCATGTTCACCTCTCCAGTCTGGTACATAGCAAAAGAAAATTGAATTTTTTCCGATGCGGACGGTAAGTGTCTCAGGAATGTTACACACATGATATCGACACGTGAAAATTGTAATTTAACGTAATATACTACCTTTGATCACAACCTAAAGCAAACACACACATAGAGTCATAGTTAGATAGCCCGAAAATATAAAACGCATGCTTCGTAAATTAAATTAATAATGCAAATGCGATACTTATGAAATAACTTGAAGCGAAAATCAATAAAAAATTTCAACTTACAAATAAAAACCATTCAGTAGAAGAGTAGATTATTCTCGTGTTTGTGTACATCCACGTGATAATTCGTCTATTTGCTGCGGTATTTAAAGCTTAAAACACAGGTGCAATTATGTTTTCGATTTTTTTCGGATTTGATTTTAACCAAAATGTACCATCACAACAGAAATAGAGTAATACTATTAGAGACATGAACATTCCATCTGATTTGTAAACATTAAACATTTAGTTAGATATTTGTTTTTATGTTTATTTTTAAGATATTATTATATTTACCTGAAAACTTTTTCGATTAATTTCACAATTATAAACACTAAATCACGTTACTTATTTTGATTACTATAATTTATTTTATTTTATTTAAATTATTTTGTTCACACGTGTAAATATCACTAAACAATTATTGGACTAGGTATGTTAAATGCATACAACACTTAGTGTTTTTACATTTACATTATTTTATGTATTTATTTATTATGGTGTAATTCATTATTAAATTTTTGGTTTGTTTTTGTTTAGTTGTACATAGAAAAGTTATTCATTGTAAATAATTTCTATGGTTCTGGTTATATTAATTAATTGACTTTCTTTTCATCTTTTATTCATTTTAATAAAGCTTTCATTCCTTCTAAATTTTTCCCTTTTTACAAATTTCAGTACAAAAATCAATAATAAGTCGAAAAATTGGCCACTTGTGATAAATTTAATTGTCTCTTTTTATTTTGATAAAAATTTAGTTAATTATTAGAATTTCTAAAAAGCATTTTGTATGTTTGGTCCACAAGAGGAGTTGGTTTGATACTCGTTAAAAGCAGAGTAGATCTGGGATAAAATTTTTAAGTTGGTTGGTTTGTTTTTCTTTTAGTTAATCATAAGAATTAGTTGTGTTGTGGATGGTCCTGTAACAGAAATCAATAAAATATATTAGTATGTTAGGCAGATGGATTTAATTGCAGTGCCAGACAAACGTATTTTTTTTATAATGCTGCCTTAGTAAAGAAGACGTCAAATGATGAACGTAGATTTAATCAGTAATTTAATTATGGAAATAAAATCGCGGTACAATCAAAGACGAAGTATAGACACATCAGTTGTTTCCAGATTGGAAGTTTTTTAGAAAAATTTAGAATAGAAGTAAAAACATCTAAAATAGAGGTTTTTAGCCAACTAAAAATGTAAAGTGTATTTAAGGTCACTACATATGGAGAACCTTGATCAGACAATAGCGATTTTGCAATATTTTTGAAAACGTAAATAAATTCTGCACACTCCATTGCGATTAAATTTCACAAAATTGATTTTTAATTCATTACGTGAAATGCCCATAGAAGTAATAACCGGTTTTATATCACATCAGACGACAGTTGTGAAAACCTTGGAAACCCTGGTGTACAATCCTTTGGATATATATCCAAAAATCCTGAAATGGATTTGTTAGTAGAAAAACCGAGAAAATAAAAAAAAATCGATATTTCATCAGATCTACATAGTATGTTAGAATTCATAAAGACATTAAAGACCATGAATATCTGAAAGACGTTATTCGATATCTAATCAGACCTGAGGGATATGGCTGAATTTGTTAAAATGTATACAACCGCATCACAACCCCTCAGGAGTCAAGTAACAAATAATTCTGAAAGCATTTTCTAGGTATTTATAAGAGAAATCCGTGGAACTAAAATTTATTTAATATTCCATAAGATCTAAGACATACAACGAAATTCGAGAAAATATATGCATCCCATTTTCACTGACATTTTTTGCCTCCCTTCCGTAACATAATTGATATTAGATTTTCTTTATCTAAACTACTTTTCTAGTAAATCTACATACATTTACCAAGTTTTAACTTTCTTTCATAAGCACTTGTATAGATTAGAGAAATACCATCCCCCACAGTGCCATACTATCACTATTAAATGTTTAGTTTTTACAGCATGCCGATCTACCTAAATACCAAGTTTTTTGTCGAGATATAAAAATTTAATTGTTTTTAACCCTTCGGTCGGTTTACCATGGAATGACCCCATTTTAATAAATGCTTTCAATGCTTGGGAAGAATGTATCATTTATAAGCCTTCAAAAACTGGTTGTTCATGTCAAAGAAATCTCCAGAAATTACGTGACGAAAACAATAATTAATATCTACAATTCGTTTACTTTATTTATTGTAATTTTTTTTTTAATTTTTGGAGTTGAAGGTGACAACGCTATCTTTAGAACCGAGTACACTAGATTTGTTTCTAAGGAACAGCTTATGCCAGATAGGTGAAACTTATTGTATATATGCTGATATACTTGGAAAGTAAGTTAAACAAAAAACAAAACAGATAAGCATTGGTACACGGAGCTGAGGCAAACGAAATTATCCATAAAAAGAACTTGTCTATAATTTCTTGAACGTTATCACGCTTTTTAGGTTTTAATGAATGTCCCTTCAGCGCAATGAAATTGCTTTCCAAATTTGTTTATAATAGATGTATAATCATGTAAACGAACACACCCACGTTTTCACGAATTCCGACATATCTTTTGGGTCTCAGATTTTAAATTCGTGGTTGGTCTGTAAATTTTTACAAATTTATACTTATTTTTTAGATCTGATGAGATATGAGACTAAAATATATCTGATATACGACTTCTAAGGTACTAGGTCAACATTTAAATCCTTACATTTTAATTGGAAAATATCGATCCGCAAAACCAGGCCAAAGACTCTTTTAATTTTTACTTATCATTGAGGAAGAAATTCTTGATGTAACATAAAATTTGCATTTCAAAATTGACTAAGATTAATGCAGAATCGATTAAATCAATTATTTATATTTCAAAATCCTGTTCCAATATTCCGGGAATCAAGCTTGCTTATGTGTCCTAATCAATTAAACATTTTTCATATGTACTGGGGCAAACAACACATTATTGCTCTGTTCGAAAATCCTAATTGCGATGTCAATTATTTTTACCGATGATATAAAACCATTACATGAAAATAGTGATAGCAATAAGTCATGAGTGTACAGAAATTAGAACGTGTCTATGTATTAAACTAGAACTGTAGGCATGTTTGGACGAGGAAAAAATTGGGCTTAATTCAATAATCAATTTACTGTACTGATTGAAGTTCACAAAAAATTGTTTCAATTAAATGATTTGAACTTTCCAGCTCATCAATGAAAATTGAAATGACATAAAAATTTATTTAATACATATTCAATATACTCTTATTTCTAATTATACAACCTTGTTGTGTCCCATTAAGTAGATACCTACTAAACGACTATTTAGTACACGATTTAACATATTTGCTTTAGAAAAAATTAATCCGAAGCTAGGCTGGACAGCAAATCCTGATTGTTTAGATCGAAATACAGTGATCCGCTGAAGAAGTAAGGAAGTTCCGCATATTTTGGTATTTCTTAATGACTATTGTCCAGTATTTACTAAAAGATTGAAGATTGAATTAAACTCGTATTTCGTCTTCGAACTAAATACATCAGTTTAGTTTCCATCCATTAAACGTACGGCTTAACAAATTAAATTTAATTATAAACTCTAATACGAAACCATTGATTAAGATAACCCTTAAATGCTCGTATCAATATCCACTCCAATGACATTTTCTTATCAATAGCTTTATTTGCGTGAGAATCTTAGAATTATTTTTAGTAATTGGTATTAATCCATGAAAGGAAAATAAGGTTAGCGAACTGTAAGGAACCTTTTACATATCTTCCGCGAGTACAAGCTCCATGTAAAATAAATTAGCGGTAAATCTTTGTTGAATATTCACTCTGAAAATAGAATCTTGAAATTCGATTCAATAATCTTATCTAATTAATTGCGAATCTCAAAATTTTCTCGGAACCCTCAAAATTCGTTGTCGAAGTATTCGCAATTAATTCTTCCATCAAGGTACAAGGAAATTCAAATTTATAAGTGCTTTCGACAATTTCATAAGTCGATCGATGAAAGTACGAAATGGAAAATATACAACAAGGAAATCTTACATGTGAAATATTTAAGTGATAACTTCTCGAAATGTTTCTCAAAGCTCAAAGGATGTCTTTTCTCGGCACATGTGTCATACGAAGACCTGATTGACATGACAGTTTTCATAAATCTTTCACAGATTGAAAAGAAGCGTATCATTTTGTATTTGAAAGTTTGCGTCAGAAACCAACACATTTCGCTCAAAAGTTTATTAGACAAGGTCGTACTCAATAAAAATGTATTTCATAGCTTTTTTAGATCAAGTATTTTGATCGACCTGCATTTTGAAAAAAATGACTGAACCTGAAATTTTCACGTTCTAGAAGCCCACAGACAAATAAAAGTCCGTCTGTCCAACGTACGCAAACGCATTTCAAGGCCCGTAACTTCCAAACGCTTAGAACCATTAAGTTAATTTTTTTCAGTGGATAGATTGGGTAGAATTCTTTATGTGGCCACATTTTTAGGGGTTGGGATGTGAGGAGAGCGTTTTAGACAAAAATAATTTTGTTTTTATATCTCAAGAAGCGTTTACACTAGGAAGTTGAAGCGTGGAGAGCTACGAGGCGTTTGTAAAATTATAGGATTAGGTGATTTTTGAGAAAGAATAATGTATCCGAATTGTAGTTGACATAGATTATAAAATTATATTTCCCAAACGGATTATTCCACAAAATTGAAATTTTTAAATCTAATACTAGGATTGTATATAAAAAATAGAAAAGTGGAGAAGTTGGAGTGCGGCGGTAGGGTGGGAAAAATATTTGATTCATCGAACTCAAAAACGGAAAAAAATTCTGTGAATGAAATTTATGAGGTTGTGAAGCATCAAGAAAATAATGTTTTTATACCCTAGAAACCACTACAGATGGAATTTATTCATTTTTCTCCTTCTAGGTAAAAAATATTTACATAGAGTAGACAAAAAAAGTGAAAGTGGAAGGTGGTAAAATTCTGCTTTTTATTTCTGAAGTCTGCTAAGTTTTAAAATCTAAGACTTTATATCTGTATAGAGCTACTAGAAGCCAACAAATTTTTGTTAGGAAGAAAATCACGGGGGTGGTGTTTTTGTTTGTTTCTAATGAACGGCTTATTATAAAATTTTGAAACTTGGTATGTATATATAATATACTATATGTAAAAAATGGGTTTATCGATTTTTGCGAATTTTGCCACATTCATTGCTACAAAGGGTACATACGACGAATTAAAATTTAGGGAAAGAAGTATAGGTACGTAAGAGGAGTCTTTATAACACTATCTTGAAATTTTCCCTAAGGCAGATTACTGGTACCGGTATGACGATTTAATTCGGGAAGGTAAGAAAATCAATCAGTATAATTCTTACGTCTCTAGAAATGCTAATGCAAAAAAAACTCAAACATACTGCTTGTCTCGAAAGACTCAATTCTATATTTGAGTTTTAGCCTAGTAACGTAGTTCGTATGATAATTGTGATCGGTGGCGTAAGGCTTCTATCGGATTCTCACTTTAACCCAAAAGTTAATAAATTTTCGTCCAAATTGTTGCCAGATTTTTTTTATTGTAGATTATAAAATGTTGCCAATGAATAAAATTTTCTATACTACAGCGAAAAAAAAATCACAAATATCCTTGTACCACATGCTCCTTCCTTTTAAGACTGCATAAACTTTTTAAAACAACCCGCAATTAGACCGACCATTAACATAATGAAACCGTTCTACTTGCCTCCTCTCCAAGTGAAGAAACCAACAAAAAACTGAAACTTTTCTAAGGACTATCGTGTATAATTTTATGTCAAGTTTCGTAATAAATGCCAACATTTGAGTACGGCGTGCGGGTTATTTTCCGCCCTTTTAACTTTTCGCCCTAATAAGGATCTCCGCTAAAAATTAAAACTGTCGACACTTGAGCAGCAAATGAGATGAATCAAATTCAAAAAAAGAAGAAAATTCCACATGAATTTTCCCTAAAATGGTGTTTTGTCGATGGGCGGCTTTTAGCACTTTTTCATATTTTTATTACAGAAACAGTTTAACGAATTTTTTTCGGTACAATTTCTCGACAGTTTTTTCCCTATTTTTTTAGATTTTTTCATGTTAAGAGGACTTAGTTGGGTACTTTTGTTTATTGATTACGATTTGAATGGAGGAAAAATGTTGTTGCCCACATTTGGAAGAAGTTTTTTTTTTGCAGTAGTTACTAAATATGACAGGATCCGAAAAGATAAATGGGTAGAAGCTTTCATCGTGAAATCAGAAAATTCTGAAAGAAGTTGATGGATGAGTTTGTGCAGCTAAGATTAAATTGTCTGGAATGATAACTTTTACATGCAAAAGTACCTAGTTAGTATGTTATCAGGTCAAACAGGCACAATTCAAAGGAATTTTCCGACGTTCGAAATATCGGTAGTAGAAATTATTGGGTTAAAACTATGGGAAATATTTCAAAATAGCAACATAAGAAGCAAATTGTTGAGTTATCTTCTAAAATATTTCATATTCAATAGAACGTCAATATAGTGATCACACAAGGGACTGTGTAAAAGTGGTGACTTTATTCGATTGGTTGGATTATAAAAATAATTTCGGGGTCGGAAAAAATTACAACTTTAGACAAGTGGTCAAGATAGGAAAGTATCCATATATTGAATATCTTTTCACTTCCACGGGCTTGCGTAATAATAGCCTAAAACTTGATTTTAAGTTTTTTCATTTTTCGGCCTATAACAGGGTATAAAACGGTTGAACACATTTTCACGAATTGCGTAATTTATTTTAGAAGTGTTAAGAAATTAAATTGGTTTTTATTTTCTCGTGGATTTTTAGATATTCAATCCACCTCCAGTTGGCGTAAAGAGGTTGCGTATGTTTTCACATATTTCTACATATTGCTTAGTTCTGATGATATATTGAAATATTTTTACATCCTAAAGTTGCCTATATAACCGCCAAAAAGTTAATTTCAGTATTTTTAGATATTCAATTCTAAAGGGTGTCTGCGGGTTGTCTGCTTTTCAAAGCTTCGATTTTTCGCTTTTCACTTTTCACTTCCACAGACATTTTATAGAATCGACTACAAGCCCATTTCTCAATTTTTCGATATTCAACCCCCAAGGGCTAGGCTATGTTTTCACAATTTTTGCAATTGAAATATAAAATTGGATATTACTATTTTAAATATTTTTATTTTAAGAAAAAAATTGACTTTCCAAGAAAAGTCATTAGATCGAAATTTTTATAGTTACCTAGGTATATGTAATTCAGTATTTTTTTGTAGAAAAAAATATTCTGTCCAGTTATTATAATATTTTCAATACTGCAAGACCATTACTTAAAAATATTATGCACGGAACGAAAAACAAAACTATTTGTTAAGGGTTATCCAATAGGTACATAAAAATTTTGAATTTTAATACAAACGTACCAATAAGTTGGTTTGCCGGGTTGTCAATGTCAAAACGCCAGTCAATATTAACATTCTTATTACGGTAATGTACAGGAACGAGCAATGTTTCAAAATTATCATAATTATTCTTCGTTTGAGAACTTTTAATTGGAATGTTCTCGTACTTATATTATTTATTGATTATCGATTTCATTTCTTTTTACACGATTTCTTAGCAAGCACTGATTAAGTATCAAACACGGTAAATACTTGAACGTGAACTGAAATACTGTTATAAGTTGATCGATAGCTTAGCAACAAATATAATATTGGAACAATACAATTCGAGTACGAGTCCCAATTACCTACACATTTCATAACAAAGTTTTTCCCCATTATTTCCCATGTTCTATTATTTGACCATAAACTGAAATTTTGTCGAAACTTGACCTAAATGTTCATTAGTAAGTAATGAATCAAAGGCATTGTCGTAATATCCTGCAATGTATTTGAGTGATAACGAAACCTACTGATTGTAGATAAGCCGCTTTGAATCATACGAGTAGTTCTTCAAGTTGTAATTATGCGACACATTAACGTTTCATATACCGTCTCCACTAGTCTTCATATAGTCGATATGATTCCACAGTCATTCCGAGGTAACCTGATTCCTGTAATTACGCAATTAGTGCGGAAAACTCTCTAATCTGCCTGACACCAAAAAACAAACTCATTTACATATGTAGGTACACCTGCATTTCCCATAGCATTAGATTCCTGTAGTTTGTCTGTTTTCCGTATCACAGCGCACGATTTATTTATAATTTATATTCAATACTTTCATCCAATTAATTATAATCGCAGCTCTACAACAGGTGCTACAGGCCTTGAAGTCCCTGAAAAAAGCATGAAATACCTTGATCATAGTTTGAATACCTTGCAACTGAAATGGACGAAAAGTTTCCGGCAACTATGACGATGGTCGGATCGATAGGTAACTTTTCCGTCATGTCTGGAAGGTATAAGGCAATTCTTTAGCACGTGCCTCCTCTAAATCAATTTGCTTAACGTAACAGGTGGATTTTACTCGGAAATCAAAACCTGTTAAATATCCTGAATTGTTTATAGGACAAACAATTGAGCCTCCCTAATTAATTTACCGTGGCTTCTAATCATGGAAATTCTAAGGACTGAATGAATTTGGTCCAGTGTGACGGGATCTGTTGTTATTATCTCAATGAGGTCAGACCCTTGTGGCATGTGGTTTCGCATTCAAGACGAACCTTTGCCGCAGAATCGAAATAAAATATACATATCCTTCCTCTGAATCTCTTGAAAGCAATCCATTTTTCTATTTCGCTATTGTCAAAGTAAATGGATTCCGTACAAAGAAATTACTTCGTTTCAGAAAAACGGACAAAATATAAAAAGTTTATGAAAGCAACAAAAGCATGAATTGAATCTAGTGCATCCTGCCTCGGGTAGTCAACTTTTGCAAACTTTTCCTTCACTCTGGCTGACTGCATTTCCGAGGTAATCATCGACTATGATGTGGTCTTTCACAGAAATACATACAACAAAGTTTTGTGGCTTCACTATTCCAAATGGAAAATAGCTTCCTATCATATTAGGATAACATGCTCAAAATTCACAGGACATGAAAGAGGATGTGTCTGTAAACACTTTACGTCAAGCAATGAGTAGTACCGCATAATGTAAGGACAATATGAACGGAGTCAATCGAGTTAAGTACTTCTAAAAGGCAACAAAGTTGCATCGCTCTGTAGCGGCACATTTAAATCGATAGTAATGAAGTTTCTACTCAGAATTGCAGAGTAGAATTTGAGAATATTAGTTGAAGTCTTATCAGTGAGATGTTTAATAGAAAATGATCGTAGAAATTAGTTGCTGCTACAAGTAAATTCTTTATTAAAGAAGCAGTTTGTGATACTACAGCACTCAATTTTTCAATTAGTCTTGTCAGCGATTTTTCACTCAATAGAAGTGGAAACTAATTTGATATCTCATCAGCCTAAGAGATAAAATGAAATTCGTGAAACCGTATACAATGAATTCGATATTTCAAATGAATCAAGAGATACGACAAAATTTGTGAAAATATTTGCGTCCCTTTTCACGTAAATTTTTTCTGTCATAACTTTTATAAAGAGCACCACACATTAACTGATATTGCATAAGACGACACTCGGAGATAGTCAAATAAATTCTGTTGAGAATAACATAGTGAAAAACTCTTACTCATGACAGCAGAAAAACACACTTAGTTCAAAAGTGAAGTTATATATCATATTATACATTAATTGTTCGGAGTTTATACAAGCAACTACCCGATGAATTTTTTAGAGTGTTTGGCGGACGTTACTATCAATATACCGAATTCAACAAGAACGGAAATTATTAGGGGACCAACGAACTCTATCTTGAATAATAATTTATTTTTATCTACAGCCGTTCTCCAGCTTGCATCGAAAGTTAAAATATGTAGATACTTTACAAAAATAAAATTCTATCATATAAAGTTCTTCCAAAACCTATACAACTGCAGAATCCTTCAAGAATTGATATTTTCTGTATGATAGTTTTCCAGTTGTTACAGCCAAAGAAATAAATTGATTGATATAATGAAAATCAATTCAAATCTCATCGTACAGTAGAGATTTTGGAAATTTGTGAAGATGTAATCAACCTTTTCAATTGGTTGAATCTTAAAAATATTGATTAAGTTTTTACATGAGATGACTGTGAAAGTAACAACCAAGGTTTGGCGAAAATTGTGAAAACGTATGCAACACTCTTGCAACCCCTTGGCTCTATATCCAACAATCCTGAATCTAGGTTAGATTAAATTTCCAGAATCTAATTCTTGAGCGATTATGTAGATAGCCCAAATAGGTAAAAAACATTTCGATATCTCATCGGATCTAAGAGTTATGTACGTATGAATTCGTAAAGATAAATGCAACCTCTTTACACCCCCCCTTTGAGGGTCAAATACAAAAATTCTAAAATGAGGCTACTGTACAAAAAGTCCGTGAAAGTAAAAACTAATTTGATATCTCATCAAATCTTAGAAATATGTCAAAAACTCCGAAAAGGTATGCAACCTTTCAACACCCCTTAGGGCTGAATATATAAGAATCTTAAAATTAATTTTTTAGCAATTATGTATATATAAGAAACTGTAGAAAGTTAAAATGAATTCGATATTTTATCATATCTAAGAAAAATTTCGAAATTTATGAAAATGTGTGAAACCCCCTCTACACCACCTTAGGGGTTAGGATATCAAAAAATCCTGAAATTCTTTTGTAGGCGATAATATAAAAACTCTGCAGAAGTTAAAGCTAATTTGATAGTTCATCGAACCTAAAAGATGTGTTGAAAACGTATCACACGTATCACACCGACTATGGACAATATTCAAGAATCCTGAAATTGGTTTTAAGATAAATACGAAGAAAGCACTAGGAAATAAAAAGAGATATCACAGAATTCGTGAAAAGGAGTTCAACTCTTTTAAACCAACTTAGGAGATGAAAAATCGTGAAAAAATGGTTTTAATTAATTATATAACAAGCTCGTGGAAGTGAAAAGTTATTAAATATCTAATTAGAAAATCAAAGGTCTAATTACAGACCGAATTAGTAAAAATTTATACAGCCTATTATACCTCAGAAAACCCATTCTATGAAAAGAATCCGAAGGATAAAAGTTATTTCAAAATTTAAGAAGACCTAAGAGATTTGATTTCAGGAGGCCAAAGTCCGATTTGGACTGTAGCTCCATCGTAAGTAAGTAAGTAAGTAAGAGATATGACGAAATTCGTGAAAAGATATGCATTTCATTTCCACTGATAATTTGTATACCCCCTTTTGTACACGAATGGATATTTGAAATTTTTTATCTATATATGTAGGTATCAAGTTTCAGCTATCTCAAGAAAAAAAAAATCAAAACGTTTACTTTTTAAATCTCTTCATATTCCAAAATTTATTTTCCACTAGGGGTCTATTAGACTTAAGTACATCCTTAGAAATTCTCAAAGTCTTTGAGAGCTACGAGCCTTTAAGAAATATTGAAAATGACGGACAGCGGTCAGTATAAAGATGGATAGATTTTTTTTATATCTATTCATGAAACGTATATAAATTCCAGAAAAACAAAATATTTTTTTTAAATCGATCATACTCATTCTGTATTATTGAAATAATGACGTAAAACGGATACGTCCCTGACGCAGATTTTTCTAAGTATTAGATACGCAATCGGTATTAAGGTTCCCACACACTGACGCAATTTATTCGCTGACGCTGCGATTATTTTCGATTATTTTGCAGCGGTGCTGTCATTCTCATTAGTTACCATGTAAATAAATGAAGGCGAATGTACCGCTGCAAAATAATCGCAGCATCAGCGAATAAATCGCGTCAGTGTGTGGGAACCTTTAAGTGAGTTAAAAGAATTGGGTCACTAGAACATCCCAGATTACGTTAATGGATCGTTTTCCTTTTAAAGAATTCAATTCTTGTGCTTCCATTCCCACCAGTTGCGATATAGAAGAACTTGATGAAAAAATTAGGTAGGTACTTTCTTTGAATGCTTATGGTCCGCCATAAATCCACTTCTGCCTTGTGTTTATTGAAAGTAAGCCGAAAAAGTTTTTAATAAATAAAAAAATTTCACCATAATTTTAAGAAAATTCCAAGAAAAAGTAAGAATTTTAGTAATAAATCCATTTTCAAGAACTTTTTCTTTTAACAAACAAAAAAACTTTGAGTAAGGCAAAAGGAAAAATTAAATTCCATTCATCAGTTATTGTTGAACCCTCGAAGGCAAACCATTTCACAAAATATAATCCCAAATTAAGAGTCCTCTTCGCACCCATAATCTTCTCTTGTTTTAATCTCATTATTTAAAATCAAACAATACTTTTTCGTCCACTCGTCTACAAGATCTTTCGCAGAAATCAAATACTCGTCGTCATTATTAAAGGATTCCAACAGTTCGTGTCTGACGTTTTCGGCATGCAAAGTTCTAAAAAGGCCTTGCTCTTCGAGTTTCTCACGCGAAACTTTGTCACTTTCTGATGAAAATCCTTTTATGAAATTTTAATAATTTAATCTCATTTACATGATGATGATGCCTTTTTGAAAAGACCCTTCCATTTTTGAGCAATTTAACTGGCTAGAGAAATCACCTCTTAAACATTTTATCCTCGATATGAATGTCTGTACATGTAGTATGATGTACTTGAAGAGGAACATTTGTCTCTGGCTTAATACATACTTAGTTGCTCACGGATGAAGTGAAAGCATTTTTCGAATCCATTAAAATTAGATTCCCTATCGCGTGGCACGTATATCAAGAAATATTCAAGCCAAGTAAAAAAAAACTTATCTTAGAATTCCGAATGAAAAGATTTTTTTCATTTTCCGGATAGTGAAAAGGGCAAACTGAATTGGTAATTGTAATGAATTTATTAAATATTGAAACTGACTAGAACATCGAAATTAGCTTGTAGCATCGAATAATTTCAACTTAATGGAGAAAAGATGATACTGAATCGGAAATTGAGGAAACCCGCAATGTTGAAGACAGAGTTTCTTTCTAATGATGAAATTTTGTAAAGTAAATTTAAACGGAGAGGTTTAACTGCACCTCTTCAATAATGTAGGTTCAGAGCAATTGCAAAATTTTAAATTTTATATTCTGGTGAAGAATCAAGATTTGACTACTTCTTTTGTTTAATTTTTGATTGTACTGAACATTTTCAATAAATTTTTAAAATTTCAATAACACATCAAGAACAACAATTCATTATCGTATAAAATAAAAATTCGTGATATACTATTGTAGTTAGTTTCATACTATACTATTACTACGATTTGACAATGAATTTTGTTACAAGTTAAAAGTCTTGAACCACCATTGATACTTTTCAAAGTGTCATACATTTGAATAAAAAAATCAAGAGGAAAATTCAGTACACTGTAGTGAATGACATTCCTATCAATGACCTTTGGGCTAATAGAATCATCGATAACAAAAGATTATTGAAAGCACAACTTACCAAGATTCAAGATTTTTAACTTGGACTAAGTTTTCTGCATTGAAAAATAATAGATTACGGGTTGAAAAGAAATTGTAAGGTTATACACTTCAACTAAGCTTGCGCTCATTAACTTAAAAAAAACTTGAGATTAGTTCCCAGAAACTGAAATGATGAGATTGCCGCAAAGTTATATTAAAGTTTCTGGTAGTTTCTTTATATATCAATCTAGGTGATGAAATGTATCATCAGTTTAATGGAACAGTGTAAAGTTCCTTTATTTTTTCATCGAGAAGAAAACTAAAGCAATGAATATAAAATGGAATCAGCACAAGAAAATATTGGGGACGCAGAAGATACAAAAATTAGACAAGAGAACGAAAATAATTTTGGTGATTTTTAAAGTTGCAGCATTTTTGTGGATAGTATGAAAATGAACAACATCTATTATTTCAAAATGAAGAACAAGCTATGCTCATGCTTGAATGAGTCCCATGGGTGTGTAACAGTAAACCCATATTTATAGGTGTTTCTCGAGAAATACCCATGGTTGTCGTAAGTACACCCATGGGTGTTGCCTGGAATAGTCATGGGACTAAGCACCGCATCTAAACATGTTAACGCCACACCCATAGGCCTTAGGGCCATACCCATTGGAGTTAGATTTGTATTTTAAAATAAAACTAACAAATTTTGGTTTTTTTCATCAAAAGTAATAAGTTTTGTTGCTAATCAATTCGTCTCAGCCTCTTTTCATATGACTTCTGTAGAAACTGCCTAGACGAGGAGAGAAAGCAGAAAGTACTTCATCCTATTTGTTCCCGTCCGGCTCTTTCCGCTAGTAGGAACGCTCTTCTTGGAGGTTACCTCTTCAACAAGCTTAGCGAATTTGCCGCAACGGAGGTCACGAGAATCCAACGATATTTCCAAGTTTTTAATGGTTTGACGAGTAGGACCGGATTCGTGACACAGTGGACCTTCTTAGGTTTAAATGTGTTCGTTTTCTCAGAGACAGCCACGCATACCTACCTATCTAATCAAATCAAACAGTCATACAGGCGTTGAACACCCATGTTATTTGACGAACCATCCTGGGACTATGGTAGTTGAACTATATGTACAGGTACATCCATGAGATTGTCCCAAAAACTTCTATTCATTTACATCGTGTTAGGACACACATGGGATTTGTTGGACCAGTGCATGAATGTTTCAATTGGACTGCATTTCCATTGCTATTGAATATGGTTATATTTGTTCTTTGTCTTTGTCAAATTCATCACTTTCTTTAAAACTGTTCACCAAATTAAACTCCATTTTCTGAAAATCATTTCATCCTGAAAAGCTCCATACACCCCAAACGAATTTATTCATAACATGGAAATCAGTATTTTGACGCAGATCCTTATACGTCTAAATTAAATTAACATCCTTCCAACCACTCATACTTCCACATTAACATAATATGAAAATTCGTAAAGCACTTTTCGTCCTCGTACATATGATCATCACACGGCTATTTGCCATTAATAATATTTCCCAGTCGTTGCAAATTGCATATCCTTGCACAAACTCGGAACGAAGTTAACCGAGAACGGTAGGATGCTATGTCAGGCTCAATCAAAAAATACTGTTCGGCTTCTGATAGACCGGATATTGGATGATGTGTTGTCTGTACAAGGATGTGGACAAATCGATATTATGTCTATTTTATAAAATGTGCACTCAGGTAGGAATTTTATTAGATTTAGTGAAAGCATCAGAAGGGCTTAGTTATTGCTGTGTAAAAGTGTAAATACATTAGGACACTTTTAGTATCCTTTTTTGATAGCAAGTTACGTTGCGATATGTAAAATATGTTCAAAGTTTAAAGAAATTGTCAGGACACTTTTGGAGACTCATAGTGAGACATTAAATTAAAAAAAAAACTCTCTTTAGTCTCTAGGTGCAACTTTATAATTTTCGAAGTATCGTGAAAAAAAGAATAATTATAAACTACATCAAAGAAGTCAAAAGCAACTCAGTAACTTACCCTACACATCCGGCTCTCAATTTCTAACCAATAATATAACAAGCCCGTAGAAGTCTTACTAATTTAAATATTTAGTTAATCGCAAGTAATACAGCTGCCCCAACTTTTTCATACACCAATCCAAAACTGGAAATTGTTTTTACCGGAAATTACTTTTCAAGTATAGATACATAGGTACCAACTTTCAACTGTGTACAAAAGAATTCCTATTATTCGAGTTCCGCATAATCCTACCCAAATTAAGCCATAAATTTTTTAGTCCTCCGTTTCGTATCATTCGATCCACAGCCACCATTTAGGCCGGATTCATTTTTGTATTTTATTATTGGAGTTAGACTGTATCATATAATCAGGACTCTTCTGAAATACATATCAAAATTATGTGGTAATCCATTCGAGAAATATCGTAATCCAAAGATTTTCCCGCATATACAACAACCCATTAAGAACTCCCTAGTATTATTTTAGTAGATATACCACTCTTGTACTGTGCCAACAAACAGTGCTTTATTTTAAGCTGCTGGCATAAATCCTTCAGGAGATATGAACTTTAAATTTTTGTGATTGAACTGAAAAATTTTAAAAATTCGCTATCCTTCCACGTTTTAGGACTAGCACACCCAAAAAAAGTCCGTCTGTCCTCCGTTGATGCATTAAACCCGTTCCGAACTTTTCTCCAAAAAATAATTAAATTTTTGAATGGAATTCATTTCAACTTTTGAGCATTGCATTCCGCTATAGCGTCCTTATATAAATTCCTGGTTTTAACTTTCTAGGCTTAGCAGATCCTTAAATCAAGTCCTTACACTCCTCTGAAGGATTTGAATTCAACATCTTTGCAGCAAAATATTCGTCGGCTTAGATGCCAGAACAGTCTTAGATACTTTCGAATGTAAAGTACTATGGAGAATCCTCGGACCTATACTGAAAGGAGACGGATGGCGAATTAGATACACCCGTGATTTGTCTATACAACCGAAAGCTTCCAAGAGAACTGCTTACTCTGAGGATATCGAACAGAAGGACGTGGTCCCTGAACCAAGATGACTGGAGGCTGGTTTTGACCAAGGCTCGATACGGGCTGTATTAATTTACGAGAGTAGGAGCGAAATTGAGGCGCATACGAATATAGTGCAAGATTCTATCCTTTTCATTCTCCTAATTTTCCTTATAACTTAATTTGTTTAATTAATTTTTCGTTCACCATATGTGCTAGTTCCTTAAACTCATAGTTGCCCATTTTACGAAATGCAATCGAGAATTGAAATTTTAGTACGTCGCTTTTTGCGTTCAGGGAAGTGTCCTACACTTCATAAATTCAATTTTCTACCCAGTCAGGATCCTAATGACACAGTTTTGTTTCGTCTTGCCACAAGAGACACTAGGGAATTCGTGGCTACTGAATGGACTAGACAATTTCGTATGTCACCGTATAAAACTCACCCACCCTCCCCCCGATATCCCCCTCATTCGTACAGATCCCGCACAGACTTCATTTCCACTTTCCGTCCGGTCCGTTTTAATTGTAGTTAATCGAACAGTAACTTCTTCTTCCCAGTTTCCACTATCATCAAAGTACATCCGAGGATGAAGATGAAATCACTTTAGGAACTGCCTATTATCCTTTTTTGTCATTCCTTGTATTTTCGCAGAGTGTTCATCTTTGAAATTCGAAGCAAATCCACTTAAGAGCGTAGGATGTACGGATAGGTACGAGTATAGGTATGTCCTGGTTTTTGTTATCGAAATTACAAGATTGCTTCTGGAATATGATGGCTTCATGCATAAATTCATAGGACAGCTTTCTTCCTCCCTTGAGAATATTCTTGTGAGTGGTTAGATGATACTTAAAAAAACGAAGACGTTGATTTCTAAAATGTCGTTCTTTATTCGTAAGTGCATGACGGAAATGTCAGTAGAGATTCATCGCCACAATTTCTTGGAGAGTGAGGATTTTCTCCACAATTTCTTCGATTATAAAAAAAAAGTTCATTAGAATGAAATCATTTCCTGTTCTCACGATTTCGCTGGCGAGGAAAATTCACGACATTTTCGATTTAATTAAGATTAACTCCATTAGCACAGCTTTTCTTTTCTACAATTTCAGTTAATTCCAGTTAATTTCGTTGGTTTTACTGGGGATTACTACAGTTTTCAGATCTGTTCATTCTGTGCGAGTATCAAATTCAACCCTACGTTAGGCGCCAATTTTGACGCCTGCATATCACGGTGCAAAACAATCTTTCGCGCACAAATACTGTTCCACATTAATACTCACATGACTATTGTCTACACAAATTGACAGAATTTGAATATAAAGCTAATGGAGAAATATATTTGAACCCCACGATGGGAGCCAATCTTTTGACTACATTCCTAACACCTCTCCCTGCCGAAAACCAAACACGAAATCATGTTGTAATATACTATAGTTCTGGGTGGGCCTTGGTGATAAAGTGGTACTAAGCGCATTAACTTAAGAGTACGAATCCAGCCTACCCGTCGTTGCCACTCTTGCTTTAAGTAAACAAATTATATTTGAAGCAGTGTTACTGCTGTGTACCTCAAAAGAGTAGTGAGAAGTAAGCTGCTATTAGATTGATATGCTGCGAAATATGCGACTAAAATTCATTTCCGCAAAAATATGACAAAAAATCTTTGCTAAAAAACGATCGATAGGGGTTGAAGGGTCTGATTTTAATTTCTCAAAATTCGCAAAATTAGCTAAAATTTTAAAAATGAACAGAGCTACTATATAGACATCCCAGAAAAAAAAATGTTTGATAGTGGTAGCAAGGTACGGGGGTGGTTTTTCATTTCTCAGAAACGGCTAGTGCTAGAAAGTTGAAGCTTAAAATTAATACTTATAGGTAGATACACAGTAGTTAACACAAACAAAATTGGTCAACCGTCTGGTTGCAACTTTATTATTTTATGGGTTGAATTCCGAATCGTGTTTAATGCTGAGATGCGGTGTAAGAATTGAAGTTGTTCAAGCTGAGAACGTCGGTTTGTTCGCTCACCCTTATCCCCACGAACATTGGCCATTGAATTTACATATTTTTCAATGACATTTGCTTCAGAAAGCATTCACTCGGTTCTTACCACGTATTCTAGCATTACTTACATGGAGTTTTGAATAATTAAACTATATGTCGAGTTTCAAAATTCTAGATTTTAAACCGTACCTGCTAGATTTATCAGTCAATAACTCGTGATTTATGGACTATAGATAAGAATCTTTACACAAAAGAGTTATTCACGTAAGACGTAACTTCAAAGAAAAACCAACACTAAAGTCACCATTTGGAAAATGTAGAAGACAGAAATCAAGTGAAAATTTCAGTTTGAACCATCGCTAAAAAAAATTCAATTTATAACTTGTCTCCTCCACCTTTAAAAACTTTTGAATTAGATTGAACTTATGATACTCTGTAGAGATTTCATTGGTCGGAATTTGTGAGGGAGGAAATACTTTTCACTGTAACACTGTATGTAACATTGTTCTTGAAACTTTTACGAGAAAGAAATAAACATTGGATATACTGAAACTATATTTCTGAGTATACAAAAAACTTTACAGCAATAAATAAATTCGCATTCCATTAAAGGGAATGTAAGAGTGCAAATCTTTTTTATTACTATTACTTTCAGAGCTATTTGGGGAAAAAATATTATAAAACTGTCTTTTATTTGCTAATATGAGAATTTGAAGAACATTCTATCTACAAAAATGTAGAATCTAATATCATTGTAGTAAGCTATTGAAAATAGCATCGTTTCCATTTTCGAAGTTTGATAAGTTTTTACAGAGTTAGCTATTATTCTATTATACGGAATAAGGAGTATGTTGAACCGGACAGTATCTACCCTATTATTCGTATTTTTAATTATATAATAATAAATGATCAGATTGAGATAGTCGAGCTCAACAGTTCTCTGTCTCGTGATTAAAATAACACCACATACGAGTACACAGTTTTATTTTTGCTTAGTATCCATATCCAAAACACATGGTGCATTTAATAATTAAATTTTTACATTAGAAGAAATCAGATTTGCTTACCTGGATGCAATATACCTAATACACTTTACATTTATAAATTTTCTTTGAAATAAACGTGATAACATTAAATACCAAATATTTTTAAGGTGGGCCTGTAAAGTCACAGTATATTGCAAACTCAGGTTAAAAACTTTAAGGGATGAAAGGATTACGAAGTTGTAATATGGACACAAAAAACGAGGCTTAAGTTTAAAAGTTCAAGCCAACTTTATTGCTACTACGAATAATTTTTTGCATATCTGATTTAAAAAAAAATTAGTTCAAACTACTCATCCGTACTGTACAAAAATCCTGATTAATGCTGCTAGGTATCATTAGTAGAGTGAAAAATATCGTGCTGAAGAGTACCCAGAAGTGTCCTTTCATTTCATACGGCAACATTTTAATTAATGAAGTGTTGAAACTACGAATTTTTTATTTTTGATGTACTGACTTCAAATTTAATTTTTCCGAGAGATGTAAAGCATTAACCAACCCCTTAAAAAAAATTAAATTCCTTTCACATAGTTGGAATAAATTGTTGATGAACGACGAACAGATATCTAGCTCTTTCTGATATAGTTAAAATTCATAGCAGAACGTAATCCTGAAATTGTTGACTTTTTCTACAGCTCACAGCTACTATCTTCGAGCTACGATTAGTACAAGAAAAGGAGTTGTTAAGTCCGAAAGAAGTTTTTTAATTATAAAAGTTTTTCGACCAGCTCCTCTACCATTGAGGTACGTGTACATTGTTCTTTGAAAGTTCTCATTGTACTACTGAAGTTGACTCTTCTTCTGTATTAATGGAACATACACGACTACTATACAATTGAAAGCACTTAACCCGAATATGGGCTGAATATTGCTGGCCGGGAGCTAGGGGTTGCAGGGTACTTTGTTAATAATGTTCTATCTGATGTACATTAACATGCATTGATGGATGACGTGACGGAAGGAGTAATTACGGTAGATAATCGTAACCTAGTATTTACCATAATTTCGTACAGTGCAACCATCTGAACTGAGTATCACGCGACTATCGATATTTGTATTGTACATAGGTATGTATATTCTGGACGGAAATTTATTGAAATTATTGTAATTTGGTAAAATTATCGATATGCTCGTTAGGGAAAGGATTTTTTTATTTTTTTCTTTTGCCGGTAGAGTGGTAATATGTGGTATAAGTTTGTAATCTCATCCAGGCGTATTTATATCGGAGTCCTTGCGTTAAAGGAAAGGTCATTCCTGACTAGATACAATGTTAATTTCCTTCTTTCTGATTCAACATTATGAGTACAGCTTTCTTTTCAGCTGAATTCCAGATCTCGGTCGTGGAGTTCTTGTAGTTTTATCGTATCTGGGGTGGTATACGAGTATTTGCGCAGGTTGAAAAATTGTATAGGACATCATATCAAGATACTCATCAAGATACCATCTTCCGAGCGCTTGTATGAACAACTTTTCATTACCGCGATGAATAGAATTCGATTCGTTAACGAAATTCGTTTGGCGAAATTTCACAACAATGCTTCTAAGAGCTTCTAACTGAAGGATTCATTTAGTAATGGTTCAGCACTTAAAATAATAATGAGATATTATGTTGTCTTCTTAATTATAAAAATGTTAACTGAATCCATCAAAAATGAGGATTCTCAATTAAATTAGAGTCAGTACTGAAATTCTGTATTCTATCTGGAAACCGCCATAGTTTACACTTCTATAGAACTTCTGGTTCTCAGAACAGAACTTTATTTCTGATTTTTCAATATAAACTCGTATTTTTGATCGTATTATGAATCGTTTATGAATCCAGAATATGAATTGTAATTTTTATTACAAAACTCTCTGCCGGTTTGCACTACTACTGATTGCAGTTACTACTGTAAGTGGTACATCCAACTTAAAACTCTAAAGCTTAATGAAAAACGCGTACGCGCGCCGGTTGTATTGTAGTAGGCAGAAGAACATAATAATAATCAATGGCGCAACAGCCCGAATCGGGCCTAGGTATTGAAGTAATGCTAGAGTTACTTCATTACCAAATCAACGGAACACTAGGAGGTAAAGAGTGATTATTACCCCGAAGAACATGACGAACCTTAAAACATTAAAATGCAAAATCCGAAGTTATAAAAAATAATTGGTAATCCATTTCTATAATCTTAAACTGTTAAGCTTCAATAAAAAAAACTGCTTAAAAATTTAAGCCATCCCTCACCTAGCGCACCCTTTTAGGGCTCGCATGTACCTGAAATAAAACTCCCATCGTTTTTAAAGTTTATTGTTATGGTAAATAAAATCTACTACATGACTGAACTTACAATGTGATAAACAATCAACTCTACCACCCCTAATCAAATTGAATCAACTCAACGGCTATGGGCATATGCGTAAAATCGACCTTCCATGTCAGTTCGATTCGATTTCATAAAAAACCATACGTGGGATGTGAGTAGTGAGGATCCAACCCGTCCTGTTTTTCATTGGCATCCTAACGCCTCCGTCCACTGAGTTTCAAATTCGTATGTTTGTTTTATTCTGTTTACAGTGTTTTTTCGTAACAATTTTCAAATTTCCTTCGATCACAACTTTATTCATATTTCGTAAGTTACATTCGAATATCAGGAAGAGATATGTGAAATGATTCCGGGAAATATACGTATGCAACTTACTCGGTATTGTTCGGGCCGTCAAGCAGAAGAAGAGCTCAACAAAAATGGAACTTATTCCGGATCAATCAAATCGAATTATCTCCAACGTGTGATAAGAATTTTTGATTATTCGCTTTGGATATCGGGAAGATATTCGGCTCGCATATAGAGAACACTTAAGGACTTACAGACATTCGAGACTGGTAGACTTAATTGTGAATATGGTTTACCTACTTGGAAATGTTAACGATGGAAGTGATATATTTTTTTAATTGTAATTTCAAATTATATTAACCTCAGATTGGAATTCTATCAAAAATTATATTCTATTGGAATTAAGAATCATAAAAAGTTTAATGTAGGTATTGTGCTCTTTAATCGTCAGTGATTGGCAATCGTTTACCATATTATAATCAGATTAAACATTGAAATGGAAGTGCATTCAAAATTCGCTTCATATGCCGTAGGGGATGAATATAAAAAATTCCGAACCCAATTTTTATTTGATTATGTAGAAAACTCGTCAAAGTAAGAAGCAATTTTGATACCTCATTAGGCATAATTACTATCTCGGAATTCGTAGTACATACATAATCATTTTATATTTTCTTAACGGATTTCACAAAATCCTGCAATTAATTTTGATCATTATAAATAAAATCCATTGAAATAAAAGAGAATTCAATCTCATTAAACCTAAAAGATATGTCATAAATCGTAAGAATTTACACAATAATTTTACACCCGCTTGAGATTTAATAATTCAAAAACCTAAAGTAAATGTTTAGATCATGTAAAGCTCAAAGAAGTAGAAGCAAATTCGATAGCTCTTTTGTTTTGAATATATTTAAGGCTTTTAAAAGCGAATTGGGTTTCCCTTTAAACCTAAGATATATATCGGAATTCGTGAAAACGTACTCAACCTTTTTATACTCTTTAAAGGAGTTAAGAAAATATGAAGAAACGTGGATGATTGGTTTTAGGCACCTATATGTATAAAGTGGCGGCAGGCCCAAAATTAATTTGATACATCAACATACCTTTAAAGACAGGGGCGGAGAGTGTTTTCCTATATGAAGAAGGCTTATGCTAAAAAGTTGAAACCGGGCGAGTATATATATATACAAGAATACCAGAAAAGTAATTTAGAAGAGAAAAAATTTATTTAAAAAAAAATTATATATGGATGCATATATTTTCCCGAATTTTATCATCTTTAGTTTCCCGAACTAATGAACAAGAAAATTATTCAGCTGATTCTTCACATAAATATCTAGAAACCATTTTCAGGTTTTTGTTAAATGCGCCCCTAAGGTTATGCAATGGAGTTGTATTCACAAATTCTGCCATATCCCTTAGGTCTCATTAGCATCGAATAGCTTTTCACTTACACAGGCTTGTCCTATAATCGCCTAAAATACACTCTCATACGATACTGGCTTTACTATTATGTCGCTATATTCAAGTTTCATGTTTCAACTACTTAGGACAAGCGATATCTAAGAAAATCTATTTTTTTTATTCAAACTCCTTTTATGAAAATAATAATGCTACGTATGGGTGTGGTAAGTACCGGAATCTCACCGTAAATGAATCATCCATCAAAATGCATGACCTATTCGTTGACATTAAAAATTCATGCGATAGAAAGTGTTCTGCATTACCGTCCTCCTGTTATTGTAAAACTATTTACCTTAGTGTTTTGTAATGTATACTTTTTTCGATAGAAATCGAGCTCATGAAAATCTTATAAAATCTCGATAATCTCAACACTTTACACTCCAAGTTTTCATGCAATTCGAAATTGAAGTATGAAATCCGTAGCCAAGTGGAGATGATATCCTTGTTTCGATCAATACTTTTTTCATGGTGATACTAAATTTTCCATTTTCTTTCCCTTTTTTTGGTTTTAGTTCACATGAAAGTGGTTTTATGCCTTGGTTTTTTTTCTGCTTTTGTTTCTATCTAAAAGAACGTCTTCTTCGAAATTATTCCCAAGAGATAAATCTGAAGAATATATAAGAAAATCTAAAAGGACCATCGGATTCGTGATGTCTAGATCTTTTGGTAGTGTACAAGGTATATCTGAAATGTCCTTGGCTATTTATTGTGAACGAAGTTTCAATGTTGGGTAGAAGCAGCAACCACTCAATCCCCTAGCTATTTCAAACGCAATAATTTAAAAATAAAAATATTTCGCTTCGAACATAATAAAGATTTTAAAGCCTTCAGAAAATGCTTGAAAACACCGCAATAAGTCCTTTATTTTCAGACTCTGCCAACAAAAAAACGTTTTCAGAAAATTCACTAGTATCAAAAATTCAGAATGGTTTGCAGATAGAAACACATTACAGATTTCCCGAAAATATCAAATCGCATATACAAAGGCGATATTCTTGAGTTTCATTGTGTAATCGAGTTCGTGTCAAGTGGCTTTCTATCGTGAAATCAACAGTTAAATTAGCTTAAGATTGTAATCTCTGCCTTTTCAATTGAAACTAATTAATGGATTATTCCACTTTCGGTATGATACTTGACTTTGTCGACAACTGAAAGCAAGATTATGGTTACGATATGGAATCAACTACTTATAGCACTTCCTTCCAATCTAGAGAAAATCCCTGGTAATGATGAAAAATTATAATGTTTGAGTTGTAGGAGATTCGTTTTGGAATGTATAATTTGAGGGTAAAAAAACTACATAAGTGCAAATAAAAAGTTGATTTCAAATTGAGGAATAATTTTATAGTATAATTGAAATTTGCTTTTCATTTGAAATGTCTTTACTTGGCGCTATTGACATAAATAAAAGACTTCAATATTTGCAGATAGTATTTTATTTTAAAAAATAACTTTTGGATTAGACGTGCTACTTAAAATTACATTGAAATTGACTATTCATTACATTTCAATGTAAATAAACTGGCCTACAATCCAAAAGATGTAAAATTCAATAGGTTGCTTTTACTATTCAGATAATATATTTGAAGATTTGGGATTACATGTATCCGTACAGGTGATATGGCAGACAAACATATTTTATCATAGGTTTTAAATTTTCTAGGCAATAGGTCAAACTTTTTTCATACTTTACATATCGGGATATTATCAACAAAACTGAAAAAAATTTTGTGATAAGTAGTTGTGTCATTACATGGTTTTTATCTGTCTGCTATTTATTTTTATTGTAGACGAAATGCCGACGAACACAATTGCGGAACCTGTGGTTTTGACCGATTACTCAGTACTTTTTGGACATACTTCAAAATTACAAAATTTTGCATATCGCGATAACACAGATAGTCTTCATCCACATTGTGGTAATACAGAAACTATACACAGCTGAAAGAAAATGTTCATTTGGTTGATAAGCCATTCCGAAAATTCTTATAAAAGCCAATAGTCGGAGTGTAAAATTATCAAATATTTTCCTGACCTTTCCTGGAGCAGATCAAATCGCTAATTTGGAACAATGCCACTGCATCTTTTCGAGACTCTTGTGGGTATATCTTAAAAATATTTTATAATATATATTTTTAATAATTTTCATTTTTCATAATTTAGTCTTTGCCATTTCTCGCGAAAATTCCTGGAGGAGTTAAAACAGGAACAAAGATTAATATAAAGGGAATCGCACCAGATGTTGGACAATTGTAGGTTGAAAATAAATATTTCGTTTATTTATTTTAAGTATCTAACTAGATGTTTGCGGTCTAACATAAAACTTTGAATTTTTTTAGAGTTTGGATTAATTTGAATTGTATTAGCGATTCTGAGGAAAAGAAAAAAGAGAATATTGCTCTTCATATTCGAATGGGACCGTCACCGAGTAAACTTGTTATGAATACAATGAAGGAGGGAGCGTGGGGTTCCGAGGAAAGCGGAGAGAATATCTTAAGTTCTGGACAATTATTCGAAATCGATATTAACGTAGAAGAAAAACAATTTTCGATTTTTATAAACGGAATTCACTATAAGGACTACGTAAATCAAATTGACATGGATAAAATTACACATGTGGATGTCAAAGGAGCAACTACTCTAATTTTTGTGGGGCTTTCATTGCCAAATATATATGGGCTTGCTTCTACATCAACCTGTGGTCAGAATTAAGTCAATTTTATTGATTAATTTATTTTAAGATTTTATTTTTGTCAAATCAAAAATAAACATCACGGCTTTGATCAAAAATTTCTACCACAGTTTCATTAATTCGAGATACGTTCAATTCTTTTGATCTTCGCCGATTCTGCAAGGAATGAGATGCATATGTGACTTTTAGTGCGATTTCCTTCATAGAGGCGTCCTATAGGCAATAAATTTCTAGCTTTCTGTCTTAAGCTGTTTTCGTGAAATTCTAACTTCGTAGTAAATTAAAGACCCTGATTTTGATTGATACTACAGTTGAATTCTCTCCTAATGTCAAATACACGATAGATCCTTTGGTTTTTAAAAAAAAAAACCAACAGAAGGCATAGTCCAGCATGTATTTAAGTTACAGTATCATAATAATTCTTTACAGAAATATAAACGTATAGTTGTCAATATGTAATAGGTAATAATACAGAAATATCAAAAAATTATATCAGAAGTTTCGAAACAAAAACAACCTTATCGATTATCCGACATTGTTGTTCAATATCCGCCTACAAATCTATTAACTTAATATCCTTCACACTCGAGGATATTTTCGCATATTGTTATGATACGTGGTATCTTGTAGAGCAAAAAAAATATATCATGATAAAAGTTTTATGGCCAAAGTCCCAGACAGGACAAAAAGCAACACGATATCAACTACAGAACATGAGATTTAATCCCGAGGATTATCCAAGATATATGATACTCGTACTTCTTTACTATTTTTTCATCCGGTTCATGATTGATTATGTGTCTAAGGGATTATATCCTGAGAATCACTTTAATTGTTTTAATACACACCTAGCAGTACCGCCGAACCCAGGTGACAGAAAAATACCTATAAAAAATAATTTTATGTGATTAAATTCCCTTTCATAATTTACGACGAAATAAGACCTTAATCCTTGTTTGATCTGATGATTCGCTTAACAATATTCCATTCATTAATTCGATTTATCCGGAATAATTCGTAAATAAAACTGGTATGGTAGGTGTGGCCATTTGTTTGATTATTACCATCATTTGTATCCATTTAATTTATGCTATATGGTAATATATACGATATTGTGAAATCGATTTGATTATTCCACAATGTGTTCGAATCGTTGCGCAAATCCATAAACTTTCTTTGCTTTTTTCGGTCAGAAAATGTCACCGAAAAACGTCCTTCCGGAGAAATTTCGGTATTTTATCTATCGAATATCGATACTACGTCTAATAAATTAAGTGTGAAGTAACGGTCACACACATCCTGAAATGCCATCGAAGTTCAGCTGTTGTGAAGCCACTGGGGGCTCTTTTTATTGACCATAGCATATAAATACTGAAACAAAGCAAACTCGATAGGAAGGATTAAAATATCCTTTTCTATCGTCCCTAGGCTATATGGTGGGATGGCCATTGAAGTGCACAAACGACAAGGGTTTTCCATCCAAATTCAAATATTGAGAGAATTGTTGGGTCAGTTTTCGAATGTCCGAAAAGAGAAATCGATATTGTCACGACATGGTTTAATGAATGGTCAGTAAAGGTTCCTTTTAAGGTGTCATTACAGCTAACCCATTTTACTGCCCGATAATTTTAGTGCCGGTGGCTTTCTGCAATCCATTTAAGCCTGTAGAGCCAATTTGTGTTAACAACATGAAAAACAAATTAAGAAACAAATCTTTGATTTGTATTATTAATTTATATATGTACTTATTTGTGCTATGGATGTCTGAACAAGTAGGTTTAGTAATTAGAACATGGAAATAGATGTTAATGTTAACGTGTGGGTTTTTGTTTTGTTATATTTTTAGCGAACTTTTGTTCGTAGTGTAATTTATTTAATTCTATATAATTTATAGTGAAAGCTTGCTTTTAAGTGGCTAGCCTTTAATACGTAACACACAGCCCAATAGATTTAAGAGACTTTAAGGCTAAGTAATTGTAGGGAGAAAAAAATGTTGAAAAATCAGTTTAAGTATGAGACATCCTCAAAAAGCGAGCGAACTACGAACTGATCACAATTTATATTATTATTTTGAAGCCAATATCAAATGATAAAATAACAGTCTGAGTGACACTTACATTTTATCTTAGAGATGGATTTGCGCCTATCCTGCATGGTGTACTTTTTGATATTAATATTTTAAGTTATGTACTGAATTATGAACATCTATCGAACGATTTTAAAAGTATCCCATCGGTATATGCTCTAATATATATTTCTCGATTTGGCCCCTTCAGCCGGTTCTGTCCATCAAAAATTAAGTCTTTTAAGAATTATAGGATTTATCTTCAATTCTAATACAGTAAGTATAAGCCACCCAGAAATTTCAAAAAATTCAAACACGATTGTGTAACAAGTAACATGTTGACATCTTGACGACGTTGTACCGACGTCTAGACGACGTCATGCCGACTAAACGTTATGCTGATAGCTATCGCGTGTTAACTGAGTGATTGCACAAATAATTGTCCTGGCATTTTCAAGTTATTCGCGATATAAAAACAAGTCTGTTTTTTGATTAAGGTCCTTTCTCCACACGTCCATAAATTAAATTAAATTTTTAAAAGAAATGTTTATAAAGAATTGCATTGAAGAAGAAGAATTAAATTAGAATGAAGTTATTTTAGCTACAAATACACTACTATTAAGGTCGTTTCCGAATACCTTGCTTCGTCTACGTCTATGTTGAGGTCACAGCATAGCATTTCTATTAAAACAGTTTAGAAAAAGCTTGGCTAAACCATCAAAATGGCTCAGCCGATGCTTTTGAAACTTCATAAATCATGAATTAAATTCAATTCAATTCAATAGAAAAATTTGATTTATTTTACCTTTGCCAAGATTGGCTGGTAGATCAATTGTCGTAAAAATAATCAAGACACGAACCGAAAAGGAATTGATACACAGCTGTGCTATGTGTGTCCATAACCTGTTATACGTAGACGAAGCAAGGCATTCGGAAACGACCTAAGTTGCAATACACCACTTATTAGTATACACAATTATTTAGTAGCATTTTTAGTAGTAGCATTTTGTTGCAGCAGGCTGGTTCGTAGATTGAAGTTGGAAGTGCGAACCACATGCGAACTAAGAAACGAGGAGTATTATTATGGTTGTCTGCATTAGTTAGCAAAACCATTGCACAACTACTTAAATAAACTAAATGGTCGTACAACTATATGGCATAGTACCAACTGATAATAAGTTGTTAGAGAGAGTTTTCGCAACTGATAGTTGTTAGCGACAACAAAGTTAAATAAACAAAAGCTACAGCTAAAAATTAGATGTGCCAACGTTAGCCGGACTCCTGATTGTGACCAAGAACTATCCGTGCTACTTGGGAGACCACTATAATTCATTTTTGGGGTGTAAAATCAAAAAGTTTTTCTGCAAGCCTAGTTTGTCCCATTTTTTGGTTTTTTGAAGTATTTTTTTTTTTTGTAATTTCAGTAAAAACTTAGGGGATGAAATATCGACATAGTTTTTTATGGGTTAAAGTTATGAGCAACATTGTATAGGAAGCTCATTAAAGTAAAAAACATTCTCTTCAGACCTAAGTGATACGTCGGAAATCGTAACAAAGTGCACAATCATTTTACATCCCCTTAGAAGTTTATTACTCGTATTTTAAAATCCTGAAATCGGTTTTAAGAATATTATATTTAAAGCCTATTTAATTAAATGCAAATTTGGTTTCATTAAACCTAAACGATTTATCGGAATTCGTGAAAACTTGAACAATACCTTACACTCACTAGGGAGACGGTTGAAAAGAAAAAAAATTTGATTTTTATTTCGCTGTAACCACAAAGATAGAAAGCTTAAAATTAAAGAGTAATACTATGGAGCCTTTCCTAGAAATATAATAATGTTAACAGAGATAGAGCTGGATAAGGTTAGCGGTGGCTTTACTTTATTATTTTAATCTTAACTCAGAAACGGCTAACGCAAGAATGTTGAAACCTAGTATATTTAAATGAATATGTACAGGCTACAGGAGCAGGTATTTAAAGAAAAAATAGTTAAGAATTTCGTTAGTGTACTAAGGTAGAGAGAGTAAAGGAAATGTTCGTGAAAAGGGTTTTCTATACATTTTCACGAATTCTGTTACATCTTCTGGGCACATCAAATTTCCAAATTGATTCTACTTTGATAGATTCTCTATATAAAAGCTTAAAAATAATTTTCGATATCCAACACCCTAAGAAGGTGTACCATGGCTGTGAACATTAGTAGGATATCGAATTAACTTTAACTTCTGAAGGCTTTAAATATAATCGCAAAAACCCTAATTTAAGCATTTTCGATATTAAATCCCAATTTAGGCATGCTTCAAGTTTTCACGAATTCCGACAAATCTTTTGGGTCTAATGAATTATCGAATTCAATTTTACTTCCACGGGCTTAATGTAGACACTTTACTTCAGGATTTTGCGATACTCAACCTCTGAGAGGGTGCAAAATGATGTGATTATGTATTTCCTTTTACGAATTCCGATAAACAACTTTTAAAATTTATTAAACCAACAAATCCAAACCAGAAATACGAGAAAATTAAAAAGTCAGAACCATATCCCACCGCTGAGTTTAAGAAAAAAGAAGCAGAATAGAGCTGAACTAGATTAAGAGAACCTCGAAGTGACTTCACTACAGATTTATGCCCGCAGCGGGAAGCGCAAAGAAACTTATCGTTACTTCTACTATGTGTATAGCAATTTGTACAATTACTCCCCACAATCTAGTTAAATGCACGACAATTCATAAACTTCCAGTACGAACGAATTCTCTAGTCAAGCAGCACTGCACAATTCCCAATTGTAAATAAATTACACAAAGTCATTCTTATTTCTTATTTGTAAATACGAAAGGATTTCATGAATTTACAATTGAAACTGGTCCGTTTCGGACGGAAATTGGTTTTTTATCATCCCCCTGGTTGATCATTAAATTTATCCTCGACGGAGGAATTAATCGCTTATGATTGCAACAAAATAATAATTTTGAAGAAGAAAATTAGTTTCAGAAAATCTTTTGACTGGGAACTTTTTTATTATTTAGGACGAAACGAAAAGGAACTATGAACCTTTTCCGCACGAAGATAAGTGTATTAAAGTCGATGTAAAAATACCTCAATGTGTGACTACATTCACGAAATAATGTCATTTTTTGTGCGCATGTTGTAATAAATTTGATCAAATTTTGTTGTTGTTTTGTCGCGCATGGTATCACATGAATCCATCGTGTGGCCACATTTATGCATATGAACCTGCCTCTTAAAATGATGGTAATGTAAACCTTTAGAGTGCATGTCAAAAGCTCTATGGTTTCAACAACCCGATGATAGACCGTGGACGTTGTCCATGACAAGGTCTAATTAAAATTTCAGTAAAAAGGATCACGTTCAATAAAAACTGCTTTCAGTAAGCGTATCGCATACAAAAGGCTGGACAAAAACAAATAAGGTATTATCCTTGGCAGCATTAAAAATCAAGAAAAGTGAGTAAGGTTCGGAAAACGTTTGTCTGGCATTTCGTTTTAAATTTTTAAATGGAACATTATTTAAGGACATTTGTACGTTACCTTTAAAATTGCTGTGCCCAGGTGATAGTGTAGCTATAGGTAATCCATTAAATGATTCAAAAGGTGTACATCGTATAGCAGTTAGGCAAATTATTTATAAATTTTTTTTTAAACTTAATATTTACTGGAACTAAACATTTCGAATTTTAATATTATTTTGCGCAATTATATAAATTTAAGCACAATTTTATTGATTTCATCTTTTATTTTATGCACACTACTTTTTTTTTAAATATTATTAAAACCAAAACTAACAACAATACATTTTCCTGGAAGAAAACACAATTCATACATCACTTCGTTAAAAACACGAAAATTTTCGTAAAATAAATATATTAAAAAAAAAAAACCAAAATATTTCCAATGATTTACCGGTCGTCGTGTTCTGAAAATTTCACGAAACAAGCATGTTAATAGCGCGACGAATGAAAACAAACTGAAATATGAGGAAAATCAACGTTATCCCGAATGGAAAACCGTTGAAAATTTTTGTGCGTTGGAAAACGCGACGAAAACACAAACCAACAATAAAACACACGAAAATCTCGTTTGTAGTCGGGAAAAGGAAAACTCATTCGCCGGGTGAAAATTTCGAAGAGATTGTGTCAGCCGTTAGGGTTTAATTCCAGGACAACCAAAGCGAAGAGAAATTGTCTCTCTTGAAATCGAAATTTTTATAGGCGCATGACTTGTTTTTCACAGCGGGAAATTCATTTAAAATGAGGAAGAAAGGTACTCTGAACATTCGGGAATTGGTACATTAAACGACTGGTCCTGGAAAAACTACACGCTCTTCAACTATAGGTCATGAATTTAAACTGAGCCAGAATTAGGGGTTTCATCAAATCATGAAAGTCTTAAACGAATATAACGAAGATAGAGATGATACCATTTTCATTCATTTAAAATAACATATCCGGTAGTATCCGACCGTCCAAATATCTGTTGATTTAAAAATGGCCTTTGGCTGGAACTCCTTCACTTTTTCGAATTCCAGATTCAAATCTAGTTGCAATGAAGCTCATATAAAACAAAAAGCTGGGAATCTGATGGCATAATTTGCAACATATGCTCAAAAGCGAATTATAATGAAAGCGTAGGCAAAAGTGCATTACGTTTTTAGCAATGTCCGAGTGAAAAGGTTCTTTCAAAACGAAAAATTAATTTTCGTTGAATGGTTGAAATATTGGGTGTTCTTCAGTGCCACATACGTTAAGTTTTTTCAGAACTAGTGAAACAAATAATTGAAATCGAATTTTTTGTTTCTATCTCGTAAAAATAGTGTCCGATTCCACTTTGAAAACTCATGTCTCTAGTAATTTTCATGCTAGAATAACAAAATAGGTGGAAGGTTGTTTCAATATAATGCGAATAGAAATTATCCATGAAATTTTTCTCAAACTTAATGATTTTATTCCTCATCCTTAAATGCTTACTGCCTTGTACCTTAAGATGGCGGCAGTAGAGGGCTATCAACTTATCTCGCGTTAATCCTTTTTTTTTTAACTCAATTCAAATTCAATTCATCTCGTTATTTATTTATGAACAACTCTAACAATTTCAAGTTTGATACTAAGAAAAATACCTCACATCCTTCCGATTAATAAGGTCCAAAAGGCTAGTGATCGCTTTTACTGTAAGATAGAATGCCATAACGTTTTTAAGTTTATCTATCGAATTATATCCAAGTTATGGTCAGGTAATTGGTGGCAGGCACAATATACTAGTAATAATATTTTTTCGATTGCATTCGGAGCCGCACTTAAGGTCGAAATGTAGTGCAACACAGCGAATGTCGACGTAAAGAAAATGTGCAATGTATGTTTTTTCACGAGTTTCATCATATCTCCTAGATTTTCTTAAATATTGCAATAATCTTTATTGTACGAATTCTTCACATAGTAAATGCATGCATGCAAAGCATTTTAAACAATTTTTTAATTCGACACCCATAGCGGTATAAAGGGGTTGAGTATATTTTCACGAATTATGCCATATCCCTCAGATCTGATTAAATATTAAATAGCTTCTCACTTTCACTGGTTTTAATAATAGCCTAAGACAGGTTTATAAAATTTTTCTTTTCTTTCAATTCCTTGGAAGGAAGTAAATATAAACAGGGAAAATATAGATCATTTTACTTTAAGGCGCTATTCCACTCTAGAATTTTCGAAAAATATATTTTTTTTTTCTAATTTTCAATGGTTCCCTGGGATCTCCAAAATCCTTTCCCCAAAAGATTAAAACCGAAAAAAGTCTCTAAGAACTCGGTTTTTGAATTTTAGTACAAGCCATATTGCAAAATTACTCATGGTTTTCTACAACTCAAAACTTCAAACGCGTTTATCTCAAAAACACATTTTTCAAGCTGGCCGGAAACATAACTCAGACAATTTTCAACCGATTCACTTGAAATTTTGAATAAATCTTTAAAACGATATTGTCCATCAGAGTACTTAGAATTTTTTTTTATATTGCATAGTTCATTTGTTATTAACAATTTTCTGACAAGTTTTTAGGCGAATTTCACACTTTTCACTTTAGAAGTGCGCCGTTTGGCTAAAAATCAAAATATCGAAAAATATTTTACGTACTCTTGTGGCTGTTGTTATAAGTGATCAAAATAAATTTATTGGCTTATGATAATTCAAAAATTACAGGCCGGACACCTGGCGCAGTCCCCGAAAAAACGGTGATGGCAAAAACGCTGCTTTAACCGCCATTATAAAATTAATCGCTTAAAAAAATTTTTTGTACATAGTCAATAACATGTATTATAAATATCCATTTTTGTAATATAGATTTATTTGGTAGTTTTTTTTTTAAAAAAAATCCCGAAAAAGGCCTATTTTTTCAGCAACTAGAGTGGCATAATCCCTTAAGGATTTTTAAAGAAGGCAGCAAAAATTAATATGCACAGTTTTCTTCCCATCGTAAATGATTGCATATTTGCCTCTGAAAATAATTCTATACACAGGACGAGAATTTATGAAAATTTGAACATTAAATCGAAAAGGACAAAATGTGTCCCCAATCTCTGAAATCTCCAATTAAATAGACCTGCAGTAGTTTCAATAAAAATGAAATCAGTAGTTAATAAAAACGAAATCAATATAGTTTCATCAACAATTCTATCACTTCCATTTATATTATGACATGATTGACTACGACCTACTTACCCACGAGAATTTTCCGACAAAATATTTCGACCGGAAATTATCAAATGTATTACACTCAATTTGATGGGTATGTTCCGGCTGACAAATGGTCAAACTTAGAAAAAATGTTTTCAAACTAAATTTTCTGAGAAAGGACCTACATATAATTGACACGTACGTAATACCCTGATAGTGTCTACTAACAGAACTTAGAACTTCCTGAATCCACCGAACTAATTGGGTGAACCTTGAAACGGAAACTGAAATGTAATCCAATACTACACAATATTGTCGAGGTATTTGATCACCAATACTTTTCAGAGTGTATACTTGTGAGGACGGTCAAATAAAACAACGCGAGAAATTATGTTTATTCCGAAGGAATACCTAAATCAAGGACATTGGATGAAGTTGGGTCATGTGTAAGATATTGTGTTTTTATGCTCGATAATAACATCAATAGCAAATAGAAATTTCGGGGATTGAATAGAAGTCGGTTCAATTTAAGGAGCAAAATTCAAGATGTAATTCGGTAAGGTAAAAGACGTAGGAGTTATTGAATTACAAGATTTACAAGACAAGTCGGTCTAGACACACATCGCTGTAAACAAAATTAATAATTGTACGTAGATCATTCGTTCATTCCTTAAAAAAATTCCATAACAATAATCGATAAGCTGTTACAAGAAAAGATGGCTAATTTTGACCATATTTTTGAAAAATCCTAGTTCTTAAATTTGAACACTTATAATGGACATGAAACAGGTGGTTCAGATATCTTATTCCATTGTTCATAACTAAGAAATATGTCGGAATTCGTGAGAGCGTATCCAACGACTTTATACATACCCCCCTTAAGGAATGAAAATCGATAAATATGCAAATCGGGTTCTAGGGGGTTATATAAAGAAAAGAAGTAAATTTAAATTGATAAAAAAATTCTTACGACTAAAAATTAGTAATTTCATTAGACCACCGACCAGAAGCAAATGAGGTGTCGTAAAAGTCTGGAATTGAAATGGGTAAGTCTTTGAGTAACCTTTAATTCTAGATAGTATTAGAGATTCGTGGTTGCTAATAAGAGGAACAGAACCCGAGGTTCTACCTCAATTTCCACAATCTGTTGCAGCTCCACTCTATCGAAGTACTTAAAACGTGCAAAATAATATCCACCTACCAAGTAATATCTATACAGTTTGATTTTCTACGGATGGACCTTATAGCACATACTCGTAGGTTAAGTTCCAGAAGGGCGCGCGTATGTTACTATCAAACTGTTGGACAGAACTCACATAAGAGGCTCTTTAAATTTCAAAAGGCTTCATGAAGTCCGCAACTAAAATGTCTCTTGCATAACACAGTAAAAGGATAAAGACGAAACTAGAACAGTTCGAAAATGTCCTCTACATACTAAGTTCGATTGGATTGCATCTGTACAGATTAAAATCATTAAATGAAAATTGGGTCGAGCAATTCTACTACGTATGTATCCACTGCAATATATTATGCATGCAGATGTAATTAGTGTATGAAATCCGTGACTATGTCCCAATCTGCTCCAACGATAAGATATTCGTATGTCGCTATTGGTAACTAATTAAAAATTGCAAAATAGCTTCGCAGTTCAAAGCAATCAAGAAGACATTGTGAATTATCCCTTTCTAAAATTCTATTTTGAAATCGAAATCGAAAAGTAATCGACACAATATTTGGTATTATGAAAGAAACTGCACGTGAGTGACTCGTCCTAAATATGATCATTACCATTGTCACATAGGTTTAACCAGCTCTTTTTTTAAGAGGGCAATCCATCGCAACCAAGTCAATCCAAATGAGCGACTGGAATTACTTCTCCGAAGTCTAAAGCCTTCTTTAAATTTCCTTTTGTTTTTGTGATAAAAGTGCATAGGACATTAACCATAATAAAACGCCATTTCAAGGATTACTGATTTGAAGAAGCCCCATGTACGCTTATGTTTTTTGTTGAAGTCCTGATTTTTGCACACAGTAAACTTTGAGTCACCATGATTTTAGAGTTATACTGATTTTGCATCTTCAGCCGAAATCTGAAACTTAGGCTTCAGTAGGAAATATGAAATAAATTTTAAAATTGTTGAAAGCCTTCATTTCATTTGCAAAATTTTTAGAGTAGTAGAAGTTATGTCAATGGTCACGTCGTGTCGTATGTTCATTAGTTTTGAGAAGTTTCAAATCTTACCCAGGAGCCACTACCCTTGAAGAACAACAATATCGTGATCATCTGTAAAAAATCATATCAGTCTTAATAATATCTAGGAAGTTAGGCCTTGACTGATTCTGAAAAAAGCACACATTTTTCAATGGCTTTTGTATGGTGACTGAACTTGACATTCTTTTAACCGGCTGTGTAAAAAATACACGTACCTATGATTTAGTTTGTTTCTTTCTGGTATCTGCGTGTAAGCAAACAGGTACAGTGGAAACTGTGAAATAGGAACACCAGAAAAGTATTTTCAAGTAAGACCATCAATGATTCGATTTTCCAGCTAACTGGACACAGGTGTCCTTGCTAGTTGTGAATAGTTTCAATTTCAAACCCTTAGCAAAAACGCAAAACTTCTTTCAGGAAACCATGTCCTAGTCAAACCGATTTCAGTGGTTTTCACCCAATTTTCTCTAAACGACCTCCACTTAATATGCGGGTCTACGATTTAGACATTATTAACAATTAACTTGATAAAATACGAGCTAGTTAATTAGGTTCAAATAAAGCTTAAAATACCTTAAGGCTTTCTTTGGTCAGACTAGAAAGTGTGAAGTCTCTTTTTCCTCAAGGGATCAGACACGACTGGATTTATGCCTTTGATTACCCTTCTTATTTAATTTATTTTTATTGAATTTTGTTTTATTTTTAGATTTTTTTTCTGTTGTCTCTCAGTTTTTCCAGGGGGATGGATACATTCCTTTTTTATATGCGCTCTTTTGGTTGGTTTCGTTTGAAGAAGTATTTCGGAAATTTAAGGGTTGAATAGAACGTGGCATTGGATTCGCTCTAATCGAATGAATCTAGCATTTTAAAAATTTTGATGGGTGAGAAACTGAAAAAACGAAGGGAGATTGATAATCAGATTGTGGGGGATTTGGTGTTTTAAGTGAAATTAATTTGCTCTAAGCAGATTTTGTCTATAAAGTCGATAGCGTGATGTTTTATTTTAATTAGATTTTGCGAAATAAACGAACAATACGAACAAAAACAATTAGACTAATTACAACTAAAGTTAAATGGTCAAATTTATTACCAAATTACAAAAAAAAAAACACTTTTAGATGGAAAGAATTTTCTCGTAGGATCTTTTTTAATTCACTCTTATTGCAGGCGAAATTAAAAAGAAATGGATTAAACTACTTAAGAAGTGTATTAGATGTTTGGGAAAATTAGCATTGTTATAAATATCGATACAATTGTTGTATGTAACTGAGCAACGGCTACTTAATCCAGTCTTCAAATCAAGTTAGTAATGCTATTTTCACTCCAAAAGGATCATGGATCTTGGCTTTCTTTTAATCCGCATTTCTATCTCGAGACATTAATACGAATTAACGTCTTACATTCGAAATGAAAGCAATAAAACGAAAATCCTTAGGGAATTTATTGTCGGAAGTTCTAACACTGACCTAAAGAGCTACCATCCGAAATAATATAAAAATTAAGGACCTTCACGAAATGGAGAAATACTGACCGTGAAATTTTATTAGACGCACATACTCGTACTTTGATCGTAAAAGGCGAAAGTTCTCATAATATTGCCACATTTCCTTCACGGATCCACCTTGTAAAAGTTTCGAGAAAGTAAAAAAAAAAGACTGTTTCGCAAACACTTTGCCGTCAGCCAAGATGAATTTAGCTAGCAGTTATCTTAATCATAATGGAGAAATTGTGTAATTTAGTTGGTTGAATTCGAGACTTTGTCGTTAAGGATGTGCAATCTTTATATTTCGATTAATTAGTCAATCAGGTGTGAAGTATTCGATGTGATTAGGAAGGATGGAAGTGTTATGTTTTATTTCGTTGACGAGAAGAGTTACTTAAAGTCGGATTCGATCAAATCATACATTGCCAAATTTTTTCACTTCAATTAAGGTCCTTAAAGAAGCAGCTAAACATCTTACCAATCCAAAATAAATATTATATGCTGAAGGGAAATGTAATGACCTAAAACAAGAAGTTCACTTCCCGCGCGAACGAACTAGTTCCTTTTTTATAAGTTCGCAGTTCGCGAGAGTAAGTGTGATAACCTAAAAAAAAACCTCACTTCCCTCACGAACTGAACTTGAACTGCAATGATACATGGTTTACGCAAATGTCATGACGAACTACTTTCTACAAACGAACGAATGGAATTCACTGCGAACTAGTTCGTTCATTTCACTTATGGGAACGCTCTTTTGAACTAGATTCGTTCACGTACTACACAAGCGCCAATTAACATTATCTAATAGAAAAACATATGAAAATATTTTTTCAAAAAACAGTGTAAGTCCGCTATATACGTAGCTACAAGTATCTACTTACAATCAAAAATTATTCAAGCCTACATATTTTACAACTCCGAATAAAGACAAAATGTAATTTATTTTCAAAAATTTAACATATCCAAGTCGTGTACAACTTATTGTATTCGGAAATTATGTATTCAAGTTGTGATGTTGTTTAAGCAAAGTTGTCCTGTTGAAAACTCCATTCTGGAAGATATATTGTTCACAATATCATCATTCTTGAAGAGGCTCAGCATGAGCATTAGCAAAACAATCTTGTTTGCACATAGACATGTCCTTGTACTCCTATGCGTTCCATCTTGTTTGAATAAGTTTTCCTTATGTCGATTACACGATGCCTAACGTAGACATTGTTAAGTATATGCGAGTATGTCTCAAAGTTATTTCTAAGATTTTATGGAGATTGCTAGCTACCTTTTACGCGCAAGTACAATATTTCTGTATAAAACACTGACCTTTGACATTAAGTCAATAAAACTTAAGTGTTCTCGGGCGAATTTCTTGCTTACATAACGCGACGGCAAGACGTAATCAAGGATTCAACTTTCAAAACAAACTTTCATCTTTCCTATTGCTACTCGGCAAACTCAGTTTTAAATTGCCTATAATTCACGCGGTAAACATTCAAATTGGATTTATCTACGGACACCGAAACGATTTATTTATTAACGCCCATTACGATTAATTCCAGAATTGATTGCATCGGTTTTTTGGGGGCGGATTGGGAAGGATCTCGAATATGGACGAGTATTTTGAAATGCATCTCTGACATAAAATCAATAGTGTCGCGACTATATGGATTCCAAAGTTAACATCAAAGTAAATAAATTATGGATTAATATCAGGGAATACGAGCAGTAGTTTGAATTATAGGAGCATCAATAAGAAATACGAGTATGTTCAACGTCTGAACAAGGAAGGATATGAATAATTGCCTTTATTCAAAATTCATAAATTTGCATCTATTGCAAATTCATGGATTTGTTGAAATCCTTGTGGATACTGCTGCTTTAAATAATAAAATATATGAAAATACAAACAAATATTGAAGTGTTTATGAGAATGAGTCTCAAGCCATACAAGGGCTAGACTTTTATGAAGCGAAAAGTTAAGTGAAAAAGTATAACTTGAACCTAGGAAAATCTAGTAGATAGATACCGTGCAGAGCTATAGATAATCCCAATGTTAAGGTACTTTAAATAATAAAATACCACGCCAATTAAGGTGTATGCGATGCCAGAGTTTTAATAAATAATTTACTTCTGATTCACTCAGCTATTTATGAACAGTTAACAAAGTTTCACAAGAATTAGTGAAATATTTAAAAGGAAAAAATTGAAAATAATTAAATTGCGACATTTTGAAATCTTCTAAATTTACCATTAAATTTTACACAGAAATTTTTTTTTTTTTTTTGATTAATACAAAAAAATATTACTTAAACTTATTTATTATTTAGGTAGAAGTCGGCAACTCATTAGGATACTACGGCATAAGTTACTCCTTTGTGGTTTAATCTGAAAAAATTCTACAAATCAATTTTTAGGCAATTACATAGAAAACCCGTTCAATTAGAAAACATTTAGATCTCCCACCAGACCCAGTAATATGTCGGAATTCGTGAACAAATCATGTTAGACTCACTTGAGGGTTGAGAACCATAAAATCCTTACATTCAATTTTAGGAGACTATTTATAAAACCCATAGAATTGAAATCGAGTTTGACATATCATTAAACCTAAAATATTTGTCGGAATTCGTGACAACTGGAACAACCACCGGGCAATTATTTTATCGTTGAATAAAGATAAATGCACAAATCAAACTTGTGACGATTATATTTTAATCCCGTAGAACTCAAAAGAATTCGTTATCATATTCAACCTTAAATATTTTTCGGAATTTGCGTAAAGCGTACACAACCTCTTTATACCCCTTAAGGACTAAATATCAAAAATATATATGTGTATATAAAGCTATTTTTACGCACTTATTTAAGAAACTCAAATAATTTTATTTCTCGACAAACCTAAATAATATGACGAAATTCGTGAAAATGTGGAGAGAAAAAAAGCAGTTTTTCAGAATTTCACATCCCCCTCCAAAGTCATCACTCAATGGACCCAACCCAACACTAACGGCAGCGCGGCGGTCAGCTGAACAATTATTTATTTTCCTTATTGGGATCTACTAGTTAGTAAGTAGTAGGTACTACTATAAGAAGTAAAACGTGAAAATACAAAATTCTATCCCAATTGATTTTCTTTATATATCAGGTCGATTACAAAATACAGTAATTTAATTTGAGTTTAGTTTCGCAAAACAATTACTGGCACTTCAACAAATTAGACAACAATTTGACTCTTTGAATTCCACTAAAGTATAATTCGTAAAAATGAACTTCGTGATAAGAGGGAGCATTTTGATAAACGCTTCAAAACGGTCAATCCGTATTTATTAAATACGTCCTATGATATGTCAAGAATATGTAATTTTATCCCATTAAACAACTTAGGGGTCAATTATGTGAAATTCCGAACTTAATTTTTAGGCGATTGTGGAAGTTAAACTAATTCAATACCACATCAAACCAAAAGATATGACGAAATTCGTAAAAATTAATACACTCCTTTTAACCAAGCTTTGTTTAACCCCCCCCCCCTGTCGTATCCCTACACTTTTATTTACTATTTTACTCTATTATTTTTTAATAATAAATTTTTAGCATACGTATATATATCTCCATTTTCACAGCTCTATATAGATTACTAGTTTCAACTTCCTAGCATGGGTGGGTCCATCTTTTCTCACCTTAAATACACACCATTATCTCTGTTATCACTATTTGCTGTTTGTCAGTCCGTCCGTCTGTCCATGTGTCTGTCCGTCCGTCCAATTGCACGATAACTCAAGAACGCGTTGGCCTAGGAAGTTGAAATTTTGTCACCACCTGTAAATGTATCATACGATTGGCTTGCAGGCGATCGTGACTGTGTTATGTTTTTATAATAATTTTATTATTTCTATAGCAATTGGTGTGCTAAGGAATAATTCATCATCATTAATGGCGCAACAACCCAGATCAGGACAGGGCCTGCATACTTTCACGCTCTGACAATTTTATTAATATAATTTTTTTTATTTAGCAGAAATGCGAAAAAATGCATGCTCAATAGTAATGGCAATATTAAGACATCAATGCAGTATGTTGAAACATTTCATCTATTGTCTCAAAATAAAATATAAGTTTTTAGTAAAATAAAATTGTTTTTATTACATATCCATTTCTTAGTTTAAAAACTATCAGAAATTAAAGTTGACTGTACAATTTTGTCAGAATCTGTATATTCTCTTTACACCCACAATAGCTCTAATAGGAAAATTAATCTAAAGTCTCGGTATTCTAATAGTTATAGTCAGGATCTTCCTTAACCACTAGAAAATTAATCCAAAATCCTATTCTATTCTCAACTAGTTTCCGCCTCATTAGTTCTTTGACTTTTTATGAGATTTTCTTCACCATCTAACTTGAAATTCCATTAGCATCCTACTATCTACGAGAACTCAACTTTTCTTTAAACCGGAAAAGAAGGAAAACTTGTCGTCAAAGTGCATTTGTGATTAACCCAGAAACACGACATAAGGGTCATCTATTCCCGACTTCTGATCCTTAACCTAAAAACTCACAAGTCAAGTGAAAAAACCATAAGTTGGATGATAGCTTGGTTGTGAAGTTTTTGCTCCGGAATTTTTTTTTACTGATGAAATTGCAAAGTGCGGCGACAATATAACTATTAAAATTCTGCCATTAATTGAATACATTCGGGACATTAATCTTTCCTATAAACGACAAAGCCTGTTATTCTCTGATCAAATTATCGCATTGTAAATTTGATTAAGCTAAATGTTTCCACATAGCATCCAATTGTATTGAATTTAATTGAAAATCGCTCTTGCTGCAATCGTGACATCTTCTGTGGAATAGTGGCAGCTTCAGTGTGCGCCATCTATTGTGATAAATGAAAACGTGTGAGAGATATAGTAAAGGAATAAGGAGTACTGTGTGTTTAAGAAAGCTTTGACTGATTTTCAGTATTATAAGCTTTACACCCTCAATTTAAGGGGTGCAAAAAGTTACGGCGAACCGAGTACTCCGTGGCCCTCCCTGGACAACACGAGAAAGTTTAAGGGCAGATGATTTGGTAGCTTTCTCCTGTACGTTGAATGAATTAAGAAAGGTCAGGATGATATTCGGCAAAATACTTGGGACTAAAGTAGGTCGAATGAATCTCGTTCGGTAGGGCGACCTTTCAAATCTGGAGATGGAACGATTCCTCGCACAGCAGGCGGTTTGAATTGTTGGGTTATTCATGTTTCCTGATTTTCGTTCTTTTTATTGATAGGCAATGTGTTCAGTGTAATGGGGATAAGCTAGCGAGGATTTCAGAGGAACTTATTTAGTCAAGTGTAAGGAAGTAATGCTGGATCTAGTCTTGCACGATTTCCTCTTTTTGCCATATCATTTTGCACATAATCCGCAGATTACGATTTTCTGTTTTTTTTTAGAGAGAAATTATGGCAATGAATTTGACCTTTTGGGGTTTACGTTTCGTCCGTACTGAGTGGTAGCCAGTACCAGAAGGTCAGACCATCCAATTAATTCTTTCACGCAGATGTTGACTTTATTATTTAGTAAACCTTCTTAAATCCTTGAAACATGACGACCGCGGAGTGTGTGCTGAATTCAATGCTGAAAATTTTTACAACTTCATGATGTAAATTCGTTATTAAATTTTTTCGAGTTTTTCCCGCATTAAGTGGTTGTCCTCCTTTCGGGAACCCACTTTTTATGACGTTATGAATATTTCATGTAATTTGAATGGAGACCGGTAAAAACATTCGCTTAATTTTCTAGTAACTTTCAAATCAAGCGAGCTTTTAATACTGTATTAGTGCGATTATGTAAGGATATTTGCCGAACGAAGTACTTATTCGAGAGAAATTTTCTGTACTGTACGCAAATTTTATGACCTTCCTCGCCAATTTTGGCCAAGTTGGTACGACCATAGTACCATTGTACTAGTACTTACCGCCGTAGGCTTCGTAGTTTGTATCAGGTGGATATGAAAGCTGAAGCACTTACCTGTAATGAAAATTAAAAAAAATTTATTACATTGTCTCAAGAGCATAAAAAGGTATACAGAGTTTTTTACAGTAGCCAGGCGGTAAGAAGTAATGAATGTATGTGATAAGGGATTTATCAAAAGTGACCCAAAAAAATTATAAAATGTAGCCAAATGGGTTTTGACAATACTATAAAAATGGTGAAGTATTTTTCTCTTAGCAACACTTTTTTTCTATGGCGCGATAGCCCAAATTGGGACTACTGTGATTACTTCATCTCACTCATTCAGAATGAGAGGTTTATACTGCAGCCCAGTGACCAAAAGCCTTTGGGTAACCATGCTGCAAATTTATAGAGTTATCGGTTAACTATACCTTGCTGAAAACTTTGTTGAATTAATATTTTTTCCGATCGAATTACTGTCTTCCCCAAGTTTCGAAGCTGCTAAAAGCACAGTTTTTATGACAGGTTTATTAGCTTATTGCCAACCCCGCAAGAAGAAGTGATGTGTTTAGGGATGTAAGTTCGCACGATGATAGCCAGACTCTTTCGTCTCTAAGTGTATTTCTATGGTTCGAGCCCTAGGTATCAATTGCTTATCCTTACACCATTGGAAGGAGGAATAAGCAATTGGATCATGTGATTCTATTAACTAAAAGGCACATTAAATATTATTTTAGAATATTCAATTTGTAGATATATATGACCACATAAAACAGATCCATCATTACTCAGATGGCGCAAATACTAAAATTGGTTCCGTATCGCAACAGCCTTCGAGATTCGAGGCGCACTAGTCTCGATAAACTTATTTTGTCCATAAGATATTTAAAGAGTCCAGATAACAAACCGATATGGACCGAACTGGGTCGAAATGAATTTTTTGGGAGTAGGTGCTATTGAGAAAAATTAAAACTGGCTTTGAGGAAGAGCTTAGTGCCACCATGTTATGAGTGAGTGAGTTACGAACTCTACAGTGGACAAGGTTCATATCGTGCTCTTCGATAGCTAAGATAGCTAATCAGTTTTTACTCTCAGCTTTCTCTGATAGCAACTATCAGAAAAAGCTGAGAGTAAAAACTTTTGATAGCACTTTCAAGAAGACAAAATAGAAAAGGTAGTAATTACTGAGATATCTAGCAACTCTTATATGTAGTTTGATGTTGATTGTCTTGTCGAATCTCATTACAACTGCACTAAAAGTTTGACCAGTTGTGAAGAGCATGAACACGAATGCAATCAATTGTGTCTATCTCGCGTGTGTGTAATCACTGGAAAAAATGTATCCGTTCTACCATTGAAAGTATCACTCAACGAGATACAATTAATGCATTAAATGGAGTCCACTGTTCTAGAAAAAAAGTATACTTTTGACTATAACCACGGTTTACTGATTCTAGGAAGCATCCAATTTGTGCAAATAAAGTCCAAATTATCCTATTGGAAGAGGTAATAATCACGTTATAGTGGTTTACGCGTATACGTTCAGGATTCGTTTTTATAGCAACAACGTTTTAATTTGTTTCGTTATTTTAATCTACAGGTGCAAATAATTCAGTTTCAGATTGATTATTACATTATTTTTAAATCAGTTTTAAATTTATCCAACTATTCAGGATACGAGTATCTCTTTGATCGTTTTTAGATGTGTTTAGCTATGGTTGAAATATTTCGAGAATATATGAAGCCACAAAATTATGGCTTGCAGAAAATTAAGCTGGGCAGATTACTACCAGTAGCTTTAATGGAAAATCATTTTAGTTGTGCGGAAACTTGTGCAGTTTATGGTCACCTGTTTGGTTTTGTGGCTATGCATCCCTGGATAATTATGAGTTGCAGCATTATTGCTTCTGAAAAGGAGTGCAAACTACAAAGGTTTTGAAACGATGCGAAGGAAATAATCCTTAGATTTCGAAAGCATTTGATGCAAGGCTTGTCAATCTAAGGACCTGCAATTTAATCAATGCCAGGCTGGAATATTAGTATATAACACTGCATTGACGCTGGCCATTGTTACTGCTGCGTAAGGAAATCGACAGCGTTTGGTACTAATGCATTCTAGTGAGGTGAAATTTTTGAAAGTAATCCTGGATGAAAAACCAACTTAGAACCCATTTGGGAAAAGTCCTGGAAAGAACTAAAACCCCCCCTTTAGAGCTGTAGAAGGCTGCTCAGCGAGAACTAGGCACTGAGTCAAAAAACCGGATACTTTAGACATATGGTGGCATAAATCAACGCAGAAAACTGTTCAGCTCAAGCAGGCTAAATTACTAAGTCTAAAGCTACGCTTGGTGTCAAAAACCCAGCTGTTCTTGTTCGTCAACTTCCCTTTTTGGGAATTAGTACTAACATCTAGTAGTGTCACATGACCTGACTTCTGCACCAATTCTCACAGATTCCACTACAACTAAGATGAATTTCCGATATGGGCTTAAATCGGAAAGAAGAAAATCTTATGTTACTATCCGAGGGATATTAGCATTTTCACAGACAGCCAAGCGGCAATAAAATCCTTGGAATCCTTGACAACATCAATGGTCGCCGCGCAGAATATAAAGATCATCTCTTAAGGAGATGGGTGAACAGTTCGTATATTGTCTTATAGGTCGGCATTCTAAAAGACTCGGCCTCTTCTCAAACGGCTTCTGTAGAAGCTGATTAGATGAGGAGGAAGAGGAGGCAATACTTCACCTTCTCTGTACCTGTCTAGCTCTATCAGCTAGATACGATGAGCCTTACTTCTTCAATAGGCTTGATTTTGCCGCAATGGAGGTCGCGAGAATCCAACGCTTTATTACAAGATCTAAATGGTTTGACGAGTAGGACCAGATTCGATGATCTTGTGGTAACGTAACGGACCTTTCAGGTCCAAGTGTGTCCGTGTTCGCACGGACAGCCACGCGTACCTAGTATCCTGTTGTAACGCAACGGACCTTTCAGGTCCAAGTGTTTCCGTTTTCTCACGGACAGCCACGCGTACCTAGTACCCGAAATTAAGTAGTGCAGTGCACTTGCACGGTGTTCAATCTAGTACAATATATAAACAACCAATTAGTAAACAGATTGAACACCGTACTCCATTTTTATAATTGTACATTGAGTTAGCCACACCTACCCATGTTGATAAGATCGCAACTTGTGTGAAACGAGCTGCACATATGAACGTGTGAATGTGAGACATCTGTTTGCTTAATTGCATTCTCACTTTGTTAGGTTTCTTAGTAAATATTCAAATAAGAATTGTTCCAGTTGTTATTTCACTTGGCGGATCACTTCTGGAAGACTTACAAAGAAAAAGGAGTGATCCATCACAGTAGATACATATTAGACCCGAACCCACGCTGTTCCATGATGAAGACAGCAAAACATGCAGAGATCGCGATGACGAAGTCAAAACACTATTAGGACACTATTAGGAAAGGATTTGTCGATTCTTTTTGAGAGCGCTAGTATTGAAAAGGAATCATAGATGACTTAGAGAGTCTAATTGAGGATTCAATGACCAATGAAACCAACCCTAATGAAGAATGTCTAACTACGCTACTGCATCAAATGTAAAATTGAATTTCGGAGCACTAGTAGAAATATCAGCATATGAAATGATTAACCATGCCAAATCGCATCACTTTTTCTAGCCAACAAATACTTCTCCTAGAAGAGCACTCTCCTGTCCCGCCATCCCTGCTCACCAACCTTTCAACTGCTATTGCTTCTTCCATTACAATCAACCGTAAGACTTTTGTTTGCCAAATATTAAAAGAAAAACTTAACAATAATTGCACCAATCACTTAAGTCTCAACTACTAGTAGATTGAAGAGCTTAACTATTTAATACGCTAGTGTTGCTAAAACGTAAAGCTACGTATGATAAATACTTTACTATTAAAAAATAAAAAAGTAAAATTCATTAAGTTGAATATCAGTGAAAATTTCACATCACAAAATACTATGTAGTGAGAAGTGCTCCACTATACACGACGACGCGACAGTCGTATCACATGAAGTCCATTACGTTCAGTAGTTAATTAAGTCATCACGTATCATGAGGAATATTAGAAAATGTCGAGAGCAGTATAACCACTAATTCACTGAAGTTATGGCCGTATAGCGTGCAGTAGAAAATCGTTTCCATACATGAACATGGACACTAAGTGGACGTTCACGGAAAATTTTGTTGTCACAATCAGCGTAAATTTGGCAAAAAGGTTCCCGGAAATACACTTTTTACGCCTGTACCGAAAAGGTCATAATTCTCTATGAAAACCGACGATCGTGTGTTATCTAAATAAGTGAAATTTTCATCAAGAAATTTTGCTAGTGAATGGCCTTAACATGACTGTCAGGAATTGTACCAATTAACCGAAATTGAAGTGAAATGCTGTTGAAATTACTTCCAGCTCGATAACAGGTACGGACATTTTTGGCTGAAGTGTATAGGTACTTTAGTCACACCTCGAGTAACGTGACGAAGAATTGAAAATGACATAGCGAAACCCTTAAAGCCGACCAGTTGGTGCCATTCAACGTTGGCATAAAATATTAATGCAGGGAGCTTCCGCTGAATATTCTGACGCACCTTCATTCTCAAGGATCAATATAAGGAACGAACGGTTGAATATTTCAACGAATCAAAGTTATACCTTTGACTTTCATCGAGCAAGGAACCATAAATAGCTCACTCTCGATGATAGAAGCCACTGCATATAAGTCAGAATAAGGAGTATACCTTAGGTAGATACTATGGAGATAGTGTGTTCTTTGTTTTAGATCACTTGACTACTATATTTAGGGACTATAATTTCAAAAGAAGTTTATGAAAGCCCAAGCCAATTATTGTCATGTTCTTTGTCTTTAGCCAAGATTTCTTTTCATAGACAATGCACTCAGACCAACTTGAGTGCTTGGTTTATCGGTGAATGAGTCCTTGTTGTATCAACACCATCGTAACTCGCTTCTTACGCTTAACTATTGAAAAAACTAGTGCATAGAGTGCTTGATATTTTAGTAGTAGCAATCGTTTTTTAATTGGGTTTTGTTTGTGAAGAAGACTTTGTTGAAATTTTTTGGATACCTTCAGCAATCTTTGGAATATGAGCTCTTGATTATTTGGCAAACGATTCTAGATTTATGGTTCATTTTTTTTTTTGCCCATTTCGTCAAATCTCATACGTTATCAAAAAAAAATGTAATTCAATATTATTCACATAAAAATTTAATGAAAATCTGGATTAAAAACGAACAGCTAATAGAACTCAAAACCAATTCAATAACTGACCCTAACAAACATGTAAGAATTTCCAAAAACAAATCCCTTACATTCTCTAAGAAGTTTTATATCAATAAGTCCTGAATATGGTTAGTCAATTACATAAAACGTTAATGGAAATAAAAATCAATTCGATGAATAATTAAACCTAGAAAACATGACAGAATTTGGGAAAAAGCGTACAATCCCATTACTTCCCTTAACGACTGAAGTAAAAATTAATTTGATCCCTCACCATACCTAGGAAATGTGTCAAAATTCGTGAAAACTTACGTAACCAGTGTAAGCAGTGTAAAAGCTTTGTTTTACTGATTTGGGGGTGGAGCTCGTGGAAGAAATGACGAACAAACGAACAGGTCCCAAGGCGTATAAAACCATAAATTTAGAACACCAAATTTTTTGGAAATTTCAGGTTCATCTCAATACTTTATTTTATTTGTTCAATGCAAAAATAGTAATTAAAATAAATAAAAATTAAAATTAGCTCATTTGATCCATCACTATTTGTGTTTCGTCGGTATAACCCACAAGTTGAATTAGCATCCTTATGAACAACAAAATTGGTTTAAGTATGGGGTGAACTTCAGCTTAACAATAATTGTTTCTGATATTTTTTGACTTTTTATAATTCATAAAAATGAATTGAGGAACACACATGCGGAGTAGCATGGTAGCATGGTGGCTGCAAAGGTGTTTCAGGTAATTCTTCTGTTCAATTACGACAACCCAATAATAAAATAGATTCTTTGAAAGTGAAGGTTTTTTTTACCGCCATGTCCTTATGCCAACAGCCACAGTTTCGATACACCCCATCTGCATCAATGGCGCGACAGTCCAAATCGGGACGCCCTGACCTCCTGTAGACCATTCTCATTCAAATTAACTTAAGTACTTTAAGTTAACAAATATTAGCCTAACTTCAGTTTTCTCTTTCCTAATACATACAAGGTCTAAAAGACCTACCTTATAAATTTCATCAGACTATCCTAAAAAGTTCTAAAGATAGACAAGTGATTTTTATGAGAAATCTTATCTTATCATATACTTCGAATTTAGGAATGAAAATTAAATGTTTAATGTGAAAGACTAATGCAGGATTTAGGTATTACAGATAAAAGAAATTACACTGAGACATGTTAAGCCGTAGATCCTATAAACGTGCAACTCATGGCAATATACACAAAATATTACCTCCGTACATTTTTAAATTCATACATACACATACACGCATACACGGTTCAATTTTTGCAGCTAAAAACCGTTTTTAAAATTGTTTCACTAAATCCAGAAAGCAGTTACCCCGGCTAACTTTGGTTTTGTTTTAGAATTAAAAGTGAAACATTTATTATACAACCTTAACCCTTTTTCAAATTTATTTTTTCATTAAAAATTGAACATTTTATCGAAGTCTGAGTGGAAGGCTCCTACTCTTTCGTGACTCACCAAAGATACTAGTATTCCCTACAAAATGTGTCCGAATCTTAATCGCATTAAACATTCAAACATCTCAGTTTCTTCAAAAGCTTGTACATTGCATTGTTCATTCTTATTCAATTCTCGTACCTGAAAATGGTTGACTGGAATTTATTTCTATTTAAGTAATGTGCTGAACTATTGATTCTGGTCTGCCACATTTTTTTATGTTTAAGTGTTGTAAGGATCTGGGTCAATTATACTTTACTTTACAACTTCCTGCATCCATCAGTTTCTAAGTCCATTATTGTAAGATACCTAACGATTTTGAACTTATTTCAATGCAGATGAATTCTTCGTCTCTTCCTGGTATTAACTTTGGTGAAAAGTACAACGCTTTCATTGTCCTTTGTTTATAGCGCGTGTTCTGTATTTACAGTATTTACAAAACTTTACAGATAAAGATAATAACCAAACTTCCACCAAAATCTACTTCAAATTTAATTTACTTTAACTCGTAAAGACACCATTCTCAACAAGCAAAAAAATTCTGCTTCGGTCTGGTCTACTTTAAAGAAAAATGCCTTCTTTAAAAAAAATCAAGACGCTTCCATGAGTGGTACAGAACTTTGATCGAATCTTACGTTCCTATTATAACTAGCAAGTGGAATATTAGACCTTTCGTTTGTGCATGCTCCTGCAGCTATTTCAGCATATGTAATAAAGAATTCTACCAAAAAAGTGATGCTCTGACGTTGAAGACCATAGTCGCTTGCTTTACTCTATCCTTTTGAATAAATCTAAATAGTGTTATTTCAAATCCAAGTGGCGCCCAATGTGGGGCAATATTCAAAGCTACATTTTACCTCGCCACAAATGATTTGCTACTATGTTAAGTGTGAGTCTCCTTAGATACTTTATGATATCTAACATATTCCAAAATGTTTATGGGAGGAAAATGATCATGAATTTAACCCAAAGTACCTTCAGGAAAATCCGTTTACGAAAAAAAACATCCCGAATGGTTTTCTAAGCTCAATCCCTAAAATATTATTTTTTTAAGCAAATGGAAACAAATCGGATTTCGTAAAATTGATATCCGGTAAATCCATCCCCAGGTGGATATATGTAGGTTCGTATCATACACGACAAGGTAGAGCCAATTTATGTGATAGAATTCGGAAAAATCGAAATCAATTTCTGGAAAATCAAAAGTCCGATTCGGTTGCGAATAATCGCCATTGAGGGACTTTCATCGGTAACCCAATCGTCTTGAGGTTTTTTTAGGTCATTTAATTTTTGAAAAGTTCTGATTCTTTATAATATGACACATGTGTGCATTGTTTTGGCTATTTCGAACTAAAGATAAAAGGGTGCTTTCAATTTCTTAAAAAGCTGAATACACATGATATCAAATTTCGATTAAGAAATCCCTTACAAGTGTAAAACCAATTACTTTTGATCGGGTCGAATATGTTTAGGACGTGGGTTGGTTTCAAATTCAATAATTCCATCAGCAAACATTTGTTTAGAAATGTGACCTCAACAACATCTTGTTTGTAGCTATCGAATATTCGTTTAACGGAAGGGTTCTTCTCTAATGTTTGTGGCTGCGAAAGCTTTGCCTTAATTATACCTAAAACGGAGCAGCTTATATTGAAGATTATCTAAGCGAAGAGTAAGTATCGTTACATACTTTCAAATTATCGAAATTAATTATCTAAAGAGAAGTGGTAAAAGTAAATTCATAACTTTTGGATAATTAGCTAAGACTTTAATTACAGAGCCTTGAAAGGAGAGATTTTTTTTCAGTTGTATTTGTTTTTATGTTCAAAAAAACTAATAACACGATAAATTACTTCTTAAGCAGAAGTTATTTTGCGATATACATAAATTTTAATTTTTTTAACGAATCGTTCTTATAACTAAGCCTTTTATCCTTTTGGATAAATTAAAAAATTAATTTAATTTCCTAGTGTAGTTGCTGCTGAGCCAAAGCTTTCTATCTGGACTACATATGGTACTACTATACACTGTTCTAATTTGGTATACATATTCTCATTATGACTTGAAAAACTTAAACTAAAAGTTTGTCAATCTGTTCGTAGATCGTGAAGAACGCATTGACCAAAGCAATTGAAATTTTGGCATCGACTCAATTATTATATTTAGTAAGGCCTATGCAAGGAGGAACTCAATATCTGTGGTCTCCGTACAAAGGTCGTTCAAAAAAATGTACAGGCGTCTAAAGTACTAAAGATATATTTCAGCATTTCTCCTGTAACACCTTAGTCAAAATGGAGCCGAAATTCTCATATATTCTTTGCTCTAAAAAAAGCTCTGCCAACAGTCAGGGAAAACATTTATTAGCTTTTAGGTATAGAAGACCGGAACGCTTTTTATGATGAGATTTCAAAGAGATATAGTGGATAAAACACCGATACAACTCGAAAGGATTGAAAAATAAAAAAAAATTTAAATCGACTTTTAAGCGATTATAAATGAAGCCCTTTAAAACAAAAACCAATTCCATATCTCATCAGACATAAGTGATATGTCGGAATTCGTAAACTCAATCATTTTACTTACACACTTAGATGCTAAACTTCGCAAAATCCTGAAATTAATTTATAGTTCATTATATTTAAAGTCCGTAGAAGTCAATGCAAATTCAGTGTCCCATTAGACCTAAAGAATTTGTCGGAATTCGTGAAAAATTTAACAATACGTTAGACTCAATGGAAAAAATCACACACACATCAGCATTACCCCCAGGACCTTAGCTCAAAAAATAATAAATTTGTGTCCTGTTGCGACTGCTAGTAGACTTTTATTTATTTGCAACATTATTTTTTTAAATTTCAAGAAGAGAGTGAGAAAATATCTACGTAACCACGTAGGGATTGAATAAAAAAATTCTTAAACCAATTTTTAAGCATTATAAAGAAAGATCTTTGAAATAAGAAGCAATTCGATATCTCATCAAACCTAAGTGATATGTCGGAGTTCGTAAAAACGTAAACAATCATTTTACATCCCCTTGAATATCAAGAATATCAAAAAATTCTAAGATCAATGTATCATTATCTAAAAATAAAAAAGGGAATTCGATTCAATTGAACCTTTTTTCGGAATTCATGTAACTTAAACAATACCTTACACCCCCTTGCGGGTGTAAAATTGAAAATTGATTAGTGAAATTGTTTTTTTTTTCGATTGAATTTAAATTCTTTAGAAGCGAAAGCTAACTCGATATCTCACTAGACCTAAGAAATAAGTCGAAAATCGTAAAAACGTTTACAACCACTTCACTTTACTCTTAGTTTAAAAACAGTTTCTAGGCGCTTTTCAAGAGCCTGCAGAATTAAAATCATTTTGAAACCCAGACATATCTAAAAAATAGAATGAAATTCGTAAAGATATTGAAATATATTTTACTGACAATTTGTTTGGCCAAAACATAAAAGTGTATTCAGCTTTTGAATTTTTTGATAACAAAGCTATAAAAAGAATTTAGGTCATACAAATACACTGAGATACACTAGTTACTTTCTGACTGGAACTTTAACCGACAGATTTTCATACAAAACTTCTAGTTAGAGTTTAACTTACTATCGTAATAATGGCTCTTATTCTTTCATAAGAACCTTAACTTGTAATGTTCTTCTACGCTTTAATGCTTTATTTTCAAATGGATATCAAACAACTTTCTGGAAGGAAACAAACACGGCATCATTCCCATTTAAAAACCACGAAACATTTTCAATTTTCTTCACAACGTTCCGCTTTTCAGGAGCTCGAAATCGCTGTTTAGTTTAAATTACATAAAGCCTGTGGGCAATAATGTCTGATATCTGTATGTGTTTAATTCCAATATAAATTTCACGCCCTAGAAACACAAAAGTACTTCTCTAACCGGAAGTTTTACTTTATATCGAAAGTTTTTCTGTTCAGGAACGCGAACAATTCAAACCCAGGAGCTAGATTTGCAAGTGTAATTAGATTAGGGAGGACAAACAGATTCACGGTTTGTTCAGATAAATAATCAATAAATTAGATTTATAAAAGGTCCACGCCCGTCAGGATACTAGAGCTACAATCAATGAAGTTAAACTTTAGACATTGTGTTCAACGCATTTCGGGAATATACTAGCCTGGCGTTTTTTATAACGATTTCTGGGTGATGTCGGGACAGACGAGATAGTCATTGAAATTCAGAGAAGATAGTGGCAATAAATCGTTGCAATAACTTGTCAAACCAGTGCAAAACGTCTTCAAATAGGGTCTGGATTCAAATTCATGAGGAAGTCGTAGAGTAGGTCGTCTAAGAAACGCTGGGAAAAAACGGCCAAAATCGTCTGTGTTGGAAGAGCACACTTGTAGCCTTAAGTCCACGGAAGGCTTACAAAAACTTAAAAAGTTAATGCCATACATAAATTTTAAATAATTTAAACAATTTGGGCTGAAGATATGGTTCAAAAAATAATTATGTTTCTAATTTTTGGAGAACTGATAAGGATTGAAACCTATGAATTACGTGCATGTGGAGCCGTATATTTCACGAATTTCCTCATATCTATTAGGCCTGCCAAGATATCGATTTAATATTTTTTCTACGAACTCTTCACATACGCGCCGGAAATTTGATTTACGTTTTTTTCTCGATATTTAAGACCTAAGGAGATGTTAAGAAGTTATGTACGTTTTCATGAATTCCGATATATCTGTTTGGTCTAATGATACCCAAGAAGGTGCTAAGAATTTTTAGTAAGTTTTCACTAATTCTGATAAATGTTTTAGGTTTGCTGGGATATCGGGCTCGCAGTAACTTGTATGAGCTTTATAAAATAAATATCTGAACTTTGGTATATTTGCTCGTAATATAAATTTTTTCGAATTCCAACATGTCTCTTAGGTCTGATTAGATAACACATTGCTTTTTACTTTCATAGGCTTTCAATATAATCGCCTAAGATCGGCTTCAAAATTTTTTAATATTTAACCCCTAAGGGGTTTGATTACTTTAGGTGACTAAAGTGTGTCCAAATCGTTTTAATAAATTAATCCGGGTTTTACTTTATTATTTTAATAGTAAAGTATTTTTCTTTACAATTAAAACTTATTTTCTTCAAAGCGGAAACGGAACTTATTTGTTACCAAGATAAGCTTCTCTTCTCAACATTTAAAGATAATGCTGTTAAAGCTGGTGATTTTATCTGGGTTCCTTTTATTTCTCGGAAAATTGTCTGCGTTATAAGATACCTATCATGCTTGTATATGAAGTTAATTTTTGTGGAAATCAAGAGTACTTGTGTTTCTTAAGATGTCACTTAAACAATAGACTCGAAAAAATTTTACAGTTTCATACAAGAAACAGAAGCTGAGAACGGGTCCTTTCACCTGGTGCATTGTAGATAAGAACAAAAGAAAGTTTTCTTCGACTTCCAGACACAAATTTATATACATACGTAAAGTAGGTACTAATTGTATGAATTATATTATAAATTCGCAAAAATAATGATTTCGAGACATTTAGATTGTTTGGCATTCTACTTTAAGTACAGCAATTAATTATACGCAATATAGTTGGAAATTGCTTAGTAGTACTCCGGTAATTTACTTAATGAATATTTACACAAATTCTTGCATAATAATTGTGACTTGATTTTATTATTCTTGTTTAAATTTATTCATTTTATAGCTATGTATGTACATATGTGAAGACAAACATTTTTTTTCGGTTTGTGTGGTATGGGGTAAGAGTTGAAAGATGCCGGAAGCAAAAAATGCGCAAAAAAGTTAAATCGGTTTAAGAAAAAAATCATATTAATTTGGGGGGGGGGGGGAATTGCAAATGAAAAGGGGAGGCACATTTTCACGAATTCTGACAAATCTCTTAGGACTAATATGAAATAAGAAGGATACTAGAAATAAAGTGTTAAGAGGTGACATTTGAAGAGGATGGAAAGCAAAAGATCCAGAGCAACTTAAGATACGATTAAAAGGGGCAGAAACAGGGTCAAAGGAAAGCTGAGTGACATGCAAGAACTTTATTGTATCTTTTCAGTCAGTCAAGATATCGAATTGATTTAGCTTCTGCGAGCTTTTCATATACTCGCGAAGAGTTTCCTTTTTAGGACTTTGCAATATTCAACCTCTAAGTGGGAGTAAAGTTAATGTAAATGTTTTAACGAATTCCGATATATTTCTGAGATCTGCTGTATTTGTTGTTTTACTTTATTGTTTTAATAAGCGCTAATAGAACTCTAGTAGGGAAACATTTTTTTTAGAGGGTGAAGCTGAAAAGGAAAAAGATCCAATGCTTATATCTTAAGAACCTATCGTGATTTAAAGCTGAAACTTGATATTTGGATAGAGCTATAGATTATAGCTCTATCTAAATACTATAGCCTATATTAATGGCATGCTAAAAATATATAATTTAGGGGTAGTACGGTACAAAGGTTGCGAGTGTTTTTCTTAACTATAGAACGGCTAGGAAGTTGAAAATTGCTGTGTATATGTGAATCAACTAGAAAAGTAGTTTCGATAAAAACAATTCGAATATTCATTAGCGTTCGGAACTATCTACTAGGTCTTCCAAAATATTGAACTCATTTTATTCTACGGATTCTTCATATGAATACCTAGAAAGTGTTTTCAAGATTTTTTGAAATACGACCCCTAAAGGGGTGTTTAATGGTTGTATATTCATGAATTCGCCATATCTCTCAAGTCAAATCAGATATCGAATATGTTTTCACTTCCACGGCCTTATTTGATAATCACCAATCTTTAAATTTTTTCTTTTTTCAACCTCTAGACCGCATCCCGGAATATGACCCATTTTTGGTTTTCAGTCACATAGTAACCTAAACCGCGTCTCAGAATTGAACGCGTTCCGAACTTCTGCCGGAAAAATAATAAAGTTGCGCCCAGACTGTTGGCAGATTTTTTTTTTTTTTTGTTTACTTCAATATTTTAAATTTTTAATCTTGAAGAACGTAGTGGGCAGATTTTTCAGCATAAACTTAAGTTTTTAAAGTACTTTTTATACAAATGGGATCGAAAGGTCCCATTAACTCGTTGTAAAAAGAATTTCCCATTTGATCAGATTTCTGGATATGTCTGCTTCCATACTAAAAGAACCAAAAGGAATTCTATGTGCACAGATTCCATCAAAATCTATGCCAACAACCAGAAGCACATAAAATCACCATTCGTTTTCATTCAATGTTATCACTTTCACCTTTATGTTTTATGGACTGTAGTTATCACAAAAACTGTAACGATAGAATCCTGTAACAAAGTATCTTCCGCAGGATATACAAAGCTAATAAACCGCTGACGATAATATCCTGTTCATAAATATAATACACAGAACCACTGATAGGCTTCTTAGGACCCTTGGTAAGCCAAATATAAAAGCCTATAAAATAAATCAAAAGGACGAAATCGCAAAATTTATTTCTAAAGGAAAAAAAACGAATAATCTTAATAAGATTTTAAGAAGAGAAAAAATGTATACCGTTCATCCAATCGCATGCTGCTTCTGCTGATATCGCTCCAAACCGACAAGGAGCGTGGCCTTTGAAAGAAGCGTGAACCACGACGTGGTGGTGCTGCCAGTAGAATTCCGGACGTTGCGTCTGGCGGAAAATTAACATTCCGTCCAGATCGGCCGGACTGGTTTGATGTCGAAGTGTCGTCAGACATTCCAAGAGCGCTGTAGCTTACGTGAAATTTACTCATATCGTCGACACACCACTGCTGAAAAAGTAATGGGGCCAGCACACACACCCACCCAATTACCTTTCATTTGAGATTCAATTCGGATTCTTATCGCACTGTGGAAAAAACTATATCACAAAAACACACCCAACCTACACATATCACATGTACGTAGAAAAAAAAACCTGGGAATACCTTAACACAAATTTTCACATTTTTTCACTTGTTCCACGTAATCTTTTGCAACGACATCCTTAAAATGTTTTTTTCATAGTTGCTGTTGATCGATCCATTGCTTCTGAAATAAAATTGTTATTTTTACGAGTGACTCTCTAATTTAAAATCCCGATAAAAGTTGAAAGTTCCTGGAATTTTCTTTTGCCTGCAGATGAAAGGAATCGGAAGTGATTTTTTTTTTATGTATGGATATCGGAGTGAAAATCTTAAGTAATTTTCCCGATTCCTGATATACGGATATGGTTCCTTTAGCTTCTTAAGAAGGAAACGAATTTTCGGTCTATTATTTGTGCGCAACGTTGGAATATTAAATTTCCGTGTGGAAACGATATAGCGCCTACAACTGGACCCAACCTTCGATTTTTACAGATATTGCTTAAGAAACTTTTTCTCGACGCTGATAAAATAGAATTCCGTCTTAAGGATCAACTAACTTACAACGACTAAGTAATGGAAAAATAAATCAAAAGCTTTATTTTTTATGGGGCTCAAAAATTTATCTAAGCTAAGATACCGAATTTGAGATAGACTAAAAATACAACATAATTTATGTGTTAGACAAAAAGGTTTCATAATACGTTATTAATTATGTTTCGTTACATTAACTTTAGATGTGTTGTTTCTAGTTTAATTATGCAGAGAAATCAACATAATAAACCAACTCCTATATGTCGTTTTTATGTGTTACCCAGAAAACATAACGAAAAAGGGTTTCTAGTTTTGATGGAGGTAAAACTTTATTTCAACCCAAAACTTCTGTAAGTGAATCTAGTGTCAATTGCAATTACCAGACCAGACCAGAAAAATACTGCTGCAAAGATAAGAGACATACACGTGCCTAATCCATTTTTGATATGAAAAACCACCCATCCTCGTATCTTTCTACCTCTTTCGAAAAAAAATATTTTTCTAGGATACTTCAACAGTGACTATATATTTCAAATTTTAGCTTTTTATGCTTTCTGTTTTCGAGAAATATATATCGAAAACCACCCCTTCCAACCGTCAACCCATTTTTAATTTTTTTTTTTCAACTCTTTATTATTAAGAAATAATAAAGTAACACTTGTAACTAATTTTTTAATCAATTATAATTACAGATTACTGTTCAAGCCCATTTCAGCTAGAGATTCAATCTTAAATTCTAGGACAACCGAACGAACGTTCTGTAGTAGGCGCCCAACGTAGGGTCAGAATGTATGGAAACAATTTAGCTACATTAAAGGAAGAATGTGGTTATTTTTTAGATCTAACTTTTTTATGTACTGATTGTGTATTTGCTTCGGTTAAGCTCTTTTACTATCCGTTTTGCTGAACTTAGCCCACCCCGCTTTAAAAATCTTTCAAAAGTCTGGTCCCAACTTAATTATCTTTTTGAGTAGAAGTTCGGAACGCCTTATGCGATTAAACACCTTAAAAAAAAACCGGAAGGAATGTTTTTTATAGATTTTCAGTCGTATTATAACCTGCACCGCATCTCAGTATAAAACGTGTTCCGGACTTCTATCCAAAAAATATTAAATTTGCGCCCGGACTGTGATAGACTTTTATTTATTTATTAAATTTCGTTCAATGATTACATAGAGGATTAAATATCGATATAGGGAAATTGATTTTTTATCGGCACAGTTATTTTACACCCTCATAGGGTTTTATATCACAAAAACTTGAAATTAAGTTTTAGACCATAAAGAAATCGATCAAACGATACCCCCTAAAAGATTAAATTCCCTTTCGCTGAAATTTTTTCTTGTTCCACCTCGGAACGCTGATGAAAACCAGTTTTTTTAATTTTAATTACTTCTGTAGTACATCTATTGTATATATACGTACTAACTTTCAACTTTCTAGCAGAAGCCATTTCTGAGATACTAAAAAAATCAACCTACAAAAAATTGTATTTTTGGATGATACCTCTATAGTGGTTTTTATCTTTGTATCCTTTTCAGAAGTAAGAATCACAATGTTTTTCTTTGCCATCCTTTCCTATCAACTCATTCTACACCGCACCTCCAAATTTTTTCTCTGCTAGAGATTCAACTGTTATAAAAATTGTATGACCACCTCAGATATAAAATTGGATTTTTTGTTAAATTGATATCCCTCATCTAACTACTTCACCTCCCGCCTCAAAAAATATAAAATAAAAACTTTACTTTTCTGATACAATTGGATCGGAATTAGACCGTAATCCATCCTCCCCCCCCCCCCCTCCACTTCTTACGATCAAAACTTTTTGTTGCCTTGGCTTCTTTTTGCTTTAAGCCAATCACATAGTTTTAACCTTCAGACATCAATCGTTCATCTGAGATATGATTCTTAGAATGTTTCGATACCAGCTTTCAGGCGACCACCTAGCATAAGAGATGTTAGATCTAAAAACCAAAACTTTTCGCCTTAAACAGTTTCTCAACCTTTCCCATACCACTCGGAGGGGTTAATCCAAGCTATACACCAAAAAATGTCGCATAGTCCCACGTTGGGCTCCTGTTCACCACGTGATCTAAAATGTTTGAAAAAACACAAAGTATAATACTTCGTCTCCGACTTATATTTACAATTGCATTTGCCGCACTAACGAGAACTTGAAACAGAAAACACCAAAAAGAAAAATTAACACCTTGAGAAAATTAGTAATTAAACCAAGCAAATAGTGAAGAAGGCCATTCTAAATGCTACGGGAACCGGGCTAATGAAGTCTAATTGATTCTCTAAAGACAGAAATAAATGGCATAGCCAGAAGACTACAATTTAAACAAATTAGATGCTACCAAATACTAACGAATACAACTAAGTTAACAGCGAGAATTTAGGGAACAAACACTGTACATCGAGCCGTTTGGTATCTAGATCCAAAATGAGTAAATATTTAAATCCTAGACTACATCAACTTTATTTTGGAGTCCTTCCTCGAACCGTCTGTAAACCAATTTCGTCAGTTGCATAACTTTTCACGCAGCATGAGTCTTGCATCGTTGACAAATTGTTATCTCAATTTCATTTCCACAAACCCCGTATAGTGCTTTCATAAAAATTCAGATATTAGTTTTGCTCCGAAACAAGATCTGCATGACAAACATCCTTTTCCAGTTTGTTTCTACGAATCCTTGAAAACTTCTTCCTTTACGTGTGATTCTAGAAGTAGTTGATATACGTATATCCGTACCGAGCTCAACAAAAATAGATTAAACGCCGTAGAAGGATACACCTTCGAAGAACTTATTCTTTAAGAATGAAATATCGATTATAGTTTCGACGGATGACATGTGAATACGAGGTAAATTTATCAAAAAAAATACTCGAATTTCTACTGACAAAATGATAGTATCGCTGGTATATTATCCACACGTGTACGCGCGATTCGATTTAGGTATCCCTTACTTGTCGTTTTATAATCTGCCTGCAAGAAAAAATCAATGACCCAAGGAAGCTTTATTAACTAGGATTATTGTGGAATTTTATGGTATATTAAAATTTTGGCAGTAGGTACAAAGCCAAAATTTGCAAACGAAAAATCTACAAGGAAAATGATGCAAAGATGAATTTTTATAACAACATATTGTTATATTTTCAATGTCGCAATGGCTTCCCGCAAAATTGTATACATTACGTTACTAGTTTTTCATGGTCATGCTACCATTGAAGCTATTAAATGTTAAGAGTTTGTTGTTCTTTCCGGTGTCAATGGAGTGAAGCTCCAATACGAAATCCCCGACTGTTGATTGATCGTAGTACTTGACAAATTTTGGAAAGAACTTTCACTGGAGAGGCCAGTTTATCATAAGATTTTGTATTGGACTAGGTCCGAAGGAGCTGTTTCGTCATCGGAATGCAGAAGACTCTTCAGAGGATGTATTCTAGCCAACTTTTTTACATTACATTACATTATTCGTGGAAATGAATTTGGATTACGATGTTGCTATATAGAATTTGCCTCAGCAATTCCACCAGCTGTCAGGGTGTTTCGGAAGATACATTTATAATTTTTTCGGAAAAAAATTACTTTCTAAAAGAAATTTCATGCTTTACAGCATTTTATGTAAGAATATTTTTGAATAACTTCTAATATCTTTGCAGTCACAAATCCGAAAGAAAGAACATGAAAACAGAAATACATCCTAATAATTTTCTTATCATATTCATAACCAAAAGTTGCAGAAGGAACTTCTATAGTATGTCATATTTATAAGCAGAACGTCGTTTGTATGTTTGAACCTAATGGAATTCCTCAGCAGTAAAGGTCGCAAAGCGTTGTTAATTCCGTCCATTGCCGTTGAAAGTTATCAATCTTCTTAAAAGCCGATCCTGCTGTATCTAAATTATTTGTAGATACTCTTGTATTTTATATTGGCTACTTTAAATGAGCATAATTTATTTTATTAATGGAATTTCATCATGTTAAGCTACCATAGAAGCAATTTTAAACAAATGTTTTTTATTTTCCGGCGTCAGTGGAGTGAAACCCCAACACGAAATTTGGGACTGTTGATTAATCGGTGTCCTTGAGAACATGACAACTGAAAAACCTTCACTGGATTGGCCAGTTTATAGAATAGTTTATAAGACTTGGTCTGAAGGAGCTGTTTCATCATCGGATGGCATAAGCTCGTCAGATGATATATACCTACTATCGGAAACACGCTTACAGCTGGTGGTATTGCTTAGAAATATTCTATGTAGGTCATGTTGAAACAAATTTCATTATCGCGAATTATATGTATTGGAGAGAAATTTTTCCCATCGCATCCTTATACTAAAGGTAGGTGGCACTGAACATCACCCAATATTTCAACCAATTAGGTAGAATTTTTGGTTTTTCGCTAGGATATATGAAGCTCAACGCTAAGGGCGTGACATTTATAATTTCTACATGAATTTAAAAAAAAATAATAAATATAGTCACCACTACGATAAATAATAATAACCAGAAAGTTATGGCATATTCTGAGAACAACTACTAGGTTATTTTTTCAGTCATTGATAGTTCTAGTTAATTTGTTTATTAGAGTTTTGTTTACCGATAAACAAAAAAAAGTTGTATTTAAAATACTCGATTAGAACTTTATAACTAAAACGTCGCTGTGTCGTCGCTCTGACGTTGTTCTCACTTAATATTTAGAAGTTAATTAAAGGAGCAACAGTCACATTGAATTATTTGCCAATATTCGACGGCAGTCGGCACTGGTTGTTATTAAAACTTCAATAGTACTCGTATGGTTCCACGGATGTATATACAGAACTATACAAGAATTACTAAAATGTGTGGATCTGACAGTAAACTTGGCATAGTCTTATCGTCAATCTGGGTTATCAAGATATCAAATTTGAGACAAAAGGACTTTTCTGGCGTTGAATTGGACTAGATTTCTATATCCAGAATTTGGGTTGGAAAATCAAGCACTATGAATTATTTGCCTTCAAACTCCACTGAAAGTACATGTATGTGATTATCTGACTACATAGTTTCCATAGACTTGAAGCACAAAGAACAATGTCCGAAATGTCCTATACAAGTATGAAGATAAGGCTGATTTACATAAAGAGTCAATTACTCATATTCATATGTCCACAAAAACACAACCGAAAATAAATATGTCCAAAATTTATTCTGCGTATTTAAGTAAAACGCGAAATCACTTAATCAACAATCGAAAATTACCATCTGATACAAAATATTTCTGTTTCCAATTTGCTCTATGTTTCAGAAGTAAAAATATCTAACATGTCTCCAAAACGTATCTTTTCCCTTAATAAAGGAAACAAATTCCACGGGTGTCTCGAGGAAAAAATGTTTCTTTGTGATTCGCTTCAAGCCATTGTAATTCTAACGAACTAAGCTGAAAAGGTGTGCCAACCGAATTATGTCAGTGTTGCACGATAAATTGCTAAGACTATAAGCTTGGGTGGAGATAGACTTGCTTATATAGTCAGGGAAATAGCAAACGTTCGAATGTGAAACTTTCACGCTCCCACATGCGTGACATTGTGAACACAGCAAATAAAACGAACTCTACGTTTATGTAATTTTTTTTTATAACCCGAAAAACAAAAATCCCAAAAAATCAATACCAACATAAAAGTCCTACGACAGTATTATTGCTACGTGATTTTTTTCTTATAACGGACTTAAAGAGCAAACCACTTTAATAAGTAAAATTGTTGCAAATGTTGGCCGTACCAAAGATTTGCAGTAGAACGAAGAAAAATATTAGTTAATATAAGGTTTACAAGCTGCTTCTTTATTAAGACTATTGCGGGCTATTGGGGTCTGGGTAAGTTCGTTTGTCGAAATAACAAATAAAAGTTTGTGTATTGTGGATTCTACAAAGAGCACGAAAATAGCTTCTCAAGATGTCTTATCAGAGAAATTGTATTCGAAATATTTTCAAGAGTTGTCAACGGCATGAAGATGGTATTTTGGACACTAAATTTTCAAAACTCCCACATATAAGAATATGTTTTTCATAAGTTATATGAAAAGGATTAGAGGATTCAGTTAAATAGCGGGCTGAAAAAGTTCCCCTACAAACGAAACTGGTGCATTGCGGAAAACTGTCTACAAAAAGCCCCATTATTCAGCCACATTCATCATAATGTGACTTGACTTTATAAATATAAGTCTTTTCATGTTCATATCTAGTTTGTTTGAAATTTAAACTTCAGGAACTGTAGAAATTCTTTGAAAATACGAAATATGTAAAGCCAGATGCGAGACAGCTTTTTGTTCTATTTTATTATTTTAATAATAAAGTCTCTTAGATTGGAGTCCGTTGAGATTCATCTGAACCTTTATCATATCCCTCGTTTGGTAAAAGAAATTATAAAATAAATTATATTAATACTGTTTTGAAATGTAGATACAAGTTACAAATTTTTAAAATTAATCGAAAGCGATTAAAAGACAATACTTCTAAGTCTTAGTCAATTATTCCCATTCTCACTTCTACCGCAAGTATAGAGCTCGGAAAAATTACACACATTTCAGACGTATACAGAGACTTCCCCACACAAGCCATGAAATGAAAAAAAAATTACTTATATTGGCCTCCCCATTAGGATCTATAGAAACAACGTTCTAACTTTCTAGATTACCCCGTATTACAGATACATTCATTTTCGGTTTTTGGCTTCCCTTTCTTGCAAGTCAAAATAATGAGGAGAAGTAAGAATGGGAGAAGAGAACTCATGTACTGAACTACAGCCCCAAGAAAGCACTGTGGATGTGATTTGAACTCTTCGTATAAAACTAAATTCTAAATTTCTGATTCCTCTTATCCTAATTTCTTCATGAACGTACATCGTCACTAATTCCAATAAACCGGTCAAGAAAATTTTCCCCAAGTAGCAATATTTGATACTAGCCGCACTTTCATATTCCCACGTTAGATGCTGCAGTGTCGTGTAAAACCTCGATAATCCGCCACCAGGAAAACCAGAAACTCGGTGGATAATTAAAAATGACGGATTACAGAGTATACGTGCCATGAAAACAAAGACGACATTAAACGGGTTGATACTTTCGTCGTAGACGACGGAATATTGCTCAAGATACAGATTACAGAGACTTGTATTCTGCTTCCAACGAACAGAAAATACGGCGGATTATAGTGAATATTGGATTATCGATCAGCGAGCGGGCTATCAAGCCTGTAGCCTAAGGAAAAGACATTAATTCATTAGTGGAGGTGTGCAGTTCGAAAGTGGAGTGTCTAAGGAAATATCCCGGGAGACCAATTGTTTGAAGTAGTGCATTGAAAAGTTATGCTACAAATGATGGAGAACTTCAATTCTGTTATTAAAAATTTCTTAAGAGTGTCAAAAAGCAAAAGGGGAAAAAATGACAAGCAAAAACGGAGTTATGTCCAAATGATCCACGTCATTACAGCCATCTTAATACTTATCAGTTTATTGCAAAGAACGTTGTTCCGGCTTAAGATCTATTTCCCTGCTTTTCATGATATGTAAACATGCATATATTTGTATGCCATGACTTTTCGTATTTTTATACAATATTTTTTGTTTATCCATTTGACGTCTGTCCGTCTGTCTGTCCGTTAGCACGATAGCTCAAGAACGTCTTCACCTAGGCTCTTGAAATTTTTAATCTGGGTGTTTGGTTGAATTTGTAAGACTAAGTTCGTTAACGGGAAAAAACGCCTTACTCCATTGGGTAGCTTCCATACAAAATATCCTTAAATCACGCGTTCAAGAGTATTGACAAATAACTTTGGAACGCCTGAAGCTAAATCAGGATAAACCTAAATCGGGCTAATAATCACGGACGAGCGCGTGGCTGACCACTTCACCTACTAGTGTTCCGTTTGTCTAGTAATGAAGTAACTCTACCATTACTTCAAGGCCTAGGCCCAATTCGGGCTGATGTGCCATTAAAGACATATGTATTCTAGATATTCTATTGTTATAATTAAATTTCAAAATTTTAATTGGTGTTGTAAAGGTGTCGCTATCGTTGAAATATAAATGGAAAACATGGAGTTGTGTCGTTTTTTCTAACTTCGGTCGATCACAATTGAAAACTCACTAAAGTCAAATAGCGTAAGGAAGGGAGTTATAGTCCTATTATTCACAGTCCTATAATCATTGAATTTCGTTAGTTTGTGCACAGAATTGTAATCAATATCCTCATTCCCTTAAATGAAGAAATATTGCTACCATGCTATGTATCTGTAATACTTGATGACATGTCCGCATCGTTCAAGCAATATTTTACTGAAGTCTAATTACCTTATTGTCTCACGTGAATACTAAACAAAAATGCAGTCGTGATACTGTGCTTCAAAAAAATTAGAAGGTCTTAGGTTTATTACCATATAAATTTAAAATTCTGCGAAGGATAGTTCAGAGTATTTCATACATGGAAAATAAAACAACCCGAAAGCTAATTTTCGAAAAATCGAGAGCTTATACTGCCCACAAAAGCAATTAAGTAGGCATATTTCGTCCTGGTTTTCATCAAAGCGTTCACCCTAGGCATTGATTGTATTGTAGCTTAATGTTAAATTTCATAACAGGCTTTTCTCTCAAATTTTCCTCGGAAAAACATCGGAAAAAAAGGTATGAACAAATATTTATCATGCCCAAGTAAACACCATGTAAATCATGTTTTTTATCCCTTCTTGCCGGCATTTATTTACGTCCTTGTCGAAAATTGTTACAACGCCGCATTGCTGTTATCCATCCGATTTCTAGATCCTTTAAATTCCAAGGGGTTCGTTTCAAAGGATCTGGCAAGGTTGAAACGCTAAGTCGTTTCGTTCGGCCAGAGGCGCAAATTTCAACAAAATTGAATTGCAGGAATCACGACTTTCGGTGAAATTTGATTATAGAAGGATACTTCCTGTTGCCATTCATTTAGAAGACATTTGTAAGGTGTCGACAAAGTTTAGTGGTGATTCATTTGTTACTTTAGTTCGCACATTTCAGATAACAATTGTAATAACCTTGTGTCAAAAATTGATGATACCAATCTTGAATTCAGTGCGGTTGTCTCCATTTAATCTTAAATAATAGCGCCATTATATATGTAACTCCTTTGGTCTTCCGAAAACATATAAGTGGAATTCAGGGTAAAAGGAAGTAACCTTTCTTTGGAAGGTTATCGACTTGTGAAATGAACCCTTCTTAAGGAGTTTACACATTGCTATGTAAAGAGTGTGCAGAGAAAGAGTTTATTTTTGGAGTAAACGACTACTGTCCAGAAAAAAAAGCTTTAAATGAGTCCATCAAGGGAAAGGTTTTTTTTCTTTGACCACAGACCACAGATCTTTCCAAGATACAATGAAATGGATTTAAATTAAAAACTTTGCCATGGACATTTCTTTAAAAATGTTCTTCGTGTTGGCGATTTTTTTTTATATTGCTTCAATTCTATGATATACAAATTTATAGTTTTCTTTGTTTTACTTACTAAAGGCTTACGCCATAAAAGAAGTCATATAAGTAGGCTCAAATTACAAGAGGAACCAATTTTTTAAAAGAGATTACTAACAAATGCTATTGAGTAAACCCCAATAAAACCTCTCATAAGAATGGCATAATACACTTTGATATTCTAATTTAATGGCACTAAGAATTTTCCACATTTTTTCACCACCTTGCGGAAGTGGATATTTAGGCTATTGAATAAACCGCTCATGAAAATAAAAACTTATTCGATAAGTTTTCAAACCCTTGTTATATAACGAAATTCGTGAAAACATATTAAACTCTTTTTGAAAACTGATTTTTTTACCACTGATTCTTTCACCAAAAATAAAAACTACCCCTACCCTTTAGCCTCTGTCAAAAATTTAGAACATACCACCATTGGCGAGGTCAAATCTCTATCAAATTTTACACACTACAATTTTTCATCCCTAAAAGAAACACAATAAAATTCAATGAGAACCTCATACTCCTTCAAGTAGTTACCGTTCAAATTTTCGAAGAAAATTAAATTCCTTCAAAATTGCCATAACTTAAAAACTCATTTAACTACAATGTCAATCTTTATGTCCTTAAAGTAAAGCAATTGCTAGCGAATATAAAATAAAATTCTGAAACTGATTTTTAGGCGATATCGCATCAAACCAAAAATGTCGGAATTCGTAAAAATGTACACAAAAAAAATAAAATTAATTTTTAGATCAAATATAAAACCCATAGAAGTAAAAGCGAATTCGATTTCAACCTAGAAGATTTCTGGGAATTCGTGAATACTTTAACTACTTTACACCACGTAGGTGGTTGAATGTCCATGGTCCGATTTGGACTTTAGTGCTATCATATCTAAGTAAGTAAGGTGGTTGAATGGCGACAAATGCTCAACTTTTCCCCGATTACTTTGTATTTAATGCCTTTAGAAGTTCCAGCGAGTTCGATAGTTCATTTGACCTAAGAAAAATATCGAAATTCGTGAAAATCTACACAACCACTTTACAGTCTCTTAGAGGATGGACTACGAGAAATTTCATCATTGAATTTAAAACACAAATCTACACAAATTTTCAAAAAACTCGGCCATGGAAAGGTCACAAGTTTTGCGATTCTTAATGGAATGACCCAGTACTAATTAAATTTATTTTCATAGATCCAAGGGTTATTTTGAAATTACCACTAGGCAATTTTTTTTAAATAAGGAGAGCTAAATTTACTTTCTCAACAATAAAAATGATAAAAAATTTTGTATGAATTTAAATATGAGAATTAGATTTTTTATATGACAATAGTTTCAATGAAGTCATCACTTACAAATTTTTAATGTTTTACATTTGTATGTTTTGTATGTATGTGTATGTATTGTTAATTTTTTAAAAATACTGTCAGTCCAGAGATTTGAAGTTACCGATGAAAACTCTCTTTTCTTTTCTTTTCTTCAAGAATCACACTTAAATTTTCTTCATGGAACAAGCCCCTAAGTCTTCCTTGAAAAATTTCATAACACTGATAGGTAAATCACATCGAAGTATTATAACATCAGATTAATGTCATGAACAGCCAAATAAAACCGAATTACTTCTAAATTTTCCTATCATTTTCCACCCTGTGGGACTATCGCATAAACACCGACATTATGAATATGAGGGCACACATAAACGCTCTGAGAGGTTGCCTCGGAATTTATTTATTTGGAAAATCGTTTGTGATATTATATTTCATTTTCTTGCCCTTTATGCCGTTTATTTCATCTTACAAAATATTTAGAAGTGGACTGTTCGCATCGTTTATTTTGTAAGAAATAAGGAAAGTTGAGGAAGGAAAGGAATATGATGAGTGATTTAATTTTCTGAATATAATATACAACTGTACATAGGTATCATTTTCGTACAGCAATAAATGCATTGTATAATGACATGAAAACATCTTCAAGAAGGCCGCAATTTTATATTTTTCTGGTAAAATTTGAGATTCTATTTCATTTTTTTTTTTTGGACTCAACTCTCGCATAAGGCGGTACCCTTAAAGATTTTTTTTTAAAATATTCTAGAGTCCTATTTTACCTGTGAAAGAAGTTCGTAAGATATAGCACGCATTTTCCTTTCTTCCTTTTCAATATAGTAAATATTATTTCTTATTTTAAAAATATTCCGCTTGCACCCTACTTCTAACTATCGAATTTCTTATTCGTACTCTGATTCATACTTCCTTAATTCAATTTCAATCACAGAGATATATTTCCATCTTGAATTAGATTAGAGTCACTGAAACCCGGCAATATTATAACTATTTACAATTACATTACAATCTACGACTCATCACATAATGAAAGATTAAAGAACCGCATGATATCATCTTATACCTGTAGTACACACGAATTATTTTACCTGTCCCAAGTGGAGCAATAATCGTAATGATGGAAGATTGTAACGAATTGAAGAAGTAACCCCCAACTTATGGCCATGTTTTGAAAAAATCACATTCCTACAACTGCACTGCATAAAAGGACGCCCAGCGTAGGGTCTTTTCTAGAAAAAAAAATTCACTCATAGCCATTGTGAAATTCTGCCAAAATTCTAATCTCAACTTTACTCTTTTAAAGATGACAGAAATGCTTACGCCATTATGAATCGTAACACATAAATTTCGGATTTGCTTATAGTTGGGAATGTGATCAAAGTAAAAGTCGACATATAAAACTGATTGTGTCGATGCAACCACCCTAAACAATTAATTTCATTCAGTAGTAGACTGTAATGATGGTACTATATTTTCCCTACTGAACATAATTTTAAGAGATTCAGGCAAATTTATACCAGTTTCCCTTTTAAATAAATAAATAAGAAATAACAAAATATTCAAATATAGATTAATAAATTAACTAAGCAAAGAGCCAATTTCAGAAGATACGATTTAATATTTCTTTTTAAATGAGTAATAAATGTTGAACACTTTTTAAGCATTTTTTTTTTAAATGCAGCAACCATTATTCGTTCTTGAGATATTTATTAAAATAATATATTTAACCCAGCTCTAAAAAAACTCAACTAGGACTTTCATAATTTTTTAATAGTAAAATATTCTTGACTAAATAAAACCGTCGCTTTTGTACAACAAAATACGTCTAAACAGGCCAAATGATAAACAGTCCTGGGCCTTATTACTGAATACGATACGATCAAAATCAATCGTAAATTCTATATTTCAGTATGCCGAATTTAGGAATTTACGATTTATTTTGATCATATCGTATTCAGTAATAAGGCCCCAGCAGTGTATATATAAATGGAGTTCCTAGTTTCATCTTTCTAGCTTGAGCTGTTAGATTTTAAATCTAAAAAATTGTAATATGTCACCCTATTCAACTCACCCCAAGCCATACACCACACCCAACCCATTCACTTGTAGCAGGGGTGTTTCTAGTCTTCAGTAAAAGAACAAAATCATTCTCCAAGGATTTTCCTAGAATTCTCCTAGAATTTTCACGCCTAAAACGTGAAAATAGAACAAGCGAAGATTTCATTTTAATGTAGAAAATTTTTAAAAAATTTTAGGTTTATGAAAAATTTATTTTTACTAAGTCTTTGTTTGATTCGATGGAATTTCATATAACACACATACGAATATCAAAATTTAATATCTACTTTTCCCTGAAATGTCGACTTTATCGCTGTAAAAAGGTGTATATTTAGATCGGTAGAAATAAAAAAATCCACAGTATAAACAATTTCCAATTCACTCGAAGGAAAAGAAAACTTCCACATTTTACAAATTCAAGCAACAACACATCCACCATCGTAAATTATCTCAGGAAAATGGAAAATCGTAAAGCTACTCAAGAGTATCGACAATAAAATGCGAAAAATACACGTCATACATAATATAGCCACTTGTTTTTCACCGCAGCAAAACCCACGAAATATGACATGCTTCTCCGATCGGAACTGTTCTAATTTACATTCTTCGGTTTTCCACTCTCTTGGGACCTAAATACCGAAAAGTGCTAAAGTCCTTATTTTTCTTATGTTTTCCTAACTGTGCGGAAAAGTCGCTTAGGTATTCGGATAATGGAAAGAAAGAATCGATCGAATGGAAAGTGCTATTAAAACCTATCTCGAAATCGTTTCGTCCAACCGAAAGCGTACAATTCTATGCAAATCGAATGGGTCTTAAGATAACATGTAAAGAATCTTAGAATTACCCAATGAATAATCACCTTATCGGGTTTATTCAAGTTGACTTCACTTTTCCGAAAGAAAAAACACTTCATGAAAAATTCCAACATGCCCCGTAGCGTTTTCGAATAGCCTCAGGTGGCGCTATTCATAGACTTTGTCAATTAGAATGTCCTTCGTAAGAAATTTGAGAAGGTGGGTAAAAGCTTTGCTTTTTCTTTCAAATAAGAACTCAAAATAAAAAGAATCCTTTGACGCCGAAAAACAATCCTTTTTCACTATTCAGTGAACAATAAGGTGGAAAACGCAAACGTCGAGAATGATGTATGAGAAATTGTAATGCTACGTGATGACCTAAATAGCGTTCCAAAAGGATATGAATTGCTTTCACATTAACTTTTAATATCAAAGGCATCAAAGGATTCACAGCCGAAACTATAAAGTTGATACCATATTGGAACCAGGACGATGATAGGGCATTTTATGGGACATAAAATAATCATATAAGTTATGATTTCTTGATTGAAAGGAAATAAAGTCAACCGTTGAGCTGGGAAAGTGGTTTACTATTTCCACAACCTTTCAAACTTTCATGATTTTTGAATTGGAGGACGCGGTAGCCCGATTGAGTTAATACAAAACTGTGGAAGGCTCGATTTGCCTAATGGCACCATTAATGATTAAGATAAAAGACGAATTGAAAAAAAGATGTGTTCAAATTTCTGGAAGATATTCAATTACTTTAGTAAGTGTGATGTACTGAAGAAACACTTACGTAAAAATGTTGAAAATTTGAGGAAATAAAAGAAGTGAAACCAAAATTTTTTCACATTCTACGATATCGATTGGGACACTACTTTCCATCACTTGATAGATCATCATATTCTAAATGAGATCTATAAAGAAATCTAGGACTAATTTCTCTACAAAAGTCCAATTCCCAAATAGTGCGTCAAGGAGCTTGTACACGAGCAATTTTTCAAACAATTAATTGCCCGGCGACTATTTTCAAAACTAGTGGAGCAATCAATCAAGCAATACCAAGCAATATCATGGTAGTAGCTGCTCGGCAATTTGGCAATGTTTTCACAGATTGCTAGTATAGCCCGCCCTTTAGTTGCTGTATTTCCACTAGCTTGGAAAATTTCGCGCAATTGTCCTCGTTCGATGACTCAGTTGTCAAGTTTTGTTTAGAATTTTGGAGTTGTCAAGTTGGAATTCAAATATTTCAAGTTTTATTGTAATTTTTAGATTTATTTTTCAAATTTTCGTGGTGTTCATAGACTAAATTGTCCGTGAATGATGTTATTCCCAAATTGCAGAGTATTGCTTAATATCGCTAGTCACTGTTGATCAACGTGTTGACAACCAATTGATCCATATAGTACATAGCTGATGTTGCGGAATGTTGCTGTATGTTTTCGTGACGTCAAAATTGTCTGAAATTGCTGCAAATTGAGCAATTTTTATCGCTCGTGTAAAAGCACCTTCAGTATTGAAAATAGATACATCTTCAGATAGAACCCATTTAAAAGTCTTAGAACCACGTATTGAGAGTAGTTAGCCACTCCATTTACCTTCTAAATATGACTTTAGCAATTTGTTCTCCACAAGGCGATAGTTCTGCATTCTATCGTTATCTAGAGAAGAAGTATAAGTAGAAGTGAATGAGTACCATGCCCCAATTCGGTTAACATATATATTAGCTGAAAACTTAACTTCTTCATTTAAGCATCGATCATGCACTATCGCAAAAAATAAATTCAAAAGTCTATCACCGCCTTTTCAGTTTCGATTTCCAAGAATCGAATTCAGCTAAATTTTCTTATAAAATGAAACATTCAGCTGTCATACATTTTATATTTTATGGAATCCCTAGTGCCATATAAAATGGCGACAAATTTCTAAATATTTTCCATCAGTGTATGTACATGTAATGTAATTTATCATAACATATTTGTTAGCAACCACATGATGTTTCATATAAAAAAATCCACCCTACGGTGGTTGTTCAATGTTCAATTGCGAGCCTATTTTTTCCATAGCTGTGGTTGATGATAATTTATTTCAGCAATAATTCACGATATGTTTTGTTTCCTCTACAGAAGTAATTTTGATTTCACCTACTTATTTATGGAAATGGAATTGATTAAAGGAAAAATACATGAAATAATTGTAATATTCACTAATAAAGTGCGTTAAATTATTTTTTAAAACTTTAATCTGAACAAATTATTATATTATATATATTGAAAATTGTCCCTTGAAATCTTTAGTTGGCTTCACCTATAGTTTAACCTCAAGAGTAAGTATTTTACAAAGGAGAAGAATTTGGATTACCTTTCATATTCAAAATACAGGAACAATTGTGAAATAATTTAATATCTGGTAATACCTATCATTTTTTTGTTCAACATAAACTCTTCAGCACTTGAAGTGGAACGCTCTTAGTAGCCAAAACCGTTCGTTTACCCGATTCTTTTCCTTTTAGTATTCAAGATTTTTCCATCGCTTTTTCTTTACTTTCAAAATTCTTTGAAACTTTGATTAATCACATCCCTTAGTCAGATCTGAATCTGAGCCAATGTATAGCAATTTTTCCGCAAAAGTAATTGCACGCTTCATAACATTTGCAATAGATCCTTTAGTGGTCGTGACAGACGAGTTAAACAAATGATTGCTCGGAAAGCATTATGGACCTAAATGCGAATAAAGAATTGCCATTTTTTTAAAAATGCACTGAATATCAATTTCGCCTTAACTTGTTAAGTTTTAAGCCGGCAGAAGATTTATTCGAAGTACGAACAAATTTAACGGACAGATATCTACGACATTCAGCAGTCGCCTTCTTAGAAGGAATCAGCAAAGTGCTGTGGTAGTTACGTTAAGTGTCTTGAAGATTATTTTCCTCTTTTAACAAAATCCGCGAAGTATTAAATCGGCTTTTAATATCGGAGTTAAAAAGACCGTGGTAGAGATATGAAATGAATTTTATTCACATCAGAATCGCTTGTTACCATAATTAATGCTGTTTTTTACTCCCTAATTGGGGTAACTACAGCAGATCATAATCATTTTTCACAAGCTTGGAGCGCAAATAATCTAAACAATTTTACTAAGATACGACAAAAATACGAGTTTAATTCTACAGATAAATTCAAGTGATTAAAGATAATGTTCCTGACAAAGCGGATATGAAGGAAACCGGCGTCATAGCTCATACAGAAGAAAATAAATTAGATATGCCAGATACTTAGTGAGTAGAGCTAAACTAAAATCATGGATTCCTCCATATACACCTAGGAAGATTAGATTCATTTAACTTTTCTTCCAGGAACACAGTAGGTAAATTTCGACGAAAGCTACTACCGTTCTTTCTCTAAGAAACCGTTTCTTTATGGAAACCATACCCAAAACGTACACGCTCGGAAAGATACGTATGTACATCTTAATAACCAATTAAAGTCTTGACAAACATCAGATTTATGATTACATTCGGAAAGTGCTTTGCACACAATAGAATCCTCGAATACTTAGCAACCCACTAGGTTGTTTTTGAAGAAAAAATTGCTCGAAATCTGCAAACGTATAGCAAGCCATAAACTGAAGATAAAGTGGAATAAAGAGATAATTCTGTATCTACTACACATATCAGTAGCTGGTTAATAAAATACAACATGGAGTTGCAGTATGTCTTCAGAGTCTGACCAGAATCTGCTGTATCTGCCATGTATGTAATTATCATCCAAAGGAATTATTTCATGAACCGCATCCAGAAACCTAGCAGCAGATATGAGAAGTTCCATACCATGAGAAGCATTGCGTACCAAACTCAAGAACTATCTTTGCTACTACTGAAACTCAGAGAAAGTGCAATGGAGTTTCATTTAACATTTCATGGCACAGAATATTTCATAAGTACTCACAGCAGTACAAACACAGCAGTGACGTGCGAAATTTCATTCACCGCTTAATCGGTTAGTGAAAGTATTTCAAAAATTAAATTTAAGATGATATTTACTTTGTAATTAAAACTTTTCTTCTGCTTTTTAGAACCCAACTACCGACCAAATCTCCAAATCACAATTAAATCCATGGATGAACACCGAACCTAACTAGGTTTGTTGCGCTTGAAAACCAACTAACTAACTACTTACTAAAAATACTTTTCATAAAACCTTATTACGAAAGTATCAACTAAGTAATAAATTTCCGTGATTTCATATCATTAAAATATCGAACCAAAGAAACATTTATACAGTGCACACATTTTCCTAATCATGAAAATACTCGTAAATATTAACTAGGTAGGCATTCGTAGCAATAGTTAAGAAAACTTTTCACGTTAACAGCATTAAACAAAAAACCATATTTTATTTATTATACGTTCGCGACCTTTATGATTTCTTTATCCCTAAATTCATAAAGAATTACGTGCCAGTTATATAAAATTTTTGGATAATTTTACCCGGTAATATAAACGCGTTGGGAAATTTATTAATATGCCTACCAAACGAAAACTTTACGGAGCTATTAAAAATAATTAATTCCTTTCGAAAATGGTGCATATTTGTTGGCTATTAGGATTCTTGATCACGTCGACTTCGTGGTTCTTTGATTTATTCTAGGGTCGAACTTAAACAAGAAATGTTCGCAAAGTAGCGTTTATTAGATAGAATATCTTTGTTGTTCCATTATTGTATCAGTTCCACAATAACAGTGAAAATATAATGCAATATGTACTTAATTCACATATTTCTTGAAAGCAAAGATTTCCAATTAGATTTCCTGATAAACTTTATCTCCACTAATACAGACCTAAATATATTTATTGCATACAATATGATAATACGTAATATTTGTTCAGTCCCGAATAGCTTTTATATAAGTCATCCTTTTCATAACGTTTTCATTCCACTCGAATATCATACACATTTCCCTTAGAAATACCTTTTCCAATCTTCTAAGCCGCTAAAGCGCAAATTAGGTTTTGGCCTTTCCTTCAATCATGTTCTTATTAAGGAAATTATCGTTCCTTAATCCGATCTGTGTTGTCCTATAGAAGCTCCACAAGGCTGTTGATTTTCCAATGAAAGACTGTGAGCCAATCATCAAACCGTAAACACAAAACCATAAAATGTTGCTATACCACTGCTTAATCGAAATTGATCAAATTACCACAAACCGCTTACAATAAACCCCGAAAAACAACTTTATTAATTTCCGCTTAATAAACTTTTACACCAAACCCGTTTACAACTTCTGAAAACGAACTCACCAGTATCGTTCAAAATTTCACAATTCCGCTCAATTTATTACTAAGGACAAATTCTAAACAAATACCACAAGTCCTGGCCTATTCTACGCTAAAACTCACTTAAACTCCAAGCTAACTGGATAAATTGACAGTATCTTTCAGCAAGGGAAAATTGATTAAAACTATATGGTCTTTAAATTGACGGAGTAACTTTAGCCAGGACATACGGATACTACCGTGTTTTCTACTTTTTTAATCGTTCATTCATCCTTCATTTATCGAACCATTTACCGGTTTCCAGGAACTTTCAATTATTTTCGAGAAATTAAATCTTAACGAACTACTTCCTTAAATTATAGATTGCCAACAGCATTTTATCGATGATGCCTTGATCCTTGTTCTTCGCCTCCGCCATTAACACTAATTGGGATTTTCGTAATTGGAGATAATGCTGTTTAGCAATGAGAAAGCAAAGTGATGATTATTAAGAAAACTAAAATCGTGATGTGAGTTCTGATGATGAATAAAATTATAAGAGGAGTGCAGAGTGAATGTTTGAAAGCGATAGTGCGGAATAATTACCAGAATTGTTTTAATAAATAATAGATACTAATAACTTGTTATTGTATGAATTAATTGTTTAAATTATTATTAACATTACGCCTCAAATGACCTTGGCATTGCGACTGTATAAAATGTAGCTGATTGTATAAAGTGGACTGAGTAAAGAGTCATCACCCAAAGTGAAAGTATTTCATTGCAAGTAACCGAGCCAAATGTGTTGATGCCTAAGGCTTAAAGGACAGATAGGATCTGACTACATCCTTCACCGAGGTAAAGACCAGTGTGAGGGTCTTACCTGAACGTAAGGTTAGACCTTGAAAAACAACATTGTGGCATCGAATTTGACTCCCAACGCTAGGTCAAGTTGAAATAAAAACGAGCAGGATACTACGTTGGAAAAATCCAGTTCAACGGCACTGGAAGATTCAATCAAACAAATCTTCTCCTATAAGTTCACACTGTATCGACTGAGTAATGATCTTATGTATGGGTGGCGCCCAACGTAGGGCAATATCATGAAGAACCTTAAAAGCAAAATGTGCACAGCGAAGAGTCATTTAGAAAACATAGTATATCAACATTGAATAGATGTCATATATGTATATTGTATTCACGAATATTTTCATCTGTCCTCAGTGGAGGAATCAGCGTAATGATCAAATCTAGTAGAGCATTGAATAATATAAGGTCCAACATTTGGTCATATTATGCGGTATTTACTGTGAACTATGATGTATAAAATGGCGCCCAACGTAGGGTTAATTTCTGGAAAATTTATAACCCTACTCGTCCTTTAATAATCCAGTTGTTGAAGATATAAACTCAGATCATACATAGGCCATAAGGATTTGTGAAAATATCGTGTTATTATTTCCATTTTAAGAACTAGCGCCCACCGTAGGGTCATTAGCGAAATGTTATCTGTTATTCATCTGGTCGTACCCAGCAATATTAAAAGACGCGTAGTGTAACTACATTCTACAATGTCGTAAGTTGTTTAGATAATGTTGCACAATGTTACAGAAAAGTCTTAAACGATCAAAGGAGACAATTTCATAAAAGGCTTTCCCGAAATATTTCTTTCTTCACTGATTAGTGACAATCACATGTATAAAACCAACCTTGAATACTCTATCATTAAAAATGGTGCCAAACTTCCGGTCAAGGGCAATTATCAAAGCCTCGCAACTTATAATTTACTTCAGAAATGACTAACGCTTGAAAGTTAAAACTTCATTCAAATACATATATTAATATTCTTACGTAAACTAATTCCGACTTTTTATCAAAAAAGTTTTATTAAACTTCTTATTACTCAATTAGTAGACATTATACAAGCTCATCTGTGTCAAATTTAAAATCTATCCAAATCTGTTTTATTCTGCATTATAAGTGAGATGTGCAATTTATTTTTATAATCAGGTTATGATAATGATGTGTAGATATCTATATTTTTAATGATGTACATTTACATTCAATTCAATGTAACCAGTGCGGATAATACGTAGCTAGATATTGTCCCCTGGAGTCGATATTAGACAGGATCGATTAAATTGTCAAATGCATATTTCAGTAACACTTCAGTATGCGAGTTTGGCTTACCCTGGACAAAAGTACTTTTTCAATTGATTGAACTTAAATGCATTTTTAATTCCACTTGGATCAGCGAGCATAGGCTCATTGCTCGGCAAGTGTAGCTAATTAATTAGCCGTACTGATATCAACAAAATTTAAAAATGCACATATTCGATTATAAAATCAGCAAAAAGAATTCCACCGACGTAAATTTTTCTGGTCTCTCCCCGCTTTTTGTCAAAAACATATCAATAAATTTATTCCACCTGCTCTGAACTTTCAATCCAATTTATTTTTTGTTTTTATACTTTTTCAACAATCGTTGCCAAAATAGTTTTCTTCAACAGGTAAAGTATTGATTGGAGCCGACGTAAAAAAAAAAACACTAACAACTTTATCATTTCCAAGAACTGCATGTGACTGGTGCAATTTGCACTAGACAAAAACATGTTTGGCAATATACATGGGGGTGTAGTGTTGTGCATATGATTGCACTTTTGTTACAAAGTTTGTATGGTATAGATTGGAGTTTTCTTTTAAATTATGTACATACTCGTATTGCTTTAGGGTAGAAAGAGTGGTAGGAATTAATTGCATGCATCAAGCAAAGGATTATCCCCAAAAAAAATAATCTTTTAAGTAATGTCAGTAATTTCAATATCCTTATATTTTTCAAAGCAAACTCCTTCATCCGCTAAAATATTTCTTTTTCTTCATAAATTGCACTAAAATCTAAACACAGTATTGACCTAAACGAATAGGTTTCCAGATTTTAAATTTAAATGTTTTTTTGTTTGTTTTAAATTCAATTTATTTAAATAGTAGTTCGATAATAGTTCTATCTAAAATATTTTATACAAATGGTAATAGTACGTTGTTGCATTATTTTACTTTCCAGATAGCAAAAACCTCCCAGATAGCAAAAACTGGTATAATGGAAGTAGAACGTTAAATTTTAATGTCAACTTTTAAATTATACCAATCAATCCAGAGATATTAAAAATTTGCTCTCTTATTGTTTTTTGACTCTGCACTCCAAAAACTATATCTATAAATATAAAGCTATCTTCAAAGGATTTATAGAGCACGGCGCAAGATTTTTCTCTTACACCACCCCAAAATTATGGTAAAGTAAAGACATTTAACAGGTATAATTACATATATGTGCTAAGATACAAACTTTCTAAGTTGAAAAGGCAATTTTGTCTGACCACTGTATTTGGTACATATAATATTGAAATAAGTTCATGTACCTATATAAATGTTTGCAATAAATAATCTATCTATCTATCTATGCAAAATTATTGTAAATTCAAGACTATTACAAAATTTAATTATTAAAATACTAGACAAGAATAATTTGTTCCCAAATGCCATTGCTCGAAAATTTAAATTTTCAATTCACTACCCTAAAGCATCAAAGCGTTCCACAGAAATTGAAATTTCTGCCATAACGATTGCTTTGTCCATTCGTAAATTGTAATTACAGATTACTAGTGGTATACAATCAACCACTCCGTCTTTCAGAAATTATCACAATCATTTTCATTAAAGGTGGGCCCCGAAAATTACTTCAATATCAGCCGCAAAATTTTCAAATTAGGCAAAAAATTCTTAGAGCTCAAATATCGCTACATTTACATAAAAGAATAAATGTTAAATTTCAATATTGAATTATACGGCATCCGGCGACAAAAATGATAAAAGTACAAAATTCAATATCGAAAATTAAAATTCGCAGCCGCAAGTGCGAAGGCAAAATAAATTAATTTCTTTTAAATAATTAACGTTTATTTGCTGGAATTTGTGATAATTGCTTTAAAATTGAAATATAATAAATTCAGATGGCATCGTATAAAACGGATGACTGCGACGTGTTGGATGCGTAGAGTGGATACTCTTTGACTAGAGCATTGACTACGTTAAATCAAGCACTTTAAAACGTAGTACTTGAACGTATGAACGTATTATTGCATGGCGTAATAATTTTATATTGTAGGGACGAAAAAACTCTAATAACAGTCGTATGTGTTCCTTTTTTTAACTTTTAACGGGAAAATAGTTGTTGACTTTCCAAACAAAGTACACTACACATTTTATCTTTGTTGGCTAGTGCGAGGTGAGAACTAACGTGAACAAAAATTTAGAGAATCGACTGAGCAGGTCTTTAATGTTTACTCTTGATAAATCCTCTCGAGAGTTGCTCTCGATAGTAATTCTTGATAGGACACTCGTCATTTTCAAATACCTGTTTATTAATAAAAATTAAATAAATCAAATTAATAAGTTGGACCAGGTTTGAATGAGCTGTTTCGTCATCGAATGGCAAAGACTCTTCAGAAGAAGTATCATGTCTACTATCTGAAACACTCTCACAGCTGGTTGAATAGCTTCGGAACATTCTATACAGATGATTTTGAAACATATTTCACTATCGAGAATTATAGCGGAGTGAATTTTTTCCATCGCATCCGTTTACTTAAAGTAGGTGGCTCTGAATATCATCCAATATTTCAACCAATTTGGTGGCATTTTTGGTTGATCGCAAGAGTATATGAAGCTCAACGCAGAGTGCGTGACATCGAATGCAGCCAACTTCTTCAGTTCATTCTGTTCAGTACTTCTTCTACGCATTTTCATAAATTCCGCCATTTCCCTTAGGTTTGTAATAATATCGAATTAGTTTTATAACCGGCTAAAAATTAAGATTTCTCGATATTCAGCCCTTAAGTGTAATGCTTCCGTATGAATGATATTTAAGCCATTACACGAGGTAAATGTGATGTACATGTATTCACGAATTCCGCCCTATTTCGTATGTCTAATGATATATGGAATTTGTTTTTACTTGCATACCTTTTAACGAATTCCGTCATATATCTTAGGTAATAATGGATATCAAAGAGGTTTTTAGTTCCTGGTGATTTTTATTGGAACAAATCTTCAAAAATAAGAATATGAATTATTAACCTAGCTCAATTTAAACTTTTTGTTGAATGGGATCAACTAATTATTTCTTTAAGGACTTTCATTTAGTATCTACCAGAGAGTGGAAAGCTTATGCTTCCTAATACAATTTGCCTTTCTTGCAAAGTTTTTTAGCACTATTGACTGAGTGCATTTTAAAGTTATTGCAGAATAGATATTGTATGAAAACCGGAGAGTGCAAAAATTATGTATTAATTCCTTACCACAGTTTACGTTTCATTTCTACCTAAACTCAAATATCAAGCTCATAGACGACAGTCATATTGACAAAATCACTTCATCCTGAGTGTTAGACATCACAGATCTAAATATTTACTTATTAAAATTAAATTTTAATAATGTTTGATCTGATCCATCATAATGAGTTTCAAACGTTTTGACTTGTAGCACCTTCATAATATTCATCGTTCAAAAATAAAAAGTTAAGTCATCGAATTAATAATAAACTCATTTAATTACTTCAAAGACGTGTCCTACACATGATTACGTAAATTCCATAAAATTTATTCCATCCTCAAAGTGCTCCCTTATTTATGAAAATATTTACGCCCCTAAAATCATCGATAATAGACCTGTCACTGATAAATTGCAATGTATATTGCTCATCAAACTCCATCATTAATCATTAATGAATTTATGAAAGACATTTCCTTTTAATCCTGCAAGGAAACCATCTCACACTGTTAAGAATTTAATCTTTCAATGCATATCTTAGTATCCCGCAATTTACGAGGATGTACGAAGTCAAGGATAACGAGAAGAAATTACAAATAATGAAGGAAAAACGTTCGGAAAAGTGTTATAAAAAGAAAAGGGATGATAAATTTTTCAAGGACGACGAGGCGAAGAATCAAGGAATCCAGCGGCAATAAAAAAAATGTCTAGAAGAATTTACCATAGTCTGTGTTACTTACACAACGTGTTCTACATGATGACAATTTTTCGAGATATCCTTTTTATGACTCATTTAGTTTTTTGTTCCCCTTTTTTTTGTTTTATTTTTCAGACATATTCCCATCATCTAAGTGTACTGGGCTGAAAAGAAACACAATATTTGCACCTTGATACGATCCATTCAGGAAAATTATCGGAGTTAGCGCACAAGGATATCTGCAACACTTTCACTTGATTACCACGCTTGAGATATTCTCGCGGTCATCATAATGCACCACTTTCGATTCAGTCAAGGAAAACATGATACATCACTTTAAGGAGTCACGAATGCACTTAACGCGAAACCCAAATCGGTTCGGGACAATAGTTTTAAGTTACGGCACTTTCTAGGTCATCACAAGATGAACATCCTGCAAGGACATCATGACAATGAGGCGAACAAAACCGGACAATAGTTCCACTGATGAATTCCTTTCGTTGCGACTATGTCGATACTGACGCTAACACGGGTCACCCGACTAAAAGGACACACAACCGGACACAACCGAAATTTCCGCGAGTCAAAAAGGATTACAGAGTTGCGAAATTTGATAGCGCGTATCGTAACAAACTGGGCGATATTTTGGAGGCGTTTTTCAACACCGAAGCTTTTTTACTATATTCTATAAAACGCTCTACCGCAATATGGGAGAAAGTTCCTTCAAGCCTGCCACTAAGCAGCTTCGCGTACACAAAGTCACTTCTTCGTCCATCGAAAGGACAACGAGATGTTTGCGAAGGAAATAGCTCGGTTCGGTTGGTTCTTTTTTCCTCCTTTGACTTTTCTTTGATTCACAAGAAAACTGGCGAACAATAGCATTTCGCCCTTAAAGAAGTGTACCATAACGCGAGAGAGCGAAATGTACGACGGCCAGGATATACTCATGATCAGGGGTAACGCAGGATTCTTCCCCAATAAATGGAAAAAACAGAAAAAAAACATTAAAATAAATGTGTCACACTACACGGGCGAAAGCTCCTCGATAACATGTGCTCGGGAAAAAAATGGGCATAGAATAGGGATAAAAGCTTACGCCAGATGCTCTATTTTTAGATGCTTTTTGGCGGGAATCTATTTCAAGCTTCAACCACCCCCAACCACTATAAATTTTCTAAGAAAAGTTCACGCAAACCTTAATTTAAAAAGTCAGGAACAATTAAAGAAGTACTTCAAATATCATCAACACTCCCATGGTATCGCCTCTGCTCAATAATTTTTAAAATGAACAATTCAACATTAAATAATAGTAGCAAAAAGCACCCTAAGAAAAAGCATCCACTTAGCGCTTAACTGCCTCTAGAGACATCTGTTTGGTTTCATTGTAAACATACTTGTATGCTTCGAGCTTTGTATCGAATACCCTGACAGGATAAAAAGGTTCGTTCAGTTAACCCTAATCACTGTAATTTAAGAGTGTCAATAACTCGAGGTTTAGTTCAGGAGGCTGTTTAGAGGGCGGTGTATGTTTAACAAACAAACTATTCTTCGAAAGTCAGAAGATTTCTGAGAAATAGATAAATCTTCCAAACGGTAGCGAAAAGTTACTGTCGAAATATACACACTTCGAAAAGATTCATTATACAGTGATTTATCTAAGATAAGAAGTCAAATTGAATTTAGTCTGTTGATTTATTTTTGAGATCCTGCACAACAACGATAAATTGAGTACATACTGAGATTTTTACAGAAAATTGGTGACCCCTATATAGCTACTATAAGGAATTTTAAGTAGTTTGAATAAAAAAACTCGGGTTTGATTAAAAGAAAATGTACCAACAGTCTGGGTCCAACTTTATTATTTTTTAGGTAGAAGTCCGGAACGCGGTCATTTAAAAACCTAAAAAATAACATCCCAAATAGCCTCATAGCATTGCTTTAGGTTGTCAGTTGAATGGTAACATATACCGCTTCTCAGAATTAAACGAGTTCCGGACTTCTACGAAAAAATAATAAAGTTGCGCTCAGACTGTTGGCAGATATTTTTTTAATTGTTTGCATATTTTTTTATCAATAGAAGATTACATGGAAGTAAATGGGACTTGTTTTGACTACCTTACACCCCCAGGGGGTTTAATTTTGAGAAATACTTAAATCGATTTTTCCCAGACTATATTTACAGCTTTTACAAGTGAAAGTGAATTCGAAATCTCAATAGACCTAAGAAATATATCGGAATTCGTAAATACATTTTTAAGTATTAAATTAATTTTTATTCCACGAATTTCTCATATAAATGCGTAGAAATATTTTCAAGGTTTTTTTAATTTGACCTCATATTCTACGAATTCAGAGATATACCTCATAGGCTTGTGTAGTTCGTGAACGAACTAGTTCGAAAGAGCGTTCCCATAAGAAATATAAACGAACTAGTTCGGAGTGAATTCCGGTCCTAGTTCGTTTGTAGGAAGTAGTTCGTCATCACAATAGCGTACAGGGAACTAAAAGTAGGAACTAGTTCAGTTCGCGAGTGAAGTGAGAAACTTTTTTTAGCCAATCACATTTGCGTACACCACCTTTCGTTGTAGTCTGTAGAACTGCGAATTAAAAAAAAGGAACTAGTTCCTTCGCAAGGGAAGGGAAGACCTTTTTTTATTTTAAGGTCATCCCATTCAATCTCGCGAATCGCGAACTTTACAAAAGGAACTAGTTCATTCGCGAGGAAAGTGAGGACATTTTTTTTTAATTTATTATATCTAGTTCGATTTGATCAAAAAGAGAACTGTTTTATAATCAGGTTGTGTTTCATGATCACCTTCAAATTTGTACCGGTCATTCTACTAATTCTATCTTGATTTCCTAGGAACATTCTCCAATAGGTACAAGTTTTAAAATGGAACTAACATATTTTGTAAAACCATCATTCAAGACATTCTCTTGTAACTAAAAAGAAATTAAATTTTTCAACTCGTTTCCAAAATCAACCAAAAACCAGCTCCAGAATGGGGTAGTTCTTATTCTGTGTGTGTACCATAAGCCATAAGCTTACTAAAATCCGTCTTAAATTTTTGAAATAAATCCGCACCCCTTCACAGGTATTCTACTGCATCATCTACTTCAGTTTGGCCACTGAAGTCTCAATGACGAAGAATTTTAGTGGAGACCTGCTCCTGCTAAGCATCCTTAAGTGTAATCTACACGATACTATTAAGAAATGACTTCCGTACACAGCAAGGATAACACAAAAAACGCCATGAAAACTGCTGGAGATTTCCTGAAGCCACCTAGCACGGAATTTTCGAAGCTCGACACGAAGCTGTAAGAAAATTTTCAAACGCTTCCTTCTCTTTTATTTAGCTAAATCCCGCTAAAGACTATATCAGGAGTAGATGTAGAATAGAAATCATACAATAATTTCAGCTTTCGAATTCCAGAAACGTTTAGCTTACCTTCTCGTATCGTTGGTGTACGGAACATGTTCTCCATTCTTAATCCATAAATTTAAGATATTCTATAGATCAGACACGAGTTGTTATTGATTGATACGAAAATCACGTTTCACTCACTATTGTATGTGCCTTCGGTATAGCAAGTTTTGCCGTCAAGAATGTTAAGGATTCATATCTCGATATGCATAGCCAATCAAAAGGTAAACAATTTACATATCGTATGGTATGGCAAATGAGTGTAATAGTTGTTAGGTTTCCACAAGTTGAAGTTATCTTATATGATTCAAGTACAATGCAGCCCCGGGTGAAGTGATATTGCTAGGTTTTGTTCTGTAAGACGTTTTAATATCCTTTTTCACACACTTAGCGTCAACTCACTCCAATCGCTGGATTATGTACTAGCGAAAGTACAATCGTAGGTTATTGTGAAAGTAAAGAGTAGGAAAAGATTAATTTTAAAGGTAATAACTTAAAACCCCTCTCACACTTTCACCACATATATCCGAACTTAATAGAAAACGCTTATTTTCTTACAGAAAAAAATTTAGACCTTTTCACTTTTTAAAATTTTAGTGAATCTTAATTTTGGACATAAGAATTAGGACAAGATACAAGATGTAGGTTTAACCGTTTTTTGTTTGAAGTACCGAAAGGATATGCGGCTACAGAAATGAAAACCAATTCCATAGTTAATCAATACAAACGATATTTCACAAAAATTATCATTAATCTCCTTTTGCCTTTCAAGCGTCGAATTGGATAGTTTTTTGGAAGTTTTAGCTAAAGTCTGCATATTACATATGAAATATGAAAGGCACATTCTTTCACTATAAAGGTATCTACCATTTCAGTTGAAATGTTATGTGGATCTATGCTCTATATTGTGACAGTCGCCCACTGCGTTCTTGGACTGGGTGTAATTAACTTATCAAAGGTGGCACAATAAGGAAACAGATCTTATTAGATGGAATTTTTGTCAGTACAACTGTTGACAAACCATATGTCCTGCAGATGCGAATAGTCGTTGAATGCGGCTATTTATTACAATTATACCCTAAAATTAGATTTCCTTCAACCCTGAAATTATCTATATATAAGAAAACACGAAAATAAGTCTATTATTCGGACCTTCTCTCCGTAACAAAATGTTATTAATTGAGCTCAATCGCTTATTTTCCGTCATTTTATTTGCAACAATGCTTCAGCTTATATCGACCAAATAATTTATCCCACTCAAGGTAGGCACATTAAAGGAAACTAACGTACCAGAAATTCCTATGCTCAATTTATGTTTAGACTGAATAAGCTCGGAAAATTCATAACTTCCGTAAGAAAAAGAAGCGACAGAGCAAAGAATAATGTCTACAGCATCCATAAAAAGTGTCGTAATAATTCTGAAATTAAACTTCCCGAAAAAAATTTTCGTGATACTTTCTTTTTAAAGTGTAATGACTAATTTGGTAAATTTTTTTTTTTTTCTTCAGTAAATTTTGTCCTCTTAACGTAAATTTTTTTCTCCTTCCTAAAGAATTTTTATTATCCTATATGAAAGAATGTGTCTTTAAGATCCACGGGCAAATCTTATCTTGTAGCTGTAGAATGCTATTTTCTGCGAATGCACCCCTTTTGGAAATATGATTTATTATTAGAATTCATATTATTGTAGTATGTACTATGTAATGTCGACAAAAGCAATTCAATTTCGAAATACACGTCCTAAAACACCTAAATAATGCGCACGTAAAGGACAAATTTGCTAAAATTATGAACAGGATAACTACAGAAACCATCAGATTGAACGAATCGGAATGAACATAACGTTGAACGAGTCAAACAGAATGCCTATAAAAATATTCTACTTAATATTTATTGGAGAAAATCGTACTGAATATTGATTAAATCCTGATATGTGAAGAATGTAAAATTACATAAAATTCCAGAATGTCTGTAGTACGTACTCATTTTCTCAGTGAAATTGATAATAATTTATGGGCAATTTTACCAAAGGACAAAGTGTTGATTAAGTCATTCTTTATTACTGGTATTTGGACCTTTAATAATCCGAAGGACGAGATATTTATTAGATTCTCATGGCTGAAGGAAATTGGATTGGTTTCAAAATAGACATGAAAGCAAAATATGTGTCAACTATGAAGAAATTGGATACTCTAGAAGAGAAACATCCTAAATATACGACCAAAATTGTTGGTCTTACCAATTTTTTTAAGTCCTAATATTACACATGTCCACAAATACTCGTATTTACTTCCGTAGGTAAAAAATCGGAAGAAAAGCTAAGCATATTTATTTTCTTAGTCATCTTTCGATAACTTTATATGTCGTATTGTGTAATTCGACACGTTGGGCATTTTTATATTTTCAGTTCGGCAAAAATGATAAAACGATGAAAAGGGTAAAAACTGTTCATTGATTTCCCTCCTCGTTTTAAAGCGGAATAGGCGATTTTGACAAAAAGTAGAAGTCCAGAACGCGTTTAAAAGATTCGGTGTAGGTCACTATGCAATTTATAACGAAAAAAGTACTATCTAAATAAATACTATCTCATTAGACCCACGAGATATGTCAGAATTCGTAAAAACGTACTCGTACATATTCATTTTTCATCTTCTTTAAGGTTGATTACTGCTTAATCTTCAAATTAGTTTTTAGTTGATTACATGTAAAGTTCAATTGGTATTAAAGGAAATTCGAAATATCATTAGACCTAAAATACTTGTCGAAATTCGTGAAAACTTAAAAATTCAATACACCACATGGTTGACTATCGAAAATGCTCTAAGTGCTTTTCGACCATAAAAATTAAAACCCTTAGAAGCGAAGCCAAATTCGATGTCTTGAAATTGAAATTAGACCTAAGAAATATTACAGAATTCGTAAAAAAGGGTGGAGTAAAGCTGTTGAATTTGCCTTACCGTTTCTAGTCGCTTATATAATGAGTCCGCTGAAGAAATATTTATTTAATATATGGACATGCCTAAAAGATGTAACAAAAACCGAAAAAGTGGGAAAAGAGCCCTATTCAAGGACAACAAAAAATATTGCCCTACCTCCTTCCGTACAGCAATAAAAATATTACACCTTTTTTGCCTTATGATAATTACTCTATATAAATACTGAGTTTCTTTCTTGCACTAGCTCTTTCTGAAATATAAAAAACCACCCCGTACCTTACTGTCGTTTTAAAAAAATTTGAAAATGACTCTATGGTGGATCTATATACATTCTTTGCTATCTCCCCCTTTCAGTTTTCTAGTATGAAAAATTATAATTTTTCCCCACCCACCTACAACCCTTCCTACAAAATTTTGTGTAATGTGCTTTACTCCTATAACATTTTTATGACCATATCTGGCAAGGTTCATGTAATATAAAAATTTGATTTTTTTTTAAAGAATTTATATCTCCATTCTTTCGTGCTCCACCAAATATCCCATCTGTCATTTTGCCTCTCAAAAACTTTACATCCTATTCCATACACACTAAGCAAATTGTCTGTTGCTGGCACAATTGGTTCGGAAGATACTATAACCCGGTGGACAAACGGACAATTTTATTTTTGTGTTTTCCTAGAACGTGAAAATACAAAATTTCAGGGTTGGAAATGTTGTTGAATTTTTTCAAATGTGCTCTATAAACTAAGGAGTTTGACGAGGAATTCGGCGGAGAATTTAAAGCAAAATTTGCACGTCTCAGGAACATCTTAGACTAGAAAGTAGAAACTTTAATGCAGATATATAGGGTTTATTGCAAACAAGTTTATTTAGAAATAGTGTTGTATTCGGAAGTGTGGAACGCAACAAAATGTGTAGTTTACTCCCTACACCCAAAATGAATGAATTTCGATTTTAGTATATCGTAAACGTTTACTGCTAGAACAATGGAACTGAGGTGTAACAAGAAACCACACTATGGGAGAATTTGGGAAAAGAAATTTTTGAATGACTCCAGAATATGAGAGGCCTTAAACATTTTGAATTAGAATATTGCCAAACGAATGAAGGCTATTCTTTGAAACTTAATCTGTGCACCTATATATGTAGTTGTCGGAAACTGAAGCAAAATAAAGTTTTTTACAGAAATACTGAAGCATGAACACACCCTCTATAAATAATGCTGCATACTCTATAAATAATTCTGCATACTCTATCAAACTACACTACAATCATTATTAGATTTTATCCAGCGCTTTCTAAATATACCAAAAATAACCACTTCAGCTTCTAAATACAAAACTACTCCCTAGCCCTATCTGGAAGAACATGAAAAAAAACTGAAACAAATATATCTAATTATCTTGCGAAGAACACTAATTGTTATTACGTAATATCATTACGCCATCAATTAAAAGTGAGTAGTCATTGTTAATTTTAAGGCGTACAAAATTGATTTTTTTGATATTGTCCCTATAAAGGTTGTATGGCGTAAAAAAAGAATCGGATCTATGCATATCTTAAGAATCATGACGTTACGAAAATTAGATGAGTTACTAGTTTTTGCTTTTACGCTTAAGTACTAAAAGCATTTGTTGCTTCACAGCAGCTTGTCAATATATGTGTTATACGAAAATATTTACAAAATCATCGTTAAAAGCATCATCTGGAGCATATAACAACTTAATCATTAATAACACTGAAACGGAAGGTCTTGGTCTATCTAGGTCTAATAAACGCTAAGAAATAGGTCGGTTTTGTTTACTTTATTATCCTCCAAGATACCTAAACAAATTTAATATCTTTGACACGATTATGGCCACCGTTCCTTAGAGATACTTTACGACACAGTAATAGATGATGTGTTCTTTTGAATTCTTTTCAGGAAAATGTTTTCGGAAGGAACCTTATTCGTAGGTAAGCTTCCTGTTGCCAATTTCTTGATGATCCTGGCTTGAAAGTCTGCAGAAATAGAAGAGTGGTTACCTTAACGGTTTAGTTTTTAACAATCAAAGTGACTAATTGCCTTTAGTTTCGCACAGACTACGTATAAGCAGTTTTTCCAAATGCTTGTATTTAAGAATATGTTCATAACCTTTTGGTGAATAAGTTAGTTGCTCGCCAATTTGATTCCTCAGCGATAGTAGTATGTACTCATGAACGTCTTTAAGATCTAATAAAACAATTTAACGCACTTAAGTAAAAAATTTGGGCGCAACTTTACTGCTTTTTGGGTAGAAGTTCAGAACGCATTTAAAGCTGAGATTCAACAGAAGTAAAAGCGATTTTGATCTCATTAAACCTAAATCATGTTCAGAATTCGTGAAAAATTTAACAATATATTATACCTCTAGATGCTTAATATCGAAAAATGTTTAAAACTGGGTTTTTCAGTTAAAATTTAAGCCTTAGAAGTGAATTTGAATTCGATATCTCATTAGATCCAAGAAATAGATCGGAATTCTTGAAAATATACACAACGACTTTAGAGCGACGACCTTAGAGGTTGGAGACTTGGGAACCATTTCTAGACGATTATATAAAAATCCGCAGAGGTAAAATTAAGTTGATAACTCGACATGTTTCAAAGATATAACGAAATTCGTGAAAATGTGGACAAAACCCTTTGAACAGACATTTTTTAATACTACTTCTTCAACAAAAATCTGGACTTTTTGCTTAACTTACACTAGTAGCACACGTACATAAACTTAATAGGTTTCAACTTTCTAGCATAAGCCGTTTTTAAGCATAAGCACAAGAAATTCATTGATATGAATTTAACGACTATATGCCATTAGGGGAAGTAATGGTCATGTAATCACAGACGGACAAAAATCGCGACTTGACTTACCCTTTAAATACAGCGTCGTAATAATTTTTTACATTTACTTTAAAATCCTTTTTTTTTTATCAAAATACAATATACCAGAACATTGAAATATAAACATTCTTTATTTGAATAATGCAAAAAATAATACCATACATTATTTCTGAAAGCTTATTCTTGCTACAGAATCATAAAATCCCTTTGTTTTTTTTTTATTTGGCATCAAAGACACAAGAGTTACGCAACAGAAAGGTACTATAAATAGAAATTTTTGAATTATAATTTATCGATTGAAATGTCGTTTTAATGTTTAAATTGTTCAAAAGTTATTGCTTTTCGATACGCACGACTAAACACGATACACATCACGGAATAACGTGTGAACTGAAAAGTGATAAAGTATCGAATCCCCTCTTTCAATTGATTTTACGGCACATGAGATGATTTCAGGTAGAAAGAAAAAGTATGGACCGATGAAATTTATTGAGAGGCTCTTCAGGTGAAAAGGAAATTTTTATGGTAAGAAGTACGCGGAATGAATTGGCTTAAGGGTGATTCATACGTTTCGCACAGGGAAGATAGTTAAGAATAATTTATTCAATTGATATCATTAGCACCTACTTTAGTTTATTTAAATTAAATCTCAAAATTTCTTTCCAAATGACCCACATTGGGCGCCAAAATAACACGATGAATTCAGAAAAAACAAAATTAATTTGATTAGCAGTATTTTAATCAGCGGAACCCTTTGAGACTTGTCTTCATGCTGGGGACCTTTTTCAAAGGTAATACGTTTTACAACGAACCCAACTCTCGTTCGCAAAAATTAAAAATCTCCAACCTTTTCATTCCCTCTTGTTCAACGAGTAAAATTACCACTGAACAAGATTTCCTAACATTCCTGATTGTATTCATAAGTCCGTCGAGCCGGATCAAATTTCAAATGAGCCTTTTTTTCCCATTTTAAACCCGTCAACAAAAATCCACACCAGCAAGTATCAACTTGCAACGATGGGAATTAGTTCAATTGAAAACTTTTCTCAGTGGAAATAACCAATGTAACACTAAAAGTTTAATGTTGTTTAAAAGAACATTACCATAAAGGTAGCGACTGCAAAATAAACTTCGAAGAATTGGTAGAGTTTTGGTCAGTAAAAAACAATTTATTCAATTAACTTCTGTAATTTCATTTCATTCGGTTTTAATTAAACAATTAGATAAATTTTCTCCAAACGACCCACGTTGGGCGCTAAAATGGCACCATAAAGCGCACGTAAAACAGTAAGGCTAATTCATACGGTCGTAAATCTCGTGAAATTTTCTCAAGATCTAAACAATTTACTTAACTAAGATATTTAAATTTTAGTCAGTGCATAAAATTTAGAACAATTGAAAAATCTCGTTTACTGTAAATAGCCTACGTTGGGCGCCAGAATTTACTATTCTTTTATTTCGTAGGTTATACAAATTTAATTTCTTGCAAATTCCGTCCGCGAATCCACTTACCGTGCTCGATAAAAACCGAAATAAAAATAACCACTCACATTTTTTCCGGGCTTTTATTATCGTCTTAAAAGTTTCCGGACCAATTTTCTTTCTCGAATTTACCCATTTAAAAAGTAGGGTAATTTTCCTATTATTGTTCGAAGAAAATTAGTCGGCGTGTTGTGTCGAAATTCAGGACTTATTTCTGACGTATTTTCGCCGTCCCCGTATCAAAAATTACCAATTTAAAGGCAATGGCAACGAGAAAAGGCAAAAAAGTTTCATTTTTTCAGGACAGTATTCAAACCCATCGTATTACACCTTTGACTTAAATTTGTGGGAAATGTTTATGGAAATTAACGTGACTTTCATTCAGTAATAATATGAAAGGAAAATGGCATTTAGCCAATTTGAGCAACACAATTATCAGTCTATGAAATTTTAATAGGCCACCGTATTATTGATTTTATGCGATATTTTCGGGACAAAATTCCGTTTTTTTCGATCCGTTCAACAAAGACATTTCAACTCGAAGGACAACCAATGACGACAACAAGAGTGTGGATGATACTTTCCGGATTAGGACGATAAGACTATTGATTTAGCAGTCCGATGTCGAAACAGATTACAGAACAATTCTTTGAGGTTCCAGTCACATCCGCAGGATAGAGACGCACGAGTTTCCGCCTGAAGTAGATTTTCCGCAAAAGTTTATGAATAAAAGATGTTGAGCGATTTTTTGTTATTGAAGCTATTTTTCATCTTATGTGGAGTCAAACGATGGCGACGGGATTTTATTCAACATTTTTATATGTCCCTAAATAAAAGGTCAACCAAGTTCTAAATGTTTGTCCTATTGTTCTATTTCTTTCGTAGAATAAAACTTGTTTTATCAGTTTGATTTCACCTCGAATATAATATACACCATACCACTTTTTCTCATCCCTCCGGGGAAATTAGAACTTTTACAAGAATTGTTCTTTTAAAAACAAGTCATAGATAATGCCATCTGCTAAGAATCTGAAGAGATGATACCTCCCTACAAATTAAAATGTATTGACAAAGATGAGTTACAGATCATTTCTCATCAGATTCTTCTTTGAAAGATAACTTTATCAAATATTGGAAAGACTCCTGTTAAATTGCATTGGGAACTGAATAGCCCAGCTGAAAGAAGTTCACAATGTCTAGGGCTTAATTCTTGGAGCTACCTCCCTACTAAAAGGAAAAAAATCTTATTTCGAAACTCTCTAGAACGACTACTCTTGTAGGTCTGATTACCTCGTACAATCCAGGATATTCCTACAATTTTGAATTTAGTTCGAGACACCGGAGAGTTTAATACCCATCTCAGCCAAGCTTTTAAGATAAAATAGATCTTAAATACAGGTATCTATTATCCTTACCGTCCAAAGTAAACTGACCCCACAATTGATAATCAGCTTCCTTTAAACCCATATCTATACATTTCTGACAAGAAGATATATTCAAAGATAGTTCAAAGTCTTATTATAAATATAGTGGTCAATTGACCACTTGACTTGAATAGAAAAAAGGAAAGCATTCTATAAATGAAATGGTATCAGATATAATTGTTTCAACAACATTTTAATAGCTTAACAAAGATAAGGCTTAATATTCCTCATAGCTTGAAAACGTATTTATTATTATTTCTATGGTTAAACGAAGGCTACCTTATCTACTCCCACGCTTTGATAGCTTGGTAGCCGAAGGTGTAATTTAAATCTGATTGTTTGGTGTTCAGTATAAAGCACTGGCATTTAATTTCAAGTACTACTGAAATGCAGATAAATTTATCACGGCCATCGCAATGAACCATACTTCAATTAAAGTAATAAAAACTCTAAATTTGTGGAACGGCTAGTACTAAGAATCTTTGGTCATACATGTGTCCTGTGATGATAAAAAACATCTTTTAGATCTTGCCAAAGTAATATTTTCAGTACACTAGTGAACAAAATGATTTCATGTTCAAATTTTGAAGTTTTGAGGTTCTTGCACTAAATTCTAATTTTAAATCCTAAAAACACTTTCTATTTACATGTAAAAGCCGTAGAATAAAAATGAATTCAATATTTGGGAAGACTAGGTAGGTATGATATAAGCCGTGAAAATATATGCATTCCATTTTCACAAACACTAACGGAATTTTGAAAATTTACTTATCTTAATAACTCTTCTAATTTATTTACACATACATTTTCTAGTTTATTTACATATACATTCAATACATTCAACTTTGTAGCATACGCCGTCATATGTTAGGAAAAACACCACCCGCCCCCCCCCCCCCCCATCGTACCATACTACTTCAAATTATATTGCTCTTTCTAAATACCAATATTTCAGCTTTTTATTATTGTAGGTTCTCGAGATATAAAACTCAGAACCTTTTCCTTCTCCACCTCCTCTACTCTCATCTTCTACACCCTCACCACCAAAAATATAAAAATTCTAATCCTCTCCACTTTCAAACTTCACCGCATCCTAGAAAATGTTTACTTTCAGCACACTTTATTTGTCAACATTTATACACAAACCGAATTTTATTTATCTATTACAAATGGTTCGTGAGATATCGTAATCTAAGATTCCCCTCCACCCTCGTATGCCACTGACGACACCAAAAAATTTGTTTCGAATCTATTCTCCTAGTATATCTAGATACATTTCTTAAGTTTTAACTTTGTGACATAAACCGCTTAGGAGATATAGATTTTAGAATGTCAGAATCACGACTTTTTTGAGTTTCTAACTTATTATTCTCCCCATCCCTTCACCCATATCGGAAATTTTGTTGCAAATGGGCTCTGTCTAAGTTCGTAGTTTTAGCTTTCCAGCATAAGCGGTTGTTGAGATCAAGAAACCAAAATGTTCCGTCTAAAACGCTCCTCCTTCACACCACCATCCTTCAATAGGTGTCTACTTAAAGTGGTGTATCCACTCTAATCAAGAAAAAAAAATCAACTAAATAGTTCAAAGGGTTTGAGTGCTACGAGCCTTCAAACAATTTTGCATATAGTGGTAGATATTATATGCTAGCTACGGTGCAGCGTATAGACGGACTAAATTTTTTTGTTGCTTTTTTCGTTTCTATTAGTTATGAAACGAGAAAAAATAAATTTTGAGGGAAGCAATTTCTTTTTTAAATCGATCTTAACACTACTATTAAAATTAGGGTAGCAATTTTTTTTTTATATTATTTAAACAATAAAGTAATTAATAGATTTTATACTTTAATAGCAGAAAATTCTCTTTTTCGTAACCTTTACACAATGACGTTAAAGATACTTAATTTATCAATGAAATCTTATTGGGGCTTATGTAGGGATGGGTATTGTTACAATGCGTAAACAATACAGAAAAATATAATTCATTAGGAATTAGGTACGTCTAAAATAACAGTTCGATTTTACCTTTATCAATGTCAAAATTCGAATGGCCGTAGCTCGCCAATCCTTGTTGTTCCTTTCAGAATTTTGTCCTGTTTACAGTGGTAGGTACCGGAAAATTATTTCAACCCCTGGAAAGATAGGGTACCTTTGTTATGATTTGTCATCTACATTAGCAAGAATTTTAACTAGTCCCATCAAACGGAAGTAGCTTGCGATTGGAAGGGACCTAAGAAGAGAGATAGGAATGGTCCTCAAAAAAGGTAAATTTTATAAAAACTTAAACAAATGTTTTATTTAGGTAAATACTGATGTTGAGTTCAATTTAATTAAATTTGGATGGACTAGCATCTGTAATATACAAGTAGCTAATTTCTAAATACTACTAGAAGTTTGGCGCAACAGACAAGGGCAGTCAAAAAAATTTCGACTATTATAGAAATGTAATTAGTAGTTTAAGGAAGCTAACAGTGTAAGAACTTTATACGCGTCCTGACTTTATCAACTACATTGCAAATATAATATGTACAATGATAAAAACTGTCAAACATACTCGAACGCATATGAGATTTGCTTGAAAATTCTTTATGACAAGGCACTAACCATAAGTGCTTGGTGGATAGATTACACTCGTCAGCACTCGAAAAATCAATTTGGCAAAACAGAACATTTCTCCATGATGAAATGGATCTTGATAAATACAAGACAAGCAACCTACCGCAGTGGATTCAAAACATGATAAATCCATCCAATAAATTACCGAATCTCAAATTGCAATATGTTGTATGTGCAAATACCAATAGAACTGTGTCTATAGGTTTTCATATCGTTATCGATATGCCGGATGCATCTATTAAAGTTTTTTGCGAATTTATTGATTCTGATGAAAAAATTTCCATGGTGAAGGTGTTTTCGGCGTTAGCTGAGTTTGCGAGCACTTTTACACGAACTTCTCAGCTGGAAGTGATCGCTGCCTTCACTACTGAAATTCAGGATACGGTAAACCGAAAAAACTCCAATCTGCTGATTGGATTTGATGTTTGGGATAACGTAACTATTTAGCAAAAAGTATTATAGCATCCTGTAACCGATGACAAGGAACCAACTCTCTTCTCAACAATAGCCTACACATTTTCTCATTAGGTTAATATGAAATTAAGTGTTCGAATTGGATTGAGAACCACTGTACATAAATGCGGATGGCTTACTTAAATTCTAATGAAAACGTAAATAATCGAAAATTTGTTTCTTTTTGTTCATGATAATGGTGCAATATTATAGTGCAAAAATTACCAAAAATTTGTTGTGGAATCAATCCTTAAAATAAAATTTAACAATATCTTATGTCGCATTTTCTAGCAATTACAATAATCAATGCACTGCAAATGTTTTTAAAGGCCACAAATCCTTGAGGTCAACCCTTTTTGTTTTTAATCTTTTACATTCCTTAACTTAGCGCTCCTTTTTCCATGTACTTCTATATTTCAAATTAATAACTTTTTACACTAAATAAAATACGCAAAAAAAAATGTCATATTCAGCGACTTCGTCCCCGTGACGAGTGCATGCCTGCATATCATTAAATTTCATTATCGTGCAACTTGTTTTAGCATGTAATCGTGCCTATACAAAGAGATTTTCCTGCTACTTCCGTACAGAATATTAACAACCAGCAAACAAAGGGTTCACAAAAAAGTTGGAGAATGTCGCAAAAATTATATGAGAGCAAAATTGGTGACGATATAGTCTAAATATATTCTCTTAGATCGTTACTTTTCTTTTCTGACTTTTTGCAAAGTCTAAAAGGCTATTGTTATAAAAAGACAATCAACTAGATACTGAGATATCTATTGTGGAACCAACCATAAAGGACTTCTTGTGCAGAACAGAACTAAGTGCATGACCATAGCAAAGCTATACTTAGTTGTTAATCAATTTTATATTATTTTGTTAAAATGGAAAATGGTTCTTTAACTAAAAATATACAGGAAATATTTTATTTAGAATGACGGTTAATGCAATCGGCACTCTGAACAGTGTGGCTTATACGGCGATAGTTGTTGCGTTAGTTACGTAAATTTTGCGATAGTGCTATCAACTCTCGCGTTGTGTATGTATGACTTATAGTGCGAAAGCAACTATCATGAAGTTTACACGATGAGAGTTTCCATGACAGTAGCTATCATGATGCCAACACTATCACGTATGAATGGGGCTTAATTTATACTCAACATGAAAGTCTATAAATATGCAAGTACCGAAATTTTTAGTTTTTTCTATACTAGAATTAGTCCTTGTTAAAGGCAATATAATTAAACGAGTGCTGGTACTTTAATTTACTTCAGACAAAAATTTAAATTGTATTAATTTTGTTACTTCATTCAAAACACGGAGTACACGTAACAAATTTAATTCAAAAGTTTCTTGGAATCGCATAAAATAATGAGATATCACCTAGAATATACTTGATTCAAACACCGTTGGAATGAACCTTTCAGAATCTTTTCTCATACCTTATGCAAAAAGATTTTAATCCAACTGCGTTACGTAACTAACGTACTATAAAAGTACTCCATGGAGCGTTGTAGGGTACTCCAGAATAATATGCCTTCATTCTGAGCCCCTTTTGCGTGACCCCTCTAGGGTATGACACCACTTTAGTTCCACATATGCATCAAAAAAAGAAATTATACGTATGTACGTGTCTTGGCATCTAAGTATAGCCATCTGAAAAGGTCCTTATCTTTTTTAGATACAGTTCAAAATCAGGCTAGTGTGAATTCAGACTTATGATCTGTTTGAAAAGAAGACTTTCCAGTCCGAATGTCCATTAAAGAAATTTGATATTCTATCAGATTTTCAGGTTCCGCTTGTTCATTTTTTATGCTATTCATTCTCGTAGTATCCATAGCTCCTTAGTAACGTGTCCATAACAATAGACATAACAAATTCAGATCTACGAAAAAAATAGCCCCGCGTGAATTGAAGGCTATGTGATTAGTAAGTAAAAGTACGAGTATATCGTTATACCACAACGATACTAATTCCAACCTTATTTCTTTGGATTGATGGTTGTTTCCTTCAAGGAAAGTTTCAAAGAAATTGTGATGGTGTCGTGATGAAGTGACGTTAACACTTTGCTAGCGTATACATTCAATTTGTATCTAAAGTGCGTGACAAGGACGAGAAAATGCTACCACGAAAAAAGAAATCTTTTGTAGTTTACACGGTTGTATTTGCAGTTACAAATTGAATCTAAAAGGACTTAAGTGGACTATTTAATCCAGTTGAGGACAATTTTCAGTGCAGCACGAGAGAGTTGCTATGAAGGAGTTCGGGAAGTTGCATGAGGTGAATAGCGCCACTGTTAGTTCTGATGATAAGACGGCTGTTTCGATAAGCTTTTTATTTATAAAGTTTTCTAATATTGGATTATATGGTTGATTGGTTCATTTACACTGCGGTCATATATAGGTACATCCAACTCCACACGTGAATGGAAGCTAGTAGGAAATGGGAGCAGAGTGAGACACCTGCAAAATACCGTGTTCAGTTAAAGGGCTACAAATTGTTAAGATCATATCTAATATTGTTCTTGAGATACGAAAATTACTATATTTTACCTTCACTTCCGTAGTTTACCTCCCCTATAAAACATTTAACATTGAATATACTCCAGTACAGCCTTACTGTGCTTCAGAATCGCTGAAGATTTTTTTACATGCACGATATAGAAATCGAACTTCACTATCGCGAATTATAATTTAGTGAAATCTGCGAGAGTAGTTTATAATTAAAGCCTCGTTTTCACGGTGATAGTTTTTGTGATTGTTGCTGTCATGATAAGTACTATCGTCATAACTATCACCATGTAAACTTCTCGATAGTTACTTTCGCGCTGTTATGATAGCACTATCGCACTATCATGCTTGACGAGATAGTTGATAGAACTATCGCGATAACTTTATGTTGGCATTGACATTTGACGTTAAAAAAATAATTTCAAAACATAAAAATATTTAATAATAATTTCGATCTTGTGAATACGTGTTGCTAATTGCGAAAAAATATAATTTTGTTTTTATGTGTACGTGATTTCGCGTGTACGTGATTTTGTGTGTACGTGATAGACAAGTGACATGTCTAATTTCACTATCGTACATCGCGCCGTGTAAACAGCAGACTGTCACTATCATACTATCGTGATATACTTTCGCGAAAGTCCTATCGTACAAAACTATGTGAAAACGAGGCTTTAGATATATGCACTGAAATTTACCTCATATTTCAACCAATTTCACTATCGGAATGTTCACTAGGGTATATTAGTTCTAATCGCAGGTTCTTAACGCTAGTAAATATAACTGATAAGCCCCCCCCCCCTTTACTAGAACCCCAAGCCTTGATTCTTATGTAGTCATTGAACCAAGGGATGTATTCCTTGACAAATAGAAGAAAAAGTTCACTGACAAATGGTCAGAAAGTTATATTGAGCTCTTTATCTACACAACAAAATCAACAAGATAATTCAGGCTTTGGAAGATCAATGATTGACTAAATTTGGGCATTAAAGGAGATCCTGTCCAAGACGCAGTTATGCCAAATTTCTGTTAATTATAAAACTACTATGGATTAACAATAGTGTTGAAATTTGATGGGAGCTCCTTTATTGGTCCTAAAATTCGACATAAGATTCTTCAATTAGTCAAGAGATCGTTCTTTTATCAATTATCTGTAGTATAGATATATTTTTTAAATAGATAAATAAAATAAAATTCAAATGATAAGATCACTTGATTATATGAGTACTCCGGTCGACGTATGAAGATGAAAAGGCGATGTCACTTTGTGCTATGTGACCTCGAATATTTACAGAGTTGTCTTCACAAATAATTTGGAGCGACGTTCTACTACTTCAGATCATTAAACCAACATCTTTAGCAACTGACGCCAGATACAATTAGATATCCTTGGGTTAAACTAATTGAATAAAATAGTACATTGCAGGCTTTGGTGTAAAATACGTGGTCTCCCTGTTCCAAACCCAATGCAATTCTGTATTGGACCTAGAACTCGATTTCATTCGTTAAAATGTTTGTCATTCGAGCGAATATTTGACATAGTGCCTGGTCAAAATTGACAAATATTTGGTGCACGTTTTTGTCAAATTTCACAAAATTTCTGCATTTTGGAACAAATTTGATCGATTAAATAGATTCGAAAGCAACCGTGTTAATAAATTCAATTAATAAATGAGAAACATCGATTTTAAGTTAAATAAAGTGAAAGAAATTTCGTTCAAAGCTAAACAACTTAACTTATTGAGTGTCTCGATAGTAATTTCACAACATTACTAAGTGAATATCCTTAAACTTTACGCTCGCCAGTATTGTGTTCAAGAAGACTGATTTTTCTACGAAGCAGGGTACGAGAATATTCATTTTAGCTGAATCTATTCGAAGGTATCCACGAACTACTAGACCATAACTAAGTTTACTAGTGGCTCTTTCCAGCTACTTCGTTCAACAATATCCGGAAAATCGATAGAAAATTTGATTTTAATTAACGTGTTCGACTATTTGCCTATCTTATGCCAATGTATAGTTCGTTACGCGACCGGGGGTAGTTTGTAAGTCGATTCTAGACTTTTATCGACATATAAACTTACATCGTACTAATAACTGAATAAAACCAGTAGGTAAATAGTCGCGATGGTCGCGGATCGATAGTCATTGCTCATTTTGTTCATAGTCCTTGTGACCATACATTTACTAAAATGATGTTCAAATAGCATTTAATAAGCGAGTTATTTTCCCTCAGGCAATTTGATCGATGACTGAAGCCGCGGTTGTTTATATAAAAACACCGAAAATAGAAGTTTTTCGATTCTAGTAATTGTTATTAAGCAGTTCCAAGTCCGGGAATTATCCGCAACACCACTGATTGAATTTATTAGTTAGTTTTGTTTCGAGTTTCGAATCTGAATGCCGAATTCATAATCAATTAGATTCCACCTCATTGTATTATAGTATCAATAATGGTTAGTCGATAATTAATCGGCAAATTTAAACTTGATTTTACTCATTTACTGATAACTTTCGATTTCCATTAGCTATTCATCAAATAAGTTAATTAGCATTTCATTTGCTTGATTGATTAAGTTTTATTGTTCTTGCAATGTAGATACATATACGGCATGTAATTTTAGAAAGCATCAATTGATTAGTATTTATTGCAAGATATTATCAATTATGTTAATGTACAAATTATAACTTGATTTGAGCCTTGGTATAATATTAGCACTCGCTCCAGTTTCAATTCAAACACCTTAAAAGGAATATTAAGCTACCAACTTCATAATTTCTTGAAAGATTTGTGACAAAAAAAATGCGTTTGTGGTTTGAAGACTGCAAACTTCCAAAAATGTTTGACGGAAAAATGCTTAACACTTCATTTTTCTCAAATATCCTCAAAACATTAAAAGAACGGAAATTCTCCCGAAAAATTAATATACTACGTATTTATTATTTTTCTGTTAATAATTACTAAAAACCTTAGTTTTCTTAATACCCGAATACTATTCAAGCTAGTTGCAATCTTTTAAAATTATTTTCCGGTTCGCCATGCAAAACATATTGTTACATGCTACCTTAGCACCACGCATAGCTTGATCTGTTTTCAGTGCTAAAAAAAAAAAAACTTCATAATACCCAACTGGAAAGCCGTGAAAAACATCCGATTGGCCACATTGCAATACCCAATGAGAAAGGCGTGAGAAATTCAAATTAAGAGGAAAAAAAAAACAGATAGTGAGATTTGAGGGCTGCGAACCAAATATTTTTATATTTGTAAATAATATTTAACAGTTGTATTAAGCAAGTCAACGCGCTTGCTATACCTACCTAATAATATGGCACGCCATCACGCGCTCAGCACTATATTTATACCATTACACAACAAATTCGCTCCGTCGTTCCGGATTTTTTTTGGGTTTTTATCGAATTCTCGTAAAGTACGGAAAAACTACTTACCTCTAAAAGGTTTTGTTTCCTGTTTATTATACATATCAATAAAAACATGAACGTAGGCTTACTTACTAACGAGTTTCCTATCTGTTCATTTAAAGATCTTGATAAAATTTATATAACAATTGTTGATGGAAGCACAAATAACCCATACCAATAAACAATAATCTTCGTGATGATTTGACTGGTTTTTACGTTTACAATTTATTCCCTGTTATCGCAACCCTTCCAAATGGCGTCCTACATTTAGAGTAATTTTCATTATTTAGGGCAATAAATGTTTTGTCTGTTACAGAAAAAAAAATTCATTGTATAGCCCTTTCGTAGCGTGAATCATGAATAAGCAAAATATTCTTTTTCGTAAAATAATAGGGTTACCGACATGAAAAATCGAGGACGGTTTTCGTCAAAATTTTTGATACAATTATAGTGATGAATGATGATTGGAGCTACGAGCACTATTGACACGGAAATTATGGTTGAAAATGCGAGAAAACATTGGGAATGTTTTATTTGAGGTTATTTAGTGTCAATTGTAAATAGGTCAAGCAATTGACATAATTTATAAGAAACGGAAATTGTGGCTGGTCACTCTACGAACCACCAATATATAAATATTGCGCATTTAATGCCTTCTGAAAAACGATACAGAAACATAAATTTGGTTTTTATATGACGTAATTCTATATATTTATTTGACACATATGGTTCCATATGATCATATGCAATATTCTTATTCATTCAATCATTCATTTGAGGTCCTAATGATGCCCCGAAGTTTGCCATCTTGAAAAGTGTTCGTTCATTTGTTAAATAGCACATAGCACCTATACCGGGTCTTTTGCCAATATCTCGTTTCCATAGAACTTTAGAGCAAAAGTTGTTTAAGTAGATCAAATTTAACTTCCTATAATTTCAGCTTTTGTTATACTCATATCTCATATGAACTGCAGAGCCTGATATAGAAGTTTTGTGTGCATAATTTCTTTGGTGCAGTTTTATCGTTCTTTTCCCTCAGGAATATCGAATTTGGCTAGTCGTACATGAAAAATTCATATAATGAAATTTATAGAGAATTCAATTGTCTGCAAAACGTTTTTATATTGAAGGCCATACTATAAATGGTTATTGAAAAATATTATTCTAAGCTTTCTCAAACAAATGTAAATATTTTGAAAGAAATTGGATTCAAGCGTTTCGTGAACAAATGGAGATAATGTTGGTGGCACAAACTAAATTCGTGATGTTATTCGATATTATGCTTTACATGTATGTCATCATTAGAGTTTTCATCATTAGAGTTTCGGAGTTTCGCCTTACAAAACACAGTTAAATAAAAAACATTCAATAGAGTTTTATTAATAAATAATCAATGGCGCAACAGCCCAAATCGGGCCTAGGCCTTGAAGTAATGCTAGAGTTACTTCATTGCGAGACCAACGGAACACTAGGAGGTGAAGTGGTCAACTACACGCTCGTCCGTGATTATTACCCCGATTTTAACTAATCAATAATAATAAATATAATAATAATAAAAAAAAAGAGTTTTATTTACAATATTTAAAATTTGTATGGGTAGCTTCTAAAACAAAGAAGTGCCAAATAAAAGGTAAGACATTTTATTCTTTCGATTACCATGTAACAATTAATAGCAATAAAAAATAATAAAATTCGAGTGAAATATTCGGCTGTCTGTATCCTTCAAATATGGACTCTACGGTCCACATTTGAACAGTAATATAGAGAAATGGATGCATAAATTGTAGCTTCTTATGACATCCACCTATAGAGTATTAAATATTATCTCAAAAATAAAGACACATTTCGACGTTGAGTCTTAGGATGAATAAGCAAGTAGGTTCAGTATAGCGAATCCGGAATAAGGCATTTTCAGTCTCATTTTCATGATAATATAAGACAACAACTAGTCTAGAAGATTTTCCAATTAGAGGACGAAGTCACTGAATCGAAAAGACTGAAGATGATGTACATACTCGTATTTTGGGACACTATTAACGCTACCTAAGGACCAGATTCTTTCATTAGCAACTCTACTTACTTACTGAACTAAAAGCCATCGTTCTTAAGAGTTATGAGCTCTAATATAAGATTAATGTATTGTAAAATTTCGTTTGTTGCAATTTTAATCAAATTCATACCTGAAATCGCTTTCTTAATTTTAATTCCATTAAAAAAAGAAATGCAACATCCTCATCTTAAGCTTTTACGACAATTTGCTTTTAAACGTAATTTCAGCCAGGCTCTTAATTATCGGATGACGACTTAATAGGATAGCAGTAATATAAGCATTCCTTTTAAAGATATTCCGTTTTTATTGTAGCGTAAGGTAAAGAAAGATTTAAGTTCAAGTACCGGTTTTTATTTACCGGAGGAAGTACTTCGGTACGTGTGTTAATCCATTCAATTAGTACAGAGATTCAAGAGCTTTCGATATGTAGGCTTAAGGAAGGTTGTAAACTCTGAAAGATTATATTGAAGATAAAATGTGATTGATGATGATTTGTAAGGAAAAATACACATCAAACAAGTACTGGAAGTAAGTAATAACTTATTTATTACCCTTATTTAATGTGATGGGTGTTTTGAACGAGTATTTAAGCAAAATAAATATGTAATGCAATTTGTTCGCTCCCTTAAACGAATGTGTTTGGTTCAATTCACACACAATTGCTCTTAAGGGAATGAAAGGGGAAAAAACTGATTTTTATTTCTCGAAAACTGTTGAGGATAGAAATCAAAGTATGGCTATATTGAGCTAACAGAGAGACATACAAGACAAATAAAATGAAGAATAAGTGTAGCAAGTTACGGGGGTTGGTGTGGTTCTTCATGTCTTAGGAAGAGCTTATGGTATACATACTAGAAAATTTCAACTAAGTACAATTAATTAAAGTAAGAAAAAAGTTCAGATTTCCATTAACGTAAGGAAGTTGAGCGTAATTTCTGAGAAAACGGGTTTTACCAAATTTTCACGAATTTTGACATATCTTTTAGGTATGTCGAGGTATCAAATTAATTTTACTTATGCTGGATCTGTATATAGGCGAATAAAAATTATTTCACTGATTTATCCAAATTCATCAATTAAGTGCGTAAAATTGTTGGATACCTACATTTCTTAGGCCAAATAAGATATAGAATTTTCTTTCACTTCCAAAGGCTTTACATATAATTGAAAAAATGGATTTAAGAATTCGACTTTCAACTTCTAGGGGGTGTGAGGTAGTTGGCCAACTTTTCACGAATTCCGAAAAATCTTTTAGGTCTAACAAGATTTTGAATTCTCTTCTGCTTCGCTTGCTTTATTTGTATTTATTTATTTCAAGATGTTGCGTTATTCAACCCCAAGAAGGGTGTTAAATGTTTGTATACGTTCATACGAATTTTGAAATATCACTTTGGTTTGAGAAGATATCAAATTGTTTTGTACTTTAAGCACCTTTCTAGATGATCGCCTAAAAATATTTTCTATCTAATTGCTATCCTCAATGATTTTGAAAAAAAAATATTAAAAATCTGCCAACAGGCTGGGTAAAACTTTACTTTTTTTGGGAAGAATTTCGGAAAGTTTTTGTGCTGAGATGTGGAAAGCGTAAAGCAAAAGCGTTTTATGCAAAGATATTCTTTACTTACTATCTGACCTAATGAATAACTAGGATCGTATTTTGAACGTTATTTAATACCTTGGATACACAGCTCATATACAAATCATAATACCATCAGACTCACCAGTATATCACCCAATAATCTGCATATAGTAAGTAAACGAGCTGATATATACGTAATATCCAACCTGTTTCCTTGTATATAAATTCGATGATTTCGTCTGATATAGCATTCTTTTAACTGCCATCAGCGCCATCTGTTACTAAAACCAACTGAAATTTTAATGAATGACAGTTGCGGATTTTTACATTCTTCCGTCAGTTAAAATTGTTTCAGCGTGTTTTAATTTGGGTTTTTTTAGAAACAGCTTGATCTTGTAGCCACAGTATAGTAAGCGTACACTATTCGCCTGATTGAATCAAATTTACGTTGTTTTTTGCTAAACTGATCAGGGACTATGAGAAAATTCTTTTTGAAAGCAAAAGGCAAAATCAGGTATGTGATTTGTGTGTGCTGTTTAGGACCACTATTCCGGTTATACATCTTTACAGAACAAGTTAAAGTGGCAGAAGCTGTGGTCGAACCTTCATCTAGATAGCGCTGAATTCCGTTGAGTGAAATATTTTTTTATCTTCTCGTGCTGTGAATGGACTATGGTTCAAAATTGCATTCGACTTAAATTCAGCACACTGAAAGGCAATATATTTTCCTTGTTGTTCAGCTGCTACCACAAAGAGCTCTAAAATTGTTTCCTTAACAAGGAGACGATCTTTTACCAATTTCATTTCCATTAATTCTCATACATATATTAGTATAACCACAAACCGCATAACTTAAACATACTTTGATCGTTTCTTTGTGGATTTATATTAAATCGAAACTGCTATATAAAACAGAAGCAACTCCCGTCTCCCAACTGAAATATTTATCCGTTTATTTCGCAATTTTTTTTTCGGCATTCAGAAGCGCTACGTTGTGCCAACCACGAAATGAATTTAATTCGGCAAACATTCGAAAATAAACGACTCCCTTGGGTCGGGTTTGACGAAAAACGAAATTTTCCTTTTGTTTTCACGAAATCTCTTCCTTTTTTTTACTAACAATTGTCTGTTAAGCGGAAAAGTTTTTGGTGTTTTTTCAGAGGGAGTAAGACACCTCTTTTCAAATTAGATACTCATACCAAAAAGATTTAATACCATTGGGACTTCTGAGGCGTTTCGTCATCAAATCGAAATTATGCCGGAACTCAGAAAAGGAGAAAATTGAATTTAATGGAAGGAAAATCTAAATGAAAGTGAGATAATTTTCTGCAGGCGATAGCCGCGAAAAGTCACTTTTTTTAGTTAAGGGTAAAACGAAGGATGCTAAGGGTATAATAAGACGGAGTGAGTTTAAGTGACACTCGTTTATAATGATTAAGGTCATTTGTTCTATTTTTGGCTATGATTTACACGACTTAAGGACGATGGAATTTTTAGATGAAAACAAGTTTTGCTTTCTTTTTCAGAATTTTGATCAAAAATCCTGAAAAGCAAAGAGAAATAATGAAAAAATTTAGCGAGTGCCAAAAACTCTAAGTGATTAAATTATTAATTTCACTTAAGTGATGCTACAGCCTCATTGTTTCCATAGTGCTGAAAAACCTGGAAAAAACTATTATCCACTTTAAATTTCTTGGAAGATAGGTATTTGCAAAATTCCACACTATGCAACCTTACCCCACGTTTCGTGATTTTGAATTAATATTTTATCACAATCTCTGGGTAATTTCAATATAGGTATATGGAACTAACGGAGGTAGAGCCAGATTGAGACGTTAATTATTAATACGAGTCGAAGGAATTTGGGAGCGTCCTTTGCTTTTAATGTGTAATAATTCGGGTGGTTTAAATAAATGAAATTCATCAATAAAATCTACTTTAAAATACAGCAATGAGGCCTTTAAGAAAAACAAAAAAACAAACAAAAGGAACCTGATCAACGATATGAACCAACCGTAAGAGGACTCGGAACAAATAATAAAATTCCCGGTTTTTCACATAACCCCAGGTGCTGTTTTTCCATTTTCTTTTACCCACGTTGTGACAAATTAAAAGCGTTCTTTCAAAGCTACCTTTATACTCGTATGTAGGTACATACTTGTTCAGCCAGAATTTACAGCTTCACATTAACATCAAGATTACTGCAATTTATCATTACTATCTGATTTGCTCTACCAAACGTAGAATAATTTAAATAAAGATGCAGCTTTAGCCTTGACTGGAAATTCAAAAAACCATAAATCTTCTTACATAGAAATGTATAGTACTAACTAAATTTCTGACTAACGAATGCGGCTAAGTGCCTGGCTTTATGAATAATTCGTCGAGTGCTTGCCTATATTTCGTCATAGACACAGGTAAGTATCAACGATATAAATAGAACTCATCAGTTATTTAAGAAAAGGTAAAAATAGCACCGTATCCAGCCAGATATATTTGTTGAAAATAGAAATGGAAACAAAGTTCAGAATAAATCAATGAATTGTCAATCCACTCTGCAATTCCTATAAAGTGCGAAGGTGAAACTTTCAGTTGATAGCTTCTAGTATATGATACAAAAAGCTGATTGATGTGTCTGTTGCCGTGGACTTGCTAATTTCATTCCTCTACGGTATCAATTAGAATCGTAAGGGAAATTTGATTAGAAACCGTTTCATTAGATGGCTGATGCTGATTTCGGAAATACTGGGTTATTTATAAGATGACCGTGTCCTAATTTTGGCGAAACAGTGCCATTTTGCTCACCAAAGTCTGAATGTTTAGTTGGCTTGTATTTAAAATATGAATATTTTCTAACATCTAGTAGTAGGTACTCTAAAGCCGGCTACATACTTCTCCTGGTTTTCACGTTTTCAAATTTTGCGCGTTTTTCGTTTAATTTCACGAAACACATGAAACTCGCGAGAAAGTCACGAAAAAATCGACTCGAACATTGTTCGTCAATGTCTCGTCAAGCGAAATCCTTTGATGTCGTCAAAAACAGCCTCCATTAGAGAAAACTTACGAATTGCGAAACGCACGAAAAACCTCTATACACTATTCACGAAAAAGACGCGAATGACGCGAAATATGCGAAACGCGATAAGTGTGTAGCCGGCTTTATTATTAAGTTTAGTAGAGCCTTTAGAAACCTTACTGCTTCTCGAACCACGACCTAAGAGGTATTTTGTTCCTTAGCCGGCTTTAAGCTGGAACCTTTTGTAAACGCGATGCGCATTAAACCATGCGATGCGATGACAACTTATTAGAATGCATGTTGGTAACTGGAATCAGATAGACTGGTAGGTTATAATCGCATCGCTTTTCTAGTTTGTTCTCTAATTTCTTCACGTGAATAACGAGATTTCGACACTGACATCGCTCGTAATTAAAATTTTGTACAACAATAGACGACAAAGGAGTAATAAATATTGCAAAATTAATGCCTTTACAATAAAAAAAATGCAGGTTACGAAAAAAAAATGGTTGGCTTTGATAGTATTATTTGACAGTTGCGACAAACAATTCAGCGCGCCCGCTATAACTGGTGTCGCGATATGGCGCGCGTGATGCACGCGTCGCGTGACTTTAGATTATCGCACTATGCATTAAGCAGGGAAGATGAAATTTAGTTTGTGTATATAAATGTGTAGGGAAATATACGCTAAAGGGGGTAGTAGAGCCCAGAACTGCCGAGTTAATAATTTCTATGGAGAATTTAGTGTCATATCATAGGAAAAATCGTCAAATCTACTCAACACGTACACCCAATAGAGGAAAACAAATTTAGGGTAAGTGTGAGCATGAAGACGGGTAAAAGGGAATTTTTTTCCCCAAAAATTAATGACAATGTTCATTGGTCAGAATAGGCATAGCATGTAGCATGTTCTACAAATATAGATATAATTTTTAACAAGGATAGCAAGACACGGACTGTGAAGTATCTTTTCTACTATAGGAAAAACGTATGCTGAACAATCGAAACCTCAATCATTGAAAGTCTCAGAAAGACCAAATCCAAACAGAGAAGAGTTAGCAATTCAAAATTCACGAAATGAGAAAATTCATAAAAAAAATTTTGACCATTACGTGGAATTTGAATTTTAAAATTTTCATAAATGCCCAAAAAACATTTTTTTTTCGTACAAATTCTAGCCAATTTAGTGAAATAAATTTTGCATTTAAATGGATATTCACTAGAAAAATAGTTTGAGCGAAAAATTTCTTCAGGTTTGTAATTGAAGAAAATAGTCGGTGAAAAGGTGGTTCACATATTTTTACGAATTTTGTCATATCTCTTGGGAATTGAGTTAATCTTACTTACAAGAATTTCGCCATGTCTCTTAGGTATAGAGTTAATTTTACTTCCAGGAACTCATCAAATAAAGCCACAAAAAAGGGGAAAAAGGTATTTTCACGAATTCTGACATATCTCTAAAGTGTGATGCGACAACGAATTGATTTCTACTTTCTCAAGCTTTGTATATAATCAACAAATAATTAATATCAGGACTTTTTAATATTCAACCCTAAAGAGGTGTAAAGGGGTTGGCACACAGTTTCACGAATTCCGCAATATATCCTAGGTTTAATTTGGTGTGAATGGATTTTTATATTCTTGTGTTTCTCGTGTAATCGCTTCTGAATAATATTTCGAATTTTTTAATATTCAAGCCATGAAGAGAAGTGGTGAGTTAAATACGTTTTTACGAATTTCGTCATATATCTTAGGTCTGATGAGATATTGAGATTTTTTTTTTTAATTAATTTATCTTGTTTTGAAGCAATTTGCGCTATAATTTGGCTTTTATTTTATCGCGGACTATAAGTCTGTCGGCTCTTCTGTTGTACTTGGACTTTAGTTACTTTCCGAAAAATAATAGATATTGTTGAAATTTTTGTTGAGGGCAAATATTGTTTGTTCGGAGAAGTCAAATAACGATTTAAGAAGTTTGATGATGTTCTGCGAAATACTGAACACGCTGACGTTCGTAATAAGCAAAGGATGGATAAGAACTAAAGTGTACAGAGATTTAAGGAGTGCAATCCTCAAAACAATACCAAAATACGTGACCGGCATCCTCATATATTGGTTGCAAGCACACAGTGCTCTTGAAGTAATTCTGTGTCGGTTCAAATTGCTACTGAGCCTATTGTGGTAAGCTACCTATAGGACAAAAGACTAAAGTCTACCTTCTAGAACAAAGTTTCATTGAAATTATGGAAGTACCATGTCTACTATATAGTGCGTTGCCTTGCATATGGCAAGGATCTAGGACACTATTTCCCTGTATGCCTCACTTAGGAGTTATTACTGAAGGACCTTTCCGTATCTAAACACGTGGCGAATATTGTTCAAACACTGTCTGATAAAATTAAGTTTTCTGAATAGTGATTCAGTTGCATATGACGGCACGACGTGTACATATACTGCGACTATTTCCGCACAAAATACTGAAGCTGATTCCGGAAGTTTAGAGGTTAACTGACAGAACATGTCAATATAAAAAGCCCACCTACAGGTAAAGACTATTGTCCAGAAAAAATATATATTGTAAAAAAAATTGTTGGTGACTTATGCTTCGATTGGAGGTCACACGAGAACTGATGAGGTCAGTATGTGCACTACACAGGATAAAATTTTGTCAACAGTCGGCACAACTTTATTATTTCAAATTTAGATACTATTTTTTAATAATAAGAAATTATGAAAAAAAAAACCGTGTTAGTGCCCTATGCCTCCCCATTAGAGATCACACAAGAACTGATGAGATCTGTACGCGCACTACAGAGGATGAAATTTTTGCCAATAGTCGACACAATTTTATTATTTTTAATTTAAAATTTTTTTATAATAAAGTATTGTGATTGACCTAAAATTTTGAAAAAAAATTGTATACCCTTATATTTTGTATTTCAGGTCCAAGGACCAATAAACTCCAAAATAAAAAAAATCTGTCCGCCGCACCCAAAACCGTTTGAAGGTTTTGTATCTTTTGCGGAAAGAACAAAATTCAGATTTTTATTTCTCGAAAATCGCTAACGGTATAAAAATAAAATTGAAAATTGATGGCTTTATAGAACCACCCGAAAAGCATCCTATGAGAATAAAGCTTTTGATAGGGAGAACAAGAAACGAGAATAATGGGTAGTTTTTGAATGTTAGGAATGGTTTATGCTAGAAAATTGAATCTTAGCACCTTTATGTAGACGATGTAGTACAGAAGCATATATAAGTGAATAAGAAGTTTAGTTACGGAAATCGGGCAAACGTTTTTCGGTTTTATTTTTTTATTTTTACGAATTCTGTCATATCTTTTAGTGGTATTTCAAGGTATTTAATTAATTTTACTTATGCTGTCTTTTTACAAAGAAGCCTAGAAACTGCTTCGATATCCAACCAACCCTAAGGGGAATAAAAAAGTTGTGAACGTTTTCACGAATTCCGGTATATTTGTAAGATCTACTGGGATATCAAAGGCTTGAAATAATATCGGGAAAAAAGCGATTCAAGCCTTTTTTGATATTCAACCTCCTAGGAGGTGTAAGGTACTTATAGTTCGAATATTCACGAAATTCGAGAAGGTTTTTAGGTCTAATTCGATTTTATTTATATGGGTCTTACATACTTTGATCTAAAAATTAATTTCAGTATTTTACAACATTGGAGCCCTAAGTTCTTAATTTTTAAAGGCATCTCGGATTTAAAGACAAAACATAAAGTAATTGCGCCGAAAAATTTGGTAGATTTCTTAGTAAATCATTTAAGGATAAAAGGTGATGAAGAAGAAAAAAACTAATTTCGTTTAATAATAAGAAATGAACATTCAAAATTTTGTTGTATAATTATACAAAACTCGCTCCTAATTGCCAACTTGAAAAGTTTTAAGATTTCTTACAATGTAGCCTTTATTTCGTAACAATTGTTTGTATATACAAAAACGGCCCCTTAAGGCGTTTCGATTTTGAGTTTGATTAAAATTTCATAATGATTCGCCCCTAAATACAAAAAAAAAACAAATTTCCTTAATTTGTAAGTGGAGGACATCATCGTTGCGTGAATTTAATTTCCAAGTTAATTCTTATAACCTACCCAATGAACATTTTCTACTTTCTGTATTCTTACAGATTGAATTTTTTATTTGGCTTTTAGCTTTGAACAGCAGTTTAAAAAATAAGTTTTCTTAATTAATTAAGACCGTCTGGAGATTTTTTTAGAATAGGGCAATGCTGACTGACCTCATAGGATTAAGACCCCGGTTCTTTCTTCAATACAAGAGTTGGACAACTTTATGTTCAAAACGAAATGTTCGTCACTTACCAAGAACAAAGTTAAGACGCTGCAAATATTTCATGAGTTGTCTTATGCCGACAACTGTAGGCGGCGATACAGCAATAGCTTTCTAAAGAAACTGTGAATAAAAAATGTATTTTCGGAACTTATCATATTCCCTGTAGAACACATTAAACTCACCCTATGCAATAGTCGGTATGTCAAAGGACATTCATCCACCTGAAAAAAATACAGCCGGCCAATAAACCGGTACGATGGATACCTCTTAATAATTCAGAGACAACCAAATGACACCTGTGTATTTTTAGGACAAAGGTTCTACGACCGTTAAATCCAAGTGGCCACTGTCCAGCAATTCTCCCACCCAATTCACTTACCTTTCGCCGTCATCGTTGAACGCAAAGTCACCAAGCAGAAGGTCCCGGAATCGGTAGCGTGGTGCATACGTGGACATCTTAGATGAGCTGTCGGCAGAGGGTCCAGTCACGGTGATGAAAACTTCATCGGGTCCATCGTCACTGGTCCCATCAGGAAATAAGCCATCGACTACCAGGGAACTACCGCCAGCGGCCTTAGACGGCCGTGGCGATCGTAAACGTGCCCACACTTTGTCAACAATTTGACTGCAAAAAACCAACGACCTTCCTTAGAACACTATGAGAACGTCGAACACTACACTCTTTGGCTTCCTGAATCACACCAGCACTTTTTTTTACCGGCACTGCCAATTATTGCACTATTCGAACACCACAAACACACTATGCACTTCCTGGCAAGGATCCAAAACCTTATTGTCGGGATAATGTCAGGTGAAATTTTAACGAAACTATCAATCGAACTGAACTTTCCTCGGCTTCCTGCTTTAAAGTAACGACCGACATTCGAAGGAAACTTCTAATCCACTAGACATCCTGCGATTTAAGGAGTTCAAAATCGCGCGGTAGTTTGACCCCAAGCTTACAGGATTAATTCGCGACCGGATTACGGAAAGGACGAAATTTCCACGAGGAACGCGGAGAAGCAACTACCGCGGAAACATTCACAGTGCCTAATTCAAAAGGATACCGCTACTCAAACAGTGGCTGATACAATTACATGCGCATTGGAAGGGTCATATGTTTGGCGCTTGAATGCCGGCAGTATCACAATAACAAATCGAGGAGAACGAGGCTATTCTCTTAACAAAAGCCGTTCCAGTTTCCATCTTGGAAATCGGATAAGTACTTTGCAGGTATTCTTACGAAGTGCACAACGTAAAGGTTTTTTTTCTAATTAAAGATAGAATAGAGCTGACCTTTGTTAGAAAAAAAATTACAAGAAAAAAGGACCGTCCAATCTGCAGAAGCGTTAATTCCGTCAATTAACCTGTTCCAATAACAAAATGCTTCTTTTCAAAGTCGACACTATTTCGGATCATCCAAACGTAGTAACGGTTACATCGACTACTCCGAAACCAGAATCAAACATTTTCCAATACGGAGACACTTTCAATAACAGAAACCTGCATAAATGCAGTCATTCAGAGGTTATTAAGGCTAGTTTGAATGGCCAATGGAATAACTGCAAGGTATGTTTCAAGCTGACTAGAACGAGAATCGGAATACATGCGAATGATTTGATGAAGATTCGGGCAAACTGGAGGTTCTGCGAAGTTATGCAGGTTGCAGAAATCTGCGTTGTTCTGTTCGAAAATTTGATTTTGGTGACGCATATCATAGGTCCGGATAGTAACACATATTCAAGCCTTGAGTTCAGTAAAGGGTCGATAGCATTTCGAGTAAACCAAAGCAAGACATCTCCCAGTAGGTTCTACTGAACGAGAATCCGCAAGACGGAGTGGTCGACCAAGAAAAGTGTGAACTTAGCAATCGAGATCTTGACAAGCTGTGTTCGACTCAACCATGTGGGGGTGGAAGTTCACATACCTAAGATGGAGGTCAGCCGTGGGTAAGAAACGTGTCCAGAAAGGCTAAGATTGCCACGCTGGAGTGGGATCCCAACGGACCCATAAAGCGGTCTAAGTTCTAGTTATCTCTGGTAGGTATGTACCTACCTAACCTAACCAAATCTAAGGTGTTTTTTTAAGGATACCGAACTGGACTTAGGAGGTTAGCCTTTAATACATTGTAGTGTACAGTCTAGTCAGCTTAGGGATGGGCGTTCGGAAATCGGACCGGGTATAGCAGTGTACTAGTTAGTATTGGCTGTTCTATGATCTACCAGAACTGCAATGTTACCTATGGCAAATCAACTACTGTCTAATACCTCTGATGGTTTTTGTAAATCCGATAAGAATATATACAGAACTCATCTGTTCAGTGTTAAATCCTTAGTTGTGATCCTATTAAACATTCCGCACTCTTCACTATTTATATTAATATTTCAAAGCCAATAGCAGCTAAAAATTCTTATAAATAATTTATGTGTTTATTGGGAATTGAACCCACAATATCGCTGAAGCAATGTTTTCAAGACCTACTACACTACCACTGGATTACACTTGTGGGCTAAATTTTGAAACACCACAGCCAAATTCGCTGTTTGGACTTGATCCTGCGGAAGATTCACTGCGTCCAACAGCTCCATAAGAATCATCGCTGCGATCGTCGAGGTGTTGGCCACAAAACGATCGTCATCTCCATCTGGGCTCGCAGCTAAAATTTCTTCTTTTATTTTTAATTAAATCCAAACGATTTGCTGATTTTACTTTATTATTTTTTAATATGAAACTTATCTCGACCTGGAATTTTAAAAAAAAAAATTCACCAGCTTGAAATGTTGTGTTTTTAAGGTTCAGGGCTAGTAAAATCCAAAAAAGAAAAAAAAGTCCGTCTGTACGCCGTAGACCATGTACAAAACCGTTCGCTCAACACCCCTAAAGATGGGTAGAATGGGTAAATCCCTACGAGTGGTATCTTTTGGATCTCCCGGGTCGTGAGAGAGAAGGAGGGGGGAGCGTTTAAGATCGAAAATTTTGGTTTCTTCATCTCAGCAAACCGCTTATGCTAGGAGGCTGAATGTTGGAACTTATGTAGAACTATGATAGTGGATTTGCAACTGACAACCTAAGGATATTTAGAATTTAGAATTTACTTATCTTTCTGGAGTTTTTAATTTCTATATTTTCTATCTCTGGACTGTTCAATTTCTGGATAATATCATTGGAAATTTAAATTTAATTGGCAATAAACAAATTTCAACAACTCCTTCGAGTAACGACTATAAAATTTATGTTAAAAAGTAGATGCCCCCAATGAATTTTTTTAAAATACCTTAAAACAAAACATCGACTGGTTGCACGAAGGACGTAATGCAGGACGTAATTTTCGGGTCAATGTGGTATTTGAAGCCTGGCCCTGAACTCGAGAATGGACGAGAACTGTGACCTTTTCAAACTACAGTAGAACTTGCATAAGTGACCACCTTCATATGTTGACCACTTGACTAAAGTGGCCATTTTCTTATAGTCCCGATGTAAATCACCGATCTTCCATACACTTTTCGTTTCGTATTGTGACCATTTCGATATTGTGACCATTGACCACTTTTTAGCCAATACTTACATATCGCATACATGTGGAGTGCATCATATAATGTGACCATAAAATACTACGTCATATACTAATTCAGACACAAATGTTGCAAAATGCAAAATGAGGCTGAAATAAATGAAGTACGAACCTTAGTATCGAGATTATGTTCTGGATAAATTCGTAAAAAATACACTTTTTATATTGGTAATGTTGATTTAGATTACATATGTACATTAAACTGTACTAAATTATTTTTATAATCTGACCAATCGAATAAAGTGACCAATTTTTTACAGTCCCTTGGGTGGTCACTATATAGAGGTTCTGCTGTATCTTCAAGAGAATATTAAGGGGAAAAAATTATACTCTCCTTAGTAAAACTAAAATAACGTCCCTGCATACAAATCCTTGTAAATTTAGTGAAATTTATTTTCCAGCGATTAAACGCGAAAAGATTTATTCACAGATCTAAGTTAAATCAATCTCTATCTCATTATTTAATTAGCTTCAAATATAATTTGATTAGAACTCTAAGTTCTATTTTTCCATTTTGATCTTTAAGGTATTTTACACAGGGAGGATAAACTCCCATTAATATTTTTTTTATATGCGACTCCAACTTATCTAAAACACTTTGATCCTAATCCCATCAAGTACCCAATTACTTACTCACCACCATCACCACAAAAACTTATTTATTTATTTATTTTTTTCAAAAATACCCACATATGTTACCAACATTAGATAAATCTTTAATGAATGGGAAAATCTTCATGTGAAGGCGTAGACTTTATATGAATGGTATTCCACCTTTTTGTTAATGTAAGAACCTACGTGACAATATGATTGAAGGAAATACCATCAAGTGACTTACAAACGACTAAAAGGGCTTAAAATATGATGAAAAAGGTCACTACAGAAATAGAAATTTGTTATGATTTTTCACCGCTACTGGGAATGATAGTAAGTGGTGTGGCCACGTTAAATATTTAAAAGAAAATGGGATTTTCATCTAAGTAGATTTTTTTCTCTGTGATTAAAATTTTATAAGGGGGTGAAAAACTTTAGATTACGATATCTCAAGAACCAATTGCTCTAGAAAGATAAAATTCGGTTTGAGTACTAAGGTTGACAAATAAAGATTTCTGAATGTAAAATTTTGTAAGGGGGTGGTGAAACATGGAAGTGGGGGATCCGGATCCAAAAAAGGATCCAGATCCAAAAAAGGATCCGGATCCAAAAAAGGATCCAGATCCAAAAAAGGATTCGGATCCAAAAAAGGATCCAGATCCAAAAAAGGATCCGGATCCAAAAAAGGATCCGGATCCAAAAAAGGATCCGGATCCAAAAAAGGATCCGGATCCAAAAAAGGATCCAGATCCAAAAAAGGATCCGGATCCAAAAAAGGATCCGGATCCAAAAAAGGATCCGGATCCAAAAAAGGATCCGGATCCAAAAAAGGATCCAAATCCAAAAAAGGATCCGGATCCAAAAAAGCATCCGGATCCAAAAAAGGATCCGGATCCAAAAAAGATCCAAAAAAGGATCCGGATCCAAAAAAGGATCCAGATCCAAAAAAGGATCCGGATCCCAAAAAGGATCCGGATCCAAAAAAGGATCCGGATCCTGATCCAGATCCAAAAAAGGATCCAGATCCAAAAAAGGATCCAGATCCAAAAAAGGATCCAAATCCAAAAAAGGATCCGGATCCAAAAAAGGATCCGGATCCAAAAAAGGATCCAGATCCAAAAAAGGATCCGGATTCAAAAAAGGATCCAGATCCAAAAAAGGATCCGGATCCAAAAAAGGATCCAGATCCAAAAAAGGATCTGGATCCAAAAAAGGATCCGGATCCAAAAAAGGATCCAGATCTAAAAAAGGATCCGGATCCAAAAAAGGATCCAAATCCAAATCCAAAAAAGGAAAAAGAAAATTTTCAAAACATCACTTTTTATATCTCAAGAACAGTATTTGATAGATGCTCAAATTTCTTACCAGAAGTAGGTCCAATAGAACCCCAAAAATTGGGGATGTGGGTGTAGAGGGTGTGGATGGGGGAGGGTGAAAGGGAAAAGATTCCGATGCTTATATCTTAAGAACCTATAATGATATAAAGCTGAAACTTGGTATTAAGATACAGCTATAGTAGTGGCATGTTGGAAAAATATAATTTTTTTTAGGGGTAGCATGGTACGGGGGTGTGGGCTTTTTTTTCCTAGCTATAGAACGGCTTATGCTTAGGTGAAACTCGATGTGTATATGTAATTAAAATAGAAAAGTAAATTCGAATTCAAATTCAAATTCATATTTATTTCCAATAATTTAAATTTCTCTTAAACGTTAACATTTCTTTAAGTGGTCAGGCTGTCGCCTCTTCAACTATTGGTTACATTGGTTTAGCATGTGCTAGTAAAAAAGTTCTTGGTATTAATTTTTTAGGAAAATGGAAAGTGAATATTAGTATTAAAGTAATTTTGATTAAAAAAAAATTCGAATATCCATTGGCGTTCGGAAGGGGGACAAAAAAAAATTATCAATGGAAATAAAATGCACATATTTTCACGTTTTTCGTCATATCTTCTAGGTCTTCCCAAATATCGAACTCATTTTTGTTCTAGGGATTCTTCATATAAATATCTAGAAGGCCTTTTTAAAATTTTTTGAAATTCGACCCCTAAGGGGATGTAAAATGGTTGTATATTTTTTCATGAATTTTGCCATATCTCTCAGATCTGTAGCTCAGTTCTGTAACTTATGAATGAAAAATTTCTCACCAAAAAGTCAAAATCAGGACGAATTAATGCAGTCTTCTCTCTGTATTCTCACCAAATGAGAAATGAAAGATTGCCAAATGCGTAGTCAAGTACGGTGCTTCCTCATTTGGTGAGAATACAGAGAGAAAACTGCATCAATTCATCCTCATTTTGACTTCTTGGTGAGAAATTTCTCATTCATAAGTTACAGAACTGAGCTACTGATCAGATTTTCACTTCCACTGGCTTGTTAAATAATCACCTATTTGTAAGTGCTATCCTTCTGCAGCCCCTAGACCGCAAATGACCCAATTATGCAATGCATACGTTATTCTAACCGCTTCCCGACCTTTTTGTTAGGTTTTCAGTAACATTATACATTCCAAACTTCTGCCGGAAAAATATTAAATTTTTTAAAATATTTTTATTTGTTTATCTCTTCGCTTTGAACTGAAAAGCTAATATTTACACGTCTGTGAAATCGCAGCCAGAATTTCCGACATGTATCCAAAAACGTAGTTTAAGGTCCAGTCCTAACGTGAGATAAGGTTTGATACCTTAGATTGCATTCCAAGAAAGAAACCTTTCTGGAGCTAAAAGAATTTCCCAACGAAAACTTGAAGCCTGTAGATATTTTTCTCAATTTTGTGGCAATTAAATGGGAAATTGAAGCATTTTTAAAAAACAATGTTTATCCTGTAACACTACTTGTGTAATGGTAAATGTTTAAACAAACAACGAACCAAATAATTAGACTAAATGGAAACAATAATACGCAGCTATTATGAACCCCTAATGGTTTTCAATCGACTGTAATCGATATTTACATCAATAAATCCATCAACAAATATCTCATCATCTGCAAACAACTTCCTCAAGAATTTGTAAAAAACCAAAAAATTCCAATCTTGTTATTTATGACCGGAAAAGCACCCCCATCTTCTTCGTATTTTGTATCTTCTAGTCAATCTTGAAAAATCTTTTCACACCGCTTCAAGTAATAAATCTTGAAATTTCTTTCCAATCAAAGAATTTTTTGTACACAAACGCTAAGTCAACAAAACGCGCCCGATATGTTCCTGTAATATCACTTTTGTAAATACTACGGGGGTAGTTTCTCTATCGATTTATTACCTTATACAATTACAACAAACTGGGTTAGGGGTTGAAAGGTACCGATGTTGTCCTTCGGTCAAGATAAGTGCATAAGGTCAAGTTAATACGCGCTAAATTGTCTTTCAAAATAGCACGAAAGCATCGATTGTGTTTCACAGGCTTTCTTTCGAAGTTTATATCTGGCACTAATTAAGGACTTTCATTAACTTATTCCAAGGCCAAAAAAGTAATGAAGTTCTTTAGGATAGTTCAGGTATTTTATTTTGTTTTTTTTTTTAATTAAATAGACACATTGAGGTGTTTCGAAGAAAATAAGATCGAACGAACTATGTCAGTCATATCACAAATTAAATCCTTACATTAATTAGTCGCTTGGTGGTTGAGCGATAGGCTAAGAGTCTATTTCCGGAAAATCAACAACGTTGCGGAGCTTCGATACAAAAACGCCCAGACCGACAGAAGGGAGATCTGCAATGACTAAAATCTGATTGAAGAATCATCCGCTAAAAGTTTTCGCACCATAGTAAATAAAATCAAGTATCGTCCGATCAATTTCTTGCATCATTTGTTCACAAAAGATATATAATAATATAAAATAATTAAATATTATCAATAAATTACAATAAATTTAAATCCACGACGAACTATCTTCAATGCAGGACTTTGTTGTTTCGTATATATACCAAACAATGAGATTTGCAATAAACGATGAATAATAGTACGCAGTACATCTAAAAGAAATTTTAATTAATTTAATTATTAGAAAATAAAGAAAGTTTAAAGCAACATACCCTTTAAAAAATGCGGTTAAACCCTCTTTGCTTGACGTTCTTATTACGCATTCAAGTAAGGTCTTGTACTCTCCAATTTCGGAATTAATGTAACGATTTTTAATGACATCAATTGGATTTGTAACTACGACTGTAATAAGAGCTGTAAAATACAAAACTAGCTTAATTAACATTAATTTAAACTAAAGATTAAAACAACAAAATTTTTGAAAATTCTTTCAATAAGGGTATGCCAGCAGCTATCCTTTTTTGATCAATTTTCCGGAGGTCATAAATATGACTGAGTGTAAGTAAGCATTTTTTAAAACCGTGCTTCCTTTCCCAAAATGTTAAATATTAAAAGCCTGGCATCCTAGAAAAATAAAATTGCTGATAGGGTAGCAAGGTATAGGGGTGGGAAGTGAGCATTATCTATCACAGAAACAGCTTATGCTAGAAAGTTGAAACTTAGTGCCTATATGTAAAGTAGAAGTAAAAAACAAGTTCAGTTCACAGAGTTGGAGCAAAAACAAATTGTTTCTTCCTCATTTTCACGAATTTTGTTCTATCTTTTAGGCATGTGAAGTTAACAAATTAATTTAACTTTAACTCCTAGAAATCTTCTTCATATTTTCTCGAAATCTAACCGAATATGGTGTAAAGTGGTTGTGTACATTTGTACAAATTCCAATACATTTCTTATATCTAATTGAATATCGAATTCACTTTCACTTCTAAAGGGTTTAAATATAATCAAGAAAAAAACCGATTTAGGCATTTTTCGAACTTAAATCCCTTTAAGGTTTAAGGTATATTGTTCAAGTTTTCACGAATTCCGTCAAAGGTTTACTGCGATCGCTTTAACTTTTGTGGGATTTATAAATAAAAATCCAAAAATGGATTTTAGAATTTGGGAGGGAACGGTTCACAGGTGTAGATTTCCATTCGACCCAAGCAGAAAACTGTTGTATGTTTATGTAAAGGGTTTTCCAATAAGGACTTGACAACTTTGAATTCAATTTGTGAACGCACCCTTTCACTAATCATCAAACTGTTACTGTCAATTTATTCAGTAAACTTAACATTTTTATAATGGTAAAGTAAACGAAGGAACTACGTCTGCAAATTAAATTATATTATTTTGAAAAAAAGTTGTCAAGTCCTTATTGGAAAACCCTTTATTAGATTAAATAAAATTGATTTCCGAAATTGTCCATTATTACGCGGTTAAACTTCTTTCTTTGAGCATTGTATGTGTTTTGTGTTTTTTCGTATATCAGAAACGGGTCCTGCTAAAAAGATGAAACTTGGTACGTATGTACATATATGTATGCTACATGAACTGAAAAAGTAATTTAAGCAAAAAATTTATATTTTAATCGATGTGCGGAGGTGGGCAGACAATTTTACGAGAAATGGAGTAGTACTCACTTTCACGAATTTTGTCATATCTTTTAGGTCTGTAGAGGTATCGATTTAATTTTACTTCTGCTAGCTCTTAATAAATATAAGCACAAAACTGCTGACTGAAATGACTCTGTAGGGAATAATTCGATCAACAATTTAAAAAAAGCTCGATACTACCAGCGAAAAATTTGATCAAAAATTTCAAAAAAAAGTTCGATACTAACTGGACAAAGCTGTTGCAACTACGTGGCTCGCCAAATTACTTCGACTTGGATAATTTTCCTGCATATAATTGTGAATAAATTCCCGAGCAATAGTATCTGAAGTGTGAGCGGCTACTGTTCGTAGTAAATTTGCTGACAAGCCCCGAAATAGTCCTGTAATACCCTCGCTTTTATAAATTGAAAAATAAATTTTGCGGCTTGAACTAAACCTGAAGGTTAAAAATTCGTCAACACCTAGGAAGATTGAGAAGAAGATTGGGATTAAGTTCAAAAATACTTCTTATAAATTCCCGCTTGATGGCGAATATTGGCTATTACAACTGGTTGCCCGACAAAAATAGCCACCACAGCTGTAGTTGAACTGGCCACTACTTTGAGTCTTGTATCGTTTTCAGGATCTTCAACACCGAACAGCCTTGCGAAAAAGTCCTTAACCGGATGATAGAGACTGATCCGAATTCCGTGATAAATTAAATGCCTTTGATATCCAATCGTTAGTCCATTGTATAGATTTCTGTTCGATCAGATTTAATCAATTAAAATTTTCGCTATGTTCGCAGAATATTTACCCGAAACCTTCTTTATTTGCGATGTCCTTAAGAGCGTGTCCTGTCGAAAAGAATTTCTGCGATCGAACTTTTCCGTGGACATCCTCACCTTGCATCTGTAGACGAATTTTTGCTGTTTTAAACGGATAGACCAAAGTTTCAGTTAAACAGGTCGCCCAAGCCGCAGAAATGAATTCTTTGAGGAACTCATCTCTAGACGGGCTGTACATTATTTTTTGAGGGCGCAATTTTTTTTAGTAGAGTGTCAAAAATTTTATTGTGATTTTCAGTTTACTGGGGTTTAATGGATTTTTGATGGAAATCATTACAATATAGCCGCGTTTACACAGTGATAGTTTTTTCGATAGTTGCTATCATGATAATTACTATCGTCATAACTTTCACTATGTAAACATCTCGATAGTTACTTTCGCGCTGTCATGATAGCACTATCGCACTATCATGCTTGACGAGATAGTTGATAGAACTATCGAGATAATTTTATCTTGACGTTGACATTTGATGTTAAAAAAATAATTTCAAAACATAAAAATATTTAATAATTTCGATATTGTGAATGGTGTTGCTAATTGCAAAAAAAAAATATTTTGATTTTGTGACATATTTAATTCCACTGTCACACTAACACGCTATGTAAACAGCAGACTATCACACTATCACACTATCGTGCTATACTTTCGCGAAAGTACTATCGTACAAAACTATCGCCGTGAAAACGGGGCTATAATATAGGTGCATGAGGATTGGCAAACTAGAAATGCTGCCCCATTTTTAATAATTAGCTGGCGAACGTTTGCCAACTAGTGAGTCTTCACTACGTGGCGATTTGAAACTGCAATATAACTAAACTTGTAATGCTAGGATGTATTTTGATCTTCATCATGACTACAACATCCGAATGACGAATACCACTCCAGAAATGTTTTCCGATTTTGAAAAATTAACTGGCAAACATTTGCCAGGTAGTGAGTCTTGGGTAAACGATGGTGCGAAACTAGAATTAAGCCTTTACGCTTTCAATAAAATAAACATTTTCACAACACGTTATTCGAGAAATGCTATTTGATTTACGTTTATATACAGAAAATATATATAAGGATATTTTGTAGGTATTGTACAAAAATACTCATAGCTGTGTTGTTTTCTGGGTTCATACATTGGGTACAATTTCATTGTAAAGATTCATGCTTTATAATGTTGAGTATAGAGGGACGAAGCTTTTTCACTGGTACACATTTCCCTACTGCCATTTCTCATCAGGGTACTACATTGTCTGCAGGCAGCGCGATATTCGCGAAGTCCTCCGAAAAATTTATGATACAAAGCAGAGCCGTTAAGGATTCACGGAAAGAAAATATATTCTGTCATACATTTCACGTTAACACACTGGCATAAATCCAAAAATAGCAACAATTTAAATAATAATGCAAAATCGATTCTGAACTTCATGGCTACAGAATTGACGACGACCATATAGTCCGTTCCGTTTGAATAATCCTGTAACTTTACACATTTAAAATGCAAATAGTGAAAAGTGGATTTTTCTGAGGCCGTTTCGTGTGCATTTTCAATTTACCACCGATTACATAAAAGTGAAAAGGATATTAAACTACGGGGGAGAAAAAGTCAACCTCGGGGCACACATTAGCAACTTCCTCCTAGAGTGACCATAAAGTTTCTATACTTGATAAAAGCAGGACAAATTGAATTTAGTCGTTGACGAACTCTAAAAAGTTTTATCGGAAATTCCTGCTTACATGTACGACAAGTCAACGAAATAAGTCTGAAAATCGTTAGATGTTCTGGTTCTTTGTGGAAAGCTGAAAATACAACTGTGTGGATTCGCCTTGGAAAATGGGCCCAATTTTCTGTGAACCAAAAAATACTGAACCAAGTATTCGAAACTTTCTTGTTAATAGTCTGAACTATATGGCGAACGTCGCCACAAACTAGTTCCATTTTTCTGACCATATGTAGTTAAAGTGTTCCGCGAAAATTAACTAAATTTACAAAAACTACAAAACTAGTACCTACACTCCAACAAATCGTGAAATTGGTTTTTAGGTCATCACGTCAACCATCTCATATCTAATATTTCATCAGAACTTAGGGATGGCGAAAATTGTGAAAACATTTGCAAACCCTTGCGGGTTGAATATTCAAAAATTAAGAAATGGGTTGGTTGTTATACCTATAAAGAGTCTGTGAAAGTAAAGAGCGATCTAACATCTCATCAAACCTAAGTAATATGTCGAAGCTTTGAACAGTATACAACCACCTTACACCCCTAAGAATGAAATATCTGAAAATACTGAAATTAACTTTTTGCGCCTATATAGGAAACCTTAGGAAGTAACACTGAATTCGATACATCATCAGATTTTAGCAATATGTTGGAATCTGTGCAAACATATGCAACCTACTTAAACCCACTTGGGGTTTGAATACTCAAAAATCTCAAAAGGAGTTAATTGATAAAAATGAAAACAGAATGAGAAAGTAGAAACCAATTCAATTTCTTATCACTTTTAAAAAAAATAAAGGAATTTGTAAAAACGTGTTCAACCCTTTCATATCCTCTTAGGGGCTGAAAAAGGAAAAAACTTAAAAAGTTTTAGGCAATTATTACGCAAGCCGTTTAAATCTCAAAAGGAGTTAATTGATAAAAATGAAAACAGAATGAGAAAGTAGAAACCAATTCAATTTCTTATCACTTTTAAAAATAATAAAGGAATTTGTAAAAACGTGTTCAACCCTTTCATATCCTCTTAGGGGCTGAAAAAGGTAAAAACTTAAAAAGTTTTAGGCAATTATTACGCAAGCCCGTGAAAGAAAAGATATTCGATATCGTAAAAAAGTATACAAAAATCAAAAATTTCTGAAAACACATTCTAGGTATATATGTACATATATATGAAGAATCCGTAGAACAAAAATTAATTCAATATTTCGGAAGACCTACTAGATATGACGAAAATCGTGAAAATAAATGCATTACATTTTCGCTGATCATTTTTTTCGCCCCCTTCCAAAACCCCAATGGATATTTGAAAAAAAAAATTTATTTAAACTACTTTTCTAGTTAATTTACATACACATAACGAGTTTCAACTTTGTACCATAAGCCGTTCTATAGATAGGGAAAACTCCCCCCACCGTGGTTCCTTATTACCCCTATAAACAATTATATTTTTCCAACATGCCGCTACTATAGCTCTATTGGACACCAAGTTTCAGCTTTATATCGTTCTCGAGATATAAAAATCAGAACCTTTTCCTTTTCACCGTACCCCACCCACACCCTTTACATACACACACTCAAAATTGTTTTAGTTAGGAATCTATTAGGGCCATATCTCACCGGGATTTCACGTTACGTTGCCAGCAGCGTGGCCACACAGAATGTATGACGCGGCCACGTCGCCAACCATTGGCCAAGTTAGATACCCGTCATGGAATATCATACATTCTGTGTGGCCACGTTGGCTGGCGACGACGTAGCCTGGCATCCTGGTGAGATATGGTCCTTAGGGCCTTCTAATCATTTATCTTACACTCTTTTTGAGATATAAGACTTGATGTTTTAGAAAAATGCATATCCCCTCCACTTGATGCTTCACCTCCCCCTTCAAAAACCAGCCAACTTAATTTGTTAACCTTTATAAACAACCCGAATTTTATTTGTCTAATACAATTGGTTCGTGAGAATATTATAATCAAAAATTTTTCACCCCCACCCCCGTACGCCACTGCTTCCACTTAAGAATTTGTTTCCGATCCTAGTTTACATACAGATACTCATTAAGTTTTAGTTTTGTGACATTAACCGTGTAGGATATATGGATTTTAGAGTGTGACGATCTCAGTTTTTTTGCGTTTCAGACGCTCTATTCCCCCCCCCCCCCCTGCCACACCCAAGATCTAGAAGAAACCAAAATGTTCCGTCTAAAACGCTTAACCTCCCTCCCACCTTAGACCCCAACCCTTCAAAATGTGGTCAATTCAATGGGTCTACCCAGTCTATTCATAGAAAAAATTTCAATTTAATAGCTCAAAGGGTTTGGAAGCTACGTGTCTTCTAACGGTTTTGGGTACTGCGGTCGACGTACGGCGGACAGACGGACTGATTTTTTTTTTTTGCTTTTTTCAAAACCACTAGTCACGAAACGTGAAAAAATTTTAAAAATCGATAACAATAATAAAGTAAAATCAGTCCGTCTGTCCCCAGATATGCAAATGTGTTTGAGGCTTGTTTGTTTGTCTCAAACCATTTGAGCTATTAAATTTAAATTTTTTAATAAATTAGGGTGATCCTCTTTAAGGAGTTACCTTTCGAGTGTATGAGTGTAAGGAGAAGGTGGAAGCATTTATTTGTTGTAAAAGAAGAACTACCTTTCCAAAAAAAACTCATTAACTCGAAACAACCGAATTTGCATTTCAATTGTGACCGCATCCGGTACTACCCAAAGGACATATAATTCATGTGTGAAGTGTGGCTGTGGCGTAAGTATTCTATCGCACCCCCCACTCTTTTAACCACTTTCCGAATATTTGACTCCAAAAATAATTATGTTTCACCCAGGCTGTTGGAGATAATTTCATTCCATTTAGAAGGGACTTTAGCTACGACTTTATTTCCCCAGAAAACTGTACCTATTATCTTTTTTTGAGGAAGTTAGTGTTAAAAAAAGCGGCGGTTAGTACTATTCCGCGTTTTTAATTATTTAAATTCAAATTCAAATTTCCTTTATTTCTAATAATGTAAATTTCTCTTAAATGTTAACATTGCTTTAAGGGGTAAGGCGGTCGCCTCTTCAACTATTGGTTATATTAGTTTAGCAAGTGCTAATAAATTTTAAAAATTTATATTTCCGCTTTCTAAACCGAATTCAGCACTTTGCGGAATAAGACTTCAATTTCTATATACTAGAATCTCACTCCACGTAAATGTCAAATATTTTGTTGACGTTTCAAACAGCGATTTGTCAAAGTCAACATCAGCAGGAAAGTGATAAATAGACTTCAAGCCCGTCCGGAAAAATGAAGAACCCCGTTGGCTCCTCGGGCGATGCCATTCAAAAGCGATTAAATAAAATCCTTGAAACTCGCCTCGACACAGACAAGGTACATTTTGCCACGAATTTTCACTTTCTACAAAATTCTACCACAAAAACTGTTCTAGGACACTCTCGAAGCGCTGACCGACTTGTCGACCTTTTTCTCGGACAATACGCTACAAACACGTCGAAATCTTCGCAGTCACATCGAAAAGCGAAGCGTTACAATCAACGAAAGCTTTCTGGAAGCATTTCGCGATGTTAAACTCTCGCTAGATTCGATTTGTGACGAAATCGATGGCATGGCCAAGTCCGTTAATTCGATGAAGGAAAACTTGCGGAGTTCGCAAGCGCTCACGCACGACCTTATCCAACAGACGAACTCGCTTCAATCCGAAAGTAATAAGTTGCAAATTCATCAGGAAATAGCCGGTGCGTTTCTTGGACGTTTTCAGCTGACGATTGCCGAACATCAGACTTTGTACGGCACGACCAAAGATGCTCCGATTACGGCTGATTTTTTTACGGTTTTGGATCGCGTACAGTCGATTCATTCGGATTGTCGCATTTTAATGCAGAGCGGCTATCAGACAGCCGCTCTGGATATTATGGAGGAGATGACACTGCATCAGGAAGGAGCGCTCGAACGCTTGTATCGGTGGACGCAGAGTCATTGCCGCAGTGTCGACTCGCATGATATTGGCGGGCTCGTTGTACAGGCGATGAGCCGTCTTCAAGACCGACCAGTTCTTTTTAAGTAAGTTATTTGTTGTTTTTTGATGCATGTGCAGTTTGGTTGTCAATCCTAGCATTAGAACGTGAGGTCTGAAACACGAAATTCGATGTCCCTAGCCATTTTTAACCCAAAGGATGTATGGTTCTTGGATTCAGTCAGTATAAAACCCATCTTCGTCAAACAAAATATGGTCCTTACCGACGTAGAACCTTTTCTACGTCGCTAATTTTTAGTACTGCACAGAGAGGGAGAGCTTCTTAACAGCATTGGAGTACTTAGATAAAACAGTACCGCAGAAGCCATTCCCTTTTTTTTTCATTTAATTATTTTGTAGTCCTTAAGTACGGCAACTCCAGGCGACTGTCCAGTTTGCTCATACGTTAAGATGCCGGAACCAGGTTTTGAGCCTTCATTACACCTGTTACTCCAAATTCTTTAGCAGGAGTAGTTTGGCCTGATGCAAGCACCACTAACTCTGTCTGCTTATCAGTAAGCCTAACACTAGGAGCAAGAACCTGATTGCTCTGTGATTTTAGCATCAACTCGGCAGCGATACTTCTGTATTTAATTTTGCTTCGCTTTAAGTATGTTGATAACAACCTGCGCAATATCTAGGAAGATGTGGCCATCTTACAACCGAGCCAAGTCAGACGAACTTCTATACAAGATCGGGGCAGACGTCTCCAGAATCACGGCGATCAGTGCAGTTTACTGGCCAGTAGGGGATCATGCAGCCAAATTGGGCATTCCGTTCAACGTACACTGCCGCAGCAGCCAGGACACTAACGAGCGAGAGTCACTCGTTCATTTCCTTTGCGAATGTCCGGCTTTAGCTTGAGCTCGAGAGCGAGCGCTAGGCAGACCCTTCTACGGGTACCTGATGGAGATCTCGGGGAAGAAAATTGGACTATTCCTGAACAGCACGCTAAATTTTTGGTTTTCTGGCAGGAGTATCTTCCCGTCCAAGATTGGAAATTGGAGCCATCGATTTTTGGGGCGGAAAGCAGCTTATGTGGCACGTAACGGACGTAACCGGTGCTAGCAGTCAGATCCTAACAGTGAATTGTCTGAAAGGTTTCCGTCTAGACTCGGCTCTAAAAAATGTCTGCAAATGTCTCAGACATTGTTCTAAAAAATAATTAAGTTGAGCCCTGATTGTTGTCTGTTTTTTTTTCAATATCGAAACCAACAGATTATCTCAAACTTTGTAGATAAGATTGGTTTGGGAATTGGAATCGGAACGCACGAGAGTGACTCATAATCTTTCGGAGTAACGGACGGCGTGTTCAACCTTCTTATTCTCTTAGTGATTGGAAGACTGCATTGGCGAAACCTCAATGTTGGGTGCCTGGATGAAGCAAATTTCATTGTTTTATTATGTTGTCCCACTCTTGAAGTGAACTTTGCCTCGGGCCAGCAGCTTCCGCTCCAGTGATCCCATTTTTAAAGTACAGTGAACATAGAAGGAGCTCTCTGTGATTATTCAAATCTTCTTCTGTATTCTGCAGCTTCTTCTTCTATGGCGCGTTAGCTTGATCTCTTCGAAGATATTTCTCTGATCAAATTCGGGACATTACGTTCATCCTATCGTCCGTTTTATTTTATTTTGTCAAAGCTCCTAGTGTGCAGTTTATTGTCCTAAGCTTTAAAGAAAGGAACCCATTTTACTTTATTTTTTTGTATTAGAAAATGTTGTTGATCGAATATTTAATTTCAGATACGTGATCGATGAGTACGCGACAGCACGTCGCTCAGTTCTGGTTCGCTCGTTTATCGACGCCCTGACTGTTGGTGGCCCCGGAGGAAATCCCAAACCAATCGAAATGCACGCTCACGACCCGAAACGATACATTGGCGATATGTTTGCTTGGCTTCACCAGGCCATACCAACCGAAAAGGAAAACTTACTCCTTTTGGTAAAGTTGTGCGACAAAAATGGTTTGTATGCTGAAACCTTAATCTTCTGAACAATCTTCGTTGAATGAAATTTTACAGATCTTTCAGAGCAAATTCAAAACGCTTTAGCAAACATTGCCGACGGAGTCTGCCATCCACTAAAAATACGAGTCGAAACTATTCTAAACGCCGAAAAAGATACGATAATTTTGTTTGCATTGTCCAACTTGCTTCGATTTTATCAGAATATCATCAATCATGTAAGGAAGTCCGCTCCACTTGACTTTTAAAATTTTATCAATGATTTCTCCACTACCAGGTTGTCAAGGGCGGAAATCTCGAACATTGTATGACCGATATTCAAAACCACAGCGAACAGGTCTACCTAAATTCCTTGTCGTCACAAGTTCGAAACATTCTCCAACGGCCAACAACACAATCGATGGGCTTGGAACCGCCACAACGCGATTTAATACCACCCCAAAGTGTCGGTAAACTTCTCAACATTCTGAAAGAAATTCTATCAGTTGCCAGTATGGTGGAAGGACGACAATCCGATATAACAAAAATCGTAACGTGCGTTATTGATCCCCTTCTACAGTCCGTCACTGAATCAGCATCGCATCTTCCAACAATCGATATGGCCGTTTACATGCTGAACTGTTTGTATCACATGCAGAGCACGCTGACAATGTTCGAGTACATGGACGAACGAATGGAACGACTACAGGCTCAACAGGACGCACAAATCGATACGCTCACGTCCGAACAAGCTTCGTCGCTGGTGGCCAACTTGAATTTAGGTCCGATCTATACCATTTTGCAAAATAATCAGGCCCGAATCGAAGCGAATTTGTTGAAGATTTTCATGAATAAGATGGATGCATTTCTGGAAATGCCCGATATTTTATTATTGCCACAAATCAATTTATTGCTGAGCAGCACACATCGTTCGACCGTACAGAAACGATCGTTCAATGTTATCGTCGCGATTTACAAGCAAATCTATGAAAGGATACACGATCCGGAAAGTGGATTTGAAAATCCCGAAACAGTTTTTGTTAAAACGCCCGAACAGGTAACCGAATTGTTGTCGGGATAATGTTAAAAATAAATTAGTATTTTGTCCTGATGTATCCTAAAAAAAAGAGGTTTCATTTGTTGGTAAGGCCACCGCACAGGACTCAAAAGCGGAAATTTTATCGGAGCGTTTCTATTGCTGCGCCAACTAAGGAGCATTATTACAATCGTCAGTTAAACTCTAACTGGAACTTTAACTGATAGTTTTCTATGAGAATTTCTCTGTTCAATTTCCAGTTAGAACTGAATATCGTAGAAACTGCACTAATGCCCATTCCTACGATCGTCAGTAACGTTCTAACTGAAACTTTAACTGAAAGATGCTCATACGAAATTAACAGTCAAAGTTCTGGTTAAATTTTAACTGAAGGTCGTAATAACGGCCCTTAGAGAATGAAATATAAAATTCAGTATTCAGTAAATTTGCACCATACACGAATTCAAATAGCGAAGCCACTGATCTGCTTCGCTGCTTGAGGTAGGGAGCCATGCAATAAAAAGACAATCAGAAAGAATCTTGCGTTTTGGGCCTATTGAAGATTAGTCCAAGGCCAGAGAATATACAGAATTATCAATTCGTAGATTCCCCAAAGTTTAGTACAGTTGAAACTTTTCTTGAATTGAATATTGAAAAAAAATCGTCCTCTTGAAAACACCACCACTTGTACGTCTGCAAAAAACACAAAAATCACGAAACCTTTTTATAAAGTGCATAGAAAATTGGAAACCACGCTGCTTTATCAATTTACGTTTACTTCAAAAAAATGTTTATTTCACAAAGTCAATAACTTTCGTTATTCTCCATTTAGAACAAGTTTCATCAAAAATAAGGTATACAAATCTTATACTTAATAATCTGTTAATTGTCCATAAATTTGGCCTATAAATAACTAGACGAAAACAAAGTAAAACAATAATTCGATTCAAAGACATTTTTTTTTTTTCATTCCTAAACATTTAAACTGAAAAACATTCACGTTTACATAAATATCTAACTACGTCATAACTAACAATAGAATTAATAATTTTAAGGTTTTTTTGTAAAGCATTCTCATTATTCTTAGCACATTTTTTTCTTTTGGTTTTGTTTCTTTTTGAATGAAAAATCAGGCTTTGTTACTTTTACGGAAAAAGTTTTGATTGTTCCTTCTTGTAGCGAACTAAAATTTCCCGTTTAAATAAGTCGAATTTTCGTCGGTTCATGTTGTTTTGTTGTTCGCGCCAACTCGGTCGTGATTTCTTTTGCTGTAGGCCCCAATGGCATGTGAAAATTGGCGATAGAACTTGAAATTGATAGCCGGCTACAAACATTTCGTATACCTTAAATGGGGTAATGTTTAAAAGTTGTAACTATTATAGTACGACGATTGATGCATTGCGAAAATACCTGCGAATTTCGTGTAAAGCCGTATCCTACAAAACGTTCGTCATGGGGTGGTGCACTATCTTTTGTTACGTAGAATGGTTCGTATAAAAACTCAAAATTGGTCACAATGTGACTGATGTGAGTGTCTTGATTATTGGCAGGGGTAGGCTCGTCTTGCCACCTGAAATATTTTTTTTAAAAAAAATTATTTGATCATAAAATTAGAATTATGTTGTGTTTTTTTTTTCAATCGCAGTTTTATGGAACTCCAGCGTAATATAAATTCCCTGAACCAGTAATTGAGTAATCTGTAGCCAATTAAAGCTTTTATGAGCGAGGAACAGGATCAACTTTATGTGGAAAATTTTGAGATGATCACACAACATTTCCACAAAGCTACGAAAGCAGCTCGCGACATTTGTGAATTGTTATGAAGTAGATGGTGTAACTCCGAGGACGGCTCAAGATTGATTTTGGTTTTTCAAGTTCGGCACCGAGAGACACCGCAAAGCTGAGAATAAAGCAAGATCTCTATCCTAAGGAGACAATGATTTACATCTGGTGGGAAGGCGAAGGTGTGATCTACTGATAAATGCTGGAGAAGAACAAGGAACGCTATCTTGCCAAACTTCATCGCGTGAAATAGTCAATTCCCCAGAAAAGGGTTGGTCGACATGAAAAAGTCATCCTTCTTCACGACAATGCGCGCCCACACACCGCAAACATCGTCAAGGAGGCTCTAAATCAACTCGAATTCTGCCGCATTCACTATACTCTTCGGACTCTTCTGGTTGAGCTGCCGCTGGCTGGCAACACGAATCCCATCTGGGCTTGGTGAGTGCGATTGATGGTCGAGATTCGAGCGCACTCACAAAGTGCCAACAACAGGAAAAAGTGGTTTTATCAGAAAGATCGCCTTAACAACGTTTGGAATTCTCCGCGAAGTCGTGTAAAAACTCTACACGTGTACGAAAAATCATTCGGCACATTTTCGTCGTCTGTTCGTTCGTTTGTCGCTGTATGCTCCATGCAACGTTTGTCAAATTTCAACTTGCGCTTGAGCCGCAGGACCTGTGAGGGAAGACTCGATCTGGAGAATACGATACAATAGAGAATTGTATGCCATCTTCGACAATTCAGAAGTATCGATCCTTATAAAATTTAAAAAGCTACAATGTGCTGGTCATGTGGAGCGTATGGATGACGGAAGAATCCCCAAACGCACACTAAAGGGAAAAGTCTATGGACAAAGACCAGTTGGAAAACCACGAAAGTGCTGGGAGGACTCTATTGACGCAGACAGCAAATCACTTCTAAGATGTAGAAACTGGAGCACGCGGTCACTGAACCGAGAAGGCTGGAGGCGGCACATCCAGGAGGCCAAGGTCTGATTTGGACTGTAACGCTATCGTTTTATCGGGAATTCGTGCCGAAACTCGTGTGTGAAAACAAGCCCAGCAGCCAGCAGCAGTCGCGGAATCTCAAAGACCTCGCAATAAATTCGGAAAATAGTCCCATTTTAAATTCCTGGAGTAAGCCGACACGAAATTTTTTGTTGTACAGGCCAAGGGTTTATTGTCTGAATTTCGAGCCAGAACCCCACACAACTGCTAGTAGCTAGTCCCGGCCGCCGGTAAGCGTGTCACTTACGCTCAATCTTCAACCACCAATTCGTACGTAGAAGGAATTGGACCCCTCTTTCCTGAGTCTTCCCTTCCCTCAAATATTTTAACTTTTTCAAGTCGACATATATTCAACACCTTGAACCAACGAACTATCATCTTTTTTGCTCAAATATCAAATGAAAGACGTGACCTTAGAAAACGATGAAAACCTCAAAAACTAGCTCACCTACTTCTTCAATACACAACCAGATAAGTTGATACGATAAGTTGGAACAGATCAATAATAGTGATGAAGACTATATTATTGATTAGTTTGTTTTCATAACTATTATTTTATTCAATAACGCGTATATATAAAAAAACGCGGGAACTTATTACACAAGTCACGACCTAATATTAAGCTGGCTAGTCCGCAAGCCCTTACCATGTGTTCGATGGGATTTTGAAGCAGTATTAATACCTCGAAATAGAACTCATCATGCCCAGAAGGCAGCAACAATACCTCGGAAAAGCACTGTTACTTCTTTTACACCCTAGAAGAGAAACGGATCCTCGAAAGAGGACTAACCTATACTCCAAAAGAGGTCATACAGAAATTGAAAAAAGTATGGTAAATGAAATGAACTTAAGTCCGAAAGAGTTAGGACACTATGCAGATCCCAACGCAAGCCAAGTTTATCCAAGTAACTCTCGACCAGGCTTCCTAGTACCCCCCCCCCCCCCCCGATAAAATTTATATCTTAGAGTGCCCATTGAGGCATTCAGAACAGTAGCAGCCTAGATATAGACTAATTTTAGCTTTAGGAGTTTGAAAAACTGTTAGCATTAAGAATTTTCGGCAAATAAAGCCCTTTTTAAAACCTAGGCTTCCTAGTACAATAGTGCGCAATGCAAACAAGGTCTGCAAGGAAGTAATATTACAGTTACTTAAATGGACAAAATTGAACTACTTTTACTCACTTTGAAAAATTCGTAGCGAACTGATTGTATATAAAAACTTTTTCATGAAACGGTCGCGCCAATCCTTTCTTTACCAGCCGAATTAAATCCGTTTTGCTGTTCGGAAATTTGACGCGCAAATCAATTTCATACGTAGGTATCACGTAGGCACATTCTTTTGTACATATCGCATTTCGTAAAAACTTATCCAAATTCTCGGTGAAATTTAAACTGGGTATAATATCTACATCAGTCAAAAATACATTATCACTTTGGCATCCTTTTCGTGCCAAATTTCTCATATGATTTTGTGGATAGCCGTTTTTCAAGCGCCACTTAACCGTCTCAATTGTTCGCAATTTCATCAGTTTTTTCAAAACACCTTCGGGATTTTCACAATCGTATCTTCGTAAATTGTTCCGAGGCCAGCGATTTATCGTTGGTTGTCGTAATTTCGGTACGGTCAAGTGAACGCTAACATTTTCCCGTATCGTGGCAAAGCATCGACGTAAATAAGTCCAGTACAATTGTAAAATGAAGAATTCGTCGTCACCGGCCGCATAAATTGCTACCGAAATGGGTCCGGTCCAATGGTCGGCAACCTGTACCAACGAATAGAGACGCTCAATTGAGCTTTGCGTTGCGAGGCAAACAACATACTGTTCGGTCAGTTCGCTAAATTTCTCACCGACTATTGCGAAATCAAAGTATTTGTACAAGCGCTGATTGTCCCAACGGCCAGCATTGAAGTTGATATCAGCAAAAACGGCTCGTTCTATGATCGCTGAATCATCAGGTAGTTGATATTGTTGATATGCACAAGCTGATGATGTTATTTGTGGTGCCTTGGGCACAACGTAGGCGGCTTCTTTCGGTATTAAACGAATCGCTTCTTCCGGATCGCGACAACCGGGCAGGTGTAATAGTCGTAAAGTCAGGAATACATTGTATATCGTAAGCGTTAAGACGCACACTATGCTTATACACCGCACAGGATGTGCCTGAAAAGAAAATGACAAAAATAAATATTTACTAATCCTTGAGTAGTGCCTGTTTCGAAAACAACCCTTACCATAAATTTTGCTATAATCATAATGTGGTGAAATAACCATTTGATCTATTCGCTATCCAGCTTCCTGGCTTCTAGGTGACCTATCCTCACTTTTAATTATTTTCACGACATATCAAAAAATCCATGTAAATATTTTCTTTCCATCGAGAGATACTTGAAGGGGCTTCTATTGTCTGACAAGGGTACGTCCTGCGCAGAACTCAATATTGTGGATTTAACACGTCTGTCGAAACACTTTGGGGGGAAAAAAAATCAATGAAAGTCTTCTTAATTTGTATGGGAGGGAACTATTTAAAAATTTATATTTACCTGTTTCTGCTGACTTGAAGAGTTCTTCTCAGGTTCTAATTTACACCAGTTCTTGTTGGTTCTGAGGTACTCTGTTCTTGACTTCTTGTCTCCTTTAAAAGTTCTTTAAAAATTCAAAAGGAGGTACTCATTACATTGACCAATTACATGGTAACTCAAACGCATGACCGTAAACGAATTTATTTAAACATTAATAATTTGTATTGAAGTTAGTCGTATACGAGTATACCTTAAGATGATAGCCAAGTCTTTAAAATAAACAAATAATCACAAAGGTCCTAGGCTAGCAACTCTTTACAAAATAAATCAGCTAACAGTCTGCCTGATGCTCTACTATTTTCTAACAAAAATATTGAATTCCACCAACAATAAACTTTTCCCACCTTCATACACTTATGTCCTTTCACTTGTCACACTCCAATTATACGGATACTTATCTATATAGGTATATATTATAGCTACAAAGTTTCAACTTTCTAGACGAAATAGTTTCAATGATTGACACAAGAAAATCCTAAAAAGTTAAGATACACTCGGATTCAGCACTACACCCACACCGTCAGTTTGGATGCAATTCTATTATTTTTCAGGTGTTATAAATAAGGGTGTCATATCGACAAAACTGATTTTTTTCAGGGTATTTTGCTACATACCCTGGCAAACTGTGCAACTCGATCAGTTTCCAGTAAGAAAGCTACTCCTCCTAATATCCAATATCCATGCCTCCCAATATCAAATTCCCCAGCCTCCCAATATCTGGATATTTCTCGAATACTCTTCTTCTCCCTTGAAAAAGTACTTCTGGCAATATTCACACACACCACCGAATATTCGGGAAGCTCTCGACTCAACAAATGCAGTATATAAGAACGTTAGAGCTTGCAGCCGACACAGTTTATACTTCGGTGAGAAGCAAGACGACAATCAGCGAGTTCAACGCGATAGTAAATTGTAAAGCGATTTAGTCAGACCGCAAAATAAAAAAAAATACAGCGTGTGCAGCACCGTGCACATGATAGAAGTGAAACTTCTTGAAAAATAAAGAAAAAGAATAGGAGAGATTTAATGTGAGAGACAGAAAGAGAGAGCATTTCAAAATAAATACAATAATACAAAATTTGCATTTTCTGACTTTTTCAAAGTTATGTAGAAGGGGGTAGGGAGTAGAGAGGAGGGTGGGGGATGGAGAAAGTAGATGAGGGGGGACAATATGTAGGGTGAAGGGTAGAATGATAAGGGTACACAGAGGGAGGGTATACAGTGGGGTGAAGGGTTGAAGTTAGGAGAAAGGGGTGTAAGAAGAAAAGTAAAGGGTGAGAGAGGGGTGAAGGAAATCAGTTGTTTAAAAAGGAATAGGTGAAGAGGGGGAAGAGATAGGAGTAGTATTCCAAATAAATTTCCTGAGTTTTTCAATGTTATGTAGGAGGGAGTAGGGGGTAGAGAGGAGGGTGAGGGGATAGAGAAACTAGATAAGGGGGAACAATATGTAGGGTGAGGGATTGAATGATAAGGGTACACAGAGGGGGGTATACAGTGGGAGGGTGAAGGGTTGAAGTTAGGAGAAAGGGGTGTAAGAAGATAAGTAAGGGGTGAGGGAAATCAGTTACTTAAAAAGGGATAGGTGAAGAGTGGGAAGAGATAGGAGTAGTATTTCAAATTCTATGGGTGTAGTCAGAAGGGAATACCACTCTCTCGCAGTGTCGCTTTTTCGTTTCATCGAGTTTCGTTTCATCGTTTTTTTTTTTTTTTTAAATGCCAACAACACGCGGTGTTCGCAAGCGGTCCACCATCTACGTACTAACCGCGTCCAATGCTGCTTGACTTCGGTGATCGGACGAGAACCGGTAGGTCTCCAGCATGGTATGGTAGCTTTGTCTCTACATAATATCTTTCTTTTCTTTCGTGTAACGAAATGTGCTAAAACGTCACGCGTCCTTGAAATTTCACCGCCGCTAAAGAAGTTTCACTTCAAAACTTTCTGAAATTTAATCTCTAGCATCAATTTTTTACAAGGGAGTCCTTGTTAAAATATCAAGTTTTTAAAAGAAATTAAAATTCAATTTTACCATTACAAGACCAAAACTGGACAAAAGCAAAGTAGGTACAGCTAAAATTGAAAAAATTATTAACTAGGCGCCTATCGCGATCCCTTCAGGTCCTCGTGGGCTATTCAACCATCTCAAAAACATTCCAATTCCCTGCAGAACCTGACCAATTTGCCATACCCTACTGCCCTCAAATCATCGATGCTCTCAAAGAAGAGACTACCCATTAATCTAAAGCGCCTTCTAGCGATCCCTGGGTAATCACACAAAATGTGAGTGATGTCCTCTACAGCATACAGCAGACAGCAGAACCTGCACATATCTGACTCCGCTATCCCTAGTCGCATAGCGTGTTTCCTCAGCATTCAGTGCCTCGTCAGTGCACCGACGAGCAGGCGCAGTCTCCCTCTATCCCAATTTAAAATATTCTAAGGCCCGTTCCTACGATCGTCAGTTAAATTTTAACCAGAACTTTAACTGCAACTTTTGTATGAAAATCTGTCAGTTAAAGTTTCAGTTGGAACTTGTGTTGCACTGTATGACCAAAGAGAGCTTTCTACAAGCTCGCTATACATTTTACGAAAATATATGCAAAAAACTGGGAAAAAAAGCGAACAGTGTTACACAAGCTTAAAGCTCAGCCTCACTAGCTTTATGCGGCGAGCCGCCACTGGACTATAGAGGGGTGTATAGAGAAGGTTCATACAAAATTTCAAGTAAATCGGTTCATTACAGCTTAAGATATCATGTCAACCGTATCGAAAAAAGTGGTTTCAAGAGCCGCCACTGCTATAGTCCCTACCAAATTTATAGCGAAATTTTGTTTATAACTATTTTTAAAAAATTGAAAATCGTGAGAAAAAACGAAAGGAAATGACTTTTTTTTTTAAGCAGCCGCCATTTTGCGATTTTTTTTTTTGTTTTCTTTGCCTGAGGTAGGGACTTTAATGACATCCTTACTAATTAAGAATCTGTTTTCATTTTTTTTTTTCAGATGACCAGGAGAGGCGCAATCGCTTCAACCAGGAGAGGCTGTTTTTTTTTCCACCCCCCACTTTGACCGCTTGTAACTCGCAAAATTATGGGTTTTTTTTTACAAATTTTGTACATAATATTAAAGGATAAAGAAATATGTGGTAGAAAAATGGACAGCAAAAATATCTGTTGATTTTTTGTTATCGCACCTCAAAAAACCCTAAAATTTCGGCTCTTTAGACCAGAAGACTGCCTTAATGCTGCAGAAACTCAATTTTTTGCTTGTGCCACGACTCTATTAGCTTTTGAAATCCCTTTTCATTACTGCTATACAAACTAATTTGTTTCAAACAATTTAGTAAGCATAAATATGCTAATAAAACACAGCTGAACATTTTCTAGTCAAACAAATCACGTCAAGCTATCATGTATCAAAATAAACCGAGTTGCCTAGTCTGAACAAAACTTTTTTAACACGCTGAATTTATCTACTTAAACGCGTTTAAAACGTATAGTCTGTACAGGGTGTTACAGTACAACGTCCCAAGGAGGAAAAACAGGAAATTTTTCCTTTCCAATTAAAGACTCGCCTCAACCGCAATGTACTTGATCCGGTGAGAACCTTGTACATATCTTACATTTTTTTGAATCAATTTAAAACAATAAAAAACTTCTATTAATTATAAATACATTTATTAATTATAATATGTATATATTTCTTTTTTTTTAACACATCATTAAACCGTTCTAGCAAATTACGAAAACACAACAAACTTATCTATAACCATAATTTAATAAATAAAAATTTTCACACTTACATAATACATTTATATATTATAATTTGCAAATACAATAAATTACTCTAAAATATTGTTTTTCTTTTATATTTATTTGTACAACATTAATATATAATATTTTCTTTGTTGTTTTGTTGCAAATTTCGATATTATCAATTCGACAAATTGATTCACAAAAACATTAAATATTCGATTTTTTAACACACCCGTCTTTTTTTATCAAGTTATCAAGTTTCATAAAATACAACCGGCGGGTAGAGTTTAAAATTTAGTTTTTATTTTGCATTAGTTTTTCACCGAGAAAAATTCAAAATTTCTTTAAAGTCATTTATTTATTTAAAACTATGATTAAATGTATGTTGTTTTTTTTTTAAATGCATTTTGTATTTTCGTTTATAGAATAGTTTTTAAAAAAAAACTGCAAACGTGAGTGCAGAAAGGATTCTTGAAGAAATATTTTGTTTTTTTTTTAAATATATTTTCGACAAATAAAAGTCTAGGAAAAATAGTTGCACACACGGAATATTGTACTCGGATATTAATTTATAAAATAGGCAAATTGTTAACAATACAATACACTCTATTTGACTTTTAATATATATATATTTTTTTCAATAGTTTGTAAAAACAATAACAACAAATTACACTCGACAAACGAAAAACATGTGGAATTGAGCATAATATCCCTTTCTTATAAATGTAAACAAACAAAACATAATAAAAATAAACATTTAATTAAAAATAAAACTTAGCTATTTAAAAAGAAAAAATTATCCCCCATTATTTTTAGACTTTACTTAATAGTAAACATTTTTAGAATATTTTTTTTCTTCTTAATTTTATATTTAACAAACTGCGTGTAAAAATTCAGTGTTGATATATTTTTTATGACTAAAATTAGTTTTATATTGGTCCGTTAATTTTATTTTAATATTTTTATTTTCCAGCACAAAATATTTGTGTGAAGTGAATTTAGCACTGCTGTAGAAACTTGTAATTCATGTGGTTAAAACATTCCAGCCGCAATAATTACTTAACTTTTCATATACAATTTTTTTTTTTTTTAACAAAGACAAACATTTTTCTTATACAATTATTTTTTTTTAACAAAGACAAACATTGAAAGGAAAGATCAATATTGTTGGAGTTATTTCATAAATTATTACTTTTTTTTTTGTTCAGTAATAACAAGTAGGTGCGGTGCGTACTTAGTATGTGTACGGATGGATGGCTGCGGGGTTTAACAAATTGCGTTAATTTTCTACGGTTAAAAAAAACAATTCGATGCAACTAATTCCGCATTCTCGACTAATTTTCGTGACTTACCAAGTTAACTTCGAGTGATTTCTAGCTAACAAGATCAGTTAATTGATGTAAAGAACCGTAGAATATGAGATGAGTGCTAACCGCAAGAATATCGTCATGTGTAAATGGAGAGATCAAAAATTCCGAACTGTATGGATTAGACGACGTGAGGTAATAAAATAATCAACTATATGTTACCTATAGGATTTACATAAGGAATGTGAAAATCTTATTAGAATGATTCTGAGTTCAGTGCTCGAAGAAAGTAAATAGGAATCAGATTTAAATTTGGTTTGACCTGTGATTGCTACAGTTCATTCACGAACTTCAAACAAATCAGTGGTTGGGTGATAATTAGTGTGAAGTCACGACTTTGTTGAATTGCTTTTGGTTCTGAATATTTTACAGCTATGATCTCAGAAAAATTAAGAATAAATTGAAAGAATCGATCCTGTGATAGTGAGTTGAAAAATAAAGAAGTTACGAAATACTTTCATTTTAAAATTTAGGTAGGTACTTTGTCCAAACAAGTAAGTTTTTTTTTTTCATTCCTTCGGTCAAGAATTGAGATTAGTTCGGAATTTTCGTGTAAAAAACAAAGTGGCAAGATGGCATACAGGACAAAGCAATATCAGTTGGGCTCTGATAATAATACCGATGATCGAATCCCATCCATATCATGACAGCTTCACCCAAGAACGATACTGGACATAGTACCCCTACATGATGAACGTATTGGTACATTCCTAAGCCTTAAAGAGTTTTGAACTAGAACTGAAGTATGTTTAAGGCAGTACAGTAGGCTTGCGCATTTTAGTTCAGCATAGTGAGCGATTATTTCCGATTCCTGATCCATCGCGAACTAGTCCGTTTTTTTAGTTCATAGTTCATTACTTCAGGGGAGTTCAGTGATGAGTAGTCGTAGTTCGAAGATAGTACATCTACTAGAAGATATGATGAGCAAAATAAAGAAATCAGTAGATCTAGTAGAATATGATCAAAAAAAAAAAAAAATGGTTTGTAGATCTAGTAGAAGATGATAAAAAAAGTTCAGTACATCTAGTGGAAGATGATAAGCAAACAAAAAGATTAGTAGATCTGTAGTGTAGTACGTCGCACAGATTAGTAGGCTTGCGCATTTTAGTTCACTACAATGAACGATCATTTCCGATTATCGATCGCTCGCGAACTAGTTCTTCTTCTTTTAATTCATAGTTCATTACTTCAGCAGAGTTCAGACAGTCGATCTAGTAGAAGATGATGACCAAAAAAAAGGTCAGTTCATTTAGTAGAGCATGATGAACAAAAAAAAGAACATTCAGGATTCAGGATCAGAGTCTCATATCAAAAAAGTCTCAATTAATTCAAAATTCATGCAAAATTGAGACTCTCGATCTACTTTGTGACTTGTGACTCAGTCCTGAATAGGGGGCATAGTATATTGTTTCACAGAGTTTCGAACGGAAATGAAAAACGAACTAGGAGTGAGCTTAAATGCGAACGAACTAGATCGTCCATTTTAGTTATGAGAACGCTCTTCTGAACTCGTTTGTTCGCGAACTACTCAAGCCTACAGTACAGTAACATTTTTATGGTAGATAAATGTGAAATTGCTCTGTGGATTTTCTACTTGGATTCATGGTCAGTAAACTGTTGCTCTTTTTTAGAATATAAATGTTTTAGGGTATAAAAAGAATTTACTTCACCCTGTCACACATTTATACGAAAAATATGAGTTCAGATAAAATTAAGGATCAGTGAAATACATAAACATGAAAATAGAGATCAATATTGTCGCCATGAAGAAGTACAACGATTGTATTAATTTAAAAGAGCGAGTTATTTTCAGTTATACGCTGTTAAAATCACATCACATACGGGTACAGTGGACACGTTTCCCTCCAAAGCAACATCAACCGACTATGAAAGTTTGTTTTGAAGCAAAGAAACTGTTTTGTACTTGGGAGTAAAAAAAACTCATGTCAGGACTCAGATGACTTTGCAAAATGAAGGTATCAGTTCTTCCCATCAAAATGATCCAAGCTTATGCTCAAATTTCTGATATTTTTAGAGTTAGCGCGAAGAGAGAATTGCCTAAAAATTCGTTGGAAATAAAAAGGGCTGACAAATGTTGCCAGAAGAGTGAGTGACTAGAGGTGAATAGGAAACGTGGCCGATGAACTGGTTCGCTGCCACATTAGAAATTGGCATATTTATTGATACCGAGAATCTCAGGTAGACTGAACGAGTAAACAGCTTGTGATCCCTTAAATTGCAATGTAATGATTTGGCCAAAAGTTTGGAGGTCAACCACCGAAGAATTTTGGCCGTGTGAAGGAAGGTATGGAGTGGCGAATAAGATGTAACCATGAGTGGTGTGAACCCTACGCTGAGCCATTAACTTCAACGTTCATCAAACTATGTAAACTGCGGTATGCTGGCCATGTAGAGCGAATGAAAGGTAGAAGAACCTCCAAACGTTCTCTTAAAAGCAAAACGAGTGGTAACAGACAAGTAGACAAACGACGCAAGTAATGGGAAAACTCGATACATTAAGATAGCAGTCCTTTTAAAACTAAGCAACCCGAGGACGCGGTTTTTGAATCGAGTTGATTAGAGGCAACGATTTCCAGCCTTATGGACAACGAATAATTCTCAGTTGTAAATCGTTCACTAGCCAACCAAAAATTCGCCAAAAATCTTCACTGGAATGAACAGTAGAACCTCTTTATAGTGACCACCCAAGGGACTGTGCAAAGCTGGTCAATTTATTCGATTGGTCAAATTATAAAAATAATTTAACAAACCAGTTTCTGATTAACATCGGGATCGTAAAGAAATTGCAACTTTGGTCAAGATAGGAAGGCGGTCACTTCTTCACGGTCTACTGTATATGATTCATTCCATTCACGAAATTTGACACACCAACGAAATTTAAGTCCAGACTACTGGTTCAGCGATAAGTCACTATCGCGGTCCACTAGTGAACAAAAGCATTCTTTAATCATTCAACACAAAGTTTACGATACGAATTAATACCGCGCGGTTTGCAGATTAAAATTATTTTGATACTAATGAGAATGATACTTGAAAATTTCATTTGGACATTAGTTTGTTAAATATTTAAGTGGCTCTTTGGGGAAAAAAAACGATAATAAAAAAAACAAATACAAAAATGGAAAATAAATCAAACTAAAAATTTTGAAAAAACTGAGAACCACTATTATCACAAAACTGCAAATGTACACACCAGAAGCTACAACGCCAGCCAACCAATTATTCAATTTATGATCAAACTCACAAAATACAATCAAATCTTCATTCTTTCGTTTTACAAATTAAGAAAATTATTTTTCTGCTTTCATTTCTATCAATGAAAATTGCGTTGAAAAATGCATACGCAATAACTAAAAAAAAAACTCTAATGCCCGTTCCTACGATCGTCAGTTACGTTCTAACTGGACCTTTAACTGACAGATTTTCATACAAAACATCCAGTTAAAGTTTCGGTTAGAATTTAACTGACGATTGTAATAAAGGCCCTAAGGCCCGTTCCTACGATCGTCAATTACGTTCTAACTGAAACTTTAACTGACAGATGTTCTTACAGTTAAAGTTCCAGTTAGAGTTTAACCGACGATTGTAATATCGGCCCTAAGGCCCGTTTCGACGATCATCAGTTACGTTTTAACTGGATCTTAAACTGACAGATTTTCATACAAAACATCGAGTTAAAGTTCCGGTTAGAGTTTAACCGACGATTGTAAAAACGGCCCTAAGGCCCGTTTCTACGATCATCAGTTACGTTTTAACTGGACCTTAAACTGACAGATTTTCATACAAAACATCCAGTTAAAGTTCCGGTTAGAATTTAACTGACGATCGTAGGAACAGACCTAAATTAAACTATATAACAATTGAAATAATAACGACAATTATTTAATATTTAATTTCGATATCATTGGCATCAGTTTAAAAATACTGCTGCTAAAATTAGCTCACTGCTTAGCGAACTCCAAAAAATCAATTTCTTTTAGTCTTTTTCTTCATAAATATTCAATTTGAACAGGAATCTATTGATAGGTATTTTTCTTTTTTGCGTTATTGTTTTCTTCTTTTAATTTTAAAACTTTGGTGTTTCTTTGGTCATTTTCTATTTAATTTTTACAAAATGAGATTCCAATTTAAAAAAAAAGAGAAAGGGTTTTTTCTTATTTTCTTCAATTATATTTTCGTCTTTCTTAAATATCACAACTATGATTTTAGGGGGGAGGAATGGGGGTTTTATTTATTTGGTATCAATTAACAGGAACCAATTTTAAAGTGTTTCTTTTTCGTAATGAATTTCTCTTTGATTTTCGACAATAAGAATTTTTTCGTAGTTTCTTGTTGTCGTCGTCTCTTTAAAATATACTTACGATACTTCTTACAGATTTTATCGATAATAAATATTTTCAAATAGTTATGCTTTTGTATGTATTTACTTTGTAAATATTTCAGTAGTTTTTCATTTTCGAATGCATGCAAATTATCAGGTACGATTTCTTCATGATGTAACGAAGAAAAATCTCGTGAATTTTCATCCGATGTTAAACATATTTCATTAAAATTATCTAAATTACTATTACAACTATGATTAGTAGTTGTTTCGTCGTTCTCGTCGTCGTCATCATCATCATCGATAAGCAATTCAATAAAATCACTTTCAATTGAATCGTTCTGTGTACTTAGTAAATTTTCGTTAATATCACATTCAACAAAATATAAATTACTATCTAATTCGTCTAAATTTAGTAATAAAATGTTTTTCTCTTCGTAATAATTATTTAAGGCAAATTCGCAAAGGACACTTAGTTTTGGTACGAATGATTTTCTTTGTTTAGTTTCGATCGCGGCTTTTCTTTCGACTTCGATGTAGGACTTTTTTAGAAACTCTCTACCATTTTCCGAGTTGATTGAACATAGAGAAAGGTGCTTCAAAGTTTTCGGTTGATAAGCGGAATGTTCGTTTTTATTGGAATGTTCTACATTTGTTTCCGTAGTTGGTTCGATCGGCAGAATTTTTGTTTTCGCCTTTTTCGGTAACATACTACGTTCCATTTTGATTTTTTGCCAGACTTTTCGAATACGAATCATTCGTTTTTGCTTGGATTTTTCGGTTCTGCCGGTCGTTCGTGTGCTTCTTTTGAGCCGTTTCAATGTCTTTGGTTTGAATATCCGTTTGTGTCGTTTCATTTTCTTTGGTGTAGTTTCTTTCGGCAACTCTTTCATAGCAACATCTTCCGGATAAGCAGAACTTTCGTTCAAACTTTCAACGATATCCAAAGCCAATGCAAGCTTATCAGCAGCGTCTATTGGAGTTACGGAACTACTCGCATCAAACTTTTCCATCACATTTTCAACTAAACTTATATTCGCATATTGACTAAGTTCCGTAACTGGAACGTCTATTGTTTCTAACAGGACAACTTTATCATTGATCGAATGTTGCGTTTCGACATGCGACTGAATATGATCGCCTTCTTTCGATTTTTCAATATCAATTATAATATCGGGCAAGTTAATGTATTGATTGTTAGCAACGTTACTATCAACGGTAATGCCTACGTGGATTTTAGGTCGGGTATTGAACGACCCTTTGAATTGCAAATGATTCTCGACTGTAGCATTTTCTACATTCGTTTGTTGTAAGTAAATTTGATTTTCTGTGCCGTCTATCTTTTCAATACCGTCGTCCTCGTCTTCGTTCCACGATGCTAGGAATTCACGTAGATTTTGACCTTTATTTACCGTGCTCTTCGTGTTATCCGCGTACGATGTTAAGTTCAGAGATCCTTGATTAGTTTGATTATAATAAGCACTGTTTGATGCCACCGAGTTATAGACAGGCTCCTTGCTGATCATTTGTTCCGGGACTGTTCGACCATTCGCTGCTGCTGCTGCAATTTCCGAATGATTATACGTAATATTGTGTCTTGTGTCTCTTAAGCACTGTTGCGAGTATGCATCTTGCAGTTCGTTATTAAGCTGTTCGTTGCACAGATAATATCGCTGCGAATTATAGTAGTCGTTGCTCATTGCAGCCGGCCGTATATGTTTTTGCGTGGAATTTCCTACCAACGGTGGTTTCGCATAAGCCGGATGAAAAGCAGTCGTGTCCTGCCGGGGCGAACAATAGTCGAAATTTTGTGCATCGCTGATATAGTTAAGGCGATCGTACGAGTTCATCATCATATTTTGTGGCATCGATTGATATTGTAAACCTAATGGCCAAATCGGGCGAGAATTGTACAAATTATCGGACGGCGACGCATGCGAATTCATCGTATATAAAAGTTTTTCGCGATTACGAAGACCTTCGGCATGATACTGATACGAGGATGCCGCCGATCCGTAATAATCCGAATTATAATTGTCTTTTAATCGACAATTGGCTTGCGTTGGCGGCGGTGGTGGATGAGGCGGAGCCGGAACATAGGACGACAACAATCTACGATTTGTTTGATAGTCATCCCATAACATTCGGGCTTCGTCGTTGCAACTTTGTGCATAGGAACAGTAGTTCTGATTTTGATACGAAGCGGCCGGATATCCGTAACAATTGGTGTACATGTATTGTGAAATTTGCGGATTGGTCGGTTTAATGAGAGGCGCCTTGGCCGATATATTTGCCTCGTCGCAATACGACTGAGCCACTTTCGAATCGGGAAACATACCTGTGCTGTAGTTCGCATGATATCCATCTTTGGTTTTCGCATAGTTATTAATTGCTGGCAGACCCATATTAAATTTATATTGATCGTAGTACGACGAATACTGACCATCTTTATAATTCGCGAAGTTATAATTGCCATACGATTTGATAGATGATTGCGGTTTCTCCGGCTTATAGTTTTGATCGGGTTTCGCATAGTTTTGGTGATAGTGGACGTTTGTTTGCTGCTGATAACGTCGCTCTTTGAGCTCATCTTCGTAGGGATATGTAGGTTGATAAATATCACCGTATGTTGGATTTGTTGGATAATTTACGGGCTCCTTGTAGTACCCATAATTATTTGCAGTAGGATTTCGTTCCATTTCGGCATTATCTTCTTAAAATCTGAAATTAAATAACCAACAAAAAGCTTTTAATATCAAACAATATCTAATTATCTTAAACGAAAGTCGTGAAATGTAAAAATGATCTTGTCGTGCATCTCACACGTTTTACGAACAAACAATAATTTATTTGTCTTATCGTCGGTCACTAACCTTTTAATTTGAAACAATTTTGTTTCGGGACAGGTACTGTACCTTAGTTTAGGTTTGCGATTAGACACATTCGTTACCAATGTTATAATTAAATAATACTTAGCGCAGCTTTGTGGCACTTTTAACTCCCCTAGAACCCAATATAAATACACTTGAACCATATATTCTATGCATCTAGGCTTACCACAACGAAATACATCGAAAATTTGTTTGTTCAACTCATTAGTACTATTCGAAATTCACTTTTTCCACAAATTTTGGTTAGATGTATTAGACAAACAAAAATTAATAAAGTTTGTGTAGCCGTCTGCCCGACATGTGCATTACAATAATGTTCTGTTTTGCAACGATCACAAAATAAACGATAATTGAATTTTCAATGTAGGGATGATGAATAGTAGACGGCAGACACATAATGAAAGTGTTCGGGTATGACAAAACTACGAGTAATAGTAATTAGTCCGTTTCAATTGAAGTTATAGCTCCTAGTTATAGACTGCATCGATTTTTGTAATGCTGTTTTGTCAAAGCTCATAAAAAAAACATTGACGTGAAGACGGACAGTGATGATTATTTCAAGAACATTACTGTTCATATTTGATAAGGTTGGAGAGGGTCAAAAATTATAACATCCTTAAACCAGTGACAGAAAGTCATTTTTATTTAACTGAGAAAAAAAAAATGTACTATCAAACGCTACTCAAATGGATCCATCAAGCTAATCTACTTTATTCCACCTATTGCCATTTTGAATATATCAGGCCAATGCCTTCTTCTTGCAGTGCTGACATACTTTTATAAGATTTGCAATTCTTGCTAAAAATAAGTTCGGATCTAAACACATCCCAAGATGATATTTACGTAGCAAGGCCAAGACGATAATTATTAAAAATCGAAGTGTGCATGAAAACTCGAAGTAGGTAAGACGAAAAATCAATCGATTTCGATTTGGTTGTATGTTGAAATTTTGTGTTCTTATTTTTAGTCACTATTAAATGCAGGCGGTTACTTCGCTAGTACCAAAGAGGTGACATTGATGTCTGCAAACCACTGAATAAGTTAAAGAAATTTCGATACCTGCGCTGATGGCAATACTTTTTGTTGGTAAAACTGTTGTATAACAATCTAAATGAATCTGCATTAGAAATTCATAGAAAAATTATATTTACCAGTACAATATCAGTGAGGAGGGGAGAGGTTCATAGAATTCATTTTAATTTCCCTATAAAAGTTCTAAAGTACTTTTGTATATTTTGTAGTAAACGCATGGCATGCTTCCTCAGCATACAGTAACCAGTCAAGGCTCCGACGACCTACCGTACCTTTGAGCAACAATCCTTTGATCACTTCTCTACAGCGTTTTATTAGCTCGGATTCAATAATAACCGATAGCAGCGTCCTTACAGCCGCCAGGTTGTCAATTTTGAGCCAAATATTTAGACCGCAAATCCCTTTCACTAGCCGGATGTTTACTGCCTATAGCACAGCCAGGTTCTCCGCTTCGGTGAAATCTTATCGAAGCTTTATCGAAGTACGAAAATAGCTTCGATAAGGCCTTATGGAAGTTAGTTTGCTAGTTGGGATGCCACCTAACCCATCGGCAAATGCCTTCTTAGTTAGAGGAAATGATATCACCTAACAACTGTCGCGACTAAAAACCATATCTGAAATACACCTTTATCAAAAAGTTTCCGGAATAACCACCGTATGGCTCTTTTATTGCTCCGATTTAAGTTCTGTTTTTTTTTGTTAAGTTGGTACATCTGTTGTTGACATTCCCTCTAAATCTTAGCGTCATAGCTTGACATTTGCAAAAGTTACGTAGCCAAGAGTACATCTATCTCTGTGTGTGTTGGCGATTTTTTACAATTTTAGAAATGGATTTAAATTTGCAACAACGAACTTGTATTAAATTTTGCGTAAAAAACGGACTTAATGGTGCGCGAACGTTGCAAATGTTGGAAAAATGTTTCGGCAACGATTCTCTAAAGAAAACAGTCGTTTTCTCGTGGCACGAGCGGTTCAAAAAAAACCACGTCGTTTTCAGTCAAAAAAGAAGGCAATGCTCACGGTTTTTAGATCATGTATTACAACGGTGTAGTGCATCATGAGTTTTTGCCAGAAGGCCAGACAGTGAGCAAAGAGTATTATTTGGGCGTTATGAAACGTTTGCGTGAAGCAATTCGCAGAAAGAGACCAGAATTGTGGGCAGAAAACTCGTGGATTTTGCACCACGATAACGCATTGTCGCACAGTGCCATCATTATTCGTAATTTTTTGACGTAAAAAGCAACAAATACCATCTAACAGCCACCGAATTCACCTGATTTGGCTCCCTGTGACTTCTTTCTGTTCAATCGAGTTAAAAAACCACTACGGGGGACGCGTTTCAGCAGCCGAGAGGAAGTAATGGAAAAATCGCAGAAGGCACTGATGGTCATACCAAAAACCGAATTCAATATTTGTGACGAGCTAGTATTTATGACGAAAATCGTGGAAAAATATGCATTCTATTTTCACAGATAATTTTTTTTTGCTCCCCCTTCTGAACGCCAATACACATTTGAATTTTTTTTTTTAAATCAAAATTGCTTTTTTAGTTGATTTACATATACACAGTGAGTTTCAACTTTCTAGCATGAATCGTTTAATAGTTAGGAAAAACACCCCCTACCCCCGTACCATACTACCCCTAAAAAAAATTTATATTTTTCCAACATGTCGCTACTATAGCTCTATCTAAATACCAAGTTTAAGGTTTATATCATTACAGGTTTTCGAGATATAAGCATCGGAACATTTTCCTATTCACCCTCCCCCACCCTCACCCTCTACACCCACAACCCCAAAACTTTTTTCCCTACTAGGATTCAATTAGCGCTACTTCTGGTAAAAATTCTTAGCATCTATCTTACACTGTTTTTGAGATATGAAATGTGTTTTATTTGAAAAATTCTTATCCTCTCCACTTTTATGCTCCACCGCCCACTTAAAAAATTTTACTTTGATCAATCTTTATTTGTCGACCTTTCTACCCAAACCGAATTTTATTTTTCTAGAGCAATTGGTTCATGAGATATCGTAATCTAAAGTTTTTCACCCCCCACCCCCATACGCAACTGCCTCCACCCAAACTATTTTTTCAATCTATTTTCCTAGTATAACTACAAATATTTCTTAAGTTTGAATAGTGTGCCATTAACGGTTTAGGAGATATGGATTTTAGAATGTGTCTATCTCGCCTTTTTTGGGTTTCGGACGCATTATATTCCCCCCCCCCTCCCACACCCCTTCATCAATATTGACATTTTTTATGCAAATGGGTCTACTATCAGAGCTCTAAAGAAATTCCAAGTTTCAGCTTCCTATCATAAGTGGTTAATGATATCTAGAAACCAAAATTTTCGGTCTAAAACACTTCCCCTTCCTTTCCCCCTCACACCCCCACCCCTAAAAATTTGGTCACTTCAAGGAACCTACCCCGTCTATTCGTAAAAAAAATTTCAATTTAATATCCCAAAGCGTTTGGGAGCTACGAGCCTCCAAACGATTTTGCGTACGACGGACGCCGTACGGCGGACAGACGGACTGAAAATTTTTATTGCTTTTTTACACGTCTACTAGTTATAAAACGTGAAAATAAAAATTTTGAGGGTAGCAAATTTTTTTTTTTTTAAAAATCAATCACAATACTTAATTATTAAAATAATAAAGTAAGAGATAACAAATGGAGCAGTTTTCGATGTCACGCAAAAAACGTCTAAAGGAATACCCTATAACGCCGCCATTTTGTTTTGTAAAAAAAAAAAAGTTTTTCAATAGTTAAAAGTTGTAATAATAGTAGGTAAAAATTTTAAAATGATGCCATAAAAAAAAATCATGAAAAATAGCTCATTTTCGGGCGTCTAAAGGAACTGCTCCCCTTAAAATTGTACCCAACCCAACGCGACTAACCGGCAGTGCTGTCGTTTGAAAATTTTGGGGAGTAGTAAAATGGGGTGTACACGTAGTAAATCAGAAAAAAGGGTTTTTTTTTATATAATTTTGGGTATTTCAGTGGGAATGCTTGAAATTTGTTAGGTTATATATTTTGTCAAATTTGTTGTGAATTGTCAGTAGTGTATGGCAAATCACCATGGAAGATTATAGCGTCGAACGTGTGGAAATCATAAAATTTTATTTTTAAAATCAGAGCTACGTTCGAAAAACGTTTCGCGCATTGTGGGGCTTATAATGACAAGGCCCATTTCTTGAATGAATGTGTGAACCACCAAAATTGTCGGATTTGAAACGATACCAATTTACACGATATACTCCAGTATCAAATGCATCCAAAGAAAGTCACTGCTGCAAGGCCAACATTTACGTAGTGGAATAATAAATTTAATAATTTTGGGTACATCTTCCTAAAGACCATTTTCAATGTAAAATTTTACGCCAATATTATTCCAATTCTAAATTTCAAGGTACCGTGCCATCACGAATAAAATTTAGTCATATAAAAACTAGATCTTCAATATCATTTCCGTTATTTAAATTGGGAACCAACAACATTAAATCAGTTATAATATCAGTCTATCATATCTTAAGGGGTGATTGCTGATTTTCTACAGAGAGGATCAGTTTTCAATATCCTCGGATATCAGGATTCGGATCGGATTCACATAATTTGTTATATTTCCAAAACTAATAATCATAAATTAACATGTTATAGCCTGTTTTTTTTTCGGGAATGAAAGTACCTTTCACTCCATGTAAGCGTCAGTATTGTAGCTGTACCCGATCTTGAGAAATTACTACTAAATTTAATTTTCGGATTGTAAGAGAAGAAATTGTGGGTTTAAAAGTTGTGCAAATAGAAATGGGACTAGATTACGAAAAGAAGTAGTAGCGGAGTATAAAAGAAAAATCGGAGTACAAATACTCCGATCGGAGGAATACGACAGCAATGCTAACCGGGCCTTGGTTCTACTTCTACGGTATACTGTTTCCGGTCATTCCCATCCAGCGTCTGTCCGATTCAAGTTCGTAGGGAAGAATTTTATAAATCATTTCGGCGAACCCGCGGTGTGGAGGATAGTGTCTATGAGAAGACCCACTTGCTTCTTGCCGAGGATTCGAGAGAATAGGCGAAACTTAGACGAATATTGTTCGCATTCCTTTCTTCCTTCATTTTGTCGGATTAACGGCAATGTCGCCTATTCATTGATGGGGATGGATTCCCTGATGCTGCGTACAGAAGATTCGAATTCGTCTAAACGTTTTCTTCGCCAACACTACCGCCGGCAAATCATTCACAATTCCGTCTGCGAAGAAATTCTTCTCCGCGATGTTTCGACAATAATTGCCTGGGGAATCATTTTGCTTGGTAGGGTAGAGATACTGCGCTACACAAGCCGCCAAGGTAGTCGTTCTAATTGATATCACGGCTCCCAGAGTTTACATCAGACCGATGCTTACGTTTAATGGTCCTAGCCACTCCGGTGTATGTATGGGAAGCTATTTCGCCGACTCGCACCGATCGGTGAACGACTGATTGCCACTTCAGTTTGTCGTCCTATTATAGGAATCGAAATGACAACAAATTTTCATCAAGTTTGTATACCCCGCACCCGACTGTGTAACTGGTCCGGAAAACAACTCGCACCTATGCACCATTAGGCGAGCTTCTTAGTCCGAAGCTCTTCCCGAATGGGTTCCTTCTCATCCAGAATTTTTTCCAAACGAGAGTTCTAAGTGTTTGAGAATCTAAAAACATAATGTGGCACAGGGTGTTTATTAACTTTGCTTTAAAATTACTAGCGTACAATGGCTCTTTGTGAGCTGTATCTAGCTAGAATCGAGGGAACCACTTCTTCCCACTGGGCCTACGTACTCTATTTTGCTGGCTTATGGCTTTTATTGGGCTCAAGGTCGCTAAATTGAAACGTGAAGCTTCTAGAAAAACCGTTGATGTGTAAATGTTGCTGACCGAACGGACCAATGACCAACTGAACTCCAAATTCTTCAGAAGCATCCAGCACCAAATCCCTCGAAACACCCCGAAACCACTGAATATCGCGAACTAATCGCAAACATGACGTAGCTTCTTAATTACAATTTCTGCAGGTAAATGGCGTGACGACGATGCAAACGACCTGGTTGTCGAATTTTTTATTCGAAGAAAATTATGTCTAGGCCATTTGATCATTTTCCGACTACTTCGTCGAGCCTTGCGGCTGCAAAACAAGCCACAGGCTCCGGCTTTTATTCTGTTTGTTCACAAGTATTGTGCGACTGCATAATTGGCGTGTCATGTGCGTATAGGGCGCGATCACAAAGGTATGGCCAGGTAAAAAGTGCCGAATTGAAAAAATTCAGCCCCGCGGAAACACCCAACAACGGTGCAAAGAAATTCATCAATTCCGTTGCACTATCTCGTCAATAAATTAATAAGTTGTTTTCCCAACGGTACGAAAATTCGGAAAAAACGTTCCGATCGCTATGACAACCTTCGGGCTCCAAACTTTAATTTCGTAAATTGTCAGAAATTTCTGCCACGGCCACTAGTACGGAGGGGCCCGCCCGTGTAATTTTATTTCGTCGCCCGACTACAAACTACAACTGGCGCGTCTCCACATTTCCCACCCCGCGCCATACCCGAATTTCCATTTCACTAAGTGGAAATTTTCTCGATTTTCATTCGGTGACTTACCTCTTGTTCCGGAAAATCTCGAATGCAAAACTTCCTCCAGAACGTGAATTTCGCACGGTTTTTGGGGGAAAAAAAACAACTTATCGGGACTCGCGATTATTTTACAATATGAAAACGCTAAACACGTCCGAAACGGGCGAAATAAAAGGAAAACAAACGAATGAAAACTGCCAAGTGGAAAATGTCACCACACGAAGACGACGACGACACACGAACCGAACGACACAAAAATTCCGTGTTTCGAACTGTGGAAATCGCGGCGACAAATTTCGTTCTAGAGCTGCGCCGTTTTTTTTTCCAGACTGTCACCTTTCAGACTGTTGTTTTGACAGAAGTTCTGCTGGAATTTTTATAGATGTTTCGGTTTTGTCGGAAATTAGTGGGGGATTCGTATGTTTGCTGGCGTCACGTTTTAATCACTCTTTTTTTACTCAAATTCTGAATTCGTGATTTCGGTGCTAATTCGTTAAATTAACATCAATTTTTGTTGTTTACATTCCAGTAAAATTTCGAAAAATATCGTAAACAGCTGTTTCTCCAACTCCTTCGGTACGTTCATCGCTCGGATCAAATAGCATATAGCGTTCAAGAAGAAGAAGCACGAATCTGACTGAAGTTTTCACTTGACTGGCGCCTCTTCTTTTCTTAGCTTCGAATAGAAAGTCCAGTCCGCTTTCGTATTTCTCTAATTTTCCGTATTCAAATCATTCGAATTGTTTTAATAAGACTTTAAACTTCAGATTACAAGTTTTATTCATTTTAAGTTCGTTCAACGTCCTTGCACCGAAGAGAAAACTCGATTCGATCCGCGATGGCTGATGAATGGCAATCGCAACAATTTCGTCAGGGTGTCATTGCAAAAATGTAAGAAAACTAAAACTGCATAGTGGTAATAGTAAAAAAAAACTCCGTTTTTCATTGCAGCAATGAAGTCATTCAGAATACCTCCAACGAACCGACGAAAAATGCTACCGTAATGGAGAACCATGTCTTCAAGAAGGCCCGGAATCGCGAAGAATATTTGAATCTAATCGCCAAGTTGTTTATGCATTTTCGTGAAATCAACAATCGTAAGTAGCGCGAATTTATTAAATATGAATTCTGCTGTTGTGTGTTTGTGAAGTTTGCTTGTGGTCTGATGAGACGGCGGTACATTATTGGGCGCACATTCCAAGAAAATGGTCGACGCTATTCAGTTTATAAACGAAAGTCTCGATGAAGGTTCCTGCGTTACTGCGATATTTGTAGATTTAAAAAATGCCTTCGACACTGTAGACCATAAAATATTGCTTAAAGTTTTAAAGGAAATTGGGATTCGAGGAAAGGTCAACGACATATTAAAAAACTTTTTAGTTAACCGATAGAACATTACCAAAAAACTCGACACACTAAGCTCAACTAGGACAGTCAATGTAAGGTAAATGACCCATATTTCGTCAGGGCACCTTATTTCGTCACATTTGATATTTTCAAATAAAATAGGAACATATAATGCACCTACTCAAAACCGTTATTATTTTCTGAATATAGAGGTAATATGCAATTGATGTGAGCTATTTGTTAATTTTATTGCACTACATTTGTAAGTTAAAAAGAACACCGAATATCGAGAGAACTGAAATGTGTGAATTGAGCTGTGTCAGTTAATGTTTCGACCAGTGGACTAGTGTGTTGTTCTTAAGTGCTGTGCATGAAATAGTAAGTAAATTATTTTTTTATTTTCATGTTTTAAATGAAATATGCTTTTGTTATTCTATTTATCGAATAATAATTTGCATTCTATTGTGATTAGTTTTAAAAAAAGGATGACGAAGTTAGGATCATAGTGATAATCGTCATGAGCGTAATTTCGTCATGATGACGAAATTAGGTCTTGGATAAACAATTTGTTATGCAACATTTCCTTTGCCATAATTAAAATTTTAGTGATATTTTGGTGTTAAAATCTCCGTAAAAGTGCAAATATAACTAACACTTAATTTCGTCACTGTTGTTTCAACCAATCTTCGTTAGGTTTGGCCATAATTCGCGTCATTTTTTTTTAAGACAGATTCACCAGAGATCTTTTTATTAAGTGTAAGTTATAATACTAGTGAATAATAATTAAAAGAATCGTTCAGTAACAGTAAAATTAAAGTACTATTAAAAATAGTACATCAAAATATGCTTTCAAATCGTATTATCAATGGTGACGAAATTCGGTTTAGTACAATGTGCGATAACTTTAGTTCGTCACTATGACGAAATTTAAATTATTTCACATTCAAAGTGTTCTTACACTCATCTTAGTAAATTGCAAAATATAAAAAGAATGAAGAAAAAGTAAAATAGAAATTCGACTTAATAGGTATTGAGAATGCAAATTGTTTAGTCAATTTCTTGCAGAATCGCAATGACAACAAAAAAATACCATCAAGACCAGATTTCTATGGCTGTAAAAGATATCGAAGAGACTCAATCGACTAGCGAAGTAGCCAATAGGTAGTTGCAGGATCGCGGAAACATATCAAAATAATAAAATAAAATATGAGCACCTTCTTACAGTTCTAACTGCAGCAGAAAAAAAGCTATCTATGGAAAAAAATATAAAAATATAAAGACGTCATGAAAACAGCAATTTTGTTGTTGTTTTGTATATACATTTTCTGACCTGCTCTGATCAGGATAAATGCGCAAAAAACACACCTAATATCTACGTACTTCGCCTTTAGAATTTCAAATAATAATGTAAATATTTTTAATGAAGATATTTAGTCACTGAAATGTTTTGTGATATTTTTGTTATTTATTGTTTTATGAATTGCCCATTATTTATTTTTCATATGTATTTTTAAGTATTATACAATTTGGATATCATTTAATAATTAAATATGTTTTTTTTTTATTGTTATTAAATTGACATTTGAAACAGATATTTTTCATAGCCGAAATTAGGTGCCCGCCATGACGAAGTTAAGAACACGGCCATTTTTTATGACGAAATTAGGGGCATAAAGACATTTTAAATTTTTTCTAAAAACCTATAAATAATAAACACATTGCGGTTTTTCGAAACTATAATTCTATAGTAAACTTTCCAAACTTAATATTTATGAGCATAGTTTGTAAATGTAGCGCAATTTTTTAACCTTCTGATTCCGAAATCGCAGAAATCTCCTTAACATGACGAAAATAGGGTCTTTTACCTTAAGAGTTGTACAAGGTTCATTTCTTGGACCTACATTGTATCTTCTGTATATACACAATCTACAGTTCATAGGACTTAAAGCCAAATATATAACTTATGCCGATGACACACTACTTCTTTACAAAGGTAAAAATCCAGACCAACTAGAAATATTAATCAACTCCGCCCTTAAAATTTTTAAAATCTCTTAGGCAATAGGCTTACATTAAATACTGCAAAAACAAACTATATGCTCTTTAGACAAAACAAATTAGACATACATTTAAAAATAGAAATAGAAGGAATGCACTTAACGAGAGTACAGGAAACAAAATACTTAGGGCTGACAATTGACGACAAACTTACTTGGACTCCTCACATATCTAAACTGAGAAAATAAATTTCCCCGATTATTGGAGTAATAAGACGGAACGAATACCTTAAAGTCCCAATAAAGAACATGATATATAATGCTTTCATTCTATCCAACATAAGCTACGGCCTTCTTGTATGGTTCACTATCGAAGGTCTATAGAAATTCCAAGTTTCAGCCTCCTAGCGTAAGCGGTTGCTGAGATCTAGAAACCAAAATTTTTCGTCTAACACGCTCCCCTCTCCTCCCCCCCCCCTCATACCCACACAACTCTAAAAGATACCAGTCGTACAGGTTCACCCAATCTACCCACCATAAATATTTCATGATAATACATCAACGGGTTTGGGAGCTACGCGTCTTCAAACTATTTTGCGTACGGGTGTACTGACGTAAATTTTTTTTTTTTTTTTTTGGGGTAGTCCTAAAACGTGAAAATACAAAATTTCAGGGTAGTAAATTTTTTGGTAATTTCAGGTCGTTTATTTATTTATTTATTATACTGCCAAATGAATTTGGGAGAGCCTATGGTAGTCGCACTCGAGACTTAGAAGCCCATATGGCATTTATACATTATACATTTTACATTTTAACAATAAATCGAAAAATAATGAGTTTAAACAATAATTAATTTGGGACATGATATAGATGGGAGGTATGTTTTATATTTGTTTAAGAAGGTTAAGGTTGTTTAGGAGTTGAAATAGGGGAGAGTTAGGGAGTTGAGAAGGATCGAGAAGTTCTGTCAATGGAGGGACATCGTGTTTAAAGAAGGAAAGAGTAGCAGGACATTGAGTTAGGATATGTAGGACAGTTAACGGAAAAGCGCAGTGCGGGCAGGAGGAAGGATCTGTTCGTAGTATGTGGTATGCTTTGGTGAGCCAGGTGTGTCCTAGCGTTATCCTGACGAGCTTTGTTGCAAGACCTCGAGACAGGTCCGGGTTGTACTTAGGATGAGTGGAGTTGTTCCAGTGTGTATTCAGGAAGGTGTTACTAGCGCTCCAGGAGAGACGTTTGATTTCCTCAATCTTGACCGAAATCAGTTTTAGGAGGCTGTTCTCTGAAGGTGGAATGACAACGGTTTCTTGCGGTGTAGGAGGTCGATTGGATAGAATTCCTGCTGCGCGATCTGTGGCTTCGTTTCCTCTGATCCCCACGGGGCCGGGAACCCAACAGATTTTTATAGACTTAGTCAGAGCCAAGGTATTTCTGATGTTTCTGTAATCTGGCGTTGCGAATGATTTCTATGTTCTTGCTGTGTTTTTGAGAAAGCGAGACCCCAATTATACTCTAGATAAAATCATATATGCCCGATTTCACAGCGGTAGCTTAAGCTCTGAGTGGAGCTTAAGCTTGGGGTTAAGAACATCTTCGATTTCACAGTAATGGCTTAAGTCTTAAGCTAAGTCAAGCGCTAGCCTAGCTTAAGCCATCAATTTTGCGAGCTTAAGTTCCATTGATAGAATAAGCCTACGAACTGTCAAACTTGTGATTTTTTCTGTATTCAAGATTGTATAATTAAAAAAATATAGCCGCGTAGCTACTCCACTACATAAGAAATATCGGATGTACGCAAATCCATTACAAAAACCTGCAGTAGGTTGCAAAATGAAACACTACTACGCATTATGCTTAGCTTAGCTAAGCCGCACGATAAAAAAAACTGTGAAATCAATCGAAACGCATCCATAGCTTAAGCTACTTATTCTAGCTTAACTAAACCTTAGCTTAAGCTACCACTGTGAAATTGGGCATTAGATTATTATAAGTTTAATCCAGCCGAAAAATATTTAACGCATAGAACTCGGACGAAAAAAAGTTATATATTATTTTTTGTTTATTTGTGGCCAAAAACCTTAAATCCGCTTGACGTCCGTCTGTCTGTCCGTGAACACGATAACTCAAGAACGCTTTGACCTAGGATCTTGAAATTTTTAATCTGAGGTTTTGGTTCAATTTTTAAAGCTAAGTTCGCTAACGGTCAAAATCGTCCCACTCCTTCGGGTAGCTGCCATACAAAATGTCCTTAAAACACGTGTTCAAGAATATTGGCCGATAACTTCATAAGGGTTTAAGCTACGACTTGCAAATTTTTTATGTGTTAATTTTCCAATATTTGGAGCTAAATGTATGATTATGAAGAAAATCCTAACAGTCCTTCGAGTGGCTGCCATACAAAAATCCTGTTAAAATATCTTCATTCAATTCACGAAACTCACTATGACTCAAGTAATCGTTTAGCTATGAATTCAGAATTTTGTACAAATTAGTTTTGAGTGAATACAAAGTTCGAGTTTACTAGGCAGCGAAACTCTTTTACTCCTTCTGGTACCTTCCATACAAAAAATCCTTAAGACACTTATTCAACAATATTTTCCCATAACTTTTGAACGCGTCAAGCTACGAATTTGAAATTTTGTACACCATTAATTTGTGGATGGTTCCAAGGAAAAGGATAAATATATAAGAAATCGAGTGAGTCCTTCCTGCACCTCACATCTGAAAGTCCTTCAAATTTTACATTTTTTTCACGATGGCACACCCAGTTCAAGAAATGATCTTAAACATTGATGATATTGTTTTTAAGTTTCAAGTAGCAACTGAATGGAGGTCCTTAATAAAATACATACAACATGCACATACGTAATTCTACTTTAGCCCCCCTAACTACAATATAAATCGTGACTGCAGTATGTTTTTTTTTTTTTAATTTTTATAGAACAGTAGTCTTTAAAATAAACCTAATTCTATGATAAAATTTCATAGAGAAAAAAATTCAACTATAATTTTTTTTTTAAATTATTTTTTAAACATTTTTAAAAAAAAAAAATTTTCAAATAATTTTTTAAAGATTTTTTTAAACATTTTTTTTAATTTTTTTTTTTTTTTTTTAAAAATATTAATTTTAATGTATATTTTTTTAAATATTATTTTTTTAATATATTTTTTTTTTAAATAATTTTCAACTATTTTCTTTAAAAAAAATTTTTTTTCAAATATTTTTTTTTTATAAAATTATTCTTGTAATAAAATTTTTTTAAATATTTTTTTCATATATTTTTTAGGTTATTTTTCTTAAATATATTTTTTCAAACATTTTTCTTAATATATTTTTTATAAATTTTTTTTTAAATATTTTTTTAATTTATTTTTTTTTTTAATTTTTTTATCAAATATTTTTTTTAAGTTTTTTTTTTAAATATTCTTTTTTAAAACAGTCGAGTCAATGCCGAAAAAGCTTAGACAACAATAATAAGCCAATTCTTGGTCCAACTCTGGTCTGGTAGTTTACGGTCTGGTGGTTTAAGTCTTGGCGGACAATTCCATTCCAATTAATTAATAATATAATGTCGATCAATTAAAACTTTAAGGAACAAGTTCAATGAAGTAGTTCCGGAACTCTTCTTTCCTTCGTTTCATCAGTAGATCTAGAAGATTATGAACGGATGCCTTTTAATAGCCTGTTCGCTAATATTTCTTCTAGCTTATAAAGCTTTATTTTATTATAATTCTATTTTCCAGGACCAAATAAACCTCAGCCACAAAATCAGGAAATGTCTGGCGGTAACATAATGCAAGATCCAATCAACGCGCTGCAAAATCTTGCGAGTCAAGGTACTAGAAATCCGCAAATGATGGCGAATCAAAATAGTCAAATTTCACCGGGAGCGGCTATCGGAGGCGGAAATGTTCCAGCATCGAATTTACTTCAAACTTTAACTCAGGTAAATTTTTATTGTGGTTGGGCGCTTAGCGAAGATCAGAAAAATAAAAGAATTTTTCTAAATTGTACTCCAGCGTCCCGGACAACAAATGCAAAATATGCAAGGAATTCGCGGTCAAATGAATGTCGGACAAATGGTCGGTAATATTCCACAAAATGCCATCGGACCAAATAATATGGGCAATCAAATGGCCAACTCAATGGGCAACATCAATCCATCGATGAATATGAACATGAATCAAATGACGAATCAGCCGAATCAAATGAACAACTGTTTGCCGGGACAATTGAATCAAATGCCGACCAATCAAATGCAAATGAATCCGAACATGCAAGGACAATCGATCAATTCGATGAACAACGTTCCCTCGTTACCGATCAATCAGATCAATCAGAATCAATTGAATGTAAGTCAGCGTTTAAAATCGCCCAAGTTTTTACTCGAATCTCCACGAAATTAATTCTTGTTTAGATTGGCATTAATCATCCGCAACTGAATCAAATGATGGGTCGAATGAATCCAAATCAAGCTGTGAATGTCGTACCGAATCAGGTAAGTCAAGGCGGCATGGGTAATCAAATGGCTGTCGCTGGCGGTATGAACACGCAAGCACAAATAAATCAACCGGGGGGTAATCCAGTTACACAAGTCGGTATGGTTCAAAATGCTGGTCAAATGAATCCGGCAGGTATTTAATTGATTGTACGTTATGCGAATTTTCGGTAGAAGTCTAACAGGAAAATTTTCAGTGACCGGCAACGGTAACATGTTTCCAAATACTCGTAACGTTGCCCAGAATCCGTTTATACGTCAAACACCGAGTCCAACGGTAGCATCGCCTGCCGGTTTATCGCAACAACATCAAAACGCTCAGATGATTCCCAGTCCGGCTCTCGTCCCGTCATCCAGTCCGCAAATGTCGAATATTATGGCCAATAATCAACGAAGTGGTAAAATTTTATCAACTGATTTTCGTTTTGTGTTATTCACGCGTTTGATTTCATTGCAGCACTTCGTCAATCACCGAATGCGCCATTGAATACGCCAGGCCAAGTAACTGGATCGAGCCCATTTAACGCTCAAGAAGATCAAATGTATCGGGAAAAATACAAACAACTGACCAAATATATCGAACCGTTGAAACGGATGGTTGCGAAAATTGGCAATGATGGTACAAAACTATTTTCGTTTTATTTTTTTTTATTCTATTGTGTGAAATTTTCGATTTCTTTCAGACACTGAGAAAATCATGAAAATGAACAAGCTGTTGGAAATTCTGTGCAATCCGCATCAACGTATTCCGCTCGAAACATTGTTGAAATGTGAAAAAGCGTTAGAAATGATGGACTTTAAATCGTGTTTATTGTCAAGTAATCAGTTTGCTGTAAGTTGCTATGAAATTATCCCGTTGGGAATTAAAGTAAAGGCTAGTAATTTTCAGGGTAATAATCCTTTGTTCGAAGCTGTAAACGGAACGCTTCAAAACCCTTATAGGAACCATACATTGCAGCGTACTTTCCGTCCCTGTTTGGAGGCGCTATTTGGAACGGATATTAAGTTAGTTCTTATTATTAACATGTTCGTATTTTTTTTCTTACTTCGACTTTCGCTTTTAGGTGTATACCGCCTTCAACGAAACGAGCAAGACTGTCACAAGAAGATAATTCGTCGTTTAATTCAGAAATACCACATGTTCTACAGGGCGAAATTGCCCGTTTAGATCAAAAGTTTAAAGTATCGTTGGACTCGGCCTCACAAAATAATAACAAAACGATCAAGCTGGTCTGTTGTTTGGATGACAAACGTTTGCCATGCGTGCCTCCCGTTAGCGTTAGCATACCAGGTAAATTTTTACACAAAATAAAAAACGGGAGACGAAATCTAAACTTCGAATAATTTACAAATTTATAGAAGATTATCCGATGGCAGCACCAAACTGTTCGCTTTCGGCCGAAGAATATCTGGCTACACCGTTCCTAATTGCTGTTCAGAATGCCTTTACATCGCGCATATCAAAACTACCAACGGTCTATTCATTGTCGCATCTTCTCGACACTTGGGAGATGTCCGTGCGTCAAGCATGCTCACCGAATTCTATAACTCCGACGAAATTCACAACATTGTTGGGAATATAAAAGTTCGCACGGTTGGTTGGCACAGAGTTTGTTTTCATCGATATTTTGTTTATTTAGCCTTTTTTTTAAAATAAGGATAAATGTAAGATTTAAAGAAATATAATCAAGTGATTTACTGAATTGCGGTTTTTTTGTTGTATAGATTGAAGACACATTTGATTAGATTTTCGGCAGGAAAGTGAAAATGGACTAAGTGGATTAGGGACAAAAAAACACCAACTATATGTCGCTGCCGCTTGGTCGTGCTTCGACGTAATTTCGTTAACTGGTATTAATTTTATGAACGTCGAACTTTTCGACTGCACGTAGCAAGTTTTTTTTCCAATTGGTGGAGTTCTTAGTGCAATACGCAGTAAATTTTCGACTGAAGTAGTTGATTTACCAATGGCCAATGATGTTGAGCTTCATCATCACCAATGGCGCGACAGCCCAAATCGGGCCAGGGCTTGCTGAATAAATTGTATTGAAGTCACCTCGGTTTAGCGCCCGCGTCGATTCTGAATTACTTTCGTCAGTATTTTGTAGGACGGAGTCGGTAATTTTCACATCGCAGTTTATCTCCTTTCTAATAGACCAGTCGTCGGGTATTTTTTCTTCAATCCAAATTTTTGTCATGATTTTGTGTAGGAGATTGGTGAGGTATGTACCACTTCCCTTTCGGAGCTCAACGGGTACTGCATCAACTCCAGGTGTTTTATGTATTTTTTTTTGTCACTCTGTTTGGGTTTAGTACTCAACCCATCTGTTTACGCGTAACCATTGATAAGGGGTACATGAGTCATGACGATACGGTACGCAAGCAAGGGTCATGTGTACATGAACCAGGAACTAGATAGAGGTCATGTGCATTTGACTTTTATCTATATGGTACCGATAAGGGTCAATATGGTATGCGTCATGACTATAGTAAGAATAAGAAATGAGAGTATTTTGTTTAGTAATTAAGTACGAGTATTATCTATACAAACCACCTTGATCAAAAAGTTTCCGGAATAACCACCGTGTGGCGCTTTTATTGTTCCGATTTGAGTTCTGTTTTTTTTTTTGTTAAGTTGGTACATCTGTTGTTGACATTCCCTCTAAAGCTTAGCGCCATAGCTTGACATTTGCAAAAGTTACGTAGCCAAGAGTACATCTATCTCTATGTGTGTTGGCGATTTTTTACAATTTTAGATGGATACAATAAATATGGATCTTGGCTTCCAGAGCCATGCACGAGCAAATAATATAATTATATGGAGATTATTGGATTCGAGATTTACCTAAGCCAGTATTGATTTAATTATAATTTAGCGTGTCTGCGACCCATCTTCTGTCAAAGGAAATATTCGGCACGCATACCATCTTTGCTTAAGGGCTTATGCGGGTCTTGACACTTCAAAAAGATATTTTTTTTGAAAACAAATGTGTAGAATAGTACATCATGTCAGGAATATTGTCTCTAAACTTCAAGTCGATCGGAGCAAAACTGTAGGAGTGAGAGAGATTTAAAGCGCCTTGTACCTATTAAACATGTCTTTAACGGCAACCCGAACCCGGCCACCGAGCATTTCAGGAAGCGGAAGCTCAGACTCGAGATTCCAGAATTTGACTCAGACAGGAACAAAAGGGTGAATTGGTCCTTGCAGCTGCAGCAGAACCTTCGCTTTATGGGCTTGAAATCGACGATTCCATGTATTCTATTTACTCTGTTTTATTTCTCTTTAAAACTTTAAACGCGTTTTTCTCAAAACAACTTTCTTGACTCCGGTAGTCAAAATTTCTCAGAATCCAATATACCGATCGACCTGAAATTTTGCACACTGCTTTTAGACATGATTGGCTTGTGCTTGAACGAAGGATTTTTTTTACCTTCAATTACAACTCATTTTATAAGCCAAATATGGCCAAAATTTATGGAAAAAATGACATTTTTCGTAAAAAACGCTACTAAAAATTCAATTCTCAATTTTTAAAAAAATCCTTCGTTCAAGCACAAGCCATACTCACATACTAACAGGAAAATTTTGGTTTTTTGATTTCTGATAAAAATTACTCGATTTACGGTGACTACCGTGAGGGCCCTTTTTTTGGCATGGTCAACTTCACGAGACTCTCAATGGCATATTTGTTGATATTTTCGTTTGAAATTTTCACAGAATGTTGTTTAACTACAGTACTTTTATATGCAACAAATTAAAATTGTACAATTCTTGTAGTATCTTTTAAAAAAATTCCGGAATACATGTTTTTTTTTGGCCTTCTAGACCGGCATAAGCCCTTAATTACGTTTTTTTCTCGACTAAAAGCCGAGTGAAACTCAATAGTAGGCAGTCGTCGAGACGTAGAATGTGAGTTGGTCGAGACGCAAAATGTGAGTTGGTCGAGACGCAGAATGTGAGTTGGTCGAGTCGAGTTTCGTAATAGGCCCGTTAATCCCCTTGAGATGATCGACATTCTTAGGCGACGTTCTATGTTTTCGCGGCCGATTTTATTGCCGGCTAGTTATCTGTGAAAATATTAATATCCTAGTAGATATTACATTAACCGGCCTATTCAGCACCAGAGGCACAAGTCACAAAGTAGGTAAAAAGTCAAAATAAAATTAATACAAAATTGTGACTCTAAACCTACTTTGTAACTTGTGACTATGGTGCTGAATAGGCCTGTAAGCTTAAAAGTAACAATAAAACAAATTTATCATCAATCTGAATGCATTTTGTTTTTATTCTGTTCCGAGTAACTATTGTATCGCATGTAAAATAATAAATAAAAAAACACAAGAAACATATTAATTATTTCTGTTGTTGTCTTTACTTCATATGATAAGTCCTGAGAATATAATTTACAGTTTTTAATGTCAAACTTGTTCTTTTAAAGTTTGTGCGAATATAAGCATTGTTTTTTGTTTAATAATATTTGATTACATCTTAGCCGCTGCTACTTTTTATTTTTTTTAATAATTTTTTATGAATAAGTCCTGCAAATTTCTTTAGGTATTTAGTTATTTATTCTTTTTCTAGTTTACTTCTTAATTTACTTGAATTTCATGTATACTAAATCTAACATAATTTTGTGTTTCTTTTTTTTTATTAAGAACAAATTATAATAATGATAATAATCATTAAAAATTATAAAATACTGGCACAACATCCAAACTATTGAATATAATTATATTACTTGAAATGTTTTTTGATTTTTCATGAGACAAAACAAAGGTCTGCTCATTTTTATTACTGTGAGCAGTACAAGTTAAAACAAAAACAAATTAGTTTATTTTATTTGGCGGTCATCAAAATTAAGCTAAACAAGAAAACAACTGGCAATAGCCAATTTTCTAATATATATTTAAGAAAAAAATTGATTAAAAACGCTTAAAAATTCACTTCAAATAAACGACAACACTTCGCGAAATCACATATATTCTAAATTTTTGAAATAAATCAAATAAAACAGATAGAGAGGCTATAAAAGAAAAGACTAAACTAGAATTTTATGTATTTGTTGATAAAATAAAAACTTATTTGCTAAATTTTGTCAAAAAAAATGACGTAAATATTTCGATAACTAAAAAATAAAATTAAAATGTACAACATTTAACAACTTATAAAAACGAGAACTAAAACTAGTTTATCGCTTCATTACAACGTTTCGATTGAATGCGAAATGAATTTGATTGTTTTTTGTCTTTTTTTTATTTATTGAACACCACCATTAAATGTAATTGTAATAATTTTGTGTGTTCAATAATTAGAAGTTCTATTCAAGCGATAACTAAACCGAGTAATTAAAACAATGAAGTTTCGTGTATTTTTTTTTTTTTTTGCTATACATCGAGTAAATTAAAAATAATATATAAAACAGATATAAAATTCACTAGGTCTGAGATTATGCCTAAACAACTTGATGGGAATGTTTATCGATAGTATAAAGGTAATAAGAAATTTAAATGAACAAAAAAAACAAATAATAGTTTTGTTTAATAATAAATAATATTAAAGACGAGAAGAAATCATAATAAAAACGTAAAAAATATTCGTTTATTATTGTTTATAAAAGGACCTGCTTATATAAATTGAAATCTTTGGCGAACTTGACGAACTAATTTCTTCTTTCCCTTATAAGCGACTGTGATATTTTCTATAAGTCTTGAAAAATGTGTCGGACCATCACGTGCCAAGATGAATGTGTCTCGGGCTTTGCTCAAAAAGTCTATAAAATCTCCATAATGTCTTGGCGAAATATGAGATAATCTAAACAACAAAAGTGAAGCGAAAATATTTAAATCAAACGAAAACAAGTAGATGGTCGATCTTACCGTGAATGCGTTGTGTTAACATAGGCAGCAACTGCAGCTTCTAATAGTTGACGCAAAGGTGCTCGGTCATAGCTTAATTTTTGGTATGATCTTATATTATTTCCTACAAAAATCGGAATTAAACTCAAACTATTCCTCGAAATAAAAACCGCAAAAATTTCATACCTCCTCTGTGCATCGAATTAAAATGCGGTACACCCGGTGACGGTATACTACAACTTCGTAAAATATCCGAAAGCACCGTGGCACATTGTACATTTTTAATAACAAGCGGTATTATATGGGCCAATTCGGCCTTGCCAAGCGAATGCGACAACGAACATGCCCAATGGATATCATTGATTGCCGGATGCGAGTCTTGATTGTACGCTAGATTGACATTTTTCATTGCTAGTATGGCCAGTTTATATGCACGCGTTGCATATCCTCGATGTTCCATATAACGAGCGATTGTAAAAAGTTGACTAGAGTTCATAATATGTGTTGCAGCATCGATAACAATTTGATAGGCCGTCTCGAATGCCATCGGGTCATTTTCGCATAGGGTTAGTGCATTTAAAGCACAATTTGGCGGATCTTTTGTGGCACATTGAAGTGCTAATGTACGTGCACAGTTTGCAAGTTCATCCTGTTGCTGTTTCGATTTTTTTCGGGGAGTCAATTAATGTTGAGTTAATTAGATTCGAATTTATTGAGTTTTCGCGAAAATTTCTTACCATTATGTTTAAGTTCATTCGTCCCGAATTGGACATTATTGCGCTAGCTACTGATCCTGTAGCTTCTGTCGGTGAGAAATACTGATACCAATTTTGCATGATTGAGAGCAATGCATCGAGTCCTAGTTGTGTTGCACATGTTACAAGCCAACGTACCATTTCGCGTCTTCTCCAGTTTACGCATGTTAAAGTCATTCGCATTACCTAAGAAAATTGTGAATGTAAAAATATTGTAATGAGGAGAGGTCAAAAAGATCTCGAGGGTTAAAAAAAATAGGATATTTTTTTTTTTCTTCAAAACACTTTTCCTTAATGGGGTCATCCTATGTAATAATAATCAATGACATAACAGCACAAATCGGCCTTGAAGTAATGCTAGATTTACTTCATTACGAGACCAACGGAACACTAGGAGGTGAAGTGGTCAGCTTCACGCTCGTCCGTTATTATTACCCCGATTTTAACTAAGGTACTCATTTACATCTGAGTGAACTGGTAGTCCGGCACCCAATCCAATTCTCGAAAATTACTTGTCGCCAAGCAGATTCGAACCTGGTACCAGGTGCTTCGAATGCAAGTGCTCTAGCCACTAAGTTACCCAGACTACCCATGTGTAGGCTCTTTTTTTACGCGTTTTTTGCGAATTTGTTCTGGCTAACTTAATAATGATAGAACTGTGAAATTTTGAACACATATTTATGCACATGTTGAGCACACTTTACAATTTTTTCAGCCCGAAATTGCCATCTTAGGCACCTTAGCCACCAATTTTTAAAAAACCTTGGTTTCGGTAGACACGATTGCGGGCATTCTGCTTATCTCAAATAAAAAATCAAACGGTATTTTAATCTGTGAAGTTTGAACTAGTTTTGGAACTAGGACTATCAAAAAATATTGAACAGTTAATTTTTGGCAGCTTGTTGAACTTTTTATCGTCAATTTCGGTGTGTTTTTACGACTTCTTCAGATCGCCAAAAAAAAAAACGGCATGATGAATCACAATTATCCTAGTTTGGAAACTGTATACATGTGTAGGTGTACGGAATAAGTTTACCAAATTTCAAAGAAATCCGTTCGATAGATTTCGAGATATCGTGTCTACCGATTTCAAAACTACAGTTTTGAGAAAAACGCGACTAAACTTTTCATTATATTCGAAGCAACAAAGGAGCTTAGAGAATTTAACGGCCTGTAATTTCCAAACGGCTTCGAATATCGGAATATCACTCCGCCCACATATTGTACACTATATTTGAATACAATTTGTTTATGCAAAAAAAAAATCGATTTTTTGAATCAGTCACATGAGATGACCCCCTTGACATGACTAAATTTGCAATCCTGTCGTAAAAACATGTTTTATTTTTTGCTTTGCAATGATCTGAAGTCGCGAGCTTCACCACTTCATCGTTCAAAAGTTACTACCGCCATTGGTACTACTGTTAGATAAGATAATAGCTGTAGCACCTTTTGGTTTATTCAGTAGAAGTTTACTTGCACACAGCTCTATGACATATACCTCAGTTTTAAATACAGGTGCTGTTTGTCCCATCGCAATCCATATTTTACAATTGGGTCCTTATCCCACTCCAGTTCCGCTATAGATCTTACTAGCCGTCCGTGTACCAAACTGAAGCACCTTCCCCAAATTTCGGTCAATCAGATTGCCATGATACACGACCTCCCAGTCACCATATATGGTTTCTCAAAATCATATATATACCTTTGGCATGTTATCGCTTACTGAGTCGGTGAGGTGCTTCTTATTAAATTCCTGTAGAATTTTAAGGTGACCGATAAGATCCGACCGACCGATAAATCAGCGCCGCATGTACTTAGCTTACAAGGCGCCTATCTAGCTCTGTCTAATTTTTTAGACTGTAGCTCAGAAAAATAAATAAATAAAAATAAAATCGTACCCAAACTGAAAACTTAAGCCCAGCAATTCTCTTTCTTACATTAACATTACATACCTGAAGGCCCAATTCAAAAGCGACTCCCAACAATGTCTGACTGCGAGGACCTGTTTCCGGGGAAGCAAAACGAAATGCATCCAATGCCAACTTATACAAGTGGCACGAACTGTGAATATTTTTCCGGGCACTCTCTAAGATTTGCGAAAGTCGTACAGAATCACCCTTTGCTGCACTCAACATTGTCGAACTTAACGAGCACTGTTGCGTTTCGAGATGGCCCAGTGTCCACCATCTGAAAACGATTACACAAAACGAATTAAAATTGAAATTTACAATAAAACAAAAAAAAATAGTACCTTGGATATCTCGACAAAACAAATCCTTCACGTTGACAATTATTTTCGTAATCATTGTTGCCGTCCTTCGGGCCATCGTTCGTTTCTTCCAAAATCGGTAAACGCATTGCTCGAAGACCGGCACGAAATGCCAAATCGGGATATTGATTTAGAAGCGATGCAAATAAGAACCGTGCTAATGTATGCATAGGAACTGATTCAGGATGAATTTTCACACCTAACGAAGATAAATCAAAATTAGATAGCACCCAACTAATATAGATTCGCTGTAAAGATAGATTCTCACCAAAACCGCTAGTCGGACCGCCATCTAGCATTTGTAAAGTAAGGTTCTTCAGTATTTCAACAAGAGTTCGATCTAAATCAACTTGACGTAGTCGTGCAATCAGTTGTTCCTGCTGTTTGCATATTACTTGTTGTGCGTAGCATCCTTGCGGCATTACACGCTGTTTTCCCAATGCTAGAACCGCGGCCTAGAAATCAATTTCAATTTATTTCCTCCACTTTTTTACCACAGCAGTGAAATTAAATCACTCACCTCAAACGCCAGAGTTAAGTAGGTCTCGCGTTTGTCCATCGACACGGAAACTTGAACATGCTGATATCTGTGCAGGAAGGGAACATGAAGCCAACAAGAACAAAATTAAAACCCATTTCATGCTATTTACCTTGGTGGAATTATATTAGAATCTTCGTTTGGTGTAGTTGTTGTGATATTGTCAAAAGTAAGACGATTTCCTTCAATCCCGTTCCTAGGATCATTAACAATGCAAGCCTCCGACAAACAATCAAAAATACAAGCGACTGCATCCAATGGAAACTCAACTGAAATAGTATTGTGTTTAGTTTAGTTTTTAAATTGGTTCAAAACGAGCTTGAACTCACCTTCACATCCTATCGTACAATCAAGGCAACTCGATAAACAATTCGGTTTTCGATTTTTATAAATCTCATTCGGCACAAGAGGTGGCAGCACGATATCTTTCGAAGTCGATGCTCCATAGTTGACTGTAGTGATATCGTAGTTATCGGATTTATTTGGTTTTGAGGTACCAGCTATCGCGTTATTACAAACGTTAGCAGGTTTGGCGGCATTATTAATATTACTTTTATTATTACTTAAAACACTATTGGTATTTGTAAGGGGGACACATTTTCTACAAAGTTTAGGCGCTAGAGGATCGTACATATTCGGACAACAGATCGTTTTCGTGCAGTACGGTTCGCGTTTTTGTTGATTTGGACACGAGGATTTTGCACATGGATCGGTCGGTTCGTTCGGTCGCTTTTCCGCCGTTGACTTTTTAAAGCAACAGCACATACTACTGCCGGGCTGAGAGCCGTTTGTATTGTGACTGGAATTTTCGTTGTTACCTCCCCCGTTCCCGCTATTATTATGATATTTCATTGGTGCGTACGGATACATGTTGTGAATATGTTTATTGCAATTCGAATAATTGTTACTGTTGTACGGATAGACCTCTTGATTAATGTTGTGCGGCACACGACACTGATCCATAACGTTCGAATTCGATCGGTAGTAGTAGTCGGGCAGTCTCGAGTTCGAATTGTACGTGGAATTTCCGAATGGATCGACAACCGGATATGGCATATTTGAGTGATTTAACGAAGAATTAAAGCGATTGAATTCATTGTGATTTCGATTGTCCGGATAGACGTAGTTGTTCGATTTTCGTTCGGACGAGTAGTCATTATGCGAAGCAGCAATACATTTTTGACAATTTCGACTAAAATTTCGCATGTCCTTCTTCGGCATGTAATTCTGATGTTGTAGTGATGATGACGTCTTAATAGGACTCGGCTGATATACAGGCGGTGGTGGCCTATAGAAGTCCTGTCGTCCGTGTTTTTCGGTTCGACAACAACAGATTCGATCCTTTTGTGTTTCCTCGAAATTCGAAGATTTTTGCGGCGAAGTTTCTGCCTGACTTCGCAGCCAGAGATGTTGTGAATCCTTTTGCGATTGTTTCATTGTACGAACAACACTTACGGATAGACGTAGCGCAGCATCGGCATGCCCGTGCGATCGAAGTGAATCGATTCGTGCGGCACACATTGAGAGCGGTTCGTGCCACAACGGCTGGCCTTCGTGATTGAATTTCGGTTTCGTACCACTAGCGGTTGCTAGCGTATTCGAAATTGATCGCGAATTCGAGCCAACATCTACACTTCCATTCGTGTAGATGTTGGTCGACAGGATATTTTGCAAATGTTGATTATCCCAAGTCATGTTGACCGCATCGAGAGCCTTATGGAAAATAGTTCGCGGTGTTTTATTTTTCCCCAACGAATTGCCATTGTTTAATTTTATTTTCTTGATTGGTCGCGGATTGTCATCTACGGTATTATCACGAATTCGAACACTGAATTTTTGTGCTGGCACCGCAACCAATTCGTTCTCTTCTTTCCGTTCATTCTCCGGTTCGGCTTTCTCGACATTCACGACAACCGCTTCGGGCACGTCTTTTATTCGTCCGCCCATACATTTCGCACAGTCCAATTTCGACATTTCTTCCATCATTTTCGACGAGTGTCCGTTAACATGATCGAGCTTTTCCAGAAAACATACACAGCCTGTTGCCTCCTGATTATTACTTTCCTGTTTACTACTAATGTTAGAATCTTTCTCGTTATTTAAACTATCAGTCAGTGTAGCAGCATTGCTTAAAACATCTTCGTTTGATTGCTTATTATCGTCAGGTTGATTTTTCTCAATTTTATCGTCGTTACGCAAAGAACTGTCGCTCATTTCGCTATCGACTTTTTCCTCCGTAACGCCGCACAATTCACTTTCGAGTTTTTCCAGTTCGCTTCTGTTCGCCATTAAACATTTATTGCACCGGCATTCTACAGACGCCTTAGAACTCTCAAAATTATCCTCGGTAGTTTTTGAACATTCAAATTGCTTATTGCAGAAAAACTTCGCATTACTCTTGGGGTCTTGCGAAACTTCTTCGCCTGTTAAATTTAAATTATTATCATTAATGTTCTTGTCGCCTTGTGAATCGGGAAAATCCAAAACGTTATCATCTTCGATATCCATCGATTCACGCGAACTTTCATCGTTCTCGGGAGGTACAATCATGCGCGGACTATGTGGCTCTTCACCTTCAAACGGTTGACCATTGTTCTCGCCAAAGTTGATGCTAACCGGAAGATGAACTGTACTACTATTTGATTCGTTCTTATCATCCAACAGCTGATTGTTGGTTTCCAAGAAATCCATTCGTTCCATTATAATTTCACGGCGATCGACCTGCGCCTCTTCGATTTCATTACCTTCTTCGGCTTCACTTTCCGATTCCGACTCGGAGCTATCATCTTCTTCTTCGTTGTTATGGTTATTGTTATTATTATTGTTGTTATTATTAATATTATTATTATAAACCGGACCACGATTCTGTTGATTCCGTTGTATTACATTTCGAATGTTGTTCTCCCGGAAAAATCGATTACGATCTCTTTGGCGTTCCCTGATTGATCTTTCCCTGTACTAAAATGGAACATAATAGTTACAAAATATTTCGCACAGATTGCTTGCAAAATATTAAATTACATTATCTCTTCCCGGTGGCCTAAAGTCCGGATCTTCCTGCGGACAAACTTCACTTTTCGACCACTTCTCCAGCAGGGCCTTCCATTGAAGTCGTTCGGATGAAAGTGCTCTCGGATTCAAAACAATACAAACCCACAGTGCTCCTATATATGAAACAATCTTAGTTTTGACTATTTAAACGTAAATCGAACATGATAAATTACCTAACTGATCCCATAATTGACGACACTTATCTGTCATGGCAGTTCCTTGGCTTTTCCAAAGAATTAATCGCGGATCGCTTAAAAACTGTTCGGTGATAAGCGTCAACATTCGAGCCCCGTTCGAATCCTGGGCGCGCAACATTTCTCTAACTTTCGAAAATAATGAATTCAATTGTTTATTGCCATTGTAATAACTTCCTTGGCCCAGATACGATTTAACAGCTTCGCAAACTTGCGATTCGTCTAAATGCCACGAATGATCGTCGTCCGTAGCAGCGCCAGCAGTAGGATCAGGCGCTCCGTATATCGCATTTATTTCTAAACAAGAAAACATTTTGATCACAAAATACTCAGAAGACGGAGTCTAAGCAAATTACCAGACTTTTGTTGTAATATCTCATCAGCTAATTGCTGTGCTGTAGGCAGAACTTCTGTGTGATGAGCAGAGATCAAATATTGAACGAATTTTTGTAATTGTTGCCTATTCATTTGCAATAGTGTTTCGGATATAGGAACTCTTAATTTAACGGTTTCCGCCTTGCGAATTCGATACAGCGAAAGTGCAACAACATGATGACACCAAAATATATCTTTTGTGTCACAACTACACGTTACAGAAGTTATTTTACACCTGAACAATAACACGACAATTATATCAAGCGAATAAAAATTCTTTGTATGAACAACAAACCTATCAAAACTAACTGAAACTTTAAATTTCTTATTTTCTTCGCCATTAAATGCATTTGTGTTGTTTTGTGAGTCTGTTTCGCAGAATCTTCCGGTTGGATGATGATTGCTACCGTAATTTGATCCCTGATAGTTGTTACTGTTACTATTTGGCGGATGAGATGGACCGCTGTTTCTGTGAATATCCAGTTTACCGGGCGGATGCATCCATACTATTCCACTCAAATGAAAACCTGTTAAGAAACGGACAAAAGTTAAATGAAAAAAGTTGGAAAATAGTAAAGAAATAATTCGTAGCTGAGTTCGAAATCAAAAATCACGGATTTCATTGCACCAGTTTTTTCATGCAAACGTTGATGACAATTTTTTTTTCATTTTATCATTTGATCACTTCACGGAACCAGAATCGACCCCCGGGTTCAAAACCATAGTGTTCGTTCGTAAGAAACCGTTCTTGTATGTGACTTAATCTGGAGACTAAGTTCTCTTCGAGCTCTTTGAACATACAGGGATCAAGCAAATTGAATTGAAAATTTCTATAACCTTTTTGGGGATTGGTCGTAGTTCAAGTGATCTTCCATTCTTTTGGGAACGTATCTACTCCAATTGTATAAGTCTAGTAGTCTGCAGCAGAAAGCGGTTGAACTGTTTTTTAACATCTGATTTTGTCTCTTCGCGGCGTTTATTTAAAATTTTAAAAAATGGGTAGAGCCAAAAATCTCACGAAAGAGAAAATCCACGAAGTTAAAACCTTGATCGATACCAAAATTTTTTCGAATCGAGAAATTTCCCGGAGATTGAATATTTTTGAAAAAAGAAAGACGAGTTAAAGGAAAAGTTCAAAATAATGAAGATTTGGGTTTTCAAAGGAACAATGACAGCAAATCAAAATTTGCACGAGGTAAACGACTCCTCAAGAAAATATGCGTGGAAAATCGTTTTGTTTCCAGGAATGAGATCACAACTCAATTGAGAGTAATGTACCAGCCAGTGAAAGAACTGTTCGCCGTAAGCTTCTATAGCTCGATATAAAAGCCTGTAGACCCGCTCGTAAGCCTAAACTGACTACTGCAATGAAAGTAGAACGTTTGCTTTGAGCAAGCAGCCAGATTTGGTCTTCTGCAAATCGGTAAATATGTTTTATTTTTATAGTTTAATACTTTATTAACTGCGTTTGGCCGTACCTTTAATTAAAATAACGTAAATTTTCAAAGTAATGAATATTATTTCAGGTGTGCTTTAGTGATGAAAGCAGTTTCGAACTTCTTGCCAATAAAGCGCAATGCGTCCGGGTCAGAGATTTCATTCAGACTGCGTGAAACCAATAGTGAAGCACCCTACAAAGGTGTTGATTTGGTCATTCATCTCTGAAAAAGGAACTAGATACCTGTACATTGTACAATGTACAGGGTACAATGAAGCAAGACCAATACATGCCCTCCAGACAAAATTACTTCCTCAGTTGAGGGAGTGATTTCCGAGTGAAAAATTATTTATCTTCATGCAGGATGCTGCTCCATAGCACACGGCAAGGTCGGTCAAAACTTTTTTGAGCGAAGAAAATGTTCCCCATTTGGATTGGCCAGGCATGAATCCTTTTGGGCACTGGTTAAAAGAGATGTAGCGAGAAAAAATAATAGATATTAGATATTAATAGTCCGGACCTGTGCAGTCATGCATAAACAGTATGCCGAAGAAAATACAGGCTTTAAGTGCTGCTACCACACCGTCCCATACCGGGTGCGGCACTCGATGCGCTGCTCAATTTGCCATCGCTTGATATTATTGTTCAGGCAGAAGCAATGAGAGTTACCCACAGACTGATGAGACTGGGCCTGTGGAGAAAAGGGCATTGCAAGGGTCATGGAGAAATGGCCCGAAGGTTGTGTGAGAACTTCATCTTTGATATGCCTACGGATGCCATGACTTCGACATGTATGTGTCAAAAGAAGATATCAGGTGGAGATCCCGAGCAGGGACGAGTGGGTAAACCAGTCCGCTCTGACGGACGGACGGCTCAATGACTGAAAAAGGGTCTGGAGCTGGAATGTCCCTGCAGACTGAAGATCTCAGGTACTCTTTCGCCCTAGGAAAACATTCTTCGGTATTTCAGGCTGACGTATATGCGATCCTTAAGGCAGTAGAGTGGATTATAGGGAGAAGATGAAGAGGCAGGATGATCTGCATTTGCAGCGACAGTCAGGACGCTCTACAATCCTTAGATAATCCAATCGTCTTTTCGAAGATGGTACGTGAGTGTAAAGAACGGTTGAACTCTGTTGGAAAATTCAATGACTTAATGCTCATATGGGTTCCGGGTCACCAGGGGTTAAATGGCAATGAAATAGCGGATGCATTAGCAAAAGCTGGATCGGAGTCAGCCATGGTTGGGACCAGAGCCAGCTTTCGGTGTGCCGGTTGCCTCTGTTAGGGCTACCATTGCTGAGTGGGTGACTAAATCACAAATTAATAGATGGCCGCTTTTTTCCGGGAAAGCGGTAGACCAGAAACCATGTTGAGGGACCAAGTGAATGAACCGCTGCTTTTCTTCTCAAATTGAGCAGAAAGGAATGTAGTAGTATGGTTGGTGTTCTCACAGGGCATAACTCTGTGGCCTACACATGGTCAGATTGAGAATCATTGACGACCCCATGTGCACGGCTTGCGACGAGAGCGACGACACGACGGAACATTTTCATCTCGAGTGTCCAGCTTACTCTTTTGTAAGAATGCATGTATACGGCGTCGATGTTATAAGGATGGAGGAACTCCGTTCTCGTTCCCTACCTGAGCTTTTGAAATTCATGAGTAGGCCGAAAAACTTCGGGTAGAGACTGGACATTCGAGTATAATGGGCCATTGTGACCTGAATGCTCAAGACTCGCCATTCAGTGTGTCTTCCCCACACCAAACAAACAAAACAAAGGCCCTGCTAAAGGAGGAAAAACTAAATATTAAGCATACAAAAAAATTTCTTCACAATATCTTTTTTAAAAAATACATGTCCTACAAAACTTTATCGCAGTTACGACTTTTATTTACCTAATAGCATGCAAAATGGAAAAATATTTATTTTAGTAGAGTCCTTCTACAGAAAGTCTTAACTCTACTCCGTAAATTTCAAATTTTTTTGGGTGCGTCTAATAATATTGCCAGGGACTGTAGTTTTACAGAGACCTGGGACTTGAATGGATTATCATATTCATCCGGAGCTGTTCAAGAAGGGAATCAGTAGCTCAGTTCTGTAACTTATGAGTGAGAAATTGCTCACGAAAAAGCTAAAATGAGGACGAGTTAATGCAGTTTTCTCTCTGTATTCTCACCAAATGAGAAATGAAAGATTGCCAAATGCGTAGTCAAGTACGGTGCTTTCTCATTTGATGAGAATACAGTGAGAAAACTGCATTAATTCGTCCTCATTTTGACTTTTCGGTGAGAAATTTCTCACTCATAAATTACAGAACTGAGCTACAGATCTCGAATCTTGTTTTTCAAGGATCTCAACAAAGTTATTAAAGAGGGGTTTGCGTAGTGCGCGAAGTCTGGCTCTAGCTAGGACTAGATACTTGCACAGAAGGTGCAGAACAGTTTTCCTCTTGTTTGCCACAACTGCGGCAATTGACGTTAACAGGAATACCCAGTCTGGCCGCTTGGTCGCCAATCTGCCAGTGACCCGTGCCATGAGTCTGGAGACACTCACAAGGCGGTGTCATTTATTCTCCTCCCTACACCGATCTTGACTGTGTCTAACTACTGTGGGACATTGAAGAGTGACTCCCTAAGTTTGGTTCTATAAAAAAAAAACTTGTGGAGAAAGCAAAATTCGTAGCTCACGGTCGAGAGCACCTCAAACTTGGTAGATTCAATACGCCTGGTCTAATAGAGTCAAAAAAAAAGTTTGACTTTCACTCACCAATTTGCAGGACATTCTCCACGCATCCGGCCTCAAACAGTTTCATTCCTTTACAGAAGCTGATATTTTGAGTCTCACCGGACGACGTCGTCCTGCAACGAAAACAAATAAAAATTTAAAACTCAACTACTCCGTACAAATCTTCCAATAAAACATACCTCGACAACGAACTATACATGCAAATATCGCGTTCATTGCGCGGAAACGACCAAAATATAATCCGACGTTGTACCGGTTCCGGTATCCTTTCGTAGCGTTCCTCGATACTTTGAAATGGTTCGTTTTTCGCGACAATTCTCGCTGTTATGTCCAGCAAACTGTCCGGACGCTGTTGCATGCTGTTGTTCGCTAGAAGATCGCCGCCGTACGGCCGCATCGATCTCTGTTGCATTTGTAATTGATGATAGCAGGACGCATCGTTGCATCGTGCCGGAAAACTTCGACTACAAAACGACATTTTTTTCTCTCAACCACCACTGCTCGGGTCGCAACTTTTGGCGATAGATCGTCAGAGTTTTACGCTCGAATTTATTAAGAATTTCATGACAAGTTTGGCTTTTCCGCGGCGTATGATATTTTCCGTGTTCGCCGAAATGACGGGGTTACACAAGCGGCTCCGTGATTGAAACGCGACGTGTGCTGTGCGCTGAAAATAGACGATAATAATTTTTTTTTTTTTTCGTCATAATTAATTCGATAAGTGCTGGCCTGATGTGATTTTATGGCAATAAATTAGTCATGTCAGCGTTTTATAAGAAAGAACAAACAACAAAAACCCGTCGAATTCACAGAATTACACCTGGAAGAGAGTCGTCATCGCGGACAATGGAAAGTCTTCTGTGCCGAAATTCGGTAGGTAAAAAAATCGTAAAAAAAAAAAAAAAAAAAACACCGACCACACTTGAGGCGAAATGCAGTCCGTCCGCAGTGCGATGCAGAGACCCTTCCGAGGAAAATTGGGCAATAATTACCCGTGCGACAGACAGAGGCTACTTGAGCGTTTTTGCCTGGGACTCCGGTCGATTTTTCGTTTCCGAATTCTCCGACTCGTTCGCTCGATTAATTGGTTAAAGGCGATTTGCTCCCAGACACACAGAACCGATTTATTCGAATTTAATTGCCACCCCGAAAAAACCGATTAATTGCTCGTCCCGGACGCGAACGTTACGACTCTGAAAAAGGTGTAACCCTTGCGCTCGATTGCAAATCAATTCTGCCCGAGCCGAAGCGAGCTCCATAAAAACTTATGGACGAAATATGTAAATACACTTGGGCTCGAGCGAGCGATAATTTTATTTACCTCGTCGCTCGTCGATTGGCTGGCGGGCGAGGGAGCTTTGTGTGCAGGTCGGCTGCTGGTGGCTGCTGCTGCTGCTTGGCTGGTGGTGGCCCTCCTCGACTTCCACTCACACGACTCGGTCGTCGTTGGTGTCTTTTTTTTTTTTTGTACCCGTTTCTCGAAACTCGCCAATTAACTGCGGGCAACGTGCACTCGATTTCCGATAAATTCACTTCGCCACATTACCAAGCGTCCGATTAATCGAATTTCCGGTCGAAAAGGTCGGCCAAGCCTGGCCAAACGAAGCACAAAATTCGGGGTTTTTTTCGGATAGCCAAAAAATCGACAACGAACTCCGTCCCGCAATCAATTTTTACTTTGCTTGTACTGCCTGTGCCTGGCTGCCTGCTTGCTTGCCATATAAATTCACTTCCAGTCGCCCAGTTCCTGCTTCGCTCGCTGGCCTGTGTGTTCCGTCTCTCCGTCGCGGTTTGACTGATGACACTGGTCGTACGCTGTCCTTTTTGCACCGACACTCGTTCGTATGCTGCGTTGCTTTCGCACCGGTTTGTTGTCGCTCTCACACGCTCTCTGACTTTTTTCGATTTCTTCCTGCTCCATCGACTAAACAATTATCGGTGCCCGTTTTGCACATGGTTCGTTCGTCGCATACAAAGGTAAACAAGAGCCGAGCGGCGCGTTCGTTGCCGTTCGGTTGGCTTCGGGGCCAGATGGTGCGCGCACACACTCTCTCATCGTACGGAGCCGCATGTAATTTATCAAATGTCATCAAATTTACTGTCTACGCTAATCGCTTGGGGGCTTTGGGGCTGCCATGCCACCGCGTCATGGGTCGATTTTTATTGTAGCCGGGAATGAATTAATGTTTTCCAGTTGAATGAGGGGTTCGATTTTCGGGCGGATTTAATCAATTTTGCAACTATGCGGTTTGGAAAACGTTTTCAATGCGCTTAAAGCGAAACTGCGGCCGATTTAAACGACAAGAAGCAACCGAAAGTCGAACCGATTACGATGCTTACCTGTGACACAAACCCACTGGAATGTGAGCAAGTGCAGCACTTTTTTTTACAGATGATTTTGATGCACCTGCCTGGAACTGGAATCGTTGAAGTGTCTGATGGAAACAAAACAAAAGACGAAACGATGGAAGTGGAAGGTCGTTCCGTTGGCAAATATTTGAATTAGAAAAAGTCCTATGAAAAAAAAATGACGATCGCTTTTGTTGTGGTTGTTGATTTTAAGTGTGTAGAACAGTTCGAACTCACTGAAACTGAGGTAAGTAAAGTAATGGATTTTTAATTAGCCATGGGGTTGGCGGGTGCAACTTTAGCAGACTACTTTAAATTTATATTTTTTTTTAATAACTCCCATACCGTAAACAACAGGCAGCATGGTTGTTTCTATGGCGTCTGAATAAAAATGTCTTCCGCCTCTCCATCTAAGTAACCCCAACGTCTCTACGCCTGGGCTTGGGCCCTCCTTGTATACAAATTTTAAAATCTTAGGAAAATTCTGTTTACACCCAGACCCCTTTTCCAAATATAGTAAGTACCGCTTAAAATCAGTACAGGAACAGGACTTCAAACTGTAACACTTTCATTTATGTTGGAAGAGAAACAAAGAGACAAAGTGTACAAAATAAAAAAACAGAATCTTTAATCTACGTAAGACTTGCTAGTAAAGTACGTACGTTTTTAGCATGTTTATAAAAAAAAAGTTGCAATGATAACAAAATAATGTTACTGTGAAGCTACAGTTAAAATATCAAGTGGATACGTGCGATAGTCTCCGAGTATCATCGTCGCCAGATTTTAAAAATGCAGTTTCGAGAAAAACGCGTTTAAAGTTTTACGTCCTGAAAATTTTGTTATACCTTCAGCTGACTGACCCACACATACAGCTGTACTGATGAACTATCCTAACGGTCTTTAGGGGAACCATTACGGCTATCAGGCCCCGTTGGTGCATTAGTAAAAGTCGTAAAAGGGGGACAAAGGGAAGCGCTACCAATTGAATAAAGTCTTAAGGACCCTAAACTGTAAAAAAAAGAAAATTTTTTGAAAATCTTAGACTGGCTTAACCCCTTAATAACTAAAATATTTTCAGATCCTATATGACCCCTTCTGGATCATAGAACAGTAGCATTGCCCCTCTGAGGCTTTGAACCAAGGTATTTAGTGAAAAAAAAAAAAATGTAATGACGCTATTGAGACCACTCTTGAAGTCACCAGATTGGATTTCGTAAATTTCGTTTTTGTATACACAATAATTTGTATAAAATCGACACACTCAATTGAAGAGTTGTATTACATCAGGAATCTGTTTCGGGCCCGCTTTAAGAAGTTTGTTTGGTGGCAAGAGCACGGTTTCTGGACATGCTTCCTCTTTATTAAGCGTCGTACTTATCATAGTGCTGCTGCGGTCAAGTATTTATTAGAAGCTCTTTATGAAAAAATGTTCAATACAACGGAGAGGTATTACTTGCATTGCCATAGTTTTCTTCATATTTATAATCGGAATTCCATTAACACCTCCTGCGATTGATACGTGCCTTGTTTGTTTACGGTGTCATAATTCAGAACAAAGATATCCTTCAGTTAAGCGTTGTAACCGGAGGCCAAGAGCAAATAATTTTGACTTAGTGATAGTATCTACTAGATTATGGACATCGCTCGTTCATGAGATTATCAAACCTGGGCCTGCACAACAAAATTTTAACACGTCGGCTTTTTTCTGGGTAGTTAAATTGGGAAATTTATTTCCAATAGGTCATTAGCGATCGAGAAGCATTGGTTTGTGCGGCCTCGCGATTTGTCAGGGTGCCTCAATATTGATCGCCCCGCCCCCTCTGACCGTTTTCTGGGCTTCATTATTCATAATGGTGCCACATCTATAATAAATAAATATTAATGCGTTCTACATGTTCTCCTATCTGCCTAAACCACGACGGAAGGTGGTAGCTTCTGTCTCAGTTAGTTTCGCAATCATTCTTCAAACTAACGGCATTCAAACTAATCAGGTTTTGAAGATTTGAGGGATAACTATGTGTTTTCTGACTCCAATGGCTTTTTCTTCGCAATACTTTTTTTTTTACCGTTTTATCAGTACAGAAAACAATATCAGTCATAGTGGTCCACCCATTCTACCTACCATAAAAATTCCAACTTATTATCTCAAGCGGCTTAAGAGCTATGCACCTACAAACGGATTTGCGTACGGCGTACAGACGGTCATTGTTTTTTTTTTGTGTTAGCCCTAAAACGTAAAAATACAAAATTTCAGGGTACCAATATTTTTTTTTTAAATTTCAGGTCGACCACAATACTTTATTATTAAAAAATAATAAAGAAAACAATATTTGTTTTTAAATTAATTGCTTCCTTGTTTCTCATTCATCCAAAGTACGCATATCTCAATGGCCTAGAACTAGATATTCATTATAGTTTTCTTAAGTACAACCCCTTTTATCAATTTCACTCCTAATGTCTTTTGATCAGTACGACTCATCAAATGCGGCCAAGAATCATTTAAGTAATTAGCATATTTATTCTGAGCGGGCGTCAGTATCTTAAGTTTTACTGTTTTAGCTTTATGAATGACTCTTCTTATTTTTTATATTTTATAAATCGAACGTCGGATTGATTTTCTTTGTTGCAACTTAAATTCAATTAAATATTGTCGAATCAGCATTAACAATAAGTCCATTTAAGCACTAAGTACATTGTTCTGGACTGATTATTTTAAACGAACGCGCTTTATAAAACTTGGCAATATTTTTCTTTTTCAGTACATTCACTCTTCACATGAACGACTTAGATATTTCGATTAATATTTTTATTCCATTTAAAATATATTTCTTTTTCGCCAGTGCATTATCCGCAATTTTTTTATTTCTCTTATCGAATAAATCTTTACTGATACGGTCTCTAAATATAATCGCATAAAACTCAGTCTCACGATTTTTGTTTATTATTGGACGTTATATTTTCACGAATTCCGATATATATCTCTCCTGATAAGATACCGAATTGATTTTTACTTCATCGTGCATTTTATATAGTCACCTAAAAATTAATTTCAAGATTTTTGGATATTAAAATTCCAAGGAAGGAGGTGTGTAAGTTTTCACGAATTTCGACGTATCTCTTAGGTGATGAGACATCGAATTCGTTTTTTGTCTACTGATTTTTGTGTAGTACCTACCTTAAAAATTGATTTCAGATTTTTTCAATGTTTAATCTCCAACGAGGTATAAAGGTGTAGAGCGAACAGCTTGCTGTTTGACGACATAAATTATTAGACACTGTCGAAAAATCGAGATCGTTGGAGACGAAAGGTTCGGATGGCCAAGGTCAGAATTCGGACTGTAGCACCACGGAAGAAGAAGAATGAGGAGTTATGAAGGTGTACATTTTTACGAATTTCGACATATCTCTTAGGTCTTCGGAAATATCAAATTGTATTTTATTTTCACGAGATTGAAGATATTCCGCTAATAATCGGTTTTAAGATTTTTCTCTATTTTTACTTCTACGAGCTTCTTATGGTTTAAAATTTTCGCCTGAAGGACCTACTTTTTTTTGGGCGCAGGAAGGCGAAAATCTTGATCTTGAAACATCTTAGTAGTGATCAACCACCGCTAAAAACACCTCCCTTTGTGAATTAAACTAGTCTGAGGACTAACCATTAATTTTCTTCTGAATCCTTAACACTATTCAAATTTGTAGGTCATCCATTGATGCTCTACATATAAATCTGATATGTAATACAATATATTACAACAAGGACCTACTCTAATAATAAAACTAAATTTGAAAAGAACGTCATTGTATGGAAACAACCAGTGTATATTTTATATATTTTAACTTAGACCGTGTTCCGAATTCTGAACCGAAAACATTTTGCGTTTAAGGGTGTAAGCAATGTCGGCAGATTCTTATTTGAATTTACCATGTGACTATTCGAAGTTCTAACGTCTACAGAAAAATGAGTGCAGTAAACATTCAAATAGAAATGAGATTGGGAAGAGACTATCCTTTTATGGAGCAAAAATTTTTTTTTTAAATTTTATCAAACAGAAAGAAATACTCTTTTTCACCTACAACAAAAACGTGGAAACAAAAATTTGTGAAATAATGAATTATGGTGTCCTCTTATTTTGCCTCGCTCAAATTCGGACCAATTTCATGTATGCTAAAACGACTTAACGATAATGTAGTACAATTCGATCAGATCACATTGTCCTACTCTACAGGCTGTCGCTGCTAGACCTGGCTGTCGTCTGCCCATTTTTCGAGTTTTTTTCGTCTGCTAAAGGAGCAATATCGAAAAAATAGGACAAACATAGGGGCCCCAATTCTTGGAAGTTTCGTCCTGTTGTCTGCTTTATTAGAAAAAAATGTGCCATCTAAAAACCATGTATGCAATGAGCAATCATCTCTACAGACTACAGCCATTTCATACATGAAAGATTATTGAGGTTTTTCCTTGGCGAGAACTCGAAGGATACTGACTCGAACAATATCAAAATACGTAGTAATGGTATTGAGACAGGAAGTTTGAATAATCAACCCACTATTCCCAAAATTTTTTTATCGTCAATTACAGATGGGAAAAGCAGTTCCTTTCAATGAAGTATGTACTTCACTTTGAGCCACTCAATTTAAGGAACGAGTTCAGCGAAGTAGTTCTGTAACTGTTCGATCCATCGTTTCATCAGGAGATATAGAAGATGAGGGATAAAAAAAAAAGGTGAGTAGAGTTCAGCGAAATAGTTTGGGAACTCTACCGTTTCATGTTCCTTTTCGTTTCGTCAGCAGATGTAAAAGATGAGGACCAAAAAAAAAGTCAGTAGAGTTCAGTCAAGTAGTTCCGTAAATCTTCGTTCCTTCAGTTCGTCAGTAGATCTAATAATAATAGATTTAAATTTAGTCCCTTCATGCCAAATTGGCGATTCCTTCCCAACTCGAGAGTTGTAGAAGAAACCCCCAATTTTCTAGAAGATAAGGACCAAAAAAAAGTGTAGTAGTTCCGGAACTCTTCGTTCCATCGTGTTTTGTCAGTAGATCTACAAGATGACGACAAAAAAACAGGGTTAGTACTAGAGATGGGTCGTTCATGAGTGAAATGTTCCTAAGGAGCAGTTCATTGAAGTGAGTGAGTGAACTAACTCACTCCTTTTGTTGAACTGTACTTCTTTTCGCCATGTGACACAGCTTGAAAAGAACTAGACCTAGGACCTTTTTTTTTGTTAGGTCCTCACATTGAAAAGAAGTAGTTCCTTCGTGAGTGAGCACCATTTTTTTTTTTAGGTCCGCACATTCACTACGAACTTGAAAAGACTATGTAGTACTTCCTTCGTCGGGTAAGTGATCTTCAAAAGGAACTCGAACTAGTTCATATCAATGAAAGAGTCGGAGTTCACTCACTCACTAAAAGGAACTGCTTTGCCCATCTGTAGTTAGTACATCTAAATGATTATGGAAAAAAATGTAGGTAAAGTGTCCCGTGTCCCATTGAACTGCAGTTCATCGAAAGGAGTGAGTTTCTTCACTCATTCACTTCAATGGAACTCCAGTTCACGAAAAGGAGTAGGGTAAGGTACCCAGTTGCGAGCCCTGCGCCTATTCCGAGCCACCGTCTTTAATTCCCCAAATAGCTAAGAATTCATGACTGTTTTTTCTTCATTATCAATTTTAGCCATTGCTGTTGTGACAATAGAAATAGATAAAATTATTAGTGAAGAAAAAACTGTTATAAATTCTTAGCTATTTGTGGACTTAAAGACGGTGGCTCGGAATAGGCGCAGGGCTTGCAACTGGGTACCTTACCCTAAGTTCCTTCACTCACTCACTTCAATGAAGTGTTCTTTTGAAACAGTTCACTCCTGAACGACCCATCTCTACCGTCAATCATAATGTTTTATTTAAAGAATAAACACGGCCATTGCACCTTATCTAAATTATAAATTCAAAAAAGAACGCAATTAACTAGTAGATTACTACGAAACCATATCAGCTCTTGCAGCGCAAATTACTATTGTTTACTAATACGCAAAAATCTGGTTTTTTGAATAATTTAAATAAATGTCACCTCTATTGATATGAAGAGATGATCATTGGTAACTGACCCAACACTATAGGTCTATTGAATCATAAATTCGTAAACAATAATGAAACGTTTTTAGTGTTAATAGGTAATAAAAAAATAGATAATATTACCTTGTCCCCTAACCAACTGGTTTATTATAAATCGAAATAAATTTTTTGGTTGTCCGTCTCTGGTTCAATACCACTAAAAGTTTCATCATCTTCATTATACCGGCTGTTTTTTTCCCTAAAAAAAATATTCGTGTACGCTGTAAACAAATCTTCAAAAAAAAAAAGAGTACACAGAATTTCGTCTGGACTCTGGACCTGAATAAGTAGTAAATAAAACTTGTTCGTTTTAGTAAATACATAATTTGAAAGATTTTATTGCTAAATATCCTTAATATAATAAATAATTATTAAAACTTATATTTTATCACAGATAGGAAATAACTCATCTCAAAATCATATTAATCGCAAGGGAGAGTTACATTTCAATGGCATTGAAATTCTAAGATCATTGGAATGCTGAAAATTCCGATTATGCTTCTTTTGTTCGAATTACGTGATGTGATTTTACGCAAGATTTTTAACTTGAAGAGCAAACGACGAATCATTGGAGATATGCAGTTGCATCGGTGCCGGAACAATAGGTCGCAAATGTATTATCGAACTGGCCGTTTGTACGGATGCAATTTTATCTTTACCGTGGCGTTTAACATGTTTCGAAAGATGATCGCTACGCATGAATTTCTTTTGACAAACGTGACAAATGAACTTCTTTTCGCCCGTATGCGTACGTTTGTGTCGCGACAATTCATCGGATCGTGAAAATCGCCTATCACAATTGTCCCATTTGCAGACGAAAGGACGTTCGCCGGTATGGACGCGCTGATGTGCCTTCAAATGGCTGGACTTAAAGTAATTCTTTCCGCAATTCGGATGCTGACATTCGTAGACACGTCGTCGTTCCTGTTGCTGTTTAATCGGTTGCTGATGCGTGGATTGTTGTTGTTGTTGAGCGAATGTTGGTAGCGAACCGTTTGCCGATGAATTGATTAGAACCAATTGGGCAGGAATGATATTTGGAGATTGAGTTGTAGCTATACAGTAGAGGTTTTTCGGTGCAATCATCGGATAGTAGGTTTTTTTCGTAGTCGGAAGTTCTTTACTTTTCGCCTCTAATGTTATGTATGTTTGTGTATTTTCAGGTTCGGGACAAACAGCGTGCTCGCTGCAGGACGATTGTGCTGTTTCGATGTGTACTGGTGGTGCTACTTCTGGGATATATTTCGGTTGCGGCAACGTTTCGACAGTTTCCGTTTTAGCCGGACTGGTTCGTCCCATTTTGAATTTAACTTGTCGAAATATATTTACTGAATCGTATTCACATTTAGCTGATTCTTCAAGATGATTATTTTTTTCGGCTGGTGGTATCGCATGCTGTACTCCGTTACGACTTGCATGCATAATAACACTGGCTCGTGGCGGCTGTTCGATATCTGGTTTGATAGAATTTTGTAGCATTTCCGGGATATATGATGATAGGGGCGTATCGCTACGGCATTTTTCTTCGGGTGGTGGAGTAAGTGATTGGTGAACGATAGTAAATAGATCGGGACTGGAAAATCTCGGACGCTTGCATGATGGTGGCTCTGTGTCGTCCTCTGAATCTGATGGATTGGGTGTGATAACACCTTTAACTGGGATATGTGAGCCTATTATATTTGACAGTATGCCGCTGTCTTTATTCATAATCTGTAAAGGTAAAAGAAAAACCATTAGTATGATTTATTTTACAATTTTTTTTTTCTTAAATAAACTCTTTAATCTTCGAAAAACTCATACATTTCGGTTCAGGTATAAAACGATAATTCTGACGGAATATTCACATCAGCCAGCGTCAGCTATTTTTAGTTCCGGTCACTACTATACTTTCCAAATAAATTTCATGCATTGCGAAGAAAACGAGGACTTTGGTCTACATGCCGCTGGCAGCAGGCACATATGCACATTAATACGGGAGATATAGTAGCTGCCCCCCACACCAATGTGTATTCTCTACGCAAAATAAAAATCAGAACCGAGTAGCTAGCCACGATTTCATGTTGGCAAAGATATTTTTAATAATTTATAATTCATTTAATTATCATCAATTTTTTTCCAGGTCCAATACGTAATATCATAATTTGTTATTGAACGCAAAAAAAAAAAAAAATCATAAATAAATTAGCTCATTATCGCCACTAGCACCAGATAGTTTCCGATAGACGAAGTCAACAGAAACCGAGACACCTCTTCACTATAATAATTCGAATCCGAAATACGTCATTCCTGAAAAGGGGGTTTGCCGTTTAGCACACTGATTGTGGACATGCGACCGAACTGTGACACAAATGTTCACGTGAACACCAGCTGATAGGAGAGTGTACACTGCGTGATCAACGAGTGGCTGTAGGACAGAACGGGACGGCAAACATTTGTTTTTAGAAAATGCCGGAGAACGAACAAGAAGGGAATAGTCGTCGCGAAATATACAACTATTTTTTTTTTTTGCCTTCTTTCTTTATAGTTTTAACCGACTACATGATGTTTTCATTGTCCCTGAGTTTTGTCTGTGCCGATTTTTAATGTTTATTAATGAAAAATCACGTACACTAAGTTTATCAGAAGGAACGGAATTCGAAATTGGGCCGGACTGGCGAGAGTTTTTCGTAAAATACGTGATAAGTTTTTGAACTTACGTTAAATTCCAAAGGAGGAGTTGCAGGCGGTGAGAGTAATATTTGAAAATCCATTTTTTTTTTGTGGTATATTTTAACTTTATAATGTTTATTTAATCAGTTTTAGTTGAATTTAACTGCACTTTCTCTTGTAATAATTGAAACGCTTGAGCGCACAAAACTTCACACTTTACTGTTCAACACTTCATGAACGAATGAAAGAACTGAGTCAACCCGCGCGTACCTTCTTCAGAGCCGTGCCTTCTTTTGCGCATGAATGTAGTTGTGGGGTTTTTTTTAACGAACAACAGGGTGTGACTTCTGATGACACTATTTTTGTTTGAGCTCAGGTATGTAGTTTGTACGTTACTTTTAAACATTTTCGATTATCCTTTTCCCCTTTGCGGTTGATCGATAGGCAAACAACTTATCTCCGGAAAAAATGCGTTAAGAAGAAAAGCGCCTACCGTAAAGTCCCCAATGCGAAACCAATCAAGTCCCAATTTAGGCTATCTCGCCTTAGTTCTTTGCGGATGATGATCATTTTCGATAGATGAAGCAAAGTAGATCGATAAAGCATATGGAATTGCTCTCAAGGATGATACTTGGAATTACTTTACTTCAGAAGAATCCTCGGACCTGTGAGGAATGACTCGATCTGGAGAATACGATATAATAGAGAATATGTATGCCATCTTTGATAATCCAAAATTATGGATCCTCATAACATTCAAGAAGCTGCAATGGGCTGGTCATGTGGAGCGGATGGATGACGGAAGAATTCTCAATCGCACACTAAAGGGAAAAGTTTATGGACAATGACCAGTTGGAAAACCACAAAAGCGCTGGGAAGACTATTGACGCAGACAGGAAATCACTGCTAAGATTCAGAAATGGGAGGACGCGGTCAGTGAATCGAGAACGCACGTTCAGGAGGCCAAGGTCTGATTTGGAATGTAGCGCCATCGTAAGTAAGCTAGAACTACTAGGGGCTAGTACGTTTACATTAGGTTCACTGGAAATTTTTAAATTAGCTACTTATAATAACTTGTGGAAGTGGGGGCAAAATCTCTCTGCTCTGGATTGAAATACATGTCCAATGAACAATGCTCCACTCAATTTGATCCTAAAAACAAGCAATAAGCGATTAAATGATAGAATACTGAGTAAGGAACTATATGTTACCGAATTGCAGACACTGGTTAACCGAAAAAGCCTGAAACTACTCAACAATCACCCTGTAACGCTTTGTTTATCCAAAGTGATTTTCTTATTAGAGCATTGCGGGAGATTTTTTTTTCCTGTACACACTGATACTGACTGAAAAATAGCGTGTGTTGTGTGTACTACTCGAAACAGAGTGCCCAGTTTTATAGAAATATTCGCTATGTTCACGCGGCAAACGAACTGGGAATAACGTGAAAATGTTGGTATATCGCGACAAGAGCGTCTGATAGTGTATATATTTTACACAAGGCGAAAGGCAGACATATCGGGGGCTCGTTCGTCACAACCAATCAAATAGGTGGATTAGCCTAGCATGGTCACGCAGTGACCTCATGAACAACGACAACTGTTCACGTGAACAGTTCAAGGGTCTGCCTGCTGCCTCTCAGGCCTGGTCTGTTTCGTTGCTTGGAAGAAATATATTTGTTGTAGAAAATTATTGCGGTGGATTTTTGTATCTTCCTCGTTTATTTCGAAGTATGGTTTTTTTTTCATGTGGGCATTATCATCATATGGGATGAGTACATTACACAGCAAGATATCGCGTCAGTAAAGTGTTGAGAAGTAGTTTGTCGGTAAAGGTAAATGAGATAGGAGGCGATATGACTGTTGGGAATGACGTAGATCGAAAACCCATAATATTTTGTGTTGGTGCTTTCAAAAGTTGCGCTAATTTTTAATTTTTTATTACAACGCGATATTGAAAAGGCGCGCAATGACGTCACAGGATGTACTTGGTGGAGATTTAAAAGGCGAAAATATAGCGCGTGATAAATCTCATGTAAGATAACGACCTCAGTGACCAAATTTTAAAGAAGCGTGTGTGAATGGGATGATGTTGCGTTCGAATTGTGTTGCACTTGGATGATATTTTTTTCGGTTTAAAAAATGTGGGGTTTTTTTTTAAAGATCTTGGATCGGAGCTAACAAAATTTATCGCTTTATTATTTTAATCGAATTTTTTTTTTTTTATAGAGCTGAGAGCTTGGGAATCAATCAGCAGTCTAACGATTTGCGATTTGAGTAAAACTTTTGTTGACTACAGCTAAAATATTCATATTATAGGAAAAATGTATGTTTTTTAAAAAATTGTTGACCACAATAAGATGGTTGTTTAATCGAAAAGAACGTGTATGAGTTTTGATAACAAAATGTGGGCGCGCAAAAATGAGAAAAATATTGACAATACTTTTTATTTATATTATGTACTATGAAATGAATCAACAACAGCAGTTTTTATAACTTCTCGGAATAAATGTAGAACGTCAATGTTACAGCAACAATTCTTAGAAACCGCTAACACTAATTGAAACGTTAAAGAAAATCTTTTGAGAAGAATACAAAAATTCCAAGATTTAGACACAAATATTGGGAGTTTTTGCCTCTAAAGATTTCGGGTTTTTTCCGCCGAGAGTATAATAACGGACATTGCCTACCAATTATGTAGGCTTATAGATCGTTCAAAGAATGTCGATCAATTCTACAGACGATGTCAACGTTTTCTAGGTGAAGATGTTAGACATGAGACGTCTATCTCAATGTCGCCTAAGCGAAAGATCGCTATATCGTCATTGGCAGTCAAGTAGCCACTAAGGTGGCTTTCGGTTCGCCTTCACTTTCTCTAAACTGATAGAACAGTGCCGGAATAAACGAACCTGTTTAGTAGGCCAGTTTTAAATTATTTTGATCTGGTTTTTCATATCCTGTAATACACTCGTTGCATGTTGCAAGGATGCAGTTGAGAGTGGTAGCGGACTGTAGAGTATTTCAAAGAATTACATTGTGGAAAATTGTATTGTGTTCAAATTGCTGTATTTTGTAGAACGTAGGAGCTATTAATTTTACGTCTTATTTTTGCAGAATTTCTTACGATAAAGAGGCAATTCGCGCTGTTTTCACTCGGTTAGGTCAGGACGACTGATATCGCTAATTGTACCAACCTTTTTAAGGTGTTCAAGAACATATTACATATGTATTCTGAAATTGTGACCTATCACAGGACACAACCTGCTGTGACTAAAATGCTGCTTCTCACAAGAAAAGTCACAATAATTTCTCCACATAGTTGGAGACATGTGTAAATGATGATGCTGTGTCAGTATCGCTTATTAATTTGGCTTTTGCAAGTGTATAATGGAAAGTTGTGTGCCTTAGTAAGCATCTAAAAAGTGGAAATCCGAAGTAACTTTTAACTGTATTGTCGATTAATAAAAACGAATCACTTGCGTTCCTCAAGTTTCAGAGTGTAGCTCTTAGAGATGGGTCAAAACTTTACGCTTATTATTAGCAATAAATAATTATTTTTCAAAAAAAGTTGTTCAGATAAAAAAGATAGAGGATTTAATTCTCCATAAATTTGATTCCTACCATTTTTAGCGAGAAATGCAAAATACGGCTACAATAATCGACAAAACAGAAGTCTCCAAAATTTTTAATATCCTGTTTTGTCGATTTGTAGCCGTGTAGCAAAATACGGCTAAAACTAAAAATGTTGAGCACAAGCCGTACTAATTTTTTGTGGTGTAAAACTGCGATTCCATATTGTACTACTGATTTTTTTTTTCCTCTTGACAATCACGGAGGAACGAATTGAACTGGAACTAGTTTACTGGACTAGTTCTTTTTAGTGAGTGAGTTAACTGCGACTCACTCACTAAAATGAACTGCTTTGCCCATCTCTAGTAGCTTTTCATAACGCCCTTAAATCACACAAAATGTAAACCCTTCATCTAAATTTACGTTAAACTACTTTTGTTCAGGTTCTTTCAGTAGTTACCTCAGCAAATCTAACAAACATTCAATTTGTTTTCAATATTAAGTACTGAAACTTCACGAAACGTTAAATTTGTTTACCTGGGGCCTTATTACTGAATACGATACGATCAAAATCAATCGTAAATTCTATATTTTAGTATGCCGAATTTAGGAATTTACGATTGATTTTGATCGTATCGTATTCAGTAATAAGGCCCCTGGCTATCCGTTGTGTTCAACTATTTCGTTGGTCACAATTTTGTGATGTTTTTCAAAAACGTCAAAATTGTGACTAATGCTAGAATATGAAAAGTCAGAGATTTTCTAAAATTATGACTCCCGGCTAAAATTGTAACTTGTGACGTGCCTGTGACTGTACACAGAATAGACCTGATATAGTCTGCGTAATATCATTGAATCATATATTTAATAATAATAATAACTCTTTACTGTGCTGCCCTTAGTATAATGAAACAAGCTTAAAATAATGGAGATCAGACAGTCGTCTCTACAGCCAAGTTAAAGAGTTTATATTTAGCTGCATGCAAATGAGAATCATATATTTATGGACTTGACTCCTGCCGCTTTAAAAGGACCTTTCAATTCAAAGAATATCCTCTTAAAATTATTTCACAATAAATTGTTAAATATTCTCGTTTTGTCAGCGTATAACAAAAATTATTTAAATAGAGACTAAATTTAGAGAAACGTGACAAACGATATTGAGACCATTGCGCAAACATGCGTTTGATTATTAAAGTTGTGCTAATGAATGTTAAATTTCATTATTGACTTCCTTTGTCGATTCTTTGTAATGAGTGTTTAGCTGACAACATTTTCTGCATACAGCCGAAGCTCCTTATTCACAGTTGACATTCTTAAGCGTTATGAAATTTAGTAAAGAGCTCTCAGCGGAGGATTACAATTTACCAAAGAGCTTGATATATTTTCCACTGAAATTAATTAAGCCATGAAAAGAAAACGTATTTTTAAAAAGGAAAATTTTCAAGACAACTAACTCCTGAATATGAATTGAAAGTTAATCAGGAAAAAACCACTTCATTAAAGCTGCTTAACCTAATTAAAAAATATTTGTTGGAATTAATCTTTACCTTCGTAACTTTGTAACGTCTCTTCTATTTTCCTGTTATCTTTGTTTACAAGTCTGTAGTTGATAGCACTTATTCTTGGTAGTTCGTATACATATTTGCTACGTCTTAATTTTTATGTGCTCACTAAGGTTAGTTATCAACTTCAGTTTTTAGTTGAAAGAATATAAATAGTAGCTCCTTCTGAATGCGCAATAAAATGTGAAATTTTCCTGCAAGCGATGTCCATGATTACTTTTCATCAATTTCATGATCTAAGTATATATTTGATTTATTTATTTTTTGTTTCACTGTTCGCAGTACTTTGGATGTAACTTTTCATATGTGTTTCTTTGCGCACTTATCCAGATCAGAGCAGGTTAGAAAATTTATATACAAAAGAACAACAACATTGCTGTTTTTATGACTTTTTTAACTATTTTCCATAGATAGTAGGTTAGATTGTACAATTTAACGCGAATAACTGCCTCAGTGAGCTCACACCTATCTGTGTAAAAAAGTTATAAAAAGGTCATAAAAACAGCAATGTTGTTATTTTGTATTTACATTTTCTAACCTGCTCTGATCTGGACAACTGCGCAAAAAACACTGCTATACTAGATTCGAATAAGAGTCAAAACTGTTTCATATTTTATACCAAAATCACACGGAAGTATTTTATGAAAATAATTCTATAACGAGTCTAAAATGTTACTTTTTGTTATAAAAAAAAATTAACACAGTTCACTTTTAGATAGGCTTGCGCATTCTAGTTCACCTTCACCTTGCGAACTAGTTCGTTCTTGTAGTTCGCAGTTCACTCACGGACGAACTAGTTCCCATCTAGTTCGGATTGAATGTGATGACCTAAAAAAAAAAGGTCCCCAATCAGGAAAGAACTAGTTCGTTTCAAGTTCGGAGTGAATGTGAAGACCTTAAAAAAAAAGTTCCCACTGAACTAGTTCCTTCTTTCAGTTCCAATTTCGCGGAATAATACGCGGTATGCAAATCTCATGACGAACTACTTCGTACAAACGAACTAGAACCGGAATTGCTCGTTCATTTCACTTATGGGAACGATCTTGCGAACTAGTTCGTTCACGAAGATGAAATTTATGATTCTAGCATGTTTCGATAAATTGGAACCACCCATTCATACTAAATATTTATAGATACATACATACATATATTTATTGATCTGATAATTATTACATAGCTTAGATGCTGTTAAGAAAAATTCAAGTGATTTGACTACTACTGTCTTTACAACTTCAATGTTGAATACAATTTGCTTGTTTACAAATAGTTAAGAAATGCCTAAGCTAGTTCAATTCTTTTTAGGGGATAACTCTCAAAAACCTAACGAATATTTATAAATATTAAATTATTACAATTCAATCCGCCGGTAACTACGAGATTTTAATAAATAGATACATGAATTTGGACCTAAACAATAAAACGATTTTTTCTTTATAAAAAATCAGATGTTTCTCAGAAGAGCGCCTTTACTTCTTTATAATCCAGAAGGGATCGTGTAGGTACTGAACTCTAGGATATTTTTAGTTAAATTGACGCAGTTTTTAGCATAATGTATTCTATGCGTACTGTAGAAACACAATTTAGTCAATAGGTAAGATTAGAGATAACCGTTAAGTAACAATATTGTAAAGTTGTTTAGGAGTTGAAATAGGGGAGAGCTAGGGAGTTGAGAAGGATCAAGAAGTTCTGTCAATGGAGGGACATTGTGTTTAAAGAAGGAAAGAGTAGAAGGACATTGAGTTAGGATATGTGGGACAGTTAACGCAGAAGCGCAGTGCGGGCAGGAGGGAGGATCTGTTCGTAGTATGTGGTATCCTTTATGTTTCCGGCCAGCTTGAAAAATGTAGTTTTGAGATAAACGCGTTTAAAGTTTTCAGTATGTAGAAAATCATGAATAATTTTGCAATATGCCTTACACTAAAATTCGAAAACCGAATCCTTAGAGACTTTTCGGCCATTATCTTTTGGGACAGCCTTTTTGAGGTCCTAGGAGACCGTTTAAAATAATAAAAAAAATTGATTTCCCCAAAACTTTAGAGTGGCATAACCCCTTAAACGATTCTTAAGTTATCAGCCAATATTAATCATATGTTTTCAGGACTTTTTGTCTGAGAGCTAATCGAAGGAGTAAAGCGATTGTACTAACTAAATAAATTTTAAAATGATTCATGACTAGTTTAAAATGCTTCAAAGCTATAACGACCATCATCATCAAGGGCGCGACAGCCCTAATCTGGCTCTAGCTTCCAGAAAACGTCCCCTCCAATAGTCTCGATTCAAAGATCGCGTCCTCCAGCTTCTAATTTTTAAGATGGCTTTGCTATTTTCATCAACCGAGTCTATTCATCGTTTGCGTGGTTTGTTATAACCATGGAGCTATATATAACGGAGATGGCAACACTCCGTTTCTGTATAAAGCACTGTGGAGCATTTTGAAGTTTAAGCGACTGCTTTTGTATGGAGCGTTTCATGCCCGGTGGCAGTGAAATGCAAATATTACCCTAGTATTTAAAGGTTGGGCTTTTTTTCTTTTCAATACCGGGGTTTAACATATATGTGAGTAAGATGCTGATAGTAGTATAGTGAATATCGCCGGTCCTTTGCGAGAAAAACTCCGGCTTCAAAACAGTCACTGCACGCCATCTCCATTATACATATGGCTCTATGGTTATAACGGTCATTATTAAAAGACAAAACATGGAATTAAATGACAGTGCAGTAAGCCAAAGACGGGTTAAATACTCTTCTAGCGATTTTATTATTTTTCAATTCTGCTTTTAAAGATCCGAATTCTATGACATCGTTGGCTTCGCTGCTTCCGTTCCTCGTACGAATCAGTATGAAGTTGGTAGCGTTACGACCGGCCAATAAAATAGAACAAGATTAGCAGTCAGCACAACTTTTTTCTTTTCGAACCGGGAAGAAGAAGAAAAAGTCAAAGTATTCAAGTGTGGTTTATTTCGTTTCATGTCAATCGGAAATTTTCATTGATTTCGTTGTTTATTCGATAATTCTACAATCCAGGTAGTTTGCTGTGTCCATTATGGATGAAAAATTTTATTTTTGTAATAGGCGTTTTGGATATTATGTGTTAAATTTCACACAATACAAATGGGGGGGAGAGGGGACTCCAAATGTTTTACACTTTTAATTTGCTTTGAATTTCGATTTTAATTAATTTGGGTGGATTTTTTTTTCATTGTGGCTAAGTACAATACCTGGTGTAATGTGCGACAGTAGCAAACAATTTTGGCTATGAGTTTTTAAATCGAATGTGTTTACGTGTCCGAAGAGGTTAGAATTTTAGAGCGACCGGAATTGTAGCCTAAACACCATGTTCACACCAGTGACTCTAGTTCACACGACAGAATAAACAAACAGCAATTTTTAGTTGTACTACGAAGCAAACGTTTTAACCCGATCCTTTCTTTTAACTAGATATGCCAGGAATTGACGATATAAAATCTTCATGGGCCGATGAAGTCGAGCTCGATGCAGACGGTTTACAACCGACGACCGTAATTGTCGACAACGGACACAAGTACGTGACAGAGTACAAGATCAATAGCGACGATAAGCATATAAAAGTGGTCCGTACGTACAAAATAACGAAACAAGTTGTCCCGAAAATCGTAGCCGAACGAAAAACATGGCCCAAATTCGGCGACTCGGAACACGATACGGTCGGACCGAACTCACACACGACTATGGTATCCGAAGATGTTTACATGCAGTTCATAAGCAGCAAGGAGGAGGAGAAAGCGAACGAGAACTTGTTGGATCCAATGAAGAGTGAGTATCGATTTGTTTTGTTTCTTTAAAGGGGGGACGTTTATTAAATTTAATATACTAATAGTAAGAGAAGGTTATTACATGTATCATTGCGATCATATTTGACGCCACAGTCCTAATCGGGCCCTGAGCTCCAGATCACTCTGCTGTGATTTTAAACAACTGAATTGAATTTTGTGGTATTCTTTGCACCGCATCGCGTATGCCATACGTTACTACATTGAAGACAACAGCACTACAAAAAAATCATGATGATGAAGTAACTCTAGCATTACTTCAAAGCCAAGTCCTAATTTGGGCTGTTGTGCCATTGATTACTATTTAAAAAAAACGAAGCTGTAACAAGACTTCTATAAATACTTCTTTTATTTTTTATTATTTTCAGACATGGCAAAATGCCGTATCTGTGCTGGAGAGCATTGGTCTGTCAATTGCCCGTACAAGGGTACCACCATGGATACAAAACTTATGGAAAATAAACCAGCCGCTACAAGTAAGATTTGTTTAAATATTTTTTTTTTTTCCTACATTGTCCCCTATTCCTAACTGGAATTAATTTTTCTTAACAAAAAAACAGCTCCGTTCACCTCGGCTGCTGCTGAAACATCGAAGAGCGGCAAATACGTTCCACCCTTCCTCAAGGACAGTCAAAAAGGTGGTGTTGGTGGTATGCGTGGCCGTGACGATACATCGGCAATTCGTATTTCAAATTTATCCGAATCGATCACCGAAGCCGATTTAGAAGAGTTGGTTAAGAAAATCGGCCCACACAGTAAAATGTATTTGGCACGAGATAAGGTACAGTCGGCATTAAATTTTTTTTTTCATTTAATTTCCGAAAACTAAAGGAAATTTTTTTTCTAACCACTTTACAGAATACCGGTCTATGCAAAGGTTTCGCCTACGTTCATTTCAAACTGCGAAAGGATGCAGCTGCCGCAATCGATATTCTTAATGGTCACGGGTATGACCATCTTATTCTGAATGTTGAATGGTCCAAGCCACAAAATAATTAACAACATTTTACAACTAGAAATGAAAAAAAAAAAATACAAACAAATCGCAATTGAATAAAAGAACTTTCATAAATGCTGTAAACAGGATTTTAATTGTGAGAAGTGTTGATCAAAGTGAATTTATTTAAAGTGGTTTTTGGGGCAATGTGATGTAATCAGTTATTTGTACTTGGACGCAACGTTTAGACCGATGTTACTGGCAAAAATCAAAGGAAGTGGGTGGAATTTTAGAAGCAAATAAACGGGCACTTAGGACGAATCCTAGAATGTCTGCTGAGACAGTAAATGTGTAACTAAAAAGGAGAATTGCAGGCGTTGCAATCAATTCCCTATCGGAAAAGTGGAAATACTTATGCCTGCAGAGAGATTGAGACCACTCGAAAAAATCGGGTGATTGCGGGTTTTGTGATTTGAAAGTCGGTCCAGTTTTAGAATCGATGAGAGCAGGTCGATTTAATGAGGAGAGACTAGTCTTGGCTGAGTTCCGAGTTTTGATAGTACTGATGTGCCCAGCACAAATTCCATGTTTGGATTTACTCAAGGCAATTATTAATTTAAGCCAGACCAGTCGTTCTTCCCCTGACGCATCAAAATTATTCATCATTCATAATTAAATTTCTACAATAACAACTTAACAACTCGACCGTAAACATATCGAATTACGATTCTCGCCCTGAGGTACGATATTGTGACGTCACAGCTGGGAAATTCCATCGGAATAACCTTTTCTGCTGTGTCATAACATGTCGCGTGACATAGGTACTGGGAATAGTCAAGTTGATACTTTGTTCGCTTTGTTTTTATTTTTTAATTATATTATATTTTTCTCTTCGCGATCCAATTGCAAATATTACAAACTAAACGCATTGCACTTTGAGATGGTCACCATTTGTGGGTCACTAAAAAATTGCCGATTGTCTTGATCGGCAAATTCTAAACGAATGGACTTTTACCATAGGTTGAACGACTGGCCCATTTAAGATTAGTATAGTTAGCGATAATTTAGTATATAAGTTTCATGAATGTTATCATTAAGTCTCAGTAATTTTTATAGCAAACGAGGAAACTGTTCGAGAAATATAAAAGATTGAGTGTAGGCGCAGGGATTGCAGATTACGGTTGTCTTAATTGGAAACGGGAAGGAATAGGACCTCAATTGAACTTGGTAGAAAGGTAAACGCCCGGGAATGTTAACTCAAATTGGCAAACCCTTGGTAAGTTGTCAGCGTACAATTTCTGTTGATCTGGTCTTTGGTTAATGGGCGATACAAAAAAGCTAGTTGTCTCGTTAAAACCATAATCTTAGTTATTAATTTTTTTTCTAAATCGAAATAAACATCCTCGGCCTATATTTACATCATCATGGGAGTTAATACAAACTGAAAAAAAGGCAAATCCGTTGAAATTCATTCAGTTACTATGTACCCGTCAGGTGTCGAGGTGCTAATTGCGACACAGACCACTACTTAAGACCAAGTTTCGATGTCGAATAGCAAATCGAGGATATCCAAAAACACAACCGGCTCCCAAATTCGACATGGAAAGCTCAAAGATGAGAAAGTAGTTGCGAAATACACATCAGCCCTGGAGAGGCACTTCGCAACAGCGGTATGAAGCTGTTGTTCAGTATTGTCTTCTTCGAAGAAAGGTGGAAAAACATCAAAGATGGCATCACATCCGTCGCAGAGAAGGTGATAGGACAACAATCCCGGCGCAAACGAAATGAGTGGTTCGACAGCGAATGCCAAGATACATTAAAGAGAAAAGATGAAGCTTACAAAATATTAACAGAACGGCCGACACGAGCCAAGCAGAACAAATATAATGATCGTAGAGGATTTGCAAATAAAATCTAGACAGAAAAAACAGAAGTACAATAATGACGAAATTAAAAACATAGCCGAACAATTCAAATTACACAACACAAGAGCCGCACACTCCCTAGTTAAAAGGATGAATGCGGACTACCAACCGAAGACGAGCCTTTGTAAGGAAGCAGAAGGCAACCTTATAAGTAATGCGGAAGAGATAAAACTAAGATGGGCACAATATTTTGAACACCTTCTCAATCGGAGACAATCATCCGTACGAACGGCAGCAGCACCCTGTTGTGTACGTTTTATAGTTTAGTTTTAGGAAGGGGCGCCACACTTAGCTGCAGCGCACATTAGGCACCAAAAGAGGGCCCCTTCGGATAGAATCGTGGAACTTGCCAGTTAATCACCCCCAAAACATCCTAAATCCCTAATGAACTTGACCAACTTGTCATACCCTATCAACTTAAGATCTTCCAAACTATCGAAGAAGAGACAGCCCAACCACTTCAAGCGCCTTCTTGCAACCGCCTGACACTCGCACAAAATGTGGGTAATATCCTCCTCAGCATATAGGTCAAAGCAGTACCTACACACGTCAGAGTCAGCTATCCCCATCCGCATGGCATGTTTCCCTAGGAAGCAGTGCCCCGTCAGTATTTCGATGAGTACCCGCAATCTTTCCCTATTCCACGCCAGTATTTCCCTGGATCTTGAGGAAAATTCTAGAAAAGAGAATTAAACCCTTCCAGCTTAAGAGCTGACAACGGGCTTAAACAAAGTGATGGCCTGGCACCAACCACGAAAACGCTGGAAGGACTCTATTGACGCAGACAGCAAATCATTGCTAAGATTCAGAAACTGGAGGACGCGGTCACTTAACCGAGAAGGCTGCAGGCGGTACATCAGGAAGCCAATGTCAGATTTGACTGTAGCGCCATAGTAAGCCAGGTGTAAAGGGCCGTAATAAATTTTTAGACTGCACTCGATAAATCGATAAATGTGTGATTGACGCCCACAGCTTCAGTGTTGATAGACTTAGGCATTAAACCACCAAATCTAAGGCAAAAGAATAAATTGCAAAACAACCGAACGTTATCTATAAAATCTTTTTTACGTTAGTTTTATTTTAATTAGATTTTTTTTTTAAAAAAAATTTTAACAGAAATATACAATAAATTGAATTAGGTACTTACTAGTTATTATAATTCTCATAAATTAAGACTTCATCTAAGAATGATTGCGAACATGCGCCTTGGGGTGAGAGGGGAGGGTTCATAACTTTTCAACAAACAACAGTAAAGAGCTACATCACAACACAATTCATTCCTTTCTCATCGTTCTTCATATCACTGAGCAATGTTTCGTCGAGGGAAGCACTTTTAATTAATTTCGGAATTGTCGATATTTTCTTTTCGGGATATAAATCAGTCGCTTGTACAGTGATTCGATCGTTTCCGATTGTATCATCGCTATCTAAAAGTAGTGTACTGTTTGTCGATGTCCGCACCTAGTAGATAATCGAATGGATTGAAATAAAAAAAAAATAGTTTTATTTAGATCGAATCAGAATTCAAGTCAACATACTTCATGACTTCGATCGGCTACATCATTCGTTGCGGCCACAGGTTGTATAAAAGGAATTGACTCTTGTTGTATAACAAATTGATCTAAGAGATTTATTTGCGGTTGCAATTTCATCATGAATGTCCGATAGCCAAAGCTGGAAAAAGAAAACCGATCAGAATATAGCGGGAAAAACGAAAAATTGCGCCACTACCATTCGTGAAAACTCCAACGTGTTATATCTTTCAATGCGTTACGTATTTGACGACAAGCTGGCAGAGAACCAGACCGGATTGCAGTATTCGTTATTCGACTGATCGATGCAGCATCAAGCAGAAGTATCGATAGCACCAATGAGTATTCTAAACAGTTCGCTTCGGTGAAAATTTGAAGAAGATAGCGAATTTTCACTTCGAGCTTATGCGGAACTATTCGATCACGTCGTTTTCTATATTCAATGTTCGGCAGAGTGTAGTATAAATCATTCGAGCTGGTCAATGGCAGATCTGTGCTGAATAACGAGGTCTAGACGATTTAAAAATTATGATATTATTGCTATTGACGAAATAAACTGTGATCTACTTACCTCATTCGAGCAAATACTGTTCAAGTCGGTTGCCTTGCTGGACGTGATGGTTTTCGTATCAATCTTAATACTCGCAAATTCTTCATTAATACACGGCAGTGTCGACGGAATTGTATTTGTAATGCTATTCGTTCGAATAAGATCATACTTGGCAATGTCTGCTGTGTTTGTTAGATTTGAGTCGTTGAAATTCGGTAGACTTGAATATCTGTTGGAAGAATATCCGCTTTAGTTGTGATCGATTACAAAACTAAAAAAAAAAAACAATACCCAGACTCGATTGCACTTATGTTATTGACTTTTGTTGAGCAGTCCAATGAAAAGCACGGCGACTCTTGTTGACCTTTTGCTAACATTTAAAAAATAGTTTATAATTGTTTCAATTGAGAAATTCAGGTTTTACTTTCGATCTCCTCGAGTGATAGATCCGAATTCGGTTTAGGCCAATCCAGGTCTGTGTGCAATTGCTTTAGAACAGATACGAAGTCTTCTATTCGAGCGGCTCGATCATTCTCACGAGCAAGCCATCCCACCTGAAATTACAAAGTACAAAATTATAAAATCAAAAATCATCCTAATATTTCATACCAAATGAAAATCAAGAGCAGCACTCATTTTGCCCAGATCTTCCAGCTTCTTTTCTTGTAGCAATCGTCGAGCGTGCCGTTGAAGAATAACTTCAATGAAGAAATCTTCAGCCGACGATGAGTTTCTGTAACGGAAAAAGTTTCTTTTAACCATTCGCTGATTCGTTTTGAATCTACGCCGTCGTACTTCTCCTTCGTTGTATTCGGCATACTTTTCTTTCGTCGTTGCACTTCGTTCGAATTCGAAACGATTGTGGTTTTTTCCTTGGCACTTTGAGTCGACGGTTGAGTATTATATTGTTGTGCTTTCGGTGTGATTGTTGTGGAAAAACTTCGACCGCGCGTCATTGTACCCAAAATCAAACTTAAATCTTCGGCATCGGGACTTATGATTTGTGTTAGGGGCGGACAACCGAATTTACTGCTCATTGTGAACGAATTACGCGGCGATTCGACATCATTGGGATCTAATTTGAAATGATAGCAATTTTTTTTGTTACGAAATTGTTTTATTCAAAACTCTTACCTATTGCACGTAGGAATCGAACTAAATCTTTTGCCAAGTCCCATTTTTTATTTTCGAGAGCAGTATCTAATAGCAGCGTGGCGTACTGTCTACTGACTGCGGACGGTTCTAGATTCTGTGAGAAATTGTACATTCGTTACAAACGTTCGATCTATGCGTTCAAATTGAAAATTACCTGTAGTATGATTAAGTAGCTGGCAGCAGTCTCCAATTGATTAACCGAGAGACATTGCTGAAACAGTTCTTTTGGTTTGCCTGCTGTGGCAAACAAATAATGCCATAATGCAATTTCTGTCTTACGAGCACATTGCACTATTGTCTAATTTGTTCGGGAAGCAAAGGTGATTATCTATTTTGATATAGTTGCGAGAAATTGTCATACCTGTAAATAAACCGGAAATTCTTGTATGAATTCCAGCACGCTTGGTAGCAATGCATCCGGAATGGGTTCTTTACTTGTCGCTTCGTCTTCCAGTACCTTTTGAAGAAATTGGCAATTTAATTGATGCAATAAAACAAAACTCACTTCCTTACTTCATGTAACAATAACTCCAACGAATGTGGAAAATATGGTAGATTTGTACAACAACGTGCAATCTCCCATGCATTGTAGCCTAAATTTCTTCGAATAAGCTGTCGTAAAATTTGATGTAAGTAGACTTGGCTCTGGAAAAATTTAATTTTTAATATTAGACCAGTCTTTTAAACCAACTGTACTCTTAATTCAACTCACTTTTCGTTCGAGAATTGAAAACGGTATCGAGAAATGAGAATTAGCATCGCTTGTGTACAAAACGGTGTCGTTTTCAACGCCGACAATTATTACATCTTCGAATAATATTGCTAAAAAGAATGCGGAATTAGTGGGGATCTAATTCATCCGTTTTTGTTTTACAGTGGTTACAAACGTACCTAAGGGATACACTTTCAAACTGAACGAAAGCATTATACGCTTCGACATGAAAGTATGACGATAGGTTCTTTGAACATCATCTTCGCACGGTAGAACCGGAAGCCAGACTCGCATACCATGAATACCGCAAAACAGCCACAAGGACTCTTTCATATGACTTCTTTCGGATGTCGAGAGCCAAATGCATTCGACGCACGATGCCAAACATGTTGAGTTCTGAAAGTTTATATAGTTTTTATTTTTTTTTATACACAATATTAGAGATGATATGCGCCACATCAAAAATTGCTTGGCGAAGCGGCTATGTACTTTTCGCCAAGCAATTTTTGAGGTGGAAAAGGCATGCCGGGTCTGACTCTGATTGGCCCTAGCCAATTTAAGCTGTGCGTTATTACGTTTATCCCTCTATCTATTTTTTACCTCTTCTTCATTTCACTAAAACGCGATTCATAAACAAATTCAATGCCAGTAATAAAAGTAGATGATCGGGCCCACTTTTTTTTAATTGCAGTCACTCATAATCTTATTTAGTTTCATTGGAACAAAATTCATTATTTATTTATCGAGCTTAAGCTGATCTTTAATATAAGTTATTTAGGTGTTAACTAACTCTAGATTTATTTATTTCTGACGCATCTGTACAGATTTAAGAAACCCGGAATTGAAAAAAAGAAAGTTATGAAAAATACAAGTAAAAATTATTGCAATAATGCTAAGGCCCGTTCCTACGATCTTCAGTTAAATTCTAACCGGAACTTTGACTGGAAGTTTTGTTTGAAAATCTGTCAGTTAAAGTTACAGTTAAAACGAAACTGACGATCGTAGGAACGGGCCTAAGAGAAATTGAGTTAATTTTAACATTAGCCTGTAAAAATTAAAGACTTGATTAAGGTCTTGAATGCGAAAAAAGATGTAGACAGAGAACCAACCTGGAGCCTATCATGATTCCTTTGCAGTCGAACCAGTGGTGAGTTATATAAACATTAGTTGAAGCCGCACCAGTCGCGAATATAGAGACTGAGCTACTCGGTCGCCAGGTAGAATGAAACTCAACGTTAAGATGCAAGGTGAATTCATAATACAATTAAAAACTTTAAATAGAATACACTCAAGATACAATCTGCGCTGATTTAGTGAGGGAATATTGAGTAAGGAAAAACTTTCACTGTAGGAGCAATAGGGTAGGTTATATTTGAAGAGGAGTAACCGAGTGACGTTAGGAGAAATAGGGTAGGTTATATTTGAAGAGGAGTAACCGAGTGAATCGACGCTGAACAGATTCAAGAGATTCAATGTATGGAGTGAACCAAACGTTGAACCCTGAGGAACTCCAGAGAGCGGCAAGAATACAGTAGACGATCATTCATTAAAAACTACACTAGAACTTAGATCAGCAAGGTAGGTACTTTTGCACAATTGTGTTACAACACTCTTACGCTTACCAAGCCACTTTTTCGATATCTAATGCCGGTTTTCCACCAAACGGACAAAACAAAAACTCGTGTCGAAAAAAACATTTCTTTGCGTTTTCATTGAAGAGATATTTTTTTCGACACGAGTTTTTGTTTTGTCCGTTTGGTGGAAAACCGGCTTTACTTAGTTTATTTTTTAAAATAATTACTGAACAATTTTGAGGCAAAAAATGGCATTTCTCTAAAAGGTCCGTTGATCATCAAATTCTAGTCGGAACTTTAACTGCAAGTTTTGTATGAAAATATGTCAGTTCAAATTCCAGTTTGAACGTAACTGACGATCGTAGGAACAGGCCTTTATGTTATTTATGCGGTCAGTCCTCCAGCAAGCCGTTGATCTGTCCCTGACTGCTTGACACTTTATTTCTTGTGTCCTCAGTATTTTCTTATTCCTTCGGTTCTTCGTGTTTCAACAAACACCACCTTTTTACAATATTAAGGCCTGTTCCTACGTTTGAAACTTTAACTGACAGATGCTCATACGAAACTTATAGTCAAAGTTCTGGGTAAATTTTAACTGAAGGTCGTAATAACGGCCCTTAATGTATTATCTGAACTTTTTCATAACACTCACCACAGGAACGGCAGAATTGGAATTATTTTCACGTAATATCATCAGTATTCGTCCCGAAACATTTAACACGATTGTTTCGCTTACTGAAGCTGCTAGAACAGAAAAATTCATTACCATCAATAAACTTAAAATTATTTACTTTCAATCATACCTTGAGCAACAGTTTTAGATGCAGTCTCATGTTTTAAATTCGTCACACTCAACGACACAATACATGCCGAATGCATGCAAACGCTACGAATATCAACCTCATATAAGTATCGAATATCGATAGTAGTATTATTCGTAGCTGATAGTCCGTAGGTAGATACGATTCCATCAGCAGATAATACAACCTAAAAAATAAACAGCGTAATAAAAGCAAAGAAGATAATTTCAAAACGAATTACAAGCTGATCTTTAAACAGATTGATCAGCATAACTGGAGCTTTAACTTCCAAACGATGACCGAAACGATTGTCTAATTTGCATTCTTTTGGATACACGCGTATTTCATCGCAATGATCCACTAAACTAAAACAGCCTGAAAATCAATAGCAAAATCATCAAAACGAAACAAATTTTGGTGTTTTTAAATTGTCTTACCCATAACAATAAAATCATTCCACCACAACAAACCACCGGTAACAACAAAATCCTTTTCTTGCGTTTCATTGCCAAACAATTTCCACTTTCGATTTGCCAATGAATAATGTGCCAAGCCGGTGCGTCCAGCCACTGCCAAATTAATACCATCTTTATCGATGGCTGTATACCGAATTGGCCAATTAGTCGATGCATAAGCGACAGGCAGTTGAATTACAGTCCAGTGTTTACTTTCACCCAACATACTCGTGACGTTAACTTGTTTACCTATTTCTAAATTGTCGTCGCCTTTCCATAAATTATCTAGAATATTTTAGATTAGAGCTGCAAATTAAGCAAAATTATTCCACTAGTTTACTTATTCCCAAATCGGTTGTCTGATTTCCTGGCAGAAAAACCTTTGCATTTAAATAGATTTTTTCCAAACTGTTTCCTTGACTGATGTAAAGTTTGTCGTCACCTTGAAGAAGTATGTGACTGTGAGTGGCCTGAAAAAAGTAATTTTAACTTGGAAACTTTATGAAATTATGCAATTAGTCATCGTACCATGCACGGATTTACAGTTAGTGTACTTTTTACAAAATCCAATTGCAAAACGTTTGTGGATGGAACGTTAATGTCATCGTTTTCACTTGTACTGTCGTGATCTGATTCCGTGTTGCCATTTTCAATCCTATCTAATACATGGAGTTTCTTCAGTAAAAATAATTGATAGCCTTCAGTTGACCATTCCTTTGAACAATGAAAAAAACAACTAAATAGCATGACAATCACAAAAATAAAACCAAATTACCATTCCAATAACATTCAATGGATTATTCTTGGACAAATCGGTATGGACACCATAGTCCCAGCCTAACGAGCACATTAACATAGCACCAAACGTACTCCAAACTGATATTCCACCATTAGCCCATGACATAGCAATCTGAAACGAAAATTATGTACCTAATCTACAACTAAGTTATTTTATAAATAAAGCCTACAGCACAGCCATCAGGAGTCCATTTCATATCATTCACAGGTCCTGCTAAACCAGGGAAATCTTTCGGACTTAAAACCAGCTTATGAGAAAGTTCCAGGCCACCAACTGAGTCTTCAATTGTGTAAACTGAAGCCTGTGAGCTGCAAACATACAAAACAATTACTGCAAGCATTCGGCTTTTGAAAATTCGAAACCTACTTCCTTTGACCAAATGCAATCAATCGAAACTTATGATTGATACTACAACACGTTGCATCCTCTATCGTTGGAGCCCACACTCCTTGTACTTGCTGTAAAAGAAAAAACAAAAACTGTTTTATTTCACGTCGCGTCGGCACACTCAATACCATCGTTTACGTTTGGATCGAATTTAAGGCTCGGTGCTGTTAAGAATGCTGCTCGACCATCGTTCAATGTAATTGCAAAGCCTCCAACCAGAGGCGAATATTCCAGACAGGTCACAAAAGTATTTGCTTCAGTAATTGGCACAGCTAAAAGAAACATTTCGTATGTAACTTTGTTATAAGATTGATTTTAATTTCATTATAATATTTACCGTAACTAACTTGTTGATTTATACTAAAAGGGGTTCGTTTCAGATCGATTGTATAGTCTCTCTCTTCCGCTCCATCCCATTTAAGTTTAACGATTTTTTCGCTTTTCGTAGCCACCATAATTTGATAGGCGCTTACGCAAGCGATTGAATTGACTTCTACATAAAGCGGTACGGTAAATGTCTATGAAGGAAATAAAAATATATAGACTATGCATTTTAATTCTAATTTAAAACGATACAACAAAAATTTCACGCCGATTTCTCCGAGGATAAAATTGGGATATGATTCCCAATGGTTTATGCGAGACCGAGAAAACTCCCTTTAACTCGGCTGGCGTTGTCCTTCTCCTGATCCTGATAAAGGTGTATTTTATCAACAAAAGTCGCTATCGTTACGCCATTCTTGCGATAAAGTTTCTACTATGGATTTCTAGCTGAATTTAGGCTCCATTTTTGAAATTAGTTAGAGGCTGTGTCACAAGGACGTGTTGTCCAATAGCTTAATTTCATGGTCTAAAGAAAATGCAAAATTCTTGAGAGCTTGAAATAATTGGATAATCTTTTCACAACATTGGCAACGACGTGGGAAAAAATGTCCGCCTCTTGGTTGGTGTCTGAAGAATATACTCACAGACTGTGCAGTTTGAATTAAAAATGTTAAATGGTCATGGGCTTATCACTTGTGATCTAAACACCAAACCGATACAAAAAAAAAACAGGAACTTTGCATCGGATACGGAGTGATTTAACGGCACCAAAAAAAACCGAGCAATGGCTTATAAATTCTGGCGACAAGAAAGGCTATCGTATAGGATCGTGCCTAGTGGAAGAGCATCGTTAATGCCTTATGCATTCACCGGCGGTTTACAGGAACTGACGAAGTGGGAAATAATTATGATAAACTGTTTTGGGTGTGCCTATCAACGTGAATTCTGTATGTAAATAATTTAGGCCCGTTCCTACGATCGTCAGTAACGTTCTAACTGAAACTTTAACTGACAGATGCTTATACGAAACTTACAGTCAAAGTTCTGGTTAAATTTTAACTGAAGGTCGTAATAACGGCCCTTAAAGTTTCACATTTTATTTAAGTTTAGATTTTTCATCTACAAAACGTTTATATTTTATTCGTTGTCGTCGATATTGCTGGTGATTTTGTGTGCTGCGAAGGCTTTATAAATATAAATATTACCTGCGTTCCGACAGCATAGTCTCTGCTGTTCTCATATGTTGCCTACTAGCATTTAGATTAGATTAGATTTCATCGGAGGCGTAGGGACTTCTCCAAGCATCGCGACCACTGGTTTATTGTAGTATACCTCATAGATCTTTCTCCAGTTTCAATCCTCACTCAGCTTTATTTCTCTTAGAAATGTATCTAGTTGGTGTAGGTCTATTTTTCCAATGGTACCATGGTCCACAAAGTGTTCTCCGAAACTTTTGTGGCGCTGAGTTGCGACAGCTTCACAGCAGCACAAAATGTGTTCAAAAGTTTCTGCTTGTAGTTAGCAGAACCTGCAAAGGTTATCAGTTATGTTTCGTATTCTTTTAAGATGATCTTTCAAACGCGAATGACCCGTGAGTATTCCGGTTATTACCCGTACTTTGTTTCTATCAAACTGTAGAAGCTGTTTGCTTCTTTTAGTTGAGTGGTTCGGTATGCATTTGCATCTGGACAGTGTGGCCTAGTGTTGGCATTTCTTATGTCCTTCCATACCCTTAAGCTCCTTTTAATGGAGCAGGCTGAGATTCCACAGGACGGCTCTGGTCCAGTAGGACGGAGCGCTGCTCCGTCTCTTGCATGTTGATCTGCTTTTTCGTTACCTTCAATAGCCGCATGTCCGGGCACCCAGTGCAAGAGGACTCTGTTGTTAGTACTGAGGATACACAACATTGCTTGGCATTCCTACACCAGTTTTGAGTTAACCGTGTGTGCAGTCGAGGCTTTTACCAGTGCTTGACCATCTATGAGAATGACTATTGTTTAGTCAAGTGGATGTTGCAATCGCCGTAGCTACAGTTGGATACTACCTTCACCATAGCTGGAATGATCCCTACATGCACTCGTTGTCCATGCCGCCTTTGCGGAACGTCTTGCTACCACTTCAATTTTTTTTCCTTATATGGGAATCGAAGAGACAACCACAGTCCTTGTATTCCATTCAATTCAATTTTCTGTGGAGTGTTTGTGGCCTGAGTGGCTAGGCTCCAAACAACTCTTAAAACATTACCTTCCTTTTACCTTTGCGTTGACGTGATCGCAACTGTTTTCTTCTTGCTGCGTGCGCGGTGTCACAATTTGGTAAGAACGGAATTAATCGTTGTTTTCGTCTTGAGATGCGACGGCGAAGTTACTGCCGTCCATGCGTTTGGAAGTAATACTATTAAAACGCTAATGTTTGGTGCCTTGTTGCGACGGCAATATCGCTGCAGTGAAAGCCAGTGTTTGAGAAAATGGAATGTTAGAGTTTTGCGACTCCGCGAGCCATCTGATTAGTTGATTTTATGGCGGGGATACAGGCGCATCTTAAAGGTTGAATGTAAATTCACCATGAAGAAGAATTATAAAATGAATAAGAGCCCCCTTCCGTTTTAGGAACAAGTGGCATTAGAAGTAAAAACAGATTTGTCGAAAGGCGTCCGTCCTTTTTGAACAGGCTAAGTGATCTGTATTATTTTTTTTTTATATTCTTCCCAATTCCCTAATTAAGATCAAACGACTTACCGGCTTCAAAAGCAATGACGGAATAATTTCTTTGATAAAAAGTTCGGCACTGTCGCGTCTCAAGTTCTGTAGCGGCGGATCGACCTGATTGAAGACTCCCTTCTGAGATTCGATAACTTCCAGCGAATAGAACTTCAAATAGCCGGTCTCGGTCTAAACAAAAATAAACAATTCGTCGATAAAGCAACCGAGCCAAACAATTTCACGTAGAGAAATTCACTTACCGCGACCACAATCATTCCAGAGTCCGGTTTCCATGCCAGCAGTTTATTGCTCCCTTCTTTCTCCAAAGATCGTTTCGTTCGTCGCTGATACGCGATTGGCACAAGAGGCTGTTGTCGCCATGAAAAGCAAACGAAAAAGCACGTGAAGGTCAATTAAAAACGAATTGCCGAAGTTACAGGATAGCATTACCTTCGTGTACCAGACACCTAGAAAATCATCGGACAAAACAGCCAGAAGTATTTTTACCCGATCGCAGCAGATTTGACGAATTGTCGAATTGCCTGTCGCCGCGGTATCAACTAATTTTGGCCAACCGATTGGAAAATACATGGCTGCGAGTCATTCGTGATGTAAGCGTCGGATTGAAAGCGATTTGTTGCGTTCGAGAAAACAGCAGAGAAGTACGGCGGGTACGAGACACACGTTAATTTAATTTAAAGAGGACCAACATAAAATCAACATCAAAACAATACACGAAACACCTACTTTGCATTTGACAACTCAAGCACGAACTAGACGTAGAGTGCGGTAATAGAACCGTGGTGAGTTCGTAGTAGAGGAAAGCGATGGGTGTACAATGGGTCAGCGAGTGTATGGATTTGAAAAATGAAACGGTTCTTTTTTTTCCGTTAAAAAATTAGAAAAAAAATGTTATTTTGAAATCTTTATTCAAGGCATGCGCATGTCATACCAATAACTAACTAAGCTGGGTTTGCAAATTGCCAAAGCTCATTCATTCGAATAAAGGTTCGTTGGTTGAGCCTAGTTAGTCCAGAACGAATTTCATTCCTTCTCGCAAGGGAAGGGGTGGACTTGGAGTGATGAAGAGCTTCAAGTTTGTCGGCGACATGACAAAGGACTCAATCGAGTTCGAAAACGCAAAAAAAAAATGTAAATCCTATCAATTGTTAAATAGAATCTAGCTGCAATCTCTATATATGAAAATGAATGTTTGTCTATCCCGTATAAACTCCAAAACCATTCATTCGATTGCGATGAAACTGTGGTGATTTGTTGAGAGCACGTCCGCGATGGTTCCTGCGTTAACAAAATCATTTAACAGGTGGTGGTACACGAGTTATTTCAACATATGAGTGTATTTCATGATTTAGCGGCAGTTCGTTAGATTTCGGTGTATTAGTTATGCGTTCCTCTTACTAATAGTGATTTCTTTTCTGCAAAAAAATGTGACCCGTGAGGGCATTTTTTTCTAGCAGAAATAATATGTCGGAACTGCTAGAAAAAAATTGAGGGCAGAAACGGGTCACATTTTTTTGCAGAAAAGAAATCACTATAAATGGTAAAGTTGGACGATGGATAGAAGATTGGGGATGGAGGAATGGTGGATAGAGGATGGTAAATGATGGAAGGTGGGGAATGGAAGATGGAGATTGGAAGATGAAGAATGAAGGATGGTTGACAAGAGGATGGAGAATGGAGGATAGTGGGAGAATGGAAGATAGAGAATGGAAGAGGAAGGATAAAAAATGGGTGATGGAGGTTTATGGATAGAGGATAGAGTAACGGGAGGAACTGGGTGAAATAGGAGCAACGGGAGAAACAAAGATGTTATCATCATACTTTCCCACAGCCACAGCTAACCAGCTAGGGGGTCGGGCCTGCTCAATATGGATCCTCTAATTTAAGAGGAACTGACACACTGAATCTCTGACCTTACTTCTTCTCATTTTGACTTATTCAAATCGAAAATTTGTTGTCTAAAACGCTTACTTTAACACAGAACAACCACCTTATTTATTTACTCATAAAATATAAGTTCGTTCATTTCATTTGTAGTACAATTTAAAGATTTGTTGTTATTTTCTCTTTTCTACATAAAACTTTCCGGCGTAACGTAACGTGTACATATACCGCAAAGAACCGATTGCGCCCCCCACTTTAAAATTGTGCACAGCTACTGTGCAGATGCCTGTACGCAAAACTTAAAAAAGAAATGAATAGACTTGCTTTGCTCATTTCGATGTGCATTGTCTATAGCATGTCCGCATGCGAATGAGAACATATTGTGCATGACATGCAAGAATAGCCTTGCCTCGCTCATTTCGATGCCTCGTTTTATTTACAGCGACGTTAAAAGCCCTAAAAAGTCGCCATCATGCACAAAGTAAACAAATCGTGGACATTTTATCTGCACAAAACAATAAATGATTGTTCGGGTACTTAACATTTGCAGTGCGCACATTCGTCGCTTTAAATCAGCGTGTCGCTGGTATCTGCTCTATCTATTAGTAGATTATCAGCACGGTGGTTGGGGTCCGCAAGCGCTAAAAAGATCAAATTACCTCAGGATGAGCCACACCACGTCTTTACAACCGCTTGAGGCCGTACGATGTAACGAATGTCGCAACGTTCGAATCGACAGCAAACATTGTAACGCTCAGTTTGGAAATCCGTAATTATTTTCATCGCGCAGACATTGTGGTCGTTGATATATTCTAAACGACGACGCGTCGTTTTACATCATACCAAAAAAAGCGACAACGTTGATGTCGTTGCCAGCGGTCGACGAACGACGGAATATACTTCATGTGGACCCCCTGGTCCAAATGGTGTAAATTCTTTCGATCAAATCACACATGAATAAATTCGCTGACCGGCAAAATTCGCCCGACAGTTTTCCAGAAACTAGCCACCCTGTAACATGTAATAAACAGCAATTTGTTTTCAATAATTTAGCAATGTTAAATTACCTTTCATTTGATTAAATATTTGTAGCATTTCGGAGTCAGTGGAGTGAGACCTCAACACGATATCCCCGACTGTTGATAATTCGCTGTCCCCTAGGACATGAAAAATTGAAAAACCTTCACTGGAAAGGCCAGTTTTCTATAAGAATTGTGTTGGACTAGGTCCGAAGGAGCTGTTTCGTCATCGGAAGACATGGACTGTATTCTTGCCTACTATCCGAAACACCTTGACAACAGGCTTCATTTGTTTCCTGTTTTTTCTGTAATATTTGTTTTCTGTATTTATGTGTGTGATTCGAGATCTGTGGATTGAAGAAGTAAAATACCAAAAATCCGATTTGCCTCTACAAATTTACGCTTATTAATAATTACATTCTTATATTACACGCTATCAATACATTTATTTTATTAAACTTGCAATCTAGATATATTTTTATAGTTATTAAATCTTTAGATAACGACAAAATTGTCTTAAATTTATTTAACGAGTCGACGTTTTTTTTTTTTAAATAATTACGTCGAATATAAAAGTTAACGGGCAATTAAGAAAAAAAAAAAGAATTTCAAGCAAGGAAATAACCCACTTTTTTAAAGGGTAATTAAAATGATCTGCAAATCGTTTATTCTTACAGGACTAGATCTTAAAAAGTTACAATTAATTTTGCAAATAGATGAAATTCTTTCTGCATTTCTATATATTGTTTTTATCTTGTACTTAGTTTATTATTATTAACTTTTAAAAAAAACCCCAAAAACTTGTTATAATATTTTAAATTGTATAAACATAAAATAAATGCTCCACGTATCTCGTACTTTAAATACAAAAAAAATTTGAAATTACAGAGTTCCCCGGTCGGTTCGTCTCAGCATTCAGTTTTCGTTTAACTTTTATAAAAATTTAAAGAACGCGGCATCAAAGAAATTTTCCTTAAACACATATGAGCCTGTTGTGTCATGATAAGTTGATCTTTTGTTCGTCCGCATACCATTTTTTCCCATTTAGCATCAAGAATTTGCTGTAAAATACAAATTGGATTTTATGTACGCTTTTGTTTATGATAAAATTATTTGCCATGGACGTAAAATTGAGGAAAGGATAGGGAAAAAAAATTTATTAGTCACCATTGTTCGTACGTATCTGTATAAAGAAAATATTGCACTTGCTAATAAAACAAAAAACTATGCAAATTATGAGTAGAACAATATTTTATTTAAATATCTTTTACAATATTGACAGTTTACAGACAAATTTTTTTTTCTTCTTCTTCTTCAAAGTAGTATAAATGTAAATAATAAATAAATTTAAATGAAAAAGAAAAACACAAATATTAGAAAATAAATGAAAACAAAAAAACAATTAATAGAAAGAGAATTATCTTTTCAAAAAAACAATTTAGTTATGACTTAAATGAAGCCAACCCGTCTGTCAATATTGTAAAAGCAGACTTATCGCACTATTCTATTAATCGCAACAACTTAACAGTGAATATATTATTATAAAAAGAATTAAATAAAATAAAATAAAATATATTACCAAAAACTTTTCGTTTTTTTTTTACTTAAATAAAAGAAAAATACTAAAAAAATTTTAAAATTTTATTCTTAAGCTATAGAATAATGCGACGAATGGTTGGTGTTTCTTTACATTAGACTATTTTAGTATTATTATTATATAAATTAAATTAGTATGTTTTCATTCCAATAGAAATGCAATTAAAATAATCATTTCGAGAGAGAGAGAGAAAAACAAACACTGTTCTCACACACGCTAATTGTTTGTAACTGCAGTTCAACACAGTTGTAATAATGATTTTTTTAAATTTCGACTTATTTAAAATACACGCCGCGTTTTAAATCTACTATAATGTATTTTTTTAATAATAAAAATGTTGTATAAAAAAAAAATGCAAAAACTAAGAAACTATTTTGAGTTTTTGGTACTATTTGAATCTTTGGTGGAAATAAAAAAAAAAAAAAAACATAGAAAATAAATTAAATATTTAACTTAAGTATTATGGAAATAAATATTCTAGTTTTTACGATACGATTTATCTGCATTACGAACTAATTTATTTTGAAATAAAATAAAAAAAAACTTATTGTACTTTTCTAAACGTAAACGTGTTCACTGGTTCTTTTATTTTATAAGCATATGTCATTTTATCGTGCGTTTTATTTGTTTATATCTAAGTGTAATTAATTGCAGTATTTGATTATGTTCTTTTTTTTTTTAATTACAACAAATCGACATGCCTCTTCTGCAGCACCTGAGTTATGTTGACCTGTATTTTTTATTTATAATAGTTTGATGGTCAAGTAAAAATCTTTTACTATTTTCAATTAACTGGTTATGGTTAAATACAATTTTTTTTCCAGCTTCTTTCTTTTTTGTATTTACGTTTCGAAATTTGTACACGCAATTGTAACTGTCACCAGAATTTATATTAATTTCTATTTATTTTAATTTATTGAATATTGTTTTGCCATTTAAAAGTTTATTTACAAATGGGGGTATAAGGAGATGAGGAGGGGGCTCTTAGTATTTCGCAGCTTTCAGTAGAATAATCAGAATTGGGGTTCGCTTACCATGCATTTAATTTTTTTCCCGGGATACTCAACTGGTGAGGTTCATCAGCAGGGAACTGATTTTGTGGACTTTTTCATTTTTTGCAGTTTTTTATTAATTCTGCCTTTTTTGCAGTTTTTTATTAATTCTGCCTTTTTTTGCAGTTTTTTATTAATTCTGCCTTTTTTGCAGTTTTTTATTAATTCTGCCTTTTTTGCAGTTTTTTATTAATTCTGCCTTTTTTGCAGTTTTTTATTAATTCTGCCTTTTTTTGCAGTTTTTTATTAATTCTGCCTTTTTTGTTATTTTTTTTATCCATGTTGTGCATTTTATGCGCAAAATCTTTCAATTTAAATTTAAAAGTCAATGAAGACATACATACTACAGAAATGATCCTGTGAAGGCTACACCCGCTGGAAGATGATGCACCAATTGTGCTTGCAGATGATACGGTTAAAGTTAAGGTTACACAAAACATTTTCTTGCGTTTCCGTTTAATTTTTCTGCTGCTTTTAAAAAAAAAAATGGAGGCGAAAGACGGAGGCAATAGCGCCAACAAATTGCATCTGTTCTTACTGCCCACGAAAGACTCCAAAAATTAAAGAAATATTAGGTGTGTATTAATGCTCTCCAGAATAGGGCACCTAATTGGCAGGCGAAAAAAAAAAAACGATCCAGGATATTATGAGGAGTAAATTTCATTGGTAAAATTTGGCAGCATTGCGCTGTAAAGTTTGAAGTTATGTGACATTTCCGTTTCGTTGCAATTATGTAATTCTTTTTTCTTCCTTTGTTTTAAAACAAACGGCAATAAAACTTTCACAGGATTGAATTTATTGCAGTTCGGTTGCATTTGGCTTGTGATAAACAGAAATTCATTAGGTGCGTTTTTTTTCAACTGGATCAAGATCAAATTGGAAAAAACGCTTAACGGTTGGCATTCCTGCTAGAAATGTCATGTATTTTGTGTCAGCTGTTGTCTGTCAAATATTTATTTATTGATATTTTTTTGGCAGATACAATAGTGAACATAATAGATATAAACGAAATAGAAGCAGTAAGTACCTAAAATTACTATGTGTTGAACCGATACTGTGCAGATATTTGCGAATATTCTTTAATAAGTACGGAAAATATTTACTGACGTTTGACAAATGTCACCCACTTGGTCGCGTCTGCGAGAATCTCGCAGATATCTCGAAGACATGGTGGCCTGTCTGCGAGATTCTTCGAGACGTCTTATGGGAAAAATACACGGTATCGAGACAAATGCTCCCCGAATCTCGAAGGCATGTCTGCGAATGTTTCGATAGAAAAATGGCATTGGCAATAGCGCCATCTGTTTGATAATAGCGTGATGCGGCTGTTTTTTGCCTTACAAATAGATCGTGGTGGGAGCACATGTTTATATTGCTATTTCTTTCTATCTAGTGATGAAGAAAGATAAGCAATATGATTCCTAGGCTCAAACCATCGAGATTATTGGTGATTTCTTTTCTGCAAAAAAATGTGACCCGTGTCCGTGGCTAAAATTGACCTGAAAACTCGCATTTCTTGCCCCGAAAATTTCGGCAGTGCAACTCCTTTAACCTCAAATGTGCGTAAGAAACGATGAAAATAAGAAAAAAATATCCTACGACAAAAGCGGCAAACGATTTAAAAGCATAAATTAAACTGTCCAACGGGTCATACGGTAATTAGAAATCATACGGAGTGTAGTGAAAATTTATTTAAATTTTAATAATAGCTTTTTGACCTGAAAGCGATCTATTGTAAATTGACCTGTCGGACGGAACTGTCAAAAAAGAGGGCAGAACTGCAATAATTTTGCATCTTTACAGGTCACATTTTTTTCAGAAAAGAAATCACCATGAGTTGCACCGCCGAAATTTTCGGACTCAAACCCATTTTTCTAGCAGGTCAACTTTTTTTTCCACAATAGGAACGGGTCACATTTTTTTCCAGAAAAGAAATCACTATAAGCTTCCAAAAAATATGGAACCAACTTGTGTCGTTTACTTGGTTTCTGCTTGTTTCCGCATATGTGAAACGATAATTTAGCTCATTGAAAGGCTCTAGTTATGCTGTTATGACACTGGCTATTTAGCGGCTATTTCTTAAGTGCAATAAAAGTACAATAACTGCCCCATCGTGCGACAAGGTGAACAACATTAAAAGAAAGAGATACCACTCTTTCCGACGCTAGCGGCATCTAGTAAACGAAATTAACAACTGCATTGTTAAGAAAAATACCGGTTTTAGCGCGTTTTATAACATAACATGGCACTTTCCACAATTTATACGTACCGAACTGTTTAAAACAAGTCTGTAGCAGCTCAAAAATCCTTTGGTAGAAGGATTTTCCTAGGATTAAGTGCTAGAATGTTGCCAAACACTGTTGCGGCTATTTTGCGTCTAGTTTTTGACAGTACTCACTTTATACTACTCGGACTGTCTCTCTCACACCAAAGTCTAAATTGTATGTTACATCTTCTATTCCTCTGCATTTGGATTTACTAGCCGCAAAAATAGCCAGTGTCATAACTGCATAAGTCTCTTTCTTTTGACCTGGGCGTCCTGAGATTATCTACGTGCGTCTCACTTCAACTACAAACCAATTTTCAACCTTTCTCCTTCTCATGAAAAATTACGCTCATGCACAGGGATTTTACGCGTATCATCACCGCTTGATAAATACTCTGCCAGCGATGATGATAGATTGATACGAGTGGCAATTGACTGTAACTATCGGCTAAGTGGTTCAAGCTCGATGAGAAAAAAAAAGATGCCAAACTATTTAGTCTCTAGTGTGCCCCACTAGTCCCATTAGTTTCAGATCGTAACTGATTTTATTTTAATCTTCCATTTATTTTCCAGTAGATTATAAATTTTCTCGCTCTTTTCCTCATTTTCAGCACTGCGCTAGAAACTGAAAATTAGGAAGTAAAGAAGGAAAAATACGAGAGGCTTAAATACAATCGCAAACCAAACGCAATGTTTTTTTTTTTTTGTGTAACCATTTTCTAGCGAGAAAGTCCTGAACTTGACGGTTGCTATTTTTTCGATTTAATATTATTGAAAATAGTAAGACTTTAAAAATTTTACCCTGCTGTCTTCGGCCTTTCTTATGTCGGTGAATGTTGGCTGAAGGTGGCTGCGGATTGCAACAATCTTTCATAATTTTAACAGTTCGGTTAAAAAAAGTACTACTAAGATTTACAGTACGGCTAAAGATAAGTTCTAGAATTTTTGCGCGGGTCTAATCCATAGAGCTAACACTAACGGAGATCGCAAGACGCCGTTTCTGTATAAAGCACTTTGAAGCATTTTGATGCAAAATTGAACATCTTTGTAGGGAGCGTTTCATGCCCGGTGGCAGTGAAATGCAAATAGTAGCGTAGTATTTAAAGGTTGGGCTTTTGTTCTTTTCAATACCGGAGTATAACATACATGTGAGTCAGATGCTGATAGTAGCATAGTGAATATCGCCGGTCCTTTGCGAGAAAACCTCCGGCTTCAAGGCAGTCGCTGCACGCTGTCTCCATTATAGCTCTATGGTCTGATCGAACGAGTATTTAGAGGACACTACGAGCCGTTGAGGCAGACGATAAAATATTCCCTTGCTGTTTAAAATATAGATTTCTTTTGTTAAAAGAGTGATGATCATGATAAAATTACAACCAAAGTGTTGGTACATTACGAAACGCCAATCGACTTATCAAAGATGTAATCCTAGAGGCGTTTCCTAAGGGTCTTTTAAATGGCAATGAAACAACAAAACAAAAAACCGAAAACCTAAAGCTAACCGGAATCTACGAATCAAAATTAAACCAATATTCATCGTTTAAATCATAATTTTTAAATCTATCGCCCGCTTCACTTTTCTTGTTCCGCTGAACTTTTCCCTGACTACAACTGCTACTACTAACATTTGTGTTATTTGGCTCTGCCAATTGACTCGATGTTATTGTGTTATTAAAAAATTTCATTGACTGTGTCATAATGTTCGTTGATTTCTGATTACTTTCCTGTAAAATGTCGCGGCTGCTATCTAATAAATTGGTACGATTAAAGCCGAATACCGATTGTAACGGAAACGTTCGAAGGTTTATTTTTTCGCCACCTTCGAAAATATTTTCTTTATTTTCGGAAACCGATGACGACGACGACGTTGAATAATTTCGTCGATATCGTCCGATATCAATATCTGCGGCATTCTGGGTATTTTCGTCGTACGCGCTTAAAGGTAACTGATTAATACCGTGAATTTCGTTATTGTAACGCGAACTAGTCCACTTCGTATTATCTACTGGTTCTTTACTACTATTATAAGTGTCAGTGTTGTATTTTAATCGTTTGAAATAATTATAATTATTTGCCTCATTGATTATGCACGTATATTCGAAGTTAGCAATTTTATCGGTTGTCTTATCGTTTAAGTAAGGATTAAATTTATCATCTACCTGAATTTTCTTTTTCGGACTATTGACAATTGTCGCATCGGAATCCAATAGTAAGCCAGAGTCGCCTAGGGTATCTTTCATTATGCTGGGCGGCGAAAAGACAACGCCCGAATCCGAATTTAAAAATTTACTCTGCAAAATTAAGACAGCATTGAAACAATTGCTTGAACTTTAATCCGAAAAAAAAGACTCACCGGTGTTTCAGCTTCATACGGTAATTTAGTCAGAACTTCATTATCCCAACTGTTCACTAACGATTTTCGAGCCTTTTTCGGCGGCTGAAGGTTCTCTTTGAAATCTCCGTCAGTTTTAGTTCCTGGTTTGCGACCTGCCATCGAACTTGTATCCGTTTCATACACCGAATCACCGGTCATATCCTGTAGCTCTTCATCATGCATCATTTCGGCCAAATCTTCGACCAATCTCGAAGGACTTGGCGGGATATATCTGGAATTTATCAGAGAACATTAGTGTTTTCGAGTAAAAAATTAGAGACGCGCGGCGAGACAAACCTTTCTCCGCGCCGCTTGCCTAATGCGGCTAAAGCATCTTTGAAAGGAGTTGGTGTTCGCGGTCCCAACATCGATTTAATCTTCGACGGCGTTTCAATGATGTACTGAGTTTCGAATTCTCGTCGGCTAGACGCATGCCGGGGTCGACCGCTGCCAATCTCGTCGTCATCCGTTTTGATTTGAACAAACGGTTCACCCGAATACGAATCATTTGCCTAAAACGAAAAACACCATAATGAAATGAAAATCATAAAATGTTTCGCTAACTTTTTGTTTTTTAAATTTCACATATGAAATAGATTTTGTTTTTCCGTTACAAATTTATTTACCTTATTAGACTGCTTTCTAACAGGCGTACTGGCTGGTATATTTATGTCAAATGATATATTCAAGCAAGGCGAGTTTAAAAACTGACTCGGTGAGAATGGTAGTGATTTGATTGGTGTCACCATTGGTGACTTTAATGGATCGACATCTCCAGAGTTATCAACACCACCATCATGATTTGAGGAATGTGAAAAGATGTTTTGATCTGTTCTCTGTAAAATTTTGTTTGTAATGTGTGTTTTCAATTGATTGCGTGATTGATTGTTTTTTTTTTTAGTTTGTTTAGTTTCAGACTAATCGGGAAAATATTTTATATTTCATATATGAAATTTACTACTAATGAACAGAATATATGAATGCAAAATGAATGAAGTAAAGTACCTGATTGTCTGAATAATCGTAGAGTTTCTTTCCTTTTTTCAAAATATTCGGAACCTTGTTCTTAAGTATTCGCAAAGCAGTTCCTAAAGAATTTTTATTATTAGAATTCAGCCGTCTTGCGATATTTGCGAACTGGCTTACCTTTGTTGGAAACGTAGCTGCGATTTTCATCGATTTTATTACTAATTGTAAGTGGCGATGGTTGTTCGCGTTCGCTGCTCAATCCAACGTTCGATGAATTCGAATTGTCTGAATTATCCACATAAAATACGTTTTGTGATGAATTTTGTACGGCAGAATTAGTTGACATTAAAGTTTTTAAATTGATTCGGGGCTCGTTCAGATCCGTTACGCTTCGTTTTCCATTCTTTTGCTTACGACTATCGAAATATTCGTATTTTCTTCGCATAGTTGAATTCCAATGATTTTTTATTGCATTATCAGTACGACCTGGTTTCGGTAGATTCGCAGTAGGAAAAAGTAAAATAGTTTTTTATCGGATTTTAACAGAAAAGAATTTCATTTACTAACCAGGCAAAAGTTTTGCGATTTTAGCCCACTGATTTCCCCATTGTTGATGAGCTTGATAAATTATTTTATCCTCTTCTTCGGTCCATGCAGTTTTTTTGATATTCGGATTTAAGTGATTGTGCCATCGTTCGCGGCACTGCTTTCCGATTCGTCCTTTAAGAAATCGTGCAATCAATGTCCATTTTTTCGGACCGTACTTTCGTACGAGTTCGATAACTTTTTCGTCTTCTTCTTTTGTCCACGGCCCTTTAATTAATTCCGGATTAACAACTTTGGCCCACCGCTGTTGACATTGCATGTCAGAGCGATCTTTAAGCAATCGCGATATTGTATCCCATCGTTCGCCGTATTGTGCAACGAGCGATTTTAAAGCGGCATCTTCTGATTTTGACCATCGTTTTTTATTTCCGAATTTTTGATCCAATCTATCGGGATCACCACTAATGCCGTCCGATAAGTCCGAGAACTCATCTTCGGCCGCTGAATCACTTTCGTACATGTACCTGAAATTATTTAGCCAAAGTGTTTATAAAAGACGGTATTTAATTAATTATAAGAAAATTGTTCGATGGAATAAGGCTGTCATAGATTCAATAAAGTTAGATTGTGTGCCGTCTTAAAACGCTTTGGGGATTTACCCCTTAGACGATCTGAGCAGAGGAGGAGAGTGTTTTCAATGTAAGCAATGTGGTTTGGGGAATATTTTGTCAATAAGCTGTTTAAAAATGGACTAAAATCTTCACAATTACTCAAAGGCTTCCAGTTATTTGGCTGCGGTTTGTAGCCATTAATTTCTGAATGAGCAGTATGCGAAGGCACCTGATCAAGTTGTCCTCTCGTTTTTTGTTTGAGGATTAAAAATTCAAGCACTCTAGTAAAAAAAACGAATTGACATTTTTACATAAGGTCAATGACAATGTTTCCAGGAAGATAACCTGAACAAGAGTTGTTTCTTTATCCCAATATTTTTAAAATTATGATTTTGCGGATTGGACAACTTCTAAAATATTTCCAACGCCCTAATTAATCTCATTTGAAATAAAGAATTTTTTTTTTTCGTTTCAACCAGCCCTTTATTACTGAACAATAAAATTTTTATTTAACGAGGGTCACTTTATCGTATATTAAATTTGTAACTGTTACGAATTTTCACGTACTACTTACCTGCGTAAAATCTAGGCTATACAAATATATGCAGCTTTTGTAGCTAATATGGTAAATTAAAAAAATTAAAATAACTTTTATCTGAAAAATATTAGATTGATCAAAAAATAAATTTGAATTTATAAGTAAATTTCTAAGATCGAGTACAGCTAAAATATCGGCGCTGACATCCAAGATCAAATGAATGATAATTTGATTCCCCACAAAAGAAGCTACAACATGTTGAATTGTGATTATTAGTTTTGAAGATATAAAAGTTTACGTGCATGAGGATTAAGGACACACGTCGGAGAGACTTTTATTTATTTCCCCCGATTATTTGTTAAGCCTTTAGAAGTAAAAGCGAATTCGATATCTCATTAAGCATAAGATGACAAGTCCTGGAAATAATTTAAAAACTTCTGGAAAACAAAAGCTTGTGTACCATTCAGAATTCACCGTTCTACGTTGCTCTAATGGAACGGTGGCAACATGTCCAGTTACTCTGAAAAACAGGCGACCATTTGCCATTTCTCAAAACTTATGAAGCAACCTACGTAGTCATAAATTCTTAGCTTTTTTTGAGTCAAATTTCGTATTGTATTTTTTCTACAGATCGGACCGGGCCTCTGAAATAAGCACTCCCAGTGGTAAACTAAAATGCGCAAGCCTGAATACCCTGTACAGAACATACATTTTAACCTACTTGTTTAAGGGCTTATGCGGGTCTTGACACTTCAAAAAGATATTTTTTTTGAAAAAAAAAAATGTGTAGAATCATGTCAGGAATATTGTTTCAAAATTTCAAGTCGATTGGAGCAAAACTGTAGGAGTGAGAGAGATTTAAAGCGCCTTGTACCTATTAAACATGTCTTTACCGGCAACCCGAACCCGGCCACCGAGCGGAAGCGGAAGCTCAGACTTGAGATTCCAGAATTTGACTCAGACAGGAACAAAAGGATGAATTAGTCCTTGCAGCTGCAGCAGAACCTTCGCTTTATGGGCTTGGAATCGATGATTCAATGTATTCCATGTACTCTGTTTTTTTTTTTTCTCTTTAAAACTTTAAACGCGTTTTTCTCAAAAACGCGTTTTTCTCAAAAACACTTTTTTGATGCCGGTAGTCAAAATTTCTCAGAATTTAATATACCGATCGGCTTGAAATTTTGCACACTGCTTTTAGACATGATTGGCTTGTGCTTGAACAAAGGATTTTTTTTACCTTCAACTACAACTCATTTTATAAGGCAAATATGGTCAAAATTTATGGAAAAAATGACATTTTTCGTAAAAAATGCTACCAAAAATTCAATTTTCAATTTTTAAAAAAATCCTTCGTTCAAGCACAAGCCATATTCATATACTAACAGGAAAATTTTAGTTTTTTGATTTCTGATGAAAATTACTCGATTTACGGTGACTACCGTGAGGGCACTTTTTTTTGGCATGGTCAACTTCACGAGACTCTCAATGGTTTGAAATTTTCACAGAATGTTGTTTAACTATAGTACTTTTTTTTTATATGCAATAAATTAAAATTGTACAATTCTTGTAGTATCTTTTAAAAAAAATTCAAGAAAACATGCTTCTTTTTGGCCTTCTAGACCCGCATAAGGCCCTTAAGTAGGTAAATTGAACGTCTTACAAAAGTAGTGTTCAGACTAGGCAACTCGTTTTATTTTGATACATGAAAGCTTGATGTGACACAAGAACTGAAATCTCTTGATCATTTCATCGCCAAAACTTCTTTGATTGGGCTCTGCAAAAATTTGAAAGAAATCCTCAATTTAACCGAAAAATAATTTTCAGCGATGAAGCTCTGGCTTTGTCAGTTAGAAAGAAATTTGTTATTATACAGCAACATACCCGCATGTGCATGTGTGGATTTCATGTCGGGGATACATTTTTTCGTACCATTTTGGAAGAGTATTTTTGACCATTGGATGGACTTGACATCAGTGATATGTGGATTCAACGAGATGGTACCACGCAATTGAATCTATTGATCTATTGAAGGAAAAGCTGTTGGCCTGTTATCACTCGCTTTGTCTTTAAGAGCATGCTTCGGGATTCTTCTGTCTTCTATCCGCTCTACATGATGGCCAGGATACAGCAGTTCACGTAGTTTGATGAACGTTGAAGCTTCTGGCTCCTTGAAGAGTTCATACAACTCATGTTTGTATCTTATTCGCAGTCCGTTTCTTCCTTTACGGATCCAAACGACCGTTTCGATGGACCTTTCTTTCGAATGTGTTAGCTGTTTTCTCGGAAGTTTGCGTTAATGTTCACATTTCGCTATTACAACAGAGCACAGGTCGTATAATATGTAGTTTAATATATCCGCAGCTTATTGTTTCTATGGACGTTTATATCGTCAGCGTGTGGTACTAGTTGAGTGGATTTGAATAGTAGTATCCCATTGGATGGCATACTCTAGTACCAGGTTGAAAAGAATTGGAGCTAGACCATCTCCCTGCTTCAAAGCACATTCCGTTCGAAAGCTTTTTGTGCAATCGGTTTGTATTCTTACTTGGGATTCATTGTGAGTCTTGTTAGTCGAACTAATTTTGGTGGAATTCCAAAGTTAAGTATACTTTGCTAGTACCCCCTCCTTTCGATACTGTCATATGCTTGTTTAAAATCTACGAAGATTTGGTGCACATCTGTTGTATTCCCAGCATTTTTCAACCACCTGTTATACATACCTAGATTATTCGGGCTGTTGTAGTTCGTCCGGTTCTGAATCCACCTCGGTATTCGCCAATTGTTTCGTCATCTCATGTGCAAGTTTATTTCACCTTTTTTGGGAATTTTTTTTTGTCGGATAAAAATTTTGTAAGCCTCGTTCTTTCTGCCTATTACATCGCGACATTCTTGGTTGAACCAGTCATTATTTTTACGCAGGGATTGATATCCTAATGCTTGCCGAGGATTTGATGCTATCTCGTATTTTCACTCACATAGTCTCCACTGGCATACTCTGGACTTTTTCGTATATTGGTGTTTGCCTTCGTTCACAACGTAACAAAAGACTGACTGACAGGATACACTGATCTATCGAAGCCAAACTTCATAACCTTCGCAAAACACCAGCAATCGATAAAACTCAACCAATCATTTATTTGTTTGCCAAATTTCATCTATTTTGGAATTTCATTTGTCATTTATTTGGACCATATCCCAGAAAAAGAAATATTTCCAACTTTTTAACTGTTACAAAACAAACTCCAGTAACACAAAGAACATCTGAGCACCACCATTCAAAATCATCTTCATTTAATCATCTGAAGACGATCGTTACCTAACACTCCGATAAAAAAAAAAAAAACAGCATCAAGATTACATCACCGTTCCAAGTCTAGCGACCACGACCAGCATGGGCCAGTTTGTCGTCCCCCTCGTTTCTTTCCGTTCGAATATTCAAAAATTTTCCAGACCCCTTGCCAGCACCGAGACATCTTGTACGACAGAAAGTATTCTTGCGGAACTCCGTGTTTTCTCCCAAGCATACAACCCCTGTCCCGGTGTAATTGGTTTTTTTTTTGTGTGTTTCCTCCACTTATAATTTACGACGAGTTCCCATCAGCCAGCCTACAACAGAAGATAAAAAAAAAAAAAAATGGGCGCTACGTGACGATGGCATTTGTGTAGTGCGTAGATGGGAAATAGACGGGGGTCGGTCACACGGCAGAGGGGAGTGTTTGATCACCTTTGGGAATTAGGGAAAAAAAAGTCGGATAAATTTGAAATTTTACAGGTGAAAATTAGCGGCGAATAAAAATGTAAACACACGTTTAAAACCAGACGTCGACGAATTATCAATGAATTGAAGTAAAATGCGAAAACGCACACCACCCGCGGAACGGTGAAGTACCGGACAAAAAAAATTCGAATTTTCGGTTTTTTTGAATTGAAAAGTTCTCTACTCACATTTTTCTCCAGTTTCAATCCTCCCGAGTTTACGTTCCGTAGCTCAAGAATGGCCGGATCATCACGTCGACCGATTGTTCAACTGAAATTTTCAAAAGGGAAAAATTAAAATCGAACACAAAACGAGAGAAAAATTCGAAAAAATTGCGCCCGATAAAATTCAAAAATCCGCCAGCAACGTTCGTTACAAACGCACTAGCAGCCATGACGGACGATCGCGCACCACACACGCACACAAACGTATCGCACGACAGATGTTCGTTCGGTCGGTTGTTCGCCTCGGCTCCGGACCGTATCACTTTGAAACTATACCCGAACGAAAGATGGACGAGACGGGGTGGGATGGGCGCGGGCCGGTACCGTGAATTTTATACCGTCTGTTAATTAACGTTCCGCCCGTAATCACGACGAATTCACTTCCGGGATCGCACGGCCGTGAGGTAGAAATGTCACGTATCGAAGTCGAGCCGCCCCTTCCGCAATCGAAGCCCCATCAGCTCAAAACCCTTCTGCACGAATCACGACCGCGAACGAACCAAAAAAAAAAAAAAAACAATCGTAACAGCCATTTTCTGGCCGTCAAGTCGTTGGAAATCAAAATTTGGACGCAATCGTTTACCTTGGTAACGCGTGTACTGCGCCGTATTTAACTTGCTACTGGCACATTTCGGGCGATGGTGGGTCAGTTTTCAATGCAATTGTGGAGTGGTTGGCGAACGAAATTACGCTATTTTTTCACTGGATAGATTCGAGCAAATCAACGAAAAACGACAAAAATTCCACACTTCTCAACACACCGAACATTTCGCGTGCACTTCGTCCGCTCGTGTCGTACGGCAACAGCAGCAGCGCAATACGCGCAAAGTTTTTACGATGCGACAACGGTGGCGGCAGCGCTGGCTTTTGGTTTGTCCGTCAAAACAGCAAACCGTTTCGTTTGCAGCGGTCGCGGTACTGCCATATGATGCATTTTGAAATTTGAATTTCAACAATTTTTATTTCGACGTTTTGAGTTTCTTTTCTTTATATTTTCTCCAGTGAGTTGCGCCCGTGGTCCCTATGTTTAATTCTTTTCACTCTTTTGTTCTTTTCCTTTGTTTCTCTGTTAATTTAACGAAAAAAAACTGTGGTGTCAGGACATATAACACAATCTAATTTAAATTACATCAATAAAATCCGTAAAATTTATTAATTGCGCTCTAATTAAACTAAATTTACTGAATTTGTGTTCCAAAATATTTTCTCGTCAAAACTTCGAAGCACAACGGATCGCCGCTGTAAACAAAAAACCTTCCGCGCCTTTATTTCATACGATGCAATCCGTTTGTTTCGCTGTCATTTTTCTGGGGATTTGTTTTGGCGCGCGAAGAACAAGGCAGGAAAAAAAATGAAAATGTTTTGCTAATTGACAGCCAAATTTGCGATTATGTTATCTCGATTTTATGATATTTATTCACTGTATTTTCTTAGATTAGTTGCAGCCGAGAGTAGAAGAATGTTGTGCGGTTTATTTGTTAGCAGATATTAAGGATTTGTTGTATTTTACTTTCACACCGGTCCAGGTGAGCTCAGTTTAATTTTCGTTTTTATATTGGGCGGTGTTTTGTTGCAAGGACGAGTTTAATTTTATTTGTTTCTATCGTGATTCGTGAAATTCTGTACGCGCATGAATTTTTCGCAGTTTCGAAGGGAACTCAAAAGTAGTTCCTTTAACGGTGGTAGCGTTGAAAGCTGCACAATTCAGTTTTTTCGAGGAAACAAAAAACCGTCATGTATTGTCCATTAACCACGTCACTACTGAAGTAGTGAAACCTCCCCAATCTCCCAATGCAGACCTCCATTAAGTGGCCCATATACAGGCGAGCACTTATAGAGACACCTCTTTTAGACGGACACGATTCGTGTGACAGTGAAAGTATTAAATAGTAATTGTCCCCTTTATTTGCTGGTCGGAGACTTATATTCCGTGTCTGTCTGCTTATTAGAGGTTTCATTGTAATATGTTATCGGTACAGGTGTGACCCCAATTGGGAGATAATGCCCCCAACAATATACGATTGTCGGTACAACCTTTATCTGCGGCACACCTTGAAGTTCACCACCGATTGTTTGTTTTGACGCGCTTAGAGATCGACCCACCAAACGTATTTGGGCGGGAAATACATTTGTATACAGCCCCTGTCTTACCTTGCATTGGATCGTTCGCATAAACTCTCGGATAGCCGTACTGGAAGCTCGACGCGGCAGCCGACATGGTCGCAGGAGTCTGCCAACAGTCCGGATGCCACTGTATTATACTTTTTGTGGTTCGGTGTAGATTGCTATTAATAATAATTTATTAAATATCTTTATACAAAATGGTTAACACCCTCCAATTCAGAAAGAAGAAGCTAGTTTTGCTTCCTAGCTGCAGACGGAGCCGAGGAATGCAGCTCATCAACTCAGTGAAACGGGGAAATATATCTTTTTCATTTGGGTACACTTTCTCAGCTCAACGAACTGGAAACAATATTGTCCCTCAGCTCAGACATTGGGCTAAATGTTCAATTATCTACCTTAACCCGAAAGTACTCCTCAATCTGTACAACGCATTGGAATAAAAAAATTTATAGATCGACTAGGTATTACACATTATATCATAACGAATCTACTCATAGTCTGTGCGAAACTTTATAGTTAGATTTGTTAAAGTGAAGTTCGATAGGATTCCACTAAACAAAATGATTCCGCAGGGAATCGTTGTTGAATTATGGCGGTGGAAAATTTCTTCCCCGACGAAATCATTAATAATTTTTGTCAAGTTCCAAATACCCCTACCCCTATTCTAGTCTAGAAGCCCGAATTTCGAGCGATTTTTGAGGGATCATAAAAAAAAGCGATTGATATTTTCACTATTTTTTTTTATGGCTTATTGATTCATATTTCAAGAGTATATAAAAAAATAAAAAAAAAATAAATATTAAGATTCAGCAAGCTATGCGTCGTTGAAGTAAAGGGGGGAGGGGGAAGCCGTGTCCCGGTCGTCATGATATCTACCCTCCTGGTCACCTGAAAAATAAAATTATGGATAATTTTTAATCAGTATAAATGCCAGAAAAAGTGAAAAAAAAAAAATGGTGGCTACTCAAAAATTGGGATCGATTTTCCCACTAATTTTTTAACTTCCCCGAATTTTTTAAAAATATTAAAAATGAAATTTCTAGTTTTTATTGGTTCATACGATAGAGGAATATATAAAGAATATTCATGCCAAATTTCAAGTAAAACGGTCGATTAGAACTCGAGATATTATGTCAACCGCATCGAAAAAAGTAGTTTCGAAAAAAGACGCATAACTTGCTGAAATTTTAATATTTGTTTTTTTGTACTCTTGAAATATGAATAAGCCATAAAAAAATGGATAGTAAAAATATGAATTGCTTTTTTTTTATGAATACTCAAAAAACGCTCGAAATTCGGGCTTCTAGACTAGAATACCCCCTTAAGAATTATGCTTTTTGCACCTCTGGCGACTTCAGGGGTCTGGCCACCTTGGCTACTTGGAAAATGTTTTTTTTTTTCTAAATTCATAAACTCTGAAGCTTAAATGATTTTTATTTAATTTTTTTTACACAATTTAGACTACACTTTAAGGAATCTCTGAAAAAATTTTTATTTAAAAATATTAAAAAATGGTGGCGCTGTATATATTTCCCCGGAGGTCCTCCTCAAGAAAGGGGGGGATGTGCCGTCATCGATTGCGAAACAAAAATCGCTACGAACAAGCCCATTTTTTCTTTTTTCTTTTCTGATTCATATGAAGGGCAATCGATGACGGCACATCCCCCCCCCCACTTTTGTGCGGAGGGCCTCCGGGGAAATATATACAGCATCGCCATTTTTTGAATATTTTCGAATAAAAAAATGTCAGAGATTCCTTAAAGTATAGTCTAAATTGTGTAAAAAAAATTAAGTAAAAATCATTTAAGCTTCAGAGTTTATGAATTTAGAAAAAAAAAACCAATTTTCCAAGCAGCCAAGGTGGCCAGACCCCTTAACGCTTCACTACTCCTCTGTTTATACAACATCATCACAGTCTATTATGTAAAATAACGAAAAATATCATTTAGTGCTGTTTGACTTCGCCAAAGCAAACAATATACGTTTTTAATATTATTTAAAACAAACATCTTCACGGCTTAAAAAATTGGAAGCCTGTATGGCCTCCAAGCTGCCGAGAAATGCAGCTCATCAACTCAGTTAAACGGAAAAAAAAAATCTGCCAACAAATTTGGCTTCAGTGAAAGTTCTTTCCAAATTTGTCAAGTACTACGATTAATCAACAGTCGGAGATTTCGTTTTGGAGTTTCACTCGACTGACACCGGAAAGAACAACAAACTCTTAACATTTAATAGCTTCAATGGTAGCATGACCATGAAAAACTGGTAACATAAATTTGGCTTCATTGGCTTATTATAATTCAAAAATTACAGGCGCTGTTCCGGCCGTGAACCCCGCAAAAAACGGTTTTCTCAAAAACGCTGCACAGTCGCCATTTTGAATTTAATCGCTTCAAAACAAAAATTACTGTACAGTCACAGTTTTTTTTTCTGCCTGATTGTCCTAACTCCTTAAAGGAATGGCACACTACATCTAACCAAGTTTTAAGTTCAGGTCTGGCTCTTGTACGATTTCTAAGATCCTAAGTAAGGGGGGGGGGGGTAAGGTTTTTTAAGCTTTTCTTTTGGTATTTATTTTTTAAATGAATATTTAACATTTCAAGAATGTTTGGTCAAAGTTTCAAGTCGATCGGAGCAAAATTAACGGAGTTATGAGCAGTTTAGAGGTGTACGCATTCGTATGTGGCGCTTAGTGTGCAAAACTTTAAAGTATTTTTCTGAAACTTGTCATTTTTGAAGTCAGTGTACGTTGTAACTCAAAATGTATTGCATCGATTCTTTTGAATTTTTTTTTACTATTTCTACACATAAATCACCAAGTAATGACGTCGAGTTTTTTTATTTTACAATTATTTTTTATTATTAGATTTTTCGTGGTAAGCTACCAAAGAAGCTATTATGATTAGGAGTTAGTTATTCTTTCCAGTGTCAGTGGAGTGAAACTCCAACACGGAGTCCCCGACTGTGGACTAACCGCTATCCCTGAGGATATGACAAATTTGGAAAGAAACTTCACTGGAGAAGCCAGTTCATCATAAGATTGTGTTGGACTAGGTCCGAAGGAGCTGTTTCGTCATCGGAGGGCATAGACTCTTCAGAAGGTGTATTCTTGCCTACTAACCGAAACACCTTGATAGCTGGTGGGATCGCTGAGGTAAATTCTATATAGCCACATCCCATTCCAAATTTATTACCGAGAAGAATTTAATGGTCAAGAAAGGCGTCCTCTACCTTGGGCTAAAGGCGTGTATTTTGAGAAGCTTTTTTCTCTTGATTTCGGCTATTCTCTGGTTGTAACCCTGGATATGGTCAGAGTTTCACTCCACTGACACCGGAAAGAATAACTAACTCCTAATCATAATAGCTTCTTTGGTAGCTTACCACGAAAAATCTAATAACAACAAATATTGGTTAAAAAAATAAGTTGCGGCGGACGGGATTTGTTTCTTCGTAGATCAGATCCAAGGTTACAACCATTTGTAAATTTCACAGCCATGATCTTATCTTAAAAAATTATGTAGTCAACGAACTCCCCTTGTCCATTTTCAAAAACAAACCAAATGCAATTATGCAAAGTTTTTAACCCCCTCGTGCCAATTTTTTCGATCTACAGTATTTTTTTCCGATCTACAATATTTTCTTAAGGACTCATATACCCCTGAATTTTTTAAGAAATTGATTTTTTTTACAGATCATCTATCCTGCTCTTTTGTCTGCATTCGCTAAATTATTGATTCGATTCGAATTTTAGAACTTTAAGTTTTTACTGAACAAATTCCTATCATAAAATTTTATAGCATTGTCGATTATGTGTCATACTATTTAGAGGCTTGAAGACATTTGTTCGATAAAATTGATAAGAAGTTCCGAAGGTGGGTCCAATCTAAACTCCGGCTTAATATGTAAATCTTTAATTGAAATCCTAAGCTTAGTTATCATCGATTGTGGCATACTGCCAGCAATGAATAGTTTTGTCTGATAGCGAACTACATTTGCCGATTTTTTATCGCCTTTTTATTTAAACTTTTCTCCAATTTTTCAGTATTACAGATAGCTGTTCATCATGAACTGGATAGTTGAGACAATTCTAGTTCATATTATGTTCTTAGGCTCTATATTCGTAATTTATTTTCGATCTCCAGTAATTTTAAATCTCCAACCTCAACGTGACTTAACAAATGCTCCAGCAAAAAGGTTGATTGTGACACATAAGCTATAATCTTTTGGATTTTATCCAAATTTATTTCTTATAGACTTGTTTTGATTGTAACCGATGGACTACGAGCCGAATCATTTTTCGAAAATGAATGCAAACATATTCCACATATCAAAGAGATTTTTCTCGAACAAGGTATGGTGGGAATTTCGCATACAAGAGTGCCGACTGAATCCAGGCCGGGACATATTGCCTTAATTGCAGGTAAATTTCGAAATATTTACCGGAAAACCAAATCTAACGACGGAATTATTTTCAGGTCTCTACGAAGATCCTACGGCCGTAACAAAGGGATGGCAAGAAAATCCAATTGATTTTGATTCGGTTTTTAATCGGAGTAAGGTAGGTAGAAAGAAAAAGGTGTTTTGAAAGACAACGATACAATTCGACACTCTCGTTTCAGAAAACATATGCCTGGGGAAGTAATGATGTACTTTCTATTTTCTCCAAATCCGATTATAACAAAAAGATGGAATTTTTCGCGTATGATCATGCATTAGATTTTTCGGGGAAGGAAAAAACCTATCATCTCGACACGTGGGTGTTTTCGAGAGCCCGGGATTATCTGGAAAAGAATGCGGCAATAATTAAATCGGAATCGAAAATTATATTTTTCCTTCATTTGTTGGGTTTAGATTCGGCCGGGCATATTCATAAGCCGGGATCAGTGTTAGTTTTGTTTGTTTTGCATTTCGAACAAATTAAGTGACTAATTCACGTTTTCAGATTATTTCACGAAAACTTAAAAGTAACCGACAATGGAATCTCGGAGATATACAAACTCTTTGAACAGCTATTCGACGACAAGCAAACGGCATATGTTTTAACATCAGATCATGGCATGACGGATACCGGTCGGTAGCTAAAATCTTTATACTTTAGATTGATTGAAATTAAAACGAAATATAAATCAGGTTCACATGGAGCAGGCGATACTTACGAGACCGATACACCGCTAGTAGTCTGGGGTGCTGGCGTAAACAATTGGAATAAACTAAAGACGAAAACCAAAAGCTGGTATGTTACAAATAATTTGTAAAACTAGCTCCTTATCAGTGAAATTTGTAGGAATTCTTTTCGAATAGGTGAAAAAAGTGTACCGAAATTCGATGTAGAACAGGCCGACATAGCACCTTTGATATCGAGTCTAATCGGTACGGCTGTTCCCGTCAATAACTACGGGAAATTACCGAAGAGTGTATTGAATGTTTCCGACGAGTATGTGGCGAGTGCAATGTATGGTAATGCGTTACAAGCTTTGACGCAATACGAAAAATTGTTACACGGATTTAAGGAAGGTTGGTTTTCGGGAATATTACCATCGTTTCGGAAATTAGATCTTTCGAACGTGAACGATTTTAGAAGCTCCGTCGAGCACAATATTCGAAGTGGAAGTTACTCCAAAGCGGTTGGTAGCATTTGGTTGTGGTTTTTCTAAGAAAATAGAAATTGTTCTATTTTATTTTACAGATCGAAAAATCGGAACAACTGATCGATTACGCCTTGGAAGGGACGGAATACTATCAAACATACTATCAACAATTTTTACTATTTTGTACAACGATGTCATTTCTTGGATGGATTTGTCACTTATTGCTAATGCTTGAAAACCAATCTGTAAATAGGACATTTTCCAGTACGGCGATTTATTTTTTTGCGACTGTCCTAGCTGCTGGCTTGGGACTATTTATTTATTGTAAGTCTGTAGTGAACTTTACCATTGCCGTGCCATGGATTGCAAATATTTGTCCCGTTCACAGTACAAGGAATCTCGCAAACAATTGGCATTTACTTCATTCTACCGATAATTTGTTGGATGCGTTCATTGCAAAAAATAAACATTCGTTTTATTTCGAAGACGTTAAGGGATAATTGGACAGTTTTAGTCGGTATGCTGATCGGAACGGAACTTATGGTAGAATTCTTTCATTCAGATTTAGACTTTGAGATGACTATGATTTTGTTTTTAGGTTTTCTCATTTTTTAAGCGTGCAACTATTTCGATTGCACTCGTTGCATTTATTGTGTATCAAAATCGAACGTTTAAAAGTAAGCTAGCATCCCGTTGTTATCATACCGTCCATAAGGTTTGACTATTGAAATTCTTTTCAGTTGTTCGACGAAATGAAAGCAATAAACATCTATACTACGAATGGTTAATATCGGCCCTGTTTCTTGTTATATTTCCCGTTATACCGCTCGGATATATGAAGAAAAATGATTTCTTATTGTAATGAACATGGATTGGAAGTTTTTTGCCGAAACAGTTCGACTTATTGTTTTTTTTTCTAGGACATTTGGTGGGCTATTATGGATGACGAAAATGTGTACAACTGTAAAGGACCTAAAGAACAGTACATTAATGCAATTGCTATGTTTCATGGGTTTTACAAATTGTCTTGTTTGTTTGTATGTACAAAATTCGACGACTACTAATACAACTATCATTAGTCTGACGATAACGTGGATATTGTCAGGTATATCCTATAGTTGATTGTCTTCAAAATATAGATTTTATCTGTACTTTTTTGTTACAGGCTTAGCATGCGTAGCTCCGGTATTTTCCGATCCGAATGTTAAGAATCGTGTCATCAGCATATTTATATATTTGGGAATACCCTATTTTCATTTGTCGGTCAGTTATGAAATGCTGTTTTTCACTTTGTTGGGAATAAATGTGCTTAGTTTTGTTGAACTGAATGAAATTGTGGAAAATAAATTTATACCGGTAAGTTTGGATATTTTAAAGTTATCGGAATTTATTAAAAACAATTGTTTTCTTTTTCAGAAAACAGTTACCTCTCGAGGATCACAAAACACTAATAACCTGGCTGAAAATTTAAATATATCTTCTGCAATGGTATCCTTTTTCAATTACAGAAAATTAACTGTGTTCTTCCTCCAAGTCCGGAAACTAGGCTTGGAGGAAGAAACTTTGTAGATTGTGGCTTCAGTCCCTTTTTAATCTGTTCTCGAATTGTTTGTAGTGATAGCTTTATTTATTTATTTTTTCTGGTTCTTTTTAAACCCATAATTGTTTAATCAAATCCTTAGAAACTGTCATGTAAAGAAAGTCTGGTTTACATGACGAAAGCAAACATTTATTACTGAGATTGTGAGGGAGAAGGAAAATTTCTAACGACAAACTGATCAAGAGTAAAACAACCAGATATGTTTAGCAAAAAATATTGACGATATTTCTGTCAATTTTGTTTTTCGCAGTTGTTGCTTTCTGCTCCATTGAAAATTCGATAAGCTAGCTCCCTCCAACAGTAAAAAATGTTTGCATTCGTCATGTAAACCAGCCTTTATTGTCCGTATTTTTGGAGTCTGTAAAATGTGATCATTTCGTTGGTTCGTGGGATCGAGGACGACTGTAAGTTACTGAAAAAGTACAATTCTATGTGCTTTGAAAAGACACGGCTGTTGTTTGAATTAGTTCATCCTGTCTCAGCAGTTCCGACGTCATAACCATTGGTCACTTTTAGATTGCGTACAGGCCCTTTAGCTTATACAATGTCTCGAAAAATACAAATGCATGTCCTCTGAGCTCTAAAACTTGAACTTAAAAGAAAGTTATCCCGTCGTGGGTGTCAGAGCACTAAAACATCACTGACAAGTTGAGCAAATCATAGCAGCTAGCCAGGACACGTAAGAGCGTCGCTCCGGCTCGATCTTCGGCCACCAATTCCAAGCTCGCTCGAATACTTTGAATTTTTCAATATTCACTCCAAGGTCTTTATATTTGAGGTCGGACACGACTAGAATCGATATTAAAATTCAGGAGCCGAAAAGAAGGATGATCTGGTCCCAGATTATGTGGAGAATTACTATTGCTGCCTCTGCCCCCAGCGTCACATAGAAACTAAAGATTAATTCTGGTTCTGCTGCTGCTGATAATTTTAAAATTAAATCTATCTTACAAGGGCTGACTATTTACGAGGACTTTGTAGACGAAAGAATTCTTTTTCATTATTGATAGTAGATATTTAGCTAATGTTAGAACAGAGATGAAACCAATCCATATTCATTGCACTCGGGTGCAACAATGAAATGTCTTGGACTCATTCATTCCTCAAAACTCCTTTTCAACTGTTCCTCTTTGCTTTGTACAATTGTCCTGTAAATACGGTCTGATGCCTGTGAAATAAAACAAAATTGCGGACCACAGGATCTACATGGTTTTCATTCTTTACTGACTAAAGCTCGCGTTTAGTTATTCCGACTATAATAATGTTGGTTGCAATTGAAATATTTAATTTAGTAAAAATTGAAAAAAACATAAATTTTCCTTAACACATAAAATGTTCAGCTTCTGTTCATTTTCTTATCGTTTTTTGGCACCGGAAATATTGCATCAGTTAGTTCTTTTGATCCGAGTGTTGTACGTTTTTTCGTTACAACATTTTCACCGTTTACTATGACTGCGCTAATTATTTTGAAGCTGGTTATTCCAGTCGTGTTGATCACATCTGCTATTAGTGGACTAGCATATCGGAAAAGGGTAAGTACTTACATATTTGGTTTTCTTAAAGTATCATGTAATTTATTTTAATTATTAAAGTTAGATCCTTGAATTAGAGAACTTATAAGGAACGCTATTAGGGCTAAATTTTGTAGTTCTTATCGGCAATTAAATTCAAAAGAATTTTTTTTATTTATATTTATAACTGGTTCTAAGGGCTGCATGCAAAAAGATCGGCATTTACTGTAGAAGTTTAAAGGAAAGACTTTTGGTTTCGAATGTATTACATAAGGCCGTATTTTGGAATTTTACCCAGATATAAAACCTTTTTAGTTTTATAATCATTTAATGTGTAAAGCGATCAACATTTAGAAGCAGTCCTCCTGAACCCTAGATTGCCGAAACAAGACTAAGGCCCGTTCCTACGATGTTCAATTAAGTTCTAACTTGGAACTTTAACTGACAGATTTGTATAAAAAACTGCCAGTTAAAGTTTCGGTTAGAGTTTAAATGAAGATAGTAATAATGGCCCTTAAACTGCAATGGAATGGATGGTTTATTTTTTTTAATAAATTTAAAAATGAACATGAAATAATGTAAATAATTTTATTATGAAAATGATTGGGTTTTCTTAAAATCTCCATGCGTTAAATTGAGCTAGTTTTTTTTTTAAATTTTATTTTTAATTTTTGTAAAATTTTATCTAACTGATAAAAATCTATAAATAATATTTCAGATAGACGAAAAAAAGGTTTTCCTCAGTCTTTTATTGATCTGTGAAATGATGGGATTAAATTTTCTCTTTTTGGTCACAAATAAAGGATCGTGGCTTGAAATTGGATCGTCGATTTCGCATTTTGTAATAATGGAAGTTACAATTTTAGTTTTAGCTTTAGTTAATTCGTTTTCAAAACTTTTAATATTTGTCGATTTATCGAAAACAATTAAGTTAAAAACCGGAAAAATTAAATAGTTCTAATCAAATGTTAAAATTCGTTTTTTCTTACTGTTTCTTCTGTATATTATTTTATGATCGCAAATTGTAGATGGAATAGAGTTCATGAGCTTCAATAATACGTACACACTTTTCTCAATTTAACTATAGAATAGCAGCACGGAGTAACATGAAAATAAGTCTATGTTAATGAAAAAAAGACAAAACATTTTATTTCTGTGTACTTGTGTGGCACGCAATAGGCCAATCCAAAGCTAAGCATATGCTCTATTCGAAGTCTCTTCATCAGTTTGTTTGTATCTTTGTCTGAAAATCATCAAATGGAAATGTTGTTTTCAATTGAACAAATATTTATTGTATGGGCTTTACATATCATAGAAAAAGTAGAGGATTGAGTGAAGTCTAAGTATAAATTTTCAAATACCTCCTTAAATTAGAATTCCTTCGAGAAGTTCTCGAAAAAGTAAATCCCGATCTTGCAAATAAATACTTTAGTTAGACAGCAGCAGTCCTTCTCCATAAAACGTGATACTGAGCCATAGCCTTCACCTTAAGCCAGGATTTATATCCTCCTACACTGCTCCTAGTTATTCTTTCTCTGAGGACCGTCAATCACATCTTCCTTGTGCGAGGAAGCCTGCTTGGAGATCTTTTGCTCTGAGTTCTTTATGGAAGGACCGCTCTATTGCCACTTTCATTATTATTAACAGTTTTTGGAGTGAAAATTAATATTTATTTGCACTGATATGAGTAATGATTTTTTTTAAGATAAAATCTTAACGGTAAAAGTGAATTTAACATTAAAATTTAACTGCTTATAATAATGTGGAGAGAGTTATGCTGCAAAATTTCCGCATGATGCATAAGATTTATCTTGGTTAGTCTTTATATCATTGTAAATTATTATTGTCTAATTTTTTTGATAAGGCAAATCTAGTTTTTTTTTTCTATTATGTAATTTACAATAATCTTAAAAACGTGGGTTTCTTATGTGGAATATTTTGTAAAATCATTATCTATTCTTGGGGTAAACGAGACATCTGATTTCTTATCAATTGAAATCTTGGTCATAGTGAGATAGCAATTTTGACAATGTTTATAGACTGAAATTTCTCTTTTGACTAATTCCTGTGCGCTTCAAATGATTCACGATGTTTTTTACGAAGACAATTTTATATTGCCGGGTAATGTTAATATGCTCTTGACATAGTAATCTGAGTGAATCATTTTTAATATACAAACATTTAAAATTATAATTATCATTTGCAATTTCTTGTCATCTTGTTTTACGTAGTCGCGTTCTTGTTTATATGCAAATAATATTTTGTCGCAAGATAAGAGTAACTGAAGAACGCATTGACCTAGCAAATTTAAATTTGGTATCCACTTGTTTCTTACAATATATTGCCAAGTTCGATGATCCGCCTTTAAAACACGTGTTTTTAACTATTGGCTGGTAACTTTAAACCATTTCAAGCGAAGTTAGAAAACAGAAATTTAGTTATATTTAGTTAGATCTATAGAAAAAAATATGAAGAAAATCGAAGAGAGTTCATTAGTAGTCTCCATACAAAAGTCATTGAAAAAAATTTCAGTCATCACATTATTCTCGAGAAATCGGTAGGGTTCATTAATGTTCAAATTAACTTTAAAGATTTTTGGGTCCTGCTGATGATAAGACGAATTGAATTCGAGAATAAAGCTATGTCGAGTTCGTTCTTGAGCTAAGTTATCCTACTCCTTCGTGTAGGTTTGAGCTTTGATTAAAACTAGTTGCACTTTTTGCACCTATAAAGCTTCTAGGTTGAAGTTTACACCTAGCGTTTTACAATTTAAAAGATTATCAGGAACAAAGAGATAATATGACGATAGTCTTTTGGGTAGCTCGTCCAATTTATGTTTGTCACATTATTTTATTTGTTGAACACAAGGTCTATTTTGTCGGAAAAAATTTGACTGAACTTTTCTTCAAATTTTTTTAGTCAAATATTTACCAGAATGGCATAGAGTGTAATACACTACTAGAAGCTAGACGAAGTGAGCAAAACGAACATCGAATACGAATGGAGTAAATAAATAAATAGTTAAGTAACGTTTGGCTCAAAAATTATAGTTTTCTTTCTTGTAAAACCGTTTCAGGTAGGGGCTGGTACCACCTTTTGCGCCCATCTATTGGCGCCCTTGCGTGCCTTCACGTGTCAATGATCAGTCACGTGTTTCCTATTATTTTATTTATTTAACTAATTGCTTATGGTATCTGGAATTAAATTTTAATTTGAGATAATGAATTGCATTTCGATATCAAATAAGAAAATTGAGCAAACAAATAAATTAATATCAGTACAAACCGGGTTTAATATCAATTTTGTTACAATGTTGTAATGTGCACATTACAGTGCTAAAGAAAGTACAAATTTGCTAAGAATTAAAACGCGTTGGTAAACTGTTCGGATATTGAAACTCATTGTATTTTAGGATTAACATTAATTATTTTACCGACTAGCTATAATTAAACAATTAAATTCCCAAAAACACTACCGGCTAATTTTTAAGAGTGTCTGAATCGAGGCAACTATGACGATAATGTTTTACGGTTGGCAGTGCCATAATAACTTCTGTAGCACCCCGAGTTTGACCGCTTTCCGGACTTTGCCTCGAAAAATAATAAAGTTTCCCTGGGCGAAGACTGTTGGCCGAATTTTTATTTTTTTATTTTTCTAATTTCAAAAAAGGAAAACAGATTCTTAGGCGTTTACATAGAACAGCCCGTTGAAGAAAACAATTAATTATATTATCATTACTAAAAGATATGTTTGTATTCGTAAGAAACGTATACATTTATTCCCTTCTCCCCCCGCCCCTTAGGCATTGTATATCGCAAAATGCTGAAATAAATTTTTAGGCGATTATATATAAAGCCTATAGAAGTTGAAGCTTTTTTGATACCACATTAGAACTAAAAAATTTGTCGGAATTCGTAAAAACTAGCACAAACCCCTTACACCGCCTGGGGGCTAAACATCGAAAAATGTTTTGATTATTCACTTATTTATTATATTTAATGCACTCAGAAGTAAGAGCGAATTGAATATCTCGTTACACCTAAGAAATATGTCGGAATTCGTGAACACGTATTCAAATAACCCCGTTAGAAAAGTACGCAAAATTCTGGAAAACTCTTTCTAGCCGCTTTGATGTAGAGCCGGAAGAACTAAAATTAATTTAATAATACATAGACACTTCGACAGAGGTGACAAATTACGTAAGTTCTTAAAGCAAACTCCTTTCACGAACAAATATTTTCGCCACCTGCGTACGCCAATGGGAAATAATTTGTTTTCCTTAAATTAAGTTAAAAAATTAAGTTTAAACAGGCAAGGTTTTTCATTGTTCTTTTCCTCGGCAAATTATTATATATTTTCTATTATTTTTTTTCTTCTTCATTGCCTAGTGCTTCAATTATTACAACTTAGCTGTTAAGATGAAAAGTCTAATCTCTAAAATATGTTTGCTATGTTAACGCATATTGAGTTATTATAAATAAATATTGTTTGTTTGAGTTTGTTTGAGTTCAATCTGGATAAAATCGAGCAAATAGTTTGTGAGATAAATTACTTTTCCAGTTCATCTTTTAAGTTTCATTTTTCTATCATAAGCCGTTCACCTCATCACATTACATCACAACACCATCACTCCACGCTGGCGTAATTGGCTTGGAAGATGTACTACAAAGTTTTCTAACTACATTTACACGCCTTAGCTCCGTCTTCAAACTGTTAACAATATCGATCAATTTTTGCAAAAGGCTTCACTATCGTAGCTCCGAATTCCAAGGTTTAACTTTCTCGCCTAAGCTGTTCCTAAAATATAGAAACCACAGTTTTTCGTCCATAACGTATCCTCCAGCTCTCTCTTTACATTACCACCAACTAAAAAGTCACCACTTAAAGGAGTTCATCCAATCTATCCAACAAAAAATTTTGTAATTTACTATATCAATGGGCTTGGGAGCTACACACCTTTTAACCCGTTTGTGTACGGCGGACAGACGGACATTTTGCTTCTATTAAAAATATAAAATTTCAGGGTAGCAAATCAGTTTTTTTTTATTTCCAGGTCGATCACAATCCTTTATTACTAAATACTGTGAAGTGAAGTGAAGTAAAATCTATGCAGGTTGTGCAACGATGGGTTCAAAGGAAGAAGAGAAAAATAGTAGCGTTTCCTTACACCCAGAAAAATATTACCGAATCCCTGAACTGTACGACTGTTAAAATACATTTTGAAAGGAATTTATCTATTCATCAATTTTATGAACGAATATCAAAATTGGATATTTTGAAGAAAAAAAACACTATAAAGCAGTAATTTTTCGAAAGATCGAAAGAAGACCAATTTGAAAATTAAAAAAACTTAACAACAAACTATTGTAGAAAAGTGTGTAGGTACTCCACAAACTTGAACTAACCTATTTTTACTGTAAAGTGCCGGGAAAACGAACGGATTCTTTTGGATGTCACAAAATTTGGATTTTTATTAGGACCTAAAATTTGTAAAATTTAATTTTATCCGCTACCTTTGAAAGCTGTTCTTTTTCTCTTTATTGACTGAGCTTGAGGCTAGTGGACCTATCGTTAAGGGGGTAGATGCACTCAGAAGCGTAAAAAAAGGCCTATTTTAAAAAATTTTTTTTTTACAGTAATTAAGTTTATTTTACAAAATAAATTATACAGAGTTTTTATACAATGCTTTAACTTAACATTTATGAAAAAAAAAAAAAAAAATACATATTATTTATCAAAATATCGCCATATCGGTTGGATCCTCTCCCGCGAGTAGTACTTCGCGGTGTCCATCACAACAGCCTTCTGGATCATCTGAATTCGAAAAACCAAGGTGAAACCTTTAGTTTAATAATAAATCCAGTCTTTAATCGAAGCTTTTTTTTTTTTTTTGAAAATTTACAAAATGGTGGCATTCGAAACTTTGGACTCTGATTTTCGATAAAATGTTAAAAGTTAATTGTTTAAAAAATATAGTAATTGTTAACAAAAATCAATATCCTTCGATTAAAGACTAGTTCTTAATGCCAAAAAGATAATATTAAAATTTCATCAATATCCACCCAATGGTTTTCGAGTTAAATTGGGCACCGAATGTAAAAACACAGTTTTGATAAAAACGCGTTTAAAGTTTTTTAAAAGTAACACGTGTATCGACTACTCACTTCCAATGTCGAGTGTAAAATGAAATTTAACCAAAAATTTTCCATCTTATACTTGAAATTATTCTATTCATACAAAATAATAGGCGTGACAAAACCGGGCGCTTGCAGCTGCCGTCCGCTACCTGCTCTATTCACAACCGAGAGGTTGAATGTTGCTTCAGTAATTACTAAATATCTTGAAAACTATTCATCGGATTGACTTGAAATTTTCAGACAATATTCTTGAAACATCATACTTTAAGAAAATGAAAAAAAAAAAAAAATCGATTTTTCAAAAATTCTAAGTGCATCTACCCCCTTAATGATGCAAAAGCTAAATCCATAAAATAAATGTATTATTTCCCGCTCAGTTACCACACACAAGTTTTTGGTTGATATGTTAAAAAATGTTCGGTTTTTGGCCTTTTTTTAAGCGCATGTGAATCCGTGGCTATCACTAATAGTAAATTAGCATAACCACATGATTGCTTCTAAAACAAGTTCACTTATTCGGTTCTTCCCAGCGAATCTTTCGTAGTCACTATCCGAATTGCAGTTATACAACACTATGCAGCGTACTTTATGTAATGTTAATAAACAATGACTAACTTATATTATAAGTGATTTTTTTTTTTAAATAATATCTGCTCTAATAACTCATTTCATATCATCATATGTGTACATTGAAGATGATGATAATGAAAATCCGCAATTATAATAATCTTGTTTAAATAAGGAATTTTCTCTTAAAGATTCAATGATCCAAAAGAGCTAAACACATCTTAACTACTATACAAGCATTACAGCGCCTAGGTAACTTGTTCGCGAACTGTAGGTAATTGCTAATAAAATCGCCAGGTAACTAAATACTTAACCGTTGATGAACCACAACCGGTAAGCGCGTCAACTAGATTCTCTCTCTCCAAACAAGCACCTACCTACAACTCTGCTAACTCTCAGCCAGGTGAATCTTTCAAGCCCGCTATAAGAAACGCTTGTAAGGTTGACTAAAGCCGAGATTGAATCGAATGCTCGACGCACCAGAAGGGGTAGTGAAGTGAATAACGACTGTTTATTATAGTACGGAAGTAGCGTTTGCGACGGTAGTGTCTTACGCGAGTTCATATTGTTGTGTTGTTTTTTTTTTTTGCTTTAGCTTTCGAAAACTTTTACCATACAACGTTTCATTTCACCGGTGTACATTGTATGCTAGTGCCCGATATAATTGTAAAAAGTAGTGCAATTTTTAGTTCTATAGTTTCATCGAGCGCATATCGGGCAAGTACTGGGAAAAAATCGCGACTTTTTTTTTTATTTACCTGTAAACCGCGACGACGACAAGCCCAGGTGTAAAAGTAACGTGTGTTACAGGTAGTGTAAAGTGAGTGTCGCTGACTTATACGATTGCAAATATTTGCACCGTGTGATTTTGTTGTTAGCCGTCTCTTGGGCAATCGATCTGTCGAGAATTTCCGAACAAATACCGCCAAGATGACAATCAATTCCGGAATTTTCACAATAACTACAGGAGATCCAGAGGTGAGTAATCAAAATACCTTTATAGCATCGAGTTACCTGCGATGATGACGTAGTTGTAGGTTGATGATTCTTGTAACGTGCATTTTATAGTGGCGTCTGTCGGGTGTCGGTAACTGAGCCGCATCTCCTATTGAAGACCTTGATTTAATAAAAGCCAAGACATAATATCGCGATAAACAAACCTGTTTGTATAGTCAAAATAAAGTTTGAAATGACAAATCTCCGATAAGCAGTTATAGAGGATTGTGTGGAGTTTAGCATAAAATACAGCTCCCAAAAAAAACACCAAATAAGAATTTCCTCAACCATATCTTATGGTCTGATCAAAATATTTTTATTAATATCGTCTCTGTATTTAGAGTGCTTTTTTAGGTGCTTCGCTGTTCTTGACAATCATGAGAATTCTTCGTATTGGACAATATCATAATTACCGGTGAATATTTGGTTTAATGTTTCATAAAAAAAAATTTCTTCTTAAGATCTGTAGTGAAACTTATTATTGATGATGGCCTATCTGGTGCTTACTCACTGTAATTTCCAAGAATATGTGATGCTTTGGATACGACTAAAAAAGTTTATATGAAAAATTACAACTATGAGCATTAGTCATTTATAGTACACGCTATTCACCAAATTACCCTAATAAAAAAAAAAATTCTGAAACTTTCTAAAAGTGAGTCTTTATTGCATTTAACTTACTGACGTAAATAGGTACCTGAGATGTAGATGTAAGGTATTCATAAAGCATATCGATATTCTGTTATAGCGCTTATATTGTGCAGTTTTGAAATTACGAAAAGTTCTTTGGACTTTAAAATTGCAATGCACAAACCTTTAAGGAGTTTCTGTATTAGTGACGTAGAAAAGCACTATGTACTCCGATAAGAACTCAATAAAGCGGAGTCTTATGCACTATATTAAACTCGTGAGATTACTTTATAGTTCTGCTTTTATTTAAGAAACCGTGCGGTAAAACCTGATTTCAAGTTCGGTCAAGCTTCGTCGAACTTGATCCCAAATTCTAGGAACTTCTTATTAAGTTTCTTAGCCGACCGGTTGATTTGTTGTTAGTATTTGTTGTAAAATATGAGATAAATCATTTTGATTCATGCTCGTCAAATAATAAAAGAGGCTTCAAGTATCGGTAGCTATTGTAGATTAAATATAAATAAGACGGAGAAAAATACGTATAACGACAATAACTTAGAGGCCGGGCTGGAATGGTTCTTTTCGTTCTGAAGTCCTATTTAATAAAAAAAAAAAAAAAATTGAGGAGTTAAAGTATTTGCCAAAAGTCTGGGCGCACCTTTATTATTTTTTGATAGAAGTCAAGAAAGTTTTTTATGCTGCGAGAATAACCATCATAGATTTTTGGAACATTGTTTTTTCAGTAGCTTGGTAGCTGAGTAACCTTTATGACATCCGCTTAGTAACAACCTTCCTTCATCGCATTCAGCATAAAACGCGTTTCAGACTTTTTCCCCGAAAAATTAAGAAGTTGCGTCTAGACTGCTAAATTTTTTTCAATTTCAAGAAGACATAGAGGATAGAATAACAATATTACTCATTAGGGGTTGAATATAAAAAAATCTGGAGCCTTTCTTAGGCGAATATATATAAAGGACTTTAAAGTAAAATACAATTCGATATCTCATCAGACCTAAATGATATGTCGGAATTCGTGAAATGAACACTATTATTGTACACCCTCTGAGGGGTCATATACCTACATGCAACCCGCTTATAAAGTGCACTTTTATAACGTAATTTCGGTTATAACGTACCTTTTTCAATTCCCATTCACAAATGTGAAAGGTTCTTATGTTGGTAATAACGTACTATTGGCTATAACGTTCTACTTTTGTGGTCCCTTTAAGGTACATTATAACCGGGTTGCACTGTATATAGAAAAATCCTGAAATCAATAGGTATATAAAGCCCATAGAAGTAAAAGCGTATTCGATCTTATTGAGCCTAAAAGATTTGTCAGAATTCGTGAAAACTTGAATGAAACCTTACTTTTATAACCACATAGTTAGCGCTGAGAAAATACACGTTTGCTTATGGTTATACTAATTAAAAACTATTTATTTAAATCCATTAAAATTAACTATACTATCACAAGGTTCGTTTAATTAGAAGGAATGAAATTCACTTTTATTTAAGGTAACTTTAAATTCAAGATTATGTTACTCTATGATTGAACACTCGATTTGATAGGCACGATTATTTGATGTTTCTAGCTCGACGTTCGTAAAGTAAAAAGAAAGCACTAACTCGATTTCCGACACTCGGTACCTGGATGCGATGTTATTAATTTTTTTGTGTAGTTGCTAGTACTTGTTAAATGTGTCGACATCTAGCCTGTCGCGGTCGCTACACTTTCACTGGGGTATTAAATATCGAAAAATGCTTAAATCGGATTTTTCTCGATTATACTTAAAGCCTTTAGAAGTGAAAGCGCATTCATTAGACCTAAAAAATATGTCGAAATTCGTGAAAATGTACATAACTGCTATGATATCGAAAAATGCTTCTAGGCACTTATGTAAAAAGACCGTAGAAAAAAAAATTATTTCATAACTCGACATGCCGAAAAGATACAACGAAATTCGTGAAAATGTTAAAAACAAATTTTTCAAGGAAAATTTTTTATTCCACCTCCGTACTCCAAATCTTAACTCTGTTTTGCTTTTATTACTCCTGCAGTATATCTAAATACAAGTACGTTTCAACTTTCAAGCATAAGCTCTTTCTGAGATACAAAAAACCACCACTCATCCCCATACCTTGCTTCCTCATCAAAAATTATATTTTTATTCGTGTGCAGACTTAAGGCCCCATGAGTCCGGTACGGCAATTTTCTATCCCAGTTTGATTTTTCTTTCTTGAGAGGATTTTAATCGATTGAAATCGATTTTTGGTTGTTTAATTTGACGTGGACAATACGTCTTCATCGTTCGCTATCTATCAGCGAACTAATTTTGATTTCACAGAAAAAAAAATAGTGTTATAGGTTTTCAAATTATTTGAAACGCATAACTATTAATTTTTTCATTGATTTATCTTCAAAAAATACCAATTAATTATATTATCTGTGATTCTTATCAATGAAATGCGGTCTTCTTATGTAATTCTTGCCATGAAAATCGTGAAAAATTGCTTCAGTTTGACTTCATATATTATTACCAAAAATGACAATTTTTTAAAATTTGATCTATGGAGGACCTTCTTTAAGAGTTTTTCTAGCATTATATTAATGAAAATGACATATTAATTATTCAAGAAATAGGTAATATCCGTTTAAAAAACTCGAATTTATGCATTTTAAAAATGTTCAAGGGTTTTTGTTTTAATAGCAATTTTTCTAAATACAGTTTTGAATTTTTTCTCAATGGGCGACCTAGTTAATATACCAGCTAATAAAGTGGTGTAATTTTATTTTGTTTTTTTGATGCCATTAACGTGGCAAGAAAACAGTCATACATCATCAAAATCGCATTTAACGTGTACATGAAGCCTTATTTATATAAAAATTATATTCTGTTGTGTTCTGTTGTTCTGCTCTTTTCTTGATCGATGTTGTTTGTTCCTTTCCATATGTTATCTGTATCCATGTCTACATAATTTTTTTAAATGTCCAAAAATTGATCAGATCTCTAGCTCTGAATAGGCTAAACTACTAGTAAACTATGTAGGTATTTGTAACTTAATCATCAATAAGTTGCATAAAGTATCGATTGTCTATGGTATGATATCCTTATTAAGTGATGGCAATAGCCTCATTCTGTAAATGCCTCATTCACAATACAATGGTTGAATTTGCAATTGACTCATCACAAAAAAAAAGGTATGTCGGTTTTGAGTTGCATTTCTATATGAGTCAATCCCGATTTACTATACTTTAACAATTAAAAGAAACGGATGTGCTTTTATTACATTATAGATATTTTTATGTTACGGATAATTCTGATTTATTTATCGATAACGCACCAAAATTAGTTGTCTTACATTATGTAATAAATATATATTTTTGTTTTTGTATTAATTATTAATTTTGTCAGCTAATTGTGGGAAAACGTAGTTGCGAACTTGCTTTGAATATTAAGATTTTTTAATTAACAATTCATAATTGCACTTACTCGTATATTTCGTTCATATTCGTATGGGGTTGAATGAAAACAGTTTTATTTCTTGTATTTACTGATGTGCAGATGTAATATTGCTATTTTAAAATTGCAATTTATAAACACGAGAAAGGGTTAAAGTAAGATTCTGTAATTTCATCTGAAGATAATAATTAAGCCGGAAAGGTATTTAATATAAATATTTTAAAAGCAGGATAACGAAAAAGAAATTTTTTATGATAAAAGTTTTTCCATCGTTAGAGGGAGGAGGGTCTACTGAAGATCATCCCAACAATTCTTGAAAGTCTATTCATTTGTAGTTACATGAAATTGATTCACACAAGCAAACGGTTAGTGTAATGAGTAACATTAACAATTAGGTACATATGTCACTATAAAAAAAAACCTAAACAAAATTCCGTTTACGTTTTTGTTTTTGTACTGCCACTGGTATTTTCCCACAGTGTGAAATTGGTGTCTATAGTGTAAATTCGAATCGATGGAATTCGTGTCACGGTTCAGAGCTTGGTTTTCAGTGCCATCTTATGTCGAACATATCGTTCATGAAATGAGGAGGAAGGTGACTTTGGTTTGAATGTTGGCTAAAAGAAAACGGTTGGAAAATATTTTTTCCGTTAAAAATACTTTAGGCTTTCGAACTCAAGGTAGATCTTATCAAATTGACCAAAATTCTTCAAATTGGAATAGTTTTTTTTTATAAAAGACTCAATTGGGTACGTGTAACATAATTTTTTTTTTTTAAAAAGGTGTTTTTGATTTTATTATGTTCAATGTAGTAGGTACATATTGCTCATAAATGCATGACAGTTAACTTAGTTTATTATATCCCATGTATAGCTTTTAATATATCTTAGCAATAATTCTGCCGACTTAAGAAAATGAATATTCAAGAATTATATTCTTACTTTTTCGCCAAATCTTAAATTTATAGCGAGTTCTGGAAGCATGCATAATAGTTAGGGATTTCCTAATGTTCTTATCGATAGTTCTACAGATCTTAGCTCATAAATGGACCATTACAAAAAATTTTGGCTAGCCAACAATAGCAGAAACTTACAATAGAACACAGATATTAACGATAGCGGGTAGTTCTGTTCTTAGTCCTTTTTAAACATAGATCTGTTACTTTTAGTCACAAAAAGGCTGGCTGAAAAAAATTATGTTTTAGTACTCCCATATTGAAATTTCACTTTGGCATTTTCCTACACATCAGGACTTCCATAAATTTCGTATGTACTGACACAGACAATATAATTGTCTGTGGCACTGGTCTTACAGTACTGAAAACTTTAATTCAAACGTGAATTAAATTTTCAAAAAAATATTAAATTCGAACTTTTTTGATTATAAATTTTTGGTGCTAAATACCATCAGAAACCTGAACATCCAAATAACTTTTTTTTTGTAGTTTTTTACTAAAGGGAAATTTATATAAATTGAATCACTGTTTTTTTTTGGTACAGAAGCAAAACTGCAAAAAGTGAAAGCAATTGCTCAGTACTGCCACAGAACTGAATCAATTTTCAAATTCACGAAGTTTTGGAGTTTATCATAGTTCTATGTTTATGCTATAGTAATTAATAGAAACAAAAACAAAATGTGTTTAATAAAAATAGAGTGAAACTTTGGATCGCTAGTATTTTTCTTTATCATGTCTTAACTTCATAATAACTTTTCTGAATTCTTGAAATTAATACTGTATCAGTACCGCAGACGGGGATTAAAACATTTTAATTTTGCCTAATAACATATACAGCGCTGAATATCCTCGGTAGTAGAGTACAGTCTTCAGTATAATGCGGTCCATGGTTCGTATAACTGAAGTAGTATCTCTTTTCAGTATTGAATGATTTAATTTTGGCAGAATTTAATCAGTACTGGAAAAGTTTCGGTATTGGGTTAGAAAATTCGAGTCGCTGGAATACCAAAGAAGTGCCAGTACGCTATGTAGGTTACCTGGAGTGTGGTACAAGGGAAGAGAATGTGCGAGTGTGTCTTCGAAAGTTATTATTAAATCAGCCTTAACTATTCCATTAGATATGCGATTCAACTTGAGAGCTAAATGTGTTCGAGAATTATTTTATTATTTTTTTTTTTAAATAAATAAATTATTATTAACAGCGCTAGTGACTAGAATCTTCGGCTTTCGTGTGTTCGAAGAAATCTATCAACCACTTCTGTATATAGTCTGGATTAAGGACAAACTGGATCTTCTTTAAACTTACTTATACAAACAAAGGCCGCTATTCACAGTCGTCATAAAGTTGGCTTTAAGTTAAAGCTGACTTTAGAGTCTTACTAATAATACGACACTAAACTCAGCTTTAACTTAAAGCCAGCTTTATGACGACTGTGAATAGCGGCCATAGTTTTTTTTTCTAGGTAAATTTTTTTTGAAACTTATTGTGTGCCTAATTTTGAATTTCTAACATGAATCATTAACGTGGAACATTATCTTCAGCTGGTTACAAAAGTAATTATATGGTGACGTCTCGAAGTATTTTTTTTGCTAATTTCTTATTTTATCTGATCTGGGAGTTAACCCTAAAACTGTCTTCCCTAGGGGCTTTAAGGTGCGGATTTTGATAATTAATAATAATCAATGGCGCAACAGCCCGAATTCAGCCTAGACCTTGAAGTAATGCTAGAGTTACTTCATTGCGAGATCAACGGAGCACTAGGAGGTGAAGTGGTCAACCACACGCTCGGCCGTGATTATTACTCCGCTTTTAACTCATGCACCCATTTACAGATGAGTGATTTGGATTTTGATGATTATTTAGAGGTTGTTAAGTAGCACACTTACCCTACTACCACCATCAACAATTTTATTTCCTTTATTTTATTATTATTTTTTATTAATTATTTTTTTTTTTTTATAAATTTTTTTTTAAAATTTTTTTTTTAATTTTTTTTGGTTTTATGTTGTTTTTTATCTCTGACTGTTCTGATACTACAAATTTGAAACTTTTGAAACAAATACATTCAAAAAGTAATTTTGTTAAAAATAATTTGAAAAAGGTTTGCTTTGGTGTACGAAAGTTCAACTTTACTAATAGGGGATGAAGAGGGGTTGAATTTTTTTCTGAATTGTGTTACATAAATTACGCTTAATGAGATATCAAATAAATTTATTCTTCTATGGTCAATACAAAAGCGCTGAAACATGTATTTTGTGATTTTTCGTTATTCAACCCTTAAAGTGATAAAAAGAGGTTGAATACAATTTTCCGAGTTTAAACCTTAGGTCCAATGAGATATTTCACGGTTTTTCTTATATAATTGTGTAAAAATAAGTTTTAGAATTTCTTAAAATCATGTCTTATTTATTGCTTTAATTTATAAAATTTAATTTAAAATTTGATCGAGGCAATTTTAATTACCAAAATCAATTAAATAAAAAGATATTTAAATTTTTTTTCTACAGGACCAAAAAGTCACTGAATCCTCAAAAATAAAAATTAACATAGGTAAGTTAATTTTTATCTTTGAGGATTCAGTGACTTTTTGTAACTTTAGTTTTAAGGATATAGTTTTATTGACTTATAAATTTTTAGAATATGTCCCCTGGAAATTTTGTTTTTGAGGATATTGTTTGTTGTACTCCTAAAAAAGGTCCTATTGATAAACGCCATTTAGTCAATTGAGAGGTTATATTCCCAGAACAAAGGCTTGATGCCTTGGATAAATCCCCTTTCTAAGGGTTGGTTTTTGCCTGAATCACTCAGCAATGCTGAAATATTTCATGGGAATGAATCTATTCGCTTTCATTGTTTGCAAAATCTTTATTCCTTCTGAATCACACACTTAACTAATCATTTTCATGATTCTGAAGTGAGACCAGAAAATTCGCAGAACTCAATACAGAACATGAGTATGCCAAATAATTTGTTTTCTTTAACCTACTAAAAGTGTATGACGCGTCCTGAAACGAAATCCACTATTCATATCACGCAATAGGGGTAAGAAAATCGATATGAAATTATCGCAGTGGCAGGACGAACAATGCACGCTGTATGCTGACAAACAAAAAGTACGGAAATTGAGTCACTTTAGTTTCTCCCCCGATTACTAATCCACCCCCATAGTTAAATTTACTGCCAAATACCCTCGTCACTCGATGATGCAGCGAGTCTGGTTTTTATCGTCTGTAAGAAGTTCAAAGGATAATTAAAAGGGTACAGGTGCAATTACCTTTAGAACACAAATCGCATAAGATTCTTAAACCGCATTCATTTCATGATACCTCCTCTATTACCTGTTCGGTTCTTGATTCGATGCATCGGTCGGGGGAGAACATCTTTGCTCGCAATATTGTGGCATGAGTTCACCTGGCTATCGATTAAGGTAGGTAAGAAGAAGGTGATTCTTTTTTTTCTTTCTTATTCTTACCAACTGACTTGTGATTTTTTTCTTATGACTTCGAACTTGGCTTTATGTGGCGGTATAATTTATCGAAATCGTGTAGCAATGTGGTGGGTATATTGCGTTAGACAAAATCAGGGTAAATGTACCGTTAAAAGGTCGTTTGGTGGGTTTCCCTCGATTCGATTCTGATAGAGCAATATATTATAGAGGACGAGGGGTGTCGGACCGCAGGCTTTGATGGTGTCCTCCTCGAAACTGGTTTAGAGCCCTTGTGTGCTCTCAAGAACTACTTGGTCAAAATATAAGTTCACTTTATAAGGGAATCGAAAAGGCTGCCTTTTGAAATTATAGAGTGTCGGCTGATAGATTAATGGGCTGAGACCAGAGAATGGTGACCACATGTCCAGCGTTACCGTGGAAGTCGGACAACGGATAGTGGAAGCACTTGTTGAAAGAAGTTCAGCATCGAATCCATGTGGGCACTAGGGAACAATAGCCATATGGACCATCTATGGTCCATATGGGCTCGTTGGTGATATGCTTGGAAGCTGGACAATGGATTGGACGTTGTGCGGCCACTACTGGGCACTGGGGTGATAATAGAGAGGCTTAGCCGAGATCTCCTCGTCGTTGCGTTTGAAGCGTGCTTAGCGTGTACAGAGCGAGTCGGTCTAAAGACGGGGAAATCAAAATTGGAAATACATGTGTGGGAACGATGTGCTTGCTGGAAAGAGCGTCCAATGCACTCAGAATCGGAATATACACGAGTGAAAATCGAGAAACGTCTTGGAGTTGGCGGCCAGCAGTAACAGCAGCAAACAACCAAGTATAAATTGCATCGTTCCGGGAGGAGGACAAGCCGCAATGGATTTTTGTTTCGATTCAATAAAAGAACAACTCTGCGAAGAAAACGCTTCCGAAGCCGTACAGCAAATGATTCTCTTTGGGGGAAACTATATAACTCGACAATAAGCACCACCACACCGCATCCATCCACCATTCAATCCACCAGCAAACTCTTTTCCGAGTCGGAGACTCTTCACCGGGCACCCAGTTCGAAGCAAATATAATCATCGTGATATTCAGTTTGTTTTAGACTTTCTCGGGTATAACATTATCAGTTCCGATAAGAAAAGAAGTTGGTATTTAAAAGTTGTTGTGCGTGGACGTGAGTCTTGCTCGTTTGAAATAAAAGGCCGGAATCGGAATACATATGACCAGTATCGATGCAATTTTTTTTCCTTTAAAGAAATTTTTTCTTAGTTTTGACTGGAATTTGCTCTAGCTTAGACGCGATAATAAATTAAATTATTCTCCCAGGCGTTATTATTTCGCACAATTTTAAAGATTCTTCGGTGGATAGGTTGTGAATCAAGTGGTGTTTCGCGCCGTACCTGAATAACATCTTCAATTCCGTTTATCTATAGCGCATAAATCCACTTATAAACCCCTCGTGTCTTGAAAGACGGTTGAGTACGTTAATAAAAAGTGCAAAGTGTTTGAGCATAATTTTGTTGAGTTCATAGAAGAAAAGACAACAAATCAGTGAGTTTGAGTGAGTTTAGTGTGTGCAGAATTCCTCTTCATATAAATATTTGTTTAGTCAAATTCTTTATTTGAAATGCTATGAAAATACTCGAGATAACCGCAGAAAAGTTGAAATCAGTCGAATAAAAGGTGAGAGCTTGAAATCCTTTGTACTGTAAGTGAACTCTCGGGCTATCTTTAAACAACGCAATGTCTTCGAGTTAAGATAAAGCCTCACCTCGTATTATCTAATCGCAAAAATACCACATCATTCGTAATTCAACGACAATTTTATTATTTATATGAGTGTATCGTCAAATATTTCAATTTATTATTATTTGTATTAATTTTTCGCGTAATTCGTCATGCTTTTATATCGGAAGCGACGAGACAAGTGTATCTTATTGCTCATCAAAACCGGCGATTAATTAAAAGAAATTTCTGTTGGATAGTATGCTGTAACTGAGTCTTATGTCTTCTTCCAAGACGTTTAGTTAAGGCAAAATATTACACTCGAGTACACTTTTGAATTTTGATGAGTTTCAAACGAGTAAAATAGTTAATAGACAAAAAAATGGTCTTATAATAATTGGCAATTAGAAGTTTTGATAGTGCAGTCAGACAGTTGCCGAAGAAAGAAAGTTGGAAATTGCAGGGAATAACTTTAAAAAAAAAATTTCGATTATAATTTTTATGATCCATGAAATTTATGACCCAATTTGATAAAGTTGTTTTTATGCTTGACTCTATGAGTTTGGTGTTAGATTAATAATTTTTTAATGTCTTAACTGAAATTTGTGTTTGGCGGCTGGCTCTTTAGGAATATAAAAAATGAATTAGTTGGTAATAAGAAAACGAATGGGGAGTAACCCTTTTTTATAAGAGCTAAAGACTCCTGTATGGAAACTTCGCTATGGAGAAGTACAATCGGTTCAATTTGCTATTGCGTATCTATGAGTGCAGGGAAACTGAATTAAGCGAAATTTTTTTTTTATCTGTAATTAAATTAGGTATATTAAGTTACGGCCATGTGTTTTGCGAACTTGTGCATGGAAGCTATTTCAATATATAAAATGATTTTGTTATTACATTACTACAATAATATTATTTAAAGAAAAACGTAGTCAAATTCTTCATATGCAAGATGCATAGAGCCAAATCATTTGTAGAACCAAATTAATTTGACATACAAACATTTGACTGCATTTGCAAGCAAAAATATTGAAATATTTGACATGGTGTTATACAAGCCTTAATACTCTTTCTGTTTAATTTTAAATTCAATCATAGGCAATTTTACTTTATTTTTTCATAATAAAGTATTGTGATCGAACTGAAATATAAAAAAATTTTGCTACCCTGAAATTTTGTTTTTTTTACGTTTTAGGACTAGTAAACCTCGAAAAAGCAAAAAAAAAATATGTCCGTCTGTTCGCCGTACGCAACACTGTTTGAAGGTGTGTAGCTTCTCCCCTTGAGAAATTAAGCTTAAATTTTTATGGTAGGTAGAATGGGTGAACCCCTACGTGTGGTATAGTTTGATGGGATTGGTGTGTAAGGGAGAGGAGGGGTAGAGCGTTTTAGAAGAAAAATTTTAGTTTCTAGATCTCAGGAACCGCTTATGGTAGGGAGGCTGAAAGTTGGAACTTATTTAGTACTAAATTCGGTGACTCATTAGCAAAAATTTTTTGATATTGGTTAAAGGATGTGCGAGGGGAGGGGGAAACGCGTCCAAAAAATTGAAATATTCTAAAATCCATATCTCCTGAACGATTGATGTCAGACAGCTGAATCTTTGTGGTTGTCTTAACAGATACTAGGAGATTAGAAAGGAGTTAAACATTTTAAGGGAGAAGGGTGAAGTACGGAGATATGGGGTGAAAAACTTTGAACTACAATATCTTTCGACTCAATTAACCTAGGAAGATAACATTTACAGGCCTATTCAGGACCGAGTCACAAGTCACAAAGTAGGTCGAGAGTCTCAATTTTGTATGAATTTTGAATTAATTGAGACTTTTTTGATATGAGACTCTGATCCTGAATAGGCCTGATAGTTTCTGTATATAGAGTTATTAGTGGAGTCTACTGAATGTAAACTTTTTGTAGGATGGCGTCAAGCGCGGAAGTAGGGGACAATCAATTTTCAAAAAATTAAATTTTTATATCTCAAGTATCGTACAGGGTGGGCCAAACGTTATCATGGGGTTAAAAAGTCACCATGGGGTTAAAATAATTGATCGCTGATTTAAATAATAAAATTCTATTATTCTGGTTCTTTGTTCAGTTGTGAATCTCTCCATTATTTATTCTCCAGGTGTTATTTATATGATCTGAAAAAAAAAATAAAAAAATATATAAACGAAAAAGTTATTAAATTTGTAAACCCCATGGTGACTTTTGGCCCACCCTGTATATGATATTGAAAATTTTACTGGAGTTAGGACCGGTAGCGGAGGAGAAAATTTTGAGAGTATGGGTGCAGGGGAGTGTTGGTGGAAGGGGAGGATGGAAATGAAAAAAATCCGATTTTAATTTCTCGAAAGGCGCAGAGACTAGTAAGCTAAAAATGTAAAAATGTATAGAGCTACTATAAAGTTATCCCAGAAAAATAAATTGTTGATAGGGGTAGCAAGGTACGGGTGGGAACGTGGTATTTCATGTCTCAGAAACGGTTTATGCTAGAAAGTTGAAAGTTAGTACTAAAGTACTTATGTATAGATGATGTTTTACTAGAGTAATTAAAACTAAAAAAATCGAAGAATAGTCTGGGACCAACTTTATTATTTTATGGGTAGAAGTTGAAAACATATTTAATGCTGAGATAGCTGTGTAGATGACAATTAAACTTTCAACCTAAAGAACAACCAGGAGGCTATTTGTAACGGTATTTTTTAGGTTGTCAGTCTAATTGTAGCCTACACTGAATCTCAGCATTAAATTCGTTTCGGGCTCCTACCCATAAAAGAATAAAGTTGCGCCCAGACTGTTGGCCGATTTTTTTAGATTTTTTGTTTAGGAGTAGCTCAACGCATTCTCGAGTTATCCCGAGTTAAGGCGAATATAGGAGATATTTGTTCTTTTAATGAGCATATGAAATAAGTGTTCCGACAAGTATGAAGAAATTACAAATCTTATTTGCCAGATTAAGGAAATTTAAAATTTACGTCTGCAGATCGTAACTGTCGCCGGCAAACCTTCACAAACTTTGTAGGTCTTTCAAGCCCCTTTGTACTTGTTCCTCTTCCGATATTAAAAAAATCGTTAATTATGAATGGCAATTAATTGTATAAAGTTCACACTTGACACTACATTTGAGCTGTCTAGTAATAAAAACCGCCAAAATATAATTTATTAAAGCAACATTTTTTTTATGCGAAAATTTTTTAATAATATATTCATTGTCAAAATTGTTTATCAAACTTTGAAACTTGTAGTTAAACTATTACCGCATACAATAATACTAAATTTTTAGTTAGAGGTTTACGCGCTCACAATTGAATCGTTTATTCTTATTAATAACATTTAATATGTTTCTCGGTTTGTCTGAATGTTCGTTTTAATTTGGAGTAAAATCGTTCAACTGAATTTTTTTTTTATATCTTTGATATGGATTAATATTATTGTCCTTTGTATCATCATAAACTCAAATTAAAAAAAAATGAAAAATTTATATATGTTATATATGTATTACCATCGCACCTACATATAAATTTTCATTTAAAAAAGTTACAAGTTCTATGATATAGATACATATCGGCATACGGTGTCCCAAAAACTGCATCCAAAACACAGTACTTGCCCAGGTTTCTCCATACTATAATAAAATCCGAGCACACAACGTTCAGGCCTAAATGTATAAAGAATGAATTTAGTGATGATAATTGAGCTAACAAAATTATTTATACACTTTGATATTAATTTTATCTCAAAAAATATTGTAAAACTTTAACTCGAACCAGCCCTACCATAATTTTTATAAGGCACTATACAGTTCGTAACATTAGAGGAAGGGAAATTCTAGGAATGAGACCGTAAACACAAATTATTTAGATCTAAACTTTTTGTTTCGTAGTGTGAATTATGAAAAAGACAAAACTCATGCAAGCTACCTTTTTGGAATGAGAAAATATAAAAGTGGTACCCGATGTCGTTTCAAAACGTATAACTAGAACAATTTTGTTCTCGTGTAGTTTCACTCAAGAAAGAAAATTCAAAATTACTCCAAATTAATGCAAAATTTTTACCACTTTTTATTTACTCAAAATTAATGAACATTTTTTGACCACTTTTTATTTACGCAAAATTAATGAACATTTTTTGACCACTTTTTAAACCTTGAAATTTATGTTGATTTACATATCTTTCGGTATTAGAATTTCAAATTGTTTTCCGTCTCAACTAAAATTGAATGTGCAGCCGGTTCTTCCTGCATGAACAAAACATTAATAACATAGTTAATAGAAGATTTTCGAGTCGCATTTAAATTTAATTAATTGGCTTGAACGCCTCAATTACAAAGCCATGGCTTGTGTAAATTCCGATAAAGTTTGTCTCTCTTGGGAGCAATTCTATACAGTAACGGTGATGAAAAAGTTCTCTGATTCGAAAAAAACTAATATTATTATTGTCGAATTGATCGCAGAAATTTGTCAGAGTTATTTTTACGGCTTACGGTTATTGGTTTTATGCATCTTAAAATGCCGGTTATGTTGAAAAATTTAATTCATTAGGCAGTTAAAGGTAATTTATGTATAGCCGAGCAAGAATATTAAGTGAATATGTTCACCAGGTAAATTTCTCACTAACAGCCAATTTGTCCAGATCGCATAACAATTTTATAGCCTATTAAGAGTTTTTTTTTAAAATTTTTGTGTGGCATGAATAATGTACTTAATGGGTCCATCAAGCATACACCGTGCGTTAACGAAGAGTTTTGTCAATTAAATTTATACGCAATACGCATAATGCGGATATGATGAAGGAGGGTTGCCGACTCAGAGCTTCATTAAATCTATCAACAAAATTTGAACTTAATATCTTAAAGAGTTTATGACCTATGTTGTTGCTTCCAGACGCGTTTGCATACGAGCATTGGATTGTAATATGTATGCATTTTTTTCACTAACCTTGGAAAAATAGTTTTATCTACTGGTTTGTCCTAAAAAGTTAAAACCCACATATATAGCAATATATAAAAATTAGATAAAAATGTTTTGTAAAATAAGAGCCGAGCTGGTATACATCCCAAAATTATGTTCTCAGATAGTCGGATGTACCTATCCTTTACATAATTTTAAGCCTTCGTCCTTAACGTTTCTAATCGGTTTTATCCTGCGTTATCTTACCTAGTCTCAAAGAAGTACAAATAATTTCTGAAACACAGGGACATAAAAAAACAAGAAGGATTAGGTTTCCTTGCCGATATGATCAATACATCACTACGGAAGGCAGGATATGTGCCTTCGTTTCGTCTTAACCAATTTATTCAGGAAGTAGGTGGCTCGGTTTCTTATAACATATGTCTATAATGAAGGGGAGTATTCCACGACCAAATTTTTTTTACCTACGATTCTCATCAGCAGTATGTCCCTGAATATTAAATACATCAATTATTGATACGTCTATACCATGATTGATCAATCTTTATACATTCGAATAAATAGGGATTTGCCCTAACTGAGTTAACATCCGCCTTCATACTAAGATCCCAGACTCATACGATTATTATTCAGTTATACTGTAAACAGAAATCCATTGTTTGATGCAATTTTCCTATAATTAGTTAATTTGCTTATGACCTAGAATCGAATGTTTTGTTAATCCTCATGGAATATGGTTCGGAATAGATTCCGGTACGATAGATGCGAATTAATGTCAGTTTAAAATTTCAGCTTCCCGAACTACTTAAAACTTTATCGACCACTTAAGTCGCTAACTTTCAAAATCATATTTAGCAGAGTGCTATAGGGGGGGCTCGTAATAACAATAAAATGATCGACAGTCTAATCCTAAACCTTTATGAAGTAATAAGAAGCCGAAATTATGACGAAATTCAATACCTGGAAATACGGAAAAATTGAGATATTGGCTTAAGTAAATTCAAGGAAATAATTAAGAAGGACAAGGTAAAGAAGATATAAAATTGTCTTTAAAAGTCAGTATTAAAATATTTTGAATTTGATGGTTGGTTATATTTTTGTTATGATGTGGTTAACAAAGAAAACGCGTTAAATTGCGTTGTATAAATTACTTTTTTTAATTTCTCATCCTTCAAAGTAACAATTTAATATTACACCAGCTTAAATACCTTTTTGATTTCACAACATCTTCAAAACCAAATGAAACAAACATCCGATATCTTGAATCCGGTTCAAAATGAAAAATTTATTAATTAATTAGTTTCTTTAGCAAACTTTTTTTTTTCATAAGATTTAAAACCAAAGTTTTGTTCCTAATCTTCCAATAAGAAAATTACTCCTTGGAAAAGATGTTTTCATACTCATACACGTTCAAGGGAAAAATTGCTTTGTTGTTTAGTGTTATATCACTGAGATAAAAATCATGCTTCATATTGATGAACACCCTTCTTCAAATTTATTTCATCAATTTGATGCATCATCCGGATGTAACGTGCATCATGTTTCATCATTCTTTGCGAAAAATATTCGTCAAAACTAGTCAGGTGAAGATATAACGAGGAAAACAATCATGCACGCGTTAATCGATGAGAAATCGTTAATGCGAAGAAAAATATCATACAATAATACAATATTTTATCGAAATTTGTTTGAAGTTCTTCTTCGTCAGTGTGAAGAAACATTCATAAAAAAATGCAGTGTTCATCAATTTTCAGTTGTAGTTTTTCGTTACTATGACAGAACATTCATCAAATGATTAAAGTATTTATCGATATTTAGTTATAGCTATTCGTCAGTATATAGTTGTAAAAGTTTATCTTGGTCTCTGAAATAAATCATGAATTGTAACACAATTGTAAACGAAACTAGTGAATAAATTTGTCTATCTATCTACATCAAATAATGTTCATATCCATTAAAATTTTCTAACATTATTATATCAATATGAAGAAAAAATTATCAGTAGTTGTAGTTCATCATTTGATAAATATCATTTCATCATATAAATAGTTTTCATTGGTTCAGTGAAAAAATTCATAATTATGAAATACCAATTTGGTTCAGTGAGCAGTCTTCCAAGACTGGCTTAGATTTGCTTGCGCTAGTGTCTTCTTCGGTCGGCAAACACGTCCTAAGGTCTGTTTCTACTGTTCCTTGAGTTACCTTTCACAATCGTTATATAAAGATAAGAGTTTCGCGTTAATTTTGAATATGTAAAAGAGTTATCCTGTTTATGCTCTTATAATAGTTCCACCTTTAGGGTGTTTGGTAAACTCCTTCAGTAAGGGCAAGCAAATAAATTATTAACTTCTAGTCAAACTATTTATTGCAAGTTTTCGGTTTATCATCAAACATGTGCGACTCATTAACGTATGAACTGATTTAGGCTTGGATTACTATATACTCAACCGTGATTAATAAAAGTATGAGTAGTAGAAGATTATGTCTTACTACATCTTATTCAGTTATTAGAGTAATTCTGATTATATTTATTTTTTTTTTGGAAATTATCTGACCATCCAAAGAAACGGATATGATTTATTCTTATGTTATTCGACTTTGTCGTAGGAAAAAATTAAAAAAACTTCTGCGGGACTAAAAATAATCGTTAATTTAAAAAAAAACTAATAGTTTTTTTTACGTATATGTAAATAACGTCAGTTGCATATTCAGTATGTAAGTGAAGGCTAACAAAATGGATATGTCAGCTAAAATTTATCTGAACCAGTTGATAGTTAAATATTTTGAGAATGGAACCGGTTGATTCGTTTAATTACTGACTAGACGAAATTGACTTTAGTTCTGTGTTTACATATACACGTATTAGCATACAATGTAAAACGCCAACATTGTGTACTTTACCAAACGCGGAACACTAAAAACCAATTACTTACTTGTTAATTTTAGTCAAACATACATACTGTCCGATTTTTGAGGTTTGTTTTGTAAGGTTCATGTCCGATACGAAGGTGGTCCATTTATTTAGGTAAGGTGCGAATCAATTGGCTGGTGGTTCGACTATCAGGTTTTAATTTACGTAAAATACTATACGGCACACTAATATAGTATCTAAAGATCGGGTCCTGTACTTTTTTCTTGAAGTGATACTTTTATTCAGGTGAACGTAACTCGAAGGTTTTGTTCGAAGGTACAGTGATATTGTAGAATTGGGTCGTCACTCGTTCTTGATTAGTAAGTAAGGAGTGAAAATCACAATCAAAAACTGGTCTAGTTTGCGAACCCATACTATCCTGTTATACTACATGTGGTGCGTCGCGAAATATCTTACATGCTCGATTGCGTTTGTGAAATGAACATAATCTCTTTAGATGGTTCTCAATGAATATTTTTCTCGATTTCTCTGAAACTGCATTCTTTTCTGGCCTTAAGTCCCAGAACAGTTCCAATATGAAACTAAGGATATTTTTGCAGAAGGAAAATTCTAAAAAAAAAAAATTGAATTTTAACTTGTAACTTTCATTTCGTTTACAGTAATAAAAGTCTAGTATGATACCTTTTAAATCAATCGTATATAATAAATAAAGAAAACACGTGACTCAACAACACATTTCGCTTTTTCTGTCGTCATTCGAAACGTGTAGACTTACTGGGCTTTATTTCAAAAATTATAATATTCTAGTGGTGATTGGTCTATAAATGTTATGTTCGTGGTTAATATAACATTTTTTGCAATAAGTACCACTTATTTACAACTTGTTATTTCCTTTAGTCATAATAAAAATTTAAGTATAACTTTCCTAGCTTATCGGTTGAAATTTAATTAGTTGTATTTGAACGCTCATTTGGATAAGTTGTTTCAAAATCGGTGGTAGTTTTTATTCTTAAATAACCTTTGGTGTATCTTTTTAATTATTTTTTTTAATATGGTTTAAATGTTTGTAATTGTTAGTGAAACTATTTAAAATTTAAAATATGAGTTTCGCTATGAGAGTGCTATACTTCATTAAAGTATGTACATAGATTTTAATGAAGTGATTAATTAAAACAATATAAACACTGTATTTTGTTTAAATTTTCTTAGACGTCATGTATAAGTTAGAATTAAGTGTTTAAGTTAGTATTACACTGAATGTTGTGCTGTCAAATATTTGACTAAAAAAGTTGACGACAAGCAAGAACAGTCAAATTTTTGCATAGTGGTTTACACTATAATACAAGCTTTAGATGCAATTCTTGTCTATTTCCTGTGATGTCGCAGCTCATCAAAAAATCCGCGCTTCCACAATGCGAGTTCCTGGTCTTCGTTCTTTTGTCGATGCAATATTTTCCATATTTTGCGTTCTTCAAATCCAACTGTTCGTTTCTGTGCACTATATATAGTCTTCATTACACAATTAACACGTTGAATGCCATGTCACCGGTGACCGGCACCGAAATTTTGACCCTTTAAATGGCATTGTCAAAATTTTTGACAAAAAGTGTGGCACGCAAAGTGTTAATAACACTAAAGCATTTTTGGTCATATTTTTGGTACTCTATTACACTACATATTGACTGCAGATATAAGTGACTCTTGACTGATGGTGTCATCTCGTTTGATATAATCACACATTGAAACCTGCTAAGCGAGACACTTTATAATCGAACCTCCTGCCAATAGCTGGACGTTATTTGTCCCTCAATATTTGGACCACCTCCAAATCCAATGATATCAACTATTGCCATATAAAACAAGCTTGGAAAATTGGACCGAATGACTAGTCCGATTACAGTCAGCAAACAGTAATTGGTCATTTTATGTAGTATTTGCAGAAGGAACATAATGACATAAATTAGATGTCTTGTTACTTTATACATATTTTTAAAATTGAACCGAGTAATCTGGTCCAATTAAATAGGAATTACTTTATAATGGACCCGGTCCTAGAAAACCGGCTAATCGAACCAATTTTATCCGATCTCAACGTAGTAAACAAAGTAGCTTTTCCTTCATCAAACATTAATATTAAATTTAAAATGTAAAAATAGAATTAATTCTTATTAATTTAACATTAACATCATTTCTCGTCACTGTAAATAGTTTTATATTTTTCCTTTTGATAACAAAAATTGCTAAGTCATACAAAGTGCTTCCGGTTTTACGTTTGGCACATTCTTTTGTCTTGACCTTATCAATTCAATTGTGGCCAAAATTGTTTTGCATGCTTTAATGAAATAAATAAAAAATTAGATTAGATTTTTTCTTGTAAAAGATATTGCGCGGTTTGCATTATAATTTCCGGAACAAAATTTTTTTAACAAAAACACTAGGTGTAGTGGTTTCCAAATTATACTTTTTATTTTAAATATTAACAGATAATTTAAATTTTGACTGGTTTTTTTGGTGGTTAAAATTCTGCACAATGTTTTCTTTCAGTTATAGAATTTGATAGTATAACACTCTAGTACAGTATAGTGCTAGTATAACACTGTATACCTCACTGTCAAATATTTGACTACTTTCCCTAGCAAATGCGGTCGAATTAAAAAATTCAATTATGTAGCTTAATTTTTGTTTGCCACATTATTTTATTCGCTCTGGACAAGGTCTATTTTGACAGACAAAATTTGACTGTAAAATTAATTTTTTCGTTCAAATATTTGACAGCATGTTATATTGTGTGTAATACTATAGCTTTAAACATATAAATTTAAATTTTTACTAAATCGATATTTGAAGTTTATTAATTTTGACTTTTTATAGTGTGAAATTATATTAGTTAGGTTTTTTTTCTTCAAATAGGTGAATGAATGTGAATATTTAACACTTCACAACCACTTAAGGATCGAATTTCAAAAAATCTCGAATACACTTTCTAGGTATACATATAAAGAATCCGTAGAATAAAAATCAATTCAATATTTAGAAAGACCTAATAGTTATGACGAAAATCCCTCCTCCCACATTTCTTTACCCATATTAGGAATTTTTATGCAAATGGGTCCACTGTTGAAGTTCTATATAAACATTAAACATTTTTGTCTCACTCGCTTCCACCACCTCCCCCTTCACGGTTTTGCGTACGGCGGACAGACAGACTGAACATTTTTTTTTTTGATTTTTTTGTGTTTATTAGTCGTGAAACTTAAAAAAAGAATTTTAAGGGTAGTAAATTTTTTTTTTAAACCGATAACAAAACTTTATTATTAAAATAATAAAGAAAAATGTCATTTTCGGCTAGTGGTTGAGTCAACAAATATTTCGCTAATTATTTGAAGTAACATTGAATTAGAATCCTAATGAACAACCAAAATTGGTTTAAATATTTGGTGAACGTCTGTGTAATTGCAATTCGTGGAAATGAAATTCAGTTGAAGAGCGTACATACGGAAGAATTTTCGGTAATGTCACTAGCGGTTAGGCAGTTTATCGAAATTGCATAATACACCCTCTGAGGATTCAAATGCAACCCAATGATTTAGACCTAGTCCAATACAATTTTTATTTCAAATAGGCCGTTTCTGTGAACATTTTCCAAATTTCATGCAATTTTTAAGGTAATAGATAGTACAGTGATTTTAAAAAGACTCTTCTGACTCCGAAAAACTCTCTAAGAAATTCTTTATAGAACCTTAAAAATACCATGAAATTTGAAAAATGTTCACAGAAACGGCATACGGCATTTGATGTTCTAAAAAATTTAGGTATCAGCCTTCAAGGATGCCTTCAGCTACTTTTGTTGTTGGTAGTAAGAAGTTTAATAGTCCCAAACATAGTTGGGATCTGAACTTACGACCTATCGATTAGTAGATGTTCGCTAATAAGTTGATTACTCTCGCCTTCAAGGATTAAAGTTTATCTCTTACGACCTATCCATTAGTAGATGTTCACTAATAAGTTGATTACTCTCGCCTTCAAGGATTAAAGTTTATCTTTTGAAACTCGGAACGAATTTATTTTATTTTCACTGGGATATAATCCGTTCCCATATCTTTGAACAGACAATTATTACAAGATGCCCTGCGGCTGGAATACTTCTTGGATCTTTGAGAAGCCTTCGGGTCATGATTTACACTTTTCCATGTAAGCTACAATACTCGGTATGTGAACAAGAAAAATTCCTTGAAATCTTTTCTTTTTAGCAGATTTTAAATTCCAAAGTCTATCATAAGTTTTTCGAAATCTCCGACATACCCAGCTAGCACAAGCTATCCGAATACTTTAACCATAAAGGGTTATTAAAGGTTTCTCTTTTCGGTATTCTTGAAAAAAAATGTGCATATTTTGTATCTTTATGCAAAATCACTTACATGAGATGGGAATGTACAACATGCACGTTGAATTTATTAATCATCTCAACATTAGGGTCTTAATTTTGGTTTTATTTTGAACATTTTGCTAGAATGCAATGAGTGTACTCACCATAAGAAATCTTTAGATTTCAATCAATCAGTGTCTTTGCCTTACAGCCTACAAGATGTTACTTGTATATCCGCGGTATAGGATTAAGATTTGTAGGAAATAAATAGCTTTGCGTTGTTGGATCTGTAAGATGTGTATTTTATCTATTAATAATGACTGCAAGAACACGATGAACACTATCATAATCGAGTTTTATATGTCAGCTATTAAATCGTGCGGATAAATTTAATGACATATGTGCCTACAGAGTTGGAGAGATTCGATATGGAATGGAAGTATTTCAAATCAGAGTCAATTGGCATTTATCAAGTGATTTTTTTTTTGTGAAAGAAGATATGTTTGGATTGTATTGACTTTGCATAACGATTTATCTGATGATATTCATTAGTATCTATAGATGGGACAGTTCAGGAGTGAACTGTTCGAAAAGAACACTTCATTGAAGTGATTGAGTGAAGTAGCTCACTCCTTTTGGTGAACTGCAGTTCCAATGGACACGTGACAAAAAACCTGGCGAAACGAAGGAAACGAAGGATCAGTTCCGGAACTACTTCACGGAACTGTTCAGATTTTTTTTTTTGTAGTAGATCCGAACGAGGAAATGAACAGTTCGGGAAATACTTCACGGAACTCTGCTGACCTTTCATGTCCTCAGTACATGTGCTGGTGGAACGAGTAAATGAACAGTTACGGAACTAGTTTCTTTAAGTGGTACAAAAGCCCTTAAATTTGCACGATCGACAAAGTAGTTATTTCGTATAGCAAGTTAATACACACTAATAGCAATATGTAATATATTCGACTACCAGACAAAAGTCCTTAAAAAAATGTGTGCTTACATTCGGCAAATTTAAAAACCCTTCGACCTCTAAAGCTGAAATATTGTGTAATTGAATTTCGGACAAGAAGTCATTCATAAAATTTCATTGCCGTTAAAAGTAACCAACCCTCTCTCCACTTGAGTCTTTATTTTTCGATTCGATTAACTTATGCATTGACTAAGGATTTTTCATTACGCTAGACAGCAAAATTTTGGATCCAACAAGAGCAGTTAAGCTTTTGATGTGAATGAAACTCCTTTCGGCACGAAAGCTTGCTCTATATGATTCGAGACGTTGGTTCGGGTCTTACCTTCTTGTACAGCGTCCTGGACTTCGGCGCAGAAAATGATAAAGCTGCTTTTTTTAATTTCGTAACAAAATAGACATCTGTTAATGGATGTGTAATGCGTTCTAAAACCACTCTACTAAACCTTTGCTCCTTCACGACTAGTTTACTTCAGACGTATACTTTGAAAAGTTGAACAGTTCGCGCTACGAAAATTCCATCAAATTTCAGTAATCATAAATTCAGACAACCTTTTACCTCCGAAACTAACAACCTCCACTTTTCACAATCTTGACATGATCAATTTCATTTTTAAGTCACGACGATCGGCGTTGAAACCCACATCATTTTGTGTAAGTGCACACTAGGCTTTCAAACCAATATTTTTCAATTTGGTTGAATTTGAAAAATCCCGATAAAAAGCCAAGTCCTACTCTATGTACATTAAAAACGCCTTAACTGCAAATAATGATTTCTTGCTTTTAAACATAGTCTCGCCCGGATTGAAGGCCTGCCGCCGATCTTAAAATGCAACAAAAATATTATATCAAGTCGTTCATAATGCAGAAGTATCCCATAAAACCAGTAACTCTGTCTTGTTCAATTTTAATATTATAGCCCGCGATAAGTGTTTTATAAATTATGTTTTGTAGGTACTTGGTTGTTTTTATCACTTTCGCGCGATTAATAAGAATTTTCCATCATTCGATGATTGTATAATAAAAATGCAATCAAATTTAATAAATTATATCGAAGAAATCGGTCGGGAAAAAAAGAGTTAAATACGTAAACATAACGACCTAATTGAGGGCAAAATGTTGTAAGAATTAAGGCATTCAATAATAATATTTCTCTTTGAAACAAGTGTGCCATCATTATAGTCGTGTAAGGTGTAAGAAAATACAAACACACTACGTGAACCCCTAACAAGATAGTACCAGAGAGTTTGTTATCTTTTCAACCTGTGGGTAAACAAACAAATATTGGAAAAAAATAAAGTCACACTAAAACAACTCGCTAAGTACATTTCGATAATTTACTTATGTGGGTACTTATACGCGGTACATTTCCTAGGTGCATGTACATGGTGCGGATGCCATAGAGATACTTGTTCTTAATCTTGGAGATTTTATGTTCGATTGAATCACTTCGCACCATGTGGTAATGAAATTTTGTTCTAAAGTCCTGTATTGACGATCGAATTTTTTATCGAATTTTTGATCGATTTTTTGATCGATTTTTCGATTGCATCGAATATTTTAAATCAATATTATTTAAATATTTTTTTCGGATGGCATAGACTCGTCAGAGAGTGTGTCATGCCTACTATCCGAAACAACCTTACTGCTTTGGTATGGTCGTATTGCTGAGGTTTATTCTATATATGCGATGTTGAAACCAAGTTATATTATCACGAATTATATATGTACCTACTAGCGAAATTTTTGCTATCGCATTATTATACATAAGGTAGGTCGCACTGAATATTACCTAATATTTCCACCAATTTAGTGAAATTTTTGGTTGTTCGCTAGGGTATATAAAATTCAATGCTAAGAGCGCCTCATAAAAGTCTTGCCTTGACGATCGAATTTTTTATCGATTTTTCGATCGCATCGAATATGTTAAACAATATCATTTAAATTATTTAAAATTAAATTAAACTATTTTATGTTTAGAATAATATGTTTTTAGAAAGTGCACCTATTCACATACGAATATTTTATCTTCTTAAGTTTAGTAATTTATAAAAATATTAGACGGCTTTATTTTAAACCCTTTCCCATCTATCACTCATTCTCATGCCCATACCAAAAATATTCGCAAGGGTTGGTTGAATCTATCGTCGAACCGTTCTTCAAAAATTATTCTTTGTTTTCGATGCAATTTTTTCAATCTAAGTCAAAAATGAATCCACTACCTTATCTTTTTAAAAATTCCATATTTCAACTTCGAAGCGTAAGCGATTCCTAAAAAACCCACATTTTACAAGACTTTATGAAAATATGATGAAGGATTTTTTTTTTAAATTTCAGGAGGTAAATCAGAAAACTTTGTTATTTAAAAAATATAAACCGAAAATGGATATAAAATGTTTTTTAAAAAAAAACACTGAATTAAAATTTATTTAGTTTATTTTTTCTTGGGGAAATTTTTTCAAGAATATTTTTTCTATAATAGCATTTTTTATTAATTTAATTAATTTATTACACTTCATTATTTTTCCATTTTAAGCGTTGTTATTAATTAATTTATACTATTTATAATAAAGGCTTCATATTTTTATTTGTTTAATAAAAAAGTATTGTATAGGTATTAAATACTTAATAGCTTAGCTGTCGTAAAAGTAGTCAAGACACGAACCGGAAAATGCTATATCTGACGTCATTAACTGTTATAACTAGACGTAGGCGTAGACGAAGTAAGTTATTTGAATAAGACCTAACTAAAACTTGAATAGTGGACTCGTTTTTGCAAAATTTTTGATATGTTTTGATGTGGGTTGATTAACAAAGAGTCAGTACGCTTTTTTAGATGAGAGTTTATTATTAAATCCATAATTATGGATTGCATATGTTTTCACGAATTCCATCCTATTTCCTACATCTGATGAGATATCAAATTAATTTTACCTTCCTGTGTAAACGCCTAAGAATTAATTTCAAAATTTTTGGACGTTCAGCCAAGGGGGTAAGGGGCTTGCATAGGTTTTCACAATTTTAGACATCTCTTAGTTCTGAGAAATAAAATTGGTTACTACTTCTACGGGCATTTCATGTAATCCCCTCAATCCAATTTCACGTAATTGCCTTGTATATCTACGTTTTACGAATTTCGTCATATCTCTTAGGTCTGATCAGTTTGATGATTCTTACTTCTATGGGTTTTAAGTGTAATCGCCTAAAAACTTATTTTGGGATTATTTACTTAATATTCTACCCCGAACGAAGTGTAAACATAAGTTTAATGCCTACAAGGGCTTTTTATAAGTATAATCACAGCACATTGATGTTCTTATATTTGGACGGAAATAGCTCGTTAACTGTAGCATATCAAAAAGATATTACGTACTCATAGTTACTTATTCGTTGCAATGTAACACGCAAACTAAAAGCAAAATATATTGTGACTTCACCGGAATTGGTTCGGAAGGTTAAGGTCAGAATTTGGCAAAATTAAAAGACGACCAGAAGAAAAGTGGCTACAAATCGCTGAGTGCTTTCATAACGATCCACTGTCGCGTGTCAACAATTAACAACTCATCTACTACATATGTATGTCGCTTTATAAATCAACTGATCCCACGTGTGAATTGTTGATGCGCTTTTATATAACATAGTGCATAGTAAGATCTGTAATAATTCGATGAAATGAGTGGAACCATTCAGAACAGTTGAGATTTACGTGACTTTCTCGATTGTTATTCTACGACAGATTTAGCGACGCCTTTTAACATTTCGTGAAAATTTCTACTGAAATTCTATTCATTACTGCGATTGGGTTAAGTTTCTGTTGAAAAAGCAAAGCGCTCATTTTCACCGCAAAGTGTGGTGAATGTAGTGAGTCCAAATTAAATAATGTTTAAGATTTTTTTCTTGTTTTCGACGGTAGCTGTTTCGTTATTGACTCGTCAAAGGGTGTATCATGCCACCTATCTGAAGCACCTTTAAGCCTGCTACAGATTTAACGCGTTTCGCCTATTTCGCGTCATTCTTTCTCTTTCGTCTTGAGTAAGAAACTTCTATGTAAATACGAGGGAGATGCGAATGACGCGAAATAGGCGAAACGCGCTAAGTCTGTAGCCGACTTTATAGCTGCTGGTATTGCTCAGTTGCTCTATAAGTGCGATATTGAACCGAAATTCATTACCGCGAATTATAACTAAGTGAACTTTGCCATAGTTGTTTATGATTAAACTGCTATACGCAATGAAGCTCACCTCATATTTCAAGCAATTAGGCTATTTGGTTGTTCACTAGGTTAGGTTGCACACATATGTATACTTTTTGTTGTAAAGTAAAATCAAAATTTCAGTTCAGGTTTTTTTTTCCTTTGATCTTTAAAATTCTAATTCAAAGATTGTGTAAATAACCGATAAAATGAACTTTAACACTCAAGCATCAGAAAGGATATGTGACACCTGGCATACATTATAATGATTTTAAGCTCTGAACTAATTTAAGTCTTTGATCTCACAAATTTTTCTTGAGTAATCTACGACTAGAATGCAGTCTGGGTACAGTTCAAATATGACATACATATATGTATGTATTTAGATGCATTTGCGTAATAAAACGCTTCATCAAAACAATATGTTAGTTGGCCAAAGTAAAAATAATTTAACATGGATGTCCGTATGACTCGTCGTTTGGAACGCGTATTGTTTTTTACGGAAGTTTATATTATAGCATTTACCCCTCCTAATAAATCTTAATTTGTTGCTAATAGAGCGGCTCCGTTGGTACCGGAGGTTCAAACTGCTCTCAGGTTTATAACTAAAGTATTAAACTATACCAGGGGTCTCAGTACATCATAGTAAAAATAAATCAGGGGGCCAAAGGTTCTTAGTGCTAATAAAAAAAAATCTGTTTATATTATTGGATTGGATGTTTTTAAAAAAAAAATTGTTTAGATAGTTGGCTCCATGAAGCCATAACCTTTGGCCTGCTCCGACAGCTCAGATTTTTTTCTCCAGCCGTCTTTTTATTTATTCGGATGATAGTGCGATAGTGCACTTAACGTATTATTTATCCCTCAACTTCAAAAAAATTGAACTATACAAAAAAAACAATCATTTTAACGATTAGAGATGCTATAAAATTTATTGAGCTTGTCATTCGAATAATCTTACTCGAAATCTTATATACTCGTGTACACTAGTGTTTAAGAATTCACTTGTCTATTGAAAGGTCACTTATGCAAATTGAACAATTGATGGGTCTAATCAAGTGTGATAATGGATGGTCATGAAAATTTGGTATGTTTGCTTTTTCAATGGCGACACATTTTTTGTTTACTATTTAAATTTTGATAGAAGGTGTATGGTGTTCTGATTTTTATATTTGGTTTAGTTGCTTCTGTATCATTCGGTCAAACCCCAATTTCGAACCGCATTGTAATAAATGACCTTGAGAAAGAATTACATAAACAATGCATATTAATCGAAACGAGCTTCCTAACACATTCAATAATAATGGGACATCGACTGTCTACCAAGCTGGTGATTGTCGGGTTTAATCTTACAGTTTATGAGCTTGTTATTATTGGATTGGATGTTTGAAACAAACAAATGTATTGAAAATTGTAGCATTATCGCATTTGCAGTAAGTCTAATTGTATAGAGCGTTATTTTAGCAGGAACAGCTTATACAACTTAGTCCGTATTAGGAGTAAAGCCGTACTAAGAAGTGGTGTAAACGTGCAGTATTAAGTTAGTCCAGTTCCGCATCTTTGAAATACTTAACATTACGATATCTCACAAACCAATTAATTTTATAAATAAAGATTGCTCAAAGTAAAATCTTTGAAGGGGGCAGGGGAGCATAAAAGTGGGGGGATAAGAATTTTTCAAAAATATCACTTTTAATATCTCAATAACAGTGTAAGATAGATGCTTCAAATTTTTACCAGAAGTAGGCCCAATATAGGTAGCTCTAGTAGGGAAAAAAAATTGAAGGTGGGGTGTAGAGGGTGATGGTGGGGAAGGGTGAGAAGGAAAAAGTTCTGATGTTTATATCTTAAGAACCTGTAATGATATAAACCTTAAACTTATTTATTTAGATAGAACTATAATAGTGGCATGGTGGAAAAATAAAAATTTTTTTAGGGGTAGCATGGTACGAGGGTGGGGCTGTTTTTCCTAACTTTCGAACGGCTTATGCTAGAAAGTTGAAACTCGATACGTATATGTACATAAACTAGAAAAGTAATTCTGATGAAAAAATTTGAATATTCATTGGCGTTCAGAAACGGGGGCAAAAAAAGGTATCAGTAAATATAAAATGCATATATTTTCACGATTTTCGTTACATCTACTAGATCTTCCCAAATATTGAATTCATTTTTATTCTACGGATTCTTCATATGAATACCTAGAATGTATTTTCAAGATTTTTTGAAATTCGACCCGTAAGGGGGTGAAAAGTGGATGTATACTTTTTCATGAATTCCACCATATCTCTGAGCTCTGATCAAATATCGAATATCTTTTTACTTCCCCAGGTTTCTTTATTAATCACCTATTTTTAAGTTTAGTCTTTTTTAACCTCTAGACCGCATCCTTAACATAACATAACATAACATAACATAACATAACATAACATAACATAACATAACATAACATAACATAACATAAACATAACATAACATAACATAACATAACATAACATAACATAACATAACATAACATAACATAACATAACATAACATAACAAAAAAAAATATATAAAAAATATAAAATATATAAAATATTTAAGGATAAAGGAAAAAATCGTTGTCCATGGGAAAAAAAAAATTCAAGGATAATTTGTATTCGTATTTTTTTTATATTGCGGCAATCTCCCTCTTTAGAATAAGCTATTTTATTATTCTTGGGTAAAAATGACCAGAGATATGAATTTTCAAACAGGACTCGGACACTATTTTGGCGAAAAGTTTAACATATTAACTAATAAAAATTAGATATGAAATAGAAACAAAAAATTGAATTTTAATTACTTTTTCACTAGTTCTTCAAGCACAAAAATTATCGAAAGAATCGGTGATGGCAAGGTCACAACTTTGGCGATTCTTGATGGAATGACCATAATAGTAAAGTGGTTGATTTTCACAAATTACAACATACTTCTTAGGTCCCATAAGGCCCCGAATTCGCTAAAACCATAAAATATAATTTAAGAATTTTTTGTCACTAAATCCCCTATACGGGTTTAACGTATTGTTTAAGTTTTCACGAATGCCGACAAATCTTTTAGGTTTAACGAGATCGAATTCGCTCTTATGCCTTTGGGTGTATAACGCCCATAGGCATAAAAATAAATTTCAGTATTTTTCTATATTCAACTGCAAAGAGGGTGTAAAATAATTGTGAACGTTTTACGAATTCACTTAGGTCTGAAAAGATATCGAATTGCTACTATTATACTGTTGGACTTTTGACTATAATACTTTTGAACTACTCTTCAAATACCTTTTCTTATCATCTCTATTCTCATTCTAAGTAGTAGGCACGAAAAGAAAGCTTAGTAGCAGCAGGAAATACCTTCTCTTGTCTATCTGATGAACGTTAGGTAATTATGATTGAGTACTCATAAATGCAAAATGATTTCTATATTCTGCGGTCTGGTTCAAAAGAGGCAAAGAAAATTGATTAAAGCAATTGCCACCCAGGAACAACAATAACCGCAACTCCTTATTTTCTACAGACTCTTCGAAATAATTCGTGTTACTTTCTTTGTTGCTTCTGGCAATATTGCTTATGTCTGACTAGAGATTTATCTAAAAAGATCACAACATTCTCGTTTACATCCAAATCCATAGAGATAGGCATAGCGGTGTCTAGACATTCACCAAGTCCAGTAATTAATAGCGAAGTAGCTGCAAGTTACTTGTTAAATTTCTTCCTATATGCAATCGATCACCTGCAAGAAGTGTTCATTTGCACCTTCAATGTGATAATGGTGTATGCTAAACGTAATAATGACTGTACGGTGTGAATACAACGTATTGGCAATATCGAATATGTTCACTGTATACTGGCGCTGTGTAGGGGTTAGTTTTAAGATCGGAGTTCAGAGATCATAGAGGGTCTGATTTCGACGTTGATTATATCACGACGTACGAGTACATGTCATGTAGGTACGTTCGTTCCTGCCGAACGAACCATTTTTAATATCAGTTTAAATTGCAAATCGTTCTGTTTTCATACCGCATAGTCGCAATTTGAATAGAGCAAATATTTCATTTAGTGGAACTGCTGAACATCCCGTTCATTGCTATGATATGATCGTTTGAAATAATAATGCAATGTGGTCTTAAGTAGGTGTACCGTGGAGTGCATTGCTCAAGATTCATACATGGATACCGTTCCGGGCATAACGAATACCGCGAGCTAGAGAGGTGCACCGTGATAATATCAGATGTGACCTGCATTTCATTTCACCTGAATGGAAAGGTTTTTGCGAACTGCTTATAAAACCACATGATTCCGGTGACTAGATGAAAAAAAGTATTTGTATGATCGGACTATGTTAACCCCATGCGACCGGGTTTTCGCCATACACTACAGAACGCTCGTAAATCTCACTATATTGACTAAGAGATTGACTTTGGCTGATTGTTCGCGACACACCCACGGCTGTAAACGATTGCGGCTTGATTACTAATCCATTACTGGATTTATCGAGTCAACATTTTAATCATCGCTTGAATAATTACGTACCATTTTCTCGGCTTGTTAATTCCAAAAATAGACGAAATAAGATTAGCTCTGAAAATCTTTCGAAATTTTCCGCTTAATTAGAAACGATTTATATCTGTACGGAGGGAAAAACTACCACCTTGGAAAATCAACTTTGGCATCGTTCATTTCAACACCCACTTCACAGTAACGAACTATGTACACCGGTGAAAATCAATTTCAATTAATTCTAAACATATTTTCTAATAGACACGACATTTTATTTGAGTACGTTGTACCTACTTCTTTGCAATTCATTCGATTTCTTCAATCGTTTCTGAAATTCATTGAACCTTATGATATCGAATGCAATTTTCTATGCGCGAATTGCATTAATGCCAATTAGATATGTACACCATGAGGTCGCGTGATGAATGGGTTCTCTGCTAAATTTTCTAAGTCCCAAACGGTTATTGACATCTCTTAAAGTTGAATTTCTTTGGATATTTTCACTCAATATGAAGAATAGAAAATCATCTTTTATAATAATTTATTTTTATTACAATCGTTCAATTAGTCATTGCACTGCTTTCACTTTTACTGATGTGAACTGTCTTCGTTAAGTATTCAGCATAATGACCGCATTCGTTATTTATCAATGATATTTTAATTAGACAAGCTTGACTTTATTGCGATTGTAGTACGATTTGTATCTATGGTTGTCACGTGCAGTGGAATAAGTATTATTGCAATTAGTGTAAGAAAATGATCTGGTTGTGCAGTGATGATTGGGTCGATAACAGCTTCCAGTTTTTCCAGTTCTATTGCATATCGGATACAATGTGATAAATCTTATACTGCTAATGTGATAAGACCAAAACTTGCAACGAAAAAAATTGTTGCCCTTTGATTTTTCAAATTTTTGAGGTAGTTACCCTAAGCCAGCTGAACACTAGTGTGAGTTCTGACTGGATATTGCTACATGAGGAAACATCCTTAGAACTTCGTCACTTCGGTCAAGGAACCATCGATATTTCTGACCATTCCTTTTCGAAAAATACTAACCTTCATGGAAAGCGCAAAGATGGAAGAGGAATATCATAGATAATCCAAGGGGACGTGACAATAGACCCAGATGAGGCTACAGTAAAAGGGGTTAACTAAACCAACCCCATTCCCTAAACGCTCTATCAAACCCTAAAGTACAAAACAACGCGTTTAACGATTTATACGTATAATTACACTGTATGCCGCGCAGTTAAATATTTGACTACTTTCCCCGGCAAATGTTGTCACTGTAATCGTCAAATTTTCGTTTGCCACATAATTTTATTTACACATTTTTTTTGACGGAAAAAAGTTTGACAAAAATTTTTGTCAATTGTGTTTAGTCAACCATTTGACCGTATGGCATACTCAAAGTTTATTTTGGCTTAAAAAAATTAAACAGAATCTTTCAACATTTTTTTTTTATTAAAATATATATTTGACAGCATACATAGTTTTTTTTACAGGAATAATATTGACAGAACTTTTCGTCAATTGTTTTTGGTCAAATATTTGATAATATGGCATATACTAAGTCTACTTTGGCGGAAAAAATTTGACAGAACTTTTCGCACAATGTCAAAAAATTTTATAGAACTTTTCAACTTATTTTTTTATTCAAATATTTTACACAAAGGTTTTTCTTACGAAAAAAATTTAACAGATCTTTTTTTCCAAGTTTATTTTGGTGGAAATTATTTGATAGAACTCTTCCTTCAATTGATTTTAGTCAAATATTTGACATACACATTTGGCATACACAAACTTTATTGGGACGGAAAAAAATTTAACAGAGCTTTTCACAATTTTTTTTTTATCAAATATTTGAGAGTGTGGTGGACTCAGTTTTTTTTGGCGGGAAAAATTTTACAGACTTTTTCGTAAACTTTTTTAGTCAAATATTTGATAGTATGACACACACAAGGTATATTCGGACGGAAAAAACTTAACAGAACTTTTCGACAATTGCTTTTAGTCAAATATTTGATAGTATGGCATGCTCAAAGTCTATTTTGACTGTAAATATTTATTTAACAGCACTTTTTGCCAATTAATTTTTTTTATAATGGTGTTTGACTGTGATATGATCTATCAGAACAGCAAATATTTGACCGTGTCGCATACACAAAATTTATTTTGACGGAAAAATTTGCGATAAATCACAGTCTATTTTGATAGAAAAAATTAATTTTTTTGGCGATTGTTTTTAGTTAAGTAGATCATTTCTGTTTTTATTTACTTTCAAATTAAATTGAAAGATGTTTGCGCCTGCAAGTGTAGTAAGTTTTTTTTTTACAAACAAAGTTTGACATAACTTTTTGTCAATTTTTTTAGTCAAATATTTATTAATTGATGTTGTAGCTGTATCCGTTCTTCAGAAATTTGCTTCTTAATACAAATTTTACTTTATTATTTTTTAATAATAACGGTTTTTCTACTGTAGTCATAAAAATATATTTTGATCAATAAAATTTTTCTTTTTGCGTGCCACACTTTTTGTCAAAAATTTTGACAATGCTATTTAAAGGGTCAAAATTTCTGTGCCGGTCATCGGTGACCCCCATGACATTCAACATGTTAAGTGAGAGAGACATATCATCATCAGAATCCTCCACAACCTAGCATTAAGATATGGCAAGGTTATATGTCTGATACTACTTAGGTTTTTTGCCGAAAAAGGTTCCAAACTAATTTGGTATCTTTCTCATACACCGTTTATACTAGAAAGTTGAAAGTTGCACTTCAACTGAAAAATATCTACTACTATTTTATTAATATTTACAAATTTAGATTATTATCGATGTATCTATATGTCTACATATTAACTTTATTTATCTTTTTTTTCAGGGACACGATAACTTGGGTCATTCTATTTCCGAAACGACTATTGGACCAGAGAAGTTGAACTCAACGACCGAACAGTCCAATACTATCATGCCACCAAAGCCTCAAATTAGGCTTGGTTTCAAAACTGGCATTGTTCTTGACGTGTTTATTTTCATAAGTAGTAAGTACAATTTTATAACCACATATACTCATTTTACACAATTAATCAACAAACCAGTTTTTTGGGTCGTTTATTATTAAAAAGAATTTAACGTGAATTTGTGCCGAAAATGGAATACTTTCTGTCAAGCTGAAAAAATAGACATACTCATCAAATCGAACTTTGCGTGTATGTAAATCTTTCAATGAATTAGATATGATTATTACAAAAAAAAAATAATTATGCTAGTATTATCAAATACAAAATTTTCCATTGCCTACAATCGTCAATAAATTTTATACATGAAACATTCAGAAACGATTATGACATTATCACATTATGATAACGCTTAATTTTTTAATTAATATTTAAATAATTATTTAAATTTACAAATAAATATTGTTGCTGTTATCTGATTGAATGCTGAGCTCAAATATAGTTTAAAATCAGTTCTCTGCATAATCAGAGATCCCTTCGTATAGACGTTTAATATTATAATATATACTGTAATATAATGCAAATTATATTTTCAATTTCATAGCTAAGCCTTGAGTTATCTGAACTAAGGAGTATGCTGATTTTTGTTTATACTTTTGTACTTTTAAATGATGAAAGTGATACTCGAAAAACTTCTAAGCATTAAAGGGCCCTGCTTCGGCCATCAATATTACTAATTCGACTAACTACCATACAATAGTAATTAATTTTTTTATCTTACATCAATCAACGTGTTATAAAAAGGTATTACAGTATCTTTTTGAATTATAATTTAACGTATGAAAACACTGTTTTGGCAAATGTATCCTATTTTTGTTATATGGACTTAGAGTTTAGTATAACACTGTCTGAGTCAATAACGGAAGAAATAAAATGATTTAAAAGAGTTATGGCATCGTACCTAATTATATGATGATGGAGGTTTGATACAAGAAATCTTAACAGTTCAAGCGCTGCGAATTAGTTAAAAAAATGTATTTGGAACCGGTAGTGATATTTATTGGAATACCATCTCCAGATACCGTTTAGGGCGTCAGTTATCCTTGAAGCGGCCGTAAGTGAGAGGTTTTAGGATGGCAAATTTTAAATTCCAAGATCTGTGGGTTTCTTGTCTTTCGGATTCAAACAATAAGTGCATCCTAGCGTGTCTAGGACTTTCCTTATTATCGTGCAATAAGTACAACACTATTCGTTGTAATTGGAGGATTTATTTGATTAACGAACTGGACTTTATACTTCTTACTCCAAACAAATTTGTGTAAAAATTTCCTAGATAATAGAAACACGTGCGGTACTCAGTTGAAAAGGTCGCCAGCACTGACCTAACTTTATTTTTTGTTTAAAAAGATTAAAGTAACTAATCACAAAAAAAATTGGACTTTCGCTTAAATTTTCTTATCATATAACATTAATAATAATTTTTCAAAGCCCGTATGTTCCAACATAATGTTTGAAATGAAGATTAAATAATGAAAGGATCGCAGGATTATGTAACTGGTGTTTGGTCATAGCAAATCTGCAATATGGACACTAGGCATTAAACAATTAAAAGAACATTTAAGTTTTCAGTCACTTTATATCACTCGCAGTTAAACTCAATAATCTTTATTAACATTTAATATTCCATTATTAGTTGCAATTCATTCATCATTCGAGCTACTGGATTCCGAAGATGCCTGTGTCTTTGCTAGCTCCTGTGCAATTCTTCTTGTCCTTCGTGCGAAAGTTTTCTCCATGGATTCAATAGTCTTGTCCGGTTTCAATTCGTTCGTATTATCCACATCTTTAACATTTTTAACTCCTTGTTCTTCGCTACTTCCCTTGCTGTCGCTTTTATTTTCGCTGCTTAATTCACTTTTATTCTTTTTCTCCTCCGAAGACGAAGACGCCACAAGAGCTACCAACAAAACTACCGAAAATAATACAATTATAAATTTCATGGTCGATTCTTTACCTTTTCAAGTATAAACTTATTCTGATTTTTATTCCAATTTTGCATTGATTTATATAGAATTTTTTTTTTTTATAGTCTGGCTCAAGAAATAACTCAGTTTAATATGGTAAAAATTTAAATATAATTATATTATTATCAGCATGATAAGTAGGTACTCGTGACACTTAGTTTTTTTTTTTGTTAATATGCTTTTAAATAATTACGAAAATTTTTAAATACATATTGCTTGTGTTATCTTTGCGAAAACCGAGTTTGAACAGTATGCTACATAGTCAAAGATCTCCTTTTATATAACAAATTTTTTTAAATTTAAAAATAATAATATCACTCACTCGGGTCAGATGAGCGAGTCACTACGACACGAGTAACCCATATGAAATAAGTTTGCATAATAATCGCCGGTAATTGTTTTTCATTTTTCAAGATAATCAATGAAAACGCGCATCTTAAAAAAGTTAGGCCATAAGGCCTGCAGTTGGGAATTCCTTCGCTTTCTCTTAAACCGATAATAATAATCAATGGCGCAACAGCCCAAATCGGGCTTAGGCCTTGAAGTAATGCTTGAGTTACTTCATTGCGAGACCAACGGAACACTAGGAGGTGAAGTGGTCAGCTACACGCTCGTCCGTGATTATTACCCCGATTTTAACTCAGGTACTCATTTACAGCTGAATGAACTGGTAGTCCAATTCCATTTTCGAAAATTACTTGTCGCCAAGCAGATTCGAACCTGGCACCTGGTGCACCGAAGGCAAGTGCTCTAGCCACTAAGCCACCCAGACTACCTCTTAAACCGATGCTCTCCTGTTATTGTTTTGACTGTTCCTTCATCATGTGTCGTCCATAGTTAATTATTAGCACAAAATTTCAGCCTTAGTGCAGTCAAACATCGCCAAACAATTGATTTAAACATTCATACGGTCATGCAATACAATTTTGTGGATTTTCTTCACCATTGCTGGCGTGGTCATCTCATTAGGACGACTTTGTAACTGTTATAAAATGATGTAAGGGTTGTAATTCTTCATAAGTTTTTGAACAATGGATTGCCGTAGAAAATAAAGAAATGTTGTCGAACTTTGAGAAACATCAAATCAGAGTGAACACGATTGAGGAGTAGTTTCGTGGGAACTGAGTTTATTAACTACAAAATTCAATTCGAAATTATTCCAATTAGTTGACCAAACACGAAGTTCAAAAAGAAGATGTCATAAAACACGTTAATTGAAATAACAAACATTTTGTACATTTCGAGAAAAATGAACATATGAAATGAAACCACATTGAGATATGTAAATTGTATTTTTTGTTGAGCAATCAATTTTCCATGTTTTCCAAAAAGGGGTCGTGGATTTTAAATATTTTTTCTTAACTGAATAAAAACGAATTATGTGTGAAGGAAATAATGGCGCCTACGATCCTATACGGTTAAGTGATGATACGTAGTACCGTTTTAAAAAGATTTTTCTTAAAATGAAATATGAAAAGTGTTGTTTGATTTACGAGTGCACTTATCAGACATAATGTGATGATTGCGTTGACTAACGCGCATTGCAATCACAATTTGCTGCAATTTTCTGTCATATTTGTGGAGAGCACTTAGCAACTGTTTTTGTTTTTTCTATGTACCAGCTTAAAAGTGTTTTATGTTGAGTCTATTGTTGTCATCAGAGTGGGTTTTGTTCTCCATTACATTCACCATTTTTCATCAGGAGGATTTAAAGTGCGCTAGACGTATTTTTCAATCCATTAAAATAATGATGTCGGAAATAAAAAAGATTTGCGACGGCGAATTGAACGATTGTATCGGGTGGCTCTCACATTATGTGTTTTTGCTATATCCTTAAAATGTAACGACATAATTTAAATTTAGCTTCCAGAGTCTGAGGTCTGTGACTTGTTCTGACAGACAAAGTTTTGTCTTAAACTGAACGCCTTAAACCACTTACATACTTAATTAACTTCAGAAAATTTTGTATTTTTAATGATCGGAATATAGTTATATACTTTTCCTTCTGTAAGTAACTACTATTTTCAAACTATTTCCACTATTTTTATTTTAAGTTAGATTGTAAGTTAGTGTGTAAGTTAGGTAGGAGTTAACAAGCAAGGTTTTTATTACATAATTTTTCCTTGGATTGAATTAAAATAATGAACAAAGAATTAATTTTAGTAAAAATCTAAATTGTAACTACAGATGCAAAGATGTAAAATCTGATCACTGAAATTGTATAAAATTGTACGAACTATTTTTAAAAATTGAAATAAATTTATCTATCTATCTATCTAATGATCTGATGCATTATCAAACGCACATAAATCAATTAGATACGATTTTGAAATTTAACTGTGAAATTCTTATCTTATCCAGAGCAGAGCAGGTTAGAATATTTCCATATACAACAATATTGCTGTTTTTATGACGTTTTTTATGCCTTTATTATTCAAATACAAATTTATTATGTCGTGAACCATATGATTACATGTACATTAGTAGTAATAGTTTGTGATCAGGCTTGTGCCTTTACAACAATGGTTGGAAACTTAAAGCTAACAATGGCTGTATTGAAATAAAATTAAATAGATTGGATTGAAGGAAAAATATTCCTTTATTATTATTTATTTATATTTTATTATTAAGTTTTTTACAGTAGATAGGTTTGGAAGAGCTCTATCTGAGAAAATATTGGGGCAGGGTGTACAACTGACGCTGGAAGTGAGTGGAAAGCAAAAGAGAAATTAAATTTTGTAATTGCTGGTCATTTATTATTGAAATAATTCGGTACAATTTAATAAAGACTTTTCAAGTTTGAATGAATAATTTACAACTTATTACTTATCCAGCCATAGGATGAGGAGGGTGTCTAGAGAGCCAGACTTTCATTGGGTCGTCATCATACTCCTCATTGTGTTCAACAGCAAATATTCCGCATACGGCGACTGCCAGTACGACGAGTACACCCAAAAAAGTTATGATTTTCATATCACAAAATTGAGTTAAAATTCTCAGTTTAAAAAATAACTTAAATTATTTTATTTTAAAATGTTGCTTTAAACTCGACGACTTAAACGATTCGAATACTTTATTAACTTCAGAACATTTTGTATTTATAATGATTTGATGTATTGCCAAACGCACATAAATTAATTAGATGCGATTTTATAATTTAACTGTGAAATCTATAAATTTGTCATGATTCATGCTTATTACTTTTACGATTCAATTAAATCAAGTTTATTATTTTTTAATTGAATCGTAAAAGTAATAAGCATGAATCGTGAGAATTTTTTTAAATTTTTATCAAGCTGAAATATTGAAAAAACAAAATTCTACCGTGAAATTTGATATTTTCACGTTTAGTACTAGTAAGAACAAAAAAGCAGGAAATAAAATGTCCGCCTGTCCGCCGTATATGCCGTACAACGTACGTAAAAGCGTTTGAAGATGCGTAACTCACAAGTCCGTAAAGATATTGTGTTGAAATTTTGATGGCGGGTACAGTGGGTGAACCCCTACGATTGATGGCTTTCGGAGTGGTGTGGTACGAGTGGAGGAGGAAGAAGCGTTTTAGACGAAAAATTTTGGTTTCTATTATTGCAGTTTTATTTAACAAGGCTCACTTTATCGCATATTAAATTTTGAACTTTAACTGCTTATTACCTGAAATTTCTCGTACTCCCTCTGGACTACTGCAGAAGAGGTTTCCGTTGATATTGGTGGACTTATGCAAGATTACTTTTGATTTTGATCGCATTTAACACCGCCCTCGTATAGATCTTGAGGATCATAATGCACGCGATAGGTAATGGAAAGGATCAATTTGAAAAACCTAAAGTTGAATATGTACCAACCTAGTAGAGACTAGACCAACTACACGAGTTCTCGCCTGAAGGTCCAACCTACGATCCTCGGCAATCGTATCAGATCAGTAAATTAAATCAACCGTCTGACATTCTTCTAGCAACCCTACCTACTTTCACTCAAAGTGCAATAAATTATTTTTTATTAGCACAAATCGTTTTAAAGCATTTAAAAATGCCTACTTAAACCATATAAGAGCCAGTCCCCGTGTAATGTTCGAACGTAAAAGTGCATACTTGCATGAGCACTTAATGTTTCTTATCACAATGAACATTACACATGACTATATGGCCATTATTTGTGTCCATTTGAAATGGTAAAAAGGCAGACTAATAAATCAAATTGCATGCATTCGGGCTATTGGGCTAGAGGTCTAAAGACTTTTTGGCCCTCCCGGAAAAAAAATCCTCCTCCTATAAATAGTAAGTTGAGTTCGTCTTCGACTAATTTCTTTCGAGGGTCAAAGACTCGATCTGCATCTAATTTAGTTAGTGGCTGGTATGTGGCGTTTCGCTTCAAACGAAATTGTGTTGTATAGGAACGAGTGATATGTGGGTGTTTAAATTGGTTCCAATCTAACATGCTCGTATTTCTTGAAAACAGCTTCTAAAGTTCTCTATAAGCCATCTGTCTGATTGTATAGAAATTTTTTATTTTCCGAAATTATTTTCATTGCCAATGTAGATGCACCTACTTATAGAATTTAAGGGGGTGGTGTCTGAAATCACGTAAGCCATATGTTTTCGCCTAATTGGTGTCTTTAAAATTTTTGAAATTTTTCGAAATGAAATGCTGTATTTCGAATTCTTTCGTGTTCCGGCGAGTATTTTTACAAATTAAATAGATCGAAATGTGCTCGGCTAATCAATAGTCTGTGACATGGCGACAGAATTTGGTTTATTGCCATAAATTACATGCAGAATTTCCCGGATATCAAGAATCTCATGCGACATGCTGTTTGGATTCAACTTAATATAAATACACTTGTAATTGATGTTTAAAAAAAAACATAATTAGTCTTTGATGCGGCTTTTTATTTGACGCGGTATCTCGTACGTATCTCGTTTGTCTTATGTACCGAAATTGAGATCATGGAGCGCTCCGTTTTGAATCCAAATATGAACTTAGCTGCTATTTAATGAGATAAGGCTACAATAACAGTCAGTCGATTGTAAAGGGAATACTATGCCGCGATTCTCATAAATTTTGAAAAAACATACTACAAGAACTATGACTCTTCGTCTGACCATCTTCATCTTTGAAGTGATGCGCACGATGATATCGTCACTCTTCAAACCCGCTAAGTCTGCCTAAGAAAACAATCAAAGTGTAAAATGCAAAAGATTCTAGGAAGTGTTCTTCTAATGCACGCTGCGGATTGTACTCGAAATAAATTGAAGACATTGTTCTGAATGAAGAATTATTCAAATTATCATTTAGCCATATTTATGCGGTTTTAATTGACAGTAAAACGCAATTCTTATAAGATTGAAGAATGTTTTATAGGTGTGATGTGGATTAATAAATTATCTTAAATATCTCGAATTATTCGTTCCGGGTGGAAAAATGTGCGTGTCTACTTAATTAACTTAATAACATCTATGTTTGTTTTCTAGATGCAATCTGTAAGTTTAATCCATTGTAAAAGTTTGTAACGCATAGAACGGCAACGACGAAAAAAAATTTAAAATTATTTAATTGTTGGTTCCACCCCCAAATCACGTTGTAGTGCGGATGTCACACGGAATGTGTTAACCTACGAACTTGAAATTTGGCTTAATACTCGTTTAATTTCTTAGGCTAAGTTTACTAACTGGCAGAATAGTCCTATTGTTTCGGGAAGCAATAAAAATCATAAGAATGAAAGAATCTCAGGATAAAACGCGTTGCGTACTTGTAACCAAAAATAATAAAATTGCGCCCAACCTGTTGACAGAGTATTTTTTTCAATTTTAAGAGGATTTAATACCGACAGAACCCATTAGGGGTTGAATATAAAAAATCCTGAAACCGATTTTTAAGCGATTCTATAAAAACTCATTTAAAGTAGAGATGGGTCGTTTACGAGTGAACTGTTCCAAAAGAAAACTTCATTGACGTGAGTGAGTGAAGTAACTCACTCCTTTTAGTGAACTGCAGTTCCATTGTATATGTTATAAAAAACTGTACCGTTTTTTTTTTTTTGGTCATCATTTATTAGATCGACTTTTTTGAGATCTCCTGACTTTTCTTTTTGTTTGGTTTTTTTGCTCATCATCAGAAGACAGAACTCCTTAAGTTGAACAATGAACAACTAAAAGAATGAACTAGTTTGCGAGAAAAACGAAGGAATGATGGAACGAGAACGAAGGAACGATGGAACGAAGAGTTCCGGTACTACTTCACTGAACTTGTTTCTTAAAGAGAGTGACTCGGACTCGTACACAATAGTTTCACATTCTTTTAGGGGTTGAATATCGCAAATTCCTGAAAATTTAATTTTCAGATGATTAAAAGTATTGACTTTTAACGATTTAAAATATTAATTTCAGGTATTGTGCGATATTCAACCCCTAAAAGATGATATGGTACAAGTTAAAGTCAAATATAATTCGAATCTCATCAGACCTAAAAGATATGTCGAAATTCGTGAAACCGTACAAAATTTACGTTACACTGTAGGCTTGCGCATTTTAGTTCACTCTATAGGGACCGATCATTTACCTATCATTTCGCGATCCATCGTGAACTAGTTCGTTCTTTTAGTTCAACTAGTTCGCAGGAGTTCAGTGAAAGATCGTGTAGGAAAATGTGATAACTAGTTGCTGTTCCCGATCTGTCGCGAACTAGTTTGTTGTTTTAGTTCACTAGTTCGCGAGAGTGCAGTGAAAGATGGGTTAGGAAAATTTGATGACCTGGAAAAAAAGGTCCTCTGTGTTATACCGGTCCACCGTGTCGGCAATGCATGAAGGAGCGGTACTCACTACTGACTATTTCCTTCATTTCAGTTTCAATGTGATGACCTTGAAAAAAAATGGCCTCAGTCTGGAACTCACTGCGTACTAGTTCGTTCATTTTACTTATGTAGTTCCGATCTAGTTCGTTCGCGTACTACTACACAAGACTATTACACTGCCACCACACAGAAGTAAAATTAATTCGATATCTGGACCAACCTAAAAGATATGACAAAATTCGTGAAAATATTTTCCCCTTTCACTGAATTTTTTTGCCTTATTTCTTACGCTAATAATAATTTTTTTTCCTGAAATCACTTTTCTAGTAGATCTACATATGCATTTGGAGTTTCAAGTTTTTAGCATACACTTTGGTTCGGACTGTACGAGCCTTCAAAAGTGTTTCTGTACGGCGAACAAACCGACTTTGTGTTAATGTACAAATTCTTTAAATTCAATGAAGCCTGGTCATGAATCAGTACTGTAGTATTCATAAAATTAATGTACGCTTCCATATCAATACAACGACTCCGTAAGCAATAAAAATCAATTTTTTATGTTGTGATTCAACAAAAATTACACAATTATTGTCTCATGCTTTCTTCCATTTTCTTCTAATAATAATTACACGATTAGTAATGTTTCTTTCATCTGTTAGAACAACTGTTTTTAGATTAATTAAAAAATATTTTACAAATGTTATTAATCGGCCTCTGCCCAAATAAGCTCAGATAGGCTCTTATTCACCCTGTATTACAAAGCTGAGAAAAACCTACTTTCGATGTAGGAAGTGCAATAATTGCCCTATTAAATCTACGATATAAATTACTTACAGTTAAACATTGTGAACGTTTCTCTTAACATCTGAATCAGAAAGTAGTTGATACGATACGATCCAAATCGAGAATGTTTTGTTTGAATTTCAAACAAAATACGCTGCACAATAAAAAAAACCTCATATGCAGAATTTACATTAAATCACCTATGCCCTTCTTGGGATCATACAACAAGCTGTAGAATATTTCTTATGACGACATTTATCACAATACAATTGAAAAAGCCTTGCTCAGTTCGGATCGGGACTGCGGAAGATAAAATCTGGAGATGAAGGAATAGTGTTTTATTGATTTTTTTTTTTTTTTTTTAAATCTGAATTATCATGTGTTTTTGGTAGGATATGTTCTAAAAAATCCCACTTCATTGATTTCGTATCTCGTGGAGATCCATTTAAAACGGCATGACACTTTTCGAACCATTCATTCATCAATGTTCCAATTGTAAGATATTATTCGATTCTTGCAAATGGAAACTTATACGACCTTAACAGTCTTCTTTAATTCCAATTATATGTCACTTGGTCTTGATAATATATTGAACACTAGGTTGTAATGAGAAAACTGTTTAAATATTTATTTATCATTAAAGATCGTCGTACCTTAAAGAGGTATAAGCTGGCATTAAGCGGTTGTATTGATCTGAAGATTTACAAAGATACTTGTACACATCCTCGTCATTTATACTCTCTTAAAGCGAATATTTTATTTAATAGGTTTTGTTTGAAAAACGGTAGTAACAATATGTTGTATCTTGTTGTGCATCTCAGCTTTTAACGCGTTCAGGACCTCTACCCATAAAATTGAGAAAGTAGGCATTTTGTTCAAGTTATCTTATCAGATTTAATAGATACGTTGGAGTTCGTATAAACATACTCAATCACTTAACATCCACTCCGGGGTTCAATATCGCAAAGCTATGAAATTCGATAACTCAATAGACCTAAGAGATATGTCGATATTCGTGAAAACGTGCACAACTACTTTTTCTCGCGTTCAGGCGCGAACGCAGGGGAGGAAAAATTGTAGTTTATAGATTTCAGCAATCGCTCCAACTACCAGCTTTACATCTTGAATAGGGAGATTTAATTTAAAGTATCCGGCTCGACGGCAAAATAATGTTAAAGTCTTTGTCTAAAAAAAATGGTCTTTGTAAATTTTAATGATCTATCATTTTTACAAAATTATTCATACTGTTAGCTTAACATCATGAAAAACGAATTTAGGCTGAGAAGTATCCGGATCGACGGCACAAATATTGTTCGCTTTTTTGCAAAAATGAACTTTATTAATTTTTTTCGATAATAAAATTTTCATATTTGCATAATGATTTGAGCTGTCTGTTTTAATGTTTAATTTCGAGATAAATAGAGAAATTTAATTTAGTTGGAAAAAGTATCTTCCCATCTAATTGTTAGTTATACAATGATTATAAAAATAATGTGTATAATTACAGTCTTTCGGAGCTATTACAGGTACGAACAGTTTTCGGAGAAAAAAGAAATGATATGAATGTGTATTTTATGTAATATTGACTCAAAAAAGATAGACGGCTAAAATTAATGCTAGTGAAAAAATAAAAAAAATTATAGTTTATATAATCTGATACTCAGGCCTACTTCTACATCTAAATCTTTAGGTTGGTTTAATTCTGTATAGTGAAACCTTAGCTACTTCTTTTTATCCTATTTTATAACCATTTGTCACATAACATAACCTTCTAAGCCCTAACTTTGCCTCTCCCTGCGAAACGTTGTAGGAACGCACTTGGCTTTTTATCTTGATCAATTGATTTATAGTATATCTTTGATAAGATCAAGAATCATATTACGAATATCTTTATGTTCCAAGAAATTTGAAACTAGCTCCCATTCATGACTAAGGAGAAAGCAATAATTCAATCCGGAAACGATAGGTATAACTAAATAGTAATAAAATGAATCGGAATATTAACACGTGCGACTATGAACCTGTAGGATATTTCAAATATCAGCAAATATAGTAAGTAAGCATAAAAAAAGAAATCTTGAAAGTGGATACGTTTCCTTTGTGATCTAATCAAATGTCGTTTAATGTCCCATTCGCATTTCCTCACACTCTCATTTAACGTCTTAGTTCGTCGAAGATCTTGATAAATCCTTCGGTTACAACACTCCACGCATGCATTAGCATTGTGTAATTCGATACTTTTCCTGTAGACATTTGAACAATATGTTCGTTAAATTTCCTTCGCGACATAATGGGCACAAAGTACGTTGGAATATAATGCAAAATTTACATGCCCGCTTTTTGATATAAATCACAGACTAGTTCGGATAAGGCTGACTCATGAAGATATCGAATTACAGCTGTTGTTTAGCATTAAAACAAATACGTAAAAGATTCATGACCCAAGGAGGTTGAAGTAGTTTTAATTTTATAGAAAGTTAATTAAATTAATGAAAGGTACTAAATTGGAATTATTTTTGTTCTTTTTCAGCTGTACTATGGACAGCACTTGCCGAATTAGGGGTTGTGCCGGCCTACAAGCAAGGATTCTATTGCGAAACGGATAATAAAATTGTTTATAAATACACAGGTGATACGATATCGGCTGCGGTTATCGGCATTAGTGTATTGTTCCCAGTTATTATTGTAAGTACCAAAGGACAAATCAGTGTCATTTACGATTAAGAGCTGTCGCTTGCTCTGAATAGTTGGGCCTTAATAGGCCATAGTTAAAACACTTTACACAAATGGAAAATAAATCGACCATTAAATTTTCCAGATGTATGCAGTCGAAGTACTTCGAAGCGAAAGTACCATACCGAAAGCGATTAAAAACAAGAAAATAATCATAAGAACATTTTTATGGTCGAGAGATTACATTATCGGTCTTGCAGTCAAGCTGTTCATTGTTGAAACATTAAAGGTAAAGGAAGGAAATAAACAATTTGTTATTGTGTCTTGGAACAAACCCGGTTGCTTATTGTTCTTAATTTTTTTTTCGTTCGTGTTTTCTCTAGGTAGTACTCGGGGAATTACGACCGCACTTCTTAGACACCTGCCGACCTGATGCAGCTATCAATTGTACTCGAGGGTAAGTTAACTACTACTAGATACTATTGTTTATAATTTTTTGTTTACGAAATACTTGCTTTATCTGCTTCAATGTATAAATAGAAAACATTCTTGCTGCGATTTCCGGAAAGCAAAAGAGCAACTGGGAACATGCAGATTCGCAGCTTCCATTAAATTGGGGTTAACTTAGATCAGTATTTCTTTTTGAATTTTTTTCTAAATTTGGATTGAAATAGCCAAACAAATAAAACGTCGAGATATAAACAAAAAATCTCAGATCAAAAAATGTTATGCCGATGATTTCCGAGAAATATTTAGTTACTATCTTGGCCATCAGTTGTAGACGAATAATTTTGAATTGACTTCATAAAGTTGTTTATTTGGAATTTCGAAGAGCCTGTCGGGTTATTGTTGGAAGCTGCCAATTACTTTGATGATATTCAAATCAGAGCTTTAATTAAAGACTTTCGTAGCTCATTAAGGGGTTCGTTGCAAAAAATATGGAAAAAAAATCGATTTATTTTTATTTCATATTATTTTTCTACACTCATTTCTGCACATCACATAAAAGACCGCACTTTTGTCGGATAAAGGGAAGTGCCTCAAATTCTGCTCTCAACTTTTAGTGAAAATTTTTTAATTTACTCATGTACTAGGCTTTTAAATACACTAAGCAATAAGTGTAAAAAATGTGACTGTTGTGAGCTAAGTGGAAGCTGAGATTCATGTACCGAAATGTAACGCGTTTCGTCATACAAAATGTAGCTAGAAATTTGCAACGAACCCCTTAAAGAATTTAAATATAAATTAGATATTTTTATTGCAAACAGGATCTTTAATACAATACTGCGGTGAAAATGATTCAAACAATTTTATTTAAGAAATATGAAACTTTATTGTTTTTCGGTTGAAAGTTCAAAGGACGGCTCATACTAGCACAATCAGTTATTGCGAAATAAAAAATAAAGGTCCCACCTCTTCCTTGCACTCTTTCCCCATAAAAAGTGACAACTTAAAATTGTCAATTGAATCTACCGTACAAAAAAAAAAATTTATACTTGATACCTCAAAGAGTCTGGGAGATACAAGCCTTCAAACGAGTTTATATACGGTAGACAGACGGACTTAAATTTGATTTTACTTTTCTGGTGTATAATAGTCCTAAAACGTAAAACAAACTTTTCGGAGTAATTACTTTATTATTTTAATAATAAAGTATTTTTTTTAAATCGATCACAACATCTTATTATTGAAATATAAAAATCTGACCAAGAGATTTGGTGAAATTCGTGAAAACTTAAACAACTCTTGAAAATATTAAATATCGAAAAAGCCTAGGAACGAGTTCTACGCGTTTGTACAAGGAGGCCGTAAAAGTGAAACTAATTCGATATATTACCAGATAGAGCTAAAACCTAACCAGTTCTTGTCCAGGGGGAAGAGGGCAGGATTTTTTCTACTACATATAAATCCATGAGATGTTTAATTTATACAAGCATGCAAGGTGTACCTAAATTTTTTAAGTTCCCATGTAGAAGCCTTTCTGGAAAAAGTGAAGAGGTCACGGTTCCTAACAATTTCCAAAATCAAGGAAGAAAATCATGTTCCTAACTTAGATATATGACGAAATTCATGAAAATATTTTCACTCTCTCTAGACCGAAATTTTTGACTCGTTTTCTTCTTACTCATCTTCTCGGTGAATGTTTGAATTTTTTTACGAAAATAAATATGCACATTCTTCGATATGGTTTTTCGCTATAGAATATCTAACTGTTGTACTCTTGCTTTAATAAAAGAAAATATATTTCTTTTTATGAAATAAACAAATAAAATACTAATTTTATATAAAATATATTTTTAATAATTTCTAACAAGCCATGCGTCGCTAATATGCATGGGTGCAACGCTGACACTTATGCGTCAAAGGTGTTAACATCATTGGGTGTGTCATGGACTGACAAGCATAGGTGTGTCGTAAAACACCCATATATATGGGGGTACTACCATGGGTGATTCTCAAAACACCTAGAAACATATATGAACAACCATGAACTTCGCCAGGGCTACAGTGCTTGCATTTAAAAAACGACGTGATTGCTATTAAACGTTTATGAGACCCAATAAGTTGGAAACTCTTGATTCCATAGAGCTGTCTGCATATTCTCTTTCGTCACCATTTCTGAGCGCTACTGAAATTTTTTTTCTCCCTTAGGGTATCTATGTATGTATGTACGAATTGCAGTAAAGATATGTTACAGATGTAAATTTTATAGCTTGGAAGCTATAAATTTAAGTTTTCCTGCCCTATTCAAAAATGTATATTGGATACGTTCTTTTAAGTGCAGTGCAGAGCAGAGCAGAGCGCAGGGATTGCAAATATATGACGTAGAACAGAGCAGCAAGTTTTTCCTTTTGGCATATAGATGGCGATAATTGCATAGGTTTAGGTTTAGGTTTAAGAAGGGGCGCAACAGATATAATAATAGCATAAGGCTAAAATATTATTAACGGAATAATTTGTTGATATTTAAAAGTCTCGATTTTGTTGTGTGTGCTTAACCACACCACCGATACTGAGTGTCATTGGTGCGGCTATACTCTGCTCGCTTTGTTGTTATCTTTCCCTGCCAGTAACCTGCTCTACTCTAAAAGAATGGCGCGAAAGAACACTCCTAATATTAATAATTTAATTTTTCTTACTCTCACCAACCGCCATAACTAACAATTTTTTTTAACTTCTATTTACAGCGAATACATCACAGAATACACGTGTACAAATACAGATGACGGTTTCTACATCATGAGCGATAGTTCAAGATCCTTTCCTTCCGGACATTCGTCCTTAGGAATGTACGAAGCAACCTTCGCTGCATGGTAACCCCATTAAATCAACCCCCAATCAAAAGAGTTGATCTTTAACCCGTTCTTTCTTACAGGTACCTTCAGAGAAGATTCCCCAAGAGCAATACTATCTTCCTTCTACCGTTTATCCAATGTTTGTGCCTAACGTGGGGTTTCGTTTGTGGTGCAACTCGTGTTATCGACAATCGTCATCATTGGTGGGATGTCCTTGCTGGCGATATTATTGGTGTGATTTTCGCTTGTGTTTCGGTAAGTCTAAATGGCATTATTATTTCAATAGATTCTTATAATAACAATTTGTTTAATATTACAGTGTGCCGTCCTGTGTAATAATTTCCGTGTGAAATCAGCCCTTCCCGATCATATCAATCAGAATGGTCACACCAGTGTAAGACGATTACTTTCAGACGGTAGTTGTAAGGACGAGAGTAATATAGCTATGGCTACAGCGTGAAATATTCAACAAATGCCATGAAAATTACGTTTTATGATTTCATTCCATTTTAATTTTATTGGAGTTTTGCTTTTCTGTTTTTATTTTTAAATGACACTACGAAGTACATTCAACACAAAAATTGTAAATAGTAATATTAAGGCTTTGTTTTATTGTACAAACATTGAAATATGCTTAGGCATCGACCAATTCAGACCAATTAAATTAGTTTCGATATGCTGTGTAAAAGCAGAGCAGGCACAAGTGATTTAAAAGTTAAATTAATGTAAAAACGCACACATTTGGCTGCACTTTTCCAAAATGAAAAAAAAACGTATTTTACTAGTACATATTCCGAAAAATCAATAAACCAGGACGTACTTTTCATGGCTGCTATTGTAGCTTCAACGGCACCCGAACTGTACAAAATTGCATTCCAAAATTTCTGAAAAAAATAGTTTTAGTTAGTCAATTTCAAATATTTTTATCCCTTTTCAACGTTTATATTATTATAAGAAAACAGAATTGTATAAGCAGCTATCATGCCAGTATTTGTAATGAGAGTAATAACAATTTATTTATTTTTTATTATAGAAATTTATTTGTATTTGCAGTGCTTGTGTAGTTTAATGGGTTAAGAGTATGTTTATTTAATAGCTTTAATTTAATTATGTATCGCTAGAATTAATTAATTAAAAGTCTACTTACGTTCGATCGAATATTGTAGTATTTTGAAAATATTATCAATTTTATTCGTAGTTTCCCTGGATTATGCCTTCACTAGACACGAAATCGACTGGAGTGTAAGCGTATCGACGATATTCCCACTGAATATTGTAGTGAATTAAATCGAAATAAATGTTTAAATGATATTATTTAATAATATTCTAAATATAATAGTGTGTAAACTGTATTTTTTTAAGTAAAATTTAAATAAAAAATTGTTTGTGAAGAAATTTGTATACTTTGTGTTTATTTTTTACGCCTAAATTAAGAATAATTGGCTAAGATTTGTGATATCTTAAAACATATAGCAAATCGGGGATGGGAGGAGATGAGAAGAAGTCCATTTGAACATTTAAAAAAACAGTCAAATGATGATACACCCTCTGATAATTCAATGCCATCCGATGAAGAAACAGCTCCTTCTGTCCTATTATAGCACAGATTTAAACTGGCTTCTCCAGTGTTGGTTTTTCAATTGTTATGTCTTCAATGGTAGTATCCGGGCAGAGATAGGTCCCATGCGGCATTACGTGTCCTCTATCCCAAAAAATAAAAATTTTAGATCATGGAAGGGAAAACGAATTCAATCTTATGAAACCTAATAGATTTGTCGGAATTCGTGAAAATTTGATCAAGTCCTTACACCTTCTAAGGATTGAATATTGGAAAATTTTTAAAATGCTGCCTGATTATATTTTATGCCTTTTGAAATAAAAGCGAAATCGATGTCTCATTAGACCTAAGAAATATATCGGAATTCATGAAAATGTACACAACGAAATGTTTAGGGATTCGATATCAAAATATTTGGAACAATTATTCTATGTGCTTACATAAAGAGCTCGTAGAAGTATGGCTAAAAGGTTTAATAAAATTCGTGAAAATGAGGAAAAATTCCTTTTCATTGAAAGTTTATTCACTGCACGCCAAAAAACTTAAAAATCCAAAGTATAAATACTTGTCCATACTAGTTTCGACTTTCTAGCATAAAACGCTTTTTCGTTTGCCGCACGACGCGACGTCTAGAGCAGACAGACGCACGTTTGTTTTGTATTTTTAGGCTTCACTAGACCTAAAAGGAGTAAATAAAATATTTAAGGGTAGCAAATTTTTTGAAATTTCAGGACGATCACAATACTTTATTATGGGGTTAGGTTTAGATAAGGTTTAAGAAGAGGTGTAGCGCTAAAACCACCGCGCTCACTAGGCGCAATACAGTCCCATTGCGATCCCTTCAGGTTCTGTTGGGCTATTCCATCACCTCAGAAATAATCCAATTCCTTGCAAAGCATGACTAGTGTGTCATACCCTATAACGACCTCAAATCTTCGATACTCCCGAAGAAAAAACTACCCAGCCATCTCAAACGCCTTCTACCGATCCCCTGTGTGAGTGATGTCTCCCAGAGGATTCAGAGTCAAGACGACAAAGTAGTAGAAGTAATCCTCGAGTCACTTCATTACTAGACCAACGGAGCACTAGGAGGAGAAATGGTCAGCCACACGCTCGCCCGTGATTATTATACCGATTTTAACCACTAGAATACACCCTTATTCCATAAATGGTCTGTTGGAATTCTTCAATGCAATGGTTGCATTTGAGTTGGTCCCTCACTAGGGTAGATGATTTTTTTTTTGTATAAATTTTAAAATATAAAATTTAAACAATTAATGATAGACGACAAATTTAAACTCAAGCAGACGCATGTGATTAGATTGTTAATAAAAAAATATAGTAAATGAATTATTCAAAGTACATGACTACCATAAAAATAACACGACATAAAAAGGAAATGATGTTTGTTGTGAACAAAAAAAACAGTAACTGTGGGCTTAATAGTATCGAGAAGCCTAAAATCAAATTTTTACGATCGAAACAATTAAAGTTTTATAGCATTGTTCTTTGCCTTTTTCAAACTGAACATATCTCGAAAGGCAATAGGGCGTCAACTAAGGCTTGAAATTAGTTAAAAGTTTAACTGCTCTGGGAAAGTCTATAAAATCGAGTTCGAAATCGAGCGTGGAACGGAAAATTGTTTGTTAAATTCTCAACGGCAGGAGGTACTGTCCAGTTTCTACTTATGTAAGTGTTTTCATCATGGTTTCGAGCAAAAGTTATAAGTGCCTAAATGTAGAAAACTCTATAAATAAATGTTTTAATTAAAACACTGAAAAAAAAACACATAAACTAAAAGTAGAGAAACAAACCACACTGCATTGGGTACTGTAATGTAATGTAATGCAACATAAAACATATGTGTGATAAAGCGCCATCTAAAAAAACATTTAATAACCCATGAAACTAATAAATTTGAAAGACTCTCCGACTCTTTTTTTTTTTTCTCGTATAGGATAGGGAACAAGTAATAAAATTTTAATAGGCCCAATCCCATTCCGAAGATATGAAGAAGGCCTGGTCGGAAGTAATGATGTAAGGTGCATATATTTCCAATGGACCGTATACTCTCAATATAATGAATGATCTTTTAAATTTTCTATCACATGCCTTAAAATTTCAACGCGCCTATATCTCATTGTAATCGTTGAAAGAATAATTTTGGTCTTGAAAAAAAATATTAGTTAGGGTTATCACATTTAATTTTTGGTTGGATTGGGAAAATCTATAAAGTTGAAAGTATGTATAGATGTTCGTGGTTATTTTAAAAATACTGAAATAGCATCTTGCGCGCGAACATCTCGCGAACATGTGCGAACTAGCGTGAACCACGAATGCGAATTTGGAAGGTCGCAATTCCGAAATTCGTAGAGGTTTTTTTTTTACAGATTTTGAACGCGAATTTAAAGAGTTTGCATAGAATACGAATGCAGTGTTCACACATTCGCCTCAGTTTATTTGCTCTCAACCGGAGAACTGATCGCCTGCCACTAGTGCAGGTACTCAAACTACAAACATTCGTATTCGCGTCGATAGCTGTTTTGGGACGCGAGTCAAGTGAATTGAACATGAATGTAGTGTTTAAACATTCGCCAAGGCATTCGAGTGCTGTGCGAATATAGACGATGCGTGAATGTGTGGCAATTAATTCTTAAGTACGAATTCCCGGCTCTACTGTGACCACGAGAATGAGGTGCACCGCGATAATAATTCATCTACCATCAGAACTTATTCACCCTTTCTATTCCACTCATAATTGCTACGTGATCGACATCATCATTTTTTCTTTCTTAATTTTTAATAATAAAGTACATACATATTGTGATTGACCTGAAATTTAATAAAAAAAATTGCTACCCTGAAATTTTGTATATGGCATGGTGACCTACACCACATCTCATTTCGGACGTCTACCCAAATTTGCGCCCAGACTGTTTAATTTTTTGAATTATTTTGTCCAAGAAAATGTAGAGTTTTCGATATTATTAAAAAAAAAATCTGCATTTGAATATTTTTGATCAATAACTCAACTCTAAAATGTTATTTGAATTTTTATTTATTTCAGAAACTGCAACTTTAAGAAGTCGTAATTTTGATGAATTTGGCGAAAAAGACCCCCCCGAACGCCTATACTCCCTAAATATATTTATTTTTTGTATGTTCTTATATAATATTGCTATGTATCTACAAAATTTCTGATTCCTAGGTTAGTCGTTCAGAAGGTATGTAATTTTTAATCCATTCAATCTACTCCTACTTTTCTAAAAAAAAAAGTTCATTACCAAGAAAGGATTCCAGCCACTGTGGACGGCAGACACCAGAACTTTTTTGGGCTTACTAGTCCTAAAATGTGAAAATACAAAAAATTTTGAGAACCATTTTTTTCTTAAATTGCATTCATTCCCCATGGGTCAAAAATTTTAAACTAAAATTCAATTCGACAGATATAACACAGATATATAGGTATGTCAGAATTCGTGAAAATTTATCGAACTCCTCTTCACTCCCTTTGGAGTTTGAATATGAAAAAATTCTGAACACAAATTTTTAACGATTATGTAAAGGGTTTTCCAATAAGGACTTGACAACTTTGAATTCAATTTGTGAACGCACCCTTTCACTAATCATCGAACTGTCACTGTTAATTTATTCAGTAAACTTAAGGTTTTTATCATGGTAAAGTACACGAAGGAACAACGTCTGCAAATTAAATTATATTATTTTGAAAAAAAGTTGTTAAGTCCTTATTGGAAAACCCTTTATTTGAAAAGCTTCTAGAAGTTAAAACGAATTTTAAATCTTATTAGACCTGAAGATATAGCGAAATTCGTGAAAACGGTTTGAACGTGTGCAACCCTTACAGTGCTGGAGGTTGAATATCTTAAAGTCTTGGAATATATTTTTGAAATATATTTTTTAGAAAGCCTACGGATATAAAAATGAATTCGACATCTCATCACACAAATATATGTCGGAATTCGTGAAAACGTTTGCAATCCTTTTAAATCTATTTGAGTTTATATAATATACAAATTTCTATTGCTTTATCTGAAGAGCTCGTGTAAGGAAATATTAACTCGATATCTGAAAAAAACAAAAACAAACTTAAGCTTGTATTACACTGTATGACCAAGTGGTCAAATTGCAGCAATATGCAATGCGAAGTAGGCGAATACAAATAAATCTCACAGTGAGTTTCAATTGTCCAACATGCACAGTTCTTGAGATAAAAAACACCACCTCTCTTCCTATCTAGATATAAAAAAAATTGGCCCTTCACCCTTACATACTGGGTAATTTGTTAGTAATCCGAAGTTTTTTTCACTCCCCATCTAAAATTTTCGAATATACTCCTTTTATTCTAATATACCTACTCCTCCGGTACAAACAACCGCCAAGTTATGTATTAAGTGTTCAGAAGATATCAAGTTTAACAGCTCGAAGGGTCTGGTTTGTGAGTTACGAGTGTTCAAACTCTTTTGCGTACACGGCGGATAGACGGACTTTTCTTTGGACCACCCACTACCTCCCCAGTGGGGAGTCAAACACATCGATATTCAAATTCGTCATAATAGAGTCTTTGGTTACAGCAAAATCAAACAAGCTCTACGTCTTCCAATCGTCAATCAAAACCGACTCTTCGATCGAATTCTTCCACAGCTCACAAAATTCGTTAGTGACCCATGGTCAGCCTCTTCATTTTATATCAAACATAACTCAGTTCGATTAAATAACATTCAATTCAATTATTTCACTTAGTCTGAAGTTTATTTCACAATTAACAGCAGGAGATCGTTTTCAATAAAGTTGTTACCATATGCTAATAATCATAAGATCTGTTGCATGTAGGTATCTTAGAGGTGTACCTATTTAATAAGAAGTTATCGATCTGGAAGTAACGATCAGTTGCTGAGTTTTCTTTTCAATTATGAAGATCTTGGAGACTGTGTTAAAGCGGTTACTTTGTCATAGATATACTGCTGCGTTTTCAATTTATTCAATAATTTTGTAGTTAACGGATCAGAAGTTTATATTTATGGATGTGTCACATCTGTTTCTATTGTATTATGGGCGTTATTTTTAATATTTTGATAAATGCATTGATTTGATTCGAAATAATTTAAATATCTAGTCTATCAACCAGGTTTTAGGTTCAACTCCCACTCATGACATGATCTTATACTTTTCTTTATACCCAGGTTTTCTTACTTTTCAACAATATTCTCAATTATTCATTTAAAACCATTTCCTGTGTTGAGTGCTAAGTAACAACCATTCTCCGAAGAAAAAAAATTTGTTGAAGGAGTTGAATAGGTTTTCACGAATTCCAACATATCTCTTAGGTCTATCTTATCAGACCTAAGAGATATGTCGGAGTTCGTGAAATCAATATCAATAGTGTTGAAATTGTTAAAGTCTAGCTGAAAATTCATAGGATTTTAATTATCAAAACCATTATTTACTAACAATAATCATCAACCATTATATGTATACTAAATTAATTGCACTGAAAAGATATGACATTTAATATTTTTACGTGAATACCCCAATATTCAGCCCATGTTAAAACATAGTTAGACAATTTTTAAAGCATTAATCATTTTATATTTATTAAATGCAATTATTTTTTAAACATCGATAAGACTCAGCTAATAAAAGTACGCATTTGATATCAAGATAACTTCCAAAATATTTGTTGTTTACCAGTTTAAATCCCATATCAGTTCAGACCGAAGACTAGAGTAGATATTTAATGCCCGATTGTGTTTCAACGAAAAATGTTTCATTTTATATCTAATTTATGGTGTAGTCTAGATAGTTGAAATGCTATCTTGGTAATTTTTTTTATGGGACACGCAGTCCTTTTGTTTTTTTTGCTGTGATAAATATTATATTTATTTTTCACTTTATTATTATTTTTCTGATATAGTATTGAGATCGACCAAAAATTGAAACCATTTTACAGGTGGTGGCAAAATTTCAACTTTCTAGATCAATTCGTTCTTGAGTTATCGTGTAACCGGACGGACGGACAGACAGATGAATGGCAAATCGATTTTGGGTTTTTGACCATAACTGAAAACAAAATAATGTTACATGAAAACCTGGCAATCGCGCAAATTGATCGCATAATGGAAACAGCAACAACCGAATACCTACCTGAAAAGTAACCCAATCAGAAACCTAGTTGAAGTATATAAGGGGGCGGACCAAGTCGATTGTACTTCCTTAGTAATCAATTGTTCTCGCATGTACCAGAACAGCGACGAAGATCAAAATCGAATGCTGGAAAGCTTTCGTGAACCGTCCACATACATCACCGAACGAACATTCAAGTACAGTCTAGACTTGTTGAGTTGTTACATATTTTTCTGTTCGGTTCTTTCAACACAATCGCGCAAATAACATAAGTGGAGATTAGCTTGACAAAATAGTTTGATTGTACGTATTACCTGTATATTCCCTTCAACGAATATTATTTGTACAATCGAACATCTATATTGCTTCAAATTAATTCTTAGTAGCGTAAATGAGCAAAAGAGAAATTAATTTTTTTTATTGCAGGTAATTTTTTATTGAAATAATTAAGTACAATTTAATAAAGACTTTTCAATTTTGAATAAATAATGTACAATTTATTATTTATCCGGCCAAGGACTTTTAGGCAACCCTGGTATCCGTCCGGTCGAATCAGGAAAAGCGGGACCATACTCCTTATTGTGATCAATGAGCTCTTCAGCATCCTTGTATGATATGCTTGCGGCTACCAGAGCGACGAGCATAACCAAAAAAAATATGAATTTCATATCACGAAATTGTTTTAAAAATCTTTTCTTAGAAAAAAATTAAATTATTTTCGCGTTAAAAATTAAAGTGTTGTTTTAAACTGAACGACCTAAACCATTCGAATACTTTAATATCTTAACATTTTGTATTTATAACGATTTGATGCCTTGTCAAACGCACATAAATCAATTTGATGCGATTGATCATATAATTTAACTGTGAAATTTATAAATTTATCATGATTCATGCTTATTACTTTTACGATTCAAATAAATCTACTTTATTATATTTTTAGTAATAAAGTATTGTTATCGAATTTCAAAAACATTTGCTACCCTGAAATTTTGTATTTTCACGTTTTATGACAAGTAAATCCCCAAAAAAAAAAAAAATCCGTCTGTCCGCTGTATACGCCATACGCAAAAGCGTTTGAAGGCGCGTAACTCACAAATCCGTAAATGTTGAAATTTTGATAGTGGGTACATTGGATGAACTCCTATGGGTGGTGTCTTCGGGGAGATATGGGGAGGAGAGGGCAAGGTTTCTAGATATCTGGAACCGTTTCTGGTAGGAAGTTGATACTTGGAATGTATGTAGGACTGTGATAGTGAAACCATTTGCTAAAAAATGTTCGATATGGAGTAGGAGAGCTAGGGGAAAAAGAATATGTACATCCAAAATCACTTGAACGGTTTATGGCAGAAGGTTGAAACCTTGTGATTGTGTGATTAAGGTTTACTAGGAGTTTAGTCAAGGAAGAGGGGTGGTAGCATTTGGAAGCGGTGATAAAGAACCTTGGATTACAATATCTTCCGAACCAATAGTACCACGTAAAATTTCGAATGTGTTTAGAGGTTTATAAATGGAGTCTACCAAATGTATAAATTAATGTAATTTTTGAGGAAATATGTAGGTGAAGCATTTACGTTTGTCGATCATGTTGACTACATAATTAGCAAGGCCAACTCTGTTTGGGGTTTCGTTAAAAGATGGTGCAAGGACTTCAATGATCCTTATATAACTATGACTTTATACTGTACTTTTGTACGCTCTATTCTTGAGTGTGCTTGCCAGGTGTGGGCTCCGTATTACGAGGAACATAAGAGTAGGATTGAGTCAGTACAGCGAAGGTTCTTAAGGTTCGCTCTAAGGAACCTTCCCTGGTCTGATACGTTGCATCTTCCTCCTTACGAACAGCGTCGAAAACTCCTTTCACTAGAGTCGCTTGAGAATAGACGGATTGTCCTTAGGGCTGGTTTTGTATTTAAATTAATCTTAGGAGAAATTGACTCCCCTTATTTGCTTGAAGCCAGAACTTTTAGTATTCCGCGTTGATCCTTGAGAGACTATGTGCCACTCCACATTTCTTTTCATCATCGCACCAACTACGGGCAAAACGAACCAATCGCAGCTCTTTCGCGTATTTTCATCAATAATTACAACCGAATTTACTATAATTTATCTAGCCTGCAGTTAAAGTCAGCTTTATGCGATAAATAACTTGTGATTGTTAATTATATTAAATTGGATACTCATACAATGTATTTTTGACGTGCTTTATTTTATAACAATATCTTGTAAGTAATCGTTGTTTTGATGAAATTTTGAAAAAAAAAATCCCTATGTATGTTTTTATAAAAAAAAAAACAATTTATATACAGTAGCTAGGATCGGGAGAGCTCTAGCAGAGAAAACATTTTTTATTTAGGGTGGTAATTTATTATTGAAATAATTAAGTACAATTTAATAAATGTGTTTCCAGTTTGAATAAATAAAGTACAATTTATTATTTATCCGTAAGGCGGTAAATTTCTAGGTACTGGCAATGGAAATCCGCCATCGGCAAAACTGGGAGCATACTCCCTATTGGGATCAATGGCTTCTCCAGCATCATTGTATGCTTTGCTTACGGCTACCAAGGCGACGAGTATAACAAGAAAAAATAAGAATTTCATATTACGAAATTGTTTTAAAATTCTAACTTTTCGAGAAAAAAAAATTATATTATATTCGCGTTAGATATTAAAGTTTTTCTTTAAACTGAACGACTTAAACCATTCGAATACTTTATTAACTTTAGAAAATTTTGTATTTATAATGATTTGATGCATTGCCAAACGTACAATAATCAATAAGATGCGATTTTATAATTTAACTGTGAAATTTTTAAATTTGTCACGATCCATGCTTATTACTTTTGCGATTCAATTAAATCTAATTTATTATTTTTTAACAATAAAAACGGACGGACGGACAGATAGCCAGACGGAAAGCAAACGGTTTTCGGGTTTTTAGCCACAACTGAACACAAAATAGTATATACCAATAGCTTTTTTTCGTCTGAGGCTCAGTTCTATTCGTTAAGCCCCGTTTTCACGGCGATAGTTTTGTACGATAGTACTTTCGCGAAAGTATAGCACGATAGTATGATAGTGTGATAGTGTGACAGTCTGCTGTTTACACGGCGCAATGTGCGATACTGAAATTAGACATGTCACTTGTCTATCACGTACACACATAATTACGTACACACAAAATCAAAATTATATTTTTTTGCAATTAGCAACACGTATTCACAAGATCGAAACGATTATTAAATATTTTTAGGTTTTGAAATTATTTTTTTAATATCGAATGTCAATGTCAAGATAAAATTATCGCGATAGTTCTATCAACTATCTCGTCAAGCTTGATAGTGCGATAGTGCTATCATGACAGCGCGAAAGTAACTATCGAGAAGTTTTCATGGTGATAGTTATGGCGATAGTAATTATCATGACTGCAACCAACTATCGCTAAAACTATCACCGTGAAAACGAGGCTTTATAAACTTTTGGGTTTGGATTAAACTTGTAATACCTACTCTATATGATTTGCTACCCATCAGTAAAAAATCTGACAATGGTCTGGGCGAAACTTTATTGTTTTTCGGGTCAAAGTTCGGGAGTGGTCAAAGTCAGAGTATGTCATCAGTTGTTTCGAGATTATTAGGTTTCTTGCAAGGTTAATATTGGTTTTAAAGTAATAATATTCAAAATAGAGATTTTTAGCAGATTAGGCATTGAAAAAGTCCGCGTAGAAAATTCAAATTTCGGTATATTATGCGCAATAAAAGGCCATAGAAGTAAAAACGAATTTGTTGCCATATCAGACTTCAGAGATATGATGAATTGTTAAAAGAAACCGATTACATATGGGAAACCTTAGGAAATAAAAATTAATTCGATATATCATCAGATCTAAACAATACGTAGGTTGCCTTTTATATTTCGGGATTAGAGAAGAAAAACAAATATTAATCATCGAAAACCACTTTATTGTTTTTCAAAATATTCCCCATGAAAATCTATACACTTTTGCATGCGTTTGAACCAATTGTCGAAGCACTTTTGCCACTCTGATTGAGGTATCTCCAAAACATGCATTCTGAATGCGGCAACCGCTTCTTCAGGTGTCGAAAAACGTTGACCTCTCAGTTTGTTTTTTACGTACGGGAATAAAAAGAAGTCATTCGGTGCCAAGTCAGGACTATACGGTGGATGACTCATCAAATCGATGTTTTTGAGCATTTCTTTGGACCAATTGACACGAGCATCTTTTTGAGCTTTTGTCAAATTATGCGGGATCCAACGCGAACAAATTTTTTTTGACAATCAAATGATCATGCAATATTGAATGTATGCTGGTCTCACTAATGCCTAAGGTTGTCTCAACTCACGATAGGTCAAATGACGATCTTCCAATATCAGTTTGCGCACAGCATCAATGGTTTCCGGAACAACAACTGATTTTGGACGACCTTCACGAAATTCGTCTTGAAGTGAACTACGACCACGATTGAATTCACCATTTCATGGATAAAAACTGGTCCTTGATGGAGCTTCATCGCCCAAAATTGAATTAAGTTCATCTATACACTGTTGCTGAGTTAATCCACGTCGAAAGTTTTAAAAAATGATTGCACGAAAATGTTCACGATTTAATTCCATTTTTGAGCTGAGATAAATCTTTTAACTTACTGCAAACAACACAAATAGCGCTCGTATGTCAAAACGTTCTGAGTACGTATAGCCTCAAAAATGTCCAACTTTATGATAGAGCTGTCAGTTACCAGATTGCACCACCAGGGTTGCCAAATCCCGAAACATAAAAGGCAGCCTACGTATGTAGGTATCTCTAAATATATATGCAACCTCGTTACACCCTCTGGCGGGTTGAATATGTAAAAATTCTAAAAGGAATTAATAGGTAAATATGAATACAGCATGCAAATTCAATTACTTATGACTTCTAATTGATACGACGGAATTCGTGAAAACGTGTTCAACATAGCCTTATACGCTCTTATGGAAAGAAAAACAAAACAAACAAAAAAAAAAAAACGAACTAATTCAGGCGGTTATTACTCAATCCCGCGAAAGTGAAAAAATATTCGATGTCTGATCAGGAAATATGGCAGAATTCGTTAAAAAGTATATAATATCTATACCTACCAAAAAATCTTGAAAACACTTTCTAGGTATTCATATGATGAGTTCGTAGAATAAAATTAAATTAAATATTTGGGAAGACCTAATAGATATGACGAAAATCGTGAAAGTATATGCATTCCATTTTCACTGATCATGTTTTTCGCTCTCCCTTTCGAACTCCAATTGATATTTGAAATTTTTTTTAGTCTAAATTACTTTTCTAGCTATACATACCGAGTTTCAAGTTTCAGCCTAAGTCGTTCTATAGATAGGAACAACATCACCCACCCTTGTACCATACCCTATAAAAAATTTCAACATGGTACTACTACAGCTCTATCTATGTACCAAGTTTCATCTTGATTTCACTATAGGTTCTTCAGATATAACACCACCAACAATTTTTTTTCTTTCCAAGGGGTCTACATATTAGGCCTTCTTCTGGTAAAAGTTTTTAAGCATCTATCTTAAACTGTTCTTGAGATATGAGATGTGATTTTTGAGGAAAACTTAAAACTTTTACTCCCAGCAAACTTTATTTGTCAAGTTTTATACACAAACCGAATTTTATTTATCTTATTTATCAATTGGTTCGTGAGATATCGTAATCTAAAGTTTCTTACCCTTCATCTCCGTACGCCACTACACCCACTCAAAAATTTGTTTTCAATCCTTTCTCTTAGTATATGGTATATGTAGTAGCTACAGATATTTGTTCAATTTTAACTTTGTACCATTAACGGTTTAGGAGATATCGATTTGTAGAATGTATTGAACTCGCCTTTTTTGCGTTTCTGACGCATTATTTATCCCCCCACTCCCACACCCCTTGATCCATATTAATAATTTTAATGCAAATGGGTCTTCTATCGAAACTCTATACAAATGCCAAGTTTCAGCTTCCTAGCATAAGCGTTTGCTGAGATCTAGAAACCAAAATTTTCTGTCAAAACGCTTCCCCCTCCTCCCCTCTCACACTACCACTGCTAATAATTTGGTCACTTCAAACGGAATACCCAGTCTATTCGTAAAAAAAAAATCAATTTAATATTTTAAAGCGTTAGGGAGCTACGAGCCTCCAAACGAATTTGCGTACGACGTACGGCGGACAGACGGACTGAAAATTGTTATTGCTTCTTTCGTGTCTACTAATTATGAAACGTGAAAAAATAATAAAACATTTTTTTTTTTTTTTAATCGATTACAATACTGTATTGTTAAAATAATAAAGTAAAACGATATTTTCAACTGCTGAGACCTATGTATGGGCTATGGGCTGTATCATGGAGATATATGTAGTGGAGATGGCGAACAGTGACTGTTTTGAAGCAGGACGATTTCTCGCAATGGACCGGCGATATTGACTATGCTACTATCAAAATCTTACTCACATATATGTTAAACTCCGGTATTGCAAAGAAAAAAAGGCCAACCTTTGAATACTACGTTACTATTTGCATTTCACTGCCACCGGGCAGAGATTAAACTTCAAAACGCTTCAAAGTGCTTTATATATAGAAACGGCGTACTGTCATCTCCGTCATTTATATCTCCATGGACTGTATTATACATAGTAGGCTTGCGCATTGTAGTTCACCTTAGTGACCGCGAACGAACTAGTTCCTTAGTCTTCGCGAACTAGTTCGTTGTTGTAGTTCATCTAATGTGAGGACCTAAAAAAAAAAAAATCCCCAACCCGGAATTAAATATAAGGTCCGTCCCCAGCCCTACTAGTTCCTTTCAAGTTCGGATTACCTACAAAAACAAACGAACTAGGACCGGAAGTCACTGCGAACCAGTTCGTTCATTTCACTTCTGGGAGCGATCTTCCGAACTAGTTCGTTCACGAACTTCACAAGCCTAATACATAGGTCCATTACTGAGCACTTATTATATTGTCTGTGGAAATAACTCTTCTAGTGAAATAGAGAATTTCCCAAATTCGGTCCACTGTAGTCTTAGGAAAGAATGGAAGTATGTATAAGATAAAAGTTAGTTTTGAGCTTGAGCTGTACAACAATTGAGTTTGTGCCACAGTAGCTATACTTCATTTTAAACTAAGCGCAAACTGTTATCTGGTTCGTGTATGTGCTGAATTATTTTATATAATACTTCTTTATGCAATTTGTACCATTTCTGCTTGCATTTTGCATGTTTAAGCTATTAAAAAAACTGAAGCTGACTTTACAATGTTATTCTGCTTAATGTACCTCTGTTTCAGCACTTGCATATAATTTAGTTTGTCATAATTATATTTTGAGTTTAAAACAGTGAATTTAATATTTCTTGGTTTTGTGAGCACGCCGTACAAATGCTTCTGAATTTTCCTTCTTCGCCCGTTAGGCGTTACCTTCTGTTGTCATATTTGAAAAAAAAATTTCCAACATTTCATTTTCTGAACGACCTCCATCTAGTACTACACTTCAATACCGCAAATTTTCTACCCATCTCTTTCTACACATTTGAAATTAATTTCGCAATATCATCCCATCTCTTTTCCGCACACGTGTTCATCTTTTCGCCGCGCATGAATATGCGTTTCCATTTGACAGCTCAACCGCATATCCATATTCTGCGGTCGGTAAAGTGTGCGTGCTTATGTCAGTGGGGTTTCTTTCTCCACCCGGAAAATTGATTCGGCCAAAAGTTGTATTACGTGACGTGAAGGTACAGGTGAAAAGTGAGGTGACGGCGTGCGTGCAGTAGTCCCGAAATGCCGAAAATCTTCCGCACGACCATGGCTAAAAGGCCGTCAGTTGTGCAGCGCACCAAGCAGCCGTCAAATATGATCGCGACGCGCCAACCGACCAACGGGAAGGTAAATAAATAAAAAAACACGATCGCACACACAACACGAAACTGTCGGATGAGTTGCCAACCCGGGGGGGCTCCACTTGACGGCAGTTCCAGTCCATAAGCCAGAACTCCCCCAACACTCCAGCACCGCATCATTTCATTCCCAACCCAAGTCGCACCAGTGACCAGTCGCAGCAGTCACGTCAGTCAGTGTTCAACTGTCAAAAGTCGGAGACGGTCCAACCTCTCGGCGCGCTGGTTCGATTCGTTCGCTAGCCTCAATCACAGTTCCCAGCCACAGCTGTTACAATCTCCCCGTTCACCGCCTCACAAAGGCCATCCTTGGTCTCTCGACGCGATTTTTTTTTTCATTTCCTTTCCTTTGTGTGACCGCGCGTGTTGTTAGTCGTCCGGTTGACTTCTTTTTTGCAATTGCAGTTATGCCCAAGTTCTAAGTGAGATTTAATTCCGTTTCCGACAGTATCTTGCCGCCGCAATGGGCTACAGCATCGATTGGATATTCCCGCGGATGCGGCATCCCTCCAAGTTCTGGCACATCGCAAGCACGCTGACCGTAGCCGCTGTCGGACTCTTCAGTAAGATCATCATAGGTAAATAAAAACACGTCATTGAATATTTATTTAAAGAATTGCGCCGGGCTATTGTACATCGGTCGCTGGCAACCGAAAGACTTCCCACAGACGGGCTACCAAACGTTCGGACTGTTCGCGCGCCACCTTTGTTCTCGCCGGCGGCTGAAGGTCGGAGAGCGATTTTAATTGTCCCGACTTGTTGCTTTCATTTAATTCTATTAGCCTCGTGCGGCTTTGTGGTGTGATCTCGGAAATTTCGGACGGGGTCACTGTAAAAGTCGACGACGCTCGGTTCATCATGCTATCATCCACTAGCCACTACAGTCCCGGCTAGACGGTCCACATTGAATTTGTATCGCACCATGCATCCATGAATGGACCTGCAAGAGTCTCGAACGTCTGCGGTTCAGTTACAAGTTTAATTCGGGCCGATAACGAAAGACTTCCTCAATCAGAGTGATGTTCAGATTGAGATAGACTTCTCGATGGCTTCACGTACGAGTCCGGAACAACTCAATCGAAAATTGAACGAGTGTGTCGCACGGCTGTCGCACTGACCTCAACGAGATTTGCGTAAGTTCAGATTTGGCTTTCGATCAACAGACAAACAAACAGCCGATAGGCGGATATGGGATAGGCCCCGTTTCGTGTGTGCGCCAGCACCGATCAGAGCAACTCTTCCGTAGTACAAATGTACCGAGACGATAGTAGGAAAATAGCGCGCAAAACGTGTGAATTCTTTTCCCGTTTTATTACGATCCAACTGCGAGCTTTGTGGTGGGTTTCGTGAATGCTGAAGAAATTTCAATAAGTTTTGCGACATAATACGCGGTTGCTTGTGACTAACGGCCTCGAGGCTATTGCATTGAAATCTATTTTAGAAAAAAAAAAATACGCTATCAGATCGACAAAAATTTATACTTTTTTCTGTTTAGGTTTTGTTATCGTTGTTATCGGACAGGTTTTACGCTCGATTTCAGCGTTCGTTGTTCGTATTATCTTGGTGTTATCGGTGGTTTGGAATTTTAGTTGATATTGTATCGAATCGAGTTCCGAGTTTGATTAAACAAAGATTGCAATCGTTGGTTTTGAAGAAAGAACATTCAGAATTTAGGTGTTCTTGCTTTAGTTTAACGTGGCTCACAAAATATTCCTATATTCCGCAATTAGATAACGGCCAAGTTTAAGGAAGTCTTCTACAATATTTGGAATACACCGCAACATAATATTATTGTGCCAAGGGACATAACTTCGACAATCCGGACTACTTAAAAGATGTTGTCTTTTAAGGGACATATACGAGCCCTGCTGGTCGGTTGTTCAGTTCTTCCTTGGTTCGTTCGACCTGCGAGATATACAGGGCCGAAAGGTCTACGTACAGTACCTTATATTGAGTTTCTTGGAAGCTTTAATCAAAAAATTCTTGATGCAGTTTTTTTCATTATTAAAAATCTGTATATAATAAATAAAAAATCTGCCAACAGTCTGGGCGCAACTTTATTATTTTTCCGGCAGAAGTTCGGAGCGCGCTCAGTTTTGAGATGCGGCGTAGGTTACTATGTGACTGAAAACCTAACAAAAAGTTCGGGAAGTGGCTAGAATAAAGCGTAACATATGAATAACATAATTCTGTCATATTCCGGGATGCAGTCTAGGGGTTGAAAAAGAAGAAAAACTTGTGAATAGGCGTTTATTAAACAAGTCCGTGGAAGTTAAAAGATATTCGATATCTGATCAGACCTGAGAGATATGAAAGAATTCATGAAAGAGTATATAATAACTTTACACCCCCTTAGGGTTAATTTTCAAAAAATCAAGTAAACACTTTCTAGGTATTCATATGGAGAATCCATAGAATAAAACTGAATTTAATATGTTGAAAGACCTAGTAGATATGACGAAATATGCATTCTATTTTCACTGATCATAATTTTTGCCTCCTTCCGAACGCCAATGGATATCCGAATTTTTTTTTCATCAAATTTGCTTTTCTAGTTGACTTACATATACACACCAAGTTTCAACTTTCTACCATAAGCTGTTCTATAGTTAGGAAAAACACCCCCCACCCCCGTACCATACTACCCCTAAAAAAAATATATTTTTGCAACATGCCGCCACTATAGCTCTACCTAAATACCAAAGTTAAGGTTTATATCATTTCAGGTTCTTAAGATATAAACATCGGAACTTTTTCCTTTTCACTCTCACCCACCCTCACCCTCTAGACCCGAATCACCAAAAAATTTTCCCTATTAGGGTTCGATTAGCACTGCTTCGAGTAAAAATTCTAAGCAACTATCTTACACTGTTCTTGAGTTATGAAATATCCTTTTTTTGAAAAATTCTTATCCCCTCCACTTCTATGCTCCACCGCTACTTAATTTTTTTTACTTTGATCAATCTTTCGGACGCATTATTCCCCCCACCCCCACCCGGACACCCCTTGATCAATATTGACCACTTCTATGCAAATAGGTCTACTATCAGAGCTCTATAGAAATTTCGAGTTTCAGCTTCCTATCATAAGCGGTTGCTGAGATCTAGAAACCAAAATTTTCCGTCTAAAACGCTTCCCCTCCTTCCGCCAACACCTCCATCACTAAAAATTTGGTGACTTCAAGGAGCCTACCCCGTTTACTCGTCAAAAAAATTTCAACTCGTCAAAAAAATTTTTACTCCGGCTTCAGGCAAAAAGAAGATGTCATGTCTGTTTACGACTGCTCGGCAGTTGACGGTTGTAAATGTAAAAGTTGGCAGTTATTGCTGACCGCGACGGTCGGCAGTACCAGCTAGATTGTACCTTAACATTCATGAATGATTGTATGTGGCGCTTTGATGAAAAATCTGCCAACAGTCTGGGCGCAACTTTATTATTTTTCCGGCAGAAGTTCGGAACGCGGTCAATTCTGAGATGCGGTGTATGTTACTATGTGACTGAAAACCTATCAAAAAAGTCGGGAAGCGGTCAATTACGTCATACTGTATGACGTCAATTACGGTGCTTTCTCATTTGGTGAGAATACAGAGACAAAACTGCATCAATTCGTCTAAAAGCCATGACGTTTTGGTGAGGAATTTCTCATTTCATAAGTTACAGAACTGAGCTACTGATCAGATCTGAGCGATATGGCAGAATTCACGAAAAGTATACAACCACTTTACACCCCCTTAGGGGTCGAATTTCAAAAAATTTTGAAAACACTTTCTAGGTATTCATATCAAGAATCCGTAGAATAAAAATTAATTCAATATTTGGTAAGAAATAGTAGATATCCACGTCTATGCTCCCCTGCCCCTTTAAATGATTTTTTCTTTGAGCAATCTTTATTTGTCAAGCTTTATACTCAAACCGAATTTTATTTCTCTAGTGCAATTGGTTGCTGAGATATCGTTATTTAAAGTTTTTCACCCCCCCCCCCAATCCCCGTACGCAACTGCCCCCACTTAAAAATTCGATTTCAGTCTACTCATCTAGTATAACTACAGATATTTGTTAAGTTTTATTTGTTTGACATTTGATTAACGGTTTAGGAGATATGGATTTTAGAATGTGTCGATCTCTTAGCTTTTTTGCGTTTCGGCCGCATTATTTCCCCCTCCGCTCCCACACCCCTCTACCCATATCAGCAATTTTTTTGCAAATGGGTCCTCTATCGAAGCTCTACAGAAATTCCAAGTTTCAGCTTCCTACCATAAGCGGCTGCTGAGATCTAGAAACCAAAATTTGTCGTCTAAAACGCTTCCCCCACTTTCTCCCTCACACCCCTCATAAAAAGGTCACTTCAGGGAGCCCACCCTGTCTATTAAAAAAAAAAAAATAATTTAATAGCTCATACGGTTTGGGAACAATAATTCCTCAAACGATTTTGCGGACGGCGCACAGACGGACTGAAATTTTTTTTTGCCTTTTTGGTGCTTATCTATATATATAAAAGAGGATGTCTGTATGCATGTATGCGGGTGGGTATGTTTCCTACAGACTCCTAATCCGCTGAACCGATTTTGATGAAATTTTTAGGGAACGTGTAGAGTAGTCCCGGGATGGTTCCTGTAAAGCTTGGTCCAGATCGAATGAAAAGCAAAAGTTTTTTTTAACATTTTTAAGGGAGCTTTCCAGTGTGACAGCCCGAAAAATCGCTGTTTTTCGCGATTTTTTTTTTAAAGAAAAAATAATCTAATCGGTCTGGTTTTTTTTTTGTATAGTAATTGGGTATTGAAGAATACAAAACAATTTTTTAAAGATCGATTTATTTATTAATTAATATCTATAAAAATGATGAAACAATTGTTGCAGAAAATGCACTTGGATGTTGTGTCCACGTTGGGGGTCACAATTTTGATCTGAAACAAAAAACACAAAAAGATTATTGATCGGTATATAATTGGCTTTCGTGCTATGGAGGCTTTTTTTTTTTTATTTTTTTGCAAAAATGGCGCCGGTTTGAACAAAAAGTATCGATTTTAGCATTTTTTTTTGGCAGTTTTTTTTACAAAAAAATAGGAAGATGTCAAAAAAAAAAAAAAAAAAAGCTTTCATAGCACGATAAACAATGACGTTAAGAATATTGTGTAAAAAATTCAACTCGATAGCTTTAAAACTCTGCCCTCCAAGTTGGACACCGTTTTGAAAAATGCTGTTTCGAGAAAAACGCGTTCAAAGTTTCAAGTGAGGAAATTTTAGGTAAATCGTTTACTTACGGTCAATCAGCGATGCCAGGTCCATACAATATCCCTTCTGCTTCTTCGAAAAGATCGGGCTCAATGGATTGTTCAGTCCGACGAGCTGTCCTCGCCTCTTTGCTATCCAGGGACGCCCGGCGGTTTGCTCGGGTGATGCGCGCATTCTTGTACTTAGCGGCGAAATCTGCGGCGCTCGGCCCTATCGTGCATCCCATCGTCTCCAAAATTTTTAAAATTGGGTCGTAACCTTCATTGAAGGTGCACACAGCACACTGCGTAGCGATTTCTACTATCTGCTTTCTACTTCATAAGCATTTTTTATCAAAGGACAAGAATCTATCTCGGCCGGATCTGGACACGAACACTGAACACAAATTTTAAAGCCCAATCCGCGAATCGATTTTTTAAAAAACTTCACGTCGCTATTACACTTTTTGCACTTCAACAGTTCCTGAAGAGCGCCGAAAACCAAAAAGAACTCCAAAATCACATAGCTAAACGTTTGATCGATTCGGACTTCAAACTCTGGACTCTTTTTCAAGATTTTTGCTGCCGAAGTGCTCGCAAACGTTAGATCCGTTTCGATATCGTGTCGATTTGTTCCCTTGAAACCCGCGGATCTTTTTCGTTCATTTCGCGGATGTCCGCTTCTCGAGCCTTTTCTATCCTGCCACGCACATTTCTCTTTCGTAGATCTATCCATTTTTAATGTCGAAACCGAACTGAAAGACGAACCGGACTCACGTTGGAAGGTACACGAGCAGGTAGGAACGAGACAATAGAAATAACGGTCGCACGGGCAGACGGCCGACGCGGCAGCTGTAGCGCTCCGTTGCCTTCTTCCAAGAAATGCTGTACAGTAACCGAAATAATCTGAATTTCGGCATGAAAATTTCAGGGAATATTCGGAAGAGTGTATACTATTCGATAAAGCAAAACAAAAAAAATCGATTTTTTGAAAATTTCACACTGGAAAGCTCCCTTAAGATATATTGAGCACACGCCCGCGAAGGTTTCTGCGTTAACAAAATCATTTTACAATTGGTGGTACGACAGTTATTTCAACATTTAAGAGTATTTCAAATGATTTAGTGGCAGTTCGTTCGTTTTCGGTGCATTAGTTTCATTCCTATTACTAAATGGTAGAGTTGGATATGGATGGTGGATAGAAGATAGTGGCTTGAAGATGAAGGATGGTGGATGGTGGATAGAGGATAGTCGATGGTGGATGAAGGATGAAGGATTGTGGATGGTGGATGGTCGATGGTGGATGAAGGATGGAGGATGCTGGGTGGAGGATGGTAAATAGAGGATGGAGGATAGAAGATTGAGGATGGTGGATGGTGAATAGAGGATGGTGGATAGAGGATGGGGGACGGTAGATATGGGATGGTAGATGATGGATATAGGATGATGGATAGAGGATGGATGGATGGAGGATGGTAGATAGAGGATGGAAATTGGAGGATGGTGGATGGTTCATAGAGGATGGTGGATATGGGATGGTGGATATGGGATGGTGGATAGAGGATGTAGATGGTGGATATAGGATGGTAGAAGATGAATAGAGGATGGATGGATGGATGGATGGAAGATGGTGGATGGGGAATGGAGGATTTTAGATGGAGGATGGTGGATGAAGATGAATGATGGAGGATGGAGGATGTTGGTCATAAAACGTATAAAAACAATGTTTCAGGGTAGCAAATTTTTTTTTTAAAAAATCGATAACAATACTTTATTATTAAAATAATAAAGTAAAAACAACCAACTGATGTAGTTCGCCTAGGTTTTGAAAAGGCCTTCAACAGAGTTCCCTTCAAAAGACTCGTATTTAAGCATGACCGTGGACACCTTTCGGGTTGAATTAAGGAATTCATCACAGTTCAATATTTTCAAATTCGAATCGGCGATTCATGTTCAAGTTCGTATGAAGTGGTGTGCCTAGGGATCAGTCTTAGGGCCACTTCTTTTTGTAATTTATACCGCTGAAACACCTAAATACCTAGAAAAGAAAGCAGAAACCTGCTAAGGTTAAACTAACTGAACTACAGAGATGGCATGCCTGGGTGTTACTTGGGCGATACGCACCACTCCCACAGCTGCCTTCGAGGTGCTTCTCAAACTAGTATACTTAGAAATACAGAAAGAAGCTAGGCTCACAACATTCAAACCTTTGAGCTCGGAGGACAAGTCAGAGCGCAAAACAGCTTGCCCAACTATTTCCGCGGAACTCAACAAGGACCTCCCATACTAGCGATACCTCTTTCTGATTCAATGGTACCGAAATTAAATTAATTTCACAAGGCTATTTAAAGTTATCCTACCTGAAAGGGAGGATTGGATCACAAACAACCCCGCTCCCGACATGACAAGATTGTTGAAATTTGTTTGTATCCGATTCGATTTGAAACGTGTTTCTAGATTGTTGAGACGTTTGTAATTCGGTTTCACGCGGCCTGGCTTCAATTGAACAGCGCAAAAACTGGAAAACACGTTTATCTCAGAATTGAGCTTTTCTACATGGGATAATTACCCATGCCAATTGTTTTATTACTTTTTAAATAGAGTACCTATTTATATTCCCTTTGAATAAAAGTCTATAATTTTATTGTTAAAGTTATAATCTGATATTGTTATAGCAGAGACAGACAACATGTTTATTATTTTCTTACTGGGTATTCTAGAGAACTAAAGATATTGTTTGACGAATTTTATCTTTCAATTATAAAATTATTTACGCATATTTAAACAGATGTTTGAACATGAACTAGATTGACGGCTCGTATTTTATTTCAGTAAATTTTTTTTTTATTGTAAGATTTATATAACGATTTTTTATGAAAGCTTTGTTTAAGTTTATACAATATTGAGTTGGCAACTTGAGTAATTGCCGATAATTTCATATAAATAAAAAACATTTTTTAAATACAAAGAATAAACTTTAATCAGTGGTATAACGACATCCATCACCACCGTCATGTATCGCATCTGCTGGAAGTGGACCGATTTCAGGTACAGGTTTAGGAAACCTTTACGGAAACCATAGGAAGTTAAAATCCTTGAGTTATTAAGAAAACTCACTAATATTTATCTCGGGAAGGTTTTGCGGGATTATCGAATCAATGGTTACCCTCTTAATTATTTATAAAAATAATAAAGTCTTACTAAGTTAAGCTAATTCTAATCTCTACTCTACTCTAATTTTTTGGAGGCGCACTTTTGTTGCCCTATGACAAAGACCATCACAGAAAAACTGGAACAGTCCTACTGTAGTAAAATTGTATTTTTCGCATGATCTCTAAACCGTACCACTTTTGACTTCATTAATCGAATGAATTTAACGTAATCAAATCGTGTATCTACCAGTCAGCATAATGTGCGCACAACCACTCTAATTCAATTCAATTCCTATTAATAAATTAAATTATTAAACATATTTTTTAGATCTATCATATTTCATTGTATGTACCCGCAAGGTACGTAAGACGCCAGTTTAATATTTTTGCAAATGGAAATAATATTTTCATGAATACATCAAATGTAAGTAAACACAACTTGTATTCAAGTTAATTGGAATAGTTTCTTTCTTTGTTATTTTCAAGTCAATAAGTTCAAGAGTTGTATAGAAAACCCAGCTTACAATGTATCAATTGAATTATATACATATTTCTGCTTAACAACGGCAATCATTTCATAAAATTGATATTGATATTGGTACAAAGATTAAAAGTAAGTGCGTAATACACTTAAAAGTTAATACGATTGTTCACTATTGCCGTAGTTTAGAGTCTTTAACTTCAATAATTATATCACGTACGACAGAGCAAAACACTTCTGGACTGTGTCAAGGCCTTGAAAATTTTGCTGATAAAGCTCTAGCGATGAGTTAACATGGTAATTTTGCATTTTCGCATTAATTTGATTACATAATTACAGTAGCAGAATATGTTCGTACTACAAACAGATAAACAGAGTGGATTCAATAAACATTCGATTTCTTAAAACTCGTAGTTTATAAATTAACACATTATTAATGGTTAGTTGAAATTGTTGATACTGTTGTGATCTTATTGAATATTGAATTGAATTGAATTTAACTTAAGCGAAATGCATTTCGAACCAGTTATGCGTAGTTTTTTATGTATTATATTATTCTTTTGTTGATGGCATATTTTGACACCAGAGACGAAACATGTAGAAGTAAAGAATTACACGGACTTAACTTAAAGCAGCGAATAGTTCTGTGCAAATTAGGCTTGCGTATTTCAAATGAAGAATTTGATGACCTAAACAAAAATAAAAGGTCCTCACCAATGCATGAAGGACACTCACTGCCAACTACTTTCTTCATTTCAGTTTCAATGTGATAACCAAAAAAAAGATACTCAGTGTGGAAGTAGGCATGAAAAGCGGAACTCAACTGAGAACAAATTCGTTCATTTCACTTATAGGAACGCTCTTCGGAACTATAATAGTTCGTTTGCGAACTACACAAGCCTAATATTGAGCAAATATTGAGATAAGTTGCACAAGGCAGTATTACATCTTGATCCTGTCTTCTATCCTGCAGGCCTGGATTATCTTTTAAACATTATGGAGTCAAAGATGAGAAGCGTCAGTGAGAAAAAATGATGAGTCAAAGCTATTTCCACCTTTAACTTCTTTAGGTAAAAGCAAAACGTGTATCGCGAATATGAAACGACACCAAAATTGGAATTCATAGCGACTGATCTCGCTATGATATGAGCGAAAGGAAGACATTAAACACAGTATTTTCCATTGTCGGTCTAGACTCAATGGTTCCAAGAAGCCCTGATTGAAGGGACGAAGCCTACTGTCACTCACATTCACATAGAATATGCTCTGACGAAACGTCTTCACAAGCAAGTGACTTCTCCCATTGGATCTCTAAAACAGTCTACTGGCTCACTATGCTTGCACTGACAGACAATCGGTTGTCAAACCGAATGCTCAATACTAAGGATTCTTTCGCCTATATGAAAGGCAAGTTTGTCTTGAGCATGAGCCCGAAGAGCACGCTAATCGGAGTGCTCACGGAGCACTGCCCAGGCAAATAATCCTTGTCGGAGTTGCGGTCACCCAGAAGTGCTTAAAAGTGAATGAGAAGATGGAACTTCTTCGCAGATTTATTCGATATCCTTGGTGATATGGATAAGGGAGAGCTATGTAACTGAAAATTAGATAAAACCCGCAAAATGGTTATAGATTTCATGAGTAATCTCAAACAGAGAATCCAACGGACGAACACTAACGTCAAAGTGAAGCTTCACTCACATATCATTCGGCGTAGTCATCACAGACTCAGCATGCTTCGTTCGCAAAGAGACCAATCCTATAAAAATGATTATGTGATAATGCCTAGGCAGAGCTGCCACTAGGGTTCTAAATAGGCGTGCGCATTCCAGTTCACCTTAGTGATCGCGAACGAACTAGCTCCCCAACCCCCTTGCGAACTAGTTCGTTCTTGTAGTTCGCAGTTCACTCACGGACGAACTAGTTACTTTCAAGTTCGGAGTGTATGTGAGGACTTTAAAAAAAAAAGTCCCCACTCAGGAAGAAACTAGTTCCTTTCAAGTTCGGAGTGAATGTGAGGACCTAAAAAAAAGGAAGGGATCCGCTCACGGAAGAACTACACTACACTGAACTACTTCCTACAAACGAACTAGGACCGGAATTCACTGCGAAGTAGTTCGTTCATTTCACTTATGGGAACGATCTTCCGAACTAGTTCGTTCACGAACTACACCGGTCTAGTTTGCGAGCTTAGTCACTTTCCGGTGTTAATTGTCACTTAATTGTTGTTGGTAATTGTTACTTAACGGTCCTCAACAAAGTCAGTTACATTTATTCGGACAGCCAAGTACCTATCCCTAGGTTCGATCATAGTTTCTTCGATACTGGTTAAGGACAGTTTTGGAAGGCTAAATAAATTGCGGAGAAATGATAAAGTAATTGTATCCGGGGTTCCGGCAGACACTCCGACACCGGGAAACGAGGCACCGACTTGGTTGCACAGGCAGGTTCGGAAACACTTCTGTGATTTTGTGGTCCTGAGCCTATTGTTGGAATGAGAAGCCACCGAATAGAACAAAGGCTGTTGGAATAATCATCATAGAAAACCCTGGTTACTTTTGCACGAATGAAGGGATCTCACTAACATAGTTCCAGTAATATGCCCAAAAGGTCCTTAGAAAAGTAAATGTAATTGCGTTTTTTTAGTGACCGACTGATGTGATGATTTTTACAGTCCCGGCTGGTATAAGTCATTGTTGAATTCATCTGCCTATTTCTTTTTTGTTGAAAACGTTGGCGAAGACCATTTCAATTGGAATCCATTTCTGTTCTTATGCCGTTGACGTTAAACATTACAAAACAAATTATTTTATTACTGTGCGATATCCGAGTATTATTTTGTTTGTTTGTTTACTTGACCAAAACAAAGAAACCATCTCAACTACAGATCACACCATTATGAACCATTGCAATAGATGGTCATAGTTAGGCAGCCGAGAAGTTTCGAACAGGCGGCGTACATACTATATGTGTCCCTGGAAGACTACTTCGTTTGGTACGAAAAAACGCAATAAAGCAGTATTAACTGTTCAAGTGTGACCTCGAAAGAAAACATCAATGACGGAGCCACAGTTCCTGGTTTAAGTATCGCTTAATTATTTGATCTATGTGTTATACATCAACTTATGAGTTTAACTGCCATTTTTACAATCTATCGTAAACTGTATTCCTCTAGTTGTTCCAGTGATTTTATAAGCATGTTAAAAGTACAGAATAAAACTATGATTTCATCGATTTCAGTTTGGTTAAATAAAACTCGAGTGTACAACAAACAAACACTTATCGATGCCGTGTCGCAGCGTGGAAAAGATGTGCCTCTAGTTACGATTTCCAATCACCACTCATGTTTCGATGACCCAGGACTTTGGGGTAAATATTCGCTATTCAAAATTAAAACTATATTATAACAAACATTTTTTTCTAACTTCTACAAACAGGCATTCTCCCATTCCAACATGTCTGCGATAAAAAGTACATGCGTTGGTCACTAGCCGCCCATGATATTTGTTTCACAAATAAATATCATTCGTTATTTTTTATGTTCGGTAAAATCGTATTGACACCTTTTATATATTTGCTAAAATCGTAATTCTTTGACATGATCACACAGGTAAATGTATTCCTGTAGTACGGGGTGCCGGTGTTTTTCAGCCGGCCGTCGATCTTTGCATAGAAAAACTATCGCTTGGTCATTGGGTTCATGTCTTTCCCGAAGGCAAAGTCAACATGGAAAAGGAATATATTCGACTGAAATGGGGTGTTGGACGGATTATTTACGAATCGCCGAAAATGCCAATCATAGTTCCAATCTGGCACGAAGGAATGGAAACTGTTTTGCCAAACGAACCGCCCTATCTGCTCAAGTTTGGCAAAAAGGTTACAATTAATATCGGTAAACCGATCGAATTAGACGCTCTGATTACAAATCTAAAAAAGAGAAATGTATCCGAAGCTGAAGCCAGGAAAGTTATTACGGATAGAATACAGGAGGAATTGACGGTAATTTAATTGTTGAAATGTTACAAGTAGTGTCTGGATATTGAATTTTATTTCTTAAAGCTCCTTCGCCGGGAAACTGAATCACTGCATGAAAAATGTTGACCATTGTACATCACTCTATAGATAATAATTTTTTTTTTTTAAGCCAAAGTAGCTTAATTTATTTTCGATCTTTTAATTTTATCTTAATGTCAGCATAAAATGTATTATTTACATGAGGTCCATGCCATTTATCGAATAAGGATTTTAACTTTAATAATTGCATTACAAAACGACAACAACAACATCATGATGAAATGTGTATCTCGGACTATCCAATTTACGTTCTGTTGTACTAAATGATATTTTTCATATTTTTCTTGCTTTACTTTAACTTATTATTTAGGTGTTTAATGGAGCCTTTTAAAGGCAAAGTTATAGTTATTTATTACTGTTAAAGATATTCCAAAACAACTATGTTTGCCATTTTGAGAAACATAAGATTAAATTAAGTGTCGTCGATTTGTCAGAAAAGAAAAAACAATATTAAAACCAAATATTCGCCCATTTACGGAATAATTGAATAGAAGGATGATGTTGTTTGTTTCCTCGAAACCTCTGATTACTATTAAGTAGAACAAATTTATATGAAGTATTAGGATATTGAAGAAAATAATATTGATTCAGCTTAGCTGTTAACGTCAAGAAAAGTAGTATAATGAAATTGGTAAAAAAAATGTGTCCGAAACTTCGATTTTAAGTTATATTTTCATCTCGACTTAGTTTTTTCGAGCGAATTTTATGTGATTTATTATCTCCTCTTCCTCATATTCGTAACGTGTGTCCATTGAAACGCTAGCCCATTAGCAAATTATTTCCATATGTCATTAAAAAGATTATAATTGAAGTTCTTGTTAATTGTTTTATTTCGTAGTCAGATGTACTGTGTAATTTTTTGATTTATAGAGTACACATTCGGTTCTGTTCTGAAATTGTACCACCCAAAAATTAGTCGAGATAACTGACGCTGTACTTGCAGTTGAAAGTGCATTGGTGATTTTATATCAAGAAAATGGTATGCGAAAGACGAGTGCGATAGATTTTCAGTTTGTGCTGGTCTGTCTTATGGATTTTAAGGACTCGGGCACACATAAAGCGGAACTGAGCTGATATTATCGACGCTTAAAAAATGTAAAGTAAGAGCACACAGAAGGCGGAGGTAATATGACGAAATTAATCAGATTAAAAATAGTTAGTGCAAAGGTTAGACGGATTCTTTAAAGTGAGAACTCATTTTGCAAAAGAAATCTAATTAAGAAAACGGCTGTGGGTAAAGGAATTATACAAAAAAAAAAGGAATAGCACTGGCCGCAAGCAAATTTCACTTAAAAGCATCTCGAATTCTATTTTTCTTTAAAATTAGGGAAGGAAATCACAAGTCAAGTCATTAAAACAACTGAATAAGCTCTTGTCCGCGATGAAAAATTCTAACAACAAACAGCAGTCAATAGCAGAGCCGATAAGCTCTAATACGCTCAGCTCTGATACGCTCAGCTCTGCTCCGCTTGTGGTGTGTTTATTTCCATACCAATGCTTGGGTTTGTTTTCAACGCGCTGATAAACTCAGCTCCGCTCGGCTCAGCTCCGCTTTCTGTATGCGCAAGTCCTTACTTTAGGCGTTTTAAGGATTAAACAAAATACTGTATTATTAAAATAATAAAGTAAAATGAATGGAAAATTGCAAAGACAAGACGGTAAGCTGATGCTACTGACCCTGTTTTAGTGAAACTGAAATTGAAATAAAATCTTCTTAACCAAGAGAAAATATCGCTTTAACAAAAAAACTAACAAAGCCATATTTGTAATCATCTAATTTTTTTAACCCACAGAATATTTGTTTTTAATTCGTACGATCTAAGGTTGATTTCCTCAAAAACTGCCGAACTACAGATCCCCATAACACAGTACTTAGAAGTGATCCGGTTCAACCCGGAGGGTGCCCATATCTACTGGATCCTGGGTCATGTTGAGCGAGAAAGCGGACCATCTCATCTCATGTAGATGAAACAGTTCCTTCATTCATCAGCTTCATGCTGCAAACGGCTTGGGAAAATCTAGCGCAACCGATATCCAGCCACTGGACCGCCACCTCCACTTCCCTAGCTAAGCGTTGGCGCCAACTTAGGACAGTGACATGGACAGAAGATCGATCATCACCTTAGCGCGGTTCCAACTTGGACACTCAAGGCTAACGCATGAATACTTCATCAGCAAGACTTCGCAGCCGGGGTTCCTCCTCTGCCAGAAGGTGCTTACTATGGACCACATCCTATGTGACTGCAGTCTGACACAGCGCTTCTTAGGATACTCCTCTCTTAGACTACCTACTTTCCACATCAGATCCCTACTCCCTATTCCGACTCCTCAACCAACCTGCACATTCAGCACTTCTTATAACTCGCTCCTCATACCTCCCTACTTAGTTAAGACAATGATAGTAGCATCATGGATTTTAATTGCTTCCTTGTACTTTTCTTTGTTTATTGGCAACTTTTCTTATTATTTTTTGGACTAACATCACCTTATTTGATTTCGTATTTAGTCTAAATGTTCATGGATTTCCTTTTAGAGAGTAATCCATTTGCTTCATTACATTAATTTTCCGTATTATTTAGTGCTTTTTTCCCTACTAGGATTCAATTAGCGCTACTTCTGGTAAAAATTCTAAGCATCTATCTTACACTGTTTTTGAGATATGAAATGTGTTTTATTTGAAAAATTCTTATCCCCTCCACTTCTATGCTCCACCGCCCACTTAAAAAATTTTACTTTGATCAATCTTTATTTGTCGACCTTTATACCCAAACCGAATTTTATTTGTCTAGAGCAATTGGTTCATGAGATATTGTAATCTAAAGTTTTTTACCCCCCACCCCCATACGCAACTGCCCCCACCCAAACTATTTTTCCAATCTTTTCTCCTAGTATAACTACAAATATTTCTTAAGTTTGAATAGTGTGCCACTAACGGCTTTGGAGATATGGATTTTAGGATGTGTCTATCTCGGCTTTTTTGGGTTTCGGACGCATTATATTTCCCCCCCACTCCCACACCCCTTGATCAATATTGACAATTCTTACGCAAATGGGTCTACTATCAGAGCTCTATAGAAATTCCAAGTTTCAGCTTCCTATCATAAGCTGTTACTGAGATCTAGAAACCAAATTTCCCCGTCTAAAACGCTTCCCCTCCTTCCCTCTCACACCCACACCCCTAAAAATTTGGTCACTTCAAGGAGCCTACCCCGTATATCCGTAAAAAAATTTAATATCTCAAAGCGTTTGGGAGCTACGAGCCTCCAAACGATTTTGCGTACGGCGGACAGACGGACTGAACATTTTTATTGCTTTTTTCGTGTCTACTAGTTATGAAACGTGAAAATAAAAATTTTCAGGGCAGCAAATTTTTTTTTTTTTAAAATCAATCACAATACTGTATTATTAAAATAATAAAGTAAAAATTGACGATATTTGTGTGAATGTCATTTTTTGCAGTGGTTGCTTTCTACTCCATTGAAAATTCGATAAGCTATCTCCCTCACAATCTTAGTAAAAATTGTTTGCAGTCGTCATGTAAACCACCCTTAAAGCGAAAATTTTTATTAGTTTTTCTTTTCCTACTTTCAGGAACAAGAGCAGTTAAAATCAAAGTATTTTTTCGAGCAGCTTCCAGATACCATCCTTAAAATATGGTGGTTTGAATTGCTCCAAACTCGAAAAATAGAAAACGTGTTCAGATTTAATTTAGAAGAGAAGATTTAATTTAGTAGAGAAGATTTAATTTAGTAGAGAAGATTTAATTTAGTAGAGAAGATTTAATTTAGTAGAGAAGATTTAATTTAGTAGAGAAGATTTAATTTAGTAGAGAAGATTTAATTTAGTAGAGAAGATTTAATTTAGTAGAGAAGATTTAATTTAGTAGAGAAGATTTAATTTAGTAGAGAAGATTTAATTTAGTAGAGAAGATTTAATTTAGTAGAGAAGATTTAATTTAGTAGAGAAGAATTAATTTAGTAGAGAAGATTTAATTTAGTAGAGAAGATTTAATTTAGTAGAGAAGATTTAATTTAGTAGAGAAGATTTAATTTAGTAGAGAAGATTTAATTTAGTAGAGAAGAATTAATTTAGTAGAGAAGATTTAATTTAGTAGAGAAGATTTAATTTATTAGAGAAGATTTAATTTAGTAGAGAAGATTTAATTTAGTAGAGAAGATTTAATTTAGTAGAGAAGATTTAATTTAGCTTAGTAGTCTCACGTTTTTAAAAAAACAGGGCACCTGCTTCATTTATTATCAGTTTAGTATTTCATCATGATTCATTTTTAAAATAGCTTCTCTGAACTTAAACTGCTTATCAACCATTTTTCATTTCATAATCTCTGAAATAATTAGAACACAACCGCCAAAATGTTACGTACTTGTATCTATTTAATAAAATTCAATAAAAAACTAACATTATATCTTAAGTTATAAAATATAAAAAAAAAGAAAATAATAATGCTTACTCCCCAAAACAATTACCAAATAATTAAAATTGATTTAAAATATTATTTAAAATACTCTTCACGCTTGAGGCACTTGGTCTTTTAGTTGGCTCCTGAGCCCAACAATTCTTGTACAATTTCTTATATTCGACTCCAACTAAATTTTCATCTTTCGTACATTTCGGAGCAAAAATCTTCTGAAGATTAAAATTTTCCTCGAAATCTTCAAAATTGATTTTGATTACAACACTCTGATTAGTACGATACGAGTTATTGCTGCATTGAATTCGATCGATGATTCGGGGAGATTTTTGCTTAGAATCGATAGCCAGGCTATTCAGTTGCTTGTTAAGATTTAAAAATGGTACTCGTTTATTGGGCGTCCGATTTCGAAGTGGGGAAGCTGTACGATTGAATTTCTTCGATTTGATAAATTGATTAATATCAGAAATCGATTCGATGGACTTGTTCGTGCTGAAATGTCGACAGATGCAATTGTTCTGGCAATTAGGACTTTGTATGAGATTCGTTGTATTCGATGATGTACTGTCCGGTCGTAAGTTTTCTTTAACGACTTTGTAGGCAACAGTATCGTTGTCATCGAACAATGAGTAGGGAACTATTCGGGTTTTCAACTGCCACATTGTAATTCCGATTGAAAAAATATCTGAATGTGTGGATACTTGTTTATTCTTGAGTAGTTCGGGAGCCATATATCGTACAGTACCCTGAAAGTAAACTACCTTACTCAAATGATCAATTTTGGTAAATCTTCAAGTTCCTTACTCTTGTGCTAATTGTTTTATTCTCCGTATCTTTCACCATTACTGAAGATCCAAAATCACAAAGTTTGCAACTATACTCCGAGCTGACTTTGTCATCACTATCAAAGGTTGCAATCAGGATGTTTTGTGGCTTAACATCCAAGTGAAGAAGACCCCGATCGTGGCAGTATTCCAAAGCGTTGGCCAAATCTTTCGATATTCTACAAAAAGAACGATCTCTTACAAGGATCACCTTCACTCCTATTTGTACAAACTTACCGCAGAATATGATAAATGGGAATTTCCATCCGATCGATAATATGTTGCAAACAGTGTCCCGGATATCGTTCCATAATAACGATCGCATGTCTAGGACCAGAATCGATCTTTGTTATGTTGAAATTATTTTCGAGCCCACTATGAATTGTTATCGCATACCTTTAAAATTTGAATAATATTTTCATGTTTCCATCCCAGAATGTTGGACTCGTTCTGTACCGATGTTTGTTTGGACTCGTTCTTTATGTTCTCGATCATTTTGACGGCCACTTGTTTACCTGCAAAACGAGTAATTTGAAAAGATCACTAAGCAGCACACAGTGTATTTAATTCCTGCCTTTGTATACAGCTTTTAATACAGTTCCGTACGATCCCCGTCCTAAGATATCTTCTTTTGAGGGATTTGGGACACCATCCTGTAGAAATTGGCCTCTTTTTGGAGTGTCGACACTAATCACCGAACAGGGCAACCGGAGTTTTGTGAAATTACTAAACGAAATGAAATTTATATTTAGAAAAGAAGAGCTGGTAAAAATTCGATTTTAATCTAGAGAAAAGAACCTTTTCAGCATACTGGAAAAAAATGTTTGTGGACAAATTATTTAACGGGTACTTTGTAGCAGTTACCTACTACACTTACTTACTAGTACATTACACAGGGTTGGGACATAAAATTCAAAAATAATATCACTTGTTGCGGACAAACTAAAAACAAGTTAATTTTTTCTGAAATAATTTTTTCCGGTTAAAAATTATATAAGTTATTTGGGGAGCATTTGAACTAAACCATGATTTTTTATTTACATGTTTTTTTAATGTAAATAGTATATATCTACTTCATCAAGTTAAAGATTAAAGTTAAAGATTACAATATACCACACGAGCACGAGCCGATTACTATTATCTTATACCGTGGTTCCACTATCGCCTTCATATGCATTGGATGCCGCGAACTATTACGAATGCCAATGCGAATGTGGAAATGGCACATTCGCCTTAGTTCGCAACCCACGTCGAGAATCGTGTAGATTCGCGTCGATGGCGGTGTTTGAACGCACCATTAAAGCAGTTTCGTTACAAATATTTATTTTTGGTTCCACACTTCACTTTATTATCTATTTAGTTAAAACATATTCAAATTCAAATCCTCCTTGTTTTACATCTTTGCTAGTCACGTATTACTCTGTGTGTCTTTGCCCATCGTTCGCTCGTCACGGTTTCCTTGTCTTGTCTGGCCTTCGCTTGTCTGCTGTACTCGCCAGGACTTGGTCCTGCCCAACGTGATTCGATTTTTGTGATACTGTGGGTACGATTATGCTCGCTTGCCTTGACTTTCTCTGCTCTGTTCCCTCCCTGTCTTCTTTTTCCTGTCTTCGTCTTCCTGTCTTTGTCCTTCCCTGTCCTTGTCCTTCCCTGTCTTCATTCTTCTGTGCCTTCCTCTCTCTGTGTGAACTTGGCACTCCCTGTCTTCGTTCTTCTCTGTCTTAGTCCTTCCCTGTCGTCGTTCTTCCCTGTCTTCGTCTCCCGGTGTGGCATCTGATCGGATTGTCTTGGCTCTGCTGTGTCTGGTTCTCATAGATTGGCGGAGTTCGTCGTGGCTTGTTGTAGCTGATTTAGCTTGACTCCTGTCCCTGATAGTCATCTCGTGGTTTGCTCCGTGCTTGGCTCTACTCGTGGCTTTGCTCAACGTGGCTCGCTGTACTCTCTGGGCTATCGTCTGTTCTGCTCTGCTCTGCTGGGCCAGTCTCTGCTCTGCGCTGCTCTAGTCTGTATTCAGGACTGCTTGGTTAGTCTCTGCTCGTCGCAGCTTGGCTTGCTCCTATGCCTGGCTCGTTGCTGATTGGCTTGCTCTGCTGGCTCATCGTCTTTCGTTAGATGGGTTGTCTGTGATGGCTATGCTTGGCTCAGTGCGTTTTGGGTCCTGCTGACTATGACTGGTCTTGCCTATACTAAGTATACTTATAAAGCCCCAGCCTTAGCATCGACTCAGCGTCCTCACGACTGTCCCAAACTACTCGAAGTGGACTTATAAAGGCCCAGCCTTCTGGCAGGATGGTACCGGTCAGTGACGGCCGTACAGTTTTCATTTTCCGCTAAGGCGGAATTATAAAAATCAACAAACTTCGCTATTGGCTGATCGATATCCACTGCACCATCAAAGGGATTCGCACTTGGACTCCATTTGATCCGTCGATTCGGATATTATTAGAATTTAATTCCATCTAAACTCAAGTCATAAATTTGACCTCTTTGGGTGGTAGTTCTAATGAAACTATTTACGCAACAATACCATATTCTTATAAGACTGTTGCTGCAATCACAAAGTTCTTTTAAAATCGAACAAAAATCTCCAAAAATAGACTCCACATGCAATTAACTGCCATATGAGTGAAAATCGTAATCGAATAATCACACCGATCAAAAGCAATAACTTACATTGGCTATTAAATTAATAGTAAATCGTTTTATTTCTTTGCGCGTGCATTTGGCACGCCATGTTAACTAGCACGTAATATAAAACACTTCCTCTACATTACATCTTATTACCCCCTCCGCCAATACCCATGTACGTCGTATACCCCAAATACCAAAGTTCATTCTATTCTTGAAGAAAACCATTTCGAAATCGACGTATTGTCGCGCTAAAAATACAACAGCGTAAAGGAAGTTCCATCAATCTAAGCGCTAATCCAAGGATAGTACATGACAAGTAATTACTAAGTCCGTGATAGTTGCAATTATCATGACTTTATCAACAGGACATTTAGTTCAACCGTTCAATTATGCCAATATCTTCAGGATATTCGCTCAGGATCTAGCACAAGGAACTGATTTGTTAAGGGCTTTTTTGAATTTTCAATTATTTCATCCTCGCACGCAATTGGTACTTGAGAGATTTATGAAAGGACCTTCCTTGCACGGAGCTGTTACTTTTACAACGTCTAAGTTCCGCTGGCGTACCCTCTCAGACCTCTTATCCTTAATTAAGGTAGTCAGGTGAATTTGAGTAGAATCGGTTCTTTATAAATCAATCGCCTGCCATCTTGGGAAATATACCTTTTTCTTCTCCACATGAGACTTTGATATATTGGGACCGGCGTCGTACAGTATACATTGCATGCCAAGAAGATATTGGCCCCGAAAGTTTTCTTTTAGCATAAAAGGATAATTTTTTATTTAACCCCGAATTTCTACCAATAGGCTGTCGATCATATGTGGATTTCAGACACATGAAACGGGGTGCATAGTTTTAGATTGTGTAGTCCTTGCCGGAAGAAGGATAACGAAATTTGACGGAGGCATAGCTTTTGTTAGTGAGTCTGTCGTGAAATACCTTGAAGAGTTTTGGTGGTTGCAAGCAGCAGGTGCATTTGTCTTGAGTATTGGATTTTATTTTTTAAAGGAAATATTGTCCTATGAGCAAGCAATAAGCAAGAACATGTCAACATTGAATAAATTGAAAATGTGAGTATTCATACTGTGAGTAATTGATAACATAAATATGTGCATGTAAGGATTTTGTTGCGAAAGTTATTTTCGTTTGAAAATCAATAGAGCTGCATGTTATTGGCTCGAAGTAACCCTCTAAGATTATAATCTTAGCTAGTAGGTGCACAATTTCGATAGGTTTTCGGATTTAGTTGATAGCGGTCTTGCAGCGGGTTTCGAACACCTTGGAGCTAAGTTTTTGTGATATAGGTGAAAAAGGTCCTGCGAGATGTCCGGTTGGAGTAATTGGAAATCGAAGTAAGATTGTGGAAGTTAATTAATTGTTGTGATAGTGAATAATTGGAGTAGCCTAATTGTTGTATAAGCCAGGAATATACAAGATGGATTATAAGTGGGAAATAAGTTTTTATATGTGAAATGCTTTACAGGAGGCATCAGTGATTCAATCTTAGCCATAGTTAAATCCTACGTCAATGGCAGAACGAGAGTTTAAACGTACGGAGTAACACAAGCCAGTATATTATCACTAATCTTATTTCTTCCGATAATAGCGACACCATTGAAGCCGCAGTTGGAAGTGGGAAGTGCTTAAGTTCGGTATCTTTTTTCTTTTCCATAATTCCATCTTACTCTCCTCTCCATCAAGACTAAGAGCATGGAAAAATATTTGACAGAACAATACCATAGTCAATTCAGCTTAGTTTCTTCTTGAAAAATTAGCCAAAACAGCCATCAGCCGTGGGCTCCGTGGGCAATTGGGCATAGTGGTCAATCATCTATGTGCTAATTATTTTTGCCAATAGTTGTCTATCGTCTATGTGCTAGCTATATCTCTGCCAATAGCTACCCACCTAACCCCTCCTTTACTATGCTAATGACCTGTGTCTACTTACATAGCTATTGGAGTCAAATCTCTACTCCTTCGATTCTAGATAGATAGATTGCCAAAAGGGTTGGTATAGTTAACCTCTGTCACTGAAGTCACAGTTGGGCCTATTGTGACTCCCCCCAGATTGACTATGATTCCTCTTCAATCCCTGCGCTTCAATGAAGCTTAGTATTTTGCGAAGAGGAATAGTCAGGATTTCTGATGGGTCCATAAGACCCTGACCGAAGTAACGAAGCCTTTTGTGAGCTAAGCGCTTCCATTCACAGAAGATATGCTTTGCTGTTTCGTATTTGTTATTGCATATTCTGCAAATTTTAGTCTCAGAGAGACCAATCCTATTGAGATACTTCCTCAGGTGACTCCTTCTAAGGACTAAAAATAAATGTACAACATCCAGAACTAAATGGACCAATTGTGGAAGAGTCCCAAAAATTGTGATACCTTTATTTCGCAGCCTCAAATAGTGAACGATCTCAGTGATTTTTTAAAATGGAAAGAAGTGGTCATATTTATGTGATACAATACTTTCATTTGAAAGTTCGCAGTCCAACTAATATCCAAAGCCTAACTATCCAAAGCCTACTCTGGGGAGTCTACTCCTTCGCTTACAACAGTACAACATGGGGTGACAGAGTTTAGACGAGACCATACGAGCTGTCAACGTGACGAAGAACGCTGCGGTCGATCAAATGATTTGAGCACGACTGAAATAGTGAAGAAAATCCACAAAATTGTATTGGATGACCGTCGACTGAAAGTGCGCGACACATAATAGGAGTTACAAAAAGTGCTGTTCATCGCATATTTACTGAAAGTCTGGACATGAGAAAGCTGGGCACAAGATGGGTGACAAGTTTGTTCACAATGAAGCAAAAACAGCTTCGTGAGGATGTTTCAATCGAGTGTTAGGCGATGTTTCACAGCAATAAAATAGGGCTTTTATATGGGCCTATCAGAGGATAATGGGCTCCAAGGAAAGCGAAGGCAGTCCAATCTGCAGGCAAGGTTATTGCATCAGTTTTTTTGGGATGTGGGTGGGATAATTTTTATCGGTTATCTTCGATTGACAATGCACTAGTTCATATATCCTCTATCGCGGTGTCCAAAACTCAATGAGTTAAAGTTCGGATTGTTTTCTCACGAACCTGAAAGATTCAGTCTTCTCAGTCTATTTACTCATTCCAAATTTAAAAAAGTTGTTTGGTAAGTCTGGAATTACTTGAATTTAACTCAGTATGTTCCTACGACGATCTTTGAAGAATTAATAGGTAGTCCAAAATAGGCAAAGTGATTTAGCGACTACATTGGAAATTCAAGTGCCCACACCAAAATAGCTTTTTGTAGCGAAACTGAAGGAACTGAAGAGTTTGCTTATCAAAAGCGTAAAATTCTACACTTGCTTTGACCTCTGTGCTTAAATACACAATTTGAAAAGACCGCGATGAAGAATTGAAAACCACTTATGTAATAAGGGGCCTGATGAGTTCGAGCTCGATTCTTCTATCTCAGGAACAGTTTGTGCTAGAAAGTTGAGCATTTAAGCCTGTATATATTTTAGTGAGGCTATTTGAAAAAATTGTCAGACATAGGAATGGCGTGCGGAACCTACCCATTGGTCAACAAGCACACTCAGTTGACAGAAAGGAGGATTGGTCTATATTTCACACAACTAATAATTTTTTTACTTTCAGAATAACAGCATCAGTTCGTACAACAAATCGCATAAATGCCCTTCTCAACGAATCCATGACACTCTTACAAACCGGTCGGAAAAAGACCATTTTGAAAAAAGGCAAGGATTCATTTGATGTAGAAGAACCACAAGAAGTTGTAACCTGTAGAACAGATATCGAATTTTTAAAAACAAATTTTAACATGGATCACATCTACAAACTAATCGAACGTCTTATCGAAGATCGATTACAATGGGATCGATTCAATCGAATGTATGATCCTTGGCGATCGGTAAAATTTGCTGAAAGTTTAGCTCTTGAAATAAAAGATCGCGTCAAAAGATTGAAGCATTCGCGGTAAGTGTCGAACAGGTAAAATATTAAATTTATTTTATTATAAATTAAACCATTTTTCAGATATCGAATAATCAGCGTGGTGTCTTTAGTGGAGAAACAGCAACAAGGAATCAACTATAAATTGCGATTTCTATTCGATGCCGATTCGGATAATTTCGCTAGTTTTGCATACGAACGTGCGAGCTATTATATTATTGCAACGGTTTTTATGATTTTTCAAGAATAAGCTTTTTGTGAGTTTTAAACGAACGATACAATATTTTGAATGTGAAGAGTGGACATTAAATATTGTTTTTACTGTGCGAAGACTTTAGTTTCGTTTTGTCAGGCATGCTGCTAGCAACATGTTTCTTGTGTTCGTGGTTTCTTATATTGCACCAATATGGTTGGTGTCTTCGATATTAACAGCGATTTCTACTGTAAAGGACAGAAATAATGTACAGCAGGATACAATAACTGAAATGTCGGAGGATAGAGACTATTAAAAGTATACAGTCTTAATAAAAACAAAGATTTAACGTTATTGAAAGTAAGACGATAATTTCTAAACTATATTCTTAAATTGAAAGAAATTAACGAATTAAGAGCTTATACAATATACAGGTTATGATCGTATCTATTTAGCGTAATAGAGTGGATCAAGAAGGGGAACTTGCTCCTAACTGTATTCCAGAAATCCTAAAAGTAGTAAATAACTTAAAATGAGAAAAAGTATAATTTACCAATCTTCCAATTTTTCAATTTTCCTCAGGTTTTCATGTTGTTGTTTAAATCCGGGTCGAAAGACAAAAAAACGTTCGATTCTTTTACATACACAGATTTTATCATGTTTTCTTCGAGAACTTAATTATCGGGCAATTGAAATTTTTATGCAATCATCCGTGAAGTGAAGATTTTGGATAATTAATTCTGTAAGTTTTTAAATGTACTAAGAACATAGTCTTTTGTAATTCTTGACTACAAAAAAACACTATTTTTTCTACCTTAAATAAACATCTAAACATCTAAGGGTTGAAAGTGTAGGTACTAGATTTACAACTGACTTTTGTAACTACCCATGAACCAAATTCACTGATTTGATTGTGCATACCATATATGGAAGGAGATTTAAAAAAAATTTATTTGTTGCTTAATGGATTGCTCTTATCCACAAAATGTAGGTAGCTCATGACTTTTTTTAAATTTTAAACCAAAACTTATAGATAATGTCGGATACTATTTACGCTCTCACAGGTTCAAATGAGCTGTAAATGAAAGTTGGAAAGGTTCACTTAAAGGTGGGTAAGAGGAAACAATAACCCCCACCTGACAGACCTTTATTTGTAATCCTACTATGTAACTCAACCAGTTTGCAATTCAGGTACCAGGTAATTTTGTTTCAATAATTCAGACTTCCATATGTCGTTGGTTCAAACCCGGCTCGACGGATCAATATTGTTTCATACAGATATTCCCAAAAAGTGTGGCTATCTAAAAATTACGAAATTTTATTTAGTTGTCGACAGTAACTAGCCCATTAGTATAAGTAAAAGGAACACGCTGCAGAGTTAGTACAGACAAGAAAATTGTTTTAAAAAGTTGAATATATTTTGTTTTATTACTCGGTTTTTATGGTAAGCTACCATTAAAGCTATCAAGATTAAATGTTAGTTGTTTTTCCGGTGTCTGTGTTTATTTTATTATTTTAATAATAAAGTATTTTTATTATTATTCCATTTCGTAAATACTTCTTAATAAAACAACTAGACATAAGAAACGGTTATTCCCCAAGCAATATTCAGGAATAACTTGCCTTTTTCAAAACAGCTAATATTCAAAGTAAAATGACCGGGTGGAAAGAATTTGGAAAATGCATCGTTATTTAAGTAAAACTCTTTCAAATAATATAATCCTTTTGTGACGGGACACTTATCAAGTAATCGACCGGACTTGGACATAGCCAGGTAAAATGCTCCCATTGCCATATTAAATTTTATCGGATTCAACAGAAATTTACACACATCGATTCTTGTGCGGAGTCTTATCCGTCGATTCCTAGGTCCGTCCTTATGGCCAAATGCTATCGATACTGTAAGATTATGCAATTCCTGTAAGGCCCAAACTCTAGTCGTTACAAACGAATGCGTGTAATTAACATTACGTATAAAAGTTCCATTGTCTTTAACTAAAGACGCATTATAAATTGTTAAGTTAAATGAGTCCTGATTATATTTCATAACCTGAAGGTAGAAAAAATAGTGTTTTTTTGTAGTCAAGAATTACAAAAGACTATGTTCTTAGTACATTTAAAAACTTACAGAATTAATTCCAGTTAAATATGCTGCAAATAAAAGAGCAACCGAATAAATCACAAAATTGGTTGGAGGTTTCATCATTTTGGCAAATTCAAATAACACTGATATTTTTTCAAGTGGGCATTTGTTATTAAGCTATAGTAATTTATACACAGTTTATGATTACCATCTTAACAGTTCGTCGAAACGTTTAATTTTTTGCATATAATAAACAAATAATATGAATTAAATCTGTTTATTTCGTATTTCGTCATATGACTTTAATACCAACCTATTGCCATCGATTTAAGGGGTATTCTTATCTAGAAGCCCGAATTTCGAGCGTTTTTTGAGGAGTCACAAAAAAAACCGATTGATATTTTCACTATTTTTTTTGTTATGGCTTATTTATTCATATTTCAAGAGTACATAAAAAATTAGAAAAAAATATTAAAATTTCAGCAAATTATGCGTCGCTGAAGTAGAGGGAAAAAAAAGGCCGTGTCCTGGCCGCCATGATATCTAGCCTCCTGGTCACTGGAAAAAAAAAATTATGGATAATTTTTGATCAGTATAAATGCCACTATCGTATGAACCAGTAAAAGTGAAAAAAAAAATTGTTTTCGCAAAATGGTGGCTTATTAAAAAATTGAGGTCGATTTTCCCATTAATTTTTTAACTTTCCCGAATTTTTTAAAAATATTGAAAATGAAATTTCTAGTTTTTATTGGTTCATACGATAGAGGCATATATTAAGAATATTGATGCCAAATTTCAAGTAAATCGGTCGATTAGAATTTGAGATATTATGGCGGCCGCATTGAAAAAAGTAGTTTCGAGAAAAACGCGTTTAAAGTTTTACGTTAGTTTCAGGCAGTGTAACTGATAGATGCGTACATATAACTTATATTTTCTTAATCAGCCATCCCAGCTCCATACATCGGACCTTCTTCTACTTCATATTGCTGATTCTCAGCGTTTCTTTCCGCAAGACGAGCAATTCTTCCTTCTTTTGAAGCATTTGAAGAACTGAAAACTCAAACTAAACGCACATAGAATAGAATGGGTGCTACGTCACTAAAATAACTATAACTTTAAAAATAATTCGAATTATGAAAAATCTTTTTAAGGAGATATTCTTGAATATCTAAACTATGGAAATATGGAAAAAAAAATTTCGATTTTTTCAAATTTCTAGACTAGAATACTGCCTTAAAAAAAAATAGAATTGCTACTCCGAAGGTCTTTTATTTTCACGTTTTCGAATCAGTCATCTAAAACTGATTCACCTGTTTGTGATCTAAAGGTAAGTTATTTTTATTTTATTTATCTTACTAATCGTTTACGCTAAAAAGTGGAAACAAGAAAGTTTTATGTATAATTAGAGCGATAATATCAGCGCAAATTTGTTTGAATGGAGAAGGCGGTAATTTGGTCTCTTAATTTATATTTTGCACTTATATAACAAACAAATGCATTTTAAAATATTTCGTTATATCGATACAACCCATTAGTCAGGGCGCAACACTATTATTTTTTGGAACTAAGCAAGGGAATCATCGGTTAAAGCCGAGGTGGGACAGAAGTGCTAGTTTTTAGCCAATAGTCCAGAACACGAACAAATTTGAAATATTCCCCTGATTGTTTGGGACAAAGCGGTTTTTTATGAACTTATGTATTTTATTTTAAAATACTTAATTTTCTTAAAGAAAATTTATCGCAATCCTTTATCAGTCCACTGCACCCTTGGAAAATTGTATACTCCCCTTATAACACACCTCACTCACTACTTATGAATATACCTAATTTCACTTTTCTGGCATAAAAGTTCTACAGTTTTCACAGTCCCACCTGTCCGCCTAAAACCTTTATTTTCAGTACCTACACTCCGCTAATATGTCCTATATAAATTGCAAAGTTTTAGTTTTGTGGCATGAACCATTCAGTAGATAGAAGTTTTGGAATGTCTCAATTTCAGCAATTAAGCGCAAAGAGAAATAGATAGCTTAAAATTGCCAACAACTATGAAAATAGAGGCAGTCTAGGAAAATAATATTTTTTAAGTAGGTATGTCGATATTTATCTGCCTACGTTTTTATTAAAATGAAGAAAAAATAAGTAAATAAATAAAAGCAGTCTGGGCGCACTATAATAATCAGGAAGCTATTTGGATCGCATAGTAGCCTACCCCGAATCTCAGTATTACATTACGTTTCAAACTTATACCCAATAAAATAATAAAGTTACGCCCAGATTGCTTGTAAATTTTTACTTAATACTTTAATTAAAAATTTATTTGGTTTCTAACATCATATTAAGTCCTATTGTTCCGAATCATCTTATTTTTTTGTAACACTCAACCGAAGAATTTGTGAAAAGTGTTAAAAACCTAAAGAAAACACTATGTTTCATGATATTGAACAGTAATGTTATACCTCCCGATCCAATATTTTATTTTTAATACAGACAATTGTGGAGTTCGAAAAAATTGTATTATTGCAGCTCATTTTGAAAGTTGTATAAGTCCAATTGGAACTAAAAAAATTGTTTATTTTCTTAAACAATTTTAATAATTATTATTGCATAAACAAATTTACCAGGCTTATAGTATTAAGACATCATCCGAATTATATTAACGTATACTAATATTTTCAAATTATTTCAAACGTAAAACTTTAAATATCACGATGTTTGAAAAAATGGAGTTTCAAATTCAAAGGCTCATATGTCCTTTGAAAAATTGGTATTTATAACTACATTTATACAACAATTGATACAACTCCGCAACATGAAAATCCGACAAACACTATAGTTCGCCATTTCGTCTAATTCTTTTATGGTGCTACAGTCCAAATAGAGTCTTCAATAATACTTCTCGGCGGTGGAAGAATGGCCGTTTTTTCAGCTTCTTCTTTTATGGTACGACAGCCCAAATGGGGTCTTGAGACTTCCTTGATAATATTTTTCTGTGGTTTGAGAATGGCAATTTTTTTCCACTAACCCGCCGCGTTCATAATTTCAATGTTAGTAGGTAAAACAATTTAATTGCTTCATGCATAAGATTGTTAAATATTTTGACAATGTTGGAGTAGATGGTTCCGCAGCATTACACAAACTGGAACCGAAATTGAGATTAGTTCAGATTAATGGCAGTTCTTTTTATATTTTACATAATGTGTTTAATAAAAATATCCGTAAAAAAATAGTAACAAATATTTCGATTCATTGCATTTGATTTGATGACCGATTATTTTAATACCAGCTTATTAAAATTTGAACAGTGGATAGCAATCTGAAATTTGACAAGTATTTTGGACAACAATTTATGAAATCACCACCAAAGCTATTTATTCGCAAAAATCAGTGAAGAGTAGTATTCAAAAATGTCTTCTAGTTGTCGTAATGTAATAATTTCATCAATTTTCTTCAGTTGTGTTTTTACTTTTGTTACATCGGTGAATAACAAAAACTATTAAAAATATAATTACTAACAATATAATATGACTTCTAATTTTAGTTAATGAACGTAAGAAATCATCAATTTAAACTGACAATTCTCAATAAAGAAGTTATGATTGATAACGGGTCTTCCTTGCAAGTTTACAATAAAACCCATTCCATGGTAAATGCAAGGGCATGGGTTTTACGAGATGTTGTAAATGTGACGACTCGCGTTACAATAAGCCAGAAATTTTTAAATAGTATCCGACCTACGAACTGGAAATTTTTCGTTGATGTTTGCTCATTACTGAAGGATCCTCTCAAATATAATTTCGTCATTGGAACATTTTACGTGACTTTATTGAAATCTGGTTTCCATCTTGATAAGTGTCCGATTAATAAAGGATTTTATTGTATTTGTGATTTTCAGCTGGAAAAATCGGCTTTTCCGAAATTTTTCCCAGCCGGTTATTTTCTAATTAATATTACGTCATATGAGAGTCGCAAGCCGTTCTTGAATATGTTATGGGAAATTAGAGTTGAACATGTTTGAAATGAAATTGTTTTGTTTTTATTTTCTGTTTTCTGTTTTTTAAAGTTATATTAACACGTATTAGTTGCAAGACAACAATTCTTCATATTAAATTTGTATTGTGTGAGGCATCATATTTTGTGCAAAATAAAATTATGTAATAAAATGTGGCATTCAGTGTTTAAGCGAGATTATTGCTTTTTAGTCAAAGGTCGCAATTTGGTTTTGATCAGAATACGAGAAAATAGTAATTATATTTTTGTAGTAAAAAGCCTATATGATGTGGTTAAAATTGCCTATTTAAAAAATAAATTGTTACTGTTAATAGCCTGGTTAATATAATGCCATTAGTTTTATAATGAAGTATAGTAGTTCACTCAAAATATAAATCAATCCTTTTTTTAAATTTTCAGCAAAAAAATCTGATTTGAATTTGTAAAGACCTACTAAGGATTTAGACCCACTATATGTTTGTCCTGGAAAAATAAAATTTTTTTTTATAGCGAATGTAAGGTATTTGTATCTCAGGAACGGATTATGCTAGAAAGTTGAAAGTTAGTATTTCGATTAAAAAACATAAATTAAAATTTGAATTTTCATACGAAGGTACAGCAAAAAAATTATCAACGAAGGTACAGCAAAAAAATTATCAATGAACAGCAGGTGTGAGCATATTCACGCAATTCGGAAAATTTGTGAGAGTGAGGGCGAAAAGGAAAAAAGGGCAGATGCTTAAATCTCAAAAACCTGTAACGATATAATGATGAAACTTGATATTTAGATAGAGCAATAGTAGTAACTCGTTGGAAAAATAGAATTTTTTTAAGGGGTAGTGTGGTATGAAGGTAGGGGTGTTCCTAATTATAGAACGGCTTATGCTAGAAAGTTGAAACTCGGTGTGTATATGTAAGTCTCCTTCAAAAGATATTTTGATAAAAAATTCGAATATCCACTGGCGTTCGATAGAGCGGTAGAATAAATAATCAGTGAAAATAAAATTCATATATTTTCACGAATTTTGTCATATCTACTAGGTCTTCCCAAATACTGAATTCGTTTTTATTCTACAGATTTTTCATATGAAAACCTAGAAAGAGTTTTCAAGATTTTTTGAAATTCGATCCCTAAGAGGGTGTAAAGTGATTGTATACTATTTCATGAATTCTGCCATATCTCTCCGATCGGATCAGATATCGGATATGTTTTCACTTCCACGGGCTTGATTAATAATTACCAATTTTTAAGTTTTTTTCCCTTTTCAACCCCTAAACCGCATCCCGGAATATAACCCAATTATATAATTATTATGCTATTTGTGACAGCGGCGTAAGTATTCTAGCGCGACTCAATTCTAGCCGTTTCCCGAACTTTTTGTTAGGTTTTTAGTCACATAGCACCGCATCTCAGAAATGAACACGTTCCGAACTTCTATCGAAAATAATAATTTAATAATTTAATATCACAAATTTGTATACAAACGTAAGTGGAAATATTTAATAGAAAGAAAGCCGACTCTGTGAATATCATCACTTTTTGTTAGACCCGACACCTTTTTTACATTTTTAAAATGTTTTTTTTTTGATACCATTTCTTTTTGTTACCCTCTTAACTACTGCGGTTAAAAAGTTCAAATAAACAAATTTACTTGGCGGAAGCACATCCTACGAATTGCGCAGCGGGATATGTTAATACAGTCATTTTTGCCGGTCTAAATATACAAATCTTAAAGAAAATTTGAATAGATGAAATTTAAAAAATTTCAAAATTAAACAAAATTACTTTAACTTTTGTAATTGCCCAAATGTGCTGATTTCGTTAATTTCTAAAAATCATGATCTCATAATCGATATAACAAACCGATTCAATGGAAACTTTGGACTGAAGGAATAAGTCATTGCGACTGTAATTGTTTCATTGTCTGCATCGAAAAGAAATCGATTTGAAATGAATTAACTAAAACAAAATTGAAATTAATTTACATATAAAACTACATTTGTCCTTGGCAATCGAATAATGTCTTAGATACCCTCGTGCCATATGCTCTAAATCATTATCCCACTGCTGAATTTGAGGAAAAACCAAAAACAGAAATTATTTTCAAAACACTATTCCACAAATACCAAGAGTAACATATTTACAATCTTGTAACGAACATCAAACTTGTTTCGAATTCCCTTGTGACCATTGATCAGCTTCGATTTTCTTCGATTATTCATTCTCATGCGCGTGTACTTGAGACAATTTTTTGTTTCTGGATTTAGCTATCGAGTAAATAGTTTTTCAAAACCAAATAACATCAAATGCTGCATAGAGAAACAAACATTTCAACTTACATAGTAAAAAATCGAATGTAGACCACCATCCTCGCACGTATTATTTAAGGAAAGACCGCTTAGTTCTTTCCGAATCCGAATTAAAACAAATTGATATCATTCGAGATTTCGAATAACACTTAACAATAATATTGCTTCTTTAAAAATTGTGGAAATTTTTAAATATTTTATGAATAGCTTTTCAATTAACTTTCGATACTTTGACGTATGTTTTGCATAATTCTCGACTACTGTGATTTTGAGGTAACCTTAAAGCTTAATTATCGGAGTAATCGGTAAAACTGAATAACTGAAGAATTTAAAACTAAGAATCATGGGGGGTTTTTCACAGTTTTTAACATGTATTTTAAATGTATTTTAATGAAATGTATGGCGAGCTTGTAGAAAGCTCTCATGTACACAGCATACAGATAAATCCCCCGTGTCCGTGTGAGATCCGTACAGTAAAGTACGTAGTCGGTGCTGGGACTTTTAAACCCGACAAGCACATTCGACCGAACGTCTTGATCTTCTTTTGTCACAAATACAAAAAAAAATTGTTGATTCGACAGTTATTACAAAAGTAACAAATACACAAAATATAAAAATTATATTCAACAATTTTTAATCAATTCAACAAAGTACTCTTTTATTTCTGGGACAGGGATTTTCTTTTGTACCTCTCCAAAATTTAGAACTCTCTTCGTTTGGAAGTCCTCGTAGATTTGAAAGAGTTCGAACTCTCCGTTCATACTTGATTTCTCCGGCATCATACTCCTTATTGTGTTCAATGGCAAATATTCCACTTATGGCTGCCAGTACAATGAGTACACCCAAAAAAATTATGATTTTCATACCGCGCAATTGCTTTTAAGTTCTAAGTTTTAAAAAAAATATTAAATTATTTTCGCGTTATAAATTAAAATATTGTCTTAAACTCACCGACTTAAACCATTCGAATACTTTAATAACAGCAGAACATTCTATATTTATAATGATTTTATGCATTCACAATCGCACATAAATCATTTAGATGCGATTTTGTAATTTAACTGTGAAATTTTGAAAATTTGTCATGATTCATGCTTATTACTTTTACGATTCAATTAAACATATTGTAGTTAGGTATATACTTTATTATTTTAGTAATAAAGTATTGTTATTATCAAAAAGAATTTGCTACCCTGAAAATTTTTTTTCGTGGTTCATAACTAATAGACACCAAAAAAAAAAAAATTAATTCCACTTCATTAATTTAACGACTCAACTTGCCTAAAAGATATAACGAAAATCGTAAAAATTTTGAAAAAACCCTTTCCTTTCTTTAAGGTCTGTAAAATATCTATCTTAATACGTATAAGTTTTAGCTTTCTAGGACAAACCGTTTCGCCGTTACAAAAAATTGTCCCCCGTACTTAAGTGCTCCTATCAAAAATATTCGTACTGCATCCCTACGGAGGATAGACAGACTTTTTTTGAGTTTAGAAGTCCTAGAACATGAAAATAAAAAATTTTCGGGTGGGTGTTTATTATTAAAAAACAATTCAGCAAAATGAGGCTATCAATGCAACAGTGGCCTAACCCACAAAACCATATAAACTAAAAAAATGATTTTTCTAGAATCTATACTTGCATTCTGTTGTCATTAGATAATTTTAAAAAATAGTTTCAAATACTGCGGACAGATGACAGAAAATCTTATTATTGAGGAACATTTGTATAAAATGTTATGGAAAAAATATAGATCCAGATGCATATAGATCCAAAGATTTTGCTTGTGGGTTAGGCCACTGTTGCACTGATAGCCTCAAAGAATAAAATTATTTAAAAATTCTATAAATAAACATATGGAGAAATTTCGAAAATTGTAAATACACATGTGCATGCAATAATTTACTTAAAATCGCTGCAAAGGGACCAAATCGTGTCTACGCAATTTCCAGCCCAGCCGAAAAGAGTCTGCAATTAAATATTCCATTTTGGTTTTGGCAATTACGGCGTGGATTTAATTCACTATGCATATCGGATTAAAAGGGTCGCTACCAAACTCTGCGGCTTGCATTATGGTCAGGTGGATTAGCAGTTAGGCTCCTGTGGCAATATCCTTTTCATAGGTAGCGCTAGTGCTGATACTCCGTTCTGGCTGCACATCTGTATCTATTGAAAGAGTCTGTTGAATATTTCACTTCGATGGCAACACATGTCTGGTTTTGATATGATGTGGTTAACAGAAGGTGCTTAATTTATCGCCCTGTCACCCCTTTTTTTCGGAAACATAAATCGCAGAGCTATTCGTCGTACGATATGTTGCCTGGGGTTTTTTTTTTGTGCTAACTCAGTTGTTCCCTTTGCCAACTGAATGTTATTTCTTTTAGGTCATGCAGACTAGAGACGGGGCAGAAATGAACCCTATAAGATACTAAAGGGTTGCTTGTTTTTTCATTCTACGCAAAAAGAAAGCATTTCTCACATAAATTTAACAGAGAGAAATTGTTCATGTAGAAATTGATTAGGTAACATTTGGTTCATGCTGACTTTGCATATAAGGTCAAATATATCTTAGTTTTTTGGGGCACTTTTTCTTTTATTCAAAGTATGAGGGATTCAACAGGATAAGCTTGTAATATCTTTCGGAAATTGTTCGCCACAAGAACCTTAGCTACATTTAGGAACTGACAAATTAAAATCCAGAGTTTCCGTCTTATTTAGAATAGATTACAACCCTTTTTCTAAGGCATGTTCTACGTGACGTGAGTGTGCAGATTACGGAGAGTCCGTCTTCAAGGAGTTCGAAATTAATGTCTGGATTTCGAAAGTCATTGTGTAGAAAAAGGTCTAACAGGGTACCAGCTGTTTTTGAAAAGGATAATTGATGGGATAAAAGTAAGATTAATATAGTCTTTAAATTAAGAAAAATTCAATTTAAAATTTAAACCAGAAAAAGAGCCTACAGTCCCGAGTGCGTTCAGAACCAGCCCTTACTGGTCAATAACTAACTAAATTTTATGTTACAAAAAGTTGGCGATTTTAAAATTAAACTGATTCTTAGACGTTTGTACAATTAGTTCGTAAAACTAAAGAATTCGAGAGTAATCTGCTTTCCACTGTTCTGCAGGTTTAACTTCAATCTATGGAAAAAATCATGAAATCGTTTTTTAAGTTATTGTATAAAAAGCCTTAGGAAGTTAAAACACATTTAACTAAAAATATAAATTTAACCGACAACTTTGTGACTATCTTGAATGTTAAGAATCAAAAAATACTGAAAACAATTTCTGCGTCATTATATTAAAAGTCCGTCCAGCTAAAAACTAATAACATAAATCATCAAATTCATGAAACATGTTCAACTCATTAACAGAGCTTTAGGATTGGATATTACAAAATGCTGTTATTAATTTGTAGGCGGTTGTAGAAACTCTGTTGAAGTAAATATAATACGATGTTTGATATCAGACCTAAGAGATTTGGCGAAATTCGTACAAAATGTACCTAACTACTTTACACTATCTTAGGAGTTGACTATCGCAAAATTCTAAAGTTGATTTTTATAAAATGAACTAAGAGATTTGTCGAAATTCCTAAAAATGAACAGAACCGTAAAACCGAAAAATGCTATAATTGGCATTGAATTTGATATTTCATTATACCTTAGAGATATGTTGGAAACCGTGCATTACAACCTTACACACTTTAAGGGGCTGAATAACAAAAAATTCTAAGAACTGGATCTACATATTCGATTACCTCAATAGAAAACGTTAAACCTATGGAATATGACGAAATTCGTAAAAATGTATACTCACCCTCAAGCAAACAATTTTTTTGGAGCATTTCCGAACGCTAATGGAAATATGATTTTTTTTTTGATTAACTAATCTTAACTTTCTGCTACAAGCAGATTCTTAGATGGAAAAATTTTCGCCACTTCCCCTACAAATTCCTCTATATTTATTCTTTTTTGATCATGCCATATGCTAATATGCTATCTGTAGCGTATACTTACCCTCATAACAGACAATATATCTTGCCGCACATTCGAATGCAATGAATATATTTTTTTTGCTGAGCCAGTTTCAAGTTTTTAGCATTAAGCGATTCTAAGATAGGAAAGAAGACCCATGTTCTCAATAAAAATTTTGAGGTCGTGCCATAGAAGCCTGCGTGTTACTGAGAAAACACATATTGAAAAAAAAAATTTTTCAATCCTATTGTTCATATGAACAAAACTTCTCTGCCATTATCATTAAATTTTTATTAAATAGTGAGAAATAAAAATCCATAATACCTATTCTTTGCTGATTCCAGTCTCGAATACAGTTTCATACCGAGAAAAACGTGCTACAAAATAAACCTTTTATATTGTAGATATGAACAAATATTTTCGGGTAGTATCATTAAATTTCAATTAATACTATCAGTAATGAAAGAATTATCCGAAACCAATTTGCTTCAGATTTTTTCTCTCTCGGTAAAATAAAGACCAGCTTGAAGCATAATAAAAAATTCCTTTTGATGCCATCAGTCGTACACCCGTCTGTCGCCATAATTAATCTTCAAAGGAACCCCATAATATTCGCATATCAGAATTTCAATTTATTGGTTTGCCTCCTCCATACACCGCTCACTCTTCATAAAAAGTATTTTTCTTATCGTCCTGGACCAAAGTTTCCCTTAGTTAGCACCGTGCTCGTCACAAAATTTTCGCAGAATTCATGACGAAAGGTTATTAATTTTTATATATCGCAAATGGCACATTATTGCGTTTAGTAGCGCCGCGTATATGTTCTGTAATTAAAGCGCTTTTATTAACTTTTGTCCAGATTTTATTACAGCAGTCGATGGCGTACTTTGTAGTCATATAAAAGTCTGACCGCGGTGATATTCAATTGGGGGGTATTGAAAAGCTGGGCTAGAATAGAAAATAAACGATTTATTATTATTGATGTGATCGAACTGAAATTAATGGCACGTCATTTGATGAAAGTGATGAAATTTGGTCCATGATTTTCTTGGCTGCCTTTTTCGCTGTAAATTTTAAGGACGAAGAATTAATGGAAAATGATTTGGTTTTATTGGCTATTTGGCGGTTGGTCGATTTAAGTGTGTGCATATGGCGCACTGTTCGCTTTTATCTGCTATTAGGGTCATCAGGAATGTATTTTATGAACGGTTTTATACGATGCTTTGATTTTCACTAGGTTGGACGGCGCTTAGATCTGGGTTAATTTCCTATGAAAAATCTGATAATAGTCTGGACGCAAACTTATATTTTTTTGGATAACAATTTTTTTGGGTTAAGAATAACGTTTTAAATAGCTTCCCTGTTAGTCATTAGGCAAACTGTCTCACAGTAACGTGCCTACATATCATTTCAATATTATACACACATGCATTCCGGACTTCTACCCAAAAAATAATAAAGTTGCACACAGACTATTGGTAATTTTTTTTTTCAAATTCCACAAGACAATGGCATGTGCAATCCAAGGGGTTTTATCGATTTTATTAAACCTGAAGACTAGTCGGAATTTGTAAAAACTTGAATAGTACCAACCTTCCTCCACTTCTTTAACTGTTTCCATATTTTTTTGGACATAAGAAATATATCGGAATTCGTGAAAATCGACTCAACCATTTTACATTTGGTTCGAGGTTGAATATCGAAAATTGTAGAAAAGTTTTAAGGCGGTTATAATGCCAAAAATTTTTAAATTTCAGTTTAGTTTACGATATCTCGTGAACCAATCAGACTAGAAAAATTAAATTCGGTTTCTGTATAAAAATTGATAAATAAAGTCTGCTGTAAGTAAATTTTTTTAGGGTGACGGTGGAGCACGGAAGTGGAGGGGATAAGCATTTCTTATAAAATTTACGTCTCACATCTCAAGAACAGTGCAATAGTTAGATGCTTAATTTTTTATTAGAAGTGGGCCTAATAGATCCCTAGCAGAAAAAAATTGTGTGTGTGTAGAGGGGGGAGAGGGTGTAAAGGAAAAGGTTCTGATTTTTATATCTCGAGAACCTTTAATGATAGAATGCTGAAATATTGATATTTAGATAGTCGTGGCACGTTTCATTTTTTACAGGGATAGTATGGTACGAGGGTGGAGGGTGTTTTTCCTAACAATAGACCGGCTTATACTACAAAGTTGAAAATCAGTATCTGTATGTAAATCAACTAGAAAAGTAATTTAATATTTAAAGCGTTAGTGTTTGGAAGGGGGTCGAAAAAAATTATCAGTGAAAATTGAATGCATATATTTTCACGATTTTCGTAATATCTATTAGGTCTTCCAAGATATTGAATACATTTTTATTCTATGGTTTTTTCATATAAATATCTAGAAAGTGTTTTCAGGATTTTTTAAATTCGTATCCCCCAGGCCTGATAAGATATCGAACACCTCGTAACTTTCATAATCGCATAAATTATTTTAATTAATTTAATTATTTTCTATGAATTTTACGAAACCAAAGTTACACTGAAGTTAACCTCATATTCAAACCTGTTTGGTTGTTCAGTAGGATGTTTATTCTAATCGTAGCTTGATCAAATCATCAATTTGCAAAAAAGGTAACTATACCATGAAGAAAAATTCCATTCTAATTGTGCACTAATTAAAATCAAATCCATATTTCATAATCGGATTGAAGAATTTTTTGCTAGGAACGAGTGAACGTAATGCTCCCATTTAATTCCAATTTAGTTAAACCACTTTGAACATAAATAGAGAAACCCTTTCAGATTCATTTAACAATGCGAATTTAATTGCCATAATCCCTAATTATACCCTTAATTGCACTTTAAATCCTTGCACTTGGACCGCATTTTGTTACAAAATAATTGCATAGTACGGAAAATTTTAAGGACCCCACTTAGTTCCAACAAGTCATATACTTTCCTTTCGGGTTAAAAACTTTTCACCTTATGGTAATTTACATTTGCTTGAAAGGAATATCCCCGGGAAAATCGCATATAGATAATCGTCCTGACAAAGGACGATCTCTTCGTGAAATTATCCGACCAACTACTTAATATTCCGTCTAAGTTTCTTCGAGAACAATTCACTTTAAATGGAATTCACGTCACCCTCTTTTAGCTGTCCTTAAACTTTTTCTCCACCATTATCCTTGCTCCTGAATAGTGGAAGGACCAATGTCACTACCATCTGTTGTTGTTATGGTTCAGCGTTTCGAACCGATGTCCTCGAATTAATGCTTATGGCATTATTATCGGGAAAATATCTTCGCGCATTTTTTTTTTGATCCAAACAGAATTTTAAATCGGGCATTAAACGCTGGATTTGGGGAACGAAGGAACCTGATTGGTTGCTTAGTTCGAGATCGAAGGATACGTACAGCCGTTTCGATTAAGGTGCCCCGAAAACGAGATGAGACCATTTCAAACTCATAAACAACAAGGACGTGACGAAACTTAGCAAGGACATTTAAAGGGCCTCGTTTATCTTTTTCGCCAGAACTCCGTAACGTTGAAAGTTTTCCTTTCAATTGACGACGGCTTACACGGCCGGAAAACTTCTATATAGCTTCTGTTCCTTAGATCCATTTTCCCTGGCAAATAAATTGGAAAATTATACGAGAATGTGGAAATCACGGCGCGAAGTAAATAAAATGAATGCCACTAGGGACACATGTGTATGGGGAAAAGGTAATTTCCTCCATGCCGTTGCATTTCCATTTTTAGCTTCCCCTGCGAATGGTGAAAACGATTTTCAGTTACCAAGGTAGTGTTTTAACATAAACCACAATAAGATTTTGGGTAACTGGTGTATTATTTTGCTGCAAACAATGTTCGTCGTTGGTGTATTGTTCGAGCAAAGCGTTTAGATTTCTTCAATTTATTTGTGTCCTGCTGTGAATTTGAAAGTACATTCTCCTTTTGATGCTCTGTTTTAGAGTAGATGTTGCAGAAGTTTATGACAGTTTTCATTTGAAATTGCTTTTCGTTTGCCAGCATAAAAATTGTGTCACATATGGTTCAGAGCTTATGCGGATCTCGAAGAATAATACACTTCGTCGGAAAGTATTTCAGTTAACTTATTGCAATAAAAATTGATGAGCATATATTTCAAAATTGTAGAAACGAAATTGCAGTGTTCCAACTGGGAGAGAAGGGATCTAGTGGAACATAACTCGATGTTTCATTACAGCAAAAGCAATTTTTATTTATTGAATTCGACGAATAAAAAGCTTTGGATGTGCCCTAGAAAATGAAGGGAAAAATTGAAGCAATAGAATTTAATGCAAGATTTGTTCTGTGTGTTAGAAACCAAAATTTCGAGCCAATCATAGAATGTTGACTTGCTATAGGAAACTATACTGACCACTTACTGGCCATGTATTTTTTGGCAATTCTTTACAAATGAAGAACAGGCGGGAAGTATGTAGAACATGCGATAAGTGTATAGAGCTTTTAACGATATTCCAATTTCTTATTAGAAGTTTGTAGTTTTTACTAAAACTATCAACCTCATTATATAATATGGCACACAATATGTCCTAAGCGGATATCCTGCCATGTACATTTTAAAACTTTTCAAAACTTTAAAATTTTCTTAAATCAGATGAGATTATTCTTAAATTTTAATTTTTTTTAATTTTATTTTATTTAATTTTATTTCATTTAATTTTATTTTATTTTACTCTATTTTACTTTATTATAATTTTTTTTAAATTCATTTTTTTTTTTTTTTTTTTTAAATTTATTTTATTTTATTTATTTCTTCTTAGTTTATTCTATTTTATTTTACAGGTGAGAACATCCCTCCATTACATATCACACATCTTAGCTGAGCCCAACGAGTATAGTGTTCAAAATTTTCAAGTTTGTTGTGCTATTAAACTGTACACTGTCGCAATTCATGAGGCTGAGAAAGTGTACCTGAAACACTGAAGTAAATGAAACAGTAAAACCCTCTTTTAACTCTAAAAAGAGACGAGACTAACAGCAATGGCAACGTTTTCCAATTTCAATTACAACTCCATTGCTGTCACTAATCAAGATCGCTTTACAAACCCTTTCGCGTAGAACTGACCGTCGTTTCGCTTTCACAGTAGAAAAACTGATTCGTTTACAAGCTCTGTGGTGCTGATATACTGCATGTGCTGAGATTAGAAGTTGTCTTTATATTTGGTCGTGTATGTGGAATGTTGGGGAAGTGTGGAGATTTTGCGAGAAGGGGAAAACAGTTCTTGGGGTAGAGGATGTGTTTTTCCGCAATTCATATTGGATATTGCAAGGCTGTCGGTTATCTGTGGATGTCATCTGCAGTCTATATAAGTGTAAGTTCCTTTAAACTAGAGTATCAATATTTATAACTGTTAATATAACGAAAGTCTCTTATTAAGTTAAAGCCTGAAAATGTTGGGTAACTGCATCTAACTTAAAGTTCATCGACTATACAACAACATAATTGTGCAATAGAGCGAATCTCTTTCAATTTTCCACTACATCATGCCGCTTATGCTCATGTTCATCCGATGCAATTCCCTATACATTCTCGTATGTCCGACTATAGACACACCCACGCGCCATCACGAACTAAACAAATTAAATACACCTGTCACAACATGATAGATCTGCCCGAATTCTCATGGACAACAAGAGGGCATAGCGCCAACTAATACTCGACGGACATTTCACTACACGACTCTATGACCATATCGACATCTTATAGCTCCCTAAAACAGCAAAGCACCAAGTCATCTGAACAGCCCCGAACACGAAGAAAGGCAAAACGTGACAAGATTTCCTGATATTATGCCCAAAGATAGACGACTACGAGATCTGAATACGAATTCTATGCACCGATCTCAAACGCTGGAAACGCTCGACGTCTTGCCTTTCAGGGTCTTTGAGTGAAGAACATCTTGAAGATGAAGCTGGTTAGAAGAAGGATGGGTGCGAACTCATTTGTTTGGTTCGGTTACCCTTCGATATGAGGACCAAAATGAGTAGAGAAACCTGAACCTGGAGCGAATCAGTAAGGTCGACCCAATTAATAAACTTCAAGGTTCACTAAGGACGAAGCAGGTGTTTCGCTTTGAGTAAGATGTTTCGCAAGATTCCCTAACAATATAATTGGTACGAAGTTACGATGGATGTGGAACATCACCTTGGTTTCAGTATAAGGAAATTTAATTTGGTGTTAGCACCATGAAGTGGTAGATTATTTAAGGAAAATTGAATATTTTTATTAGTTCGTGAATTCAATTTCTCTCAATATTTCTCCTAAGATTTTCACTTGAAAAAGGAAAAAATCTTGAAAGTTGGTGATTATTAAACTGGCGTGTGGAAGTGAAAATATATTCGATATCTGATCAGACCTGGGAGATATGGTAGAATTTATGAAAACGTTTACAACCCACTTATATACACCCCCTTAGGAGTAAAATTTAAAAACATCTTGAAAACACATTCTAGGAATTGATATGAAGGATCCATAGATTAAAAAAGTATTCAATATTTGGGAAGACCCAGTAGATATGACCAAAAACCGTGAAAATATATGCATTCACAGATAATTTTTTTTGCCCCTCTTCCAAACACCAGGAGATATTCTAATTTTTTTTTAATCAAAATTATAATCCCATTAAAAAGTTGATTTACATATACATACTAAGTTCCAACTTTCTAGCATAAGGCATTCTATTGTTAGGAAAAAAAACCACACTCTTGTACCATACTACCACTATAATATAATTATATATTTCAAACATACTACTACTATAAATAGTTCTATCTAAATACTTAGTTTCAGCTTCATAATATTATTACAGGTTCTTGAATTATAAACATCGGAACTTTTTTCTTTTCACCCTTCCCCACCCTCACCGTCTACACCCACACCCCCAAAAGTATTCTTTTAGGTGTACTTGTGGTAAAAATTCTTATCATCTATATTATCTATTCTTGAAATATGAAAAGTAATTTTTTTTAAATTCTTATCCCTTCCAATTCCATGCTCCACCTCCGCCTTCAAAAATTTTGAGCAACCTTTATTTGGGAACCTTCATACTCAAACCGAATTTTATTTTTCTAGAGCAATAGGTTCGTGAGATATCGTAATCTAAAGTTTTTCAACCTCCCCCCCCCACCCCTGTACGACACTGCGCCCAGTCAAAAATATATTTTCAATCTTTTCTTCTTATACAGGGTGGGCCAAGAGTCACCATGTGGTATAAATTGATCGCTGATTTAAATAATAAAATTCTATTATTCTGGTTCTATGTTCAGTTGTAGATCTCTCCATTATTTATTCTCTAGGTGTTATTTATATAATCTGAAAAAAAAAAAATAAAAATATATAAACAAAAAAGTTGTTAAATTTTTTAACACCATGGTGACTTTTGGCCCACACTGTAAACCTACAGATATCTTATAAGTTTGAATTTCGTGCCGTTAACGGTTTAGTTGATATGGATTTAAGAATGTTATTATTAAACTGTTAAAGTAAAAGGGTAAAAGTAAAAAATACTATTCATGTTATTATATAAAATTAATTGATTTGCTTATAGCCAAAAACTTCACACACTATAAACAATATTTTCTTTTTTACAAATCACTAAAGACAAAGTACTATGCATAAAGTATTTCATACCTTGGATACACTGCTTGTATACAAGTTACTTTATTGGAATCATGATAGGCGATGCAAGTACGTTGACGTACTATAATCACATTGTTGGGTGATACACTAGTGATATTGACGATATTGTGATTTATATACAGGCAGTGTATCCATGCAAAGTGCTTAATTTTAAACATAATGACAAATTACTAGTGTTTTAAAACTACATACAAAATACAGAATTTTAAACACAATGGTCAATTTTACACATTAAATATGAAAATTGCATGCGGTATTGCAATATTACTACTCAATCAGTAAATTCATGAAAGAAATGTGTAAAAAATAAAAAGTTTTTTTTTTTTGTTAAATTTAATAAAAATTCGTAAATTTACTACATTAGTGCGGAATATTTTACTGCTTTATAATAATTAATGGCGCAACAGCCTAAATTGGGCCTAAGCCTTGAAGTAATTCTAAAGTTACTTCATTACTAGACCAACGAAACACTAGTAAGTGAAGTGATCCGCCACACGCTCGTCCGTGATTATTACCCCGATTTTTACTCAGGTACTCATTTACAGCTGAGTGGAACTGGTAGTCCGGCACCCACTATCCTGCTTTAAGGACAGTAATTTTCACAAAAATTTTTACTGTGTGGGGCATAAAGGAAACAGAGAAATATATATTTAAGATTTCGGGATTTTATATGAATAAAAAATGCCTTCATAATTTTTTTAAAACAAAAAGAAAACTCTTTTTCCAGATTGTTTCGTCTTCGACATCAGAGGACATATTGGACCAAGATCGATATACGTTCTTACCTGGTGGTATTTAATAATATGTTCATCATCATTACTTACTTACTTACGATGGCGCTACAGTCCAAATCGGACCTTGGCCTGCTGATGTATTCATCATCATTACGGAGCCAAAAAGTTACTACATTCAATAAAAGTAGAAAGCTTTCTCTTTAACATTTTATTTTACCTGCAGATCAATTTAAAATAGCCGCCCATTAATTATGATGATGATCAGTTATAATTAAATCTTGATTTGAGGGTAAATTTGGTAAATGTCGAAATTGTTTCTTTTACAGTTGAAATTTTGAAAACATTTACTCTTCCGAAATAATTCAATTGGGAATGTTCGTCTACAACCTTTTTTTTCCATAAGTTATTTTCTTAGTTCACCTGAAAGAGGTCACTAATGCAATATTCATGGCTAGAAATGGAATTACCTTTTTAAATTTTCGTTTTGGTAAAAAATATTTTCTTTTTTCCGCAAAACTGTTGAATAAAATTTCTTCGTCTACGTAAAAGAATATGAAAAAGTTGAAACAAAAACCACTTAAGAAAATTCCGTCTGTTCATTCTCTTACAAATTTATTTTATAAGCATTTTACAGTATTAAATTGTCAACAAAGAACCAAGTAAAGTTAACTTAAAATAAAATTTAATTTTCTCTTTTAATTATATTCCAGAATTATTTTCATCATTCCAAAGAATTTATGAACATCATTTGTTTGTGAAATTGACTACTTAGCTCTCATCTCGAGTGGTAGAAGAAAGTCTGCCAAAACGAAGAGGTTCGTCGGTTAAATGACCCACGAAAGGCACATCAAGATTCATGCCCTAATAATTTTAATTGGCATCGTTAAGGCATACAGAAAATATAATAAGGGTCTGTTTGCTTTAAACTGCCCTTTTGACTTTCTTTTCTACTTTGCACCATTAGAGTTCATGACGAGGGTGGTCCTGAAGGGGGTCGAATATCTTCTCTGAATTTCTCAAAACCGTGGCCAGCGATTAATTTCTTAAAAGACCTTAACTCTGATTTTAAGTACCGACTTAATTACTCGCATAAAACGAAGCTTTTCTGTTTGCGAGACGACTTCTTAAGAAGGGTACTATTCGGATTTTCCGACGTAATAAATTTCCTATTTTTATGGTGGGAATTTTCTAAGACTGAAACGATTGGAAAATATCCCGAGGTAATTCGATATAGAAAAAGAAAAGCATTGGAAATAAAATCAATTAGTCTTGCATTGAATGATTAGAGTCATCAATTAGGCAGGTAGGTAGTTGATGAGAACGGTGGATCTGTTTCCTAGCTTGGGCCGTTTTTGTTTGAGTCGTCGGTAAATTGTTGGCATTTCATTGTAATTGAGTTTCTTACTTAAGACGATTTATCTATCATCAGATTTCTATTCTAGCATTTTCTCTTCAGCATCCACATGCAAATTACATTCCATACACCTTGCCAGGTAAATAATTCCAGCTACCAGTTTTACTTAGTCTATAGGCTATAAAATGCGCGATTATACGCGTAGCTAACCTCGTTCAACTAATTAGTGAACTAGCACTTCAAATATTTCAAAATGTAAATCTTAAAGAAGTGGTTTCATTAGAGTCAAATCGAGTAGATAATTGAAAATATTCTTCTGATTCTAATTTACAATTAATGTTACAGGTAAAGAAGACGGTAGATGAAAATCGCGGAACGGAAAGTACAAAGTAATGAGGAGAATTCAACGGCCGTTACGTGGGATCAATTAAAGATTTTAAAATATATTTTAATTGCTAATCTTCCACCCACCAGTGTTCAGTTTAGATATGTAAATATAAAAGACATGTGGGTGCTGAGAAAATTCGATAGTACTAATCTTAAGGAATGTAATAAATTGTTTCGAAGGTCTTGGAATGGGGAAGTCTTTTGGACCGAGCAGAAGTTGCTACGACTTTATCATTTCAATTGATTAAAATTGGAAATAAATTGCCAGTAACTTAAGAGATATCAATTTAAATATTGGATAAAGAGAATTACTTTATTATTTTAATCGAATGAAGCATTTTTACTAACCTGAAGTTCCGACAGCAAGAAGGCATTTAAAAAGTCCGTTTGTCCGCCTCACGTCATAAGCAGTTCGTAAACGCGTTTGAAAGCTCATCTCGCACAACCCCGTTGAGCTATTAATAAAAAAGAAATTTTCGTAAATCGTTGGGGTTTTTCTTTTAAGCGATGACTTTTTGCGTAATGGAGGTAGAAGGTGGGTACCGTTTTGGATAACCTGAAATGGAGGACCTAAACCTATGTTACAAATGGGTCCTATGTTGCAAATGGGTCCTCGTTTATACTTCCAGAAATAGGAATAATTTTTTTTGTCTAAAACGCTTATACTACCTTATGCCTCTACATCCATCACCCCTAAAGCTACCACTTGCAGGGGCTTACCCAATTTACCCACGATCAAAATTTCAATATTATATCCTTACGGGCGGACAGACGGACCTTTTTTGGTTTGGTTTCTAGGTTTGTTTTTTTGGGCTTACTAGTCCTAAAACGTGAAAATAATAAATTTTAGGGAAGCAAATTTTTTTCTGAGCTTCAGCCCGATCACAGTACTTTATAATTATTAAAATAATAAAGTAGATTTAATAGAATCGAAAAATTAATAAGCATGAATCATAACAAATTTATTTAATTTCACAGTTAAATTACAAAATCGCATCTAATTGATTTATGTGCGTTTGACGATGCTCAAAATCATTATAAATACAAAATGTTCAGCAGTTATTAAAGTACTCGAATAGTTTAAGTCAATAAAACAACATTTGAATTTTTAACGCGAAAATAATTTAATTTTTTTTTAAGACTTAGAATCTTAAAGCAATTTCGGGGAATGAAGATCATAACTTTTTTGGGTGTACTCGTCGTACTGGCAGCCATAAGTGGAACATTTGCCACTGAACACAATAAGGAGTATGATGCCGGAGAAGTTATTAATGAACGGGAAGTTCGTTCTGTTTCGAATCTAGGAGCACCTCCAATCGAAAATATGCCTGTATATTGCCCTCCAAAGGTTTGGGATAGAGATGGGCGTTCCGGGATTCCGATGTACTAAGAAAAAGGGTCGACGCTCATGTCGTACCTCACGTGTCGAATGGAACTAGAGTTCACCGAAACGAGTGACGTCCATCAGTCTGGGAGAAACTTCATTATTTTTTGGGTCAAACGCCACTACTGTGACTGACAGCCATTGCCAGTAACATAGTACCCTACGCCGCATCTCAGCATTAAACAAGGTTCGGACTTCTACCTATATCTAATAATTTAATATATGAAATAATAAAGTTGCGCCCAGACTGTTGATCGGTTTTTTTTATTGACTTATTTTCTTAATATATATCGAAAAAACAAAAATTAAAAAGGTTGCAAAGAAAAAATTAATGAGTTTCTTTAACACACATAAAATATTAAGGAAAATTTAAAAAAAAATTTTTCTACATTTTTATTTTTTATACTTTTAAGAATTATTAAAAATTTTAGAATTTAAGAAATTCCACTCCATTACAAAGTTATAGTAATAAATGTTACCATACATCGGTTCGGAGCGGCTTCCTGGCTATTTACCGCGCCACTATCAACAGCAATTTTCGATATTTCTCAACTTTATTTTTATTTTGATAACTATTTTCTCTATCGGTTACAAGAGGTTTTTTTTAAATTATTAGATGGACTATTTTTTATAAATTATTAAAATTATACAATTTTGTCTAAATTTAAAACTACAATTTAATAATATTAAGTTCTTTGTAACTAGTGCTTAAGTATAACTGTGTATATTTATATGCCTTTTATTAAAATATAATAATAATAAATTATTAAAAGCTAATTTTTCTGAAAAAAAACTTATTTCAAAAGCAAAAGTTTGAAATACTGTAATTTCTTTATTTTTGAAAAAAAAATCCTTCCATCAACCTGTAACTACTACATTGTTTTACAAGATTCTTTTTCATTTTTGCAAATTGAATTATTTTTGGTGAAGTTATGATGCCAGCAAGGAAGCGCCATGGTTTCCATCAGTAGTCCATTTATACCCGTAAAAAACATTAATAATAATAATAATCAATGGCGCAACAGCCCAAATCGGGCCTAGGCCTTGAAGTAATGCTAGAGTTACTTCATTTCGAGACCAACGGAACACTAGGAGGTGAAGTGGTCAGCTTATTTTCTTAATAGGCTCGTCCGTGATTATTACCCTGATTTTAACTCAGGTACTCATATACAGCTGAGTGAACTGGCACCCAATCCCATTTTCGAAAATTACTTGTCGCCAAGCAGATTCGAACCTGGTACCAGGTGCAACGAAGGCAAGTGCTCTAGCCACTAAGCCACCCAGACTACTCGTAAAAAACAATGCTAATATTAAAAAAAAAAAAAAAAAATGTAATATGTATTAGCGTAAAAAACAATGCTAATATTAAAAAGAGAAAATTTATTTTTTTGTTATAATTGCATAGTTATCTAACAAGATATGTGAACTAAACATTTTAATTTTTTTTCTATATTATTATAATTTTTATAATAATTGGTCAAATTTACTCGTTTTTCAGCGCACTTAGTCGTTAAAAAACATTTTTATTTCTAACGCGAAAATAGCATAGTTTTACTTTATTATTTTAATAATAAAGTATTGTTACAGATTTTAAAAAAAATGTGCTGCCCTGAATTTTTTTCCACGTTTTATGACTAACAGACACTAAAAAAGCCAAAAAAGTCCGTCTGTTCGCCGTACGCAAAACGTTTGAAAGCTTATAGCTCTCAAAGTCTTTAAGCTATAAAGATGATCTTTTTTTTTCGTTGGTAGACTGAGCAGACTCCTTCAAGTGGCCACCTGTTGATTGGTAGGGGTGTGAGGGAGACGTGGAGGAAGTGTTTTAGACGAAAATTTTGTTTTCTAGATCTCAGTAACCGCGTAGGCTGGGAGCCTGAAACTTGAAATTTATATAGACCATCGTTCGTGGATCTTATATAGACCATCGTTCGTGGCTCTTAAAAATTGGTTTTCTATTTATTCTCCTAGTATATCTAGAGATGTTAATTAAATTTTAATTTCGTGACATTAACCCTTTATGAGATATCTATTTTAGAAGGTCTTGGCTTTAGAGCGTTTCGGACGTATTATCATTCCCCCGCTCCCCAACCCCTTCACTACTATCAGATATTTCTTGTGGGTCCACTATTGAAGCTCTATATAAATTACAAGTTTCAGCTTCCTGGTGTAAGCGTTTACTCAGATCTAGAAACCACTACTTTAAGTCGTAAACGCTTCACCCGCCTTCTCTTTCCACCCCAACCCTTAAAAAGTGGCTAGTATGCAGTCTATTCAGAAAATAGTTTCAATTTAACAGCATACTGGGTTTGGGAGCTACCATATAAGTTCCGAAACGATTTTGCGGACTGCCGGCGCGGCGTACAGCGGACGGTTGCGGTGGTCAGACGGAGTGATTTTTTTTTTACTTTTCGTGTGAATTATTCATGAAGCGAGGAAAATAAATTTTCAGGGTAAGGAATTTATTTTTATTTTAAATCGATAACAATACTTTATTATTAAAATAATAAATCATAAAATCATTAAAGTAATAAGCTTGAATCATGATAATTTTTTTTAAATTGCACAATTAAATTACAAAATCATATCTAATTGATTTATGTGCGTTTGACAAAGCATAAAAACATTATAAATACAAAATGTTTAGCAGTTATTAAAGTATTCGAGTAGTTTAAGTCGTTAAACAACGTTTTAATTTCTAACGCGTAAATAATTAATTTTTTTTAAAAAACTTAGAATTTTGAAACAGTTTCGTGATATGAAAATCCTAACTTTTTTCGGTATACTCATCGCACCACTGGCAGCCATAAGCGGAATATTTGCTAGTGAACACAAAAAGGAGTATGATGCCGAAGAAGTTATTAATGAACGGGAAGTTCGTTCTATTTCAAATTTAGGAGAATTTCCAAAGGAAATAGAGGATTTGGATGAACTTGCCCTATGGGAAGGGCATAAAAATCCTCCGCCATATTTCAAGAAAAAAAACGAATGAACTTGAGTACATTCTTCTTAAGCTAAAAATTAACCTATCAGGTTAACAGAAATAACGCAAACTTTAAAAATTTTTATTTTTGGTGAAACATATTTATAATTACACTTAATTAATACAATAATAAATTACCTGCAATTAAAAAATACTGCCAACATTCTGGGCGCAAATTAATTATTTTTCGGTAAATTCAAACGCATTATATTTCCCCCCACTCCTTCAGCACTTGATCCATATAGGACATTTTTTTGCAAATGGGCTTACTATTGAAGCTATAATTAAATTTCAGCTAAATTTCAGCTTTCTAACATCAGCTTTCTAACATGGTTGCTGAGATCTAGAAACCAAAATTTTCCATCTTAAATGCTTCTGCCACCTACCCCTCTACACCCACACCCCTTAAAAGGTGACCACTTAAAGTGGTATGCCCAGTCTACCCACGAAACAAAATTCAACCAAATATCTGAAAGGGGTTGAGTGCTTTGATCCTTCAAACCACTTTGCGTACACCGGTAGACGTATGGCGTACGGCGGATAGACGGACAAAATTTTTTTTTGTTGTCTTTTTCGTGTTTACTACTCATAAAACGTAAAAAAAATGTTGATGATAGCAAATATTTTTTTTCAAAAATTTATCACAATATCTACTGTATTATTAAAATAATAAAGTAAAATGAGTTCAATATTTGAGAGGACCTAAAAGATATGAAGAAAATCGTGAAAATATATGTATTACGTATTCACTGATATTTTTTGTTGCCTCCTTCCGAACGCCACATCATCAATATTACTTTTCTAGTTGATTTAAAAATATATAACAAACACTTTCTAGCCTAAACCGTTCTATAGTTAGGAAAAACACCCCCAACCCCCAACCCCCAACCCCCAACCATACTGCCCTTAGAAAAATTATATTTTTCAACAAGCTACTACTGTAGTTGTATCTATTCTAAATATTTAGGGCTGTTATTACGACCTTCAGTTAAAATTTAACCAGAACTTTGACTGAAAGTTTCGTATGAACATCTCTCAGTTAAAGTTCCAGTTAGAATGTTACTGACGATCGTAGGAACGGGCCTAAGATTCAGCTTTTGGTGACTATAGGTTCTCGAGATATAAGAATCGGATCCTTTTTGTTTTAAGTTTATACTCAACTGCATGTGAAAATTTTTGGTCTTTCATACACAATTACTCTTATGAAGATGACATCGCTTGTAAGCTTGTAAGTTCAGAAAGTAGCTGAAATTGTTTTAATTGATTTAAGGCCAAACAAATCATAATAATAATCATACAGAGTTTAACTAAAAGCCGGCCAAACCTCCAAACGAAGTGAAATCGTGTAGACTCATCTCGCCGTTCTAAGGTGTTCGAAAAACTTCTATAAATTAGGCTCAAGAAATTTTAGTGTCTATTATTCATGAAGCGTTGAAACAATTTTTTCAGGAAATTATTATTTTTTTAAATCGATAAAAATACTTTATTATTAAAATAATAAATCGTAAAGTCGTAAAAGTAATAAGCATGAATCATGACAAATTTATTAAATTTCACATTTAATTTACAAAATCGCATCTAATTGATTTACGTGCCTTTGACAATGCTTCAAATCGTTATAAATACAAAATGTTCAGCAGTTATTAAAGTATTCGAATGGTTTTAGTCGTTAAAACAAGATTTGAATAAAATAATCTAATTTTTTTTAAACATAGAATTTTAAAGCAATTTCGCGGTATGAAGATCATAACTTTTTTGGGTGTACTCGTCGTACTGGCAGCCATAAGCGGAATACTTGCCATTGAACACAATATGGAGTATGATGCCGGAGAAGTTGAACGGGGAGTTCGTTCTGTTTCAAATCTACGAGAAACTCCAATCGAAAGGATGCCTGCATTTTGCCCTCCAGAGGTTTGTGGGGGTTTCGGGACGCCCTAAGAAAAAAAGGTTGTCGTTCTCGTCGTATCTCAAGTGTCGAAAGGAACTACAGTTCACCGAAACGAAAAATCATGAAAATAACGGTTCCAAATAATCTCCTTCTTATTCCTTAAATTGTCAGTGATATAGTACCCTATACCGCATCAGTACCCTACGCCGCATCTCAGCATTAAACATGTTTCGGACTTCTACCTACAAAAATATAATATATAAAATAATAAAGTTGAGCCCATTAATGAGTTTCTTTAAAACACATAAAATATAAAACGAAAGTGAAAATGTTTCTATGGCAAGAGCGAAGGGAGTTTTAATACTTTTAGCCACGCGGGGCTGCGCAAAAGGTAGTTGGAGCAAAGCGCGCGGCTGCAAATCATTAACGCGAAAAGGGAGTTTTAATCCCTTTAGCCTTACAAATTTTTTAGATAGTCAATCCTTGGGAGGTCCTGAAACTTTAAAAAAAAAAAATTATTTGTGATGGCGATGAAATTCGTATCGCCATGAAGATTCAAATGATTAAAAACTTGTCGCTTGACAGTTTTGTTGGTACTTGCATGTATTTGGCTACGTAGGTGATATCCCTTTCTTACATATTGTGATAGATGTGTAAAGAAAAACTTGGATTTTCCATAAATTTATACAGAGTTTTTTGAGTATGGGTATGTCATCTCTATCGAACATATTGACTTATATGTTTGAGAGATATGGCAGAGTTCATGAAAAGTATACAACCACTTTACACCCCCTTAAAGGTTGAATTTCAAAAAATCTTGAAAACAGTTTCTAGGTATTTGTATGAAGAACCTGTAGAATAAAAACGAATTCAATATTTTGGAAGACCTAGTTGATATGATGAAAAACGTGAAAATATATGCATTCTATTTTCACTGATATTTTTTTGCCCTCCTACCGAACGCCAATGGGTATTTTAATTTTTTTTCATCAGAATTACTTTTCTAGTTGATCTATCCCACACCGAGATTCAACCATCTAGCATAAGGTGTTCTATAGCTAAAAAAAAATATTATTATTATTATTATTAAAATAATAAAGTAGTGTATATAGTACAATATATGATATTTAATTGAATCATAAAAGTAATAAGCATGAATCATGTCAAATTTATTAAATTTCACAGTTAAATTGCAAAATCGCATCTAATTGATTTATATGCCTTTGAAAATGCTTAAAATCATTATAAATACAAAATATTCCGCAGCTATTAAAGTATTCGAATGGTTTAATTCGTTAAAACAACATTTGAATTCTAAACGAGAAAATAATTAAATTTTTTTTTTAAACGTAGAATTTTAAAGTAATTTTGCGGAATGAAGATCATAGCTTTTTTGGGTATAATCGTCGTACTGGCAGCCATAAGCGGAATACTTGCCATTGAACACAATAAGGAGTATGGAGCCGGAGAAGTTACGTATGAAAGGGGAGTTCGTTCTGTTTCAAATCTACTAGAACTTCCAAACGAAGAGAGTTCTAAAATTTGGGAAGGAATAAAAGGAAGTCCCTGTCCCAGAAGTAAAATAATAGTTTGTTGAATTGACGAAAAATTGTTGAATACAAATTTTATAGTTTTTGTATTTATGACAAAAATAAACTGTCAAATCAAAATTTTTTTTTTGCGTTTGTAACAAAAGAAGATTTTCAAATACATACACCAATTATTTTATTCAAGACGAAATTATTTTGTTGTTTATTTTGTCCAATTGACAATGGTTTTATTGAATAAGCTCATATTTGAATGGTACCATACAGTTTCCTGTCTTGCTTCAAATATTGCTCCATCCGCTACCGTTGCTCCTGTTGTATGTAGATTTGATCAACGCTTTATTTTTTAAGATATTCACCTCTCAGTCGAATACACTCAGTGGTTCTTTCATGAAGTAACATTATTCACCTCGTAAACTAATGTTTTTCCATTTTCCACTTTGGTCCTGCTTAAAGTTGTGGAACAGGTAGTGGTTACTTGTAGTCTGTGTTGCTTAGTGGCTAGATCACTTACTTTCGATGCACCTGGTACCAGGTTCGAATCTGCTTGCCAACAAATAATTTTCGAGAATGGCATTGGGTACCGGACTACCAGTTCACTCAGCTGTAAATGAGTACTTGGGTTAAAATCTGGGTAATAATCACGGACGAGCGTGTGGCTGACCACTTCACCTCCTAGTGTACCGCTGGTCTTGTAATGAAGTAACTCTAGCATTACTTCAAGGCCTAGTTGTGATTTGAGCTGTTGCGCCATTACTTATTATCATTTAGTAGTTACTGAGGGTTAGGTCTGGGATGTAGAATGGATGGCTGAATCTTCTGGAATCTACATTCAATGGAACTGTTACTGTTTTAGATACGCTAAAAGTTTTCGGGGTCAAATCATTGCCCACTTGCTGAGATGCCCAAATGTAAATGCATTTTGTTTCTTTTTTCTCTAGATGACCATTATTCAGCTCCAGCTTTCCACCAGTTCTACAATATCTGGCGAATAGGCTTCAATTGATCTTCAACTCCACAGATCGTCCTCCAAAGAATCTCTGTTTTATTTGAAAAATGTTGATCAATTCATGACGGTGGCCTCGGAGGTAGTAGCATTATGAAGAAGGTCTCCGACAATCCTTTGTTAATAATTTTAGTTTTGCTCTGTACTCTATTTTGTCCATAATGAGGAACTGAAGTCAGAAAGACAAGAGACAAACAACAACTGACTACAGCAATCTGGTATTGTGAATTCTCTTACAATCGTATACTAATAGTAGGCCTACCTAAACATAATTAACTCTTATTTCCCCAATGTGTCCTTCATTATACAATTAAGAACATTTGGACCTCCCCTCGTACGTTATTACCATGACCCCGCTCTCTGTTATTATTTTTCGTTGTTTCCGGGGTCATGGTGTTATCTTATCCCGCAACCTCTTTGGTAAGACGTGAGTCTTGGATTAAGTTTCATACTCGGGTTGAGTGATTCGTAGGATCTAATGATGCAGTATGAAATTCATTGTTGCTAAGTGTCATTAGCATCCGAAATTATTTCTGACGAGAAGTTAAAGTAATAACTAATAACGCTCCAGTTGCCAGAACTCATCATTCTTTACTAAACGAATTTTCTAAAATACCGAAATATATGCGAATGCGAGTAGACAAATTTATTCATAAGTGCGGAATTATTTCAGCACGTTTTTCAATGACAAATTGCAGTCGAAATTACGGTCGAAAGCATAACTCATCCGGCAAACATGGTCCCTAGACGCATAGAACATGCTCCGAGATCCTAACTCCGAAATGAAAGATATTTTTCATTCGGAATTCCTGTGGACTCTTGCTCTGTATGCAAGATGGGTAATGAATATCAGTTGCTCACATATCCCTAAAGATAGAAGCATCTAGCGTTCTTATGCGACTAGAAATTTCGAAAGATTATTAATTTCTGACGATTAGGAGCTGACTATAAAACTCATTATGAAAAATAATTTGCAATTTTTCTTCGAGATGGCGCAAATGTTTTTTCGTACGAATTTCGCTTACTTTAAGGTGGTTTTATGTAAGGCATTGTTTCGTCTCTTTAATTTGTTCGTCGTATTGTGGAAATGGTGTGGTGTTTTTTTTCAAGGGTTTCATAAGAACGTGAACGGGCGAGAGGAAAAAGTTCATTAAGAAACTCTGCAAGCGTAAAATCTAACAATCAACCATTTCCTTCCCTTTGCGGTTTCCGCTGGACATTGTGGAACCACTCAAGTGTTCTGAAAAGGTTTTTTTTTTTGTATTCGAGAAGAAAATATATTGTAAGTCCATGGGGATGTTGTGTAGAAGGGTGCTTTTATTTATTCATTGTAGTAGGAACCTTGAATCGCCTTTTTCCAGATGAATGGAAATTCTTATATGAATTTAATAGAATTTTGGAACAGACGTTAACGGACTTAAATGTTAAATTAAATGAACTAGACTATTATACGTTAGTATTTATAAAGGTACGGATTAGCAAGCGATTTCTTGTAAGTTCTAAAATTTCGAAAATATCTTGAACTTGTTACCTCCCTGTAGGAAAAGTCGTAAGGCCTGATTTAAATAATACCAAAATCAGAACTGATTTCTGCCTATCAATAAGCTCAAAACACAAGGTATGACGTTCGCTGGACATGTATGATATGAAACGTTATGATTTCAATCAATCAAAAATAAGATCTGATTTTTACCTATCGATAAGTGCGAAATGTATGGTCTGATTATTCACCAAATACATACCTACGTATGATATGAATCATATCATGATCTAGGAAAAGTTTTAAGACCTGATTTTAATCAAAATACATAATTCAATTATTTCTTTTCCTCATTGCCTAAGTGCTATAAATTTTACAACTTAGCTGTTAAGATGATAAGTCTAATCTCTAAAACATTATTGTTCTGTTAATGCATTTTGAATTTTTTTATTAGAATTAGTTTAATCAAAATAATCAGACCTGAGTTTGGTTTATTCTTTAGGTCCGAAATGAAAGCAATGACATTAATGTACGCGTATGATATGATTCATATCTTTCTGATGAAAAAGTTGAAAGCTCAGATTTTAAAACACCAAAATCAGACCTTATTTCGTCCTATCGATACGCCCGAAACGTCCAATAGAATGTTGATCATTTCATACGATTTACGGCATCTTTCAGTTGAGACAACCGAATGTGTGTTCCACCAACCGAATGTATGTTGCGCTAACTTAGTTAATTCACAGTAAGTTAAGTCGCACATAGGGAAATGAAAATGAAAGGTCTTCTGTGACGCAGTGGTTACGCGCGCCAATCCAAAAACATTCAAATTAAGTCAGTAAGTGAGAAATAATATTTGAAGTAGGAACATAGTGTATGGAAGAGTCCTCTACCTCCTCCTAGGTTACAAAAAATAATTCAGCTAACATAAACAACTCCATTTTGTTTAGATATTACTAGTATGGTAAGAGTCAGAGCTAAATGTCAGGCCTGATATTTTATACTAGTTGGGTGTACATATCGTGAATAAAATCATGGAACGGTTAGGTATAAATCATAGCGGTGATGGCATTGTTGCAAAACAATAGCTGATTCAGACCTGAATCATGCAATTTTTCCTGCTGGGCTATTTAGTCACTCAAAAATACCAAAGTATATTATTGCGAATAGTAGGTATCGAATTTTTCGACATTTCTCATTATTTTGCTGTCAATCGACCCAATTTCATTAATAAAATTGTATGACGTGATATACAAGCTACACATTAAATTAACGTGAAGAGCTGTTTCTAGTGAATCGTATTGATAAAATTCCCTAGTTATTTAATTCAAAATCGCAAATATGGAGGTTGGTACTTCTGAAATTAGTGAAATAACTATTCTTTCAGCAGAGCAATTGGTCGATTTGAGCTTAAGTCCATATCATATCGATATTAATTTGCTTCACACGCTTCTCCATGTGATTATATCGAAGCTAAATTTGCAAACAACTCGAGTCCAATTGTCGACGTCATATGGAATGCCTGAAATCAATAGCGTGGTTTCTCAGACCAGTGATATCTTTGAAATCTTCAAAGTAGTCGAGGGTGGAGCTCGAAAGCCGTTCAATTTGGCCGCTTCTAAGCTGGAAAAGGTTCAGCCCGAAGTCGATTTGCCGGTGGAAAAACTGTATAAGGTCCAAAAGGTTCCGCTGGAGGGAAAGGATTTCCGACATGTTACCTTTAATAGGGAGAGTCCGCTCACGGATAATATGCTGGACGAAAGTCCACATGCAACTGAAGGTGTAGGATTTACCTTTGCCGAACTATTAAATATCACGAAACGCTTGGAATGCTGCGAAATTGGCATTGAGAAGTTAACGCATATACTGCACCGTGTGGGCAGCTCGTACAAAGACCTGGAAAAGTCCTTTCTGGAGTTAACTAGTTCGGATCAAATTTATCGGAAAAGTTTGGAGGAGAATCGGAGAACAACTATTGAAGGTTCTAGTCAAACCGAACAGGAAATAAACAAGGACCTGCGGAAGGAACCTGTTCCGGAAGCAGTTCCGCGTTCTGATCAAGAGGCACGTCGGGATATTTCAATTCTTCAAGACACTGTTTCTACACTAATTGATCAGGTTAAAAGTATGTTTGGGAAAATTTCGGACTTCAAGACAATGATCGAGACCTTACAAGAGGAGAACAAAAAACTGAAATTATCCTTGCGACAATCAGCCGATAGTGAGAAGTTGGAACGCTGCTGCAAGGAGATTTGCAATATGCAAAAGTTAATGGCACAATACGCGGACCAGACGTCCAACTTAATTTCAAGTACGAATAAAACGGACAAGCGATTTAAGTGCATTAACGAACAATTGGCCGAAATTTCAAAGATACGAACACATCAGGAGAAGATTGCAGAACTACAGGACGAAACTAAGAAATTGAACGAACAATTCGACGTTTACACAGAGCGTCTAGATCAAGTTAAGCTTATCAAGGCCGAACGTGAAGAGTTAGACTACCTTTTTCAGTCCAAGGCGGATCGGGACGATCTCATGCAATTCGTCTCCTTGGAACTATTCAACGCAATTCGACACGACCTGTCCAATGGGATAGTTCAGGCCTTCGACAACATTATGGAAACGGAGTTGAAATGGAAGCGATTGGAACAGGACCTTCTCCTCAAGTTGAACGATAAGTTGGACAGATCCGAAAAGTTGCCGCTCACACATTACATCAACGATCGCGTCGGCTGCGTACAGGAGCAGCTCAACAAAATTATCTGCACCCGTTTCGATATCAAATCAGCAGCGGTTCGGACACGAGCCTTGCAGAACGCCAATTGCATCTGTTGCTCATCCGATGCAGATTTTATTTGCGATAAGCCTACATTGCCGAAACTACAGCCCCTGAAACATGTCAAGCGGATATGTCCGGAACCGTTCAATATGCGAAAGCGGTACTGTGGCGGTAGTCATACCGTCCTCAGTTCCGATCAGAAGAAGATTCAGCGTCACACGGTACCGCTTTATTCGGAACGAACGTGGGAATCCCCGGTTTTGGTGGAGGGTATCAATGGCATGATGTTCAGGGCTGAGGAGCCCACATGTGTTTGTGGAGAAGAGACGTTTCCGAAAATCTTGTAAGTGATGAATTTATTTGAGATTTTTTTAAGACACGCTATAAGAACCTCTTTCCTTTCTGAGTAGGTATCCAAGAGTCAGACGTGGCAGTAAGAGCATTGGTGAAATTGATAAAATTGATGAAGTCGGTCAAGAAGCAAGAGCTAGTAAGGATAACAAAGTAAGCAGAGCTAGCGACATTAGTTATGGCAGTAGAGCCCGTAAAATTAGTAAAACAAGTCAAGATAGCAAAATTAGTAAAGGGAGTAAAATTAGTAACAAAAATAAAATTCTGAAGGAAATCAATGGCACGAATAAATATAATGGTGGTGAGGGTGATGCACTGTAACTTCAGGAATTTTCTGAAAATTGTGTTATAGTTCTGGCTTATTAAAATACCATTATAGTTTTTTGAAATTTTGGACAAAAAATAATGGGAATAAATTGTGAATGTTTTATATGAACGTAGAAAATAAATTTGTTTATGTTATTAATGTGTTTAACTTCACTATATCCTCACTAAAGCATAGATTCATTTAAATATTGCCGCTTAAATATTGTAATCCGGAGGTCGAAGGCACTTTGTCTTGTCTCAGCGAAAATAGAGGTGGTCAAGCTTTCGAAAAATAAACTGCTCAGAGTGGGCACTATGGGCACTGTAGGCGTTTCTGTCAAAAGTCCATGAAAGTAAAAACTAATTCGATATCTAATCAGACCCAAGAGATGTGTCGGAATTCGTAACTAAAAATAAACTGCTTAAAGTTGGAACTAAACGCTTAGATGTTTCAGTCAAAAGTCCAAGAAAGTAAAAACCAGTTCGAAATCAAATCAGGCTTGAACTGCTTATAGTGGAAAATATACCTACTCATAGGCGTTTCTGTTAAAAGTCCATGAAAGTAAAAACTAATTCAATATCCAATCAGAGATGTGTCGGAATTCGTAACTATAATTACAATGCTAAGAGTAGGCAATATACGCTTACACGTTTCTGTAAAAAGTTCATTAAAGTGAAAAGAGATATTGAATCAGACCTAAGATATGTGTCGGGATTCGTAACTAAAATAAACTGCTCATAATGGACAAACTGGCGTTTCTGTCAAAAGTCCATATAAGTAAAAACTAAATCGATATCGATTCAAGACTAAGAGATATGTTAGAATTCTAAGAGTATGCACTACACGCTTAGGTGTTTCTGTCATAAGTCCATAAAAATAAAAACCTAAGAGATATGTCGAAAGTCATGACATTTACGGGGTGGGAGTGGTTTTAATAGCTCAGAAACGGCTTATGCTAGAAAGTTGAAGTAAGTGCCATATTATATGGAGATGTAGTACAGAAGCATTAAGCAAGAAAAAACAATTTTTCATTGACGTACAAAGGGGGAGTAAAAAAAAGTTTCCATATTTTTACGAATTTCGTAATATTGTTTTGTTATCAAATTAATTTGACTTCATATTAAATTGTTTTTAAAAAACTTTCGATATCCAAAACTCTACTGAATAAAACATTTTAAAATTACAAATTATATCCCATAAATTATAAATTTTTATGCACGGAAAAATAATTGTCTAATTTTGTTATAGTACTTAAAAAAAAATTACCCTACAGGCGTTGTTCTGCTACAGGCACCCACTATTTGCTAACTTCTCAAAACAGAATCATCCCTCGTAATTATGACAGATTGCCTTGAAAGTTAAAAGTACCCATTTCGTCATTTGTTCTCTACTTAACCCCATTCAGGCCTGTATTTAGAAAGTTTTTCCGCCTTGCCAGCCTTCCCAATATCTCAAGGAAATGAGGGTGGCGACGTGATTCTGATTGTTGTTAACAGGTTTCTTTAAGGATCAAAACGAGAGGGTTACCATGGATTTTATATTAAATTATGAAAATTCATCAAAAACAGTCAGGAAGAAGCGTCAAATACACAACAATGTGTTGTATTAGAGTCATTAGGGAATTATCCTCCATGATAAATGCTCCATCCCTCTGTACAGTTCATTACGTCTTATTAGAGGGATGTTTAAGTTTGGTGGATTGATGCGATGGATTGGGAAGGATGTTTTTCGGAAACTTTCCGATTTCTTCGTTTTGAAAGCCATTAAAAGCGTTTTCAATTAGCAATTTTATTCCAACTCTGATCAAAATTCATCCAGATTGTTTTTTCCTTCGTTTAATTAATTTAACCCGCTGGCAATCAATCATTTAAAAAGATTCGAATCGGATGGAAGGAGCACGATTCTCCTGAAGATGCGATTGAAAGAAGATAATCTAAGAGGCTATAGGCGAACTTAAGAAGAAGACGAAGAATCAATCATTTGATGATGCATGAACCTCATGCAGCCTTCGCCGGAGCCTTCCGTTGGTGATGGCTCTCTGATGTGTCCGTGATACGAGTATAGGGAATGACCGGCCATTCATTACCGGGTGATGAATACATCTAAAGTGCATCGCACCATTAAGTCAGATTTGCTTATTGCAATTTTATATTGGCAGTATCGCCTCCGTGGTAAGTGGAGTTGACGGGGCTTCGGGAGTGCTTCAGGAGTGCACAAAGCAATTAGCCAAACGATTTGTGTAAATTGTATAGAGTCTGTCGCAACGGTTAGTGTCTGCATATGAGCGATGATGTGACGAATTAAGTCATGGCTTGAGATGCTTCAGAGGCCAGTAAATTCATAATTTTAGAATTTTCATACACAGATGGGCTTTTAAATTAGCTAACACGAATGGGGTTTTACCTTAATGGTAATTATTGCCCTTTTTAGATCTTAATCAAAAAAAATCGGCCAACAGTCTAGGCGCAACTTTATTACTTTATGGGTAGAAGTTTGAAACGTGTTTAGTGCTGAGATGCGGTGTAGGTTACTATGAGAATGACAATCTAAGGAATAACCTATTTGAAAATCTGTTTTTCCCCGACTATGTTTAAAGCGTATAGAAGTGAATTCCAAATATCAATATACCTAAGAAATATATCAGAATTCGTGAATATGTACACAACCACTCAACTAGAAGAACGTTACTAGGCGCTTATAAATATAAAAAGCCCGCTGAAGTAAAATTGTTTTAATAGCTCGACATATCTAAGTAACAGTTTTAATGAAATTCGTGAAAATGTGCATTCACGAACATTGTTTTTACTCAACCTCTGAACGCCAATAAAAATCTGAACATTTTTTTGCTTTATCTACTCTAATAGCACATCTAAATATACGTACTAAGTTTGAACTTTCTAGCATAAGTCATTTCTGAGATATAAAAAACCGTATCTTGCTACCACAATCAAACATTTTATTTTTCTAGGGTGTCTCTATTAATATGTAGTGGGATAGTGGCTCTATATAATCTCAAATTTTTAGCTTTCTATTCATTACGATTTTCGAGAAATAAAAATTCGAACATTTTCCTTTCCATCTCCCTTCCCCATCACCATCACCATCAGAAATAAAAATCAGAATATTTTCCTTTTCATCTCCCTTGTAGCTTGTAACCCCAACACCCACACCCCAACTAGAGCTTTACTGACCCCGTACTAGTGATTTACTGACCCCAACTCCTTTAAAACTTTCAAGATTATATTTGATACGGTTTCTGAGATATAAAAATTAAATTTTTTGAGAAATTGCTGTCCTCTCCCACTTTCGTGCTCGACCCCCCCCCCCCCCCGCAAAAAATATATTTACTTTCCGTAAACTCCTCTTGTAATCCCATATACAGAAACTAATTTTATCTTACTGGTGTGATTGGTTCGGAATTTATTATAATTCAAAGTTTTTTACCACCCCATCCTCCCATCCACTAGCCCCCTTAAATATTTTAGCCCTTGTCCAATCATGAAATATTTTTAAGGATAAGAACAAAGTTTCAATCATATGGCATCAATTGTTCAGGAGATCTAGAAACCAAAATTTTTCGTCTAAAACCTCTCCCCTCTTCTCTCTCCTAATATCCAACCCCTCCAAATGATACCATTCGTAGGGGTTCACCCAATCTACCCACCCTAAACATTGCATGTTAATATCTCAACAAGCTTGGGAGCTATGCACCTTTAAACAGTTTTGCCTAGGGCGGACGGCGTACAGACGGACATTTTTTTTTTTTTTGTGGTTTACTAGTCCTAAAACGTGAGTACAGTTTCCGGCTCAAAATTAGGCAGGTAAAATTTCACAGTAATTCGGTAGCCATGCAGTACTGAAACCGTAACACTGAAGCGATAGCTCTGTTTAGTACTGAATGAAGTAAGGTTAGCAGAATCTAGTCAGTATTTGAAATCTTTCGTTGGTGATCACGTCTAAGTACTGTAGGGTGAGGAGAAATTCCTTTGCTGCAAGACTGGTAGAGTGCCGATGTGATATAAAATAATATAAAATATAAAGTAATTTAAAACTACCGTCCATTGATAATTTTTTTGGTCTAATTATCACCGCTCGCATGGTACTACATTGTCCCTTTCGTTATGTGTTAGATTTTCAAACATTTCGATCTCACTAAAGAAACGAGTTACATACAAAGTCGTAGGCAAATTCGGGAGACTAATCTTTTCACCTAATTTCGAAAAAATAGCCATAAAAAATATGTTTCCTCTAAAAAATCAAATATTTTTTACATCAGATCACTATGAACTGTGATTGGGTACCTAAAAGGCAACCGATAATTGAACTTGATGATGACTATTTTTTAGGTTGCCGATTTTAATGAACTCTGAACCATGATCTATAAACTACTATTTACTTTCCACGATGAAACTATAAAACAAAAACTAATCGCGGAAAAGTTTGCCACCGGCAACTATTAAAATTTGGATTTCACGCTATCCCGATAAGAGTCTCTAATTTCACTATAAGATTTTGCAAATTGATCTTTAGATAATTTTATTTATTTATTTATTAAAAATTGACAAACAGTTAATTATTGTAAATTCGCCGAAGTACCGTAACATATGAAATATGAAAAATAAAAATATGAATATGAAACATTTAGTACTGACTTAAATACTTCCAAGGTCATTGGGTATAATTTTCCAACCATGATCTGAAAATAAACGAAAGTTGTTTTAAATAATGAAAATTTATAAGAATTCATAGAATAAGCACTTTGTGGAAAGTTCAGTCTTACCTTCAAAGGATCTTGCGCTCGTAGTAAGAAAAGTACAAGCAATTTTTTCTCTTTTGGTTCAAATTCATACCATGGTATGTCGTAAATTGCGTCGGCTATTTTCAAACTCTGTAATGTTGAAGAAAGTAGTCTTAGTAAAAACAATTAATTCAGTAATCAAAGTGAATTTTTTTATATGTATATGAAGAATTGGCAAATTACACAATTCATGTTTCAAAGATTCTTCATTTAAATGCTTAGAAAGTCGTTCGGTTTTTTTTTCAAAGAAGACATTTTCAAAAACATTACTTTTCATATCTCAGGAACAGTATAAGAAAGATGCTCAAATTTTTTACCAGACGTAGGCCCAACAGAACCCTAGTAGAGAAAATTGGGGGATGTGGGTGTAGTAGTGGGTGAGGGTGGGGGAGAGTAAAAAGGAAAAGGTTCCGATGTTTATATCTTAAGAACCTATAACGATAAAAAATTGAAACTTTGTATTTACATAGATAGAGCTATAGTAGCTGCATGTTGTAAAAATAGAGTTTTTTTAGTGTCAGTATGATGCGGGGTGAGTTTTTTTTTCCTAGCTATAGAGCGGCTTATGCTAGAAAGTTGAAACTCGGTATGTATATGTAAATCAACTAGAAAAGTAGTTTAGATAAAAAAAAAATCGAATATCCATTGGCGTTTGGAAGCAGGGCAAACAAAATTTTCAGTCAAAATAGAATGCAGATATTTTCACGATTTTCGTCATATCTACTAGGTCTTTCGAAATATTGATTTCACTTTTATTCTACGTATTCTTCATATAAACACCAAGAAAGGGTTTTCAAGATTTTTTGAAAATCGACCCCTAAGGGGGTGTAAGGTGATGGTATACTTTTTCATGAATTCTTCCATATCTCTCAGGTCTGATCAGATATCGAATATCTTTTCACTTCCACGGCCTTGTTTAATAATCACCTACTTTTAAGTTTTTTTCTTTTTCAACCCCTAAGCCGCATCCCGGAGTATGACCCTGTTATGGTATTCATATATTACGCCCTATTTTCACCGCTTCCCGAACTTTTTGTTAGGTTTTCAGTCACATAGTAACCTTCACCGCATCTTAGAATTGAACGCGTTCCGAACTTCTGCCGGAAAAATAATAAAGTTGCGCCCAGACCATTGGCAGTTTTTTTTAAGATGTGTTCGATTTGGACTTAAGGGGGCTCATATGAGTAGAAAGTGTTTGTATTTAAAAAAAAAAAATTTCGCTTATCTTAAAGTTTATAGTCTTAAGAATGTTGTCTGTAAATTTCGTATTGAAATTCTAATAATTGTGGAAGCTATGGGCAATTAACCGGTATGGGCCCTTCGTGAATTCTCTATATAGCACGTCATTCAAACGCGATTATCTCGAAACATACTTTTCAATGGCGGTTCCCAAAATCTTCGGAAAACGGCTGAACCGATTACTTCCAAAATTTCACACATTATTCTTGAATAGGTTTTCTCCTTCGCTACGTAGGATTTTTTTTTATCTTATTTACTTTTTTTTTATCAAGCAAGAAAGGTCTATAATTGAGGTTAAAAACTGAAAATAAAGTTCAATCGGCCGCCATTTTGTGAAAAAATGTTTTTTCCAAATACCCCTACGTAACAAAGGGCATCATACTTTTCATTTTCAGAATCATTTTGAAATTTTTATTTTGGATCAACCGCCTGCATGCAACCGTGGGAACCGCAGAGCGTGCGAGCAACGGACATTGTTTGTGCCGACCCTGACAGCAGCGCCCCTGGTTGATTTATATTTATAAAAAAAAATGATTAGCATACCTCAACATATATTCTTTCGAATAAAACCAATCAGAATAAAATCGAGCAAATAGTTTTTGATTATTATTATTATTATTTATTAAAAGAAATTGTTGCCACCCTAAAATTTTATTCTTTCACGCTTCAGGAGTAGTAGACCCATGGATGTATTAGTATAACTGGAATTAGTAAGCGAAATTTTCCCTAATAGGCTCTGGTTGTGTTAGTTGTTTATTTGCGTTAGTATAAGTATGTAGTGGCGTCGTACAAAATAGACAAATATGTACTGTACCCCAGAAATTATTTTTGCTCCGATGTTGCGATGAAAACAACTGTCAGAAATGATTGTCATTAAAACATAAACAATTTTTTTGAAAGATGAAAACAACAGTCAGAAATGAATTAGTCTCACATATATGTAGGAACTTTACACAATACAGCCGACCCTGTTATATACAAATAAAGCCATGAGTAGACCCCAAAAAAGTAAAATGCTTAGCTGAATACTCACTTCAATTATTAATTCATTTGCTTGCCCGTACGAAGTAAAAACAATTATCAGAGATGCAACCACAAATAAGCTATACATCAATATCTGCTCCATTTCATCTGCCTGCAAGTTTAACGCTTTAATTAGCCAGTTAACATCAAAAGCAGTTAAAAATTGTCTTACAATTATTAAATTGTAGAATATTGCACATTCTACAATCACATGTATGAAAAATTCCACGAAACAGATTAAAGAGACGAACGAACTTACTTTTTCCACATACATATCTAATTTCAAAATTATTTTTATGTAGATAGATAAATTGTTTTCTAGATTGTTTCAATAATCACCTGATTATTTTCAAATGATATTTTATACACCACACAATATTAGCATTGATTTTTTTTATTTGCATTACTCCGAAAATGATTAAGATTAAAAAGATATTCGTAAAAGTTGTGTACGAAATATTGACGAGTATCGGAGAGAGTAGTTCCAAAATATAAACGATTTCATAGAGTGGTGTTGCAGTGAAATTAACTCCTGGAAAGTATAATTCAATTGGATGATCTGCAAATGATATGAGGAACCTGAAGCGTAACAGACATTTTTAAGAAAAATATTTCAAGATTTACTTCTCTGATTTGAAAATATCGGATGAATTGTTATAACACAAAGAACAATCCCAACCACTGTGAAAAATAGAAAAGAAGTTGTTTTTGATTTGTTTGTAGTTTTATGCAGAAGTGTTTTCACATTCTTATCACCATTTCTCTGCAATTGAATTTATTAAAATAAAATTTCGTTTTTGAAGTTTTTTAAAATCAACCAGAATATCGAAAGAAGTATTTCCGATTTCAATTATAATCGATTCGAATTTCTGATGATTTGCCAGCATTAAGATGTTTCGAATAATCCCATTGAGAATTGTTACCGCACACAAAATTTGGAAAATAAAAACATCCGGATTGTTCCACACAGTGCACAAATAAAAAATTTCTAACAAATTTATGACACAAATTAATACAAAAAAAATGTTACGTTGGTAGTTGCGCTTCTTATCCGCATTGAAAATAATACCGAGAAATTTCAAAATTTTCAGATTTATCGCAAGTATTGGCACCTCTTCTTCGAACATTTTGAATGGCTTGTTGCAACTGAAGGTAGAAATTGAATTGCAGGATTTATATATTGCTCGAATGCAGTTGCGGTTTTATTGGAAAATAATTGCAATAAGTGGTATAGTACCATGACAACCAGATCCTGACACTTTAAACGACATTGTTATAGTCCAGTGTAGGACAATTTAATCGTGTGAACTCCAACCTGTTTGTCCGAACTTTTTTAAATTGTAAAGTATACGTGTACTTTGAAGACATCGCGAAAATCGATGGAAAATGTTGGTGGAAAAGTTTCGTAGAATTAAAAATTGATGTTAGTAGTGATGAGTGACGAAAAGGACTTTCTGATTGATTTATTGAAGAATGATACGTGGATTATTTTATGGGACTTATTTTTATAAAAAAGTATTTTCATCGACCTAGAAATGTTTTTTTTTTTTATTTTTTTAGGACGTCTTCAAAAACTCAAAGGAATTTTTTAGTTCGTCTGTCTGTAAACGCATTTGAAGTCTCGTATATCACAAACACTTTGAGTTTTTAAAATTTTCATACTGGATAGATAGTGACCTCTTTAAGTGGTGATATTTCGCTAGGAGTGAGTGTAGGGAGCATGGAAGACAAAAAAATTAAGCCAAAAAAAAACTTCAGTCTGTAGGTACAATATATGCAGATACCATATATTAGAAAAGTGATTTAGATAAAAAAAAAATGATATACGAAGTTCGAGTTTACTAGTCAGCTAAATTCTTTTACTCCTTCTGGTATTTGCCATATAAAATGTTCTTAAGATACGTGTTCAAGAATATTGGCCGCTAACTTGTCAGTGAAATTTCTTGACTCCTTCGAGTAGCTTCCATACAAAAAATCCATAAAAAGACGTGTTCTAGAAAATTTGTCGATGGCTTCACAAACATTTTAGCTACGTCTTTCAAATTTTGAAATCCTTTTAAAAAGACTTTTAAGATAAGGTATCAATCAGTTCTCGACGGAAAAAAAATTATTTTTCTTTTTTTTTAATTTTCATCCTTAACATATACGTGAACAAAAGGATATTTCGATATCGAGTGTATTTCACGAGTTACAGTCCGATTTGTGGTCCGGTCGGCCGATATTCAATACGATTTTATAACGTCAAACTTTAAATGCGTTTTTCTCGAAACCACTTCTTCCGGAGCGTGGTACGTTCTACAGCTTCAACGAATGAACCGATTTTAATGAATAAAAGCTTTAAAGAAAGTAAACTTAGTTTGGGGGCCCAACGTCGAGATTTTTTAATTTTTTTTAAGTATGAAACGCGATATTTTTGAAAAATTCTTATTCCGTCCACTTTTATGCCCCCTGCCCCCTTAAAAGATTTTACTTTGAGCAATCTTTATTTGTCAAGCTATACACTAAAACCGAATTTTATTTCTCTAGTGCGATTGGTTTGAGAGATATCGTAATCTAAAATTTTTCACCCCCACTCCCGTACGAAACTGTCCTCCATCCCCCGTCTAAAACGCTTCCCCACCTTCCCCTTCACACCCTCACCCCTCAAAAAAAGGTCGCGTATCGAGCGTAGTCGCGCCAATTCATAAATTCAGTTCGGAAAAAAATAAAAACACTAACTGGTATTCGAAATTGTTATAATTGCTAAAGTAAATTCCTCTGAATTTACTTAAATTGAAAATATCTATTTTGTTCTATAGGTTACAATAAATTACAGATTACATAGATTTCGCCGAAGTGAGTTCACAGCAAATTTTGGTACGCGGGTCAGTCGAGGAGTGTTGGCTTTATTGTTACGATTTGATAACGATCACGATTCAATTACGATTCGATAACAATTCGATTACGATTTACATTTGCGAATCGCTTACCATTTTAAAGTCCTGGCAGCTTGCTGAGAGGAAAACATGTATGGATTTTATTAATTAAACAATTACATAAAGTAATCGATTATTGCACGATAGATTGGAAACGATCTAGTGTAGCAATCGACTAACAATTTGGTTCATAAGAAAATTTTCAATATATGCAAGAGAAATCAACGCTTGAAATAACATTTGCACCTCCGACTCGAAAACGTTTTGTTTTAAATTAGGAGTGGCCAGCAAGACAAATTTCAATAATAAATTTAAAAACCCAATATCAAAACTCCAAAATATTTCTTGGCGATGGCAAACAGCATTCGATTTATCTCAATAAAATAAAGTACAGTAGTTAAAAGGCCGTATCCCTCTAAATAGCGATCATTTTCGACACGTGAAATTAAGAACTTTCGTGGCCCCAAAACACCAAAGTATTCAATTTCATATTGTACCGCAATAACCTATTCAACTTTTTGTTATTAACCGGAACATTATTCATTGTTGCTATAGATCCATTAACCTGTGAATTTCTTACGCCAGGCAGGCAGGCAAATCATACGCTGAAGCTATTAAAACAAATGTTGAGAATAAAAACCCGGGCGTCAGGTATCCTCTGCCCTGAGCATATGGTCTTAAATGACCTACCTGTAAGTAAATACCTGATCTTAGTGCTGCATACGGCTTTAGGATTAACTTTTGCGATCACAGTGGTGGACATTGTGATAAGCCGTGGGTTAAATACGGTAGGATACATAAGTTAAGATGTGGAGATGCTGTTGTGCAATAAAACATTTTTTCTTCGACGTAGCCTCAAGTGTGGAATAAGTTTTTCTTTTCAGTACTGAAATTCATAAGACTATGAAAAAAATCAGTTGCTTGAAGCGTGGAAAAAATAAGTCCTCGATTTATGATACTAGGAAATGGACCTTGTTCACTGGTTCATCTTGTTGCTCCGCCTTATTACAGTTTATCAGAAAAGCGTATGAACACATTGCGAAAAGAATTGTTCTTGAGAAATTTTAAACCATATTTATGCTAAAACGAATTTTCACTAACTTTTTTTTAAACTTAACAGCAATGAGCATTTTCTAATAGTTTGTCAAAACATTGAACATGAGATATTTTCATAAATAATCTAAATTGTTTATAATACCAGTGAAATCATCCAAAATAAAGTACACAATCCTATCCTTTTACACGAAATCAATATCAGTGAAATTATTCATATATGTATACTTTTCAACTGAACTGTACAATTTACATGAAAAGGCTCACAAAATTTCGACACATTTCATTTAAAATTAATTATATAGGTACTATGTTTTAATGAATTGAGAATTACGTTCTTTTTCGTGTAATTCTACTTACCTTTTTGAATTTTACAATGAAAAACATGTAATTTGTGAAACCGCGAAGTTGAACCAACGCTTTCGGTGAAGCAGTGGTTACGTGCGTCAAACCTACGCAGTAAATCCAAAATTGATCGCGGTTTCGATTCCTTCCTACAACCAAGAGTTTTATGAAGACTTAGTAAGTAAGAAGTAATATGAAGAGTATAAACAAGTGTATCTTAAGGAGTGCTGATTATACACTTTGGTTTGAGTGTAAATTCAAGGGAATATCCAGTGGATTTACTGCTTTCGAAATTGAAATTTATATTGAAAAATTACATCTCAATGTAAATTTACACGAAAAACCAAATTTCGTTCTGAAAATATTTTAATCCAAAATGTTTTGTCTGTAATATGTTAGTGAATATTTCTTGAATTCACCGAATTTAAGTTTATTGTGTCGATCAAGACTTTGTTTTCAAAATGTACTTATTAGCTTCTAAATTTTTTTTTATTTCTGCTAACTGCTCTTTTCTAGATAAACTTTGTTAAAATATTTTCCATGTTTACTGTAGAATTCATTATTTTCGTTTTTCGTTTAAATTCCCTTAAGTTTCTTCAGTTTTTGTTAAAAATTTCAATCGAAAATTAAAAGAAGATTTTCGTATCTAATTGCTCCTCCCTTTAGAAGTACCCCATCTTAGCCATTCGTTGTTGTTATCGAATTATATGTTAATGCGGCAGACATTAAACCTGAACGATATTATGGAAACCTGTAATCCGGCTAAGTGTTTGCGATTAGAGAACACATGAGAAAATCCAATAAAAAAAAAGCTTAATTATCGAACATTTGCGCAATTTATGTTTTAGTTTTGGCTGTTTTTGTTGTGGGCGCATAACGGCAGGGCGTACAAAGATCTCTCTAATTATACAAACAGTTTGTTTTATAAATGACCGATAAATTCAGAGAGAAACGAATACGACTTTTATTCAGTTGTAAGATGGATTTCTGTTCTAATTGTAATTACAGAGTAGCACAGGTAACGTCTGGATTTCAATACATATACATAGCTGCAGTATAGTTGCAGCAGAGTTGCATTAAGTCTCGTCACGATATATCTCGGAAAATTACTAAGATCTCGACAAGAACTTGCAAATGTCGCTAAGAGTTTAAGTTATTTTTCGCGGCTTTATCTAACTTAAGCGGCTATTAGCGCACCTTGCGTAGGATTAAGAGACATGCGATTAAAAATTTCTATTAGTGAATAAAGGTATCTGCCTCGTGTAGGAATAATATTAAATTCCAGTTCTTTGAATTTTCCGTTCCAAGATGATTCTAAATGAAGATCATCATTAGTACGTAACTTTTGTTCCTTGCATTCCTTGTTCATGCCGAAAGGTGGGAACGTTCATAACAACTTCAGCAAAGGAATCGGCAATGCATTGAGAAGTATTAATTAATGATCACTTTTGACTGGAAATAATTTTAGCTTTTTTTTTCTCTAAATTCCATTTCGTTTTGAGTCGGCATTGCAATGCCACAAGCTCAACATTAAGCATTGTACCGAATCAATGAGCGATGAAATGTACATTGGTTGGAGTTAAGTGTGGTGAATGTAGTAACCATGCAACAAAATATCAAATTGATATCATCGATCAGATTGCATTTGCGCTATAATTGCCATATGTTGATTACCGATGATTGCAAACTGGTTCTGAAGTGGCTGCAGTTTAATCTAGTGTGGGCTGTAGTATTTGCACTTCGTGTAAAAAATGGGACTTATGTAGCTACTGGGGCACTATAACTACATGTCATCAAATTTGTAATTAAGTTTAGTCCCCGAACGGAACGGAACGGTAATGATTACTGAATCGATTCCGTAATGACTGTACCTATTACTTTTGTCAGTACAGTATCAATTACTCTTGGACATATCCTTGGCCAGCGGGTAATTATTGATGACAACTTTTCCTCTTCGAATTACCTGTAAGTACTTAATTCATGACTTAACATTTATACACACCATTTATAATTCACCACATTAGGAATGAACTTGCCGACTATCAGGCTTGTTGCCTAGTGAACTTCCAGAAGACATATTTTTTTTTTTTTGAAAAGAAATTCCGAGATCATGGTAACTCTTACTTCATTACAAGTCATTACTTAACATATTACATAGTAATTGGTATTAATTTCATTGTTAAAATGATTGATTTTAGTAGAAGCGCTTCTTGTCATAAGTTGCTCGTTTTTTTTTTTTTTAAATTTCTTCTATTTTCCCATGAGACCACAACTAGATCTGAAATCCTAGGTCCAGTAGTGGGATTTTGTACAAGGCGAGTCGTCCAAAAACCGAAATTGACAACTTTGGAATTTTGAACACTGGTCTCTCGCCTATTAGTTTGTCGCCTAAGGTGCTGAAAATCCCAAAGTTGTCAATTTCGGTTTTTGGACGATATTTTGGGCGACTCGCCTTGTACAAAATCACACTACTGAGCTCAAGAAATAACCTGATCAGTACCTGTGGCCTATTGTGATATGATTGGTTGATTGCTATTCTATTAAAACGGGTGTATGCCAGCCAACAGTTTCACCGACAGCATAAGCTAGCAAAGTTCAGTGAAAGATATTGCGACGTCATAGCATCACCCAAACCTAGTTAAAAGCGCGAGAAAGGTTTCTGACTAGATCAAATTTTTATAAGATCTGGTCGACACTATTGATGTCCACGCCAGGTGCAAAGAGACAGTTTTGATGTAAGAAATTCATAAATTCTTTTTCACAATGAAAACAAAACTTAGTAGCTGAAATTTATGATGCAGACTTCAGTGATGTGAAGCAATTTTTCTAAGATTTACATATGAAATTTCATAGTTTTCTCTTGTTAAACCTGTCGACTAACAACTTTGAAAACTTCCGCAGATAAGTGCTTTGTAGAATTATAAAATATTTGAAACGGGAAAAAAAATCAATTATACTTTGAACTTCACAAAAAGACCAAGGTGTCTTAGATCGTAAGGATATAATACTATTCTTCAAAAACTAATGAATAATAAAATATTCGATTTAGTGTACAAAATTTTAATAATATCAACATAATTTCAAAGTGCTTAGATTTGACCCCTCCATAAATTATGATCTTTAATATGATAAGAAATTTTGATAGAAAAAAGGTTCAAAGTTGCTATAGTTTAAAGCTATTAATAATTGACTCATTAAAAATACATAAAATTATGTAAGTCTGGTTTGGTTTATTCTGAATTTGCTGTATATTCATTTGAAGCCAACATAAACTATATTTTTTTTATTACAAAGATATACATACTCGCAAGCAAAGTTTCTGCATAGTGAATATAAAACAGTAAATTGATTGATTCTCTACATATTCATCGGCATTTTAGAACATAAATTTGCAGTACTTACCTGTACGGTGGCATGTAACATTAAGTTCACTGATATTCAACATTTTATCGTGCATATTTCGTGGCATTTTGCATGACACAGGCTTACTGTGTAGCCGCTTGTTTTATGAAATATTTTCAAGTATGGCTTTAAGAATTTAGAGTAAAGGGAACAGTCAGTGTCGAATTATAACATTATTCTAATATTCTCTAATATCAATATTTTTAAGGAAAGTTAGTGTTTGAATTTTTGAAGAAAAAAATTCTTAAAGGGAAGCTGGGCGAATGTTGACTCTCTTCTAATTACTGATTTACAGACAATAGTGAGTGAGTACAACCAGTTACGTTAATATCGCATTGCTCTAATGGCAAACAAAATTTTATCCGTCATACCAGAATAAATTTTAATGGAATGTAAGTGTTTCATACATATATCATATTTTTCGATGATTTTGTTCATTGTTCAAACGATTATTTCATTAGTGCAATATATTTTGTGAAATTAAATGTAAGTATTTGTAAAAAAAGGCATAATGTTAAAAAGATGACCAATATTTTTTTAGCACTGCTCTGCATTGTATATATTTCAGTTTAGTATATTTTTTCCCCTTTTTTCGTAATTGAATTGTAAAGATTTGGCTTTTTAACCCAGAATAATGGATTTAATTTAGACTACTTATTTTTGTGCTTCCTAAGCAATACCAAAAATTTAATGAAAATGGTCAACAAGAGGCATACTTACTCTACCACATGTGATGAAAAAAAATTCTCTTGATGCATTTTCAACCTACTTTCTTTGGACAACGTCCTGGTAAGCCGGCAAATCCATTGAATTTCTCAAATGGATTGCGTTAAGAACGAATCTTGGTCACGACAAAGTCTGCACATGCACACCTTTCGGTCACTCGCATTATTTTAATCGCTGAGCAATTTAATTTTCTGGTTAGAAATTAAGCGACCACCGCAGCAGCTAAAGGTGGACCTTCTTGTTTTTTCTTTTCTTAAATGCTTTAATCACCTTTTAGGTATGCCGTAAGTGGACTAAAATATTGCGAAAATTCTGCTAAGCAGCTGAGAAAGAAATAATTTTAATCGGAAAATTTTTATTGCAATTAAGTTTTAAAAAAGAATGCGTTTTAAATACTGAAATTAAAGTGCCTTATTTAGTTGTACGCGATGAATTGTCGGTGTCATTTGCCGGTAATAATGAAATAAATCAAACGTGACAAGAAACATGATTTCGAGATTGCACACTACATACTTGGAAAAGTGGAAGTGTCTTGGAGGCTTTTGCAGGTCGATTGCATTAATTTTATAAATTATCGCATGTTATAAAAGTAGTTTCTAACGAAATGGGAAACACTTGAAACTGGATACGTACGAGTAAGTCGATAATTCATTATGTTTCTTAGACTATCGTCGAAAACATTTTTGTTGAAAATCTCAACGATAAATAATCGGCTTAATGTGTTGAAAAAATTTATTGATCGGTATTACTTCTGTAGAAACAACACCTGTCGAGGACCTGCTCCTTCGGAATAAGTTCCTGAAAGCGCAGGTGATAAGGCCATGATCTATGTGGAATTTGAATCCACGACAACATTTTCGCATACCTTTCCAGGTATGGTAAATTTATAACAATATTTTTAATTTGTTTTTATTTTTTAGGTGTGTTAAAACTGTCACATATTTTACTCCGACTGAAATAAAGATCACTAAGATACTTTTCCTGGTTTTCAAGTGTTGAACGAAGCAAACAAGGTACCACGGAGAACGACAGACTAAACATATGTATTTGACGATACCTGAAATTTAAAGTAGAAGCTGCCATCCATTATTCTTCTGAAAGGCGGAAAGACACCAAAAGCCTGATCTTCAGTAGCTCTAAAGTATAGTCCATAAATCGTTATCTGTATACATTCCACTCCCATGCATGGCTCATGCTTAAAAGTTGAAGTTGATGCTTGAAAAAAAATTTCAAATCTTACATTGGCTTATAGTTTTACGGTAAAAAGATAGTATCTCGATAGTTGCTCCTCGGTTTTTGGAATATTACCTATCAGTTTTCTTAGCACTAGTCAGACTCATGTCTAAGGTTTCAATAGGTTGCCATATAATACAGAATTGGAGATATTTTAAAGATGACCTTACACGAGCGATTAAAATTGCTCAAATTTCAGCAATATTCGTCAATTTTACCATCATGAAAATATGAAGGAACCTATGTACAACAACAAGAGCAAAAAGGCGATGTAGATCAACTTTCCGGCATCGGTTTCAAAAATCATCGAATAAATGACCACTCCAAGCACGCAGCGGATAACTTTAAGAAAAATAAAATTAGTGATGGACACTACCTACACTAACAAAAAAATCACTATGTAATCAAATATGGGGAAATTAATTTCCTCGATCATTAGCCGGACGTTTCCCACCAATAAGGCCACGACAGCAAAAGTGGCATAATACACATTAGATAGGTGGATTTTTTTTAAAGACGCTGCACTTGGCTTAGTAAGTCTATGGCCATCAGCGGCCAAGGATCTGCCGTATGTGGTCTGTTACTCTCAGTATTTATTAATGACCTGATTTTCAAGTTTAGTTTTGTTTTTAAGAAGGAGCAAAGCGCTGTGCCATCGCGCAACGGGCCCAGAGCGATCACTTGAGAGCCTCGTTGGTCACCAAACATCCCCTAAACAACCCAGAACCCTTAAGAACTTGACTAGCTTAACCTATCCTATCGACCTCATGTCTCCAAATTGATAAAGAAAAAACTGCCCAGTCAGCTGCTACACATCCCTCAAACAACCAAGATCCCTAATGAACTTGACCTGAACCTGATTTTCAAACTACCACTTATTTTATTGTTTAGCTTATTATAATTTTAAAGTGTGCAAATAATTTTGCTTGTTTAAGTATCGTCGCCCATTTCATTCTTTGTAACTTTTATCCAATAAGGTGAAATCTCGACTAGGTCTGGGTTTTTATCTGCTTGTTGTCTTTTAAGGTTTGCACTATAGAGGACAATTAATTCTCTAATGATAAGTACTGAAAACGTATATATGAATGTTTGTTAATTTTTGCATATTTTGGTAGTTTGAAATATGCAGCGTCTTTTTCAATTTTATTTAGGTAAGATACACTGGTTTTTTAGTGTAAATTTTACAAAAGGTTCATATTTTCCGCTTCGATAAGGGAGGGTAGTCTATTGGTGAATTGGCTATTGACATATGCATTTTTTCCCCAAAATGGTATTAATTCAATTTCGCAGTGATCACAATTATTTACCTTCCCCTAAATAATATTACCGACAAAATTCTATGACCTTATATGATATTTTATTCTAAAATTAGGAAAATGTTAGTAAAACTCGTAACTCCATAGGATCCAAAAATTTCTCCACTCCTCAAATCGATAAACTCCTCATACGTATAAATTTTCAACTTCAAATTTCCAACCACTTCTGGCATTCGAATACTTCAAATTGAATTTCTCCCTACGGCAATTTCTGGACAAGTTAATCCTCCGAGCACTAAAGAATCAAAAGTTTCGGAATTTTAGGGGAGCAACTTCGAAACTTTCTGCTCCACTTCAAATCCCATACGAACGTGTCTCGAAACATATAGAAAGTGGCTTTTTATTTATATTAAAAAAAAAATGGAAAAATTTACTACAAAAGTACGTAAAGTTGAACATCCCTTACGTGGCTGCAATTATCCGAGCCAAACAGGGGAGTATGTTGCCGAACAGGCAATTGAGCACATCCGACACTTGTATAGCTCCAAAGTTTTACGATTATTGAGGCAATTATCGAGCCTGTTACCAAAAATGTTTCGGCCTGGATTATCGGTGGTGCCATGTGGTGATGAAAGGATATAGGGATATTCTTGTTATTAATAAATAATAGCTACTGTGAAAAGTCGGTTTTCTTCAAGGACACCAGTTCTGAACAGACTCAATAAATTTTACACAATTACTGAAAGGGTTGTGATTAATTCGAAGAAACTGTTGAGGTTTGTATTTTTCTTTCATCCGGTTAAACTCCATTTCGATGTTTCATTCTTTCGAATTGGAAACGAAAAATACCATGAAAAATTCCAGAACATTGTAAAAATGACGGTACAGGTTCGCCGGTCCCTTCCTGAACTGGAGTTCTGTTTGCTGCAAACAACATAACAACTGAAAAAAGGAGTCCGTTTTTCACCGATCCCGAAATGGCTAAAATGGCAGGGAAAAGATTTTTATCAGAATTTACACAGGTTTCAGGGTTTTTTCGGGATATTTTTCTGGAGTCGACTGGAACTTTTGCCATTCGGTACCGTCAGAAATCCTAGCCCAGAGCCATTGTTAACTGTCGGAAAGCAATTTATGGAAGAGGATGGCTCAGGCGATGAGAATGTTTGCCAATAGAATTTACGTTGTACTTCGGGTGGTGTATGGCTGGGGAGGAAAAAGTGTTAAATTCTACATTTTACGGATGTTAAGCTTAAAGAGTGTCAGGATTTTGTATGGGCTTTAAAGAGAAAATTGTCCTTTTCCTGCTTGCGTGATATTGGAAAATGTTTTATTGCGCGGTAACATGCACTGAAAGGCATCCCGGTAGGTGGCTTCTGCGTCTTATTGTCAACCTGTTTAAAAAACAAATTAAATTATCAATTGAAATTTCTCTTTCAGGATACACCACTTTCAGTCGTCTTTATCCAGCAACTCTGCCCTTATCATTGGCTTGGATTTTCAGGTGCGTTACTATCCGTGTTCAAAACGCTTCACCCTTTTCTCCCTTTTGCTCGTCATGTCCTAAACCTAAATTATTATTTTTCAAGTTTTCGTAGCAGGAGAGACTAGTGATGTATTCCATATCCTAATCCTTCAATAGCATTTGGATTAGTTTACTTATCTGGATATTTTGTGAGATATTATCAACAGTATGTTGTCAAGAGGAAGCTAAACAACTTAAGTATCGATTGTTATTAACTAACCTTCAGCAAACTTCGCTACTGTTGCGCGCCTACTACAACTAAAACTCCACCATTCTTAAAGAATTTCGCAAAATCTTTTTGCCTGCCCTCTTCATCATTGGAAAACACTTTAACCTCTGTATGGCTGATCGCATCATTCCGCAACCGGCCTTAAGACTTTTAGCTCTGTAAATACGACCGAATTGCAAGTCACTTGATTTTAATTTAATAACATGAACTTGTAGTTCTGCCCAGTCACCAATGGAATTTTTTCCGGTATTCACCTAATCGTTGGAAAAAATGCCCGATGAATCGAAATTTTATCGGGATTTTCGACGAGAAATCAAAAATCTCAATGGTTGATGATTTTTGTTTTTTCGGGAAAAAATTATCTCACCGTAGAACGTAGACAATATAAACCAAATTCAACACTATCCTTAGTATAGCTTAAATCTTTCGGGTTACAGGAAAAACGATTCCAGAAGGAAGTGATTGATTACCTTGACGTCTTTGACGAAAGTTGTAATAAGAAGCTAATTAAATCCAATAAGTTTGTTCGAGAATTCAATTTTTACTTAAGCCGGATAATCAATTTTAGTCTTCGGTAATGACCACTTAGAGGCATGGGAGTGTTTCACCAGCTGCCCATATGCTGGTTCCGCGCTAAACGCTTTTGAAGACGTAAACGGCCATTTCGAAAATTATCTGATCGTAATCTTAAGACGTTGGTTTCAGTTAATGGAACGCTTGATTAAAATCTTAGCGGTGTTTGTATAGAATTTAAGCGAACAGGCTTTTGGACGCGATTAGTCTGTTTTAGAATTTTTTCAAATAGTTAAGCGTCCGGGGTGTGATTATAATTTTTGTCGGTTTTTTTGGTGGTAATTGAATCGAGCCTTTCGAATGCATCGCAAACGAAAAGTCGAAAATTCTTTTAAGTTTTTGTCTAATTTTAACGTTTGCTGGGAAAGTAACTTTTCTGGATATTTACCCCACAATTATCATTGGCACTTATCCAAACGTAACTGTTACACCTAGCTGCTTTAAAATTGAAATGTATAATTAAATTTTCTTTTTTTTCCCATTTGCGGTGAACGAATTTGGAGAAAAGCGAGTGTTTATAATAGCGACATGGATATCTCTTTTAAAACAATCAAATCGATACAAAATTCGTATGCGGACAGAGAATACCGAGTTATACTTAAAACACGCTAATTTGTAGAAAACAATTTATTTTAAAAAATCACGTAATAAAAAGAACTGGGAGTCTAAGGGAAATATGCACCAAATTTCCAATGATCTTGTCAGAAAAAAGACTGATAGAGGAACCAATGTAAAACATATAATAAGATAGTCGAATCCGATTCAATTAATGTGCTTATCGTACAATAAGATTGTCCTTTAGGGACTGAAACTTGATGATTGTCTAAAGGTTAACTAGGAGAAAAGACTTAAAAAAATGTTGATGGGTGTCTCAGAATTCAATTTTTATTTTTTTTTATTTAAAAATACAAAAAAAAATTATATATAATTTAATTTATATATAAATTTATTATTAATTTAGAATTTTTGCATGTAACCTACTAAGAAAATATTGGATCACCGCGAAATTCAAAACAAAATTTAATTAATGTTCTCATGTTTGGGATTTGGGAATGATTTTGCAAAAATTACAGGTACAAAAATCGTCTGAAAGCAATTTACTTACGCAAATTGAAGAAAAACGAGATACAGTAACCGGCAAAGTTTAAAATGCGTGAAATTCCGAAAATTTAAACAGTTAAAAGACTATTCAGAGCAAATATGCCATGGTGTTACACTACACTCTAACGATTTAGTCGATCACTAGATGATTCAATGAAATTCGAGTTTGTTTGGAGGTAATTTTCGTTTTTAATTCAAATATGCTGAAGAGATGATCAGATCTGCCAAACCCATGACCAAATCTAATAAAATTAGTTTCCATTCGAACACAATCGGAAATCAGGTCTTTCAAATTTTTTGACAAAAGTTCCCAGCGATTTGTTTGATTCGATCGCGTTATAAGCGTTCAATGCTATTATTCTAGATTTTTGTAGCTTATTACAGTCTCAGTACAAAACTCCATGAAACGGAAAGAACAATTACTCGCCTCATGAGTCCGAAAATAGGCACTCAGTCGGGATTAAACCTTTGTACAAACTATGAAAATAGTGCCCGCACCACATTCCCATTGAACTAAAATTATTAACTATTGATGTCAGTCCAATATTCTTAGCAATCAGTTCGACGATAATCGCAGCGATTTATTCTTCAGTCCGGTTGTGTGAGACCCCGAACACTGGATTACCGCGTCCGGATTTTCAATTAATCCGCACGAGAACTATGGAAACTCCTCCACAGGAGACTTCACAACGTAATTAACCGGCACAAATACCACCCAAGTGAGTGCGGCCTTACTAACGTATTGAACGCGGTCTCACATGGATTTCAAAGTGTTTTGATGACTTCAATTTTTCCATTTTATTATAAAGTTTTCCAACAAAAAAATTTGATCAAATCGGTTCGATTCAATTCGGTTCGATCTGTTTGTTGGGAACAATCTATCAATCGTCGAAGTAGTTCTAATTGTTCGCGACTGAATAACCTGTCGATGAATCAAGTGCTACTACTAAGGTTAATCTCAAGACATGCTCGGACTCCTCCTGCTGATGCTGCCAGCTGCTGCCAAAAAGGTACAAATTAGCTGTCTATTCAGTCATTTTTAGAAAGCGGTCTGCAATCTTTTAGAAAAACCCGCTAACAATTGGACAGACTATCGCAGCGTCCAATAGCTTTGTAACACTTTAGAATTATTGGAATTAAAAAAGTGATAGAAGAGTTTTTATAGCTCGAAAGAAGGCAAATTGTTGTATGGTTACTTACGCGATAATCTTTTGAACCTTCACCCTACTGCTGAGAAGTTACCTAATAAATAGGCAAATTTTTGAAAACAACGAAACTTGAAACGCCAGTATACCGACTTGTAAGTAGATGGATTTATTCACTTTCACACGCCATTAATTACATTCATTGTTGGGAACAATTCATAAAATACGTCTCTTGTTTTCATACCGGTTGAGGTGATTATAAATCATCACGAAAGAGTTCTAAGCGTTTTTGCTTTATATTTTAAAAATGTCGAGTTCTTGATAGAATTTTTTTCTTTTCATCGTAAGAAGAAAATCTTATACAATTGCTTAAAACATAGAGTACTTGTAGAATGGCGAAAACACCATTTAAGAGGTTTTTATTCAATCTGAATAAAAAATGGAAAACCGATTTTTGGGCTATTAAATAGAAATTAATTCGCTATTAAAGAAAAAATTCCATGTCTCTTCAGATCTAAGAGATATGTCATAAAAACTTATTTTTAAATCGCCTCAAGGGCTAAACATGGCAAAATCCACAAATTAATTTTAAGATTATTTATAAAAGATATAGAGGCCAAACCGACTTCTATATTTCATTAGAATTAGAATAATTGCCGGAATTTGTTAACTTACACCCTCTTGAGAGCTGAATAAGATTTTTAGACGATTAAACCCGTTACAAGTCAAAGCAAATTAATAGATCTTAATCCTATGAAATATGTCTGTATTCGTGGAAAAATATACTACTTATGTACACCCTCTTTGGAATTGAATATGGAAAAATAGTTATATCTGTTAAAACGAAATTCGTGAAAATGTAGACAATGCTTTTAAAATTGCCTCTGTAGTATATCTAATTAAACGTACCTAGTATCAATTTTCTAGCATAAGGAGTTCTTGAGATAAAAAAAAAAATTAACGGGAACGAAAAATATTTTTTTACCATGCCTAAGAGACTTGGAGAGCGATCAATGTTTAGCGTTCTATCCTTTGTGGTTTCTGAGAAATAACAATTAGTGAAATCTGTGAAAAGTGTTCCATTAAAATTTCACGAATTCCGTCATATCTCTTAGGAATTCTAATAAATAAATAAAGATACGGCTCACACGGAAGACGTAGAAATACTAAAATTTTTTCATATTTTGATATTTATGATTTCTTAGGGTTGGAAGAGGAGGTGAGTTTCATGTATTTCGTGAAACAAGACGAAAAACTTACGAAATGTGAAAAAAAAGAAAAGCAGGAGAAGTCTGTAGCTGGCTTTAGACTTTATAAACTGGTCGAATACGTTTTCATGAATTTCGGCATTTCTCTTAGGAGTGATAAGACATCGGATTGGTTTTCACTTCCTCGGGATTTCTTTATATATTGATATCTAAAACCCAATTTCAGTATTTTTACAGATTGCGAAAACTCTAATTTAAACTTCTAGTTCTAGAGTAAAATTTCATTGTACCTACCACCTGCAGGCCCTGATGATGATGACCTATCCTTATTAAATATTTATTTAAATATTTTGAAAGTTACTTTTGCCATCATTAATGGCGCGATAGGCTAAAGAGGCGCAGGGCCTGCAGAATGCATTATCTGATGTCATCTGGGATCAGCGATCGAATTTTCACCAATTTGTGCATCTAGTGATCTGCTAGGCTACTTTTGCATTGCATAAAACAATGAGGTTTGAATATTAATAATTAGTTATACATTGGTTGTATCACTCACTCATAATTTTTTGCCGAAAGAAAAAAATTGTAAGAATTTGTTTCAATATATTTAAAATTTTGTAAATTTTTTAAAAATGCTAAAATATTTTAAAGCCACGAAAATTTGAAAAATCGGAAAAAAGAAAATCTATTTTGCTCTATCGTTCAAATGCTCACTTTTAACATTTTACCGAAGGAAAAAAATGTTCAGACTTTTTCAAAATTTTTTCAAATTTTTCAAAATTTTTAAAATTTTGGAAATTTTTACAAAAATTCCAAAAAAATGTATTGCCAAGAAATTTTGAAACAGCCTCAAATTTATGTCCAGGGCAATGAAAACAAAATCTATTAAATTCACTTCTTGCAGCTGATCGTTGGAAAATTTTAAGCATATTTTTTTTTAAAAAAAACCTCTATTTTAATGATCTTGCATTTTTTGTAGAGAATGAATTAGTATTTAGCAGCTTAAAAAGGTGGTTCGTTATTCTACTTGAAGACGATAAACTAAGATGTTTTATGATAAACGATAGCCCGAAGTTCATGGACTATAGTTTATCATAAAATTCTAAACTTGTTGATATTTCCCGGCTGTTAGACTCATCTCCTTAGACGTTATGAATAATGTGAATAAGACTAAGACGAATTCGTCATGTAGATCTTATGACAACGTAACATATCCACTTGATAAATGTTACGCCTGTGCGCAACCTGACTTTGCCACTTCTTGAATCGTCCGAGCGAACAGTTACAAGAACGAAAAATAAGACTTAAATACGACATAACTGCATTTGTACCAGATCATTATAAAAGAGAAGAGGACGCCTTTCCATTCCGAACAGCATTTTATCTTTTATGCAGTTTAAATGCACTAAAAGAAAACAACTTAAGTGCATTGACGTACATGCACTTTGCGCGTATTCATCGCGAACAAAACGAGGCAGTGTACTTTGCTGCACTAACAAAAGTCGAGTATGTCAAACATTTGGCCAGGTAGAGGCGAACTACTGTGAAGCTATTCTTGCTTTTCATGCATTAGCAATTACCTAATTTCTAATTTCTAAATTCGAAGACGATAAAGAGTTTATCGGAAGAGCCCGATTTTACCATAATTTCGAAACGTGGCCGGATTGCGAAGAAGTCATGAGAATAAGACCTCCGGCGGTGATAAGACCAGAAACTACCAAGCGAACCGAAAAGCAATAACTTCTTGAAGGTGCATAGTTTTAAAGAAGTACTTGAAGTACTAACCTGAACTTTCTTCACTTTATTCGATTTGTTTTGGTTTACGTTGAAGCTGATTCAGTTTTAGCGCAACGATTTCGTTATCGCAATTTTCCACTCATTCAGATCGACAATATTCCTATATATTGTAGCTCAGTCGAATGCATTTTTGATTGTCTTACTTTTTTCCTGAATCGATTTCTTCGTGGTTGCTGGCTGCTCATTGTACATATCTTACAGTGAAGTTGCAAAGTTTTTGAACAAAGAAATTGTGGGCTGTTTACTCAATAGATACGAGAGCAAAAAAAGAGGTTTTATTATGGGTATTTGTGAATTTCAAATGAACTTTATCATTGTACCATCTTCGCGACAGTGTGCAGAACAAGTACAAAATCTATAAAATAAAATCTTTAAGTAATTGAAAATTTGGGGTGTAATGGGGTTGATTTATTTTCACGAATTCAGTCATATCTCTCTCTAAAGTCTGACTAGATATCGAAAACCTTTTGACATCTACCGAATTTTTTATAAATGTTCGTCTAAAAACGTTTCTTCTCCTTTTTTATATCCAAACCTAACCCCTGAGATGGTATAAAAGGGTTCTACACGTTTTCACGAATTCTGTTATATCTCTTAGATGATATGACATCAGATTGGTTTTTACTTTATCGGCTTTTATTTATAATTATCTAAAACGAAAGTTTTGTATTTTTAGATATTCAACCAATAGGTGAGTTTAAGAGGGTTGCATATATTTTCACTATTTTTTCAATGTCTCTTAGATTTGATTAGATACCAAATTGGCTTTAATTTATACTGAGATTTAAATAATCATCTACAAGCCAATTTTAGCATTTATTGATAGTCAACCCTCAAGGGCAAGGAGAGGTAACGAGGTTGCTTACGATTTTACGAATTTCGCCATATCTATTATGTGTCCTGAAAAGATTTTTTGAGATTAAACCACAAATGGAGTTCAAAGAGGCTATTTACTTTTTGCATCTACAACGGCTTTTATTCGTGTAATCGACAATAAATCGATATTTTTAACATTTTTTTCTTGAAATTAACTTTCAAAAAAAAACCTTCTTGTATCTAAATAACCAATGTTAAATTACAGCTTTAACCGCGTGCCGGAATAAGGCACAATTAGGTAATTCATGTGTAAAATGTAACGATGTTTGACAGTATGACGAGGTGAAAAACTTTCTCACGGTAAGTTAATAATTTTGGGATTGTGACATTCTTTTCTAAAGCAATGAAATTCGAAATTTTGAACGAATTTTTTACAATAACTACACCAATAATTTTCTGCGCCATTGTCATTAAATATGCACTTATGCCCGGCCTCAAACCTCGAATTACTGAATGTAATACGCTGCTAACTGACCAGGTAACCGGTTGCAGTAAATTTGCAATAAAACTTGCATCCAAAAGAAACCAAGCATTCGCTTTGCCATTTATACACATATAGAACCGCCCAATGAATATAACAAATATAGCGCAAAAAGACAAGCCCAAACTGTTTTAAATGCAGCAGCTTTGAAGTTGGTTTATTTTATATCTGATTATGATTTTTATAGTGTAGGCCTAGAGTACGGTTAGCATAAAATAAAATATGAAGTGGATAAGGAAAAGGTGTGCAACGCAGCATGAGGTTCAGTACTTAAAATGCCTCTCTTTTTATGGTTCATATTTGTTCTGGTACTCAATAATTCTTCATCTTCACAGTCGGTAACAATGTAGATATTGTTTATAAAAAAAAACAGGCAACAAAAATACACAGAAAATTTTCATGATCGAAAAATTAGATCTTCGGAAGTTTTGCAAAAAAAAAAAAAATTAAGATATTCACTTCGTTGTTCGAGTCTCTTATCGAAGATCTCTTGTACAACGTCCTTCCAGAGCTAACCCTTTTCTTGTTCGTAGACAAATTTTATGTGTTCTCCTATTTGCTATCATCTTTCGAAGTATATGTTCATAAATCAAAGAAATATGTTCCTTTCGTAGTTTATTTATCGGATATCAAAACAATTTCCGTTTGAAGAAGAGGAAGATCCGGGAAATTCATGTCATCTCGCTATTATCTTTGGATTTAAAGAAAATGTTGTACGTTCTAATCATCAAATCTCTTTTCATAAAATGACAATTTTCAATCAGTTAAATGTACAGTAAATACGCAGTTTTGAAACTAGTACTACCATGCTCCCAAATATTTGACTAAAAACTTTGACGAATGAAGTAATATCAAAGTTCTAATTTTTGGCCAAACAATTTTCGGTGAAAAGATCTTTTAATATATTTACGAACTTTATTATACCTTTAAGGCATGTAGAGTTATCAAAGTAATTTTACTTTTATAAGAGCTTAGAAAAATTTGTCAGAATATTTTGATTTCCAACGCCTAAAGAGATGCGAAATGGTTGCGGATTTTTACGAATTCCGATATATCTCTTAGGTCTAAAGGCATAAAATATAATCGGGGATAAACCTGATCTATGATTTTTTCGATATTCAACACCTTAGGGGTGTGGAAGGTATTGTTCAAGTTTTCACGAATACCGACAAATCTTAGGATTACTGATTTTACGAATTCCGACAAATCAAATTACTTTTACTGAGATCGAATTTTCTTTTACTTATAATTGTCTACTTATAATAATCTAAATATTAATTTCAAAATTTTGCTATATCGAATCCATAAGAGACTATTAAATGACTTAAATACGCCTTACGAATTCCGATATATCGCTGAGGTCTGACGAGGTATCGAATTGTTCTTTACTCTGAAGAACTTTTATATAATCGCGTAAGAATCGGTTTCAGAATTATTTTGATTTAACTCCTTTATATTATATATATTTATCTTCTAACCTTTTATATTTAATTGAATAAAAATAAGACAAAATATTTAAAAATCTTTTTTGAAAACAAACGAATAAATAAAAATCTGTCTGGGTGCATTATTATCATTTATTTTTGGGTATAAGTTCGGAACAATTCTTGTATAAAGTTTATAAAATGTTATGGTTAGAAATAGATGACATCAATAATTTGATTGACCCTAACCGATTGTGAATGCACCAAAGAACAAAAAAATAAAAAAATAAATCCGATTCAAATAATAAAATAAAAGCTAAAAAAAAAGAAATAAATTAAAATCTAGTCAAGCCATTGATTTTATCAATAAAACTTTAATTGATTATTTATCAGTCAAAACTTATCTTCAGTTGTTTGAATACGTTTTGTTATAATGACGTGATATTAATGAGTGAAAGAACCAATCAGTTTACTTTCGAAATATAAAATTTCAAGACATATTCATTTGTGCATCTTGTTTTTAATTATTTACGCTTTTGTTAATGTAGTTTTCAACAGATTGAATGATACTACCTAATGGCTTACATTAAAAGCTATTGTTAATTTTTGAAAATTAATTTATTAAAAGTGGCGACTTGAAGTCATAAACATAAATTCCGACAGTTTGAATAGCTATTTATTATTTCTTATAAAACAATTAAGCACAGATATCACATTCTAATTAGGTGATTCAATGAGGTGGACCGAATCGATTAACCTTCTAATTTGAGAACTCGAAGTCATAACCTGTTTGACTCAACAAATTTGTTAGTTACAATCCTGTATTTTTATAGTCATACATATTTCGTTTTCGAATGGAAGTATCGGTGGCTTAGGAGGACCTAAAGATAGTGTCAGTGCAAATATTTGATACGCTTTATCAAATAGGAAACTTGGCTAGAGGTATTCAGCTATTGACTCATATAGTGACACATATATATTTTATTCCCAAAACATCGACATAAAAGCTATTCATATTGATACAATTTAATTTTAAAATGACTATTTTGAATATTCTTTTCTTTTACCTATGACATAGTAGTATTAAGAGATTATAACATGGTACATATAAACACGATCGGGTATCTGAGTCGTTTGTAGAAGACTAAATTTCTCTTTGAATTTAAAGATCGCTTTTAAGAAAGAAATTGGAGAGGAAGGTACCATTTATATCGTTGTCACGACAGTACTTGAGAAATATAACCATAAATGCTGAACACTGAATTATAGTTAACGCGACGCGCGCATTTTAAGCGATGCGACGCGATTGCCATAGAGTCATTGCGTGTGTGGTAGTTGCTCCCACTGTGATTCCAACTTTAAAGGTATTTTGTTTCATATTGAATCTTAATTAACCTTCAAAACATATCATAAATCATCATTATTTATGGATAGAATAATTTCCATCGTAAAAACGAAAACACAAAACTATAACTTGTATCTTCTTGTTCTGATTTAAATTAAATTTGATTGCTTTTAATGCTATTTGCTGTTTTAGTGTTGGAAGAATACAAAAACTTCGTAAAATTCTTTTAACAGCAATAAATTAAAAAAAAAATTAAATCAATAGCAATTTCGATTATGTTGATCATAAAATCTATTAGGCAGTATTTTCGTTTTTATTTTCCTCTTCTGATTTTATTGGAGTTTTACAGCCAGTTCGATTGATTTAAATTCTCGATTAGTGATTTTTATTTAAAGAATTTGCTGTGCGAAAATGGTTTACACTATGAAATACTGAAAGAATGTCTACAAAGGTGTATAATTTTGGTGAATTTAGATAAGATTTTCAGTTTTGATACGTGAAATTAATGAGATGAGTCTTAAGCCTGAAACACAATGCTCACGTTCCGTTCCGTCACGTCCAGCTGTCAAAGTAGATGTAAATGCACACAATAGTTGTAACGGAACGGATCGGACGATGCATTGTGATCGGGGATTTATGGTCAGACTGAAAAAGTGTTTTTAACTTTACTAACATCCGAATGATTTTTCGTACACAATATTCAGATTTAATAATAGAGGAGTTTGGAACGAAATGTTTTTTTAATTATTTAGAATCCATTTTTCAAAATACCTTTAATCAAAAAATCAACTGTTACCCAAATATGACCGGTCATTTGGAAAAAAAATTTTGGGCATTTTGACGGACCTAAAATACTCGTATATGACGAAATTCTATGTATTGCAAATTTTTAAAAGTTTTTTTTAGTAAAAGTTATTTGATTTAAGTCGAGGTAGACGTAGAAGTCTACAAAGACAATAAAACCTCAGAGAAATGTATTTTGAAATAATTTATATTACTCCAATTTTATAACCATGCATCTCAAATTCTAAGCCTATGATAGTCGAAAGGTCCTAAAAGTCTGAGCGTTAGGTACTTATTAATTTAACAAAATCCTGAAATTAATTTTTAAATTGATATGTAAACCTACGAAATATGTCGGAATTCGTAAATACGTTTAGAAGGCCTTAACACCCTCTGAGGAGTTGAATGTCAATTTCGGATTATTTTCCGGTACTTATATCGAAACTACGCAACAGTAAAATTAATTCAATATCTAGGTTTTAAAAGATCTACATATGGAGTACATATGCATATGTATACATATATATATACGTACCAAGTTTCAACTTTCTAGTAGCCATATGGGTCAGGAATTGATTGTTTTTGGATGCTTGTATGTGCGATAAATAGCCATCAATTTTACTTAATTCAATAATGAAGTATTTTTCTTAAAGTCTTCGTTCTTGAGAATTACGGTTTTCCTACCCTCTTCTATCATCCTCCTAAACCTTCGGCATCACAATTTTTTTCTGAATTAGATCCATTCATAAAAGTTTCAAAATCATTTTTAATACGGTTTATGGAATATTTTTTTTTTTTTTTTTTAAATAGATATCCCCTTTTTCATGCTCCACTACATTTTCAATAATTTTATAATTGCAAAAAACTTAATATCTTAATGTGTTTATGAGCTATACGCCTTCACGCGCTTTTGCGTATGGCATCTACGGTGGACAGACGGACATTTTTTGAGCCTAATAGTCCTAATGGATTTTTTAAATTTCAGTTCGATCAAAATACTTTTTTACAATTTTCTTGTATTGTGTTTGTATAGTTAGCAAATTCCAAGCAGATTCTTAACACGCCAGACGATTCAGGAGGATGTATCCAGGAGGTCAAGACGCCAATTATAATTTTAATAAAAAAAGAGAATAACCTTTCGGTATACAACTTAAGGTAGACGTCTAAAGATGGCGTTTTTTATTTGTTTGAGTCGGAATATTTTTAATACGTGAAAATACTAAATAAACACATGAATATATTAGTCTTGAGATCGCGAACAGCTTATACTGAGCGCCCATTTGTTTTCACGACAACCTTCTAAAACAATTCCCAGAATTCACTAGACCTTCCCCATTTCGAATCTTCATCGCGTAAAATTTTTTGCATTAAACTCAGGTACTCTCACTTTAATTCAGTCCAATTTATCGCGGTATAAGAAAATGTCACAGCACAGAATGAACCAACATAAGATTAAGTCCGAAACCTTTCTCTTCACCATGTCTTAAGTCTTTTGGCCGGCTCACCTGAAGATTGACTCCAAAAAAGACCAACCGCGCGCTCCTCGACTGAACCTGATTCTGGTTTTCTTTTCTGGGGGCTACGAAAAACCTGAGCATTCGATTCGCGGGACGGGAATCGGTAGCTCGGTGTGTTTGGTATAGGTAAAGGTAACCTGCCGGCCAGGTATCACGATTTTAGTGTTGTCAGTCCAAGAGATTCACTCCATGCGGATTGAGCTGTTTTCAAACGTAATAACAAGACTTTCGCGGCTCCTTTACACCTTGATGCGTCTTTCGTTTGGTTGATTTCTTTCGCAGTTAAGCAGTTTCGCGATACCCGCTACCTCCGTGTTATGTGAGCCTTTCGTGTTTCTTCGTTTTTTACCTATTTTTTTTAGAGTTTAGTGATATAGTTCTAGAATAGTTGCATAATCGGCGTGAACAGCTAGAACAGTTCAAGTGTGTAACTATTTCGTGACGTGTTTGCCGAATGAAATTGTTCAATCGAGTCAAAATGTTTATTTGTGCAATTTCTTAAGATGCATGGAGGCGTCTAATCGGGTGTATCAGGTTCACTTGATGCATTTTAATAAGTGGGTTTTTTCGATGTATTGTGGTTGAAGTCAATGTTTTGTTAAAGTGCGGTTAAGAATTGCGGTTCTAGTGTTTAATAATGAAGTAAATATTATGTTTTGCGCATGTTTTATTAAACCAGTCATAGCTGCGTAGTAAAGTTTGCATAGCTGCAGGGATATTGTTCCGCGATAGGATCACGAAGAGTCGTTAGATTAAAGAATAATTTTTTTAATTGGACTTAAAGTCTTACGGGCTTGGTTATAGGTAGGTCGGCAATAGTCTGATGTTCAATTCAGTATGTTTTGCACTGTGTAAATTCGATAAATTAATGGACAATACGCGGAAGTCAAAGACCATTTGTGGTAAGTCTAAGCAATTAGAAAATACAAGATATATACAAATTGGATTCTTCAACCTCTTTTATAGCCCACACTACCAACTGCCACAAATTTGCATTCTTATCTTGCAAATTAGAAACATTTAGATATGTTTATTCAAAATATTTGCATAAATACGAAATATTAATTAGTAATATGAATGAATGCGGTTAATTCCAAATTTTGAAATTAATATCGAGAAGGCAATAAATTACTGAAGACATCTCCAAATGCAATAAACCGGCAGCAAGGTTTCAATGTGACAACTAACCAAAAAAACCTGGTCTAGCAAATTTTTACCTTACATAATATCGATCTTTTTTTTGATGACAAATAGTTTTTTTTAAAAAAATCCGCCTCTTAATTAAATTAATTTAAACGAACATAAATTATTGTGTCGTCATAATTGATTACGTTGACAGCTTTTGGGTTAAAACTCATTTCAATTTTAAATTCTTTCTTCCTTTTGTTCCCGTCAGACCGATATACAGAAACTATCGCCTTCCATACAATTCTAAAAGCTTAGAAAATCCATAAAAAGATATTCTATTGCTAAAAATAAAGCAAATCCACTGCATTTTTGGATAATTTTTACGGAAATTTATAAGAAACTTAACATAAACGCGGCAGCCTGGAAACGAAAGACTTAGACGAGTAACCCGATATTGTTAAAAAAAACTCAAGACAGACTTCTTAGCAGTATTCAATGAAAGGAGAAGACCAAAAGTCACTGTAAAGTGGCACTTTTGAAGGTTAAAGCAATTTTGGGTATGCACTAAGTGGATGTTCTTTTTTTTATATCCTGAAATTTTAGCAATGCGAAACAACATCAGGGTTAGTTTTTTCGAAGGTAATATCAAAGGTAGGCTGAGATTAGCCAATGCTGAAATAATGATGGGATTTCATTCTTTGAATACTCAGACATAAATCGAAAGATGGCATTCTGAGTGTTCAATATCCGTTGTAGTTGAGACTGCAATGTAGGCAGGTTATGATGTAATTTACTTGAAGGTAATATGTAGCGAATAGACGGAATAAAATGCGATAAAAATCCGGAATCCGGATTGCGAGCAGATGCAAATGAAATGTAAACTAGAAATTGTGTTTTTTAATTCACTTTCTTGTATAGTAGATGGTAAAACTAACTTGGGCTTCTGAAAACAGGTATTTAGGAAGTACCTTCCTACCTATTACTTAATAGTGTTGATGTTTGCTGTGATAACTAAGACTTTGGAGGTAAATTTAGTAAACTCTATTAAGAATCATGTTATCAAGGAAGAAATCAATGAAAGGATGCGCCAATATTTTATCCATTATTACGCAAGTAACTAAAGTGTGATAATTTTGAAAAATTAAAAATTTAGTCAAATTTTTGACTATAGTAAATATAACTGGTAATATCTGTGTTCACAAGGAATAACTTGGTAAATCGAAAAATAGAAAAATGGGATAAGTGTGCTGTGGTCATCTACCAAGGCTCACATGCACCGTGAAAAAATTATTGTTATATGTTATTTGATCACATTGAGGTCAACAAATTTAATTTTTTCACAAAATCTGGATTTACAGGAATTGTTCAATAGTAAAAAATATGCCAGCAGTCTGGGCACAACTTTATTATTTTTCCAGCAGAAGTTCGGAACGCGCTCAATACTGAGATGCGGCGTAGGTTACTATGTGACTGAAAACCTAACAAAAAGTTCGGGAAGCGATAAGAATGGTCGTGCTAGAATACTTACACCACGGTCACAAATAACATATTAATTACATAATTGGGTCATATTGTGGGATGTGGTTAGGGATTGAAAAATGAAAAAACATTAAAATAGGTCATATTCGATATTTGATAAGACCTGAGAGATATGGCAGAATTCATGAAAAAGTATAGAACAGCTTGACACCCCCTTAGAAGTCGAATTTAAAAAAATCTTGAAAACTCTTTCTAGGTATTAATATGAAGAATTTGTAGAATAAAAACGAATTCAATATTTTTGAAGACCTAGTAGATATGGCAAAAATTGTGAAAATATATGCATTTTATTTTCACTTTATTTCATTTATTTCAACATTTTATTGCACCCCTTCCGAACGCCAATGGATATTTGAATTTTTTTAAATCGGAATTACTTTTCTAGTTGATCTACATATATACACCGAATTGCAACTTTCTAGCACAAGCCTTTCTACAGTCAAGAAAAAACCCCTGTACCATATTACCCTTAAAAAAATTATATTTTTCCAACATGTCACATCTAAATACCAAGTTTCAGCTTTATATCACAAACGTCGAACTTTTTCCTTTTTGCCCTCCCCACTATCACCCTCTCACCTTCTTCCCCACCTTACCTTTTTTCCTGCTAGGGATCTATAAGACCTACTTTTGGTAAAAATTTGAAGCATCTATCTTACACTGTTCTTGAGATATGAGACGTAATTTTTTAATAAATATTCGTATCCTCTTTACTTCCATGTGCCACCGTCACCTCAACAAATTTACTTTACTTTAAATTTTAGCAAACTTTATTCATCAACCTTTATACAGAAACTGCATTTTATTTTTCTGGTACAATTGGCTTGTGAATTATTGTAATCTAAAATTTTTCACCACCCACCTCTGTACGCCATTGCCTCCTCTCAAAATATGTTTTCGTTATATTCTCCTGGTATACCTACAGATTTTAATTCAGTTTTAAGTGTATGACATTAATAATTTTTTTTAAATCGATAACAACACTTTATTATTAAAATAACAAAGCAAATTACCAAATATGTTTATTGCAACCATAGTTGGTTTGAGTGAATTATAAGCTATGGCAAGGACAACCATAACTATTTTAAAATAGTTAAAATAACTATGGAAGAATACAATTTTTTCTTTCAATGTAGGAGAATCAACAACTTTATTTTATTTTTGATGAAAAAAGACAAATAAACTCATCATACATCATAAGACGTTTACACCAATGGATATTCTACGCAACACCCATAGATCTTCTTGCGACCACCGTAGGTGTACTTACGACAACCGCGGGTATTTTTCCAATCATTCAAAAATATGGATGAATATTTCTGCAAGGGCCCATAACTATTGGTGGACTACCATGGTTGTTAGTTAGGGAACACCTATGGGAACTCTTCGGCCAGGGTTAGATCCAAATGTCCCAAAAATATGTAGTTAATTCTAAAATGACCACAGATCATGCGGAGAAAATGTATTACATAAGTGTTGCTGGACTGGAGGAAGCAGTGAACTTATACAGAGAATACTATGATTATTACTAGAGTTTTCCAATCCGATATAGCGAAATATATATCCTCGGTAGGACCAGACTATAATAACTTTCATCAAGTATGGATAGCCTCGTTCAGTGTAAATTCAGATAAATGGATAAGTACAACAATTTGTGTTACTATTCCTTCAAGTAATCACAAACTGACTCATCAAGAGTATGGTTAAAAGTATTTTTAAGTTATCGTGTACCTAATAATGGATCTTTTTCCGGATTTTGCATGACAGTCGCGGAAAACATACTATAACCACGTTTGTTATATTTATTACTCATATTTAATTCAACTTCCTAGTTCACAGTAACTGGATTTAGTAAACTTTTCATATGCATTAATTAATGATAGTTCTAGTTGTTTCTTTTACTATAGCTTAATGTCTCATTAAATTCCTGTACTAATTCTATTGTATTTTAACTCGACCGAAGTGAAATATTACAATTCAAATTACCTATTTCAATTTCAAATTACGGCATTTGCACTAAATTGAGTCGGAATTGGCTCAACCGTTTCCCCTTACCAAAAAAAATTGAAATTTTCCAAATTAATTTACTACTGATATTACTATTGCATTAAAGAAGAGATACAGAAGGGGTAAAGTTGGATGTGGACGTTGCTTCCTACTATTATGTGTAAAATTCAGTTAACGCTGCACTTGGATTTTACTTTATTATTTAAATTTTTTTTATTAATAATACAGTATTTAAGTACGTACTCCAATTTTATTTGGCTAAATTGCTCAAATCAATTATTTGAATACTTTTCTCATTCATCATCCGAATCAAAATGTTTTTCTATTTCTGTCATGGTTTTCTGTTAAGACAGAAAATTTCCGTAATTTTCATAAGATTATAATAACATGTCATTTACTATGTAAACACTTTTTTTTCCAACAAAGTGCCCATACAGAGTCTGGTATTTTTTACCCTTGTACTTATGATGCATCTTTCATCAAACATTTTTGAATCAGATAAAAGACTACAAACATATTTTCCTTCATGTCCAATTCGATAATAACCACTTCATCCGATCACCAGAAATACCTACTCAGGTGCATTTGAGCAATTATCCAGGCGCCAATTCAACCCGGTCTGGTTCGAATATATGTGAGGAAAAAAAACGACTTGTTCGGATTTCAAAGAACATCTGTAAGATTCTGTTGGGCTATCAGTGAATTAATCGATATATAAAATCAGGAGTGAAACCATATCGATGAGATGATTGATAAAAACCCATGTAAAAACATGGGCATTTTTTTTTTGTAAAGCGGATTGAAGGGTACTGTGAAGTATGATCATATCGCTTTGAGATATGACAAAATAATTTATATTCAGTTTGAGTTTTAACAATTATATTAGTTTTTTGGTTTGAAAATGATTGAGTACTTATCGATATCAAATTAGAAAACTTGGTTATTCTTCCAGCACGAGAAATGCTGTATTTGAACTATATAGTTCCTTAGAAAAGAATTGTACAAATATGGATGTTTCTATTAGTCAAATATGGTGCTTTGCGATGTATTTGGACTGATATATTATGGTAGGCTTCGATTGGTTGTTTTTTTTTATCGTAGAACGATTCGATAATACTCTAATTAACCATTTTCACTTTAATATTGCGCTTCGTAAACCGTTTGATTAAGAAAATAGCTTCAAAGTAGCTGCTAACTCCCTGAAACATACGACAACTTTTACAACAATTTATTCTGTCGACAAGTTGAAGTGCATCTTTTTATTTACGGAATTAACATAGCCGTTTGTTTCTATTCCGGTTTTCTAAGCAAGCCTTTCCGTTTGAAACGGAATAATTTATTTGATTTTATTTTAATTTAAAAGATATCAAAAACCATCTCCAAGTAATAAAAATTATAATTTCAGAAATGTAAATTTTCCTTAAAAGGAGCTCATTATTAATTTAACGGATGTAGTCCAGTGGTAGTGTACTAGGCTTGTAAACGCAATGTCGTGGTTTCAATTCCCACTCTGTGCATAAATTACTTATACGAATTTTTTCAGTTGCTATTGGCTTTGAAATTATTAATGTAAATAGTGAACAGTGCGGAATGTTTAATAGGTTCACTACTAAAGGATTTAACACTGAGCAGATGAGTTTTGTTTACATTCTTATCAGATTCACTAACCCCATCAGAGATACCAGACAGTAGTTGATTTGTTATAGGCAACATTGCTGTTCTGGTAGATCACATCTCAAAGCCAAACAGCATTCAAAATTATTAACACCAACTAGTACACTGCCATACCCGGCCCAATTTCTGACCTCCCATCCCTAAGCTGACTGGATTGTACACTACAGTGTATTAAAGGCTAACCACCTAAGTCCAGATCAGTATCCTTAAGAAAAAAAAAAAATTAGAATGTATATCAAGAAACACCTGATGGGATGTAGGGAATAATTTCAGACAAGGAAATAAATTCCAGGAAATAATTAAGACAGTTAGTTATCTTTGGATCATGCAAGGTCACTGCAAAACTGCAAAGATTGGAAGCAAGTTATTTTAAAAGAAGATCTTGCCGAAGACGTTAAAGGTTGAAAGTGTACTATTTTGACCACTTATCTTTTCAATGTTTTAAACATTCGTACGTTTTTGTTGTAAAAGAGGAATAACAATAATTTCTTTTCTGGAAATACTATACAAAAAGCAAAGCATAATATCGACAGTATTGGATTATATATAAAAATTCACCTTACCATCACAATAATTTATTCCGTGAAAGTAACTAATTAGACGCCACCTTCCAGGTAAACTGCTCAGTTCGAAGATAACTTCCTAATGGAAGTGCTGAAAGCACTCAAAATTTTCGGTCTACCAATTCAAATTTATGAACTTATACTCCATTTTTTCCGGTGAATGTGATTCACAAAATTAATTATTCATGTGTTCCTCAATTCTTCAGATGAAATCTCTAATTGTTCTTGAAGCTAATATTGGTTCGGATCATTAGCATTTCTATAGTTTCACTAACAGTATTAATGAGCAAAAATTCTAACATTTCGTTATTTATTATGCTTCTTAAATTTTTTCGTGTAGGTTTAACTAATTCTTATCTTTTAATGGTCGAAGAAAAAAACTGAATTAAAAGTGGGAAATAAATTATTGCCGTGAAACTAATATGATATAACATTTCATTCGCTAACTCAAGCAATATTAAGGATTTTTATAGAAAGGAAGCATATATAGCTTAAGATTGACTATTCGATAAAATACTAGAAATGATTTGATTAAATGAATTGGAAATTCTAAAGAAGTCAATAAATGCTTCCCAGTTCTAATGAATGTCGAGGGTGGTCGTTGGTGTTTAATCGAACATTTTTTGTTCACAAACACTGATAATAAAAACGTGTATTTTTTTACATATTGAGTTCTTATGACAAAATTAGCTATGAACTAATTTGAAGCAAATTGATTGAATCCGTAGAAAAAAAAATTAATTTACGTGCACGATACGATCGAGTTTAATGTGTGTGTTTTAGTTAAATTGAGCAATTTGACGGACACGAGTTGCACACGTATGTATATATAATTTTTAATAATTATAAACTAATAAGCTTATTGTATACGATCTGCTGTTTTCAGAAAAGATTTTATTGCAAAATTATACGCTCTAAGAAATTGAGAAGAAAAATGCATGAAGACTGATTTAGTGAATTCGGGTTCCTAAATTTGTGTGAGATTATCCGAAAAATGCGAATTATAATCCGATAATTAATTTGGCATTTAGAACGACGGTGGAATAAATGTTTTATTAATTATTCAGAGTGCGTTATCTCAGTTTCAAGTATAATCAAAATTTGTATTCAAATGTTGTTTTAATTTGAATTAATTTATTTTATAGTTTGCGAATAGCACAATTTAAAAAACTACCCTCGAAAACTGTTTCTAATGGTTACAAGTGATATAAATATTTTACTTTTTGGTAACATTTGCAAATTGTGAAAAATGAATCTTCTTTTGGAATGGAGCATGAGAACAGGACTTGCGCACTCCTCGTACAACTCCATTTTTCTTGATATAATAATCAATGACGCAACAGCCCAAGTCGGGCCTAGGACTTAAAGTAATGCTAGAGCTACTTCTTTACGAGACCAACGGAACACTAGGAGGTGAAGTGGTTAGCCACACGCTCGTCCGTGATTATTACCCCGATCTTAACTCAGGTACTCATTTACAGCTGAGTGAACTGGAATGAATAAGAATGTTTAGATCAAGATTTGCAGCCAGCAAGCACTAGCTCGACATGATACAGTTTTTATTATCGTATCACTTGAATACCGTGTAACAAATATATTAATAATATGTGATATAACCATATGGTATTGGTATAAACCCATGTCTTCTAATCACAGAGTGACTACCAACGCTGGCCGTGATAGTGCTCTGCCAATATTTTCAATTAAAAGCTCGTTCAAATCACAACGGAAATAGACAATTTTATGAGTTGCAATAAATTCAATTAAAAACGAAATTCAATACATGCATCTGAAATATAAGAGTGTCCCAATGACCAACATAATGACCTTTTAAATTTATCCAACTTCAAACCAAAGGAATTTTCTTCCATTTTCAAGTTCTTGCAAAACTTCTTACCCCCAAGTGTGTAAAGCATCTAAGAAACTGCCATCGAACCGATGTACCTGTTCCCATAGCCACCATTTCCAGATTTTTTTACGTGTAGCAATTAAGAAGCCAAACGATATGTTGACTAACCAGAAAGCGCTCTTATCCCATCGGCCATATAAAAGTGATCGTACCTTTAAGGTAACCGGTAAACGCATTCGAGCTCTCTATACTTTTCGTCGGATGTACGAAGGTTGCGCTATGGAAGCTGGATATCGGCTACGGATGGGCTGTTAGCGAAATGTGAACGTACGTATAATCTCTTTAAGAACCACACGACGTTTTCACTTGACGCTAATTATGGAGATAATGGCAATTAGACGAGTTTCAAAGGGCACCATACCGAGAGTACAAGCTGAAAAATCCGCCGCCCAGGCGAAGGATGAAATAAAAGTGAACTACTTCTTGCGCAAAGGAAGCCATTTCTTTGGGAGGTGAGCGGTTTTTTCTTCCTGCAATTCTTTGCTCTTATTGTTGTCTGTGCAATGTTACTATTTCTGTTGGATATTAACCGGAAAGTCGGGTGGGTTTTGTATGGAAGACAGAGGCAAGACTGGTTACTAGGAGTGTGCAGTCTTAACCCAAGACTGAAACCGCCTTACTTTGCTCCAATTCATTATTTTCAATTAGGCACGGTGGATATCATGCGGTGTGATCAACCAGAAATGTACTTAAGTGCACTGTTCTCGAGGCGAACGTTCATTTCAGAACTGGGAGTTCCACAAATGTTTGTACACATGAGGGGATGTTTGTCACAGTCATAGAACGCTACGACCACGGATTATGTGTTATAAATGATAAACGAACGTTAATCAATTTCGAGTCTCTGATTGACGTCTCGAATGTTGGAAGCGTTGTGATGGGACATAGTCAGGCTGTGGCCATTAGCTTAAGACGAATGTCATTCACCCATCATTACGAAGAGTATTTTGTCGAACGCGAATCGCGCACTCTTCTTAATATTGAAGATATCTTTTTATAGAGAAATTATCTTTTTATAAATGTTCGAACCTGAAGATAGATTGAGTGTTTGATTGACCAGTTTTGCCAGTTATTTGTGTACTTTTTTTTCTCTCTCTCTCGAGTACTAAGTGCATACTCACCTTAAATAGCCCAAGTGTTTCAATGTTTCCAGTTGGATTTATGTGCGGAACAGTTAGGAACAAGTGTCTGCAGCATCACTTTTTACAGTAGGAATACGTATGTAAAATTAGTCGAGAAATGTTAATGAAGAAGAACACGAACACAACTACTGAGAGATAGTACCTATCTTCTTTTCATAGAAGCAGTTCGTAGGGAGCATGGCCTTTCTCTGATCGGTTCAATAAAACACTGTCAAATGCCCATTAAGATTCTTCAATTTGATAGGCAGCGAAAATAAACAAGCTATAATATTGATTATGTTAATTGAAACATGGTAAAAAATTAACATTGGTAGAAGAAGTGAATTTTTTGCAGAGCACGTGAAATTAAAGCTCATTCAAGAATGATTAAAAGAACTTTGTCGAAGTTGTGCAATAAACACTGAAGCAGAATCGTTTTCGAAATTTCAAAAACTTTGTTCTGAAGCAATCATTCAGGAAGTTTGACCACCAAGGTCCAAGGACTTTTGAGTCGAGAGTCCACTCTTACATATGAGCAGATCGTTCAGTTATACAAGGGGTGAAATTATGGTTCTAATGTGATCTTATTTATCTGCAGTAGTTCAGAGTCGATAGAATAAGATGATTTCAATTGGGGAAAAAAATCGACCTACAGCTTAGGTTAAATTTTATTATTTTTCGGGTCAATCTTGGAGATGTGGCTAAAAAGATTACATTACTGCCACATAAAATACATGAATCACGTAATTGGGTCATATTCCGTGACGCGATCATATCCTAAAAAATCCTTAAATTAATTTTTAGAAGAAAGTCCGAAAAAATAAAAAACAATTTGATATCTCATCAGATCTAAGAGATATGTCGGAATTCGTAAAGACATATGCATCTCCTTGGAGGTGTGATATCCACATATGTAGATAGATATTTAGATTGGAAATAGGGGTTGGTGTGGTTAACTTCACTGTCACTGAAGACACACTTGGGCTTGTGACATTATACACATAACCATGAAATGTGTTTGCAGGCTATTATACAAAAGTCCTTGGAAGCAATAATAAATTTAGTATATCATCAAACATAAGAAATCTGTTGAAAACTGCTAAAAAAATAAAACTCGTTTACACCCCCATTAGGGTTGAGTATTTAAAAATCCTAAATTGAACTTTGTGGCGATTATAAAACAATTCTTGGAGGGAAAAACAAATTCGATATTTTATCAGAGCTAAGAAATATGTTGGAATTCGTAAAGATGTATGAAGCTACTTTACTCCACCTTCGAGTTTGCATATCAGAAAATCCTAAGATCAGTTTGTAGTCGAACTTATTTAATATCTGTAAAAATAAAAGCGAATCTGATATTTCATTAAACGTATACAACCCCCTTCCATTCACTTGGGGGTTTAATAGCCAAATATCAGCAATATTAGTTTTAAGATAAATATAAAAAAACCCCGAGAAAAAAAATAATGAATTAAATTAAATTTATAATTCAAATAATTGGGTATTTATTACTCCTAAAAGATATGACAGAATTCGCAAAAATGTGTACAAGGCTTTTATAGCAAGGGTTCAAAAAAAAAAAAAATAGTTTTAGACGAGTATATGAAAAGCCAGCGGTAGTAAAAAGTTATTCTGTATCTACTCAGGTCTTGACAAAATTCGTGAAAATTTTTACAACTCCTTAGGGATCGAATTTTAAAAAGTCTCAAAAATGCTTTCTAGCCATTTATCTGAGGAATCCGTTGAAAAAAAAACTTTATTTAATATATTAGAAAACGTGACAGATATGACGAAATTCGTAAAAATATATGAACCCGATTTTTATTGATCATATTTTCTTTTACATTTTTCCAATAACTACTCGAACTTTTTCTTTATCATTGAACCCTTTATTTTCAAAGTGGCATAAGTCTCTTTCGTTTCTAAATCGAAATGTTTAAGTGTTTCCTTTTTATTATTATTTTATTATTCATGCCAACTTTCGGGAAAATTTACTTGTAATTGTTAAAAGTGTGAAACAATTGCATCAAAAAGATTTTCAGAAAGTTACTTTGTGGTGTATAAAACATCGTTAGAATGTCTCAAATTCTTATTTTATTTTAGGAATTGAGGCATAGCTCTGCTACGTGTGTCGTCATATACTTTTATAGCTAGACCTAAATGTAAACGAAGCAAGGTATTCGGAAACGACCTAAAGTACTACATAATTCATTATTTATTATTTAGCAGTTACGGGAGGCGATTCAATGCGCTGACTGTAACCGGCCTTTCGTAACGTGCGCGACGCGATTTGAATAACAACCGCGACGCGATTTGAATAACAGCCGCGTCGCGCATTGGTTTCAAATAATAAATTGAAGTTCCACATGAAAGGAGTAGGTTTAATATGTATTCAGCGCCACTCAAATAAGGGAGGTTCATCCAAATTTTTAATATTTTCTGCTACAAAGTTAATAAGAGAGTAAAACCTAAAATCTCTCCCTTTTTATACGTATAGCGGTACAAAAAACAATCAATTACTTAACCGTTTTTTTAAGATTTTGTTAATGAATTCCTATTCTCCAAATATCCTTTTCACAAGAACATCTTTCGAGAACCCTCTCAAAAACGTCACTACTTTAATTAAATCCACCTGGATCCTTAACACCCTCACACTAAGCACTTTATATCTTCCCAAGCTGTTTCCTTCATTCCGTAAATCAATCAGCCTCGAATTTTATAACTCCTTAAGAAACTCAACTTACCCGGTTAGTACGTCTCAAAACTTTCACTTCCCTTCACATTTTGTCAAATCAAATCGAAATACCCGAGATTTTACGAGGCCTCATCAATAAAAAAAAAATCGCCAGGCGAAAGGACCCCAAGAAACGGGAAAGAGGATTTTTACGACAGTTTTACTTGGCCATAAACGATCATTGCCAACACTTTTACAACATCCCTTCGAGTAAATTTTCTGTACTCCAAACAGCTATTCCTCTAAACATTTCCACAGGACAACATCCCCTTGGCATCACGAGGAAAAGGACCGATGAATTGCGGACAATTTTCATTGTTGGATACAGGAGGGAAAACTTTCACGTCGATAGGTCGAGAAAATCCGGAAAAATCGTAAAAAAATTTTCTTTACGTTGAGTTGAGTTTTTCGTCAATTTTGAAAGGACATACATTTCCATCTGGCATGCACTTAGTTCAATTGTTCGCTATAAATCAGGTGGAAAATCTATGAAAAGTGAGTAAGTGGCTTTAGCAGTTTGGTACTGAAACGCAGAGGATAAATTTCGAATCGAAGCAGTATTAAAACTTATGTTAAGAGCAAAAATTTATCCACACACGTGGAATTTCGGAGAGGAAATTTCAGAAGGCATCTTTAAGCACACTTGAAAAACAAATTTCTGTAAGTATTAAAAATAGTTTGGCTTAAACCAGAACCGAAGTAATTAAAATTCTCAGAACGAAGGCAGGAATGAATTATGCACACCGTATCCGGAGAGTGTATAACGCGTAATGAGGGCGGCATAGTACACACACAGCCCATAAACATATCATTGCACTTAATTCCGCCTAATCCCTTCAAGGCATATCGTAAGATACACACTATAAGATTCTAAGATTCTTGATATTCAACTTATAAGATGCGGTGGGTATCTGATTCATTCTGTGTCAGTGCGGTTTTTGGTATCCCACAGACAAGGAGGATTTCGGTATTTTGGATGTTCTTGTACTCCGGATTCTGAACGTCTTGCCAGCATGTTTCCTTTCTTGCTTATTTTTCGAATATATATACCAAGCGAATTGTTTTGTATCTCCGGTATTAATTTTGATTCTACTATCGTCTATGTCGTGTATGGTGTTGTAGATGTACTATCGCATGTGATGTAGGTCGACGAACTTCCTAAGTAGACCGGATTAAGTTCCTTTCTAAATGCAAAAGAGAACTTCACTTTATACTTGAGACGGTAAAGTTTCTTCTTCCAAATACAAACTTCTTTGTTCAAAACTCTGTTTCTGTACTATTATTGGGAAACTTTGGCTACCATAGACGTGCACGATATGGACAAGAAAGCAAGGCTTCTTGCCAAAACTCGTGCAAAGTTTATAGAAGTGGGCTGTAAAAAATACCAAAGGATACCACATAAAATAGTCAATACCAGAAATTGTAAGAAGTGTGGATGTAAGTTTTATTTGTTGAATTTTGCTTGATCGTTGAATGGAGAGATTATGACTGTGCGGTTTTTTTTTACCATAATTGAAGAAATCGATATTAAGTCAATGTAAAAAGAGGAGCTGGAAATTAATATAAAGCAAGATGGTTGAACAATGTCAGGAAACAAAATACTTTGGGTATGTTGAAGCCTATGAGTGTGAATTTGAATTTATAAGCAATAAACGGATCAAGATTTCGTATTTTTCTAAGGACAAGAGAAGATCTCCGAAACTCTATAGCTCGGTCAGGTTTTTCTAACAGCTTAACACAGGTGTATCCATAGTGCACATATCAGGACATGTGATTTCAAGAACCTTTTCCTAGAAGGCACGATTAGCAATTGAGCCTGCCGGAATCCGGGAAAATTGATCCAAATGCATTTAAGATTCCTTCCAGTTCATATTTCATCATCTACTTTTACACGTTTCTTTGGCACTTACTGGCAACCTTGACTTTCTTGCCTTGCAATATATTTCCTTACATAGTGACTACCCGCTTAACAATAATTCTAGTGGAAGTCAATTCAAAGGTGGGAGACACCAGAAATTCCTATGCAGGATCCATGTTTTCAAATGGACTTAATGTTCGTTAAATACATCCAACGGTCAATAAATGGTTGTATACTGCATTAAGTATTTGATGTTTTCTTAAGCTTAGTAGATACTAGTCAGTAAAACTTCCTAGAGCTGCTCTAAGCCATGTGTACACGGTTCCGAGTGCGCGATTGCCGAATTGCCTTTTCAAGCAAGTTGAATGTACATGCTAACTTGCGAGAGTTTAAGTCTCGCAAGAAAGTCCCGATCGATTTCGATATTTTTCAGTAAGTCATTGTACATTGGAAGTGAGTTTCAGTTCTTTTTCAGGTAGCGTACACGGATAAGAAAGTTTTACTTGCAAGATTTTGGTAGAGCTACTTGCTAGAGATAAATTGCTGCACACTGAAAACTAAGCGTGAAAGTGAAATGTGATCAATGTGACCAACATACCCCCAGAGCAATGGTAGTGGTAGTAGTAGCTCGGAAACATAAAAAGCTCATCGATCCAGCCTGCATTTCAGCAACGTATTTGGACCTATAGGTGGAATCGTACCTTTGTTTCTCTATCCTCAAACCTCCCTTTTATTACTTTAACCTTTTTTAGCAACTCTTAAGAAGTTTTTCAAGATTTGATTTTGTTTACAACGATATGGCTCCTTCTATGACATGTGGGAGCAATAGCATCCTTCTACACCTTTCGCTTCCATGACTGGTTTCGGGTACAGAATTTTTTGTTTAAAAAGTAGTATCAAAAATTACACCATATCTCAAAAGCCTTCGAATGAGTATGGCATGCCAATCGTTTATGCAGTGAGTAGAAAGTTCCAGACCGACACTAAAGTAGTTCAACCGAATCACCAACCGAATGCTAAAAACATAATCTTTAGTACGGACTATTGAATCCTCAGACAATCCAACAAGATCCAAGACAACAGTGAAAACCTTCGTATTTTTCTCAATTCAATTCCGCTACACCTTGTAACCTCGTTCGTGGCTTCAAATCGAAATCATAATTTTCGATTAGGTCACGTTTCATAAAATTAAATTTTGTGGTTTTTTCATGATTTCTGCAGCAGCTCCAATAGCCCCGGCACTGTAAAACTCTATGCCCTGACTTACAGATGTAGATGCCTGGGCAACATATCGAAAGTTGATCATATCGCCATTCAGTCGACATGAAGAAATGCAAATTTTTCACGATGTACCATAATCAGGCCCAGCAACTTATCTCTCTACCTTTAAGTTTACCGCCACAGAATCGTATCGCCAAGTTAAATTGAAAATCGGAATGATTGAAATTATGGTTTCCTAATGACCTAATTTGACCAACATCGGGCGGTAGAAGTTAAGTTTGTTAAAGGGGGATCTGAAATTTTAATTTTCCGACATTAATGCTATGGTTTCAAATCGGATTTTATGTGAAAGGTTAATCTATAGATTTCTTTGAGTTCGAGCAAAATTTCGATCAAATTTAACAAGTCCAATTAAATTATGCATTGTGAATAACATAGGAATATTCATGGCAGTGTGCTTCCTTCTTCGCAGTAGGTGCTTTTGTTGTTGTTGACGGTTCAAGATTTTCAAATTGAACCAAATTTCCCGCACTCTTTCTCGGGTCTTCATGAGGCTGATCTACTTTCTACCCTTCACTGCTAGTCTTTCTAGTTAGGAATCTCCTATAGAATTCGAACTGCGGAATTTAGGAGTCTGTTTCCTCTAACCTACTGTATAACCGTTCAAGTTATTAATGGTTAAGTTGATCAATCTGCGGAGATGGTTTTCAACCGCCAAACGTCGGCATCCCATCATGGTGATATGTCCTCCTTGAGGGTTTCCGAATGAAATGAAACACTAGAAATTCATAAGTAGAATTACAATATAATATAATAACAGAAGTAGATGAGCCTGCGAACCAATTTTGATTCGTAGGTGAATAGTTGCTTACGAAGAGTTAATTCGTTTTGGTGATTCATTTTCGGATCATTTATGAATCAATATGTTTGTTGTGGATAGCTATCTGATTCCCTCGATATAACTGTTACTTTGATGAATTCCATATGAACTACCTTCCTCAATTAAATTTTACCTCATTACTCGAGTTCATATAGTAGCTGAATTCGAGCCTTCAAGGCAATAATTGAATTCGCTGAGCTACTAATCATCAACCATATGGCAAACTTCTTTCTTTTAGTCGACCTACTCAGTTCCACTTAATACGAATACCCAAGCCTTCTTCGGCCTTATTAAAACCGAGCTGCAAAACTTAAATTTATAGCGCTAAATCTATGCAGATCTAATTTGCTTTTATCACATCTCGGTGAAAAACTACAAGACAAGCCAAGCATTTGTTGTACAGTCGAAGTACTCCGTACCGAGAAAAGTTTATTTGATTGCTTCAAATCAACAATTCCGTGGAAGGATAGCAGCAAGAGCATTTTCTACAGCCGATGGCGGTTACGTTTGCGACCATCCTGTTGCTAAATTGCCGGTAAAATGAATACCTGAAGAAATTTATAGCGACAGTAGTTCCCGTAATAAATTGCCATTTGAGGGAACCTTCGACGATTTGATTTGTTCTCGCTAAGAAGACGAACCTTTCTTCTCGAATGTTCCGTGTCATACCAAACCGTATGGCATCTATCTGCTGGCTGGTATTGAAGATTTGTTGTTTTTTTTTAATTTTAAATTGAAAGGAAAAAAAGACGTTAGTTAGTGGTAATTGGAAGCGGTGTATAACCGACCGGTGTAACTATCGGTTGATCCCAGACCTCCCGATAGATGAATTCAACCGACAGACGTTTTTATTATTTAGTTCAAGACATGCAGGGAGTTGGTCTTATCCCTGACTTCCATCACCTTTACAAGTTTTTAATTTGCACCAATTAAGGTCCTTAATATCAGGCTAATTAGTTCCGCGGAATCAATCAGAATTGATGGTCAGTTCCGCGGAGTCATAAAATTGAAGAAACCCTTTCGCAGAAGATCACACTCGAGAACTTAAAGAATCGTTAAAGCGGCTAGTTCCTCTCACACGGTCACAAATTGGAATTGATTATTTCGGATCAATATCGATGTTTTGTCTTCGCTAGAAACTGATCAAGAGTCTTTAAAAGCGAATTTAATTGGTCGTGAACGTCTTGTAAGATAACGAAAAGACGACAGCCATCGGTGAATTACGATTGACCTATCATAAAGTTCTGATTTATGTGATTAGAATTTATGAGTGAAGGAAAACCCGAAGCGGTACGATCTAACCAATCGAATGACAAATTTATGTATCAGTTTTGAATAATTCGGGCTCTGTTTTGGTCGACTATTAATGGTTTGATGACTCGCATTTTATAGGTGTAATCTATTGAAATTGAAATTTTTTAGTGACGGTATAAAAGGGAAAACATGTCCACTGTATGAAACTTTTACCATGGATAGTAGTTTTATGACAAGCGTTTTATTCTACTAGGATGTGATGTTGTTTTTAATGATTAAACAAAATTTCAACGTTTTTGTTCCGAAGCTAATTGAATTTCACTTCAAATTTTTAATTCGTTATTCATCAAAAAATTTGGACATTTTACGAAGCGATGCAATCAAATTCTATTCATTCATACGGTTGTAAAATTGTTTTCATTTAGAAAGTGAATTTGTTGAGTTTTAATTTATATATATTTGTCAGTAGAAGATTTTTGGAAATTGTATCTTACTCTTCCAGGGTTTCAAAAGTTAACGCAATTTTCTTCGAAGTTTTTAAATCCGGGTAAAGATCTTCTAACAATTTGAACGTTACTCTACTCATTTTGGGGCATTTTGAGGCATTTTAGGGAAACATTTGAGATTTGGTTAAAGTTGGGAATTTATTCGATCCTTATTTTATGCAAGGTGTGCAGCTAAACCAGGAAAGTTTCAGGTCTTTACCATAAAAATCACTCTATTGAAAGAAAAAACATCGGACATCAATAATTTTATTTGCTTAATAGGTTACTAGTAGAATTTTTTTATTTTTTTTATTTTTTCGTTGCACAAATCCTTGTAAAAATATTAAATATACTAAAAGATATGACGGAATTCGTAAGAACGTATAAAATCACTTTATACCACCCTAGCCGTTCGCAAAATACTAAAATAAATTTTAATATAAATATTAAAAAAATAAATACTAGACCCTTGTGTGGCTCAGCACCGAATATCTTTCAAGCTATTAAAACTCGTGCCAATTAGTCGATAATTCCTGTTTCCTAAATTTTAAGTCGATACGACATCTTAGATAGATATTTCAACTTTTTGGTTATTAATAAAACCTTTAAATGACCAATTAAATTATTATACTTTGTCATTTACTGACTAGAAAATAGCTTCTTAGTATAATATTTTCTCGTAACTTTCTGGTTATGAAAATAACGGCTATATACCTTAAGTTATCAATGTGGCATTGTCTTTGTAAAAAAAATGTTTTCTCTACCTTACGTACGTTTTCTTCTCTACAATAACTCGAGACATTAATACGAATGTTGCACAACAAAAAACAATTTTAAAATAATATAAATATTTGAAAATAACAGCAATATTTTCTAGCCCCCAAGCAAAATTCTTTAGAAATCAGGAACAAGTTGTACGGCCCCCTGTAGTTTTCAATTTAAATATTTTGGCTATTTTCTATGAAAATTTTTCCAATTTAAAATGATTTCGTGCGTTAATAATCGTTTATCAAGCGAACTAATTATTTGTTGTTAGTCTTGTCAACAAACGATCTAATGATTGGCCTCAGCTACCTAAATATTGGCATTTTCTAAGAATAATGGTTGGTGCATAAAAAAATCTTTGCGCACAATTTTGGAGAAATGTATCTAATAAATTAAAATATTGTTGAAAAATAAATAATTTATTTGCGCAGATATAGCCACTGGGTGGAATCGATTACTGAAAATAATTTGTGTGGTATCATGTCTTTCAGAATTTTAAAGAGATCATCGGAATTTTGGCATTTTTGTTCTTGTCGTCTTCAAAGCCGGGCGAAACTATGTTAAATGGATAAATTCGTTATAAAAAGATAAAAGAAAAATTTTTATTTTATTACATTTAATAATAAGGTATTGTGATCGACCTGAAATTTAGAGATAAATTGCTATCCTAAAATTTTTATATTTTCAAGTTCTTGGACTACCTCAAAAAAGCAAAACGTCGTCTATCTGTCCACAGTAGGCGGCGTACGCCGCCCGTTCTCAAAAGCCTTTTGAAGACCTGTACCTTAAAAACCCGTTGAAATATTAAGTTTTTTTTGTAGAGGGTGGGAACCCATACGATTGATATCTTTTGGGCGGTAAGGCTGTGAGGGAAGTTAAGGGTAGGTACTGAAAAATGTCTCTAGATCTCAGGAACAGTATAAGCGGCTGTACTGAAGATATCGTTAGATGTCGTGGTGTTAGTTTGGTTACCTCTGTGAAACTGTCGGGTTACAACAAACTTTTAATTTTTAAAATGGTCATGCAACCAATATTCTTATATTCCTATACGCAGCCCCAATATTCGCAACCTGCTATAAGAACAAACTTCAAATTAGAGAAAATAAATGTTTGAAAGTGGTTCTTAACAAACCGTATTATTAGTTGCTCGACCTTCCGATTTCATAACGAAACCAAAGTTTCTAAAATTAGGGAATTAGCTAGTACAATTTAAAATTCTTTTATCAACAAATATAGGAACAATATTAAATCTCTCATTAACCCACTGATCAGCACCCTTCTATGAGTAATAGAGTGGAAGTGTTATTAGCCTTTAGTTAGCTTTAAGTCGGCTAATTAATCATTAATAGTAGAAGGTTTTTGTCTAAATTTTTCCTTAAGTATAAAATTTTAGTTAAATTACAGAATGTCCCAATGTAGCTCCGTCTGAAACTTTCACTAACGCAAAGTTCAATAGCTTGAATTCCTGCTTGGAAAACATCATTCACATTATTACATGACTAATGCAAATATTTTTTACTGATATTGTGAGGGAGAAGGAAAATCTCTCATGAGAAACGAAACGAACAAATATCATGTTTAGCAAAAAATATTGACAATATTTCTGTGAATTTTGTTTTTTGCAGTGGTTTCTTTCTACTCCATTGAAAATTCGATATGCTAGTTCTCTAAAATGTTTGCATTTGTTATGTAAACCAGCCTTTAAGCTGATGAGTTTTCTGCTTTGTGTTCTTCCACCAGACATATGTCGCGTAAGTTATGTATAACGTCTACCACTGACGGTATACGACAAATACGTTAGTTTTGGAATCAGTCCAGAGTTCTTGCCGAGATGCCTCCTGGAGGTCCTAAGATAGAATCTGGCCCTTTCAAGAACTTTGTCCAAATGAGCATTCCAAATGAGACTCTCCTCCAGGATGACTCCCAGGACTTTTACCCCGCTAACATACTCTAGAGATTATCCAGAAAACAGGCCTAGATAACTTTTCGTAGGATGGCAAGGTCTTCAGCGACACTCTGTACCGTGGTTCTGGATTTAGCTAGGTCCCGAAGAAGTCCGTCTATTACTTGGGTGATTAGTACCATATGACCGTGAATATTGAGTTTCTAGTTTCTAGTTTCTAGTTTCGAAGCTATTTTTCAGTGTTCCAGCATGACCTATATTCTGACTTTGACCACGTTGGCAACTATGACCAAAACTGAGATTGGAGGAGGGAATGGTTGGCTGTAGTATATGCAGTTCTATCGACTTTAGACAATGCACGGACTTTAGCCCGAAAAACTATAAAGTTTCGCATAAACCATTGGCGTTTTTTTTTTAATTTATCTTATTAATAGTTTTCCAAGCAGGAATTTTGTTTACCACTGCATCCAAAATTATGACCGAGTACTAAAGAGGAGGTGTTTACCAAAATGTTTTAAATCCCTTTATTATTCGTTACATTTAAAAACTACTTCCACTTATTCCGGTATTAATTGTGCGTAAAAAATCGCATGACTCTGCCATTTAACTACCATTTGCGAGAACCACTCCCCTATATCTCGCCCGGTATATCGAAAAACCATTAATTAAGAAGCCTAAGTGGCGCTATGAAATAATATCCCCTTGGAATCCACCTACCGTGTAATCAAAGGTCCCCAGTCATTCCGAACACTCGATATCAGGCTAGTACTTGAACTACTTGTTCCGCTGATGTTCTGTAATTAAAACATCGCCAAAAGCGCATTAGCAGTCGCAACTAGCAAAGATGCAAAGAGACATCGAACCCGATATAGACAAGAACAGAAGCAGCACCATTCCATCGTGTATCCCCCAGGGAAACAACTTAAGATCTTCGAAAAACCAGTTATCTGTCTACGGAACTAGAACTGAAACTGTGCTGCGAAAAACTCAACTCCCAACGGCGGAAAAACCTTCGAAGTAAGAAAAATTATTCGCGACGCGATATCACCTTACCCGAGTCGCTGCTTTCCTGCAAAAGGTAAAGGTAGTTCCATAGTCTACATATTCATATTTTCGATATATGCAAGAGTGCATTTCCTCACGGCTTTTCTTTAGAAAAATATTGAAAAAAGTAGACCGTCGGCGATACACGGCACTATGCTGCAGTTCGTCCTATAAGAACAAAAAAAGACGGCTACTCATATTCAAGCAAAACAAAAATTGTATAAAATCGCGTACAGGTAGCTTGTAGCAGGTGGATTGGCTCCCACTTTTCACCTTGGGCTGGGCTCGATTTTCTTATTTTTCTTCGTCCTCCTGTTAAATCTTTTCTTTACTTAGCCGTTATACATTTTGTATGACCTGACGTGTTCTGAATAGTTCAACAAGCGATCTTTTTTCGTATCACCAACCGATAGGTGATCTTACCTAAAGCCATACCTGTTGATAGGTAATACACAAAAAAAAAAAAAAAATAATAATACAAAAGTCAATTTATTCTGTTTCGCTTAAATGCATCTGAGATGAATGCTGAAGATGAACGAAGCCCGAGGACAAGACGATAAGTTTGGAGCAGGTTTCGCAAGCGCTGACTTAAAACTAAAACGCTTATTCGGTGTAAAGGCGACCAAAGGTTTGTCCAGTTTTTGTGGGGTTACATTTCAGACCTGACATGATGGTCATAAATTTTTCTGAATATTCCCGTCAGATAATGAAATATTTCTTGAGCGAAAATACATTAAATTTCAAATCGGTTTTCATAATCCGTGTAAATGCTTCGAATACATGCGATAAAGGTTCCGTTTAAAATTCAAGGTGACTGCGCTATGGATTTTATTCAACTGGTTCTTATGTACGCTCTTCTAGGAAAACGCCTAAAGATGTGGGTATTTTTTGATAAATGTTTAAAAGTGGCGCCAACATCAGAATTTCATTTTCTAAATTGAAATGTAATTTAACGGAGGTATAAGCAATTTAAGAAGATGTTTCACAGACATACCTATTTCTTGAAGATAAATTAAAAAAAAATCTGAGAACAGGTTGGGCGCAACCTTATTATTTTTCCGGTAGAAGTTCGAAACGAATTTAATTCTGAGATGCATTGTATATGACTGAAAACCTAACAAAAAGTTCGGAAAGCGGTTAGAATAGGGTCGCGTTAGAATACTCCAGTGGCGGCTCGCCGCATAAAGCTAGTGAGGCTGAGCTTTAAGCTTGTGTTACGCTGTATGACCAATGAGAGCTTTCTACAAGCTCGCTATACATTTTACGAAAATATATACAAAAAACTGGGGAAAAGCGAACAGTGTAACACAAGCTTAAAGCTCAGCCTCACTAGCTTTATGCGGCGAGCCGCCATTGCCACAAATAACCTATGCATTACATAATTGGGTAATATTGCGGAATGCGGTTAGGGGTTGAAAAATGAAAAAATTTAAAAATAGGTGATTACTAAACAAGCCCATGGAAGTGAAAGATATTCGATATCTAATCAGATCTGCGAGATATTGCAGAATTCATAAAAAAGTGGACAACCTCTTTACACCCCCTTAGGGGTCGAATTTCAAAAAATCTTGAAAACACTTTCTAGGTATTCATATGAAGAATCTGTAGATTAAAAACGAATACAACATTAAGGAAGACCTAGTAGATATAACGAAAATCGTCAAAATATATGCATTATATTTTCACTGATCATACCTTCTGAACGCCAATAGATATTTTAATTTTTTTTAATCAAAATTACTTTTCGAGTTTATCTACATATACACACCGAGTTTCAACTTTCTAGCAAAAGGCGTTTTATAGTTAGGAAAAACAGCGCAGCCCCGTACCATACTATAAAAAATTATCAAAATGCGTTCATTACCTTATTTCCAATGCTTTTTGATAAAAACTAAGATCATTTCTGAATAGAGCAGGCAAATTTTTTTTTTGGAAAATGGAAGGGGCGAGTTTTGCTGCGCACCGCCTCAAATATACAATTATGTATGTACATATATAAATAAATATACATATGTAAGCCCACCATATATATTTATCTTGCACGATAATAACAAATTACTTTATTATTTTAATAATAAAATATTGTTATCGATTTTAAAAAAAAAAATTTGCCACCCAGAAATTTTTTTTACACGTTTTATTACTACTTCATATGTGCGCCGTGCGCCGTACGCTGCGCCGTCCGCCGTCCGCCGTACGCAAACTCGTTTGAGGAATTATAGTTCCCAAACCCTATGAGCTATTAAATTGATTTTTTTTTATGAATAGACATGGTAGACCCCTTGAAGTAAGATTTTTTTAGGGGTGAGGGTGTCAGGAGGCAGGTGGAAGAAGCGTTTTAGACGAAAAATTTTGGTTTCTAGATCTCATCAACCGCTTATGGTAGGAGGCTGAAACTTAGAATTTCTATAGAGCTTTGATAGTGGACCCATTTGCAAAAATTGATAATATGGGTGAAGGGGGAAAAATTGCGTCCGAAACGCAAAGTGGAGATGGGGGGTGCTTTTCCTAACTTTAGAACGGCTTATGCTAGAAAGTTGAAACTCGGTACGTATATGTAAATCAACTAGAAAAGTAATTATGATAAAAAAAAATTCGAATATTCATTGGCGTTCGGAAGGGGAGGTTAAAAAAAATTATCAGTTAAAATAAAATGCATTATTTTCACGATTTTCGTCATATATACTAGGTCTTTCTAAATATTGAATTCATTTTGATATTACGGATTCTTCATATGAATACCTAGAAAATCTTTTCAAGATTTTTTGAAATTCGACCCCTAAGAGGGTGTTAAGTGATTGTATACTTTGCCATAAATTTCACCATATCTCACAGGTCTGATCAGATCTTCTACGGGCTTATTTAATAACCACCTATTTTTAAGTTTTTTTCTTTTTCAACCTCTAGACCGCATCCCGGAATATGACTCAATTATATAATTCATATGTTACACTCTATTCTAACCGCTTCCCGAACTTTTTATTAGGTTTTCAGCCATATAGTAACATACACCGCATCCCCGAATTAAACACGTTCCGAACTTCTGCCGGAAAAATAATAAAGTTGCGCCCAGACTGTTGGCAGATTATTTTTTTATATATTGAAAAAATCGGAGCATATTATATTATATTTTATATTATATTCACTCGTGCTAGCGCTTCCGCGGCGGACAACGATGTTCTTATAAGCAAATATAATGGTATCGATTGTACTTTTATTTAAAATAAAAATTATTTCCATAACTAACCCGTCTTCTAAATGAAAAAACAAAATGCGTCGTGCTTAATGGAAACCCTTTATCTATCGCTTCCCCTTCTGTCACCATTCATTTTTCCCTCCGCTGTCTAAATTTTTGAAAAATCGGCGCAATTCGATCGGACGCCGATGGAATTGGTGGTTGGACGCCGATGGAACACAAAAATTTTTCATTATTGTGAATATACAGACAAGATTATCAATCGCCTTGCAGTATGCTACAATTCTTTTAGTTCGTCTCAAAGCTAAGAAAAAAAATCTACTTTCTTCTTCTCGACTTTACTCAAACTGTCCATTGTGAACGCGCACATATCTAGCGGATACACACAACGCTATCCAAGTAGTCGAATTCACCATCGCCGCGTGATAAAGGTTTTTTCCTCAAATTCAATGCGCTTGCTCGATTTTCCACCACATTTCCCAGATGATGTTGATGAGATTTACTTACAGCCTTCGAAGAGTCCTTAACATCCTTTCGGCAGGAAAGTCCCAACAAGATTTATATCAGTTGCGGTTTGACTTGAAAACGGTCGAGGACTATGTCGCTGTGCCGGAATGTCGCAGAGTAAAGTGTAGTCCAGTGTAGAACGGTGTCCTTGCGATAGAGTGAGTCGTGGGTGGATCAGTGATTACAGCCAATGATACTGGTTTAATGCCAATCAGACTTTTGTGTGCTGATAGTAAAGTGTTCCGAAAGTGTACAATAGAATTGAGTGTGGCATCGACTAGGTGATAGTGTTTCGTACGTCTATCACTTGTACCTGCCGCGATAAGGATCTGCCGGATTAGTAGTGCGGCAACTACCACCCCATTGGGCCCGGGAATTAGTTTGGATAATGCTAATGAAGATGAGATTTGAATTTTGAATTAACTCGTACTGGTCGTGCGGTGTTCGTCGACACCTTTCATCCCCCATGTGAGTACTCGTATTTATTGTCATTAAGTCCTTTCGAACAACAGCCATACGTCGAAAATTGTTGACAAAAACTTGAAAATTGTGCTCCTAAGCTGTACAAAGTTTCCAGTGGGGTTGTAAACAAGACAAAAAAAAATCACAGTGAACTTTGTGCTACTGGTGTTACAAGTAAGTGTACGACCCTCGAAGCGGTTATAATTAAATGCGCTAGAACAGTGTGTGCAGCACCTTTGTAAGGCGATGAGAAGCCACTTATAAGCGATTTTGAATATTCATGGAAAGGATCAACTTTGTGGCACTTTGGGGACAAGTAAAAATCACCCGGTACCGGTACACTCGAACGGTTACATGCCCTTCTTACATTTCCGCACTTGGATACTTGGATACCTCATTCGGGGGATTTCTGCATGAAATCCGAACAATTTTCGCCATGGTTCTGTCCACGGATGGTTAAACCTTTTCAAATGATGAATTCATCATTCGGTGCAGTGTGCAGTTTGGTACTTGGCTCGAACTGCGTCCTGGCACGGCTATTGTTCGCCCGGGATAATGGGAACAGGAAAGTGTTGGTAAATTACGCTACTACAATTCAGGACCGGGATTGACGACCTTGTTAAGTATGTAAATTATGCCCCCGGCCTAGTAGTAGCCCATACCAGAATATTTACGGGCAATGAGTTACTTTTCGTTTTGTTCAGATGTTTGTTGATTTAACAGCTTTTGAAAGGGATTTCGAGACTGATGATGTGCGGTGGCTGCTGAAGAAGGGATGTTGATGGGAAAATATGAGTCGATTTGGAAGGCTTAGTTGGCCGAAATAATGGCAGAGCTAAAAGGAAAGGGTTGTGGACTATGTGTTGAGTGTAAAAGGACGAAGGAATTCATTGAAGATAGGAGCGAATGGACTTGGCAGTTCAAATATAATTGTATTTTTTTTTGTTTTGAGATTCGCTGAAAACGTTGAATCTAGACGAGAGAATGGCATGCCCAAAGAAATCATAAACTACATTCCATCTTAACAAACCTCTTACCTTATGGTGAGGCAATCAATCGAACTATGGGGCACGGTCATAAACATTTAAATACCTACTATTGCCGCAACTACTAGTACATTGATTTCACCAAAGCATATGATAGTTAGATCGCGATCTCTAATTTGGTTACTGCAGCAGTACCTGCACCTATTGCCAATATTAAGATTGCAATGTCAAGTTCTTTCCAAAAACACCTGGTGTCTCCAAGGATGTATCTTGGGTCCAATGTTCATATTGTTGCGAGCTATGGATTTGCGGGGATTTTAAGTAAAACACAACTCGATTAAAATCAACATACCAACGCTTTAATCAATTATCACAAATTTAGCAATTTAGCGCTTTCCGATTAGATTTAGTACACAATCGCTACTATCAATGAAAATTGCTTTACAAATATTTTCGCGTAGAACCAACCACCATTTCGCTCTCACAGTAGAAAAACTGATCCGTTGTGCAAGCTCCGCGGCACTTCTATACTGCATGTGTTGAAGACAGAGATTTTCAGCATATTCAGTTGTGTATGTGGAATGTTCTGTGAGTGTGAAGAACATGCAAGAAGGAGAAGAGAGTTCGAGAAGTGTGTAGTGTTTTCTCCGCATTTTATTTGGATAGTGGGAGGTTGTTGTTTTATCATTGGAAAATTATGTCTTTCATAAACAAGTTGTGGCAGTGGCCTAGATATGAATGTAGCAGTATTTTTGAACGACATGTCATCGACAGCAAACAAGGAAAACTAAATCCACCTTTCTATTCTTATCGAACTTAACTCCACAAAATGCAACTAGTTATGTTGTTTTCAAGAGATCGAACGCAACAATTTTGAATAATTAGGAGGACTTAAGGCTAAAATAGAACAACGACTTCGGCTGCATTTCGTCGGCAGATTTTGCATACAACTTTAGCGTCGTGTTAATATGACTGCAAAGTCATGCTCTCACTATAATTTATAATGTAACGTCGCCGTCGGGACGATACACATCTAATTAAACGTAGCAAATGAGTTCTGCATATTCTCACTAGGTAAAGTTGCAGTTGTAATTCTGTTATAGTAGAGCGACACAGTGAGACTTTACTGTCACATTCGGAAATCGAGGTATTTTGTTCTGTTCTAAACTTAAGGCTAGCGGTTTTATTCTGCGTCGTATTGGCCCAGGAGAGGAGACGACTTGCAACGGCTTTTTGACCGTTGTCAGTCGCATAGTAAACTTCATTTCAGCATTAAACGCAATCCGGACTTCTAACCGAAAAATAATAGAGTTGCGCCCAGTTTGTATTGCTGCGAGCTAGGAGCTTGCCGGAATTTCAAGTGAAACCCAATACACACTTATCTTTCTATTTCTATTATCCGCATAGAAGTTTACTGATTTTTCCACGTCTTTCTCATTGGGTAGTCTGATTTGTTCCTCCGCTTTGCAGTTACCTATTGGGAGTTTATGATTTTACTCATTGGAAACTGATCGAGATATTCAGGTTGCCAGGGTTGCATGTAACAGTATGCTAGTTACATGAAGAAATTAACCGAATTAGTATCTTGTTTTTATACGTTCTCTGAGATCTTGTAAAATTTAACCAAAAAATGGCAGATTGTTTTAGTTTTAGTTTTGTTAAATTTTTACTTTATTATTTTTATACAATTAGGTGTTGAAATTGATCTAGAAAAAAAAAATTTCTGATTATACTTCGTCCTTCACACTTTAAAAGTTGCTAGCTCTAAAACAGTTTGGGCTACTAAGTTCAAAATTTAGTATTTAGTTTCTATATCTTAAGGGACTCTTACGCGCGGGGTAAAATTGCTCAATTTGCAGCAATATTTGTCAATTTTGATGTCACGAAAATATGAAGTAACAACTACAAGTACAAGTAACAGACGATGTGGATAAAATTTTTCATCAACTCGTTGCTGAATTGTGATTTTGATCAATATCTAGCAATTCAGCAATAAAGGCTTGTATCAGCAATTTGTGAAAAAATTGCCACATTGCCGAAATATTGTCGCAACTAGCATGATATTTTTAGAATTAATAAAAGCATCCTTTTCTGAAATCCACTGAAAATTTTCTGTACTTTGGCCAATTTCAGCCAGTTGCAGACTTCTACCTAAAAATAATAATGTTGTGCAAAAATGTTTAGTTTTCTCATGTATCAAATAAATGAAATAATTAATCAGATCGAATATTTTTAATTAAATTGTGCTAAGTGTCAGGTGAATTTTTTTCAATATGTATGGTTTACTTGTCACAGAATTATGTTCAAGCTAATGGTTTAGTTCAATCCATATGTCTGAATCTTGAGTGTAAAGGTATGTCTACTAAAATATTTACTACTTCTAATTCCTTCACCGTTATGAGGTCGAACGATTTATCTTTACAGACGACAAGCTGATCTCATGTTTAATACAAAAATTTTGTATTTGTTTATTTATGAAAAGAACACGATCGCAACGCAGATTTGCAGAACATTTTCTTAGCATGTTTTCATGAGGTCAACACCTTTACCATTAATAGAATATCGTTATTTAATTTATTACGTATTATCCAGAGTTGAAAAGATACCGATTTAAGCTATCGGATTTTTTTTTTATTAAGCTTTTTTTTGCAAATATGTAACACTATTGCCCACGTCTTTTGATAAGGAGGTTAAAATGCGCATCTCATCATCTTTAAAAAACTTATGTGGGAGTCGAAGGCGACATCAAAGTTTAGTCTTTAGGTACATATCGAAAAAATTTGACCCAGTGATTTCTTGAACCTGAACTTACTTGATATTTGGATTTTCGTCAATTTAATTTCAGTCTAAGATTCACACGATTTGACCTTATAATTTATTTTTATTTCAACTTAACTCGTAATGTACATAAGTTTACGTTGGACGGCTCATCCAGTTATGAATATTCCTAATTATTTTGAAATAAGAAAAATTATAGATATTAGTGTTAATTGAAATTGATTAATATTATTTTTTTACTATTTACAACAATTTTGTTTATTTTTTTTTCTTAAATTTTATTTTATCATTTTATAGTAAAAAATGCATTGGGATCTATTTAAAAAAAAAATTTAAACTGAAACAATTATTGCATTTTGAGACAACCAAAAAAATATTCAGTCCGTGTGTATATCGTCCGCAAATTTGCTTTAAGGCTCGTATCTCAAAAAAACTTAGCGATACATACAAACATTTTTAATAGGTAGATTTCGTAAACTAAGTTCATCTGTAGGGGCACGGAGCACAGAAGGAACAGCTCTAGATTTATCAATGAAAAATTATGGTTTACGTACATATATATTATATTTTAGGAACAGCTTAAGGTGAGAAGTTGAAATATGGTATCTGTACAATGCTATAATGTGGAGCTATTTGGAGTAAGAGAAGATATAGCTTCCAAACCAATTACGTCAGATATTTAAAATTTAGACATAAGGGAAGTATTTTGAACGTAAGACTTTTGACTCGGTGGTTAAAGTATAGAATTATAGGAAATATAATTTCTTTTAAAAAAAAAACAAATCTTATTTAATCTGAACCAGGGACGTCATTTGATGCCACAGGAGGGGGGAACTTGCCCCCCCCCCTGAATTTGGTTTTTTCATATATAATACATAACAAATGGAGATTTATATATAAAAATACATACATTCATAACATCTTGCCCCCCCCTGGAAAAGACTGAAATGACGGCCCTGATCTGAACCTTGTGAGATCTTGTGGGATTTTGGAAATAGTAAGCCCAATTGGAACCAATCAAATTCAACTTTCTATTTGGAGTTGTTGGAAGGACAGATGCGGGTGAGGGTAACAAGTGAAATATTCAGAAAGCCGGTACTTTATATTTATATCAAACTCAAGTAGTGGTGTGTTTGAAAAATGAATGATAGAACGGAACGGAGGTTACCTTTTCTCATTTTGGAATGGCTTATGAGAGAAACTTGAATCTTAATGTATGAAAATAAAGCCACATCAAATTTAGTAGTGTTAATTTTTTTTGCGAATTATTTATTTAATTTAGGTTTTTATTTTAATTCCGCGAACTTTTCACATTAATGCCATGAAATTGTTTTGATGGTACTTTGAAATTCAAAAGTATTGAAAAAGGATTGTATACAGTTTCCTGAATTCCGTCATTATCTGTTAGAGAATTGGTTTCCAACTCCCCGTTTTATTTTTAAAATCGCCCAAAAATTAATTTTATTTTTAGCTCGAACTATAATTTTAAACCAATATTTATACCATGTACAGGATTATGAGATTAACGCGTTTAAATCGAGTTAAATGCATTTAATACCTTACGGAAATTGAATTAAACTTTGGAAGAAACCATTTAATGGTGTAAAAATTCAATTAACGTAGGTATCAAAACTAAACGAGTTTTTTAGGCTGGACACTACATTTTTAACTCGTTCATTGTTCCTACTTAAAAGCGTTTAAAAACCGCTTCCTGTACTAGGTCCAGAAAAATATTGAAATTTCGCCCAACCTATTTTCAGAATTTTTTTTTAACTATATTCAATAAATTCCCTCGCCATAATAAATTATACGTATTTTGAAGTTATGAATACCTCACACTATTTTTATGTAGTGATTCATTTGTAGTACTCTCGTCTAATCATATTGAAAACATATATTTACCATAAATAAATACAGCAATAAGCAGCGTCATTTAACTGTCACAATGGGTTTCTGCAAAAATTTAAATAATGAGAGTATTCCGGTCATAGCGTCTTATAAGAGTTGATATCTTAGTTTGGTACTGGTAACTATTAGCAGATTGATAGCCGAATTTGTTTCTGTTTGATTTTTTCCCGCAATATCGGGAACTGTCCGGAAATGAGTTTGGTACAAATTTAAATTGAACGAGCAAAATAATTTTATCCGTGATGTATGTACAATTTATTGTGCTCAAATTATTCAACGTTATTCCACATAACTATACGCACTATCCACCGGACTGTCTTAAAATTCCCAACTAAAATTCAAATGAAACTCATACTTTTTCACCTGGAGTAATATCATGATTGGCTACAGGGCCTATCGTGACTATACGGTACTACTTTTTACAATTCTTTTCGAATCAAAGCACCCATTCGTAACACACAAACAAATCGGCAAATGCATTAATAAAATCGAAAGTGTTAAATTAATACCGAAATCCAATTAACATCTCACAAATCGCATTTTCATTTTGATCTTGAATCAATCGAAATTTCCGTTTGTTCGAATCATGGTTTAGTGAAAGTGTAAAAAATTCTATCGTTTCGATTTTGATCTTAAATGCGCTGCTGGAGTCCACAGTTCAATAAGCAACTTATCAGATTATTATGTTGAATAATTTTTGGTGCATTTTATTTTATACGGCGATGATGAAAACCTTGATCGAGTTATGTGTTATGGTGAACTGATGAATGTTCAGGTGAAAATCTAAGCAGTTTTGGAGTTATATAAGCTGTACTCGTGATATTTAAGAAATTACAATCAATTCAACATAAAATTTGATGCTTTTGAGCATTCGAGGATTGTACCTACTATATTTTTTCAGTATGCTAATCTGAGGGATGATATAAACGCTTTATTGAAATTTGCAAAAAATATTAATAATTAAAATCGAACTGATTATGTATAAAAATACAAATTAAGTAAAAGTGGTTTGGCCATTAGGTTAATTTATCTCCATCCTGTTGTTTTATTCATTTTATTGTTATTTAATATTTTCGAGACTAATCCTGTTGACAGTAACTTTCATATCTCGATAATTTAATAGATTTTTGCCACTCTCGGTTATAATGCAATATTCAGTGCTAATAACTTGAAAAGAATTTGATATGAATTTGAATTTCAAATTTCGTTTTTAACTAGAAAAAAACCATTTAGGCTTGTTGCTCTTTAGCGGCGGTATAGAATTGATTAGTATCAGTTCCGGGGAATCGAAAAAGATATTCAATAGATGAAAAAAGTCGATTTTGTATGGTTTCGCTAACAACGGATTAAGAATAGTTTAGTTGTGTTGAGATAGATTTCTATGGCTGGTGTAAGATAAAAGATAAAAGGCAAAAACTTAAAAGAAAAAGCGATAGGCTTCCGGCTTTTTGATTTCGGAAAGAGTTGAAAGAGTATAGGCAAAATGTCAAGTAATGTGAGTAATATCTTGTGAACGTGGGCTGGACGTGGAAATTTGGGAAATCGCAGGTAATTTTACTGCCCGTGGGTTTTTAGAATAAAGGCGATTATTTTTCTATAAAATAAAAATTATAAAATATTTTGCTTTCTACCCCTCTTACCATCACCACTTACGCCTCTATTAATATACTGGGTCTAACTTCTTTAAAAATTTAGAAACCTGTATGTTCACTTCTTGAGACATAATTTTAGTTATGTATAGCCCCCACTTCCGTGATCCACCTTCCACTCCAAAAATTGTATAATTAGTAGACTCCGCTTTACTTTCACCAACCATCGCCACACCCCAACTGCAGCCTGTTAAAAATGTTAGTCCTTTTCTACGGTCCTGGTATGCGTACAAACAATTACATTGTTTTTCCCCCCACTCCCACAACCCTTCACCAATGTTAAAAATTTTTTGCAAGGGACACCTCTGTATAAGTTTCAAATTTCTAGCATAAACCTTGCCGGAAATCTACGAACCAAAATTGTTCGTCCCCTAATCCACCTCATACAACCACATCACTGAAAGTCTCCACTTGTAGAGGTTCGCCTCATCTATCCATCAAACAAATTTGAACTTAACATTTAAATGGGTTTGTAAGTTATGTGCCTTCAAATGCTTTTGAGTACGGCGTACGGTGAACAGCGTCTACGACGGACAAACGGATTTTTTTAGTGTTGTCCATTAATTCTAAAACGTGCAAAATACAAAATTTCAAGACAGTGGTTTTTTTTTTTAAATTCCAAGTCGAGATACAGGGAGAAACGAAATTAAGGTATTAAAATATGTTAAGAACGTTAAATTATGTGAAAAATAAATTCAATGTAAATATTTGTAAAAGCACGAAAAACGTTAAATATTCTGGAAAAAAAAATCAATTTGTGATAGGGCATTCATTTGGAAAATGTATTTCACCTAGATGATTCATTAGTGATTCACCAGTAATTCCTGTAGTTTGCTGTTTAGGAACATCAAATTTTTAGCGTTCTGGAGATAGTTTTATACTACTATATAGTAAGTTGCAATTCGATGGCATTTCAAGCCAACGTCTTAAAAGCACACGTGCTAAGCCTGTACACATTCCTATTATTATTCGTTCATGATTTCCTGCAAAAACTTAACATTCAGCTATAAGAACAAACTACAGCAAAAAAACCTACTCTAAACAGCGAAATACCACTGTATCACGGCAGTTAAGTCCTGTTAATGCAACACCTTTAAGTGAAATCTCATCACCGTGAAACAGGTAGACTTAGTAAATTATTTCCACTTGAAATGTTCCACCATCATATCGTCCTTTCAACTCAGTCTCATGTTTTGCCCGTTTTAAACGTTTTATATCCAAAACGAACGTTAAAACGCCTCATAAAAACTTTTTTTTCCCTCGAAAACAGCTCCAAATATAAAAACAAACGATCCCCTTACCATCAGCACCAAGGACCTGATATACGTACAACATGACGGCAACCAGTGTCATTTACTACAAGCATTTACACCTCCTTAAAAAAAAGTTACTATAGCTTACCAGCACTCATCTATACGTGGGGATGGTTATTGCGCGCGAGTCAGTGTATTTTACAATTCTTTAATAATAATAAAAAAAACACAACGCCTGTAAGGACAAACTTCCATTATTATCATTTGACGCATTCAAGACATCTTCGTTGTTGCCGAGGAAAATAAAAAAAATATTTACGCGTGAATTTTCCCGACTTCCCGATATAAAGTCGGGGATTTCTGATGTTAGATCTAATTCGAGAGGGGCTGCCATTTTCCATACGTTTATCAAAAGATTTCGTGCAGATGAATAGCATGGGGTCCACTCGAGAAAAGTTACCATCCCGAAAAAGGGGATGATTTCTTCAATTTTTTTTCCCTATACAAGGAAATCTGTCACACATTTCTTGTTATTTATGGAGTCCCTTTATTGTACGATGTGCGCTTTAGTCGTGGATGTCGTTAACACCCGGAGTCAGGGATCACCCCCCACAAGAACCATAATGAATACCCTCCAACTCCTCATAATTTCGGTTTTATTTATTAAAAGGATGAAGAAAAAAAAAATTTTTATTACTGCCTGTATTCGATTTGACATCGTTTTAATTAAAAATTTCATTTTATGGGGAAATTTTTTTTTTATCATTGGAAGTACTTAAGTGTTCTCGAGAAGGATGAATAATTACGGGAGTAAGCGATTTAGGGAGACAACAACGTATCAGTAAGGTTTGAATTTTATTACAATCAAAAAATATAAATAACAGCCTAAAACTATAAAAATTATCTGATCCGAAAACCAAAACGATCGATCTTCAAGACAAATTTATTCCGCAAGATTGAAGATATGCCTAAACCATCGTGTGAGGTATTAATACAAACTATGTTTTAAGAAAATAATTGACTGTTTTATAGCCGAAAAAATATGTAAGCCACACAGAAATCCAGGAAGCAACATTGTTTGTTAATTGCGTTCGATTTCCTGACGACAGGGCCTACGATCTAAGATCCATATTTTAATGGGTCGTAATTACAGGCCGCCAAGATTCCCTCTCTAATATTTCACTGCCGACAACTACAAGCGATATTATGTCAATGAAGACGGCCATTAAACAGTGGCACTCATTATTTGATCGGTTTCTTGTAATTGGAGAATGTTTTCGAGACCTTTGATGCGGTGGTCCAGTCTATAGGTGATACGTAAGGCGCCCATCTTGAATGATTTTCGATCGTTTCCTGTTCGTATGATTGGCCGTGATGCCTTTTAAAAGAGTACCAATCTTCTCACGCCATTGTGATTACATCGCACAGTCGGTATATCTACAACTAACCGCAATGACATAGAAATCATTATTTTCGTAAATTTCCTATAATTCTTATTGTGGTATCTTGCTTTTAACGATTTTAACGGATGGAAAATTACCATTGACTTTATGTAGTAAGGTTTTTTTTTATTTTTATTCGGAAAGTCAATTAGCAATATTTCATGTAATTTGTAAATGTTTCGTTCTTCAAATTTTGTAAAAATAATAATTGTTTTAATTTTTATTATTTGTTTGGATGAAGATAGACTACTGGTAAAATGTGCTAGAGGTGGAAGAAAACCGACGAACGGAAAGCATCGCATGTGAATCACGAACGATTCACCTAGGTGAACTATAGGTTTGAACTAATTAGACGTGATAAACAAAACATAACAAAAGGACTAATTTTTTTAGTTAAAAATATTTTTCTTTTGATAAATTGCGATATTTCAACTACTTCTTTCAAAGTGAGGTTTTTTTTGGAGCATTAAAGATTCACAAGTATTTATATGATATATGATATGATATTAACATTAGAATGAGCATGGCTTTCTTATGAACGACATATAGAAAGCTGTGTTTTACTCCGCTCTTTAGTCCTACAATGTATGTATTTTATATATTTTTTTTTTTTTTTCAAAAATTGTTTAGTACTGATTTTTCAGTACAAAAAATCTATAAGAACATTTCTGGAAACAATGAGAATGAATGACATAAAACTGAATTCAGCTTCAGGTGAAATTACATCAATATTTTTTATTCTGGTTCATGTTTTATGCAAATACTATATTCAGTACTGCAAACGCCAGTACTGACGATATTCGTCAAAATGTTTGTCGAAAATGTTTGTCCGTCCAAAAATGTTTGTCCGTCCTTTCACCTTGCACTATCACCGTCGGTAAATTTAACATTGATCGGCACTAACCAAAAAAGGCGACCTACCAGTTAGAAATTATGCATTAGTCGCTTCAATTCAAAAACCCTTAAGTTATGTAGTTTCTACAGTTACTTCACTACATAAAAAAGATACCTACCTACATTAAGTATTATTACTGGAAAAATTCTTTATTTATCATCGCAAGAAATTGTCCTAAAATCCATGCTTTCCCTCCGGTATAGCATCTGCTCTTAAACACTATTAATTTATGTATTAGCTCCGATAATTATCTGATGATCATTAAGTCTGCATATCTGTTTTTATTACTCTTACTCAGCAGATCCAGCTGATTTAGCAATTTCTCTTCTGAATTCAAATGTTTTGCTCATTTAGTATTTTCACCGATCAAAATCTATATGATATTCTTCTATCTGGATCGAGCTATAAAATCATTTAAACATTAACCTATTTCGAAGCAATATATAAACCAGTTAGAGGAATTTTTTTTTGGTTTTGGAAATGACGCCGAATGACTATTCATTTATTTATGCTAATATTATACAAAACAATGCATTCGTTTAACACAGGTATAAACTATGCTGCTATCCCGTCCCGTTTGGTTTATATTCGAATTTAAACATTTGGAATGTCTCCGATTTAAGGTGCTATTTTAAATGGGCTAAATAAAAGCAATTTAATAAAATAAGATAAGATACGGCAATCAATTTTGTTAATAATTTGAGAACATCGAAGATTGGCTACACGCTATGGTTATTAATTAACGGATTTTTTGTTTTGCAGATTCTTTTGAGTATTGTACACTAACAATATATTCTTAGTCTTGTAAAATAGCTTGTCAAAAATAATTTTTTTGTCCTATACCATTTTTGAGAAAATATTTAATTAATATCTAATTACTTTTTTTTATCAGATGGTATACCTACATAAATGGTTTACGGCTTTGACCTCATTGGGGTGACAAAAAAGGACAAATTCTTTCTTTCTAGTACCAAAAGGACAAATTCTTTCTTTCTAGTACCAAAAGTTCTTCATTTTTTAGAAACAATATTTGAAATATTCACGCATAAGCCCATGCTATTAATATAAAATAAACATTTTAATATAATACAGTATGTATATTATCTACTTACAGGCTTTTCTAAAATGGCTTAAATCTAATACAAATACCGTGCAATAATAAAGTTTGTAAGTATCTGTTTGATAATTTATTTCCAGTAAATACTAAAATAATTTGAAAATGTTTCGTCTCTTAATCTTTTTGAAGAGCATATTTAAATAATCAAATTCGGACCGAATGTTAAAATTGTGTTAAAAATATATCGTCAAAATTTCAAAAATTAAACTCTTTGAATTGATGTTGGTCCAATCACTGCCAAGAATCTTACAAAAAATGTCCTGCTTAATCTAACATAAGAATATCAGTTTTTAAAAATATTGTTTTAGAAATCTGATATTTTCAAAACTTTGTGATTTTATAATCTCGGAAATCCAAAACTGACGTGTATCGTAAATCGAATTAATTTTCAGCAAATTAAAGCGAAAATAGAGTAGTGTCCCAATAATCCCAAATTTATTTGCATTCCACTCCATTATTATATCTCAGGAATTATAAGGCTGAATAGAGGAAGTTTAAAGGGTAGTTACTAGCGCCCAACGTGAGGTTCATTGCTTGCAAATTTAAGTCAAACGAGAAAACACATTTAATTAAAGATTGAGCACTTAATTCACTCGTTTTTATTTGTACATATCTTATCCTGTAAAATATTTTGGATTTTGAGTAAATTCGCAATAAAAGTAAATTATTTTCAATAAAATAGTGCGTCCCCAATTAGTTCATAGTCCAATTTCCACTCCTCCTCCTTTGTTAGGACGGACGAAGAAAGTTCATTAATATCGGTAAATGACGCATTCGAAGTAATGTCATCAATGTCAGTTTGGATGGTTGTAACGGCGCCCAACGTGGGGCTCATTGTTAAATCGAAGTCAGAGAAGAAAACGTATTAAATTAAATATTGAGCACATAATTCCCATATTTCACTCATTTTTGTTTCTTCATATTTTATCCTGTAAAATAATTTGGTTTTTAGAAAATTCAGAAAATTCTGTCTCCGCGCAGAATAGTCTCCAACTAATTCGTAGTCCAAGTTTTACTCCTCCACAGTTTTAGGACAGATGAAGGAAGTTCAGTAATAAAACATCGGTAAATAGCACATTCGAAGGGTTCACTTCAATGTCAGTTTGAGCGCCCAGCGTGGGGCTCATTGCTAACAGTTTAGTGCAAAGGCAACACATTTAAAATTAAATTTCCCGCAAATAACTAAAATATTTTAGTAATTTTAATCTGTTTGTAAAATATTTTGCATTATGAGAAAAAATCTGATAATACGAAAAACAAAATTAATTAACCAAAACAAATTTTATTGATTCGATATTAAATGTAGTGCCTATTAAATTTGGGAGTTTAAATTGAATTAAAAATTCTTTATTTCGCTTGATTTAATCGTTTTAAGAACAGACACCAAACCAAACGATCGTTTTATATTTTATTACGAAATCAGAATGAAAAGAATTCAAAAAAATTGTCCACTTTTAAATAAAATTAAGGATAAAGACCGTGAAATCATAAGAAGTTCCCGCATATCTTTCAGTCCTAAGCCATAAATATTCGATTTACGATCCGAATGCATCTCTTACACATTTCATAGTCCTAATGTACATTCTTACTGACATCGAACAGTATCAAATATCGAACTCTTTAAAAACCGATTATTAAAACCACATAGAAATAAATAAATTTTCATGTTCGTGGTGATTTTTATCGCGATCTGTGATCACAACAGGAAGAGGTAAGTAGATGGCATCGACTAAAATATGTCACACCGAAGAAAATATGTGAAGAGATATGGAAATAACATTTTATATCAGCCTACCTATAGGTTGCAACTGATCTCACCTGTATCCACCGTATGAGATATGTACGTAGGAAAAATTTCCATTTCAGATAGATCACTTTGGTCAGTGAGTGGTCACTAGGCATGATCACGATCTTACATATGCACCTAAGCTAGCTAAGAGAAAATATCGCTAGGAAACGGAAAAGAAACTTGGGGAGTTGGGTGTTTTTTTTACCTGTATAACGATCGGTGATCATCGTCGTCGTCGTCTAATCTACTGCAGATGAGTGAATATTTTCTGTTTTAGTACTTTCCTTCTCACCTGTGTGGTTTTCTTAGGTTTTAGTAAGGTATTTCTGAAGAATTTACAAGTCAAGTTGTTAGTCAGAAAACGATCGTTGATCGTGTCAGCCAGAGTTCGGAAATATGTTAACAAAATGTTGTTAGGCCTGACGACGACGGTTTGTGTGTGGAGTGCGTAAAAATTGTTGATTAGGACGTCAGTCTACGTATGACAGGTTGTTCGGAATACGGTGGTGAAGTTTATGATGATCGTGAGGTGATCGCGATTTTGTTCAGACTTGAAGTATGTGAGTTACGTTCGTTCGAAGACATCGCGGAGTCGGGTTCAGAAATAACTGAAGTGTTAAGTAAACACTAACTCGTCTATCACGGAGTGTATCTTTGCTTGTTTATTGTTTACCAATTATCTCACTTACGGCATTCTACCGAAGAAATGAAGATCTTTATGGAAAACCACTATTCTGTTTTGTTTTTTATTATTTGTACTTTGTGTAAACTGAATTCGATTGAGCGTGTTTGCTAAAACATTTAAGCGAGAAAAGAAATGTCAACAGAGCCACCGGTGTCGCGTAAGGCCAATCTTTTGGCATGCAAACATTGGTGGCGTGTTTGCTTCTTGCACGGCGATCAGGATCAGTACTATCGACAGGTTTATAGTAAGGCAGCTACCGATCGTTTGGCAACAACATCACCGAAATCAGTTCGGTCAACGTCTGAACGATCGTCGACTAGAACTCGATCGACATCGCACGAGTCGTCATCAAGAAGTCGATCGCGATCAGCATCCGATCGATCATCAACAAGAACCCGACCACAAAGTCTGTTTCCCAACAAACAGGTACTAAGACGGCGTATCCTCCATAGTCGCGATCGCCACGATCGCCACAATGATCAATCAAATCGGGCCAATATCGGCGGCAAGATCACTACTTCTCCTGTCGAACGGACTGCCCCAAATGCAAAAGTAGCCGTCCTGGACGATACGTTTCTATCATCTTCTCCATCTACAGGTGGTGGTGGTGTTAGCCACCGCGACTTAAGTGAAATCGCATCATCACAGGTGATTAATCATTCGATGGACGATCGATGGTCGTCACGTAAAACCGAACCTGATAAAATCTGTAAAACGGATCGTTGTAGTTCGCATGATCAAGCATCGATTTCAGTAGTGAACGCCGGCATCAATAATAATAATAAAAATAGTAACAATAGTAGCAACAAAAAAATACAGGCAATCTTCGATCTTATCGATCGTGGTAAAACGATCGAGATTTGTGATTCGAGGACGGCGTCACCGTTGCGACTAAGTGAAAATGATATTAGAAATTTATATACGAGTCGTAATCGAAGTGGTTTGTGCTATCTAAACGATGTCGATTTTAGTTTATGTGATCTCCTCCTGAGTGATATTGATGAACAAATTGGATTATCGAAAAACGGATATTACGACGATCATCAGCAACAAAATCTCAACGTGTAAGTCATATACCAAACCGTCATGCCACATAAATTATGTTTTTATCGAAGCCTGACACGATTGGCATTATTGAATTTTTGATTTTGATAAACGTTTTCGAGATTATCATCTTGTAGATGTACAGATAGTGTCCAACCATTATTATGACCTGCTTCTTAAAATGTTAAAATGTTACGAATAGACTTTCCGACAGACAATTAGTAGCTTCATTATACCACTTCATAATTTATAGAGTCGAGAAGATTTTTGAAAGGTATAGCAATATTTTTTTTCCGTCTTCATCCGATTAGATACATTATGCGAGCTAAAAAGTAACTTTAACTCATGAACAAAAATCTTCTTAAAGTGTTTTTTGAGATCTTATAATTTCGTAATTGTAGAGTTCTAAGGGGAGAAAAAAAAACCGAGTTGCACGAGTTAGTTACCAGCAACTACTGTTTCCGACTGCTTAAAGAAGGTATGTAAAATGATGGGGGCTTAAGAAAAAATAACACCACGATAGAAGGCTATTCTTTTGCGGAGGTCTTGGCATTTTATTGGGTATCCATCAGAACTATGATTGACGGGATAAAATTTCCGTGTGGAATATTATGAAATATGTTCTTATGAGTGGTGGATACTTTTCTTGAAATGATATACCGTCTTAACATTGATGATAAGGCGTGGTGGGAACGAATATTATACGATTAGATAATGTCTACTGGAATTTCTAGCTTGTTGGGAAATTCATAGGAAGGCTGTTCTTGTTATAGAATCTTTTCTTTATCCATCAATGAAGACTCGTTTTAATAGCTTGCCGGTATGATCTAATTATTTCAGCTAGTGAATAGTGAGTCACTAGTTCGAATTTGCTTCTTAAGTTTTTTACTACGTAGTCGTGATCTAGAAACCCATAGTTAACGCCCAACTAACAATTTTCATTAAACAAGACCCTATCCGAGCACATGTATTTCGTTTATGAGAACTGTACTTTCATAATTTGACTCTTATAGAGTACTACGTTCATGTTATGAATTCATTGCGGAAATTAAAAGATATAATTTATAAGTTCTATTGTAAGCTGATAAAAGAAGATATTTCGTACTAAAAATACAGGCATAAGTTTTCGTTGTATTAAGAGATAGGCAGAAATAAGAGAGAAATAGAAATTTTTAAACTGCGCGCCATAGAAGAGAGTTCTTATTTTATGATTTGTGGAAGATCTCTAACAGTTTCATCAAATAAATTTATAAATTTTTTCTTCAAATGCTTATTATGAGAGTAGTAGTCTCAGTAGCTCTAAATGTCTTACTATCACACACTGTATTTTCGGTGTCACATGGCCTCTGAAGCCCCGATGCCTTTCTTTTTTTAATATGCAAATTCATTTGTACATTAATCTTTCATAAATAAATAAGTAAAATGTCTTACTATCACACACTGTAATTTTTTTTTTTTTTATAAAAATGTATTTTCATTCAATTTTTACGTGAAATTCCTAGTATACATATTTAGTTTTTTCAATTAAAAGTACATGTTTCAATCACTATTACACGAAATTGCTGGTATTAGTAAATTATTCATGTACTATTCAATTGAACGAAATCAAGAAATTCGGCAATATTTCATGTAAAATTAACTATATTTACATATGAATTGAAAATTACGTTCTTTTTCGTGTAATTCTACTCATCTACATATTTAATTTTACAATGAAAAACATGTAATACATGAAACCACGAAGATGGACGTTTCGTTCGACTTTGTTTTCTAATGAGATACAAATGAAATGGCGCAGTGATTACGTGAACAGAATTGATCACGGGTTCGATTCCTCCCTGCCAAGGGTTTTATTAATAGAAACAAAGTAAAAATAATATCGAAAGTAGAAATAAGTGTATCTTAAAGAGTGCTATTTATAATGAATACTTATAGTGAATACGTTGCTTTCGAAGTTTAAATTTACTGATTGCAAATTAAATTTTACTGATCGAAAATTGAAAATTACGTTCAAACTGACTATTATGTTAGCTACATCAAAATGTAAACTTACATGAAAAGATGTGGCTTATTTGCCTACTATCCAAAATATGTAAAATTCAAATGATCACCTCAACAACACACCTCAAATGTAATTATAGCGTAATTAACCACCCAAGGTGGGGAAACTAGTGAAGTATGTTTTCACGAAATACTGAGCTAGCTTTAGCTACTACAGGTTATTTAAATAAATGCCTAAGAAGCGTTCTGAACAAAACAGACTGAATATCGAATGCCACTGGCCAGTTAGAGATTATGCAGTCAAATCTAGTACGTCCTTTGTACATATCTACAAGCTAGAGTTTGACATCGTACATTATAGAAGTAACCTTTTTTGGAGCCCAGAAAATATATCGAAGAATGACATTTGCGGTATCCAAACAGAGCTGCTCTAATTTGGGTCTGTCTGATGCAGTCAACCCCAACCAGTAACGCTATCTAGAGCCCATTTGGAAGATGGGGTTTCTTTCTTTCGCCATGGTGTGGTCGTGTGGCGAGTCATTTTTGTTACCAAGACTGATTGAAGACTATCCTTGTATTTTTTCTACAATTTTTAGAGTCATGTACGACGTCTTCATTGCAGTTTCGAATACATACCATATATCATGTTTTGAGTATAAAACTAGAATTTGCATTGGTGAACGTCATTGAGCGATCAATATCGGAAAGTTTCAGTAGAGTTTGAAAGAAAGCAAACACTATCACTTCATCTTTTGATCGAAACTACTATTTTTGGTTAATAAAGTAATAAATAAAATATTCTGAACCATGTAAAATTGGAAACTTCAAACGAAAGATAAAAAACAACTTAAAATTCAAACAAATACCTTAACAAATTTGTGTCTTTTGTCCCAGCTAAATAAATTAAAGTCTATTAGGTAGATTTTTTGAATTTTTTATTTTTTAGCAACGTCTGCATGCATCCAAAATTTTCTTTATAGTCAAAAACTGCTAATTTGACTGCAACTTAAGCTGTTATTTGTTAATTTTACCAGTTTTTAATCATGCAGTTTGTATTATGAACTATCCTTGAACTTAATCGCGTTGCGATTTCTATCATATTTATCACAAACCAGTGATCCAATCATTTTTTCCCGACATTGAGTTTAGACAAACATAAAAATATGGTTTTTTGTTTGAAAAGTCTTTGTTCTCGCACTATAACTTTTCATTCTAAAAACAAAAATTCTTTTGTCCTCTTAAAAGGCATTAAACTAATGCTAACAACTGATTATAATTTTTAATTTTTACTTGTTTCTTATTTTCTTTAATTTTTTGTTAGTATATGGTAAAAATTTCGACGAGAAAAACAGTCTTGGCGCTATAATTGTTAGTTTCTGGCATATTTAAGTCCAATGTTACAATAAAGAATTTACATTTTTGTGAATATAAATTACCCATGATGGTCTTAATTTCAACGCGTTTTTATTCCATCGGCCTAAGTGGTTGAACTTTAAGATCAATTTATAGAAAAATATTGCTTTGTAGATTGATGGATAAGAACATAATAAAGCGGCAACCCAGGAGGCAACGATAAAAAAATTTTCATTCACCAAATCAATTCGTTTCATTCAGTATTTGCTCATAGGACTTTATTCGATAATGGCATTCCACAAGGTTCAATTTTTATTCCAGTATTGATTTGGAACAAAATTTCGAAACACCTCAATTCTTTTGATTCGATTTCGTACATAAATTGCTATGTATTTTCTTTCAATTTTAAATTATGAATGTTTATGGAACTGTGGTAAGCTGGACCCCTGCAGCGTCGTTACCTTTACAGGTCAAACACTGATTTATTAAAGAAATTCATTTAGTATCTTGTTAAAATTCATGATTTTTTTATTGATGAAATTCGCTTAACATAATTTAATTTTCTGAAGAATGTTGCCAAATTGACGTATTGATATGCTGATTTCAGTGCTAGGATTTTGTTCGATTAGTATAAGGACTAGAAAAAGCCATTATTGGACATTAGACATTTGGTAGTGTTCAGAAAAAACTTTCTTAATTTTTTAAAAAGTATACAAAGAAAATATTAAATGACTATAAGCTTATGTTAAGTAGCTAGTCTGAAAAAAAAAATTGTTTATTGTTGATAAACAAATGGACAGACAATAATTCAAGGATTTGTACTCATCATATAATTTTGTTTGAACCTTGAAAAATTGTTATGTTAATAAAACGCAGACATCAATTTAAAGATTAGTTATAATTAAAATATGAATATCTTATAATACATGAATGGATAACAAAAACACAACTATATTCTTACGCAAATCATGAATAATATCAGATTTTCTTTTAAACATTTTAGTGTTTTTTTGGTCCAAACAATACCAGGAAAACAATTAGAATTATTTTAATTGTAAAATAAATTTTTTGGCATTTATTTAGTAATAAAATAAAAGATCATTTAACGGGAACAAAAAGTTTAAAGATACACTTTCTTACAATTTTCATATTGTGCAAAGTTTCATTTCGTTGCTATCACATTATTTTGGAACGCGTAAAACTCTTAAAAAAATGACAAGGTTTTTCATTAGAATTTATGTAATATTCAGAAGAGTTTTTTTACTTTAACATTTGTTTTTAATAAAAAAAAGTATTTATCAGCCAGCCAGAGGCAAACCTTGAAGATCGTAATCCATTGCCACTGAAGTCTATTGTCAGTTTTCAGCCAGAGGCGTGCTTAAATTGCGACTGTCATACCATTGGGAAATAAGACACTGAATTTTTTAACAGTAGTCATTATTCGAAATAATTAGAAAAAAGAATAATGGAAATAGTAATTAAATTATATGATGAATCTATTTATTATTTATCATCAGTTTTCCTACCGAAGTAGCCAGCTCTCCCATTTCAAAACCTAGTAAGTGCCTTTAGAAAATTTTGAAAATGATGCCCAAAAACTAATATACATTAGTTCGACAAAAACTGAATATTTTGTCACTAACATTTGTTGAAAAAAAATTCCAGTTTCTTTTAAAAATCTTTCTTTATGATGTTTTTGTTCTTAGACGTTTATTTTATAAATTTATTAATTTCAAAATCTTTCTGTAGTTAATGTGGTAATTAATAACGACATTCTTCATACAATTAACGACATTCTTCATACAATTAACGTATATTAAAAATCTTGACGAAGGTCGTTAGAAGTTATGAAACGTTTTGGCAGAATACTGCAATTCCTTTTGATATGATGTGCCGTCAAATATTTGACCAAAAACATTCTTCAAAAAAATGTTTATTAAAAATCTTAACGCAAAATGGGCCTAGACAATTTGAGAGAAAAAAATTCATCAAATAAATAAACTGACTGCGGTTGCGTACAAAAAATCAATTATGTGACTAAGTGGCGTACAATTTAACACAGGCCACATAAACACTTGAACTTGTAAGAAATAAATACGACTTACAATCGTTATTTCAAAGCTTTATAGCTGCAGAAAGAACTAAAGAATTAGGTCAATTAATTCTAGAATTAGTTCAATTCACGGTCACTATGTTAATATTTTAACTGTTCCAGTATATATCATTTCCTATTTTTCAAAGCAATCCATAATTCCCTTGATTAGTGTCGAATTCGGGCTGTAAACAAGTTTTTTACACCGAGATTTTATTATAAGTTGGTTATTTGGAATGTATGTAAATTTCAGCTAATGCATTCTGAAAATGTTGTTGACCATAAAAAAAACATAACGTTAAATCATTTTTTTTAAACTCCAGGTGATATCATAGATTATTATGAGTTTAATTTAGCCCAAAAAAGTTTGTAACACATGGATCGGAGCCTCGAACTAAAAAAGGTAATATTTTATTTTTTGTTCGAATCAGCCTACTGTCCTACAACTAGACAATTTGTTAAGCCAGGAAGTCTAAATTTTATGAAAACTACGTTTAAGTAAGTAAAAATGAAGGTTAACTTCCGTATTGAACTAAATCACTCAATTCCTTTGGATAGCTTCCATACAAAACTTCGTGAAATCCATGTTAACAAATATTACACGATAATTTCACAACTATTTTATGTATTTATTTAAGTGAGACTTCAAATTGATACGAATTGATCAGGTAGAACCACTACTCCGTATCGCTCTCTTTATATTAAATAAATAATTAATATTAAACATTAAAAAATTATGAACCAAAAAAGTAAAAAAAAATTTAGTTTTGTTACTATCCTCTAAAAATGGCGAAATGAAAAATATGCAATATAAAAAACCGTAACTTTTGAAAAAAAAAAATATTACCAAGAATAATTTCCAATAACGAGAGGTTCTAACTTCTAACATTATGGACACCATTAAATACTGTATCTTTCATATGACCATATATTCAAGTTTATGTGTCTAATATTAAAATTAAAAAAAGCTTATAAACTACTCATAAAATTGAACGATATCAATTCAGCCTGGGACCACTAAAAGTTCCCATCAAAATCCTTATTACTTTGTTCAGTACACAACTATCCAATTTTCCATCTCACAAACATTAACTGCACTATCGTTCGAATCTGTAAATTAACTAAACTGATTATTTGCGATATTAAGCCATCCTTGCATATTGGCTTTAGCCTATAAGCAAGATATTTCCTCCCAATTATGCCCATCAGAAATGCAGCACCAGGACTGAAATGTCTATACAAAGTTGTTGGCGTCGTCGTCGGCCGTCATCATCGTTGTCGTTGGTTGTATCTGGAAAAGATATCAAAATTTGCATAGTAATAGTCTTTCCTGTATAACATATCCTAAACGCAGTTACGTACGGATACAACCACTCTAGCTCGTCATTAGAATCTTCGATGGGTATCTTCCTTGTGTTATCAGAAATAATAAATCTAATTAGAAGGAACAAGAATTGCAAGGGTATAGCTGGAAGACGCTACGACTATATGGAGTAATGGGAGTTGAGTGTTTCGTATAGAGTGCGGGCATTATTATGGGAAAAGTACGTAGCTGCGACAGCTTTGTAATTATCTTGGCACGTTTCGCTCTTTACATATGCAAATACTGTGATAGTGAACTAGTTCATAAATTTCATGTCAGCTACTTCGGGCTTGTCTCTAACGGCTGAACCATAGTTGGACATAAAGATTGTGGACTTAACACCTCTTGTCTTCTGGTTTTCACATTAGCGCTTCGGGTTTATCGGTCTAATAACGATACGATCCATTGATGAAATCAGGCCAATTTTAATTTTGTCATAGTAAGATCAGTGAAGCGTTCGAGAAGGAACTCCCAGCGGCAAGTAGAAGCTGACCAACGGATCGGTATTCCCATTGCACCAGGATTGCATCTGATTTAATGGAAACCGAGCAGTGATTACAATAATTAATGGTAACTATACGAGCGTATTTATTATTGTAATGGTATTTAAAATCAGAGCCGGCTGGCAGAATTTACTTCCCATCCCAGCTAGCTCCGAGCTGCACCAGAAAATTCTAGACATACCTCAAGGAGATTTAATGAGGATCACTTGCGTGCATGAATGCTATATATACTCGTAGTATCTTTTTCTTAACCACGGAATACTTTGCCGGCATATCTTAATTTGTACGTAGGATAAAGAGGTTTCTTAACTCGATATGAAGATGGAAAAATTGTTTGTCCGATTAAAATGGATTTGTGAAAATTATTTTAAACGAAGATGTTTATTCGTCGAATGAAGTGCTTGTAGCGCCAGTTGTAAGTCGGACTAATTAAAAGATGGCTATCTAGTAATGGGCTCGGGTTTCAGCAGTCCGTATTGCTAATATCAGTTCATTTATCACATCTGCAATTTAGTTATTCGATTATCAGTTTTATAAGGCGGGTGTAGTTAATTTGATAATAAAAATCGAAAAATATACGGATTAAGCGGACCAATTAGCTATGGGCGTTTGATATACTTGAAGGAGGAGTATTTCACTTTTATAGCTCATTGAGTATATATACAAAAAAAAAATTTAACCGCTTACTAGGTCTTCCATTCTCCGGACGTCGGACACAGATATTGTTCAACCTTTTTATTGAAATATTTACTATCCTAAAATTTTGTATTTCCACTTTAAAACCAGCAAAACCCAAAAAATGTCCGTCTGTCCGCCGTAGACGCAGTATACAAAAGCGTTTAAAGCTTACAAACCCAAAGAACTATTAAGTTGGTCATTTTTGATTACATAGATCGAATGAACCCTCAAACAGTGGTGTTTTTCGCAGTGGATGTTGTCGAGAGGGGGGAGGTAGAGGAGCTTATGCTAGAAAGTTGAAACTTGAAAATTATGTAGACCTATCATGGTGGACTGATTTGTCAAAAATGGTCTATAGAGTTAAGAGGTATTGGAGGGTGGGTGAGAGAGTGGATGGGGCAATGCAAGGAATAGGAAACAATTTTTAAAGTGGTGTGCTGGGAGATTACACTTTGGATTAGAATATCTCTCGAAACCAATTGTACCAGGAAGATAAGATTTGATTTGTATATAGAGGATTACAAGTGGAGTATTAAGTTCTTAATTTGGTGAAGACGTGGTGGAGCACAGAAGAAAGAGGATAGTAGTTTTTCTAATAAATCCATTTCGATACCTCAAAAACCATCCAAGGTATGGTATTAGAAACTTTAGTGAAATTGGGCCCAGTAGGCCTCAAAAGCCTCAGGTCAAAATTTTTTATGATGCTGGTGTAAGGGGTGATGGTGGAAGGAGGTGCGAAGGAAAATCCTGTTGATTATTTCTCAAAAATTGCAAAGGATTGAAAACTAATAAATTACTACGAGCGACTATACTTTCAAGAAAAATAAGATGATTGATGGGGTAGCACGCTACGAGGTAAACATAAGTGGAGTGAAAAAAAAATATTCATGAAACGTATTTTTCCACATTTTCACGAATTTCTTTACATCTTTCAGGAATATCGAGTTATCACAATAATTTTACTTCTGCAAGTAAAGAGCCCGGCAATCGGCTAAAAAATATTTTCTAAAAATTTCTATATTTACTTCCTAACAGGCCGTTAAGCGTTGTGTACATTTTCACGAATTCCGATATATTTCTTAGTTCCAATGAGACATCGCATTCGTTTTTACTTTTAAATGCCTTAAATGTATGTAATTGAAAAAAGCTATTTAAGCATTTCCATATATTAAAACGTTTTTTAGGTTTTAATGCAGGGACGTCTTTTCAGTTTTTTCTAGGGGGGGGGGGCAAGATGAGTGAATGTATATTTTTATATATATGTTATATATAATATATAAGAAAACCAAAATTCAGGGGAGGGGCCAATGCCCCCCTGCCCCCACAAATGACGTCCCTGTTTTAATTCCCTTTATTTGTCTCAAAATCGATAGCAAAATTCTTACAACAAATTAATAAAGCCAAAATTATAAAATATAGAACTTAAACTAAACCAAATATGACTATAGTGTAAAGTAAGTTTCAATTTACGAGTTCCGAAAATTGTGCTATGTTTAATAAGATGGGATTAGTTGTTTTTTCTATGGGCCTTACATTAGACAATCTTAAATATTATTTTAGGATTTTTCGATATTCAACCCATAAAAGGGAGTAAAAAACCTGTTTACATTCTTACGAATTCCGAGGCTATTTGGAACGTTAAGTAAAATTAAATTTAAAAATGTTTTGTCTCGAGATCTTCTCACTTAATAAATAAAATTTGATGAAAAGGATGTTGTATCGTATTATCTTTGCAGCAATGCGTGGTTTTTAAGGGGAAAAAAGGGTTTTCAATTATCTCCTAAGAACAAAAGTTGGTTATAACTTTTATGATGTATCTATTCCTTTCCTGAGGTGAACGGTAACAGCCACATTAACGATTTCCCAGTGTATAATACCTTGGGGTTAAAAACTTTAATATTGCCTTCTTTTCATGCAAAATTCCAAAATTAATTTTGAAACTTCTGACAATGCTTGATGGACATCGGTAAAATTCAATTATTTTAAGCAATCTTAGAGAACAATGCGTGTGGTTATAATTATGCATGTACATTGTATTTTTTTGTTGCAATATACGTTTTGTTCTCGAAGATTTGTAGTTGACATAAATCCTCAGAACAGTTTAAGGTAGGAAGTTAAAGTTCATGCATATATCGAGTTATAGCATTTTGTAGCCACATTAACCAGGCAAGAACGTCTTGCTGGTGGTGGCAATGTACAGGGCGATCAAAAACAAAAGATATATTCATTAACTTGATCATTAAATCGTTAGCTGTTGGGTACAAGCTATGACCACTTAAACAATTTTTCTTGACACCAACATGTTTTAATGGCGTCAGAAAAAATGAAAAAACCTGAATTTTTGGTACTGACTGAAGATATTTTTTGCACATTTTCACTGCGATGATTTAATACATGTTTGGTTCTATAAAAAAGCGTGGCAGCACCAAATCAACTTGTGCACTTATTCTATTTTATTATCGTAAACTTAACTAACTTGGCAAAAAAATGTATAGCCTTATTTTCAGAGCAGCGTATTTTTGCTGAATTTTAAAGTTTTTCATGAAGGATCGATTTTCCATCTTAAAGCTCTACTACCATACGTCAGCTCCTTCCCATAAATTACTCTTTTCCTACGTAAGCGTGATCATATTACAAAACATGATAGTGATCCCTATAGTCCGTACTTATGAGTAATTTGCCTGCAATTAAAATGTAACTATGTATTGTAGTTGTGTTGCAGTCTAATAAAACTGAAAATCCGAATTAAAACTTAAGTCGCTGACTCTTGTTTCACCTGAACACGATCCTATCTTTTTGCAACTATTGCATGAAAATAATGTTGTGCAGATCACACAGATCGCTTGAAGATATCGCCAAGACTTTTGAAAGCGAGTAACGAGAACTTGCCATGCAATCTTATGTCTGGTTCTCGAAAGATTAAAAACATCTTCGATATATGAATAAAACCAGTTGTTTTTGTTGTTGTTTTGTTCTCGATCAAGACTACGATGCTAACTTCTATGATATGTTATAATAGTCAATTTAGTGGTTGTGCAAAAAACCAAAAAAAAAAAATAAAAAATTCTAGTTTCACGTATGTGTCTATTTTTGTGTACTATGTAACCACTTGAGGATGCCTCGTAAAATGCAACTTTGGCACTTGATGATAATGTCGAGTTATTGCAAGCATGCATATGATGTTCATTAACATTCCACGTGACGATATATTAAAGGTAGATTTCAGGTACACATATGTATCTGCCGGCATTATACCGTGTACAATGTCAGCGCTTGTTATGGAATAAGTTACGAAATTGTATAATTAAAACAATACCGAAACAACGAACCATTAATTTTTCGATATAAAACAATTTCCCACCGAGCATAACACGTTCGAGGAACATCAACATCTCGTATGTCACACTAGGAGATATCTGGCGACAGTTGACAATAAGTACAGGTATCATAATCGTTCGGATCGGGCTTTGGAGAGATCTTAAACAGGTAGGAATTCAAGACGCCATGTGGTAGGCGTAGCATGCAATCATACAGTGGGCTTTGAATTACGATGTATGTAGTTAACAGGTGAAATGCTTATGCCGAGAATAGTCCCATACTGGCTGAGTAGCTACGAGTATCTATCTATCTAAGATACAGATCCGATTTCTTGTCTTTGATGTCTGATACCTGTCCGGAGACAGGTAACTGTCGGTGGTGTAAATCAAAAGATTTCTCAAAACATGAAACTGTCTGTGAGGTATTTTGACGCTACATCTTCCGTAATAGGGTTGGTGGTTTTCGGTTTAGTTACCCCCAGTGAATCTCTTCCCTTATTTCGATCCTTTTTTTAACCGAACGGTCATCAAGGCGTTCATAATTGCATATTTTCTTTACAAGTTGAAAGAAGTCACGCTAGTTGATTTCAGGTCTTGAGTTACTGTACCTGCTTATTACGTTTTTGTAGTAAATCGTCAAAACAAGATTTGGCCGCTGGGCGATGGCATTGAGCATGACACAGACAAAAAGAGACAATCGCGGCTTATAAAGGTGAGTTTCAATTTCACAGAAGAATCTACGGAAGTGTCAATTTTCGGTTCAGAAATGAAAATTTACGACACGGTCGAAAAGGCACGGCTTTGGTGAATGGGAGTAAGATTCAAGACATAGTTGGACCCAATGTGTTCTTGTGAGTTCGGTGGATATTGTTGAGGGTGATTTTATGTGGATTCCCACGATTTAAAGTATAATTGCACAAAGGAGGGCTGTTTGGTCGTAAATTATTTTTTAATGCAATTTGTGGTTTACGAAAAAAAATTTAGAGAAGTAGGAAGTTGTTAGATGACTGATTTTCTTTATAGATTAGAGAGCAATAATCCATGGGTGACTATTTCATGGAATAGTAAACATTTTATTAGTATATATAATTGAATCCCTTGGTGGAATAAGGGGTCAAAATTTTTTTGAAAGAGCTTGACTTTACTGACCTCTAGCTGCTTTCCGAAGAAATTCAGCTGATGCAGTAAGTCCCTTATGATTTAATATTATCTTTATTAATTTTAATAAAATCATAAAAAAATTCAATAAAATAATTTTAATTCAATAAAATCATAAAAATTTAATTTAATAAAATCAGAGAAATCAAATTTCGCAGGTTGTTGGAAAAACTAGTTACCTCTTATTTCACCAAGGGCTTCAGGTGAATAATGGTTAGTCTAGTTACAGGCAAGTTGGAAGACAATCGAAAATATGTTTTGCTGCAAAATATTCAAAATAAATTTAAATTAAAGGATGACACAAGGTGGCGCAAAATTAATCATCCAATTTTGTTTTTGAATAACTTCTTTACTAAATAAAAAAAAAATTATTTTGAGTAATAGAAATCTCTATTTGGACCTTTATAATTTTTTCTGTTAAGTGGAGAATATGATATCCTTCAAGTGGCTGCCGTCAGTGTTGATACAAATTAGTGTTCGTTTTATCACATTTTCCATGATTTTCCTCAAGATTTCCAGAATAAATCGGAATAGTGGACAAACAACGTCCAACAATTGCAGGTACGGTACACCGACTGACTATCTCTTGTTAGATTTTGCTGTGGATTCTCAATAGACGTTACATTTGTGATTAGCTTTTTGACAATAATTGTCAGGTACACACATTACTCGTTTCTTGCTTTATTTCTCTTGCTAACATTGCTATTAAAATACCTTTAAAATTTTCATCCTTAAGGAATACTTAATGTGCTACTAGAAGAGAGCAGCTTATTCAAGTTTGTCACCACCTTTTGTACTGATGAAATAACAATGCTAGTTAAGTAGGTCTGCGTCGCTAAGACCACCAATCACACTTAGACCTAAAAGCTCCGGATTTTTTATTACAAACTCTAAGTCATGCAGTTCATGTGACAGAAATAAAATTACCATATCCAACTTTGTGCAACACATTGCAACACCGAAACTAGTTCTACAAACGCAATTACAGAACACCGTATCTTCTTTCATTTCTTCACACAACCGTTAAAAAACCCATCCACCGATTGATTTTACCCACGATTTATCTTAAACTTTATTGGCATATCCATAGAATCTTTATTGTTATCATCTTAAAGTTTCATTGCTCATTTTATAAAACAAGGTGAGTGCGAACGATACGAACGACAACAACTCGATCCACATACCTGAAGTCATTGAATTTTGCGAGTTTGTAAGTTTACAGCCAATCAGCGTTTAATTAACTGCAACTTGAAATTAGCATAAAAACATTGAAATTCAATTCACCGGTGAAACTTTAATGGATGAGATTGCGTAAAGTGGACAACTTGTAAAGGAACCGTCCGATACCATTCCAAGTGTAGATATATGAAGTGCCTTATACAGGTATTCCGCCATACAGCGTGTATCTTCAGTGTGTCTTCAAGAACGACTCTCCAAATTGATTATAATTTCGTTTGACATAATGGTAGCCCATTAGAAGCCTATGTAAATAATTGAAAATTATGATACTTCAGAAAAAAATTAAAAACACGAACAAACAGTTCAACGTTCACTGAAGTGAAAAATATCGGCATATTAATGAACCCTCGAATAGTGGACATTCCTTTCGACTATCTTCGATCTGAATTGAGTGAAATTAGTCAATCAGATTTTTGTATGTGATCTTGATGAAGATGATGGCGATGATACCCGAAGACAAATTATAATGCAGGAAGGATGAGCTACTCGAAATTGTTCAGTGATCAGCGTGTTTACTGTCGTGACTTTGATTTCTTTTCGACGGTCTAGAGATGTCTTCATTCCGGCGGAATTGAAGCAATTTCAAATGACTCGGTCAGTTTTTCACTTAAATAGTTTAGAATTGATAGTGATACTTAGATACTTAAGACGTTCCGAGATGAACTTTTCGAATAAAGTCCAAACATCACCAAGAGCAGGAAAGTGTACGTTTTGAAAGTGCCAGTCATAGAAGTTAACTTTGAGTATAGTAGGGACCTACTTTATTTACTGTATTTGACTTTGTGATACTGAAAAAAAAAATTGTCTTATTCAAAAAAAATTTAACTGCAGAGTGGAAGAGGCTATGGAATTCCTTGGTAAAGTGATACTGCATTTATTTATGAGCTATTTTACATAAAGATGTTCTTATTATTTTTTGCTATATATTTGCTTGGCCTAGTATTTTGACTTGGAATTCTGTGTCAATCATTTTATTAATTTTATCACTCTGTTAGGTTGGAGTGCCAAAAACAAGGGTTGGGTGGGTACAAGTAACTAGAAACAAGTATAATAAACCGTATTACTTTTTAAAACTGAGCCGAAATAGACCAACATTTTCGTACAGTTGCTTAGAATTTTCACAAATTTGTTGCACATCAATGTTAAACTTCCAATACGCTTCTAAAATTTACAATACTTCACTACAAATGATGGGTTTTACGGGGAGAAGAAGAGTACTTGAAAAAAATATGATATAATTGAAAATTTTCAATGTCGTTCGATGCATCTATAAAAAAAAATCTAAACTCTCTCTTCCTAGACAAATCAATTTCTCCACAAAAATTTCAAACTACAGCTTCAATATTAAATACTTTATTATAGATATTAAAAAAATAATAATAAAGCTAAGTCTAGTGAAACGAAGTTTGAAGCCATTCCAAAGCGTTGAACTCAACACGACCGCCAATTTACCATAAAATAATTTCAATATTATAAATTAATATAGTCTGCACACTTAAAACATCAAAAAAATTAATTTAACGCTATGGTTCATAAAATAATAATTCCAAATTGGATTTTATAGAGTCTAAACCGCTTTTCTTTGAACAAAATTTTTATATCTTTTATATAACAAAATATACTTTTGTTTTCAAAGTCGTATATCGATTTCAACTATGACTTGCTATGAGACGAAGTGAAATCGACATAAACTAGAAATTTATTTAAAATTTTGAATTTTGTCTAGTTTGTCGTTTTATTCGTTCGGTTTGTGGAAATTTTGCTGTGATCGCGCGCTATCTTTGCACCTTAGAAGAAATTTGATGAGAACCTGTGAAAAACATTGCTATAAATTTAATTATTTAAAAAAATATGTGATTTAATTTAAACCTGGATGTAATTGAGATTAAATAAATTCTCGTCTCGTTTGACAGCATTAGCATTAAATTCTGATAATCTTAATTATTTTTGAATAATAGAATCAATTCGATCGGTAAGAAAATACCTGAACTAAAGATTTAGTTACAGATTTTATTTTTTGTCCAATCTTGACTTGATTGACGTTGAAATCTGATAATTCCACGGTATGAATTTCACTATTCCTGCTCGTAACTTAGATACTTTCGAGTCTTGGCAAAATCAATTTGCATAAACTTTAAACTACAGCCAATCAACATTTAAAAAAAAAAATCGTTATTGTTTACAGTGTGCATCGACTATATTTTATAGTTTTACGATCGCTACCAAAAAGTGCACAGTTTTTTTTGCAATAAATTTACTTTTGGTGCCGAATAACCGGCAAAATCACCACAAAGTGAAAGAGATTGGGTCTAAAGTTTTATCGTCAATGATAGTGGAAATTAGCATAGTTTCAACTTGAGATTTATGTTTTTGCTCGGTGGAACATAGTTTTTTTTTTACAGTATTGTAATTTTTATTTTAATAAGATGTGTTGAGTTGTGAGTCTTGCATGTAGTTGCAAAGTATTGTCGCTTCTTAGCTAAGCTCTAAGTGTGTATTTCGCTTACTTAACACACTCTAACTAAATGTACATTCCTTAATCTTCAGGTGTCTTAGAGAAAGTTGAATCTACGGTTACTGTATCGAGTGTAGTAGATCTAAATCAGCTTTACTTAGGAACGTACTTCAGGTATAGCAACATGATATTGAATAATTTTCAATAATATTATTTATTTTATTAGCCCATCTTTTTCTTTGCCCTTAAGTTCACAACACGCTCCTATAAAAATAAAGCATTATCTTTGCAGTATTTAAATATTTTTTTTTAAAAAAAAAAGGGGTGTAGGAATTGGGGGTGGAGAGCAAGAAAATCAATTTTTTGTTGGAAAGGCGATAAGACTATATAGAGCGACTATAGTGGTGGATAGTAGTGGCAAGGTACGAGGTGAGAAATTTTATTCGTGTCTCAGCGGCTCATGCTGGTAAGATGAAACTTGGAATTAAGAATATAATAGAATTTATTGTTTAGTTCGTAGCCAATGACTCAAGTCGTCTTTTATTTTAATAACTAATAAAAGTTTACCCCGAACTAACCAAAATCCAATAAATTGTGACCCCGACGTGGGACACCCACAGCTTCATTGGCAGGCCTACCAAAAAAGGAGTGTGTAGCGGCATATTTAAATTTTTGAAATACAAAATTTGAATGTGCTGGTACTCAACCTTTAAGGAGATGTATACTAGTGATAGTGTGCGTTTTTACAAATTTCGACATATATCTTAGTTGTAATGATATATCGAATTACTTTCTTAAATTTTTTTCTATTCAATCGCCTAAGAATCGGTTTCAGAATTTTCGCTATTTAAATCCCAAAGAAGTTATATCGATGTTACACACCCTATATTTTTATTAAAATTTAAAAAAATTAATAAATAGAAATTCTGTGAACAGTATGGACGCAATTTTATTCTTTTATAGAATGCTTTTAAAACTGAAATTCAGTTCTAGATACTATGCGGCTGACGGCTTAAGAACGACCTAGAGGCTTTTAGAAATGATAATTTTTTAAGATAATAGTAACCTGCATAAAATGCGTTCTCGACTTCTGCCCAAAAATTATAAAGTATCGTCCAGACTACTGACCAATATACAATATAATTATTATAAAAAAAACTATTATAACATTTTGAAATCGAGTTTAAATTTGACATATGGACCAAGAAGGACTGGATATGTGAGGGAGTAGATTGATGACAAGTTTCGTACCTTCACAACTTTTCCAGATATGGTCAAACAATTTTATAGGAGTTTGGCCCCATGGACCTCTAACAGGGAAATATTTTGGAAATGTAATGGAAAAACTTCTGCATTTATTTCTCGAAAATGGAAAAGGGTAGATTTTCACGAATTTCGTCATATCTTTTAGGTGTGTTAAGGTATCAGATTAATTTTACTTTTGGGGGCTCTTAAAATAAACGTACAGAAACTGCTTTTCCAATTTTTTTTATATTGAACCCTATAGTGGGTATAAAGTGGTTGTGTACATTTTCACGAGTTCCGATATATTTCTTAGGTCTAATGGGATATGGAATATTCTTTGACTTCTAAAGGTTTTCGATATAATCAGGAAAATCGATATTCAGCTCTTCAGCTACGGTAAAATTTACTTTTTTTATATACCAAATTTACCTAATTTAAAAAAAATGTTTGTAAGTTAAATGTGTAATTTGTTTTCTTCTTAATCCTGGATCAGTTCCTTGATGTCGTTCATTCGTTGTTATGAAGTTAAGCCGTATTTAAAAACAACTTCGCTGCAAGAGTTATACTATGTCCATTTTCTGTAAAAAATTAAAGCTTTTATCAACAATATTTTAAGGTGAAACATTTTTGGAATTGGGTTACTGTACAGTTTTACTGAAGGATTAATCAAATCGTGTCTCTACCATAATAAGATAATAAGTTCGTAAGACTTTATAGTTTATAGAAATATATTAAAGGCAACAGAGTAGTTATCTGCGGATTACATAAAACTCAAAATGACAATGAACATTTTTTTATGCGACTATTAAGTATGGGATTTATGTTTTTCAAAAGTTCCAATTTGTAAAATTTTGACCTCAATATCATTAAGATATAACTTCGGACAATATCTTCTATGTTCTTCGAATTAAAATCGAATCGGATTTAATTGCTTACTAATGCGATAAAACGCATTTGTTAGAGAAAATGGGTTAAGAATTTACATAACAACCTAAACAAAATTCCGACGTTAAATTTCATGTTCTTAATAATTAATTCATAAATTAAGTTAAGAATATAATATCAAGAACAAAAATAGCTTAACTATTTTTGGCTAATAAAAAAGTCCGAAAAACACAATTCCATTGTTCTTCAATTGGATGCTGTTATATCACCCAGATTAACATTAATTTTGAGTTGTTTCTGCTCATTGATTTCATAATTTCCATTTAGCATGCGTTCATTAACTCTGTTTCATCAGTTTTCTTTACAAATTATGCATACAACCGGACAGTTTAACTATCTGATAAGTTCGGAGCTGACATGTAAAAGTGGAAATCATCTTAAAAATTTTAATAAATATTTACATAATTTAACGAAGTAGGTAAAGTGCGTAAAGTGTGCATTAATGCTTCGTCTTTTTTTTAATGAAAAACAACAATTCCATTCGGTTATACAATTAGCAATATTAAAGGTGGGTATGCTCAAGAATTTGAATAAAAATACCCTTTTAATATTCTGATGTAAAAAGAGCTGTATGATAAAAACTAAGCACTTTTCCCACGTCATTCATTCTTTAATTAAGAACCTGGCAGTGTTACAAAATAGTTGGTATAAATAAAAGACTGTAACGAAATTGTTTGAAATTAACAGGTAATCGCTTCTTTTATTGTCTTTTGAATTTTCTTATTTCGATCCAAATCGGCTTGGCACTAGCAAAATCACACGGTTTTGATATATCAACTTCAACCGGTATCAACTGGTAGCCGTAACAAATTGCACTTTATACGGAATTTAGCTTTCTTTTAATGAATTCTAGTTCAAGATGATTAACAGAATTTTAAACAAGTGGACCAATTGTTAAGTTGACATTTGGACACTAAAATTGCACAGTCATTTTTAATTAAATATAAAATAGTTAAGTGTTTCGTATCTTGTTTTTTCAGCATTTTTTTTAAGACAGTGCCTTAAAAAAATTAAATAAAGAAATTTGTATGCCGTTTTTTCACCAAACGGACAAAACAAAAACTCGTGTCGAAAAAAACAAGTCTTTGAGTTTTCATTAGAGACTTATTTTTTCGACACGAGTTTTTGTTTTGTTCATTTGGTGGAAAACCGGCATAATAAGTACTACACTGTTTTAAAAAAAATTAATTTTTAATTCAATTTTTTCTTGAAATTTCGCGATAAAAGCAGAAAAAACCTTACTCCTACCTGTTGACAAAGGACGCTCACTTATGTCAAACGATACATTTTCTGGCAATATTGCTCTCAAAATTGACAAAGCAACGATTGCCTTGGCAATGCTGAGCACAATATTGCCATAAACGTTTGATGCCTCTACATTGTCTATTTGTGTATGGCAATATTGCTGTTGTCATTGCCATTGCCTGATAAATTGCCAGTATAGTCGATTCAGGGTAAGTAAGCAATATATTGATATTCAGCAAAATTAATACGATCCCGCCATCGAGTTAATGCGTACATATACTGCAATCTTAAACTTTAAGTTCGAACATTCATCAATATATTAAAAGGAGTTCCGAAAAAAGAGAGAAAGCTGTGTCAAAAATCTAGATTTCGAATTAAATTGTGTCGGACGAATATAGAGTTACACTTAATCTTTTACAAATAAATTGTTATGAAAACACCATTTATTAATGTGTGCGGAATCGTGTTGAAAGGCTTTTTCAGGAACAATTTCATGTTATCCCTACGGTAAAATAATAAATATTAGCTCAAAATTTATGTACTTAATAAAAATCCATTAAATTAACAAAACCCCAACCCTTTCAGCAAAACGATGTTTTAATTTCGTGTACATTACAATGAAATTCGATCTTAATTACAATTTGATAGTAAGCATATTAAATCAGCAGAGTATAACTTATCAGCTCGAACCGCTTTATACCATATCTACATTCTATACCCGTGTACTTTTAATGCATCGCCGACTATTTTAAACGTATTTACTATTTCCTTTTTTTATCACACGAATGTTTATCTTGGAAAGGATTAATTTCATGTGGTAATGTAAAATGTCAGGCGCGAATTGCGGACTCCCCGGCCTTAAGATGAAAGTCTTTTTCGAAAAGAGCGCATTCAAATAAAACACTTTTTATCTGATTTAAATTTTTAGACCGAAGGAACAGTAAATATTAGCCCAGTACGGGGTATCATTTTACAAGGAAAACTACAGAGGACAAGAGGAAATGGTTGAGATTAAAATGAAATATGTTTGGTAACGAGTGGTTACGGTTCAATGTAGTGCACGGCGTTAACATGGGAATAAACTGTAGAAAATTCAGTAGTATTTAATTTTAACACCTTCTATAAAACACGAATTTAAGTGCCGCTAAGAATTTTTTGTCATTTGTTTACGAGCGAATCAAGCAATAAATTTGAATTGCGAATAAAAATTGACAAATTGTACAATAACTCTGTTTGTAGATTAATATACATATGTCTTAAACAGGACTATGAAATGAGTTAGATGTAGTATAAGTACAACAAGCAGAATTATGGGTTATCTCTGAAAATTCTACAATTTAAAAGAGTACAAATATAACATCAGCACGCACCGAAATGCAGTACTGAAAACCGGAACTTAATCAGAATTTGCAAGTTTCGGTAGCTGTCAGATAGAGTCGAAGAACACTGGACTGACGATAAGAATACGAAATAGATTCCGATTCTTGAAACTGTTCTGAAACAATTTTATTTTCCATATTTGCAATTTTACTACAAGAGCACGAAAAATTAGTGAAAAATTGGCAAACTGTGTTTCAAAAAATGGTGGTCGTCTAAATATAGAAAATTTCAAAAATTCGTCATATTCATATTGTGACAAAAAATCAAGATAAACTACTGAAGAAACTAGAAAACAAATATTAAATTAGGTATGAAAGCTAAGTAGGCGACTCGTTTCTAATAATTTGAATCTTTCTTCAGACAACTAAAATTGCGTTGTTTGACTTGGTCCTCCGCGACACAAGTATCTTCCGAATTTTCATTCCATGAAGTATTCATCGTCGAATTATACGTCAAATTAGTCAATTTTAATGACAAAAATAGCTGTATCTTAACTTTTTTAACCTACGAGTAACCCAAAGCCGTTTGATTTTAACTGCTAAGCTTGCGGTTCTAACCAAATCTTTCCTCAGCATGAAATCACCTTTTTTTTAGATGCAACATCTTTTCAGAAAGTGATAAGTAGATACCTACTATGTTATTAAAGATAATTATATAGTTTGATATTCAGTTGTCTTACTTTTTTTATAGTAAGACCTAATAAAGTTATTGTTCAGCCAAAAAAAGAGTCTTTGTTTTTTTTTTAACGATCTCAACCACTAATTCAGTTATTAGCTAAAGGTGAGTTAGGTCGGTTAGAAAGAGGAATGTTACCTATATGAAGAGAAGGTTTTGAAAGGTTTTGAAAAGCAGTTTTTTGTGCGGTTTTTTGAAAAGGGAAAGCCAAAATTTGGAATATATTGATCAGTTTTTTGCGGGCAATTGACCTTCGTTGCAAAAAGAAATAGGCGAATTTTTTTTTTCTGCCACTTTAAATTTTTTTATTTCGAATGGAAGCCGTTTGCAATTTTATTGGAATTGAAAATTGAGGATCGAATATAAAAGTTAAGTTGTTGTTTGTCTTCGTTAGAAAAGAAAACTGAAATTAGCCTTGAACAAGGTCTTACTGAGGTTTGATGAGAAGTACCGTACAATTTAGAACAAAATAGTGCAATACCTTCAATTCCACCAATTGAATTTCACATTAATTTTATTCATTGACCAATCCGATGGGACAAACGTTCGACATTAGATAACATGTCCAATAAATTTTGCATGTGTACTTAATAAATTCATAGATCAAATAACCAGTCCCGGGAACGCTGTGCATACCACCATGCCAGGCATTTTATCATTCAGCTAATTCGCGACATTATACCAAGCATTAAAAGAACGTTAAGCTGTCAATCGGTTCGGTAATTGTCGACAATTTCTCTATCAATTGGCGTAATTACGTGACTATAAATGACCACTGGTCAGCGGGTAGGTTGGAAGGACACTACCAAGACTCCGTGTCATTGTAAAATTCTATACAATTTCGAATCCAGTTCCTGACCTGTTTCTCCTCCCGGCTAGTCATAAATTATCCAACATTCTCTATACAGTCGGCATGTGTGGTTAAAGTCCTAGCTAAGCTATATGTTTCGATTTTATACGTGGATATCTAATAATTTGCATGCAACATTGCAACGTATAAACCATCGGATTTTCACCTGATCGATTCTAAAATACCTTAGCTGGTAATCGGTTTTTTTTCGTATCTATTTTAATAATTCCATTATTGGTGATATCCAGTACCCGCCTTCTTTCTCTCCGGATCAACTTAAAGCTCGATGATTTACGATGGAAATTAGTCAGTTTTTGGATTATCCATTAAAAACGTCTCTGCTGAAGAGGCGAAAAACTACTATAAAGCCGCCGATATCATGGTGCGTTTTTGATTAATTGAATCTAACGACCTTCTAGAGGATACACAAATACGTTTAAAACTCTTTTTTGTTTAAAAAAAAAATTAATATTTCTGAGTCCGTTATAATCTGGCATTTCTTAATACGTAAATACCTCCAAAGCAACGTAAGTTTTACGAAGTATGAGAAATTCGCAAATTGTCAATTATGGAATTTGATTGTTGTTAATATTTCACATATTTTTTCTTTATAATTGTGAGACTAATTGGTGATCATTTACGTTCGGATTCGGGTGGAGAATGAAAAGAAAAACTTCGAATTGTATACAGGGAGGTAGATTGGATGGCGAATAAAAATCACAGTTTGATATTAAACGCATTTTTCACGAAAATTTCAAAGAATCCACAATCAGAAATGTTTTCGAAACGTGCTGTGATTAGTTGTATTTTTACCTATAACTTACCGATACTTAGACCAATTTCGAATGGGAAATTTGATGAGCATACAATAATTGGCTTAGTTGTATGGAATCTGATTGAAAGAGTTTTGCACTAGTTAAGTTTCATAGAAAATTGCTATTTATGGCATTTACGAACTGAAATGAATTTGGAACAACTCGATCTGGTCCATAAGAACCATGTGTTTATAATTTAATTGAAGTCGTGATGTTCGTCTTTATCCAGGGCAGAGGAGGCTTCTTTTTTGGGGCAAGTGCCCAAATTGGGCCTTAGATGTTATTTCGCTGATCGAATTGGGACAGTGCGATCTTCTACAAAGATTAAAAGTTATTTTTTTATATTGCAGGTAATTTATAATTGAAACAATTAAGTAGATTCAATTTAATAAATATGTATCAAGTGCGAATAAATAATATACCATTTATTATTTATTATTTAAAAATTGGAAAAATATCAGGAACTCCATCTGGAGGTCCTCCTAGATTTGAAATAGAACGAACTCCCCGTTCATACGTAACTTCTACGGCATCATACTCCTTATTGTGTTCAATAGCAAATGTTCCGCTTAGGACTGCCAGTACGACAAGTACACCCAAAAAAGTTAAGATTTTCATATCACGAAATTGCTGTAAAATTAAAAAGTTCAAGAATAACAATTAAATTATTTTCGCTTTAGAAATTAAAGTGTTCTTTTTAAACTCAACGACTCAAACTAGTTGAATACTTTAATAACTGCAGAGCATTTTGTATTTATAATGATTTTATGCTTTGTCCAACGCACATAAATCAATTAGATGCGATTTTGTAATTTAATTGTGAATTTTAAAAAATTTGTCATAACTCACGCTTATTACTTTTACGATTCGATTTAATATAGTACCTTATTATTTTCACTTATTTAACTATTAATAATAAAGTGTTGTGGTCGACCCTGAAAATTTGTATTTTCACGTTCAGGACTTTGTCATGATTCATGCTTATTACTTTTACGGTTCAATTAAATCTACTTTATTATTTTTCCTTTATTATTTTGATTATAATAAAGTATTGTAATCAAGCTGAAATTTCGAAAAAAGATTTGCTACCCTAAAATCTAGTATTTTCACGTTTTAGGTTTAGTAAGCTAAAGAAAATGTTAAAAAATGTCCGCCTTTCCGCCGTATATGCTGTAGGTACACCGTATGCAAAATCTTTTGAAGGCGCGTAACATAGGTACAAACCCGTAAAGGTATTATGTTGAAATTTTGATGGTGGATTCAAACCCTTACGAGTGGTGTCTTTTTAGATGAAAAATGTTGGATTGTCGATTTGTGAAACCACTTTCGGTAGGAGACTGATACCTACTTGGAACTTATGTAGAACTTTGATTGTGGATCAATTTGCAAATAATTATTTCAAAGATATATCTTGTTATGATATTATCTGAAATCGGAATGCCAAGTTTGGCACCATTCGATAAACGATGAAACTGGCAAAGAATTGATGTAGGTAACATATCCGTTAAATTTCTTCAATTCTCGATTAATTTCCGAAACACCAGGTGCAAGACAACCGTAAAAGAAATTTAACAACAAAAACCTATTCAGTATAGTACCAATAGAGGAATTCGGTTAACTACGAAAATAGATAAAACCATAAATTTCACAAATATATCAAATTTACGAACAAATCAAATATGAGAAAAAAGTGGATTTTTTTTTGGTACAAATCTCGTTAGGGTCCCAACTAAAATTAAAATCGCACAGCTTGAGATCGTATTAAATACAAAGCACAACGTTGGGTTGTGTCTTACTGATTGTTTGCCTACCAGGCGGTAGATGGGCGCTATAAACATCTTGTAAGAAAGATGTTCGTACGAATTAATCCAAAAGCACGCTATAGGGTCCTCGAAACGCCATTAAGTAACACAGGGTTATTGAATACTTTAATTCATTAAAAAAAATCTCACTTTATTGTTGGATTGATTCGTTAGAGCAAAAAAAAATACGAGATGACCTAAAATTGGTGGAACTTAAATGTATATACAACAATTTTCTATGTTGTAATCAATAAAGTGAATCTATTCAAGTTAATCGGTTTTTCAATATATTCCCACAAGTTACACAACCTAAATACAAAGTAGCGATTCGATAAACGTTTCCTTCAATTTCCTGTAGTTAACAAGCGTCGAACTATTTTTTCTCGGGCAATTAGCGCACTCGATTCAAGAGCAATTAACTGCAATAAAAACCATGGAAAAGCGTTCAACTTTAAACTGAAATTTAGCTCAAGTCAGTACAAAGTAGTTAAGAAAAAAGATCCGAATTTCATCTTATTCGTGCTGTTCCCAATTGGCATTGGTCATACACTTTCGGTATTAAAAACCGATATTTTTTTTAAACATTATCGGAACCAATTTGACGATTGTGTTAGCTATGTGTACACTTTTTGGCAGTTTCGCATCGAATTATCGATCTTAACCTTCACATTTCAAAATTATTCCATAGATTGGGCGTATTTTGGACGGAAAAAAAATTTGCCAGTTGTTTTGTTGATTGACCAGAATTATTCGACTTTCATTCAATAAAAATATAAACAAAAATACAAGAAACTGAAAACACCGAAATATTAACGACTTTACGATAAACTAATTAAAAATTCGGTCCGTTAAGATAACGCTTGATTCGATTACGCAGAGATTTTTCGACAAAAATTAACTCAGGTGAATAATTATGAATGTTTTTTTTTTCCTTCGCGAAATCAAGACCAGTTGAAGACGCTTGGCTTTGCGAAAGACAAGAAAAACACTTAAGAAAATTGAACTTAACATTACGGACACAATATAGCTCACATTTCGAATTAATGGTGAACATGCCCCGATTATTCGAGTAGGAATTGTTTTTACCGGGCTAACAATAGGTCAACTATGCCGTAGTGCATGTAACAACGATCTGACCATGTTTAACGATATTCTTGTTCGCCTTAGGAGTGTTATTTCATATTTGATTAGCATAATGTTGATTTTGGCCGAAGAGAAAAGAGAAAGTTACACAATTTCGCTACAACGTGTATTGTAGCGACTTTGTTTTACATGCTTCTCTTAGATTATTTGAAGATAGCATAAATAATAGCGAATAATGTTAAGTTATTGGAGGAGGAAAATTTGGTCTTTACCTGAAGCTGAACTAACTACAATATCAAAAATTTTTAATATCACTTTATTTGCTTTTTTCAAATAATATAAACATAGTAAACTATCCGCGCCCCACAGAAGCTGCACATCCAGCGGTTTCCGATCTTGCTTCCCATTTGTTTCTCGCGTTGCTTCCATTTCTTAATTGTTCTTATTACTCTCGTTGCTCCCGTTGTTCTGTTGCTTCCGTTGCTCCCGTTGCATCCGATTCTCCTGTTGCTTCGTTACTGCCGTTCCTCCGTTGTTCCTGTTGTTACGTTGTTCTCGTTGCTTCCGTTGCTCTCGCTGCTTCCATTGCGTCGTTGCTTCCGGTGCTCCGTTGCTCCATTGCTTTCATTTTTTCCGGTTCTCTCATTGCTTCCCTTGATTCTGTTACTTCCGTCGCTTCGTTGGTGCTATTTCTTGCGTTGCTCCCATTACTCCCATAGCTCTTGTTGCCCCTGTTGCTCCATTGCTACTTTTACTGGCGTTGCTACCGTTGTTCGATTTAGCTAGATGTGCACACCGAAAACACACGAACTGTCGCTAAAGTATAATATATGAAACTATATTTTTCTGTAATTTTGGCAAAATATTTTCTAGCTTAACACCAGCTTTTATTGCACTGTATGCCACTACGTCAAATACTTCACTATTCTGGATGATATCAAATGCAAACAAATTACTAAAAAACGTAGAATTAGCTTCTTTTGCACTATTTTGATAAAATGTGACAAAAACTGTGAACAGTGTAATACTAGCTTTAGTAATCACGAAAGAGTGTAATAGTATCGAACATAATATTAAGAAAAAAATTCATATGTCTTTCAATTTCAGCAGCACAACACAATTTCTGTGTACTTGTCTGTATGATTACACACTTACGACACGTGAACTCCTGTACTGAACTAATAATTTGATTCAGCTTTGTACACGCTTTGATATGTATCTACTTAAAGTTCTTGTTTAAGCTTTCTTACAACCGCAGTGTCTGAATTCTTTTCATAGCGACTGCAAATAAATGAGAGGTGCACGCCTGTATATCCTTAAGACAAACAAGCGAGCAAAATAATAAAACAGCGATTCTCAAATGGTTACCTGTATAGACCAGCTGTTTTTATTCAGAGAATCTCGTGGAAAGCTGCTTTATCTTGCTCATGAGTTAAGTAAATGAATAAATTAAGGTATAAAACTTACACTAATTTAATATAATTAATAATTAAGTCAAGGTTGGATTGGTTCGAAAATTTTCCGGGCTTATGATACAGACCTGGCTGATATCTGTCGCGCAGAACATTTTGCTCGACGATCTCATATTGAGAACTACTGAAATAAAGCATGCTAACGTTTTTTTGGATATCGCACACCGAAAGGACTAACTAATAAGGCTCTAGATACCTAGAAAAATAAGGTTACGTAGTCTATTTTTATTTATTCAGTGCAAACTATCCGGAAATGTCGATGTATCTATCAAATTTCACTTCATGGCTGAAAGGGTGATCCTATATTTGGTTAATAATTATAGGTTTAAAATTTGTTTAATTTTTTTTTTTAATAATAAAGAATTGTGGCCGACCTGAAATTAAAAAAAAATAACTCCACAAAATCTTGATTTTCTAGTTTCAAGACTAGTATACCCTAAAACAAAGCAAGAAAAAAAAACCGTCGGTCTGGCATATATACTTCTTTAGTTATCATATTGTATTATAATTCAGGTTATGATGATTCCACTTTACCGTATTCCACTTTAACGTATTCCACATTACTCTCGAAATTTAGAAAGAGCTGGAAGGATACTTTTCTCACGCAGACCAATTTTTATATATATAAATTGAATGTATTAAAGAAAAGCTTGATTTATTTCAATAAAGAAATTGAACATCTTAAAGATTTGGGAAAAAATCGAATAACTTATTGGTATTTCACAATAACAATTCTTACCATATGCATTTTTACGAATTCCGTCATATCTTTTAGGTCTAAATATCCTAATTTTTCGGATGTTTCCTCTTTTCTCTTCTCTTTAATCCCCTAATCAAGTGTAAGTTTAAGGTAGTAGTGTACGTCTTCACGAATTCCGTCAAATCTCTTAGTTCTAATACGATATAGAAATGGCTTAACTTCTATGGGCTTTAATTAGATTCGCCTAAAAATTTCTTTCCGGTTTTTGTAATACTCAATCTCCAAGGTGTTGTAAAATAAATTTTAACTTCATTAAAATATTATTTATGTAGTGAATTCTGAATTGTTCCATGTATTTTTAAAAAAGATTTATTTGTGATTTAAATTAGGAAATACTGTTATTTGGAAACACCAATATTTTTGTAACTTTTGTCGCAGTAACTAGTCAAACAGTTTTAAATTTCCAAATTGTTGTTAAAAACAATCAACTTATTTTTCAAGTTTTGTTATAGCAGCCACTCCAATACTAGTATAGTGTTTTATCGATATATTAATCATCTAGAGATTTTATTAATGACTTTCTGATTGGCAAGAAAACTGAAGATATAATTTGAATACTAATTATTCCCAACTTTGTTATGATGCTCTATAAATTATCTTACGTACGGAATGAATTATGCACAGAAATTTACTCAACTATTGCATCGACGATGGTCATAAACAATAAAACATATGAAAAAGAAAGAAATTTTTTTTTTAGCCTGCTTGTCACGATCTAGCAGATATGCAATAAGACCTTACCATCCAACCACTCTATATTTCGACGTAATCATCTTATGATGATAAATCAGAATATTAAGTTAAATCATAAAATCTAAATAGCGTATAGAGGTCTCTGTTATGCTGCCATCATTAATTTTGTCTTTTTATCCGTAACATTTTATCCGCAACCGTTACTGCTGTATCGCATCTTAAGTAGATAAGCCCGGACTCGAACTTTACCTTTAAGAAGACCGAGCAATATGTTCGCCTAGGTTGTTGTAATTTTCATTGCCGTGCTATAAATTATAAACTAATCGTAATTTTTCTTCTTTATTTTGCAGACCTGCTAAGCGAATAACTAGCAGTGGCAGCGAGGAATCATACAACGATTACATGGAATCAGAATATCTTCAAACACCTGTCCTGCTACCAATGTCTTGCCAAATAGAACCACAGACTGAAAACAATCCTGAATTACGATCGACGCCCGGTTGTAGTGATAATCGGGCGAGCAGTAGTACACCGCCGGTATTGCCAACGATTCATCGAAGATGTCAACCACCGCCAAGTCTTCCGTTGACCTCAACAACTTCTTCACCGATCCGGACAAATTACAAGACGTATCATCCGAGCCATCAGGTGGACTTCCAACGACATTCACAGTCAGATGATGATAGCGGGTGTGCCTTGGAGGAGTATACGTGGGTGCCGCCAGGATTACGACCTGATCAGGTAGGTTTCTCACAGTAAACTTCAATGGGACACATTTCTGCCGGTGTTCACATAATACATAGATTGTTCCTTGCTGGGTATGAACCACATTTCTCTAAATTTTCTCAAATTTCCCTTTCCCACAAGTGGTTGGTTGTCGTGATGACCAAAATAACATCAAGATCAATCTTGATAATTAATGAAATATGAAGCTTCTTGCAACCTTTATCGGTTTTGCACGTTAAGTTCTAGGTCTTATATGAATCAAGTTTTTCTTTTTCTCTTGAGTTCGTGTGGTCTATAGACTATAAACTTTCTACCAATCAGACCAACTTTAATCATCACAGCTGCTAGGCTTGGAAATGTTTCTGCGATGATTAAAACATTAATTTTTACATAAGTTCCGAAATACGTATAGTACACTTTCACTGAAATCGATTTCATTGAGCTCTTCCCAATAATCGCTTAATTCATTAACTAACAAGTTTCAATGATTTTCAAGAAAGAAAAGTATCTTCAACACTACGTACGAGTAGTAGCGATGTACCAACTATAATTCCTTGACCGCATACACAAGAAAGTTCAAATTTAACAAGTTTCTTATTCTAAACATTAAATGAGCACACCTATGGTGCTATCATGTAAAAATTGTAGAAAAAAAAACTTTCAACTTATGTGTCTTGGAAATTTGCGCAAGACGGTTTAATCGGACAACATATGTCCGAATTACAAGCACGGCGTGTAATTACGTTCACTTAACTTTCCCAAACGAGTTGCAGACTACTCGTATATGCTCTAGACAAAATCTAAAAAGATGCCATGAAAGAACCAATTTGAAAAGCCGCCATACAGCTCCAAAACGTGTGTACAAGGCACCTGGTCTTCAGATCAACTTATTCTACAGGTAGGCAAGAGTAGCGCGTCGAATTTGCAATACGAGTTGTTTTGAATTGTTCGCATCAAAACCCCCTGCTGGCGACAAATTACCAGATCAATTAAATCATTTCTGTTAATTAAAATAAATGCCAATATTCTCCGATCCGACTGATAGAGGCATTAAATTTATAGCAAAAACAGATTGTCCTCATAGTTTGAAGCGATTACGAGTTATCGTATATCACGGTGCAATTATAAAATCAAGAAAGGCAGATCACGTCGATAGATCAACCACTACCAGTGGTCATAACTCAGCAACTATGTAGTACCATATAAGTGATGACATATTTGGTGAAAGTAATGTTGAATGTTGTTCACAAGATCTTGTTTTTTTTATTTATTCAATTCGCAGGTTCGCTTGTATTTCTCACAGTTGCCGGATGATAAAGTTCCATATGTGAATAGCGCTGGTGAACGTTATCGAGTTCAGCAATTGCTACAACAACTTCCACCGCAAGATAATGAGGTAGGCAATTTTAAACGGTAGCCAGTTTGTGATTGATTTATTTCAGGTGAACTTTACATTTCGCAGGTTCGCTATTGTCACAGTCTTACCGATGAGGAGCGAAAAGAATTGCGATTGTTTTCGGGTCAAAGAAAGCGAGAAGCGTTGGGTAGAGGTGCTGCACGATTGGTGACCGATGATCGGATATGTAAAGGGGTAAGTTGTATTAAAATTTTTAAGGCTTATCTTCAAAGATAATTTTTTGTTTATCAAGAAAAATTGTGGTCCTTTCAAAGTAGTCCCCGTCGAATATAATGCACTTTTTATAGCGCTTTCTAATCTTGGAAGCAATTCTGAAATGCAGTTTTTGGTACGGTGTTTAGGTATAGCTTTTTTCAGAATATCGTCGTCCCTTCATGGTACATCTCAACACTAAATGCGTTGCATGCAACAAATAATAAAGTTGCTTCCAAACCGCTGAACGATTTTTTCTACTCATGCTTCCACCAAACTATAATAAAGTTGCTCCCAAACTTCTGGTGGATTGTAGATTTATTTTTATAAATTTTAATAAGAATATAAGGAATTGATGTTCACATAACTTGAAACCAATTTTTAGGCGAAAGCATGGCAAGAAAAAATATTTGATGATTATATAGAAAGTCTGTTAAAGTAAGAAAAAATCAATATCTCATCAGCCCTAAGAATATGTCGGAATTCGTAAAAACATAAATAATTATTAAACACTTCCTTTGAGTTGGAATGTCTTAAGATACTGTAATAAATTTAGCAATTATATTATATAAAAAGTTCACAGAAGTTAAAAGTAATATTTTATTATACCTCAACGATTTTTCGGAATTCGTGAAAATTTGAGTAAACAGCTTACACCCACTAGGGTGTTGCACATCGAATAATAAATCAATTAAATTTATTTTTATGTGATTATATTTGAGCCACATAAAAGTAAAAGCTAATTAGATATATCAAATCTAAGAAATAAGTCGGAATTCGTGAAAACTAACGCAACCACCTTACACTCACTTGTGGTTAAGTATCGAAAAATTTGCATAACAAATTCTATACGTTATAATATGAGGATGAGCGCAGAAGTAACATTTTGGGAGGAATGTAAATTTGGATACCTCAACATACCTAAAAGATATGAGGAAGTTCGTGAAAATGTGTGGAAGCTTCTGCCATCCACCATATTCCATACTTCATCCACTATCCCCTATCCACCATCCATAGTGACTAATACACCGAAAACAAACATTTTTCATTTTTTTCCATCCCCCAACCTCCATCCACCATCCTTCATCCACCATCCTCCATTCTTTATCCACCATCATCCATACTTCATCCACCATCCCCTATCCACCATCTATCATCTACCTTCAACCAACCTCCATCATCCATTCTCTATTCAGCATCCTTCATCTTCCACCTACTATCCTCTATCCACCATCCATAGTCCATTTTTATCATTTAGTATAGGAACGCGTAACTAATACACCGAAAACGAACAATCTGCCGCTAAATCATATGAAAAACACTGAAATGTTGAAATAATTCGCGAACCACAAACTGTTAAATGATTTTTCTAACGCACAAACCATCCTCCATTCTATATCCACCATCCTTCATACTTCATCCAATAACCTCTATCCACCATCCATAGTAACTAATACACCAAAAATGAACATTCTGACGCTAAATCATATGCAAAAGACTCAAATGTTGAAATAACTCGCGAACCACCAACTGTTAAATGATTTTTCTAACGTCTAAACCATCACGGGCGTACCCTCAACAAACCACCAAAATATCATCGCAATCGCATGAGTGGTTTAGGAGACTATACCGGACAAACAGACAAACAGACAGACAAACATTTTTCCGTTTTTATATATATAGATATGTAGATATATAGATATATTTTTGACTTTTTGATTTCCGGCTACATTCTTTTTAATTTCGATTTTTACTTTATTATTTTTTAATAATGAAGTATTTAATTTTAGGAAGGGTTGAATTTATATGAAACGATTGTTGAAATTTGTATTATTTTGACTTAAATTCAATTTTTCACCGTTTTGATTTTCGATATTCTGATCATTTAATTATTTTTTTTGGAAAATTTTCTGGGCCCCGAATTAAAAGACTCGTAAATTACTGTGCAACTAAATTACTGTTTTTAATTTAACCCATTTGTAACATAATTATCTCTCGAAACTACTAATAAACAATGCTATTATCATTTTTCTTTAAAATAGTGCGAAACTCTTCAATTATTAATTCATAACACTAATTGTTACCCAATTTTTACCTTAATGAGAACAATTCTTCGGACTCAATTCATTATCGACAGACTTATGTTTGCCTAATTAAAAAGATTTTTTTACTATTTATTTAACAACTATGAAAGGTTTAATTATTATAAATTTTTAATGAGAAAAATCTTCGTAACAAATCATTTTTCTTTCAAAGTGTTCTACTACTTTTATTTCTATTTAATAATGTAAATAATAATGTACATTTCTTTATAGAGTCGTTGCTTCATTCATTATTTTGATTTCAAGCTAATTTTTCGTTTATCTAATGATGTTAGAAAAATAAACCGACTTTGATGTTAATAAATTATTAATTAGTACATATTGAGGTTAATTGTGGTTTTTCACAATTAATAAATCTGAAATTTAGACAGAAAGTGATAGAAATTTAGTTTAATAGTGAATACTCGTAGCGCAGTTAATAAGATTTCAAGTTATCGAAAATATAAAGGTAATTACAAAATTAGCAATCGTAATGACTTTAATTTCTAAATCTTACGGGGAAAAAATTGATAAATGCTTATTGCAATGAAAGAAAATTGCTTCTGCAATGATTTCAAATTAAGATAGTTGTGAATTTAGTGTCTTCTAAAGGCTGTAGAGTGTAAGTGCAGTTCATTACTTAACGTTTCATGTCAATAATAATATGGATTTATGATATGAGTAATGGATTTTATGCAAGAGATAATTTATATGTTTCGTGATAAAAAAAAAGTTTTATATTCGCTGTGTTGTTCGGTGATGGCACTATGGGATCTGTAAATTTCATAAAAACTAATTAAATTTTTAAGTTCCACTTCGCAAATATTAATTTCTCAACTTCGTTTTTTTAATTGCAGTACTTGAAAAAAGGGCAATATTCTTTCTGTGATTTTCATTTCGAATGGCATTTCAGTTTAAGTTCACTTTGTGCTTCACGGAAAAGTTTCTAAAGCATTTTCTTTCAAATCGTTAATTGCCTGACCTGTAATGAAAATGTTTAGATCAAATTTTTTAAGATTTATCAATGTCATGTTGCTGTTCGTATTTTCTTAGGAAATAGTGGTTTATTAGTTTGAGATCATAATAAACTTAGTTTAGCAATGGCAGTCCAATGTTACGTAGAAAAAAAGGTTACAGTTGAATAGAAATTAAATCTGCTTAATGCTATATCTCACAAATGGCTTAGACTAAAAAGCTAAACTGTGAATTACAAAAGTATTTCTTTCAAAACCCAATCTGAAAAAAATTAATTTTCCAGTTTTTTTCTCGGATTCTATTCTCCACAATTTTTGTGTATCTTTAATAAAAATTAAAATAAAAATATAAATTAAAAAATACGTTCCTTTATAAAAACCCAAGTAACAAAATTTGGCAAATAAGTAACAACTATATATAATTCGAAAATTGAATATAATATTAAAGTAAACGATATTCAACTTATATAAAGTTTTCCACCTAAGCAGTTTCGACAGCAGAACTCGGATATACGCAAGGTGATCTACAGAACTAACTAAATTGAAACTGCACTAATAAAAGAAGCGCAGTTTTGTTCTAAAATAGTGTTGTCGGTGTATAATGAAATATTCGAGTCAGAAATTGCCGAACTTACATTGTTATTATGAAAAATAAATAAAAGCGGCCCGAGATGGCTACCTTTAGGTATTCCATAAGTACTATCGAGCAAAACGATAGGATAAGGATCTGATCCGATTCCAAGCTTTCGGGTTATAGGGGCTTGTTCTTCAGGTTTCATCATCATCATCTGTCGCGCCAGTCCAAATCGGACTATCAGGTTTCTGGACAGTGTTTTTTCCCCTGTGATGCGGTATCGGCGCCTCGTCCAATCCCGAATTGGACGACTACTTTGTCCTACTTATTACCTATTTCCTGGTTGGAAAAACTAGGAGTTACCAGCTAAGTATGTTCGAGTTCTCGCAGCTATGCTGAGAGTTCATCTATCATACTTTTAACCTGATTCCTCAGATGCAATAGTGTTACTGGCCATTCAGGTTAACTTAATGCTCCCTCCTCCTTTCCCAACCGTGCTTGGGACCGGCTATGGCGGTTTCAGGTTTCATTTTCACCAAATATCAGACACCTCTAAGATTCGGTTTCACAGTCGAATTTTAAACCAAAAATTTGGTTTAAGCTTAGGAACTTGTTCCTTAGTTTAAACCAAATTTTTGGTTTAAACTTCGACTGTGAATTCGGCCCTTAGAGTTTTTTGGTAGTCCTTATTTATTCGACCCTCATTCGACCATGGGCTTGTCTAATGGCACGATAACTCGAGCACGCGTTGACCTTTAGCAGTTAGAGTTAACAATTGGTCCCATTCAGTCTTAAACTTTGCGTACTTTAAGACTTTGAAAGGATATATATCCAACGTTTACCACGAAACAAGCTGGATTAAGTGACTCCAATTTTTTTTCCCAACTTGGTCGCCATTTTGAAAACGAAAAAAATTTCATTCTCAAGAAGCTTTAAAGGTTATACAGACGATTTTTAAAAGGAAAAATCCCGACATTGTTATCACTCGGTAATAGCGAAGGCTCTGTCCGCTTCAGTTCACATGAATGACCGATTTTCAATACAAAAATTGACGCCTTGTTCTCTTCGAAACGACAAAATTTTTCTCGTTGTCTGAAATATTAACCGATAAAGTTATCTTTCGAACAGACAGTCTGGCGAATTGGTTCCTTTCTTTTATGTTATCTTCATTTTTTTTTCCCGGTGCAAAGAAAGATATCATAATGTTAAATCTCCAATAATGTTCTAAACATCGTAAGAAAGCTACAGCGGGTTTCTTGAACTTATCCAGGCGCCTTCATTTTGCTTTATTTCTTGTGGAAATTTCGGGACGTTTACTATCCCGTGCTCTATCTCCTGTCGAGCGGCGACAATTAAACGACGACACAGGAAGAAAATTCAGGGAAGCGTAAGACAAGCAAGGCGCCGCCTCCCTGAACATACAAAAGGAAAGGACCTGCACTTAATTGACTGGAAATTTACTAAATGGAGTCATTCATAACGAGATAGAACGACTCAATTAGCTTGGGTCCGGGTCCTTGCTGGATAGGTTTGCTTCTGGTCTCGATGCTGTAGTCACCTTAATATCCCGAAACAATTTTTTTGTGGGGTGCTAGACTGTGAATAATTTTCCCTATACATTTTACAGAAGGACATTTAGATTATTTAACTAAAGTGCTCTCTAGAGATTTCACTCGAAGATATTTCACGGTTGTGTTCTCTTTTCGGGTTTTTTTTTTGTCGTTAAAATTTCTGGTCCATACCTTTTATGCCCATTTATCATTAAATGGTTCCGAATCTTATCTACCTAAATAATAATATTAAAATTTTGTTATTTCTTTTTTTTTTCGTGTTTTCTTCTACTTTCAGTGCGAGGATCATTTATCCTCGGGGGATGTCGTTGTTTATGCTACACGCTTAGGTTCGAATATTTGCTGGCATCCCGGCTGTTTTGTTTGTGCTACGTGCAAAGAGCTTCTAGTCGACTTGATTTATTTTCATAAGGACGGAAGTTTGTATTGCGGCCGACATCATGCTGAGATACAGAAACCGAGGTGTTCGGCCTGTGACGAGGTAAGGTGTAGTAGGGCCCTGGAATTGTATAGATAAATTGATATGGGGAAGAAAACATGCATGTCATACACTGAACAGCTCCGAAATTTAACACAATCTCCTATACTTTGTCAAAAAATTGCACGATTATTGATTTATTTTTATAACATACACCACATTGGCCAACTTAGTCTAGATAGATTTCTCCCAATTTATTAGTAAATCACACCCTAATAGAAAAAGGATCTCCGTTTTAGGTAAATTTGTCATGTGTTTTAGATGCATCGATTTAAATTCCACTTTTGACACAAATTTTTAATTTAAAATCTAATATTAAAAATATAGCAGCCAATGCTTGGGTCGAATGGAAATCTACACCTGTGAACCATTCCCTCCCAAATTTTGCATGCACATTCTCGAGACTACCGGAAAGGTCGAGAATATAATTATATTCCCGAAATTTGGTTCGTATATTTGTATTTTATAAAAGTACAATGTATGTCTAGAATGATGAAGGGTGTTCGATATAGGAGGTTCGTCTGCTGAAATGGCCCACTTTCTGGTCTTTACTTATTATTTTTCACACACCTGCACAAGAATATTCGTTTTATGTTCTACAAAACACCAACATTAATACTTACATCTATTTGCTTGTATCTTTTCGAATAATCCGAACCTGCTTTTCATTTTCAGATAATTTTCTCGGACGAATGTACGGAAGCCGAAGGACGAACATGGCACATGACACACTTTCAGTGTTTCGAATGCAACAAACAATTGGGCGGACAGCGTTACATAATGCGCGATGGAAAACCCTTTTGTCTCGGATGTTTCGACACAATGTTCGCCGAATATTGCGATTTTTGCGGCGAAGTAATAGGCGTAGATCAAGGTCAAATGAGTCACGATGGTCAGCACTGGCACGCCACTGATCAGTGTTTTTCTTGCTGCACCTGTAATTGTTCGCTGCTGGGCAGACCATTCCTGCCTCGACGCGGTACAATCTATTGTTCGATTGCGTGTAGCAAAGGTGAACCGCCAACACCGTCGGACAGTTCCGGTCAGGGTGGACGTCCTCAGCGTACTCTAAGCGCCCAGCATATACCCAAGAGTCCTAAGATGGGCCGGCGGGCCCTTAATTGTCACACAACAGCCGAAAGTCAGAATAGTTCAATAAACAAAGGTCTTGATAGACTTCTGCTCGAAAGAAATTTAGAAAAGATCGTAGACGATCGGCGCCAACAATCATCACCTCGAGATCATAGACGCGAACCAATCGATCTTAGTGAGCTACGAATAAGTTTAGATAATCTCACGACCAGTGAGAAATCCTTAAATTCGGCACTCGATCAGAACTTAGCATCCTCCTTGCCAGAGTTTCCAACGATCGACGTCGGAACAAGCAACGAGACTAGTGTTCAAGGCGATAGGACCCCAACGTGTCTACTCTCTCCGAACACCTCCGAAATAACGCAAAGTACGCAGGAAATATCAAGCGATAACCAGGATAAGAAATCCGGTAAAGTTCGTTTCCAAAGCGTCCAGGATACGATGGCACGATCGAAAAGTTACACGGACAATTCGAGCGCTCGTCGACGCCGAAAACGTCGCATTCAGCTGCGATGCAATTCGGAAATGCAAATCAATGCGAATCCTGTGCCCAGTGCATCGCCACAAAATCGACCACGTCGTAGTAACGAATCGGATACCTCGAGCGTTTGTTCCACATGCTCCTCCAGTTCGTCCAGTACCGACGAACATGCCTATAAGCTTCCGGTCCGGAAACACTATGGTGGCGTTCGAGTTGCATACGTTCCGAACGACGCCATTGCCTATCAGAAGAAACAAAATCAGGAAAAAAGGCCTGAAGGTGAGAATAAAAACTGCATAATTTCATGACACTCGCCAACGCGATGTTGCTATTGCTGCGCGGGCTGCTTTAAGCGCTTATTGAAAGTATTCCAACGACCCCAGACTGAATGAGCTGCGCGACGACGGTCAAAGTGTCCCGGCTAAGTTACGATCACACCTTAAGAAGTCATCAAACAAAACAATTTATGCCAAATAGAATATTAAACTATCAACTTATTACTCATAAACTGTCTCATAAATAGCCTATCATTCTTCGAACAGAAATACATGGAAGCTTTATTTGCAATAATATATCATTTTGTTTATAAATTAAATTTTTAGCAAGTAGCCATTAAGACAAAAAATTTGTTACTATCGCATCACTTCCAAGGACCTCCGGTCCATTTCGAAGCGGAATTTTATACTTTGTTCATATCATGCGCGTACGATTTAAACCATTTAATTAAGCAATTGTTATACTGTAGCATTTAAATAATAAACCGTTTTTATTTTTGAGTAATGTACAAAGTGAATAATATTTAATAATTTTTAAATGTCTACGTAAGGAATTTAAATAATGGTATCCATATAAGAAGTATTTAAGAAAAGTTGTACGAGAAAATCAATATTTTGTTGCGAATTTGTAAAGTAAAAAAACAGGCGTTTTGCAAAAATAAATGTTTTTATCGAATAACATTGAATTTATTTTATGAATTGAAGAAAACAGTTTATTTTAATATTTGCAGGTAAATTGGTAAGTTGTGAAATCAAAATTGCTCAAAGTAACCTGGAGCTATGTCAATAAAATCAAAATTGATCAAAGTAAAAAGACTATAAATAAAAATAATAATAAAAATTATAGTGGAAGTTATTAAATAAAATTATAATAAAAACATAAAACTAAAAATAAAAATAACAGTAAAAATAAAATTAAAAATTAATAGATATACATATATAATAATAAGAATAAAAAGAAAAACTAAGGATAAAAATATAAATAACAATAAAAATGAAGGTATAAGAATATAAATATACAAATAAAGTTAATATTATAAATGCTAAATAAAAACAAATATTGTAAATACAAATAAAAATTAACACTATAATATTAAATATTAATATTATATAACAATAAGAAAAACGAAAAATACTAATAAAAATAAAAATAACAATAAAAATAACAATAAAAATAGAAATTAAAATAAAAATAATATTAAAATAAAAATAGAAGTGAAAGTGGAAATGAAAACAATAAGAAAATAAATTGAAAATAAAATAAAACTTAAATTTAAAAAAAAATATATATAAAAAATAAAAAAGAAAACACAAATGAAAATAAAAATATAAAAAAGGAAAAAACATATATATAAAAATTTAATGATATATAAAAAAAATTCAAATGGGAAGAAAAATAAAAAACATAAAAATTAATTTTTCTGTAATAAAAATAAAAAAATAAAAGAATAACACATACTTAAATAAAAGAAGAAGTGAAAATTAAAATATTGTAAAATTTAATGAGCACTGTTTTAACTTTTGATGGAATTTTAAAAATTAACAATAAAGTTGTTTTGGTAGAACTGTCATAAATTTGCTATCTATCGACCAATTTTAAAAAATAAATATATTACCGGGAAGAGGAGTGCCACGGCTTTCAAACGCCATACTTGTATACATAGTTACTCATATATGCTTTGAGTCTCGGAACTTACTTGTCGCACTGTGTAGTCAAAATTAAAAATTCAAATTAAAACGAAATTTTAAATGAATATAATAAGATAGGCTATTGGGATCTACAACCATGTACGGATTTTGGTATTTTCTCAACCATCAATATTAAAATGAACTAATTGTTGCCTTGCTTTCAGTTTAAGCAATGCTTTACAATTTAAAGACTCAATATTAAAATGAACTAATTGTTGCCTTGCTTTCAGTTTAAGCAATGCTTTACAATTTAAAGACAGTAGCAACTCTGATGAAAGAATACCGAGTTCATTCGGCTTTCCGTCGTGGCGTTTATTATTGATAGCAAATAATTTTATCTAGTTTTCCGTAAAAATAAAAAGATTTGTTCACGGATGTTGTTTGTGATGGAGTGAAGTTAAGTTTGTCCCGAGGTAGGTCGAAAAGGCACTATTGTACAGACTCGTATGCAAATGCCTTTGTCCAAACATATTTCGTGTGCCCTAAAAGATATTAAGTTCAAATTTCCTTAGTAGGTGGCTTGATTGGGTGGTCTTTGCAGCATAAGAAAACAGATATCATCGAAGAGAAATCGTTTAAATAAATTACATCTCAATTTCATTTCAGAGTAAACGAGTATAATTATTTAGAAGACAGAAAAGGTAGGACACATAGAATTAACCATGAATATTAAAGAATTGTCAGCTACACTTTTGTAAAATTGAGAATTACTAGACACTATTTTGCTAGTAATATGGTAAATAATTGAAATAATAATTTAATAGTATTAAACTTGAAAACGTGTAAAAATGTACTGTAAAAACATTAACAAAAAAATAGACATATTTGTTTATAACGTCAGTGCTTTTCATTTCCAAATATGAACTTTTTTTGAAAAAATTGAAATCCAAATGTTGACTAATTTTTTTTGGCTTTAAATAATGTTTATGACTATAGTGTATCTTTTTGATTTTGTGTAAAATACCGCATGACCCATTTTCAGGCTATTAGATGCCATAAAATGTTGTTTCTTCATTGAGTCAAGAAGTAGGATATGTGTAAAATATTGTATCCTGATAATTTCCACAGTTTAGTGGTATATCAATGCCAAACTGTTGATTTCCTAGTGGTTTTAAATTTTACGTCAGTAAAGTATAACCACCGGTTTGTACTATTTGTAATAGTATAAGTAGGTACCTACTCTTTTTTCGGTTATATTTGGTGTGCTAGAAATGAAACCGACCTTTAAAAAGTGAAAATCAAGACCAGACCTCACGTAAAATACCACACAGAAAGAAGTGAGTATTCTTCTTCACCTAATTTCCAAAATCTAAACTATTAATCCTCTTAAAAAGCGATTGACATTGATTTTCCGCTAAGAAAGTTGATCGAAAATTAAAAAGTTTAACTTTAAAAAAAATAACAACTGTAGAAAAAGGGTCACTAACTACTGTCCAAAAATTCAAATGAAATAGGTCTCACCAGGCCAGCCCACAGCCCACGTCCACCTTTCACGTTTCGTTGAAATCATTTTAAAGTGGGTGTAGTATTTACCTGACTGCGTGTAAAAAGTCCAGTTCCACTTAATTGAGACATATCACCGGTGTCCATCTTTAGATACATTTCTTGACATTGAAAAGAAAACAACAAACGGCGTTTTCTACAGGTTTGATCGGCTAACTGATATAGGTATGCGCCATCATCATCTTCTGCCCGTAGTTGTGAAGAAAATGCTAATTTTATATGTTTATGGATGGACTTCTTCTGTTGGATATATGGAAGGTAAATAGTAGAAGTAGTCTATGTTAGTACGTAACACAAGATAGTTCTAATGCATTAGGGGGTTGGCAAATTAATTTCACATATGAGAAACACGCAGTAATAGAAAAATAATTACATAAATTAAATTTTATTTCTATTTAAACAAGTGTATTGATAAATGTGGCTTGTCATCTGAAGGACAAAAAATATTAAAAAATATCATTTTACGGATTTATTCACTGAAAAGTTTCCACAATTTCTGATAATGTCCAATGACTTTTATTATTCCAGATAAATAAATAATATTTTTTTATAAATTTCACTAAGCAAATTTCCCATATTTTCCGATTCAGGTCATATCTGGTTCATTGTATTTTTCAGTAAAAAGGGAAAAGTGGAATTATTGTACACAACCAAAAAATTAATAGTGTAAGTTGGATAACTTCGAATATTTTCATTTCAACATACCTTCGTTTATTGGGGATGTTGCAATAGCCAGAAAAATGTTATTACAATTCGAAATTAAAAGAAAATTGCGTAATTTGCTAACTTCAGAAGCCCAAGTCATTTGTGCGAGAACTACTCTTAAGCATTTGTCACATTGTATACCACTATGGCAAATTTTTAACAACTCTGACTGGTAAATAAGGTCAGATAGTGTAATCGTCAAGTTTTTGTTTGCCACATAATTATTTTTCTCTATCTGGACAGAAGAAATTTTACTGAACTTTTGGTCAAATGTTTTTGTCAAATATTTGACAAATTTCACATATGAAACAAATTGATTGCATCATGAGAAAAAATTTTTTCTATTACAATCTATTATCTACCAATTTTCATCATAACATATGTCAAACAATTGGGAATCTAAAAAAATTGAGCACGTACTAATTCCGAATAAAGCCTGTATTATAGTGTACGACTTTGTGGTAAATATTGCCAAATGCAGCCATATATTTCAAATCGTTAAATGTTTGCCTGTCACATAGTTTTCTAATTATATGTTATTATTATTGAACTACGCAAGGTTCAAAATATTAAGCTATTATTTTTTTAGAAAATTTTTACTTGGCATCAGGTGTATTCTTACGATACAATAGCTTCATTTAATGTAAATGATTGTGTAAGTAGTTTGCTACTCTATTGCACGCTATAAGTATACCTACACGTAATTCATAAATGTTTACTCAGTTTCAATACCATGGAAACATACTTTGTCATTATGCACATCTCATTTAATATGAAGAACATATTCATCAGTATGATGTATTTCTCCAGTTTTCGATATTCATGTGACAATCACAATCATCAAAAAATGGTGGGTATAATGGTAAAAAAAATATTTGGTTTACATCTGAACCTTTAATCTAAATATATGATAAAAGTGTTCATACATTTTTTTTAGTGAAATACAATTCATAGCTTTGATGTAGTTTATAAAGCAATGAAAACATTCGATGAGTTTGTTCATTGCTCAAGCAAATATCACAAGGAATAAAGTTCATAAGAAATCAACCATACCATTTACGAGCAAATGGGTGTTTCTTAAATCTTATGAAAATTATTAATAGTCCTTCTTATAAAACCTTTTCTCGTAGCTCAAATTGTCTTAGGCTATTAAAAAAGTCGTCGTAGAGTACTAAGCAAAAAATTAATAAAAAATAGGATATTCTTTTCGATTTCATTCGAGTGAAATATTCTTTCGTATCCTTGTTTCTGAACATGTACACTGCAGTACAGGTTGAAAAAAACTATAAAAATAAAAAAGACCTTCAACCCCTTAAGCATTTGGAACTATGAAGTAACAACATTTTTTTCCTTCCTCTTTCTTTTAAAGGATGTTTTTTGGAGGCGGAGAACTTTAAATTGGTAGATAGCCGGTTTGACAGTTTCCGGTGGGTTTGGGGTTAGTTTAATTAGTTAGTTAATTCACGCCGGAGCAACGCTTGGAAATTGTTAAAATTTGTTTGAAAACCATAGTTCAATTCGAGAAAGTCGTCGGTCATTTCGTGCATTTTATGGTGCGCATAATCGTCCATCATATCGATTAAGTCAAGAAATTATGGGTCGTTTTCGCTATACGCTTACACAAGATGATAATACGCATTCCAGAAACTATTGAGCACTTGGAGGCCCACATTCGACGCGGTATTGCCGAAATACAGTCTGATTTATTGCGAATAGTGTGTGAAAATTGGACTTTCAGATATACGCGTCATCCGCATGGCTGAAATCATATTCAAACATTAATGCCATAAAATTATCTATCAAATAAAGCCAATTTCATTGACATTAAAAACATTTTTCTGTGTATTATTTCACTTTAAAGTTCTCCGCCTCTAAAAAAACAGGCTATACCTACAAAAACTCAAACAAAAAAATTTAATTTCAAGTACAGTAGGTACCGCTTATTGTACTTCACTTTGGGACCAACCAAAAATAATAACATTAACCGGTTTATAACAATAGACGAACGAAAAACAAACGTTTGTGGAGAATGGGATCCAATAGTTTTGATAACAAAATCCGGATTATAACGTCAGGGCTCAACTTTATTATTTTTCCGGTAGAGATTCGGAACGTGTTTAATTCGGGGATGCGGTGTATGTTACTATGTGACTGAAAACCTAACAAGAAGTTCGGGAAGCGGTTAGAATAGAGTGTAACATATGAATTATATAATTGGGTCATATTACGGGATGCGATCTAGAGGTTGAAAAATAAAAAAACTTAAAAATAGGTGATTATTAAACATGCCTGGGGAAGTGAAAAGATATTCGATATCTGATCAGACTTGAGAGATATGGTGGAATTTATAAAAAAGTATTCAACCACTTTACACCACCTTAGGGGTCGAATTTCAAAAAATCTTGAAAACACATTCTAGGTATTCATATGAAGAATCCGTAGAATTAAAATGAATTGAATATTTGGAAAGACCTAGTAAAAATGACAAAAATCGTGAAAATATATGCATTTTATTTTAACTGATAATTTTTTTTGCCCCCCCCCCTTCCGAACGCCAATGAATTTTCTAAGCTTTTTTTATCATAACTACTTTTCTAGTTGACTTACATATACGAACCGAGTTTCAACTTTCTAGCAGAAGCCGTTCTAAAGTTAGGAAAAACTCCCCCCACCCCCGTACCATACAACCCCTAAAAAAAAATTTATTTTTCCACCATGCCACTACTTTAGCTGTATCTAAATACCAAGTTTCAGCTTTCTATCAATATAGATTCTTTAGATATAAACATCGGAACTTTTTCCTTCTCAGTCTTCTCCACCATCACCCTCTACACCCCCTCCAATTTTTTTCCCTACTAGGGTTCTATTGGGCCTACTTCTGGTAAAAATTGTAAGCATCTATCTTACACTGTTATTGAGATATGAAACGTGTTATTTTTGAAAAATTCTTATCCCTTCCACTTCTATGCTCCCCCACCCCCTTAAAAAATTTTACTTTGGACAATCTTTTTTTATTAAGCTTTCTACTAAAACCAAATTTTGTTCTTCTGGTGCAATTCGTTTGTGAGATATCGTAATGTAAAGTTTTTCACCCCCCACCCCCGTACGCCACTACCCACAATTAAAATTTTTATTTCAATCTACTCTCCTAGTATAACTACAGATATTTGTTAAGTTTTAATTACTTGCCAACAACGGTTTAGGAGATATGGATTTTAGAATGTGTCGATCTCCACTTTTTTGCGTTTCGAACGCATTATTTCGATAACAATACTTTATTATTAAAAGAATAAAGTAAAATTAACAATCAGTTCCAAATGTAGGTACAGTGACTATTTATAAATTTGGTGGACTATTTCTTTTTAACGACAACCATTGTAAGAAGAGCCGAGTAATTAGGTAGTTCAGAAAATATAGCAAGAGAACGCAATTCTCTATGCTCGGCATTGCTGTCCACCTTCAATAAAATTCAGAATCTCAGTTCCTTCCATAACATAAAATTCTTGAAGAAATAACCAACTTTCGACTAATTTTCCTTGAAAACTGTTTAATTTAATTTTCCAAGAAATCTGCATAGAGACTGTAAAATTTCAAAAATCATAAAACCTAATGTGAAAACTTTTAGTTAAAACTTCCCGGGTTCCACCTAGTCCAGTTGTTGTAAAGAAAACTTAGCAATCGACTTCTGGAAACTTTCTTTACTAACAACGAGCATGACCTTACCCAGTTTGCTAAGCTACTCGTAGCTGCTGCCTAATGAAAACTAAACCTTCATAACAGGAAAAACAGCCTTCAGAAATTACTTCACGCTAATGTCTTATTAATTGCCTACTAATCTCGCTTAACCTTTTGCGGCTATAGCTAAGACGGTTAAGTGAAAGAGTTTGCGCAATCTTAAGTCGGCAATCTTGTGTCACTTGCTCCGCTAACACTTTTGTAGAGAAAATTTCCGGAAAATTTATTACATCAAAAACGCGAGGCCTGGGAATTTGTCACAAAAAAACCTCACGACTATAAAACTCGGTCCGTAAAGTCGTAAATTACGGAACAAAATAGCGCCTTCGAAATAAGAAGTGCGACTTAGTGAATTGGTCCGGGCGATGAAGAGCAGCAATTTAATTATCTCAACGTACGAGCGTGTAGCATGCTCGGTGTATCTGCATAGAAAATATAAGAAAATAATCGTCGACACTATAGCAGCTCTACACCTACGTGCCAGTATCCATAAATGCCGCATGCCGGCATTCTAAATCACAGCTAAAACGGAGCAAACAAGTCGCAAACGCTTTCATCGACCTACGCTACAACGACGACGTAGCCGTAAGACGGTTCGGTGTAGCAAGTAACCCGTAAACGTCCTTAAGAGGTCGTCTTGGAGTAATCATTGGATCATCCCAGGTAAAACTTTGTAGCTCGCCCGTTTACCTTTTATCCCGTCTTAAGTGGTCATAAAACTCAACGCGATGACACAGCACATCACGCTCCTCAATGCCACAACGCTCAACACCCCCGACCGGGGCCATATGTTTACATTCCTCGAACTCTCGAGGAAATTTTCTTCATGGGATTCCCCGTTCGAGCGTGAGGAACCTTTTTCGGGAAGGGAATCAAGTCCCGGATGAGGTCGTAAATTTCACCTTTTTTCCTCAGCAAGAGGGAAGGAAACTTCTTGCTGTTGTTGACTTTCTTAGGATTCGCCACCCTCTATCCTCGGTCTAATGGTTGGGTTTTACGAGGACGGTTATAGCTGGCGGTTAAATATTTTATTAGCTGGGATGTCCGTCATGATTGCCTTGTCCATTGGGAACATTCCTGCAGATTGATTCGATGTGATTTACGTTTTTCGGGGGATGAAATCGAACAGCGACGAGCTATGGCTGATGAAAATGCTTTTGGCTGTATGGATTGATTTTGAATTAAATATTGACAAAGTCGATTTGAAATGCGGAATTTCGAATCGGTATGTTAGAGTAATTCTTCATGAAATTTTTATAATCTCGGTAGCACATTCAAATTATTCAGGAAGCTTTTTGTGTACTTTTAAATTGTTTACTCAGAGTGTTATAAAAAGAATAATGCAGTACCAGGACTTTTTCTTCACGAGATCAATTGTGCAATCAGACGGTAGAATAACACTCAAGCTATACAGCAATAAATACTTACTCCTTAAATGATGAAAATCAATTGAAAATCCACCATTCAAGACGAGGTCTGACTCAATAAAGTCTACAATTATTTCTCAAAGACTACAATTTGAACAAACTTATCATGTCAATCGAAAGTTACTTGGTAAATTACTATATACTCAGTACTAGACTTGTGTAGTTCGTGAACGAACTAGTTCGAAAGACCGTAGTGCAATGAACGAACTAGTTCTCAGGGAATCCCGGTCCTAGTTCGTTTGTAGGAAGTAGTTCCTCATGACATTTGCGTATACCATGTATCATTCCTCTCTCGCGAACTGAGAAGTTATAAAAGGAACTAGTTCCTTCGCGTGTGAAGTGAGTTTTTTCTCGCTCATCACTCCTGCGAACTGCGAACTTGAAAAATAACTAGTTATTTCGCGAGGGAAGTGAGAATCTTTTTTTTTCTGTGAACTGTGAACAGTAAAAAGGAAGTGAATACCTTTCCTGTTTTTTTCGCGAACTACGAATTTGAAAAGGAACTAGTTCGTTCGCGAGGGAAATGAGGACCTTTTTTTTGTAGGTCATAACATTCACTCTCGCAAACTGCGAACTTTAAAAAGGATCTCGTTCGATTGCGGGGGAAATGAGGACCTTCTTCTTTTTCTTTTTTTTTACGTCACCACATTTCCCTACACCATTTGTCATTTCATTCTCGTGAACTGCGAACTACATGAACGAACTAGTTCGCTAGGGCGAGGGAACTAGTTCGAGAGGGCGTGGGAACTAGTTCATTCGCGATCACTAAGGTGAACTACAATGCGCAAGCCTACTTTGTACACCACTGCAGCCCTCAACATAGCAGTCTCATAGCTTATCAACGAAAATAAGTTCCATATTGCAACTGACAAGGTTCAGTTAGGTTGAGAAGGGTGGACTGAAGCATAGCTCATCACAAGAGATCACTACAAATCCATTGTGGTAGCCTCGTATAAACCGGGCTCTAGACAACTGATTCCAAATATTGCTCTTCCTTATGAAGAGAGTAGCTCTCCATAAAAGTACTATCAAAATTTCTAATAGATCGGCTAAGCTGAATTTCCCCAACTACCGATATCATACACGTGCCACCGTTTCACCTTCACGCACCAGATGTCCAGTGCAACCATTCACATCACCACAGATCTCAGATCAGCCATGGGTATTTCCAGACTTTCTCCATGTGTCCCAAAAGGATAGTGTCCCGGTAAGACCTCTATAAGTTGTCTGCAAAACTCCCTGCCCAAAAGTCAAAATAAAGCTAGAGTTCCTCCTACCAACTTTGCTTGTCCCATCCCGAGAGTTTCACCAGGGTCCCTCCGTCTGTCTAAACGCTTCAATATCAAAACGTTACACGTTCAATGGACACATATGAGACACCCGCACCTTTAATTTAAGCGGTCACTTGTAAAAATCTCAGCGTACCCCCTAAGTTACCCATTCAGATTTCCGCTATCCAGGGCTCAAATTATTATTTTTTTTAAATCTGTTTGATAATTAGAAAAGGAGACACCCGCACCTTTAATTTAAGCGGACACTTGTAAACATCTCAGCAAATAAGTTTGGGAGTTATGTGGAGGGTACGATCGACCAAAAACGCAAAATGGTGTCCTTTAGTCGGTGCGGTCAGGCATGCTGGAATTCAACTGACTAGCTCAAGCCCTTTTTGCAAGGTTGACATTTATTTATTTTTAAGTCCCCATAAACCATTCGCGTGTTATTCTTAAGGTTGCCAAGGTTACATTCATCATGTGGCGAAACCTTTTTTTACGAATAATATTTTGACCACGCGTCTGTACCCTTCACCACGAAACTACAAAAAAAAATTTCAATTCAAACAGTTTTCTGGTATGTAGTATCATATTTCCTTTCAATTTGTTAAGGCCATATTTAGCACAGTTCTCAAGATATAAAAATTGTTTTTTGATGTTGAGAAATTTCTATCACCCCCTTCCTTGCATAACCTTTACGTAAAAATTGTATACTTAGTAGCCGCCGCTTTTAATCACACCAGTGATGGGAAAAACAGTTCACTTTAAGGAGTTAGTTCAGTAAAGTACTTCAATTGAACTGTTCATTTCATCTTTTCTCTTTTCTAGCCAGCCGTTCAGTGGGCACTCACTAGTTACTATTCACTACTCCCTCAATTGAACTGTTCACTTGCTCTGTTTTCTTCTCTAATCAGCCGTCCCTATGTCCTGTCTCTGTGTGTAAGTTTTTCTGAGATTAGTTGGTTTGTCTGTCTTTCTTCTCTCCGTGTTCGTACAGTTCACTCTGTTAGTCTTCACTCTCCTTTTTTTATTCACCTTTTAAATTGAACTGCAGTTCACCAAAATGACTGAATTACTTCTCATACTCACTTCAGTGAAGTGTTCTTTTAATGTAGTTCACTCGTGAACGGTCTAACTATCTCCAAATCACACAAACCAAATTTTAAGTTTCTGTTACAAATTGGTCAGAAGATATTGTAATACCATTTCTTCACCTATGGCGGCGTACGCTGGTTACGGAGGACGAGTTGTTTTCCAAATTTTGTCGTATTTACTATTCCTAAAACGTAAAAATTCCAAATTTTAGGGCGTCAAATATTTTTTTTAATTTCAGGTTGCTGAATGCTCTATTTTGAAAATAATAGATCAGGTAAAATTTAAGAAAAAATAGACTGATCGTGCTTCAAGTAAATCTGTAAGTTGCAATTTTGATCAAAAACGTACTATAATAAAATTTTGATTTCTAGCTGATGAATCTTTAATTCATCAAAATTTTTATTTAAAGTAGCAAGCTGTTATCAAAATATGCCATGTCACGGAAGATACTGCAAAAAAGCATCTACAAATCCATTCAAATATCCTGCATTTACCCACAACTCTATGTTAATGTCCATAAATCCCCAAGTTTATCTCGAAAATCTCTCCAAAGACATCATTACCGCTGGTATCCCCCGAATGATTGTCATGTCAATTACAAGTAAAGCATCGTCATCAGGATTCGATGTCCTGCTTCCTGTCCATTGCACGACTTCCGATAGGACAATGTCCAGCGAACACATCGAGCACCCACCTCCCCAAGTATCCACCCAAGACCACTATCCAACCACAAGGAAAACGCTCGCTCATTGTCAATTTCCGATGTGGTTTCGATGGCCAGTGATCCGTGGCCAGTGCCTTTCGATTTCGGTTGATTATCTTCTAATTAAAATCTCTTCGTGTACCGGAAGGCGTACTGTTGCAGAAATCGGACGACATGGAAAATCCGGGAAAATTCCATGACGGTCGGCTTGCAATTTACCAGGCGACCAGCTCTTCAAGAACCCGAGGAATGTACGGAAGCAGTCCGAGCACCGGCAAGCAACAAAGCCCGCTGTCGAACAAAAGTCAGTCGGATGGTTTCCAGTTGGTTGGGTTGCGTTGCTGTCTGCCCGCCGTGCACAACGGTTACGCGGGCTCCACTGTCCACAATCGACAGAGCTCCACTGTAGCGAAACGCATTACGCTCTCGGAATCGCAATGACGACGGACGACCGACCTAGGCAAAATTTTGAGCTGGGGCTCATACGAGCCAGTTCGTGATGGAACGGTTCTGGTGTTGCAGAGGACGCCTACCACAATCCATGGCTACCACCGACCACTGAGATCCAAGACAAAATTTTAGATGCATATGTCCAGCGCCTATAAGTAAGCAATTGGGTAGAGTAGTCCCATTCACAATAGTGGGCAGAGTGCACATTTTTTTGTAAAGAATCGGTCGGATGTGTGTGGTTTGGAGGTTAAGAAAGAGAAATTCGGAGTTTTGTTGAATGGAACATATTTTTGAATAAAACAATTTTTGAATTTCCTCAAAGTACCAAAAACAATTAATATTTTTGAAATTTTTTCGATTTTTCCTCGTAGGTACTACCTAAGCTCTCTACAAAATTCAAAAAATTTATATTTTATCGCAATCATAACAATTTTTTCGTATTTTAACTAACTAAAAATAATAAAGTAAGAGATGAAAATTTTTTTATATTTTTCTTTACACAATTTTGAATCACTACGAAATTCACAAATCTTGAAAACTGCAAAATAATAAATACTGAAACCAAAAGTATAAGATTTTGAAAAAACACGGGATTTTGGGAACACGGGATTTTGGAACACGGGATTTTGACCCACTCCTACATTTTGACATGCACTTAGGTATTGAAAACCAAGAAATTCTGAAAAAAATGTTGTAGCGTAGTTAAACCTTAAGAGTATAAAGAGATTCGTGCAAATGTATTTAGCTCCTTTAAACCAACTAATGGTGCTTTTACACGAGCGATTAAAATTGCTCAATTTTCTGCAATTCCAAACAATTTTGACGTCACGAAAACATACAGCAACATTCAGCAACATCAGCAATTGACGATATGGAGCAATTTGTTGTCAACTCGTTGATCAACTGTGACTAGCGATATGGAGCAATACTGCGCAATTGGGCAATGACATCATACGCTGACAAGTCATTCTATGAACAACACGAAAGGAAATTTGAAAAATAAATCTAGAACTTGAAATATTTGAATTCTAATCCGTTATCACACGAAACTTGACAAATAAAACCAAAACTTAAAACATAACTTGACAACTGAATCATCGAACGATGACAATTGCTCAAAATTTTCCAATCTAGTGGAAATACAGAAACTATAGGGCGAGGAATTCCAGCAATATGTGAAAGCATTGCAAAATTGCTGCTATATTGTCGGAACTAACACGATGTTGCCCGGTATTGCTGCATTAATCGCTTAACTAGTCTTGGCAACAGTCATCGGGCAATTAATTGCTGGAAAAACTGTTCGTGTACAAGCTCTTTAAGGAGTTGAATTTAAAAAGAGTTCTCTAAATTCAGGCAATTATCTGAAGAACCCGTAGATGAAAAGTAAAGTAAATATGCAATTTTGAATATCCAAGAGATATGACGAAATTCGTGAAAATATTTATACCCTATTTCACTGATAATTTTTCGAACCGCTTTTTGTACCCAATTTTTGAACCACTTCTAATATGAATTTTTTTAAATTAATGTCAACCTATACAACTTTTTCCTTTCACACCGCCACACTTTCATCACCAACATTTGTTTCTATGGTGGGGGTCAATCGGGTCTTACCTAAGACACTGATTGAGGTCTGAGACGTGATTTTTCAGAAAAAATGTATTCCCTTCTTCTCCCCACACTCTTCGATGCAGTTCTGTTATCCAAAAACATGAAAATACAAAATAATAGTTATTATTAAGAAAATAAATGAAAATGCAAATATTTCTGAACGGAGTTCCGAATTTTACTCGTTCTATTTTTAGGGATTTAAGAACTAATGTGTGCACTGCATTATATTCAAAAAAACAAAAGAAAAGTCAAAGTAAAGAATTGCTTTCGAAAATTGAAGAAAAAAGTTTTGAAAAATTTGTCGAAATTCTTCGATATTCAACACGAAAAATTTTAATGAACAATAAAATTTAAAAAATAGATTAAAAATTAAGTTTTGAAGAAAATTCCAGTAATAGTAGGTTGCAATTTAAGACAAAAAGTCAGTTTTGGATTTTGGATGCAAATTTCCCATAACTTGTTTCAAAAATTCAGAATTGACTTTTAACTAAGCAAAAATTAATAAAATAAATTGAGTTGTCTGGTTGTGCACATTATAAAAAACTTTGCTTTAGTAAAACTTTTAAATTTTTCTAATTCTATGAAGTTGAAACCATATAGTTATATAATGCGATTATAAAGACTAAGGGCCGGTTTCACAGTCGAGGTTTAAACTAAAAATTTAATTTAAACCTTAAAGGAGTTTGTTCGTAAGATCCTAAGTTTAAACCAAATTTTTGATTTAAACTTCGACTGTGAAACCGGCCCTAAGTCTTTTTCTTTCAAAGAAACGAAGCATACTAGAAAGTTACGAATTTGTAAATTGTTTTTTGTTGGAAAAAAATGTTGTTGTAACTCAAGGACATTTTAAGAAATATCTTTCCAATGTGCACTATTAGTTTTTCCTCCAATTTCAGAAGGACTTGTGCTGGTAAGTTAAAAAACTGGAAGGTAGTCGCGTTATAATGCATTGAGCTCAGGCTAAAAAGAAGTTGAATTTGTTAAGGAGGTACATAACATATATCACACACAATTTCTGGATCTACTTTTTGAAATTTGTTCATTTACATAATTTGTACATTCTCTTTGATTAATTTTCTCCACATAATCTTTGCAAAAACCCGGTTGTTAAAGTAATTGAACTGTTCTCTGTGAATTTTCGACGAGCCCAATTTCGGCACAATCGGGAAGACCCCTTTTCAACCCATCCAATCAATAAATCCACCTACTGATAAATCACTCCATCCTTTCTCAAAACCTACATCACACGCTATAGGTTTGCCGTTTCGTCACGTCATCCAATTTCTTTGCTTTTCCGGAATTGATGAAAAAAAATTGCCGGTAGTAAAATGTCACGCAGCGAATCCCTGGAGGCTATAGGCAATTCATAAATCATATAGCCGATAGGCTATCTGGAGCGTGAAGCTGACTGATTAATAGTTTCGTAAATTTGCAGGTAGCGACAGAACAAGAACAAAGTTCAACAGTTCTGAAAACAATTTTCCTGATTTGAGTCCTTCGTGGAGACCTTAACGACTTCGCACCGCCTCTCATTCATACATTGTTCGATTACTTGTCAGAGAAGTCCAATTAAAGTCGAACTTCTCGATGATGTGGAACCATCTGAAAATTCGGAACCCGGGGAAAAACTTTTCCCGAATCTCTTCGTTTCCACATGAAACTTTCGAAGGCTATCGTTCTGGTTGCCTGCTCTATGCTGGATCATCAGCTATTCAATATTCTGACGATGTTTCTTAAGCTGGAATTCTGGAGGAGTATTATGTCGCCTCCCATCTAAATTCAGTTCATTTGCAATTCCTTTGACATAATGGAGCCGTCGTCGTTCTTGGGCAAGAAACCTAGAAATTCCTCGAAGCGTATCCGAGTTTCTCGAGGAGCCCAGACCTTTCTGCGGCATAATAATCAGTTCAGGGACGAAATGTATTCTGAAATTTTTGTGCAGGATTTCGGGCGCTGCTGTAGACGAGTGGAGATTAAAGAGCGTATTCTTTTCATGAATTACCTACTAAATTATGTGGGAATGTTGAAAAGTTGAAGTTTCAAGTGAAAATAGTAATGAATTTGTTTGTTCAACTTTCCAACATAAGTCGCTTCAGAAATATACAAAATCAAGATTTTTTTATTAAGCACCCTGCCGTCATCGAAATTCATTTGATCCATTTATCGCCAAAACTATTAGCGTATACCGCCAATGGTGAGACAGGCATTTGCAATATTTGCACACTAAGTGAACTTCTTGATACGACTATGAGGGACCGTCGAGCTCGAAGCAAAACTATAAAAATTCACAGGAATAACCTAGGAAGTGGAAATTTTGATATCAGGACAAGGTGGAATTAAGAGTGAAATTGATTTATCTTACTGGTGAGCTGTTGGGAACCTTCAAAATTTTGAAAAGATTTCTGTCATTTTGAGCACATTTTCCCAAAAAATTTGACGTTTTTTGATGACCCAAAAAGAATATTAATGTGCTCGCGGATCTTAGCTAACAGGCCAAGCTAAAAGAGAAATGAGATAGAGTAATGAAGACGGTTCCTAGAATCCTACTTGAAATTTTTGCCATTTTTTCCGCAATGCATTGAATAGCTCCTCAAAATTTGTGAACAAAGAGATAGTGCTACTCTATACTCGAAACAAATTAGGCTATAATAAATTTTCTTGCGTTTAATACTCTGCATCTATCACTTGTAAATTCTATCATATCACAAAAACACACGGAGTGAGTGCCTTCGCATGCAACTTCTTATCGCTTAAGTCCTAATCCTGTCTAATGTCCCCAAATGACATATTATTGGCATAAATCCCTTCATATATGTCCGGCAAACATACACAAATCTACAGAGGCATTCACTCGGGTGCCCTATAGTAATCCGGTTATTGATGACCGTAATTACAGTGTCGTCCTGTTCGCCCGGCATGAAGGTATCCAAAAAATTTGTCATTTCGTTTGCTACTAATCCGGCAAATGAAACGGGGAGAAGAGTCCGAGCTTTTTGGATAACGGCTATAGATGCCAAATCCTCTCAGTCTAGTCCTTTCGAGGTGATAAGCAAAAAGCATTCCAGGTGCCGATAAGAACGATCTGAAAACTTGGCGAATAAAACAGTCTCAGGACTCCTTGAAGGGATTAGTTGAAATTATCACTGGTGGAAGAAAAAAAAAACCTTTCCTTTCGGTCGCATTGAACTATACGACGAACTACCTTCGAAATCAGTTCGATCAACTCGCTTCAATCAGACAACCCTAAAAGGTTTTTATTTGGAGAGAATCCTTACGGTGGCTGGAACGTATCCTTGAGTTGTATACCCTTAGAGGAATGAACGCAAATCCCTTTTTAAATCCTTTAAGATGGCATTTTACTTTGGCTCCTTACGGAGATTCTTATGTATAGATTTTTCGTTTTACCCTTGCGTTGTATGCGGTCCGGGATTCATTGATGCTTTTTACTCTAAGAAAGTAGAAGAAAATGGCTTTCTTCCATATGATAACAAGCCAACAGGAGATTGTATCGTTTGCAATTCTGTTCTTTTGTTTTGAAATGGGATAAGTAGGGATATTCGAGCGGATATTTACATAAATTTGGAGCAATTACTATCTGAGAGTGGAGCTTTAAATGTTTTTATTTTGGATCCGTATCGAGAGAACGATTCGATACTTCAATTAAAATGAAAAATTATGGGTGCCACTTTTAGATAAGACAAAATTCAAATTGTCCAAAGATTCGATGAAATAAATACTGGGGTATTTACTACTTAAATGTAGTTGGGAAGAATCTGCAAGGCAGCTATTCTTTGCCTTATAAAAAAATTTAACCTTAAAGGTTACCGCGTTGTGGAGTTATCGCGAAGTGTTTTGGTAATCTTCCAATAAATGTAATCATGTAAATTATACGTTATCTATACGAGGAAGTGGGTGAATTTCGATATCGAAGCTAGTTGACCTAATTTTTTGACAAAGAATTCAGATAAAATTTTGGTTTCTTGTGTGAACGGTTTCTTCAGTTTTAAGAAGTTCTGGAAGATGAATACACAAACTTTTTAAAGGCTTTCGTATGGAGGCTGCACAATAACTCGGTCGGAACTATTGCAAAAGTAATGTATGCCAAATTTGAGATTCATAGCTTGATGCTTTTGAATGAAGTTGGACCATGTCGCACAATATAGAACATATCGTTATACATATTCAGCTTATAGGTTTCTGGGTCAACGGTTTTTCAAGTTCTAGTGCATTCACATACATATGTAGATGGACTGCAAGAGAATTTGAAGTCTTTGGTTACAAGAACAAACTTGAAAAATTAATTTTGTTCTTGGGTTCAGACTAACATATTCGAAAGATTAACTCATGATTATGAACAGAAACAGCTTCTATTGTAGTAGGGATTGATAAGGCCAATAGGTCAACCAGTCTAAAAATTAAGAGGTTAGAACACGTGGCGTTCAACTCCACCAACACTTGCTTTTGGCTTCTTTGCACTCTTGCTATCAGAGTCTCGCAGTTCATGCGATATCCAAGGATATGTCCGCTAAATCCATTAGACATCGCTTCCAACTGTACGATTTTCCAAAGGACATTAGCTCAAATTCAACCTGACCAAAGAATCAAAAACAAAAAAATCATAATATTGGAAGAGAGCAAAAACCCCAGGACAATAAAAATGATAGCCATTGTTAGCAGTCTTCATATCTGCCTCCAAAGCTTAGATAATTGTACGATACCACACACCAACCCACAATCCATTCGACTGCAAGGATCTCTATTATTTCAAATAAATCGCATCAAGCTTGTTCCAAAAACCATTAAAAGGACGAAGCCATTTGGGTAGCATTACTCTAATTTAAGGATACTCTCTAATTGGATACCACTGGTCGTCCAGGCCACTCTACTTTCCTGATTATCTACTGAGTCCAGTTGTTGGCCAAAATGGATTTTACACTCGGCAAATTGGTTACTCCAAGTCGGTACCATAGTGAAACGATTTCACAATGGGTAACGATGTTGTTTTTACAAACGTTGGCCATTCGCTTCAGTCGTAATCGTCCTTGTTCCCGAGTCCATGCTGTTACCACTGTCGCAAGGACTTTATGGCCGGTGGTTGTCTCCGCATAAGTGGTCAACTAATTTGTGTTAACACTTCTCGTTATCCGTATTATTGGCAATTAATTAGAATTTTCGTCCCGGAGGTTGTAATGAAAATTGCAGCCATTATAAAATTTAATGGATTCTGTTAATACTTGAGTAGGTGTGCTTATGCTGCCATGGCACAGATAATCATTACGCAACCCCAAATCATTCGTTACGATTTGACATGCTCCTTTCAACGTACACCTTCACCATCAACCCCCAGGTATGGTTAGGGTGTGTGCAACGAATGGTGTTGTATACTGTTTCTTATGACAAAGAAGACAAATGTTGTCTTGGGAGAATTTTCGAACCGATTTGTCATTTTAAATTGCTCGACGACCCTTCATTTCGGAACAGTTACAGCTCAAGAGGGTGGAATATGGACTCGTCTGACTGTACCACCTGAGCACTCACTTTTATGATTCGTTCGTGTCTCATATGTGATGCTGACATGATTAATGAATGTCAAAATTTCAAATGCGAGATTGGAATCTTAAGAGCTGGGAAATATGGAATAGGTGGCAGTGATATACGAGTAATATACGTATTATTTCATAGCTTGTGATATTTAAAAGAAATGTTATTTTGACAACATTACGCTCCAATTGAAACAACAAATCAGTTGTACATTGTTCTGTGCTTCTGTGTTTTTGCAATTGTTGACTCTATGAATTACATCTTCGATATTCTGATTGAGGACGACTATCACCCAACTATCAACGTCTAAGATGCTTGAAAGCTGGAATTGAAACATTAAGAAATTCAGATACTGTGGACGGTCTTTCGTATCTCAAGAAGTGCTCATGCTAGAAAGTTGAAACTTGGTACGTATATGTAGATATACTACAAATGTAATTAAATCAAACAAAACCAGATTTACCATATATGCAAATATGAGAGAAAAAAATTCGTTAAAGAACTTTTTGTATACTTACACTTTTACGAATTTCGTCATATCTTTTAGGTGTTTTTAGGTATCAAATTAATCTTATTTCTTTAGGCTATTTATTGTTTTAGAAATTTTTCGGGGGTGTAAAATTATTGTGCACGTTTTAACGAATTCCGATATGTTTATTAGGTCGAGTAGAAAATCGACTTCTCTTTCAGTTCAAAAGGCTTTTAGTATAATCACGAAAAAAATATATCAAGCCCTCTAGCGGGAGTAACGTAAGGTTCAAGTTTTCACGAATTCCATCAAATCTTCAAGGTCTTATGGTATATCGAATTTGCTTCTCCTTCTATTGGGTTTTAAGTAATGATGTAAAAATTTATTTCCTGACTTTGCGATACTCAACTCTGACAAGGATGTACAATTTTACATTTTTACGAATTCTGACATATCTCTTATGTCTGATGATGTATCTAATTGGTTTGTACATTCACAGGCTTTTTATATTATATCGACTAAAAAATGGTTTCAGAATTTAGCATATTACAAGTTATGTCGACATTCAGTGCTCAATGTTTTTTTTTAAATTGAAAAATATAATAAATAAATAAATAAAAAATTATCAAATCCTCTGGGCGCTACTTTATCATTACCGCCCAAAATAAAATAAAATACTGCAACACTCGTCCTGGAATCGTATTTTAAGGACAGTACACATTTAGCCCACCTTTTAACATCTGTTTTAAAATTACAGAGTGAATCAAAACTTGGGTTCAGAATTGGGTACTGATGCGGTTCACTGTAATCGAAAGCTTCCCATTCTAATCAATTTTATATTTTGATATTTAATCCAAAATAGGCTTTTAGCAAATAAGCTTCTTATAAATTTTCTTAATAAGAAATCCTTCCAGGTAATGCTTCTCATTCTACTTATTTAAAACAAAGTCCTAGTTATTACAGAATATTTCGACTAGCCTCAGGCAGCAACCCAATATTATGTAAAAGTCTGACTTTAATGTTAAAGACCTACGTAACAGAAAAGAAGTGAAATCCCAGCAGGAAAGTAATCCCTTAACAATGTCCATGAGCCATCGTCTTTCTTCAATTCTTAAGGAGAAAAAAAAAATAAAAAAAACATAAAGGACCCAAAAAAAAAATTGCCAAGCAGTAGATAAGGAAAAAAAGCCCACTAAACTTAATAGGGGCCCAAGGGCAAAACTCTAAAAAAAGAATAGGAAAAGCAAGAAAATTTTCTGAATCCCGAGTATTGAAGGGATCTCAAGATAGGATTTGCGATAAGCAACATCCGAGAATATGCTGATTTTTGCCTTTTCCTTCTGGATTTCCCGTCGTTTTAGTCCTTTTTTTCCCGTTGATTCTTTTCAAACCACCTCACTTATCCATTATTACAATAACCACCCATCAGCAGTCGTAATATGAAATATACGCAAGAATATCCTGCAACAGGAGCAACTTTAAGTGGAACGAGAAACACGTCTTAAGGAAGCACACAAATATACAAACTGCGGAAAAAAAAGGGAATGGTAACGCGGACGGGATAGACAGACAAGCAATACTTGACACGAAATTGGCAACAATCGGAATGCTCCATTTTAATTAGTCGCTGCGGCACTTGAAAGGATATCTTCGTTTTCCTTAAGCTTAAGCGAAACTCAAGAAGACGTGAGCCTTTAATTAAAAAAGTTTTTCATTCCCCGGCAAAGGAAATCCATAGCCCCGCGTATAGGCTTTGGCTTTTAGTAGAACTTACGTCTTATTTTCATTTTTTTTTAGTCCTTACCGGGGCTTCGTATTTTTCGTCCTTCGTCATAATTAAATGTTATGTTTTCCCTTCTCGGTGGAGGAATAGCGAGGGTGGAGAAAGTTCAGCCTAAATTGGGTAAGGAATTAACAGTTACTTAGAGAGAAAGAAAAAAATTAAGAGGTCCTGTGATATATTTCCTTGAACAGAATCTTGGTTCTTTTCGCAAAGGGGGATGAGATACTGCACCAAGCGCAGGACATGAAATCGCTGTTGTTCTCATCGTTGTTGTCTGGCAATGCTGCAAAAGGACGATGAGCTATGCATTTTGCTAAAGTGCAGAGCTCCTGCAGACTGGCGACATTACGTCTGACGCCATTCGAAGAGATGAAAACGAAATAAATCCATGTCGGGACGCATTTCAGTGGTTTTTTTGGTGGAGTGTTTTTGCGCTAAGGGTAGTAAAGTGCAAACCAGACGCCGTTGAATGCATTACTCCTTAACGGCCGTTTGATGTTGTCGTAAACTTACAATTTATGTCGGTAATTTCCTGTTGTTTTGCAAAACCTTGGTAAATATGTTTCTTCATTTCAAACGCTTTTAGCCGAACGACTTAATGAAGATTTCCACAAAATTCAAATTCAATTAGAGACGTCTGGAACAGTCAACAATTTCACGTTAAGTTTTTATGTGGAAGCCAAGTCTACGACTTCCCACAGCCTGACTCTGGATTCAGTTTTTTCGAGTTTTCTGGAGGCAACACTAATTTAGATTTAATGCAGGACAAGGATGTTCCGTTTTGGGGAAAATCTCAAAGAGCCCACTGACCAATTTGGATCAGTCCGAAGATTGAAGGAATCCAAATGGGTCGCGCTACGTAAGGGGCGTAATGCATGAGGAAAAACTTAGTTTATGCTAGGAAGTTGAAATTCAGAAAGTTATATTACAGTTTGGCATGGAAATTGGAGAACAATAATATGGAGTAAAATAATGCCTCTGGGTCTGAAGGATGAAATTAAGCACTTGAAACTTGGTGATCGAATATGCGGATACCAGAAGGAAATATGAAGTTAAATTTCGGGAATGCATTTCTATACAGAGTGCTTGTGCATAACTTCATTTGACAATATCTTGCGAACCAATGCGAAGAAGTATTTAAATTAAAAAAAAAGACGACAAGCAGAGTGTCCGCAAACTCTGCTGGCCTTTAAAATTTTCAAATTTTCACAAATTCTCAAATTTTTGTTAGATTTAATGAGATCAAATTCACTTTTATTTCTATGGGTCTCATATGTTGAATTAAAAATTAATTTTATGATTTGCGATATTCAACCCCTATACTCTACATTTCACGAAAACCGATGAATCCCTTAGGACTGGTATTTATATCGAATTATTTTTACTTTCTTCTTTACTTAAAAGAACATTCTATATATGATATAATCGCCTAATATATAATAATAATGTTTCAGAATTTTTTATATTTAATCAGTAAGTTGAGTGCTTTTTGAAATTACAAAAAAAAGATGTGATTTTCGAGATAAACTGTTATCTGTACTTTATACAGCAATTTGATATTGCAAAAGAAATGAATTCCGATTATCAACAGGAATTTCAAAAATAACGCGTTTCACACAAGTGTGAAACGTCAATGGACGCTACATGCTCTTATCTAATTCACTCCATCTTATTAAAAGGCAAAACCCAGATTGAATGAATCAATAACACAAAATGCATGCTAATTAAAATCGAAAATATACACCTGGATATCACGAATATACGATATTACAGTTTCGTATTCTGTTCCGCCTCTTTTTATCCTCTAAAGCGAGAGATATTCGCTGATTGCAGTGCCTGTGACTAAAGGGTGCTTAATAAATTACAAAGTCCAGTAATTACCATTAACATGCACCAGACCGAGTTGAGTGCATTGGGGACCCCGATCCTGTATGCAAATGCCCGGTGATATCGAGCAAAAGGAAGTACTTAGTATCCGAATTGGCATGATTAATTGAGTGCCTATGACATGGTCGAGGCTTCGATTCGAAGAAAACCTGTTGAAGTCCAGAACGCTGCATATGCGGTGGAATCGACCAACGTCTTATCGCCAAACGTCTACATACAACTGGAATTTTTAATGGGCAAATCAGAACCAATCGTACTATTACAGATTACACACCTGACGACAAGATCATCTGCATACATCAGGATCTTTGATCGCTGGCCACAACCAGTTGGCTGGCTATCGAACGCAGTTTACATCCCCGATTGATTTCGCGCTAATGACAAACGCAAAATGCATTAAATGTTGCTATTAAAGTGACGGCTAATTAAATATTGTTTACCTGGCCATAGCACGAGTAGGTATGATCCGGTTACCTGGAGATATGATCACGTCAATCGAAGTGTCCTTATGGGTGGGCGCCCCGGTTCACGAGTCACAACAACCCCGAGATGATGGATGAGCTCCGATTTATCAAAAATGATATGACCCGTATGCTATGTATACGATAAACCTACCTGTGTTCCTTTTCTCTGCGTCTTTGATGATAAATTTGATTTCGTTAAAGCGAGCAAAGTGTCTTGCGGCTTGAAGACTGTAAACATCAGCAGTTCGTGCTCGAGAATTTAAATTGGAAAATTTGTCAATGTTATGCACTGGTACCTGGATGTCAGGTGCTTAAATTTTGACGTGGGACAGGTATTTCCGTGAAAAGCATGGAAAATCGATCGGATGCAGTTTAAGAGATTTGGAGACTTTCATTAATCGGATTTGTGATTGGATTGGGAATCAACCGAGCAGAAGTGGTGGTGACTGTATACGGATTGACATTTTTAATGTGAGTTGGCGCCAAATTACCAGCTTAAAGTGATTGAAGACTGATTTTAATCCTTTATTAATCCTTTAATAGGAGCGGCGATAAAAATACTTGTAAATAATTAGATAGGCATGTTTAAAATTGTAGAAAAAATCCTATAAATTAATCTGTTGACCCGATATACGACGTCAAATCAAAGTAAACAATCACTTTTTTGTACTGTATCGAAATTCCGGCAACTACAAAAATTATATAATTTTTCGCAGTATATAGAATCGCAGTAGTCGTAATTTTTGTGCGGTTTAGCCCCATATTTGATCGATTCATTCTGATATTAGAACTTGGAAAAAGAGCCGGAAAAAATTACATAGTAAGGCTGGTTTACAAGACGAATGCAAACATTTTTTACTGAGATGTGTGGCTAGTGAGCTAGCTTATTGTATTTTCAATGGAGCAGAAAGCAACCACTGCAAAAAACAAAATTGACAGAAATATCGTCAAAATTTTTTGCTGAACATAATATTTGTTCGTTTCACTCTTGATCAGCTTGTCGTTAGAAATTTTCCTTCTCCCTCACAATCACAGTAAAAAATGTTTGCCATGTAAATCAGCCTTTACATACTCAAAATATCGATAATTAGATCTACATATTTGTTTGTTTGGCTTTTTTTTTATTTTTGCTTCTCATTTATGTTACAAAAAAAATTGTTGTAGAAAGAAACTGGTTTTGAGATATTGAAGGATAAATCATTATCCTTGAAAAAAATTTCTAGGTTAATATTCCAGAGATATGAATTTTCAAAGAGGACTAAGTCAGCATTTTGGGGGAAGCTTTAACATACTACAACTAACAAGAAAAAAAATGATATAGAAAGAAAAAATTGAAATTATATTTTTTTTTCACAAGTTCTTCAAGTTCAAAAGAATTGGCGTTGGTAAAGTCACAACTGTGGCGATTCTTGACGGAATAGACTTTACATAGATTTTCGGGAAAAAAAAAATGTATTTTCCCTTTTTCATGGCGGTGAATATTAATGCAAATTGACTGCCTTCCAAAACTATAACTTGACTGCCTTTCATGGCTTTTATTGGACCAGAGGCGAGGGAGAAAATTTAATTAAAAATATTATTAAAATTATAGAAAATTTGAAACGTATCCGATACAGTAAGAAGAGTTTCTGAAAGTTCTTATCTTAAGTTCATTTCCCATTAAATAAAAAAATTAATTTAATACAGCTAGCTATTCACCGTAAAATTTATCTTTCATAACTTTCAATTTTCTTGAAAACAACTGCCCAGTAAAAAAGGCATTTGCTTCACTCGAACAAAAACACAAATTTAATACAGTCAGCTACAAATCGTAAAAGTAGCATAATTTATCCTTTATCTGGATTCACAAAACTTTTAGTAACGAACATTAAGGCTCGGGGTTCTATGCAAGTGTCCGCTCTGTCCGGCCACATATCATTTTTATCTCCGCCATAGTCGCTAGTCCTCGTACATTTACCATTTATTTCATATCCGATCCCCTTGCCGGATTGTCTGCAGTGTCCACTACGTTGTGGTCATACATGTAATCAAATCGGTTGACCAGTGTCCTCGGTATCCTTGGCAATCGTTGGAAATGATTTTATGTATGGAATATGGTCCGTTTTACTGCCATTAAATGGGTTTAATATTTTTATTGGGGTCTACAATCGGCTCGTTTTGGACTTACGTACTTGCGAGTTCTTGGCTCCATTTTGGGAGCTGGTATATTGTCTCCAGTTCGGCTTTGCTGTCGGATAATCTCGGAACTGATGTGAATTATTGAAGAGGATATTACATGGCCCTTAATCAATTCTCGACATTTGGATAGGATCAAATCGATTCGATTGGGTCGGTTATTTTTTTTTTTTTTAGTCGGGCGGCAAAAATTTTAGAAATTCAAAACACGTTTTGGTCATTCGAAGGGTTGTTTACGAAATTGGGAAATCTTGGTCTAAAGACGGCATTTAGCTTAGTCACGATAAGGTCTTTTGTTATCCACATCCTTTTTTTTTAGATCCTTTAAAATTACTTTGGTCCTGAAATAAAAAATTACCACATTGGATCTGGGGTAAATGAAATTTTATATTAGATTAAAGCGTTACTTAAAATTGGGACAATGGACCATGATTTCAGGGAATTCATTTTTTTTTTCGAGAAAGCACAAATAGATTACCTTTTTTTCTTGTGCGAAGAAATTATTCACTTAAAATAATATAATAATATCTAATAAACATTTTTGAAGAAACCTTTTGGTACCTAGAATTCAACTCGTTACTTAGTAGTGACTAGCGATATGGACCAATACTTAGCAATTTGGCAATGAGATCATACACTATTAACTCAGTTAATGAACAGTATGAATGCAAATTTGACAAACAAATATAAAACATTGAATAAAAATGAAAGTATTTCAACTTCAAGCCATTATAACTCGAAACTTGACAATTAAAACCAAAACTCAAAATAAAACTTAACAGCCGAATCACTGAACTCGAAATTTTCCTTACTAGTAGAAATACAGCAACTATAAGGCGCGTAATACCAGCAATTTGTAAAAATATTGTCACATTGCTGAAATATTGCCACAACTAGCAAGATATTTCCCTGTATATCTCCATGAATCACTCCACTAGTTTTGGCAATAGCCGTCGGGAAATAAATTGAATGAAAAATTGCTTATGTAAGAGCATCTTAACGTAGTCAGAGTGACCATCTTAACAAATTCTGAAAAATAATAAAGTGACGCTAGAGTCTTCGGCCGAGATCGTGCAATTGTTTCTATAATATTCAACTTAACAATCTCACATATATTTGTCGCTATGGGGAGGAAAAAATAGTTTGAAAGTGTAAGAAACTTTTAGCTATTTCTTTCAAATTTGCTTCAACAAAAATTTTCACATAACCATGGAAACATACACGAGCAATTTATTAGGGGCTGACTCCCCATTCGTTATCCACGTCTTGTACACTATTTTAAAGATACAAGCCACATAAAGATGTTGTCTTTCTGCAATATCATTTTACAATATTTTTACTCGCGGTCAAGACTCCGGTAAAATTTTACAAAATTCAAGTAAATTTTTCCGACAGCTTCAGCGATGTTTGTTTCAGATAGCGAGAGCCGGGAGAAAAAGGATCCGCTTTCCTGTCGGTAATAATTTCATCTTGACGGACGTCTAGTACAACAGCGTACTTGTCTCATGTGCTCGTATGAACATACTTGGCACGAAAGTATTGAATTTCATTATAATGCGAAAATTTTAATGATTTTCTCCTTTAGAAGCGGCACAAAATTCTACGCCTCGCTTAAAGTATAGAAGACGTACACGTGTCAGTGCTTTGGAAAATTCAAAGCATTAATTAAAATCATGACACCCGTACATATGATGTAATCAAGGATACACCAGACCCCAGTCTCAGTAATTATGCACAGGTACATTACTCGCAAACAAAGTTATATTTCACGGATTTAACTCGTCCTTAGTACGCTGCTGTAAGTATTTCAAATTATCATTAGAATTTTCATGACTTTGAGTGGTTTTGATCGCGACCAAGTTGAATTTTGTGCGGGGCAATTACGCTAAGATTTGTGACGGATGTAACGAACTTTTCAATATACGGGCAAAAAAAATTTAAAAAAACTTGAGTTGGGCGAACTTGTTACGTTGAAGAAGGTTGGCTTAATCCGACTATAGAAAACGAAATTAATTAGCTGAAGACACGCAACAAACTTTTCCGACGTGTACAGCACACGGCTCCTCTGTGTAATACCTTCGTAGGTTGGTGCAGTCATTTTCTTACGGAAAATGGAAAACTTTAAGGTGCGGACGTTTCAAGAAGTTTCCAGTGTTTAATTCATACCCGAGGTAGTTCATAAATTCAGGTGTTTTCTTACAAGTTCGAATTGTCATAAACAAGAAACTTTGTCTGACGATAACTCGAACTTCCTTCAGGTAATTGGAAATTATCGTTACTTTAACGAACAAGTGGTTGGTTAGAAAAGCGTGTAGTGTACAAATAATGGATTTTAGTGAGCATAAATATGAAAGGTTAGGCTGAGAATGATCGCACTATAAAATTTATAATAGGAAATTGCGTAAAAGGATAAAAGGAGAAATAATGGTGTGATTTAACTGAATACTTTTACCTTCTTCTCTATGCATCAGAAAAATAATAATAATAATAATAGTCTTTATTAAAAACTATAAATTTAAAGAAAAAAAAATATTAAAGAATTTTTAGATTAAAAAATGGATGATTAACATTGACAGCATTTTTTCTAAATTTTTCCAGTGGAATTTACTTTACTATTTAAAAAATAAAGTATTGAGATCAATTTAAAAAATATTACTTATCCATATTTTTCGTGTCATTGAATATAGGGAGCACACATTTTTACGAATTTCGTTATATATGTTAGGCCTTTTCATATATTTATTTAATTTTACTTTTACGGGTTCTTGACAAGAAATTATTTCAGTATTTCTTTTAATTTTTATAAATGCAATAAATAATATCTTCAACAATTCAGTTAAACCTCTTTGGTTCGATTAGATACCGACAAAATTTTACTTTTAAAAATATTTTGTATAATCGCCTAAAAACGGTTTAAGAATTTTCTACTATTCAATTTATAAGAGGGTGTGAAGGAGTTATATGCATTTTCACGAATATTGCCATATCTCATAGGTTTGACGAGATATCAAATTGACTTTTTATACAGAGTGCGGAAAAGTATAGCAAAGATGTAAAAACGTTCTATAGTCTCTAGTCAAGTAATTAAGATAATTTATACTAGAAATTAACACTAAACATATATTGTTATTATTATTTAAAGTAACTATGGTACACTATACTACAAAACTAAAATTTTAATTTTAAAAGAATGTTTATTTTAACTTTTTTGTGAAAAGTAACCATCTGCTCAAATGCGAAACAGACGTGTATGGATAGCAATTTTTCAGAAAATCAATTTATACATTAGAGAACAGTTCAGATATGGTTTTAAAAATTTTGCTCGAGTCAGGACCAATCGACCTCTAGCAGGGAAAAATTTTGTGGGTGTAGGTGGTGGATATGAAAAAATTCGAAAAATTTCCGTTCACAAAAACCGCGAAGGGTAGAAGGCGAAAAATTGACGACTAAATAGAGTCAACCAGAAAAAAAGGGGAAGCAAGGTACGGGAGTTGGGGGTGGTTTTTTTTTTGTCTTAAAAACGTTTTTTTGATAGATGAACTACAGGAGTAGTTAAAACAAAAAAAAAAAATGCTGATACTCCAAAAGGTTAGAAAAAGAGATTTTTCACGTTTAGCGAATTTCGTTATATCATTTGGGCATGTTGGGTATTACAAAAACTAACTCTTAAACGGTGTAAAGTGTTTGTGTACATTTTCACGAGTCTCGACATATTTCTTAAGCCTAATGACATATCAAACCCGCTTTCACTTCCAATGTCTCAAAATATAATACAATAAAATAATTTCACCATTTTCCGATATCCATTTAAGTTTTTACAAATTCTGATAAATCTTTTAGGTTAAATGAGATCGAATTCACTTTTACTTCTAAAAACCTAATATGTATATAGATTTTGAGATATACTACTCTTAAGAGTGCGTAAAATAATTGTGTATACTTTACGAATTTCGTCATATCACTTGGGTTTTGTGAGATATCGAATTGTTTGTTCTTTGACTTTCTATATAAACGCCTAAGAATAGGTTTCAGATTTTTTTATATATAACCCGTAAATTGATATTTTAACTTCTTTGTAGGAAAACTATTGATAAGGAAAAGCGTAGGATTATGCCATGTGTGGGTCGAACAAACTCTTTGATGATAGACTAACTCGCTCGAGCTAAGCTACCACGGCAACTAAGTGACGAGAAGATTGTCCTTCATTTTAAGATTCAAAAAGAACTGGTCGACACAGTATCAATAATATTTTCTGCATTAAGTAGCTGCTACAATGTAGGCAGCTTTACAATTCTGTATCGAAATGATAAATCGACTTTTTCCTCTCGATTTTTTCCTTGATGTACTCGTACCACCTTTTAATTATTGGCATTTTGCGATTATAATTCTGACCAAGGCTTTTGTTCCACATAGACATAGCATAGCCCTGGCTTTAGTTTTCGCAGACTTGGCGAAAAAAAAAATCGCGCAGCCAGCCTAGGTATAGGTAATGGCTAAAGACGTGCGTATCGCATCCCATCCACACATCCGTGGCCTCCATGTTGTTGAGAAATGAGAAAATTCGCAAAACCGATAAGGTGCCATGATTTATACAAGTCCGATATTCATTTTAGATATATATTTTATTGCGCTTAATACAATTAACTTTTATGAGAGTTACTCGTGGGGATCGGTTTGAGATAGGCAAACCTGGAAACCGGTTCCGTAAGACGAAACACGTAAGGTATGCAGACTAGCGCAGATCCCCTAATGGCATCTCATTATGGTTATAGTTCGATTCTTTTCAAAATCGAAAAGATGGATCTGAAGAAAAATGTGCAGGTGGACGTTGGAAGTCAAGCGGTCCAATCGCGGGGATGATCGCTCTGGTGGGATCTGTCGTTCATGCAAAAAAAAAAAAAAAACAACGCACATACATCAGATGTCAGTGATGCGACCAGAGTCGACATCTTCTGCGGCATCTTCTTCAACTCAACCGATCAGTTTTGCTTGTTTTTCTTTCAATACAAGGCTTGGACCAAAGTAGAATACAATGCCAGTAGGTTGTGCACGTCTACCTGTAGTCAGAAGAAGTCAACCTGCTCGACTTCGAAAAAAAAAGAAAAACCAACGATCGAAAAATAACCACTTGGCTGGCAGGCTACGAGTATGTACAACTGAAAGAATAGATAGGATTTGAACGGTAGCGGCCTTGATTCTCTGTGTGACAACTTCTGAATATTTTGTCAGGTTCAAGTTGAAGTCATCCATCCCAGCACGCTGCAGATCCGTCGCGTCTCCAACTTCTTTTTTATAACTCCGAACCGAAGATGCATCCCATCTCTGCATCATCCTCATCCTCTTTTGTCACAATGCACACGTTTTATCCATCTCTGGCGGATGGTTTATTCTTTTTCCAGGCCAATTTATGTTATGGCAGTGCAACGTTTTGTTATAATTATTGGGAAGCCTCTTTTGCCATAACATTTCAAGACAATTGTTGCAATTTACAACATTTTTGATGATGGAATTGCGCAGAGAATTCCGGACAGAGTGAACAATGTCATCGGAATTTTACACAAGTTGAAAGCAACTTCAGGTAAAAACACTTACCACTGCAGACAATTACCGTAATTGGAAAGAAGGTTCAGGTGATAGGTTTGTGTCGCGGTGTTATGCCAATATTTGTTTTTATTTTTGCAAAACTGACAAAATTAAGAAAGGTATGAGGATTACATTTCGACTGCTTCTTTCGAATTTCAAGATTTGCCGATAGAGTCAAGAAGCAACTCAAGTTGTTTAGGCAACTAATGGTGGTAGGACATTTTTCGAGGAGAAATGTGCTGCCACCAGGGACGTCATTTGATTGGGGGGGGGGGGGGCAGAGGAGCCATTTGCATTTTCGCGTGTACAAGTTCTGCTGCGCTCATATGTAATGCGCGAGCTTTCTGGAATATTCGGTGGTCTGTTTGCATAACATGCGGGAAGTATGTAGAACATATGTGATGTGTATAGAGCTTTCTACGCTATTCTGTATATTCGAATGCGTAGTTTTTCCTGGAGTTTTGAACGTCATAGATATGTAAGAAGTTCAGGTTGCCAGGGAACGCATGTAAGAATGCGGTTGTTTTGTTGAGTATCTTCCATATAAATATTTTTGTAAATGTGGAACGTAATAACTTAAGAGCACATTGATATATATATCTAGCTCAAACTTTGAATCTACATATATCATCACAAGCAAGGCCAGACTTCTTCTCGACTTATAATTCCCAAAAAATATAGACATTGCTGTTCAACACCTTTCGATGAAAAAATGAGGATATCTTTAGTAAGAAAATATAAAATTCACAAATTATTATTTGAGCGGTTGTATTTGAAAGTGGAATAATTCCACTTTGAAAAAAAAATTTTTTGTGACATTGTAACATTATTCTATACAACACGAAGCAACTTTCTGAGAATCTATTGATGCGATTGTTTTATCACACTTTTAACAAATAAGAGTAAATTTTTCTGAAAGATAGCATAAATATTTTTAAACATGTTAAAACGTAAACCGTTAATCATGTCGATTTAAAAACGAAATGGACTTATTCCACTTTCAAAATCAACGGCTCATTTCACACCTTCTTTGTGATAAATTTCCAAATTAAATTAAATTAATTTAAATAATGCAAAAGCTTCAGAAATTGAAAAGCGAAGCTCTAAAAATCGTCCACGAGACCTACGAACATCCCGCCTGACTAATTTGAATTAAGAGCCATTCCAACAAATTGCAGAACCGACAACTGTTCCGAAAAAGCCAGTAGCACGAAAGCCTCAACGATTCTAATTGGTTTTTCATAATTTTAATTTATGGTCAAGCAACAAAATCCACTTCTTCAAAAAGGCATGGACGTCATTAGTGACAAAACAAATAATTAAGGTGTGTGTTAACCAGAACCTGGAGAGGCCGTGCAAAAGCCCATTAATCATTTGTACAAACGCTCGGACGAAACGGCCGGTCAAAATAAAACTCACATGGCCGCGTAGAACCACAACGCGGACCACGGCAAAACGTCGGATTTGGACTGGTTTTGCAGCAAACTGCGAACATCCGCGTTACTTTGAAAGACGCGTTGCTGCACTCGAAACAGTCAACTGTGGCGGTGGCGGCTGTGGCGGCAGGAACCGATTGAATGGACATTTCGCGTAATTGGAGTCCAACGTAACCGAAGACGCTGCTCACCATTAGGCGCATCGCAAACGTATGGACATGGTATAATTAAATTAATTCCCTTTTCGCGGTCAACAATCGCCCGAACGAAAAGCAACGGAATCACTTAATGGGGGGGGGGACGCGATGATCGCGATGATCCAAGACACAATCCTGCAACGACGAATTGCTTAGGAATTCCGTCGATTGAATCGCGAAGAAAGGGTCTTGTATACCAAACTGGCCAGGTAACAGCGTCCTAAACGATTTGACCGGTAACCAGCACGTCAACTTCTTGTCCGGCACTCGTGTAGTCATAAGGCCAGTTAAAAATGAAGCGAGACGAACTGCAGCTTGGGTAAAAGGAAGGTAGGTGTTCTCGAAAAAAAAAAAAACGTTAAGAAAAAACGTAAAACCCAACACAAATAACGACCAGCAACTTACTTCAAATCCAGTTAAACGTGATTAGAGTCGTCGCATGACTTAAAACGCTCACCTTCAATCTCAAGATTCGTTGTGGTATACACTTGAGTATTTGTAATCCCCCTGAGTAATGTCTAGCCCGAGCCGGGGCTCTAAGCTGGGAATACTTGCGGCTAATTGTGTCCGCTTGAATTGGCTGAGTGAATTCAATCAAATGAGCGACGACGACGCCATAGCTTCGACTTATCATCAAGACATCATCGCGTCCAAAAGAATCTTCTCCTTGCATCTTCAGAAAACTATCGAACCAATTTAACAGTTTACGACATTGTATGCATCAGAGACATCCTCAAAGAACCAATACGATTTTCAATTTGCATAATTAATGCCGGTGCAATGGAGCGAATTTTTGCCCATCTACAGATCGAAACTAGAACTAAACATTAGGACAAGATGTCGAGTAAGGGTCTAAGATGCGGAGCACTTTGATCTCTACCTTGGTAAAATGAAAGAAACCGGAGCTGCGATGACAAGTTGTTTCTTGTTTGGACTTAGAAATAATCCGAAATTGAAATTTTATTAGGTAGGTTAATTGGGATAGAAAATAGACAAATGAACTTTGTATTTGTAGTGTCACGCCTCCAACCGTACCGTACCGCTATTATCCTAAGATAATTAGAGCAGGATCCAGAGTTTGTGTCCTCCATATGAAGACTATTTATCTGCAGACCTGAGACAAATTTGCAACTAAAATTTCCATAAGTACATAATACGTTTTGCTATGCTGATTCTCTACTGTGTTTCTGTACCAATTCCATACTGAAGATTCACCGTTTACTTGTACCGCTTTTATGTTATTAACAATTGAGGACTTTAAAAAAATTTCCTACTATAATTTTTTTCATATTTTAAAACTAGTAAATACCGAAAAGGTTGAAACAAAAATGTCCGTCTGTCCGCCGTCAGACTTCTATCTTATAAAAATAAAATTAAAGGCTTTTATCTTAAAGAGCCTTTGAGCTATTGTACGATCGTACCCTCCACGTACCCCACACGTACCCACCGGTTGTATACTTTTCAAATCAGAAAACAGATTTAAAAAAAATTCATTATTGACGATATGGTGAGCGAAAATGTGTATGGGAAATTCGAGGGGTATGTGGGGGGGGGGGGGGGTGGTACGTGGTGGGGTACGTGGTGGAGTTCGTGGTGGGGTACGTGGTGAGGTACGTGGTGGAGTACGTGGGGGGGGTACGTGGGGGGGTACGAAATTTAAAGGCTCAGATTCTAACAAGTAACTGCATTATATTAAAGGTGCGGTTGTCTACTTTTCAAATCAGAAAACAGATTTAAAAAAAATTCATTATTGACAATATGGTGAGCGAAAATGTCGACTTGGAAATTAGGGGGTACGCGGGGGGTACGATCTAACCCCCCCATTGTACCACAAAAATTTAAGTTCAATATTTTAGAAGACCTAAGAGATATGACGAAAATCGTAAAAATACACTAATTCCATTTTCACTAATCATTTGTTTTTGCGCTCCTTCCAATAGATAGGTAGGTATTTGGAATTTTTTTGAATCTAAATTATTTTTCTAGTTGATTTCCATATACTCATCAATTTATTCTAGCATTAACCGAACCGTTCTATAGATAGGAAAACATCCCCCCCCCCCCGTCTTCGTACCATACTATCCCTATGAATTTTCTTCTTTTCTGTATCGTTTTATAGCTCTATCAAAAAAATTAAGTTGCAGCTTTGCATCATTATAGGTTCTCGCGATATTAAAATCGGAAATTCTTATTTTTTACGCTTTCCCGCTCTTACTATCTAAATCCCCTCCTCAACGCAATTTTTGTGCCTACTAGGAGTCTATTAAGCCTACTATCCCTAAAAACTTATGCAAACTTGGTTTTAAATTTAGTTTTTTAGTGTAATTGGCTCGTTAGATATCGTAGACTAAATTTTTTCACCCTCCACCTCCGCACGCCACTCAAAAATGTGTTTCCGGTATAGATCCAACAGGTCTTTTTGCGTACGGCGGACAGACGGACCAAATTTTATTTTTGCTTTTTTTGCGTCTACTAGTCAAAGTTCAATTTTTGGAAAGTGGACAATTTTCATGAATGCTAATTGTTTTTTTTAAATCGATCACAAGACTTTTTAAGATCTTGTTTTAATTAAATTCTCATATTTAATCTCAATGACTAAATGAATAAATCTCATTCCGAACTCGACTGTATATACGAGTATGTAATAATAATCAATGGTGCAACAGCCCAAATCGGGCCTAGGCCTTGAAGCAATGCCAGAGTTACTTCATTGCAAGACGAACGGAACACTAGGAGGAGAAGTGGTCAGCTACACGCTCGTCAGTGATTATTACCCCGATTTTAACTCAGGTACTCATTTACAGCTGAGTGAACTGGTAGTCCGGCACACAATCCCATTTTCGAAAATTCCTTGTCGCCAAGCAGATTCGAACCTGGTACCAGGTGCACCGAAGGCAAGTGCTCTAGCCACTAAGCCACCCAGACTACTACGAGTATGTACCTACTTCCTTAAATCTTCGATGGAAAGAATAATTAAATCATGCTCAATTTCATGCCTCCATTCCTAAGATGCAAATACAGTGATAAGACTTCGACAGGAGTAATACACTTTTTTCACCTTTGTTCTGGATGGTGTATTACAAGCTTGCATTATTCCGTACTCTTGAGATATCACCGAGAACGCACTCAAATAAAATCAATATTCTTAATCCGAGACATGAAACGTAATCCGTACTTGTGTATGGCAGAATCATTAGAAGTCTTGTCCTAAGTACACAGAGAATGGCATCGCATATGGTACATTAGTCTTGCGAGTTGGCAACAACTCTCAACCGAAACATTAAACAAAAAGGGAATTCGTAAGGGGATTACACCGCATTCCTGTCACTTTCATCTACACCATGTGATAGATTTGTCCGACAAACTACGTGACAAGTTACTTTCACATTGGGCATGCCTTGTAGGATGCTCGGAACACTGATGGTGACTTGATAGGAAAAGACTTGCCAACCCCCGTCTCCCTCCCCTTCCGGATTGTACAATCCGTCGTTGGTGAGGTGGGGAGTAAAGGTTGGAGCCGACATCCCCTCAAGGTATTTATTCCTGAATTGTCAGTTTGTTTGTCTTGTGTTTTTCTGTATCGCTACGCATTTATCATTGAAGATTGGTAACATGTGCCAAAAGTTTTACGTTTCAGATTCAGATAACCGAAGGACGTGAGCATAAAGCTAAGAGTTATAGCTAGATGTAGAGCCATACATAGCCTATACGAACGTGAAAAGTAACGAATATAATTAATCGGATTACGTACGGAACGAGCAAAGTTAAGATGTTCTACTCGAACGCATGACAAAGCCATTTCTTAGAAGATTTTGGCAAAGAAAAAGATTAAAAGATGTATGAGAATTGAGGGTCTTGAGATGGGAATTTCCTATGAAATTGATAGCGAATTGATTAAGCTTATACTTACATCACACTTTATCCCTTGAAAATTGTTGCCCTGACGTTTCAGGACTAGTAGATCTCATCAAAACTGCAAAAGATATGTTCAGTCCGTCTGTCCGCCGTTCTCACAACAGGCTTAAGCCTGCAAAACCCTTTGAGTTCTTAAATAAAAATAATTTTTGGGGGGACCTATATAAAGTGCAAAGCGCTAACGATAGAGAGTTAAAGCTTAAAACTAATAGGCAGTGCCATTTACAAAAAATGGTAGACTTAAGTAAAGCTATACGGGAGCGGAAGACAAACAATGCACCCGAAACGCGAAACGGTCGAAAGCAAAGTCCTGACCATAGTATGTATGAATATTACATAGTAAGCAAACTCCCTATGTTCACCATAGTCCACAAAATTTTTCGCATAAAAAAATTGTACCTCTCAAATGGACGATTTTGATTGGTTGTACCTCTCAAAATTTTAAACAGCTGATGACTGAGACAAAACTTTCGTCTCTTTCAATTACGTACGTGCAATGTAGCTTTACCGCTTTTTTGTCTGTTTTGGTTGTTTCTATGCTTATTTCGTGTATTGCCATATCCCTCACTCTCACGTCATTTTCCCTAATTACTGTTCCATACATACCAAATTGTGCAAAAGAAACAGAAATGTGTGTCAGAGTAATCGCCCATGATTGAAAGAGAAGCAGCTTCTGAATACGGGTAGATTGTACGCATGGTAGTGTGTTTACATCGAGAATTCGAGCTGGAATTTGGCTACTATGTCAGTATTTATACTATGGTCCTGACTTTCTAAAAATCATATCTCCAGAGCAGTTCATGGCACAAAGCTGACACTGCGTGATTATATTGTTACATGCTACCCTGGAAACCAAAAGTATTGCATTAGATCTGTTTCTAATGAGAAAACAACAAATCTCCCAATACCTAACTTGAAAGGGGGGAAAAATATGCGGTTGGCCACCTTGCAATACTCAATGAGAAAAGCGTGGAAAATATATGCTAACTTCGTTAAAGTTTGATAGTGTTTATGAAGAATCGCTTTTCCCATTCTCGGATTCTTTTTAACATTTCCCGAAAACTGCTCACACTCACCACCGAATATTCAGGAATGCTCTCGACTCCACGCAGTGTAGAAGGTGACAAAGGTTGTACCCCGAAACAATTTCCACTATGGTAAAGCGCCGGTCAGTTTTACGCGAAAGTATTTGTAAAGCGATTTGGATGGGTAGCACCGATCGTGCAGTGATCAATACGATATCTCGCGAATCAGTTATGGTATAATAGAAAGATGAGAGATAGTGGATATATAAAAATGTCTGCATTATAAATGTACAAATTTGTACGGGGGAAGGAGGCAGAGTATGGATATGGAAAAAAAAAATTTCTCTAAATAATTAGGTCTCAAAAGTAGTTAACGATCATGAAGTTTATACGAAAGGTAGTTACGATAGACCGCTAGCAGAGAGTTAGGAAATAAAAGTAAGGGTTTGCCGCTAAAGAGAGGTGAAGCGACGGATGAAGACGGATAAAACTCGTCAAAATCCCTCCAATAGGTCTGACTAAACATCGACTAAATTTTTTCTTCTGCGAACTGTGCGTATTATTTCCTAAAAACTTTTTTCCAAATTTTTGCTAGTTACTCCGTAAAGTATGAAAATGTTTCTAAAATTTTCACGATTTTCGCCATACCTCTTAGGCCTGAGGTATCCCAATTATTTGTGTATTTGTTTTTTCTTGAATTACGACATAACACCCAGATCTGATGAGATATCGAATTGGTTTTTATTTCCTCTAATTCTTAATATAACGTATTAAAAAGTAATTTCGGTATTTTTGGGTATTTATCCCCCGAGGTGGTATATGTTCTGACAAATTTCGCTATATGTCTTAGCTCTAATGATATATCAAATTACTCAAACTCAAACTCAAACTCAAACAATATTTATTTACAATAATTCAAAATGCATTAACAGAACAATTATGTTTTAGAGATTAGAGATATACCAAATTAATTTTTGTTTCTACGGGCTTTTTGTCGATTAAAATTCAATTCCACTATTTTTTTTTTTTGATTTTCAGCCCTTAAGAGAGTATAAAAGAATTGGGTACGTTTCCACGAATTCTGACATATGTTTAATATATGTTTAATATGTTCAGACTTCGAATAAGTTTTTATTAAATATTCGAAAAATGCTTAGAGAATAATGTCAGGGTTTACCGATGTTTAATCGCAGGGAGTTGTAAAGAGTTTGCATATATTTTCACGAATTTTGTCTTAAATCTTTGTGGTCTGATGAAATAAATCATATTTTTATCCACGAGATTAAAAAATAATGGGTTAAAAATCCGGTTCAGAATTTTCCAATATTTTTCCTCCTGTTGCCAACTCTTCAATACAACGACAGTGTCAATTTGGGTTATTATCTATTTAAGTACATAGTTTAAACAAAAATGTCGGGATTCATGAACATGTACTGAAGTTTTTTTTAAAAAACTCAATTGCGGGTTGAATATAAAAAAATCTTGTAACTAATTTTTAGGCATTTACATAAAAGTCCGAGCTAAGTTGCTTATCCATAAGTCCGTCATGCGTCCCATATTTTCATATGGTGCGCTTATCTGGTGTAATTGCGCTAAAACTCTTATACGAAAGCTACAAATAATTCAAAATAAATGTTTAAAAAACATTATGGACAAACCATGACACTTTTCCACTGCATGAATTTTCTAATGTACCATGAGCTGCTAATTTTTTCGAAAACTTGTATAGAAATTTTATTTACAAACTTCAATTTATAGATAACCCTCTAATTATCTCTATCTAACCTATATATTTACTCATACTTATCATGTAATATATTCTTTAATTTTAGTTTTAGTTTAATTATTTTTACTATTTTATTTTGGGCTGTTAATTCCATGTTCAGTTCTCCGAAGGTTTTTCTTAACCATTTTTCCTTCAAGCCACTCTAATAAATTTTATTTCAATACAGCCATTGTTAGTTTTAAGTTTCCAACCATTTTTGTAGAGGCACAAGTCTGATCACATACTATTACTACTAAATGTACATGTAATCATATGGTTCATGATGTAATAAATTTGAATTATAAAAGTTCGAGGAAGTATAGTAAATTTGGAATTTCATAACAACCAAGAGATATGGCGAAATTCGTACAAGCCTTTTAGATTCGTACCTATATTTGCGTGTGCCGGACAGACGAACTAACGTTCTTGTTGTTGTTTTAAGGTATTCTTTCCTAAAATTTTAAATTGTTTATATGTATCTATATCGTAAGGGAACTGGAATATGGGTATTATACAGATAACTTCAAGAAAAGCTATGCATGTTATGTAGTCAATTTATTCAAGCATATTCATCAAGTTTTTAAAAAATCGATAGCGACAACAAAACAAAAACACAATTTCATCCAAATACCTGAAAACACCTTTGAACACCATACAATAAAGACAACCTAAAAATCAATCTCGATTTCTCGTTATGACAAAAATATCTTCTTTTTTTTCAGCTACCGTATCCAAAAGATCTGACAGAAAAATCGATGAATAATTCAGTAAGGACCTTTTTTTATAACATGCTGCTCGATACCAAGCAAAGGTAGAAAGCCACAAAAAAATGCAAAATAAAAACTTCCACTCAACGAAATGGCAAAAAAGTCATTCGTCAGTGTTTACGGGGGCCCATCAGAGAAATCATTTTGCGGGTGACAAAGTCAACCCCAGAAAACCCTTACGTGGGCATTGGAAAGGCGAAAAATAAAATGGATGGCATAACATCGTGCGAACATTAGCCCTTGAAATTGGGGGCAAACCGTAGAAAAGGGTTCGGCACTATAAGGAATAACAACATTTTTTTAGCACGCAATAAAATTAATTACACCATAAAGAAATTTGAACATTTGCAAGCGCGGCAGCGCGGAGTAGCCGGATTCGACTTTGTCGTTATCCTGACGTACGAGGGTGCCCTGTTTTGCAGAACTTAGTTTTTTACGTTCGTTCGCTTGTGCAACTGAAACAAATCGAAAACTGTCAGCGACAGGAAATCATTAAGTTGTATGAAGCCTGAGAGAAAATTGTCGTGGCAGAGAATATGAGGCTATAGCGCGTACAAAAACCAGCACCGCCGGTCATATTATTTGTCATACGAACCGGCAAGTAACTATGAAAGCATCCCGTCAGCACTGCATCCAACCGGATGCAATGGGGCCCGTCCTCGGCAGCTCCACGCGAGGGTGAAAGGGGGTTTCGCAGGGTGCAAGGCCTAGGCCTTCGTTGCGAACGAGTTCTACATGTCGGCCACCGCTCACGCTCTGTTTATTTGTTCGGCGTTTTTCATAGCTCACCATCAGTTCGGTTTCGAGTTCATTTGAGAAACAGATGAGGAGTCTACAGAAACTTCTAATTATAGAAAATGTGGAGTTCCTTACACTTAAATCATCTCGGAGGAAAGCAGCAGCGGTATCGGAGGCAGCAAAGTCTTGTTTACACGGGACCTCCGTCTTTGATCTTCATCTGGTTTGTTGGTTGTTGGCTTGATTCCCTGGAGCAGTCCACGTCTGAAACATGGGCGATATATGAAGGTTCCTCCTCGTCGTCCGTGGCAGCGTTGCTCACTCCCGTTCCCTGGATTGTGTAAATATTTACACCTCGATTTTGTTTTATAAACTCTCGACGTGTCCGCGTCCGGGTTCCATGAAGAAAATGCCATAAGATGTTTTCAAAATGGGTTATGAAGGGCAAACATACCGATACCGACTGAGAGAACTTTGTCTACGAAAAGGAGTTAATCGCTTAAGTAAATATTGGGGAAGAATGAAGTTCGGTACTCGTAATTCGTTGGGGTTTAGTAAGTAAATTGTATAATACTTGTGGATCGTGGACAAAGACCTCATGGGAATTCGGAAGCGAAGACAATAAGGAATAGGTGGGGACTTGGCAGCGACATTTCAATATCAAAAATGAAGGGTTGAAAGATGATTTATGGTATATTGATCCAAGGTATGATGTCAACAGTGGAATATATCAATGGTCTCCAAGACTAGTCGCTTCAACGCTTCAAGCAATAAGTTTTTAATTTGGCATTTTTAGAAAATATTGCAGAAAATTAAGCTTGTCCTTCCTGTAGCCTTTATCTGGGAATTTTGAAATTCAGATTTTTGATCGAATTTGAATTTGATATACATAGGTATGTTATGTACTTGTTTTCAGCATATGAGTTTTTAAAATATGAACAAAAACAAGTATGTATAACCAAAGTACTTCTATCAGTAGCTACCGCAGAGAAGACCTTTAAAACTTAAGGCTTGAATGCAGGAAATTTGATTAATCAAATATCTTCCTTAATATCTTTCTACTCCGCTAACCGCTAAATTCTATAGTTGATAAATTTTCTATACTTTGAATATGTATGGTCATTCCATCAAGAATCGCCAAAAAGGCCAATTTTGTGACCTTACCATCGCCGATTCTTTTGAAAATTGTGTACTTAAAGAATTAGTTGAAAAAAATATGATTTCAATTTTTTTTTTCTATCTAATTTTTTTGTTAGTTATAGTATGTTAATGTTTTCACAAAAATGGTGTCCAAGTCCTCTTTGAAAATTCATATCTCTGTTAGTTTTTATCATAGAACAATAAAATGGGACTCATTTTAAAGAGGAATGTTGCCAAAAAATAAGAAAAATACAAATCAAATTTATTCTTAAATTTTTTCAAGGATAACGATTTTGTCTTTTATCCTTGAATATCTTAAGAAGTCAACTTTTTATTTTCTTAATTTTTTTTATATTTTTTTTGTATTATACAGTTTTTCAAAACATATCAAGAAATCAACTTGGTATCTCAATGGGATGGGGGTAAAAAAAATCGAACAACATCAGTGCTTCTCAATTTGCTTTATAGAAAAGGGGTCATTCTGTCAAGAATCGCCATAAGTGTACCCTTACCATCTCAGATTCTATTAGAAATTTATCTACTCAAAGAACTAGTGAAAAAAAATATGTAATTTAAATTTTTTGTTTCTTTCTCATTTTTTTTTTAGTAGTTAAAGTATGTTAAAAATTTCGCATAAAAGGTGGCCAAGTCTTCTTTGAAAATTCATATCTCTGGTAATTTTTATCCAAAGGAAGATTTGATGATTGTTTCAAAAGTATATAGATTTTAGCAGATGCTTACCGTTTAGTGTTCATTCGGGTTAAAGTGAGCCCCGGTCGAATTTTACCCATACCAATATAATTTTATTGGATAATTAAAAATTACAATTTTAACACGACTAGAACATACAACAAATGCAAATGCAACAACAGTGGACTCAAGTTGCGATGAAAAATGCAATAGCTTCTGCTGCTGAAAAAGTTGACCTAAAGAAGGCCAGTAGATATTTTGGAGTTCTCAGGGCTACTCCTCCAAGCAGAGCACGCTCTCAATACACTTAATTTTATTAAAATCATATTATTTGTCTTAATTGATCCATTGCCATATTCTTGTGCTCCAGTTTTGGATGAAATTATACTATACCCCTTGGAAGAGCTCACTTTACCCCAGTAGTGGGGCAAAGTGGGCACTTTGAAGTATGCATAGAAAGAAGTAGATAACTTTTTTATCACCATCAATAATTTAATTTGACGAATACATGACTTAGGTAACATCCTAAGCTATCGATTTTGCATGAAATTGATTTTATAACTATTACCCATTTCACAGATTTTTGTCAAATATTTGACTGCGTGCAGTACTCAAAAATTTGTTTTAATATCTACATACTTCTATGTTCCATATTTGAAATTTTTAACACAAGTATTTTCAGAGACTCAAGCCAAGTATTACACTGTATGCCATGTTACCAAATACCTACTTAACTAAAATATAAAAAGTGAGAAAAAAAAAAATAATGTGCAAACAAAATTTTACGATTTCACTATTAGATTGTAAGTATTGTAAGCCAACCAGAATAATATATGTAATTATCAAATTTAAATTTGTCATATTGTTTTATTTGCATATTTCGTAGAGATTAAATTTGCCGGAAAAAATTTGTCTGAATTTCTTGCAGTCAAATATTTGACACACTAGCTAGGGAAAATGGAATTTTTTGTAAAAATATAATTTATACACTATGTGCTACATCTATGAGCCTCTTCCGCATACACCACGCTTAAGTTTTATTGCTGTGCTGTGTTCAGACTATGCATTTTAAACACATTTAAGTAGGCAAAATTAACGTCTTAAAAAAGTAGTGTTCACAAAAGGCAACTCGTATTATTTTAATACCTGACAGCTTGACGTGATTTATTCTGACAAGCAGATATTCAGCTGTGTTTCATTACCAAATTTATGGTTTCTAAATTGCTTAAAATGGATGTGTTTGCATAGCAGTAATGAAAAGTGAATTTATTAGCTAATGCAGTCGTTGCACAAGCACAAAATTCAGTTTCTACGGCATTAAAAACTTTCTTCCAAAGTTTACTTCAATATCCGCAAGAGTCGCTGTGCATATTTTCGGTTAAATGCGTTGTAGCTACGTGTTTTCGTAAACGCCTTCGGGAAGTGTTTTCAGCGCATTTAACTGGATTTAAACTCGTCAATCTCGTAATCTGAACATAGCATAAGTTAGATTCCTAAATTGGTCCAAATTATTTTTTTTTAAATGCTAATATTCTCCGTGCTAGAAATATTGCTTTTCCGCTGAAAATCGAAAATAGCAATCAATGTTAAATTTTCAAATATGCAAGCAACATTTCCGCTTCCGAAGGACTGGTCCTACCTACAGTCAAGTCTTTATCAATTGCCAGTCCAGAAAGTAATGTTGTCAGTATTGATTACGTTCGATTTAACATGAGGACTACCTCATACCACATCGGACATCATCCTTGACACAAAGCTATAAATATTCGTCGTCCGTCAATCAACTGCCTATAAAATTGACTTAAATGGATTGATGACTTCGCTGATTGTACGATCGGATCAACCCAGCTTCCCATTCAAATGACCAACTGCTCACAAGCGATATTGCATAAGCGTTTCTCGGCAGCGTTCGAATTTCCATAAGAGACCAAGCCCAACCTTTGAACAAATTCAAATTTAAATACAATTCTGTCAGCGCAGGATCAATTTTTTATGCTGTTCATTCTGTCCCGGTGAATCTCCCTAGAATAGGTTTTTACGAGTCGATGTTGATGCGGCATGTCGAGATATTTACCTGTGGAAAATCTTAGAAACGCGCATGTCAGATTTATTCAAATTGGTTAGATCGGTGCGGTCAATAGCGTCGGCACACACCGAGAGAAAATCGACGAGGAAAAATTCAAAGTTAAACTTTTATAGTCGAGAGTCTCGCAACATCTTCTTCTTCGTCGTTGCTTCTTCAATGCAGCGGGGTGCCGCTGTCCGAATCTTGCAAGTTTTTGAAAGCAAATTTACCGAACGTACAACGATCGTGAACTTGGCGGATCTTTGAGATATTTGAAATGCGCGCGCAACGGCAGAATGAATCTGAAGACGTATCGCGCACATCAAGCTACGGTGAAAAGAGCACCACCTTGACTTTGTATGCTAATATTCTTGATATCTCCATGCGGGTCATCATCAATTGCACTATGGCTTTAGTGGCAAGCCACGACTACTGTCGGTCTCTTTTGGAATAATGATATTATTTATCGGTTCAGAAGAAGCAGACGAATACATGCTGCTACAACCGGTGATGGCGCAATAAGATACGGAATCCGTAAAGAGAATGGTCAATGTCGAGGATGTGGACGTTAGAAAGGATTGTATTCGATTCCAGAGTTTGACAAATCAGGAATACAGTCGAAATTGGAGAACTAGAACTAGTTTGGATCGTGGCGGTTCCTAAAATGGATCGAACTCTAACTGGATAAGTAATCGTTCCATCTATTGAGTAATAGTATGCTCTTAAAAACGATAACGATTACGGCAATATAGACCGACTAAACGTATGGTTTGAGTCTTCACTAATTAATTTCGAACAGATAGAAGCCCAACTAACGAGCACATACCACGCTTCAACATAAATCCTCCAGTTCAACAGCTTAACCGTACCTGGACCGACTTAATTCTACTATGCAACACCTTCCAGCAACACATTAAATTCGACTCATGAATATCAGAACGATCTTTTAACGTATACGTCTGGACATATTGACCATATTAGCCAGCTATGCTGCCATAACGGGACAATTTTGATTAACTCATCGATACCTAGCCCCAGCCAAAGAACCTTAGAAACCTACCAAACTAGTAAAGGCATCATATGGAGCGCCATCATACACTGCTCACCGAAACACTAAGAAAACTGTACCATAGATCTTAGATCTAACGCTCCGTAAAAGAACCCGATTGGTAGGCTGTTTCCATAAGGTAAGTGCAAATGAGTTTGCAATAGTGCAGTTAGGTGCGGCCATTCTCCCAAGTAAAACCTTTCGTAAGTTTCGATCCGCTGGCATGGAGCCTTCTTTCTTTAGACCCGTTGTTAAATCGAAACTGGCGATCAGCAAGGTTCCAGTCTGGGCCCCGTTTTGCTTTTCGTTTAATCACGCGACTCACCATTTTACAGAGTTTCGAAAACCGATCGGATTAAGGTATAAATCGCACGAGTAAGTTTTCGAACAGGTGACAATGTGATGACAGAGGATGAATTTGTAACGAATATAATTTAATTTTATTTATTTTTTAAGATATAAATCAATTTCGAATCGGACATGATTCGGATCAAATTTCATGCCTACAACCAAAAAAAAAAGTGGCTACTGCGTTGAAGCAGAAACGCGCCATAAGGTGAATAATTTATTGCCATAAAATCGAAATCGTTATTTTGGCGTTCGATAACGAGCCGCATTTAATTTGACATCTAGTCTTAACAACTTGATAAAATACCGCGACAGAAGCTGTTTAGATATTCGATACAGTGATCCGATTCCGAACTGGGAGTTGCGATTATGTTCGAATCGAGTTACGGAATGTTGTCGTACAAGAATCGAACGAGGGAAATTCAAGACGGTGTACGAGTTAATTGTACAAATTGGCTTATGTTCGGATATTGTGCAAATCGGGATGTGGAGAGGACAATCAACGTTCATCTTTAATACGTTTCGAATTTATAGAAAATAAGTTGAAGTCTTCAAGGTTGGCTGATCAGATTTTGGTAAAATTTTTTTTATCAAAAACTTGTCACAAATAGTGTGAGTAATACTTGAAATTACAGGGATTTTATCATACATCGAAGTTGAGCTTTAATCCCTGTTGACACGGCTATAGTTTTTGCGATAGTTGGCGTGATGATAGATACCTACTATTGCGATAACTTTCATCGTGTAGATTACTACTCACTTTCCCACTATCATGAAAGTTTCCACACACTATCATGTTTGAAAGGAGAGTTGATAGCTCTATCGCGATATTTTCAAAACTATCGCGCCAACTATCGCCTTGAATATCGAACTATCTTAGGTCTTACACTTTTTTGTTTATAGCAACTTGTTGATATCGAGTTGACATTAGCCAGCCTAGTATTGCATGACCATACTATCACGTGTCGCAGAACAACACTGTCGTTCTGTAATCCCAAGTGAGCACTTTCATATACAACTAAAATAGTGTAAAGGGGGATTTCCTTGGAGGGTCTAGTATCGAAACTTGCCAAAATGACCATTTTAAAATTTAAAATTGAAGTCGATGTTATGATCAGAAGCTGTTGCACCTACAGTACTCCAGTTTGATTAGTAATGATGTAGTTAATATCAAAAATTGCTGTGTTTAACAGAATTGGTAGATGCTGCTAGCTTTTAATTTCATTTCACTCAAATTCGTTAAACTCTTTAGGGGATGATTATCGAAAAACCCTTGGAAGATAGAACCACTTCGATTTAGTTATGATGGAAATTAAAACTTAAACAACTCTTATTAGTAATTAAGAAGTCGAATATAGACAAAATCTGAAATGTATATTTCGTCCGTAGAACTAAGAATCAATTGGATATCTCATCAGAAATTACAGATATGGCAAAATTCGTGAAAACATACCTATCTTGGAAAATCTTGAAAACTGACTTTAGGCCATGACATGAAAACCTTATAAATTTTTACGAGCTTCTTTTGTAATTATGTAAAATCGGTTTTCAAGATTTTCCAACCGATTGGAGATCAACTCAGAATATGGCGAAATTCGTGAAGATATATGAAAGTTTTTTCGTCGTCTTAAATATGAAGTGCATTCATTGGTTTGACTTTCAGCCGCTTGATTTATTCTCCAAATTTAAGACAAATCTGTTTAATTAATTAGTATAAAAATATTTTTATAATAATGGCACATAGTAACAATGAATCAATCAACAATTTTTTTTTTTTGCTAGCACAGTCTCATCAACATTTTCTCATTAGCTCTGTTATTTTAAATAATAAAATTGTATTTTATGATCGTAATTTTACAATAGGGTCAGTCTGGGTGGCTTAGTGGCTAGAGCACTTGCCTTCGCTGCACCTGGTACCACGTTCGAATCTGCTTGGCGACAAGTAATTTTCGAGAATGGGATTGGGTGCCGGACTACCAGTTCACTCAGCTGTAAATGAGTACCTGAGTTAAAATCGGGATAATAATCACGGACGAGCGTGTGGCTGACCACTTCACCACCAAGTGTTCCGTTGGTCTCGCAATGAAGGAACTCTAGCATTACTTCAAGGCCTAGCCCCGATTTGGGCTGCTGCGCCATTGATTATTGCGATTATTAATTTTACAATAGAAGCTATGTAACTTTTGGATTTTTAAAAATTAAATACTCCGTTGAGTCAACACAAAAAAGCATACATTCTTGAGTTGTGCGTCGCCAAGGAAAATTAAGAATTCGATAATTTAAAGTGCTAAGCTTGACAAACAACCGAAAATATTTAACAGCTTAATAGAATATCTGCATATTTGAGCCATTAGATTCACAACTAATCCAATCATCGATGAAAAATTCCCAACGTTGCAGGTCTTCTTCAGATTAACTCTTAATAGTATTTCTTCAATTTCGTTAAAAACGCTACCAGCTGTACCGAAATTTTTGAATTAATCGAAATCGAGTTCCTCCATTCCTCTCGTAATTATAGAGATTTTCTTAAAATTCCAAAAAAATACAAACAATCAAGCAGAACAAAAAAAACCGTTTACAACTTTTCGAAGGTTCCAATCTTGAAAAACTACAAATTAAAGATATCACAAAATAAAAAATTTCAGGTGTTATGACATCGAAATTCATTTCGGATGGAGTTTTTTCTCACATCAAATGTGCCGTGAGGTAATTAATGTAAATTAAGACTATACCGAACCCGTTGGGTGGTCATTAACGTGTGTGTTTTTATAGCTCAACGAATTTCTGGCTCCTTGAGGTTAATAACGTTCAAGAAGTCATCACTACAGCCTACCTTAGGACTAAATTTTCTTAATGTTCGAATATATAATGTTCATTGGACTGATATGGGTTTTGATTTTTTGCCAATAATTTAGTCACACCGCAAGCATTTTGAAACTGTAGCTTCAATCGGAGAATTCTGTTGATAGAAAGGTTGATGGTCTGTATTTTTATTGATTTCCCTATCGATATTAAATTGATTTTAATTATAAAAAAGAAGAGCCTTGACATTTTATTGATCTTGATAAACGGTTCCGTCTTGTAATTGATCTGACTAATACTTGACTAAAGACTATTTTTTGTTAAAAATTTAAAACCTGAAGAACGTATTCACAACATATTCTTTTTTACGAAATATTTGTTGTTTTCCGGCGTCAGTGAAGTGAAACTCCAGCACGAAATCCCTGAGTGGCGATTAATGTGTCCATGAGGACATCACAATTGGAAAACCTTCACTGGATAGGCCAGTTTATTAGACTGTGTTGGGCTAGGTCCGAAGGTGCTGCTTCGTCAACGGATGGCACAGACTCGTCAGGGGGTGTATCATACCTACTATCCGAAATACCAAAATTCTTGCCATCGGTTCCTTATTCTAAGGGTAGGTGGCACTGAAGATCACCCAATATTTGAACCAATTTGGTGGAATTTTTGGTTGTTTGCTGGGATATATGAAGCTCAATACTGAAGGCGCGACATCGAATCCCGCAGTTGCAGTACCGACATTCGTTGTTAAATCACGTCCTGATAAAAAATTAATTCAATATTGAAAGAGTTCTGCATGCTACTTCAGAACTGAGCGAAGGAGAATAAGCAGGCAAATATTTGAAACGTTTATTTTTTATGCTTCGAGTTTTTGCTCTGGATGTGTCCTATATCCCAATTAAGGCCACACATGAGAAACTTACCCGTCTCTTTATGAACTTTTTTTATGTTATTAAATCAACACCCGATCGGTCCCCCGCATAAAATTACATAATCCCCCAATTTAAAATAAAATACATCCCCTGGGATTATTCGAAAAGTTAAACATCTTCCTCAAATAGAAAATCTAAAACTTCACTACAATTTCGAAAACTCCTCCCGAATAATGTCAATTAAAAGAAATACCGATCCAAGTATCTCTAAGTAAATATTTACAAGAACTTCTGGAAAAAATACATTCATCCCGTAAAAATCCCTTTTGATCCCTTCGCAAAACGAAATTGAGGATTCATTAAATTTGTGAACCAAAAAAAAAGGAACTTGTATGTCAGAGCTATGCATCCATCCCGTTGGTCCCAGGAGCATAAACACAGGAAAATCCTGTGTCAGTTTCGTCTCATAAAAAAGTCGTAAAACCATAGCAGCAACAGTTTCCAGTTTCGGTAACAAATTGGACCTGGCCGCATCGCCTTCTTCAACTCAACAGATGATCAGTATTACAAAATATTTAATGTAACGAAGCTGGGGGTAACAAGAGCAAGATTGTTTGCATACGCAAGGATATGGACGTTATTACAACTGAACAGAGTACACACAGGATGTGCCCCAGGACGATTGTCATCGACCATAAACTTTCTATGATGAAAGTCAGAGTCTATCCACTGTCCCGATCTCAGTGCAATTTATTTTTTTATGCCACTTTAATCCCATCCCTCGTAAAATATTCCCAGATAAGCATTTATATAGACGGAGCAATTTAAGCTGATTTGTAATATGTCGTCTGAAATCATGAATCCTGTAAATCCACCTAAAATCCTTTTTGGGCGAACGTATAACTCTTTTTTTTATGTACAATAAGTTGAATAAGAATGGTACTTTTAGTTGCATCTTAAAGCTTCAAAGAAGATTTTCGGGAGTTAATCATATTACGACTTTTCGCACGACTGAAATCTACCATTTATGAAAAGCTGATAAATGTATTTCTAACGATTCTTGATGTGTAGATTTAGAACTAATCTGTGAAGAGGTGATATTCACAGAGTTTTACTAATTCTACGAAAATGGGAAAATTCCATCTGTATTTCATCAAACTGAAGAATTTCCAATCAATTGTGCTCAACTATTTTGCGATTTATTGTAGATTTACACCGAACGTTTGAGCCGCGCTCAAATGGCTCGTGGAGTAGCAAAAGACCTACAATTTTTGACTTTCTCCTCGATGCTAGCTTCCATGCAATTTGCAGCTCATCGTATTTCTGTCATTTCGCACTTATACTCATGGTATGTATGTCACGCCGCAGAGTCATACACGTTGTAAATCGCTATGGAGACTGCAGACATAGAGCTATACTACAGTCGACTAAAACCAGGTTGTAATGGTCTCTCGGGTGTAAGAGCGCGCCTCATTAGGTATATATATAATCCAGCAACAGATTCACTAATATATTCGGCTTCTATATTTCGTTTATTTTCCTTCGTTTTGACGGATTCAAGAATGCAGAATGTCCTTTACATGATTACCTTTTATATACAATTATACATATATGTTTGCCTCTCTCTGAAATAATTTGTATAATCGCCAATAAGGATCTAAGGATCAGTTGCAATCCATGGAAGTTGAAGTCAAGACCGAAAACGGATCGGTAAATAATTGAAGTCTGACATTTATCCTTCTGATTCGGAAAGTAAGTTCACCTTTAAAAAATATTGCTTCCCATCCAGTCTAATCCAGAAAACTGGGCGCAAAGTTTCAACTTTGTGACTTGAACCGTTTTCAATCCCTGCTCTTGAGCGTTTCGAACACACTATTCTCCCTCCTACACTAACATGGGTTATACTATCAAAGTTCTACATAATTTCCAAATATTACCCTTCTATAGTGAATCGATTCCTGAGACCACTGAGTCGAACAAAAGTGGGAGATTTAAACGCTATACCTCATCCCTTTCCCACTCAAAGGGGTTCACCCAGTCTACCAACCAATAAAATTTTAACGCCTTCAAACTATTTTAGGTACGCCTTCTACGGCTGACAGACCTTCTTTTTCTGACTTTTCAATAAAAAAAATTTAAGATCAGCCAAAATTCGAAATTCCAAGATTTTTCCACTCGTATTCTATCCATAAGTGAAGCACATTCCACCTTGCCTGTTGGACGCAAATGTAATCACAAAATTGTTTTTACCGCCTAGTTCTTTAGTTACATATTTCGAGTTCAGTCGAAGTCAAGCTCCAATTTTTTTAAGGACATGTGAACGGTAGCTATTGAAATCAGTTTTTAAAACTAAAATAAATTTAAATTTTAATAGATTCGTAAGGCCGCAGAGTCTGAGCATCACATCATTTAATTTATCTTTAGTAATATAAAAAATGTAATATGGAAATTCAAATCAAATCTAATCTAAGAAAAAATGAGAACTTATATTATAAGCTTATTATAACAAAATATTCGTTTATTATATCTTTAATAATAAAGTTTATTTATTATAATATTAAATGAAACTTCAAATGGAGCTAAACAATCACGTCTCGCTGCCTACATTTATATTTTAATGAAATTACTATTATTGTTTCATTAAACTAAGATGTTTATGAGTTTAAATGTTTCAACATTTTCTGAAGATAGATAAATTGATGTTCATTAAAATGTAGAACTTCGCTTTGCGATTTTCTGCTCATACAATAGTCGTAGAATAGTCGAAACTATTCGCAAGGAAAACTCGCAAGACGATCGCTTAACATCTAATTCGTGAGTTGCCTTGCGATAAAATTCATTCGCACCGATTTACCTGAACGCAAAGTCCGATTATCTTTGCGACGTTTTTTCCCTTTTTCTTCAGCGGTTTCTTTTCCAAATGCCGTCATCATCATCACCGTCTTGGTTGTCGTCTTGAGAGTTTATTTTTAATTAAGTAGAAAAACGCTTCGGTGAAGCAGCCTATACCCACTACTTCGTATGACTCCTTACGACCATATATCGAAGGTATCACTCGTACGGAATATAACAGGTTGGCTTAAGGTTTAAACTGAACCGAACGGAAAAGACAAAACAGTAACAGGTCAATGTGAGCCCGGAGGACTTTTTTAACACGACGACTCGGCTCCAAGATTCACCTGTGTTTTATCTTATTCACATGGAGATTTTTGTTATGGGCCCGCAGAAGCACTTGATGCTTGCTGTTTTGGTGCAAAGATCGTGATAGGTTGAAGGATTTATGATTAGCCTGGGAGATTAATGTTTTGCTGAATTTTCGAAAGTAGTTAAAATTGTCGTAAGGTATATTTTATACAACCGGGAGTGTTGAAGCTACGCTACCTTATGGTCTTCTTAAGAAAAATATTGCTTTTTTGTCAAAAAAAAATTAATCAGATAGACTCACTCCGAACTTGAAAAGAACTAGTTCCTTCGCCGAGTAAGTGATCTTCAAAAGGAAAGTTCACTGAACTAGTTCATTTCAGTAAGTGATTCGGAGTTCACTCACTCACTAAAAGGAACTGCTTTGTTAATCTCTAATTCAACAGTGCTTCATCCTAAAACGAAGTCTTTTCGTCTATAGGAAATATTACTCAATGATCGATGCACCTAAAATATATGAAAAAAATCGTGAAGAAGGGGAAAAATACTTCAATTTTCAATCTCTAAAACGATTTCGCTAGAAAGTTAAGACATGGAGCGTGTATATCAATTTCCTAGAAACGGTATTTCAGTACAAAAAATATTCAAATATCTTTGCATCTACTCTTAATTTCACGAATTTTGTCATATTTCTTAGGTCTTCTGACATATTGAATTCATTTTGTTTCTACAGATTCTTCGGTTAAGTGACAAGAAATCACTTTAAAGATTTCTTCAAATTAAACTCTAACGACGGTGCAATGCGGTTGTATACATTTTCACGAATTCTGCCATATTTCTTAGATATAACTAAATATTGAATAACTTTTAACATCTAAGGATTTTTCATATATTTGCCTGAAAGTATTTTTAAGGTTTTTTTTTCCTTTTCAACTCCTTAGAGGGTATAAAAGGGTTGTTTCACGAATTCCATCATATCTCTTAGAATTGTTAGGACCTCGAATTGGTTCTAACTTTTCGCTCTTTCTTTGTAAATACCTAAAAATTGACTTTAGGATTCTTCGATACTCTTATTATTATTATCCGATACTCAACCTCCAAGTGGGTGTAAAGGGGCTCCAAAGTTTTCACAATTTTTACAATATCTCTTAGGTTTTATGAGATAACAATTTGGGTTTTTTTTTTTTTTTTTACTTTAGATTATTTTAAGATTTCCTGATATTTATCCCCCAAGGTGATGTAAGGGACTTAATACGATTCCATAAATTCCAATACATTCCAAATTTGTGTAGTCGCCTAAAGCCAATCACAAAGTGTCAACCTTCTGACATAAACCGTTCAGGATATATCTTAGGATATCTAAGAATGTCTCGATTCCAGCTTTCAAGCGTTTCCGACGCCTTGTTTTCTACGGCGGAGATACTGCCATGTTGCTGTTTTGGGTTCTAGTAGTCCTAAGCCGTGAAAATTAAATTTCTGGATTAAGTAAGTCTGGATCCGTTTTTTATACGCCTAAATCGGTTTCAAATGTGCTACAAGCAAATAGGGTGTTTTCAGTTGGGTACTTGTTTCTCAAAATGTAGTTACGAGTACGTCTACAAACCCAACCTCATAAAAGCAGGATGTCCTGTCTAAATCTTTCCCCTCAATTGAACCATCAAATAACAATTTCCGGAGTAGTGTCCATCTCAGCAATCTTAAAGTGACCGTGCCTTATTACTCGGAAAACGGCTGTAATACTATTCCCTAACGATGTTCATAAATGGTCAGTACTAAAATCCTTTTTTCCCCCGAAAAAGTGACAAACAGCAATCAAAGTTTTCTTCATGGCCTAGCATTTCCGCAACAGAAGGAAAAACGAGAAAATAAAGAAAAGCTGTAACACTACCACAGAGTAGTAGCGCTTGGTGGATAGGTAGAATGAAGTCCGGAATAGATTAAAACGGAAGGTTTGTCGGAATTTTTCATATTCAGATTCAATCCCGGAACGGCTTCTATGCCACCTAGTAAAAAGTCAAGCCAACCGGGGGCTGGAATGAACGGAAGGTCTTCTTCGTCTGCTTCGGAACCATTCAAGCCGGGGACGATACCAGAAACTCAGTCAGGAATGCAAATGTGGATATCCCAGAAAAACCTGAGAAGAACGAAATGAAAAACAAAGTTACATATCGCGTGCTCAATTCCCATGACCATTACTTCATAATGGATGGACTACAATATTTTCTGCATAAATTTCAGATAAGGTCGCGTCGAGGAAATTCTACTGTTCTATTCGCGATGATAAGTCGAAGTCGGGACTCCCCTTTTGGCCCAATGTTGGGGTCTTTGAAAGCGACTAGTTCGAGAATCATAGCCGACCAATAGGGGGCTAATTGTTTTAGCTGGTCAAAAAAGGAGTCATTCAGCACTTTTTGAGTGTCGTATAAAGAAGCAAAATACCCGATTACTGCCACGACTAAATGCTTCGACAAATGATAAGGAAAGTCGGTCAAAAATTCCAAAATGTTGCTACACCCCCCGGGGATTTTGGCCACATACCAATCAGGACGAATAAGGTGAAACCAGGCCGATCCGAGTGGATAAGAAAATTTGGGGAAATGGGTATGGCTTTATTTTGGGTTTCCGTCACCCACTGTGCCATTTCTTCCGGATGCAATGCGAGTAATTTATTTGAGGAAAATGGCTATAATTCACACTGTTGGCATTTCCCTTCTGATTAATTTTATTTCGCTATTAGGCGGTAGGTCACCGGTGACTTTCATAGCGCATAACGGACAGGTAAGTGCGCTCTACATTAATAGTGCACAGTTTAGATTATAAAGGATTTAGTGGGCCATTTCAATGGTTCCGTACACCAACAACGCTCAACCCACGAAAATATTGTCGCCAGTTTCTTCGTTTTCGCTGGAAGAAATTATTTTCATAAATCAACGAAACGTTGAGCTATACGCTTCGCGGATTACAAACAGCCTACGTAAGTAAAGAGATATGTCATAAGGGCGTGTTGTTGCTGAAACATATGACAAGGGACGATATAATTCCCACCTGTTCGGTACAGTGAAAAAGTACCACCTATCCACTTCCAAAACAGACGACTTTCTGGTTTATATTCGGATCGGATGCTGTAAAAGACACGACTCGCACATATTTCATTTTCATGAATAGAAACGGGCACATGAATAAAATATAATTGCATTATTACGTCGTAAATTAGGAGTTATGAGTTACAATGATTTAGTTCGTTCTGTTGGATGGTTTCATTTTTTTGAAAAGCTCTGAAAAAGAAGACGTGTTTTTAGATGATTTTTCAATGAGTATTTGATGAATGTTAAGTTCTTACGTGAAAATGTTACTTCACAAATTTTTACTTCTGCCGTTTATCAGTAGCATAGTAACTTACACTGCATCTCAGAATAAGACTCGTTCTAGCCTTCTACCCAAAAAAATATAGTTGCGCTCAGACCATTGAAGAATTTTTATAATTTGAAAATTTGATAGAAATCATTATATTGGGACTGAATAGAAGGGTCTGAAGGGTTGAATATCGCAAAATCCTGTAATTACTTTTTAAATCATCATAAACAATTTAAGGCGAATTCGATTTCATTGAACCTAAAAGATTTGTCGGAATTCGTCAAAACTTAAACAACACTCTGCACCCTCTAGTGGGTTGAAAATAAAAAATTTAAAAATCGTTTTCTGAACCCGATTATAATTTAGAACCTTAGAAGTGAAAATGAATTCGATGACCTAAGAAATATGTCAGAATTCGTGAAAATCTACACAGCAGCTTCACGCCTTATAGGAGTTGGATACCGAAAAATTTGAATATAATAAATAACTCGCAAAAGTAAAATTAATTTTATAACTCTACATGCCTAAAAGATATAAGGAAATTCATAAATATGTGAAAAAAAACCATTCAGGGACAACTTTTTTTACTCCACTACAATAAAAATCTAGACAAATGGTTTGATTTATTTCTTCTATCAACTTCTATCTCTACATAAAAGGACTAAGTTCCAGCTTTCTAGTGTAAGCCCTTCCTGATATTTAAAAAACTAAACCACTTCCTTGCATTACCTTGTTCAGAAATTGAATGAATTTTAGTTAGACGTACACTTACATCCCAGAACCCACTATCAAAATTGTAGTCATTGTCTATGCAAAAAGTTTGTCTAAAAACTATCGGAACGCCATCGTTCAAAAGAATGTTTTGATCTCAGTTTCGAGTGTTTCAAATGCATTATAACCCCGTCCTGCTCCTCCTACCACACCGCTTAACCCCTATCGAGTATTGGTCTGAAAATGGGTCCTGTTTCAGGCTACTAGCATAAGCGGTTCCTGAAACCTAAAAACCAAACATCTAAACCGCTCCCTTACCGCCCCTTGCACCAACCCATCTACTCATAAATTAGCACTCGAAGGTATCAACCCAATCTACCCACCAAAATGCAACTTCTTATCTCAATGGGTTTATAAGCTATATACACCTTCAACCGCTATTGCATACAGCGTTGATGGCGCATCATTTTCTTTGGAGTTTACAAGTCTTAAAACGTGCTAGCGGGTAGCAAATGTTTTCTGAATTTCAGGTGAATCACACTACTTTATTAATTAAAAAAAAATAAAAAAAAAAAATCAGATATGATATAAGTCGGAATTCGTAAAAAAATTTCCGATTACTTGACATTAGCTTGAATATCTAACATCCTTCAAAATATCACTAAATCCACACGGGAGTTAATTATGTATCATAAAATTTGGAAAAGGAATTGTAAGCATTTATTTAAAGCGGTAGTCGAATTAAAATTAATTCATAATATCGACATATCTAACAAATATGACGATATTCGTATTAATGTATATATCCCCATTTCATTAAATTTACGTCAATGTAGCCTACATGTTTTCTAAGTTTCTCTTATTGATGTACATACATACATACATATCCATGCTTAAATTCTTCTAGCATAAGCCGAGTTTAAGATATAAAATCATATCGCTCACCTATCAAATTTTAAAAATTTAAATTTAAATTTAAAAGCTTTTCGCAACCTTACTTCAGGCTTTCCTGGCTTGACTTCTGTATGAATTCCTAGATTATACTTGACATGACACTTCTGAAATGAAACTAGATTCTCTAATGAAAAGTTTTGACCTTCCACTTCAATGATATGCTTCGCTTAAAAATTCTATCAAACTCCACCATTCTTACAAACCATATTTTTCTGTCATTATAGGATCGAAAGATAGTGTAGTCTAAGTTTTCATCCCCTAACATACCACACTCTACCCACCCCTTAAAACTATACACTCCTACTTTGTACACAAATAATCACAAAGTTATGATTTGAGGCGTTGAGGAGATATGAAATTTAGAATGTTTCTATTCTACCCTTTTTTCCTCACTGCTACTACCCCTGCCTATCGATTTCCATTTTTCATTCACTACCATAGATGTATATGAATTCTAAGTTTCAACTTCTTAACATTAACTGCCCCAATATTTTCCATCTAAAACAACAGGACGTAAAAAGACTGAAATTTAGTTATTCAGATCTATTGTAAAAATTATGAAATCAATTATACGACATTTTGCCTCTCAAGTACAGATTTTAAGGTGCTAGTTTATATATCATCGCAGTGTTAGAATGTGGCGCTCTTTAGACTACAACACTTGTCAAAATAACTTACATGATTTTATTTTATCGATTTGAGAACCAATTTTTTCTAAATAAAGAACATTATCGAAATTTAAATCATGACAACGTGGATCTTTTTCACCGTATATTATCCAGCGGTCTCAGATATTCGAAGGCGTTGAAAATTCCGAAGAAATAACCAAAATGAAAAAGGGAGTTGTACCGGCAACCTGCATTTCACCCATAGCCTCAGTCTCAGTCTCGCCGTACTCGTATATGTTATTAGATCGATACTAATCACGAAAATCGCATTAAGAGGTGGAAATTGGTTTTGCCTTCTGCAAAAGGTGGGGGGATACGTTCAGCTTGTTCTCGTTCCCATCATAAAAAATCATTCTTCCGTTCGATACTCGGAATTCTTCATCTTGTACACCTTTTCGTGCTCTACACATCCTCGCTTAATGCTGATGTAAGTGGATTTCATGGCAATCAAATTAACCTCGAGGGTAATGGCTAAATCACTTTTTACTACTTCTGTTTTAATCAAGATGAGCTCCAGTTATAGGTACGAATTGTATATCTTATGATTTGAATGCGATCCGTGGCTTAGAACAGCCTTAGATCGGTAGGTCGCGGTACATCAGCTTAACGATTGTTTTATGGCTCCCAGCTAAATGTTTCATTACGATGACTTAATCGATGGGCCAGATTAACGACGAACCATTAATTAATCGAGGGAATATGTTTCTCATCATCACCTTTGGTCTAGTGATTCATAAAGAAGAAGTATCCCGGACATAGATGCTAATGATGCCAATAAAAGGGTCATGAGTCTAAACTGTGGGCTAATAGTCGATAGGGCGTTTCACCTGACTGAAAACAGCTTTTAGAAAAATATTCCTTGAATGCAAACCTCTCGTTCAGAACGCATTAAGACGTAACACTTCGATTTCAATTCGAGAAACTATAGTTCAAATTTATGTCCCTTTTGAAAATTCCATCATCCATTAATCTTTTTCGTCGGCTTTTATTGCCAAGTTCCATTATCGCTTTGTGTACGTTTGAAAAGTGCCTCCTTTCAAACCGAATTTCATTTCTATGCATTGAAGGTAAGTGCCGAGTATTTTTACACTTTAACCAACCCCCATACTTTGCCCGCATTTCAAATATTGCCACTTTCGTGTGCTAAGTGTTAAGTTGGTGTAATGGCGTCGTTTTGCGACAACGAGTGACTTTTAGCGGTTTTTCTCTGGCATTTTTTTTATTATTCGAGAAGTGTTGACACTAAAATTGAGAAAAAATGAAAAGCTCCACTGATTTATGGCACTTGTTTTGAAGTTGCACCCTTATTTCAGCATACATTTGATGTTTCCAACTGATGCTAGCATTCGACAGAGAGGTCTTGAAAAAGAATATAAATTCAAATATCAAAAATTTAAATACCGAAATTTCAATTTTGACCATTTTCAAAATTTTTATATTTTACATTTCAAATTTTGCAAAGTAAAATAGTAAAAGTTATGCACAACATTATTGTCATAACCATCACAATTCCGAATTTCAGAAAAATAAAAAGTATTCGTTTTGACATTAGGAAGGTTTTTCAGTAACCAAATTGTTCAAAGTTAGTTATAAGTGAAAAATTGCTCAATAGACCGGTAGCACTAAGTAAAAAGCAATTCTCTACCGCATGAGACCTAGAGATATTGAACAATTTTCGAAAATATATGCAACCTCTCTACTTTGCCTTATGATTTAAATATCCAAAACTAATAAGTAAAAACGTATGCAACGATTACATGAAATGCCCGTAGTAGTAAAACCTATATTGTATCAAATCGAACCTAAGAGATACGTCAAAAACAGTTAAAAAAAGGTTACAACACCTAAACACCTCTTGGTGCTTGAATATCCAAAAATCCTTAAATTGATTAGGTTATTATAAAGATGGCGAACAGAGAAAAACCAATTCAAAATCTCAACAGTGCCAAAACATATATGCCGGAATTCGTGAAAATGTATCACATCCCTTACACTACTTTAAGAGTCGAATCTAAAAAAAACCCTAAAAGTAATTTTACCTGAAAAGCTCGTGTAAATAAAAAAATCAATATACCAGAAGGCCTAAGAGATATGTCGAAATTCGTGAAAATATATGCACTGATGAATTTTTACTCCGTCTTTGTAAATATATGAATTATACTTTATATATTTACATTTCTAGTACATCTACATATATGCACTAAGTTTCAAGTATTTATCATAAGCCGTTCCAGAGATGAGAAAAAGGCTACATACTCCTATTAAAACAATATTTTTAGAAAATGCCAAGACTTATGCTCATATTCCAGTCTAAGTTCCAGCTTTCTATCTTAAACGATTTGCTTGGTATAAAAATCTGAATGTTTTTGTTTTCACGTCCCTACTCCCACCCACACTAGCACCAAATTTTTTCTACTACGGGTCTATCAGGCTTATTTCCTTTAAGACTTTTTAGATCCTATTGCAAACAGTTCTTCAGATATTAGACGTTATTTTTTTGAAGAATTCCCCCACCACACCTATTAAAAAATTGATAAATCAACAAACTTATTTTGTCAATCTTTAAACAAAACAAGATCAAATAAGTTTGAGTACAGTGTACGGCGGGCGGACGGATTTTTCTTTTATTTTTACATTTATTACTACCTGAAAGGGTCTGGGACATATGAGCCTTCAAACGAGTTTGCGTACAACCTACGCTACACAGAAGGATTTTTTTTAGCTTATATATGTATATGTCCAAAAATGTTAAAAATAATTTCGGGGTATCAAGTTTTTTTTTTTAAATGGATCTGCTAAACAAAAAAAATTATATATTTGGGATATTCGAGCCTTCAAACCAGTTTGCGTATAGTCTACGGCGGACGGACGGATTTTTTTCATTTATTTCTTATTAGTCCAAAATATTTAAAAAAAATTACCAGGGTCTCTTGGTAATTTATTTTTAAATCCATCTACCCAACAAAAAAATTTATATCGATTAACTAAATGAGTTGAATGGCCTCAAACCAATTTGCGTACAGCATACGGTGGACAGACGGATTTTCTTTCCATGTTTTGCTTTTAGTCCTAAAACGTTACAAAACAATTCAGGATAGAATTTTTTTTTTGTAATATCGATCAATTTTTAACGAATTAATTTACCAACAAGTATATTTGCTTCATTCAACGACTGCTATGCAAACGTTACACTAGTTTTCATAGCTTTTAAGTTATCTTGAGTTAGTTTGGCAACGGACTATTTGGGCAATATTTCATAAATAAGTTGCAGTGAAACTGCAAAAAAACCTTTACACAATGTTGATTTAAAAATTTACTTTAAAAAAAATTTGTATTGTTTTGATTTATAGCCAGTTATGAAAGAGCCATCTTCAATAAATCCAGTTTGAGATCGCAATCGTGAGTTTCAGCACAGTCAGTCTATTTATCTGTCAAATCAAAAGATCATATATCAAATTCTGTATGGGATCCACATCATATATAGTGTAAGAATCATACTTGGATGTTTTTCTTTTTTTCAGACAAAGCATAACAAATACCTTTCGTACATTATTATCGCTTAAACGCGGCAAGTAGCCCGTATTATTGTTATTGATTAAAAAATTTACCTTACTAAAGTCCAGTAAATTTATTGACATCACAAAAATCTTGTCCTTATACTATTATAGATGGAATTTGTTTTTCTTTGTTCTTCCAACAATTTCAACTTATAAATCACGAACATGAACGCAAAAGTTGATATATCACTCAATTCTCTTCATAACCGGTAATGAGCTAGCTACTTACCTATTCCTGCCTACACTTCACATTTCTTTGCATTCGGGGCGGAAAAAAAACAACAACACAAAGCCCAATAAGAATAAGACTAAGTACTGCTCAAACAAAAAACTAAGAAGGTACCCAAGCTCTTAACATAACCTTAAAACTGATTCGTTTCATTTCGAATTCACAGCATCGACATTACCTGGATCGGATCCGATTGGACAGGAAGAAAGTGCAAAAAGGTGATTTTCTTCGTAGCACTTAATCATAGCTCTTGCAAGATTTATGTTAAATGCTTAATGTATTTTTAATTATTCGGTTCGAAAAAGGAGTAGCCAAGAAACGTGGTAAGAAAGCAAGCCAATCGCTTTGATAGCAATCCCAACTTAAGCGATCGGGTAATAGAAAAACCTTGTTTACGTGAAAACAAAATAAAAACAACGATAGACGTCCGTAGAACTCTATCTTGAGATATCGCAGGTATACCATATATCGAAAGGTAGAAGAAAGCCATAGAATTTTTCTCTCAACGAAACTGAATCGTGTTCACAGCTTCACCAGCTCCATAAGGTTGGCTCCATGGACCACCGCAAGAAATCCAGCCAGCATCCGCAGCCAAGATCTTGGCTTAAATTCGAGTTCCGAAGATTTTGTTCAGAAAATTTCAAGAGAATAAAATAAGATTGTTGCGCGCTCACAAACTATAATCTTGAAGTGGCATAAGAAATACCTCAATCTCTTCGTGTATGGGTTTAAGAAAACCTCTCTCACAAAATTTATAGGCAACATCGCCTTTTCGGACTTGATCTCGACGGTTAGCAGGAGCCCCAAGATGTTTCAGTGTTTAGTCTTAAGTCGCGGTACAAGTTTAAGCCGCGGATCAACTACACCTGCGATAGTATCTTTTCTTCGTCGCCGTGTTCTGGGCTCGCATTAAAGCCGTCGTTATACCGGGTGCTGACTTTATTACGTTCACTTTTCCGATGCAATTATTAATGTTTCGACTAAATTAAACCGCTTTTGATTCGATTTTTTCATCTTTTCGCGAATTGAAATAACAAAAAGTTCCGTGTGATTGTGTAGCAATTAAAAACGCATTCGATGCGTAGAAGTTTCGAACGAGTGAGTCCTTGTGAAATTATTTTTGTGTGTGAATAAAAGTGATGCAGAAAAAATTAATGCAATTATGATGGTAAAAAATAGTGAAAAGTTTCCGAGAAGATATACAAGGAAAGTCTTCTAGAAGGAGGATCGATCGAATGAAGAGTGCAGTGTGTATAATTTTGCGCAAAAAATTATTTTGCTATAGGTGCATAGTGTGTGGCTTTGTTTTCCGTTTTTGGTCGATTATCTCAATCGCGAAATCCGAATATCTTACGTGCATATCGATATCCGATAGGTACGACCGACGTCTATAGTTGTTATAAAAGTGAAGTGGTTTTAATGCCTTTATTCGATGCTAAGTGAAGTGAATCGAGCATTAGTTTGTGCATTGTAATTTCGATCGAGAAACGATTTGGATTACCGGATAAAATCGACGTTTTAATGATCGTGCGAGTATAGAGGGTGCGCTGCAGCAATACAATCGCCACTATTTCAAGTAACTTAAGCGGAATAATTCGTCATAATGGAACAGGAAATAAACAGGTACAAACGATATTAGCATCTATCAGGAGCGTTTTGTATGGGAGAAAAGTAAAAGATCGATGGATACTACATATTAGATTTAGTACGGATGGAGAGTGCAATTTACAAGTTTATGATAGCGCGCGATTTCAACTTGGTTTAGGATTGCGATCATTTTCTGGTGGCAATATGCAGTTTATGCTGGGAATGCAATTTTTTAAATAAGTGGATAATGTATATCTTCAATAGTTCTAAATATTTCTAAAAGTATTCGAGCAAAACGTTTTACGATACATATTTATATTTTATTAACTAAAATTCGTGTTTTTTAGTTATTCATTAGATCCAAGTCTAAAGATCAAAGTTAAAGAAAACTTGGGTCAAATTAACAAAAATTCTAAAACGGTCTCTGACAACCTTTACACCCACTATGACCCAAAACAAGTCTGATATTCTTACAGATTCAACTAGTATAGTTTCTATTAATAGTAATCAATGGAAGAACATCCCAAATTGTTCCTAGGGCTTCAAGTAATGCCAGAGTTACTTCATTACTAGACCAATGGAACACACTAGTTACTATTCCACAAAAATTGAATCGTTTCTTACAATTTTCAACTAATAAAACTAAAATTTAAAATTTTGTTTTGTCATTTTTTTTTCTCATACTTTTTGTCTTATTTTTTTGCCATATTTTTTGTCATACATTTTGTCGCATTTTACTTTTTTGTTAATAATAAAAAAAAATCTGCCAGTCTGGGCGCAACTATATTTTTTTATTTTTCCGGTAGAAGTTCGAAACGCGTTCAATTCTGAGATGCGATGAAGGTTACTATGTGACTAAGAACTATCAAAAAGTTCGGGAAGCGGTTAGAAAAGGGTGTAACACATGAATTGCATAATTGGATCATATTACGGGATGCGGGCTAGGGTATGAAAGAGGAAAAAATTTAAAAATAGATGTTTAATAAAAAAGGCCATGGAATTGAAAAGATGTTCGATATCTGATCAGACCTGAGCGATATGGTAGAATTAACGAAAAAGTATATAACCTCTTTACACCCCCTTAGGGGTCGAATTTCCAAAAATTTTGAAAACACTTTCTAGGTATTTATACGAAGAATCCATAGAAAAAAAAATGAATTCAATATTTGGGAAGACCTAGAAGATATGACAAAAATCGTGAAAATATATGCATTCTATTTTTACAGATCATTTTTTTGCCTCATTCCGAACGCCAATGGATATTAGATTTTCTTTTTAATAAAAATTACTTACAAACTTACAAACCGAGTTTCAATTTTCTAGCATAAGCAGTTCTATAGTTAGGAAAAACATCCCCCACCCCCGTACTAAGCTACCTCTATGCAAAATTATATTTTTTGAACATGCCACTACTATAGCTCTATCTAAATACCTAGTCTTAGCTTTATGTCTTTATAAGTTCTCGAGGTATAAAAATCAGATCCTTTTCCTTTTCACCCTGCCCACTCTCACCCTCTACACCAATACCCTCAAAATTTTTGTTTCTGCTAGGGGTCTATTATCTCTACGTTTGGTAAACATTTTAAGTATCTATCTCACACTGGTCTTGAGTTTTGAGACAGAAAAATTAGAAAAATCCCCTCCACTTTCATGGTCTAACACCCCTTAAAAAGAATTACTTTCAGCAAACTCTATTTATGAGCCTTTGCTCACAATCTAAATTTTATTTTTCTATTGCAATTGGTTCGTGAGATATCGTAACCTAAACATTTTTACCTCCCACCCCCGTACGCCATTGCCCTCACTCAAAAACTTAATTCCGATCTATTCTCCTAGTGTATCTACAGATACTTATAAAGTTTCAATTTTGTGACATTAGCTGTGTGGGAGATATGGATTTTAGAATGTATAGATCTCGGCTTTTTCGCGTTTCAGACGCATTGTTTTCCCCCCACTCTCGCACTCATTCACCCATGTAGTTAATTTTTTGCAAATGGGTCCACTATCAAAGCTCTATATAAATTCCAAATTTCAGCCTCCCAGCATTAGCGGTTGCTGAGATCTAGAAACCAAAATCTTCCGTCTAAAACGATTCCCCCCTCACACCTACACCCCTGAAAATAGTGTCAATTCAAGGAGTCTACCCAGTCTATTCATAGGAAAAATTTCAATTTAATAGCTCCAATGGTTTAAGAGCTACGAGACTTCAAACGATTTTGCGTGGGCGGTCGACATACAGCGGACAGACGGACTGAAAATTTTTATTGCTTTTTCGTGTTTTCGTTGATACGTGAAAAAAAAATTTTGAGGGTAGCAAATTTTTGTTTTTAGAAATAAATCGTGTTGGCTGCAAACTAAGTCGTGCTTTTATACTGCATGTGTTGAGTCGAGAACTTTTCTCCATATTCTGTGGTATGCGTGCTGCAATATTTGGTAAATATTAATAAACATCTAGGAACGGGAAAAGTGGCCGAGAAGAATGATGGAGTTGAACTTTGCAGACTTTTCCACACCGTTCTCATCGGGTACAGCAACGTGGTGTATAGGATTCTTTTCTCCGCTTTCCAGTTGGCTTAACTTGTTGTTTTTCTCCTTGTAAACTAATCGAGTTAGTAGTCTGGGTGGCTTAGTGGCTAGAGCACTTGTCTTCAGGGCTCCTGGTACCAGCTTCGAGTCTGCTTGACGACAAGTAAGTTTCGAGAATGGGATTGGGTGCCGGACTACCAGTTCACTCAGCTGTAAATGAGTACCTGAGTGAAAATCGGGGTAATAATCCCGGACGAGCGTGTGGCTGACCACTTCCCCTCCTACTGTTCCGTTGGTCTCGTAATGAAGTAACTCTAGCATTAATTCAAGGCCTAGGCCCAATTTGGGCTGTTGTGCCATTGATTATTATTAAACTAATCGAGTTGTGCGGGTTGCCAGGGTTGCATGAGTTGCATGCAACAATATCATTCTAAAAATGAACATGTGCGTAATTTCGAGTTCCTACGTAAACAATTGTCGCTGTTCTCTGAAGGCACATCGGTAAGGTGTGTGAAGAAAAATACTTAATCAACACAGTATCTACACGGAACTCTAAAAAAAATGTGAATTTATACAATTAAATCTAATTCAATAAACTGGTATTGAAGACGAAAAAATAACACTTGAACTGTGGCGTTTTCTTAAAATTCCATTCCATCAAAAGCCCACAACAACAGAAATGTACGAAAAACTTGCTCATGTAGACAAAAACATTACTGCGGCCGTTATCTTTATCTTCACTAATCCTTCCTTTACATGAAACATTAATTAGATACAACAGAAAGCTTATCCCGTCGAATCGATCGAGAAAAAAAAATTGTTCGTCTTGGTAAATTGATACTTTGTTGTTAGTCGCGGCTACTACATCGCTTTTATACGTCTGTAAGACGTGGGTAAGGTACATATGGGATGGAGATATACACCATTATCTCATCATCATCATCTTCATCAATTTTACGAAGAAAGGCACATCCAATTCATCTGCTTCCCCCCGTGTGCCCGTCAACGTTCGAAGAATCTAATCGAAAAATCATCATCAGGGTCGATCGGAGTCAGTAGTCTTCCTGCGACTGCGACATTGAAGCGTAAAAACGTAACCACTTTTTCGCCGCAATACATTCGAAAATCGAAGACGAGGCTCGATTGAATCGGGCCAAGTAATAGCCAGTTTCTTGTTGATTGAACTTAATAAAAATCAATTGATCGATCCGAGTCCGGGTTGAGAAGTTGGGATCATTATCGGTTTGATACCCGACTGAAGAATTAAAACGATCAACTTCGTCTACGAAAGCGAAATGTTATTGAACCTTGTTCTTCGGATACCTATTTCGAGTTTGCAGTACAAAACTTTTGAAGAAGATTGCGCGCCGATGGTGGCCAAGACGGTCTGACGTCATGCGGTGCTACCGATCATTGTGTAATTATTATAGCCTACCTATGGAGAATATGGGAAACACCCCAAATGATCAAGCGAAAATCTTCTAATGCCGCACTGGGTTTCTAGTTCTTATCCTTGTTCTCTGGCTGTTTTTCACTGCTGTGTCCAAAGATTGCAAGCTGTTCTTCTGAGTTTCACGTTTCATTGAGTTTGAAAAGCGTTTTTTTTTTTTGCAGCACTGCAATATTTTGCACGCTGCGCGCTACCTGGCGACACATTGCTTGTTGTAATTTGCTCATGCAGAAAGGTAGTAATACGGTAGAAAGATGCAGTTTTTACGACCCGCTAGGATTGCTTTAAGACATCCAGCCTCCTATCGACTGAAACCTATAGAGAGAGCCTCGTCTCAACGCTTCTGCAAATTTGTTTAGTGCAGTTTATAGTGCATTCCGTGCAGTGCGCGTTTTACATCTAAAATGCACGCGGTCTTTGGCACTTCTTCCGCTTTCTTGTGTATTTTTACCGGGGAACGGTCGTAATCGTGTTCACGGCTACCAGAAAATGTCTTGCACGGAAAATTTATTCGCCCATTCTTCTTCCGAAGAGCGGATTCCATCGTGAACTTTGTCGAGTTTCGCGCGTCGTCAGAGCGGCAGTGTCGATGATTCCGAACAAAAATTTTCAACATACATACGATGATCGTAGAGGATTAGTCAAGGCACTTGGCTATTGCGTTTACTGTTAATTGGATAAGGCAGTATACCCTTACCTTTAGACGGTTCCACTGATTGCCTACCAAGATCTCGTCTGTGCAAGCGAGATTCCTTGCAAACCAGGCCCATAGGTGGAAAGTCTTATGGCGAGGGAAATTCCTTTGGAATTACTCTGAAGTCAATCGAGCCATAAAGTTGAGGACTTCAAAGTAACAAACGGTCTTAATTCGAATACCGGAAAATGAAAAGTCATAATATGAATTTGTTATAATCTATAAATACCTTCTCACAAACACAGAATGGTTGCTCCAACCCAAGCTTCTATATATCTTTTAACTTCTTAAAGCCCCGTTTACACGGTGATAGTTTTTGCGATAGTTGCTGTCATGATAATTACTATCGTCATAACTATCACCATGAAAACTTCTCGATAGTTACTTTCGCGCTGTCATGGTAGCACTACCGCACTATCATGCTTGACGAGATAAGGCTGGTTTGTGAGGCTGGTTTGTGAGGGAGCTAGCATATCGAATTTTCAATGGAGTAGAAAGAAATCACTGCAAAAAACAGAAATATTGTCAATATTTTTTGCTAAACATGATATCTGTTCGTTTCACTCCTGATCAGTTTCTCATAAGAGATTTTCCTTCTCCCTCACAATATCAGTAAAAAATATTTGCATTCGTCATGTAAACCAGCCTATAGTTGATAGAACTATCGCGATAATTTTATCTTGATATTGACATTTGACGTTAAAAAATAATATATAAAAATATTTAATAATTTCGATATTGTACTTGAAATTATGTAATATTTACTTGTTACAACATGCATAATAGCAATCAACTCTACTTGATACATTTTATATTATGTTTAACGGCTTAAAAAATAAATTAGACAAGTGACATGTCTATGGTAATTTCACTGTCGCTCTATCGCGCCGTGTAAACAGCAGACTGTCACACTATCACATTATCGTGCTATACTTTCATTAAAGTATTATCGTACAAAACTATCGCCGTGAAAATTCCGCACATATTTTGTAAGAATATTTACATGGTTCCTTGTTAGTCCTGCAAAAATTTTGAAAGTTGGAAAGTATATGACTAATTTACTAATACCAGTAATTTCGTGTAAAAATGATTGCAATGTGTACTTTTGCTTAAATAAAATGAAATATGTATACTGAAAATTTCAAGTAGAAATTGGACTTCAAATTAATTTTTTTTAAATAGTATATGTACCTATACCAATGTTTTTTTATATTCCTATTATAATTGATTCCGATGACGATTAAATTAAACATTTTTCGTCTTTCTTTTACTTATTTTTTTTTTTTAAATCTGTTGCTAATTATTTTGCATAACAAAAAAATCACTTTCTACATTGGTTTCATTAAAACTTTCTTAAAACTAAAATAATTTAAGATATCCGCAAAAATTCCATACAACAAACAATAACGATTTTCACTAGAAATATCAACGAATTCCCACAGATTGTCACTTTCGGATCGTATTCAAAAATTACACTACGGCATTTTAATTTAGATATCATTTTAATAATTTCTAAGGAAATAGCCCATAAATAAACGCGATAAATACAATTTAATAAAAGCCGAAAAAAAACCAACTCTTTTAGTTTAAAATTTTCGTTGAGCCCACAACCTACACACATTTAAATTTATTATAATATTTATTTTATTCAGTATCTTTCAAATTTATCAAATCGTTTCATTTTCTATAGCACTCTAGGAGTTGTTCGGCACTTTGTACATAATATTTGCTTTAATAAAAAATTGTTTTTCTAAAAGTCATCGCATAGCTTTTATAGACATCAGGTTTTTTTTCCAAACCTCAAAAAAGTGTTAACGAACAAACACGAAACTACAACCTTTAACAATAATTTGATATTGCACGGAGTAGGTGACATTATTGATTACTTTAGTTAGGATTTATAAGTGTATGATTATCGTCGATCGTTAATCATTTCAAACATTAGCCAATTGTAGTCGTGTCGTCATGGTCATGATCAAATCTTCTGATGAGTCACTATGTTTGTTGTGGTTTCTATTTTACCTTTACCCTTTCAAATGCAATTTGTCAATATTATTATCACGTTATGAAGGTAGGTATTAATTAGATGTATTACTCTTTTGATAAAGACTGCGATCACTTAACTCTAAAAATCGAACAAAACAACCATTAAGCAATCGGTTAAATTATGTCACTGCCATTTTGTTTTTTGTTTTTGTTTGTGCAAAAAACTTGACGGAATTGATGAAGCTAAACAAATTACTAAAAATTATATGCCATCAATCATTTCTTTTTATGTAAGATTTGCATTTTTTTCACTAAAAATTTATGATTTTAATATCGCCAATTTCAACACTCTTAAAAGAGTAATTTCTTTGCATAAGTTTGGCCTCGGTAACGGAATGCGGATCTGGTGTGTGGTTTTATCTCTAGAACGTCTTAAGCTAGAAAGTTAAAACTTCGTATATACATTATATATATGTATGTATGTATATGGTATGAAATTATTCGTACTAATAATATTGGCTACAAAACAAAATCTAGACAATGCTTATCTTGTCCATTATACTCCATGGGATATCAATAAATTCTATAGTTCATAATTAATATAGGTACACCATAGTTGGACCCAACAGTAGTATTTCTGTCAATGTCTTGTGCAATGAAGTTAACAATCAGTTCAATATGATCCAAAGAGTCAGAAAAGTGAAATAGTGTTAAAATTTTGTCCTAAAAATTTACATTACGTTTGTGAAATGAAGGTAATATTTTTCCCTTTATTTATGTAGAAATTAATATTTTTGACAAAGCATCTGAAATCTATAGCTACCCTCTCACCTTCACTAACTTTTCTTAACTCCTCATATTGAAATAACTTTTTGATTGCTGCTTCAAACCTAGTCCAACATAGTTTGAAAACTGCCTTTCCAGTGAAGGTTTTTCAATTGTATTGTCCTCTATGGCATTAGCCAGGGCAGCGATCGATCAGAGTCGGGATTTATGTGTTGCTACGAGTATTTCCAACGAAGAAAAAACAACCAAAAACTTCTTAAAGTTTGCTTTCATCGTAGCTTTACCATGAAAAAATGCCATTCTCCTCATATATTATTTAATTGAAAATTGCATACAGGTATTCTTATCAGACCTTCCAAAAAACCTTAAGGTTTTCTTCTATGATACTTAAATCTAACCAATACACGCGGGTTAAAAATTGCCTATATTTGGAGTGTGTTCTCAATAATATAATGAAAATATGTAAAAAATTATTTCACTCCGACTAATGGCACAACATTGTGTCCTGTTCACACAATGTACTTCACCTTAACTGCAGTTGTCTTCTTAGACCAGTTTGATACCGAAAACGTATGCTTTAGGAGCTGAACTCACAATATCTTCTCAGAAACTCCAATTTTTTTTTGGTTGATTTTTTTATCAAATTTCCGTTTTTATGTCAAGATTCTTTAATTAGATTAATCCCATAGGTGTATCTTAACACCCATATTCAAGATTTCTCTTAACACCCATATTCAGGGTGCTTCGAGAAGCGATTATGGCTATCGTTAGAATAACCGTAGGTGTTTCGTGGAATACCGAAAGGTGTAAGTACCATACCAGTGGGTGTTAGCACCCTTACTTGAGGAACACCCAAGGGTGTTCAGCGATGGATTGTTCAAAAACACCCAAATTCAGGGTGTTTCGAGAAACACCCATGGGCATGTAGGTGTTGCGTGTAGCACCCAAGGGTGAAAATGAACTAAGAAGCCGTAATAACGTCGTACCAACTTAACAATTTGAAAACTGGATTCGAAAGAATGAAATAACCAAAACGTTGAAATTGGTTGGTTTGCGAATAGGATCATATAACAATAAAACGCTAACAAGATAGGGTTTAATGGTGTTAGGAAATTAGGCTATGAGGCCTAAGATTTACCATAGTCTTTCCTAGCTAAAGAGCATGTTGCATATTACCCAAATAAAATTGAGACAAGTTCCACTACTCCAAGTTTTACCATTTAATGTATTTTTCGATTTTTCGTTTGATTGAAAGGCCTACTACTAGTCTAGAGGAAATTCAAGCCCTCTAAAAAAAGATATCGCAAATACTCAGCCTCTAAGGTTTCAACAGCACTTTCTCCACCAGTAAGCTACAATCATGTCCAGTTGAACTGAAGCTTTGCATGCCTAAAAGAGTTATTAAAAATTTACATATAACTACCACTAAATTAGTTACAGCAATTTCAATAACTACCAACATTTACTGCCCGATTCCCAGACGATTTTTTCCTTTAGTTCTCCCACAAAAATTAATTTCGCATCACCAACAACATGCCCATTAATCTCATCACAACAAACAGAAACATGGCATTTTACAATTATGAAAATAGGCATACAAGAAATGGATAACAAAAAAAACCGAGGTCCATATGTGAGATAAAGTACAGTACGCGTATGTTCATTTCGGAGATGACCGAAAACACAAATGTTCACGCTGTTAACATTTCGGATGAATAATGAGCCTGTGTGTACGAAGATAAAAGGCATCACTTTCGTGAATTAAACATAAAAGGTAGGTCGCAACCTCTTCTTTTTCTCCTAGAGACGCGGTCAGGTACACCGCACTTATCATAACGCAATGGAACATACTACGGCCAAGAAAATCGTCGAAATGAATAAATAACAGCGCGGTAATTGCAGGTTGAGCGGTCAAAAGTCGATAAAAATTAAAATAATTGCCCAAAAGTAGGTACGAGTAGTGGGGACTACCTGTCGCTGTTTATATCGGGTAGGGCCCATGTAGTGCTACAAATTGCGCACCAGATTTGAAAATTTGAACCGAATTTCATTGGTTAGGTTTGGTGTTTGTATTCAGTAACTAGCTATCAAGTTCGTTAAAAAGGAAAAATATGAACAAAAATATTAAAAACATAAAAAAACAACAAAATAAACCAACAACCCATAAACAACTGTATTAGCCACTTTAGTGGATTCGCTCGGTAAGAAACGAGTTTTGAATAAGACCAGGTATCTGGGCAACTTAAGATTTTTAAAGTCCGGCCAAATTCAGTATCTATATTTAACTAAATGGAGAGTACTGCTGTAACTTTCAGTCCAGGTAAAGATCATAGAGTACTTCGATAGGTAGTTCACCCGATAAACGATATTAGCTCTATCCGACCAGTTTGGAGTTACAGTGTATCTACAGGGTGAATTATTTACAAGTTGGAAAGGTTTTAAGACTCAAGAAACTTATTAAAACAGACTAAGCATCAGTCAGTTTTCTTAGTGTTTATCAACATTTCTTCCACCATTTATCCTAAATGGTATTTGAATGATTTGTCCAACATTAGAGAAGTATTGAATTGACTATTCATCAGGTAATTGAACAGGATATTAATCAGAGCCATGGTAACTGAGACTTTATTTTTCTAAGCTATACTACATTCATAAAATTTAAATTTATTTGTTACCTTTCATATGAGATTCAAAATGATTGCACCAAGCAGTCAAATCATTTTATCACTTTAGTAATTCTTTTTTTTTACAAAAGTGAAACTTAGAAAAAATGCCGAACTTCATTACACGTACTCAAACTACTAGTACATACCATATATCGTCTAGCTACTGCTATTGAATTACTAGATTATCGAAGTTCTAGAATAATTTGTCCACTTTTGAAGAAGTATCGGTTTGGTTATTTCCATATTTATGTATCTAAGTTATATTTTTAAAACGTATTTTGTTGCCTTGCATACTAGAGTCAAAACTATTACAAACTACATTAATAATAATAACAATAATCAATGGCACAACAGCCCAAATCTGGCCTTGGCTTTGAAGTAATGCTAGAGTTACTTCATTACGAGACCAACGGAACAGTAGGAGGTGAAGTGGTCAGCCACATGCTTGTCCGTGATTACTACCCCGATTTTAACTCAGGTATTTATTTACAGCTGAGTGAACTGGTAGTCCGACACCCAATCCCATTCTTGAAAATTACTTGTCGCCAATCAAATTCGAACCTGATACTAGATGTACCAAAACAAGTGCTCTAGCTATTAAGCCACCCGGACTTCTTAAAAACTACATTAGTTAAACCAATTTGAGCAACTCTTTTTTTTTTAACAAATTGGAACTAAGAAAAAAAGGTCACACATCGAAAACCGATTTATACCCATACTGCAGATATCCTTTCGATACTTTTGCTTGAATCACATGATCTTCAAAGTTTACGTAACTAAATGGCGCGACAGCCCACATTGGGCCCGGGCCTCCTAATGATTTTGTAGCTTCACGTATCCCAAAAGATAACTGCTGGCAGATTGGGGCAATTTTTAAAAAGTTCTTACCTTTCCGATTATAATTTGATTTAAAGGTGTATTTAAAATTTAGATACGACATTCTTTCGCTATAACAATTTTAATTTGTCACAAGCACTATGAATTGAAAATGGCATACAGAAATACCATTTAAGAACTTTCACTTATAGTTTTTTGTTAATGCAGTAATTCTCAGGATCTTATTCACACTTTATTGAAAATAAAGAATTGCCCAAGTGATGAAATTGATTTACTTGAATGTGGATAGCGTTTATACAAAATAATGTAGAGCAAATAACTTGGCGTAGAATGAAAGGTGACACTTTAGGCTTTTATAATATGTTCTAACAAAAAATTTATTTAAACTACTTCGTTGTTGAGATAAATGATCGATAACCGAATTTTACTCAATGGAATGTTATAGAACCGAGTTTTCGGAAAGCTTTGAAAAACTATCAAGCAGTTTTTGAAAAATTTGATAAAGGAACATTGAAGTTTTTAATGCATAGGAATTTGAAAAGCAAATTGTTTTATAATGACATACCTACCTATCTTCAAAATGGTATGGATTTTATACTACTCAGTTTTTGAAGCTCATCAGCATATTTTGCTTCTTGCAGTACAGTACACCCTGTACATATTGTGTGCGCATACTAGCTGCACTTACTACAGCGGAAAAACTGATGCACAACAAAACTGCACGCACCAGTCATTTAATTCTGTAACTCGCGCTGCCATAATGGACTTCATGGCATCACGAATTACGAGTATTTATAGGATTCAGACGATGATCCAGGATAATTATGCTGCCTTCAATTATATGCTGCATATGACGGGCTCGATCAACTGTTTGCTTAGGACGCGCAATACATTATTTCGCCTTCTTCAATGGTCCACGAGACGTACACCTCAAATATCACGGCATCTTTACTTTTATTCTTATTTATTTCTGTATTTTCACAAGAGCATACTTAGTTTAAAGTTAATTTTCATTCCGTTCGAGTTCCGAGGACTCGCAAAAGGCTTCACTTTTATTGCAATTATCCATGATTTATGGCAGAAGATGTATGTTATTATGTTTCGGCGGCACAATACTTCGAATGGAAAATAAGTGCTATGGCGGTTTATTGATAGGTGGATTCATCGTTTTGCTTTTATGTACCATAGTCCTTGAAATGATCGTTATTTTATTATAAGTAATAAGTTAAGTGGTTGAAAAACAACAAAATTAAGTTACCTACTCTTCTACAGATAGGCCATTATAAGATTGAAAAACGGTGTGCAGAAGAGTAGTTCCACAGGTTTGTATGCCAGCGCTATGAACAAATGGAAAAAAGCTGGATTCGACTATGGATTAGACTATGGATTAGTCGAATCCAGCTTTTTGTTTAGCGGAGTAGGTGCAGAACCTAGACAAATCCCATCGATGGTATCCAAAAAGAAAATCAGTTTTACTTAATTTTACTAGGTCTACTTTTACTAGGTCTAAGTTTAGTCCAAAAATAAAATTATTTTCAATATCAATTAAAACAAGTTAGGTTTGTTCAATAGGAACATAGCAATTTTGTATTAAAATAAAACACAGAATAATTGAGACAATTTACAAACGTTGCTCGGTCATGTATTTCACCATGATAAAAATGTAAACCTTGACTGACGTTTTGACATTAACAGACCAGCAAAAAAGTTGAATTATGCTTTTGTTTTAAAATACTAAACTATTTTGTACCTCTTGAATAACTCTTTACAATTAATCTTAATGCCATATTTGCAATCCTGTCCCCTCGGTACGCCTTAGTTCTAAAGATCTGGTAATTAATGGCAAAATTTTTATCACTGAAATTTCCATATTTTTCAATCTATTTATCGTAAATCTCATCAGACAAGCCTTCTGCTGCTTCACACAATTTATAACCTGGTTTTGACTACCTTAATGTTCTGACATTGAAATTTTGTTCAGAACAATTTGTTTGCAGTTCTTAAAAATTCTATATTGGTGATTTACGTATAATTTTGGGTTTATCGAAATTTGTGCTACGAGCAACAGAACCAACCCCACGAGGCCCAACTTCGTCACTGACAAAAAGAACTTGATATACAAGTAGGTTTCGATTGTCAGATAATTAAAGCCGGTAAACTAAATGCATCGCAAATGAATCACTAACGATTCATCTAGGTGAGATATTTATCCAACATGTGAACTCCCCTCTGAAAATTAAGTGAATCACCACTGTTGTTCTGAGCTATGAGCGGGACATGTTTTAGATGTTGCATTCTCACTCCACTGTCGAGTGTGTAGCTGACCACTTCACCACCTAGTATTCCGTTGGTCTTGCAATGAAGTAACTCTAGCATTACTTTATAGCTTAGGCTCGATTTGGGCTGTTGCGCCATTGATTATTATTACTATTCTCACTCCATCACAAAATTCTTAGTTTCAATTTACGTGCGGCGAACTTTCACCAAACTTTCTGCTATGCACAGTAAAAAATGCTGTATTATAAATAATAAAGTAATTTTTAATACTCTCAAAGTTCTCAATGCCTACTCTGTAAGCAGTAAAATTACTATTGTCAAATTTCTTTACACACTTTTGTGATTCTTACTATTAATGCGTAAATTTACACATAAGTGTAGAAATGAATCACTAAAAATGTGTAAATTTACTGCTGATGTGTGTAAAATTACACACCGTGAAAAATGTGGTATAGGTTAAAAAGGATAGAAACTATTAAAATATAAATTTAATTTACATATTTGTTTTTAAGCTACAAACTTCACACTCTGTAAATATTATTTTCTTTTTAATTTCTAAATCACGCCTTAGGCAAAACCACGAAACAAGTTAATTAAACAACGAAGCAGTCCAGTTACTATACCTATATATATCATAAGAAAACAAATTAATATGCATGAAGTAAAATTACATGGAAATGTGTAATTTTATAGACAATTACAAATTACTGCACATAGAATATCATAACTACATGTAAAGTGCGTAATTTTATCCACAATGCTCAATGTTACACATTTAATGTCGAAAATTGCATGTGGTATTGCTACCCAGTCAGTAAATTTATGAATTAAATGTGTAAGAACACAAAAAAAATTATTACCCTTAGTCCCGTGCCTACGATCGTCAGATAAATACTAACCGGAACTTTGCAAGTTTTGTATGAAAATATGTCAGCTAAAGTATCAGTTAGAACGTAACTGACGATCGTAGGAACGGTCCTAAAATAATCAAAATTACATGCAAAATGCGTAATTTTACAAATTACTACACATAAAGTATCAAAATTACATACGAAATGTGTAACTTTATACACTGTGATCAATTTTAGACTTTAAAGATTTCTTGTGGTGTTGCAATATTACAACCCAGTTAGTAAATTTATGAATTAGTTGTGCAAAAATACTCTGTTTTAAGAATTACTCTCAATTTCGTTAAATTTAATGAAAATTCGTAAATTTACTACATCAATGCGGAATATTTTCCTGGTTTAAGGATAGCAATTTTCACAACAAAATTTTTACTTTGTTTGTAAATAGATTTTCTGTGAAAAAACTTAAAACTTTCTATCTTTCTCTTCAAACATTTAACCAGTGGCCGTAGGACTAAAACAAAAATTGATATACACAGTGGCGTGACCATACTTTTAGCGCATCCCCAATTTAGCCATATTACAAAGTTCGAGAAGAAAATAATTTTTGTTCTCAGATTGTTACTATCTTTAGTTAATTGTCGATCACTTTTGACATTTTACAGTAAAAAAATTTAAATAGGTAAGTTTTTTCTGTTGCTAATAATTTCTAACGAATTTAAACTATGATTGACAAAATCGTGTCCCAAGGCATATTAGTGCTATGCAATTACTTTGAAAAGCAGTTCCGATCACGTTCACCTACAATCACAAAAATCTCGGAAAATTGCATTCACAACGTACCACACAAATAAATTTCGATCTCTAATCGGAGAGGGGAGAAAAAAGGGGTCACCTGATCAACCCGTCAATCTTAAATCCACTTAATTCGATTAACGGAAGATCTATAGGTGCCTACTTCGAGAAAATCGCATCCATCACGCAATCACGATCTTTTCGTCGTAGTTTGCCTACCTTTGATTTTTCAAAAACGATCTACCACACTACTAAAGATCATCTCACTAAATTCGTTGATCTTTCGCGGACATTTTGATTGGATTTCTGCAAAGTTGGTGATTTACGAAAAATGCTATTCCCATTCGGAATGATTGAGCGGTAAACGAACGGATCAGCGATTTAAGGCTTTAAGGGATTTTTTTTTTGTTTTCATCTAAAACCGATTGGTGAAATTACAGGTTTTTCGATTTTATAGTCGACTGGATAAGTTGGATGCTCGGTTAAATTGTACACGATCCACCTTTACCGAAGTGGAGGTCTCGGTTATTTTTATCGCATCGAAAGGGTTATCATTAAACAATTTTATTTTCAAATCTTTTTGCTTTTCGATCATTTAATCGGCCTTTAAGACGCGAAAAACAACAACAGATCTACGTCTAAATGGATACAAAGAAAGGCTTAATGATCTTCGATCGTGGCAAGTATGTATATACTCGATCGATTTATGCAATGAGATCATGTTCTCGACTATTTTTAGCTAGATGTGTCCTAGCTCCCAGTAGGGGTCTCTTTGTGCATATGGTTGGTTACCATCAATTTATTAATGTTTTTCCATAAAAAGGAAAGCAATTACAACGTTTGTTTATGGTGTGCCCCGTGCGCGTTGGATGACAAGTGCCAGAAGCCTGAACCAAGGCGTTGAAATTCGAGCTGACGCATTCGAAGTTGCTTGTGACGGAAAGTTTGTGTTTTGAAATTAGAATGGAAATTTAATTTAGTAGAGTAGTAAAACACGTATGGCAGCTGGGTTTTAAGCGATTCTTAAGTTGTTAGTCATAATAGTATGGAATGCTTAATGGCAAAAAGATATAGAGATTGTCCTGCAAATGTTAGTTTCTTGTATCCCTCAGCATTTAACAACATCCGTCCCACACGGTCAACCACATAAATAATAACAATTAAAAAGTGTACTGTATTAATACCAATATAGCACATCGGTACTCTAGCGGAATTCAAGCGGAACTCTTTCATCTTCTAATAGTGAAATATGCAGCGCTCTAGCGGATCATTTGACTATAATGTACCTATACTGTAGGTACGCCTCTTATAATAAATATCATTTTGTAAACTAATAGCCTACAAAAAAATAATACTGTTAATAATTATTTTTTCTAGTTACATGGTGATATTTTTGGTAATAACTTATTAGATCTTTTCATATAATTTTTTAATGAAGAGTCGATAAAAATAGTATAAGTATGTTATAGGTGAAAACCCAGTTGTTTCGGTCAAAACAGTTCACTTGTATGTATGTAGATATTAGCATATTTCAAATACGATTGGTGATACTGGCACAGTACTGCCTTTAATACATAATTCGCAAATCTAAAAATATTGTTTTAATGTGTACAGTTTTTAGAAAAAATTCAAAGAATCGATAAACTTAAGATTTTAGTACTTCAAATAATTTGAAATGTTCTTCAAAATCTCTTCTTCAGATCGCTATAGATTTATTGCATGAAAATAAATATTATTGCAACAAAAATGTCTAAAAATTTAATATATTAAGTAAAATAAATGCTAATGTTTATTCTAATGTCAGGGTAATAGGGCATTAAACATTTATTGAAAATATTCATATCCCGTGATTAAGAAAAGATTTGCAATTTCTTTTAATTCAAGTAAGTTGAAGAATCATTGTTCCATTTTTTGTCTGGCATATACTATAAATGTTTTCTCTAAAATGTTACCTGCTGTTGTGTCAGAACTAGCACGTAAGTGCTAATGGTGTTCCGATACAGTATTGATAAAATAATGCTGCACCTGCAAAGATGAAAAAAAAATATTATATTATATTATATATTGGGTTCCTTTTCGACGGTACTCAGTACTGAAAATAAATAACTATTTGTTGAATTTTACAGAACTTAATTCATATGCATGTAAAACTTTCAGTACTGCAAGAACACAATCCAAAAATCGTATGCGATTACTCTTAGGGACCTATACTCAGATAAAAAGAAAGAACTCACAATAGGCGGACTCAAACACGTGTGGAAATGTTTCTAATGGTTAATTGAAAACCCTGAGAAACCCTATTACTAATTGACGAAATGACGAATTGAGAAATGAAGCACCATAAAGGTATGGTCTGTATAGCGACAATATATGCTTTTTGTAAGAGCATGAGAGTACCATAAATTAAGAGCGCAGATCATTAAACGGTAGGTTCGTCAGAACATGTTTCAATTACAATTAAAATTAATTGTCCTGTTAACAATTTAGCAAACGTTGGTATTTCCAATCAAAGAAACCGAAGTCAGAATTAAGATTTCAATTTGAAGTATCACCAGCAGCACAATTTTGTATTACAAAGAAAAAGGGTCGGATGTAAAGGTGAACCTTGAGGAATGCCGTAAGCAAATTGATTTGATGAAAAGCAATTTAAAAATTCACATGGCACATGGTGTTTCGATGAAAAAGACCGTAAATTAGTGAAAGAAACATCAAAGCAAATTACTCATTAGTTAAAAAGAAGTAATTACTTGTGTTAACACTTGTCCTCTGCCGTATTCAACGGACTGTAAATCGTAATAATCTTATGGTTTTGGATTTTAATTAATGATTACATGATTGAGTCTTTATTGCAATCGTTTGTAGAAAATTGAAGAGTTATCGCGTGATGGGATCCGGATTTTAATAGATTTCTTCAAGTAATAGATTTTCAGTGTTCACACATACACAGTGTTCACACATATGTTCTAGTAATTCAAAGGTCAGTAGGGGTGTATAAAAGGTTGCGATAATATTAAGGATATGCTCGAGGGCTTCTTTAAACTTGGAAGTGTTCCACCTATCGTGCCAAGTGCCTATTCAACCCGACGAAGACAAATTGAGCAAAATTATTCTCGAAACTCGAAAACAAGTTATTAAGTTCTCAACACTCTTAGCATGTTTTGTATGGAAACTAAATGTCATGCCATGGTAGCATTCAAGGATGTTCGGAAGCAACTCGAAGGAGTAGTAGTATTTGCTGCCGGAAAAATTCATATTTAAGATCAACACAATATTAAAAAATATTAAATTTTAGCTTGAGTACCGAAAAGAAATAATAAAGCGAGTTCAGCGTTTGTTTCCTCAAATTTCGTCAAAGCTCGAAAGACCGATCAAATAATAAAGAAGGAAGCATACTTTAATTTGTTCTTTAGCGAGGAGATAAAAGCTCCGATCGAATTCTTATTTATAGAAAGTACGCCGAGATTGAAATAATTTTACGAATTTTGCCATACCTATCTATTAGGTCTGAGGAGCTTTTGAATTGGTTTACACTGAAACGTGCTCTTAATATAAAAGCCTAAAAATAATTTTTCCATGTTTCGATAAGGATCTTAAAAGTAGTAAAATGTTTTCATAAATTTCGTCATAAGCCTGAAGCCCGATAAGATTTTGAATTGATTTTTAATTACTCAATATGTTTACTGTACATCATTAATCATGTAGAGAAGTTAATAACTATAAAACAAAAATAATCTAAAGTTAAAAAAATCCTTTTGAAAAGTACAGTAAGCATTTTCTATTTATTTCGAAAATCCGTGCAGTATTGACTCCGTAATAAAGAAGCGGTCTTTTTACCCAGTACTGAATCAATTCAATTTTTCAGAATTCATTCAATACTGAAAGTGTGCCGCTAGAGTTCGGGATTTCTTTTTGTATTGCTTATGGTAAATAGCTCCACAGAAATACCGGTGGAGCAGCAAGTGGATTGATTTACTATGCGTGCGCATTGTTAAACAGTTTTACTTCATTATTTTTTAATAATAAAGTATTTGATAGATATATGTAGTTGGACCCATTTAGTAGATAATATTTAAATTGAATTACATGCATATTTCAAAAAAAAAAAACTTTAAATAATATTTTGCATATTTCTCGCCTTTCTCATTGTAAGCGCCTTGACGACTTTCGACACTTTTTCTACTTTTTCAATCTACTGGCACATTCGGCGCCCAATCCTATTCTAGTCCGACCTGTTTTCAATACAATACGCACACGAAATGAATAAAAAACGATCAGACCTTATAGCTTTTGCCACAATCGAAATTTCTATTAAAATTCTTTTGTTAAACAAACTATTTGAACTCCGAACGTAAATTCCCAATTATTAATAAGTCATTCTCCGACTATCTAATGGGAAAAAAATAGCAACAAAAAAAAATTAGGAAAGAATTCGTGATTAATGTGATTTATCAAGAATAATAATTAAGTAAGAAAAATGTTAATGCACTAACATGTACATTAGATTAAAGAGTTGAAATCCAGAGCTAATAAAAGTTGTAGATAGGTCGGTCATCTTCTGGTTAATAGCTCGTACCGTTAGTTAAAAACTTGATGAAGATTGATTACGATTTGTTACAGAATTAACCGCAGAAGTTAGTCAACAGTCGTTATTAACTTAACGTGACCTATCACTCAAGAACGCTATCTCCTACTGGAAAGTAGTTAGTTGCAGAGTAAGACTTAAACCGCTCCGAACCATTAAATTGAATAATTCCGCACAAGTTATTATTTTACATTATTAAGACAAACATGTTATTTATAATATGGTCTTATATTTTTCTAACTCGATTGTAGGCGAAAAAAAAGGTAAATGATTAAACGTAGCCGAGAAATAAGTTAATTGCCGACTATAAGAAGCAGTTTGAAGCATTTACGGTCGTATAAGAAACCATACGAACGATCGAGCCAATTGAGTCTGGACTAATGAAGAAAATGATTGTAACCTAGACCTGACATGATTTCTGCTTAACTTGATTAATTGGACAAGATCCTGAATGGTCAGTAGGCACTTTTAATATTGGTGCAAGCGACAAGGTACGCGCTCAAACGCTATTATAGAAAGTGTGTAGTCGAATAACTCGCGCTTTATAAAGATACAAGGAAAAAACCTGGAACCAGTTTAACCTTAGAGATGTTACAGGTTTTCTTAATCGCGATTGCATACATGGTAGAAAATTTTCTAACAAACGTTATGTAGTGCACGCGTTAAGTAAAAAGGAAGAGCTCAACGATTGCGGGAAAAAAGCAAGAAAAATTTTATAGATGTTATGATTTATGGCTGTTTGGTACAGATGTTAGGTAAACTTATGCAAAAATATTCATATCTTTAACAGGTAGGTGGACTAAATTATAGAGGTTTGTGCTTTCTTTACACTTCGTTGTTGTAAGACAGAGGTAGGGAATTATTTGGAAGCATTTAGTTGAGGTAGTTCGGTTGGAGTTAACAAGCCAGGAACATTAAAGAGATTCAAGGAAACCGGACTATGAATGGGAAATTGTGTTGGCTTTAAGAATTAAATCGATAGTTCTTTGTTTGTAATCGACTTGTTTCCTCTTTAATAGTTCGATCGTCGATATACTATAGGTCCATGCTGTATTCCATAAAAGAAAACATTAAGCGAATTTTGCATTCGTTCCGGTTCAAAGACTTCGTCTAGTTTCGCTTGTGAATATCTAAGAATTGCTTGTTGTATTCGAATTCAAATGGTATAGGTTTTACATCTGAAGATTCTTCTAGCTTATTTTATTTCAAGGCTAGTATAAGTTTAGATCTATTCAATTCTTAAGAGGAAGTTACATTTCACGACATTTAAGTTCATTGTTGACTCCATTCCCGAAAATAGTATAATTTACTTATTTTACTTAATTCATTTCCTTTAGGTTTGTATAATAAAAAAATCCATTGAATTTTACATCATTTGGATAGTAGTCAAACATGCCACACCTTTTCAAGGAAATTTACATTGGAATGTAATAGTCAATTTGAATGTAATTTTCAATTTTCAGTCAGTAAATTTCAGTTTGTAATCACTTAAATTTAACTCCGACAGCAGAAAATTCACTGAATACTCTCATGAGTTTACACTCCAAGAAACGTGTATAATCAGCAGATAAACTTATTTTTACTTCTAATATTATTTCTTACTTACTTACTCTTAATAAAACCTACTCATGTGTGGGTTTGGCATGCAGTTTGCCACCGAAAACGTTTCACTTTCATTTCAGTAGAAAGCAAAATCGAAAGAAACTTCCAACTCCGTGGTTTCATACATGTATTACATGTTGTCGTCGTAAAATTCAATTTGATAAGTAGAATTACACGAAAAAGAATGTAATTTCAATACATATATAAATATAGTTAATTTTACATGATATGAGCCGTTGATTTTGAAAGTGGAATAAGTCCATTTCGTTTTTAAATCGACATGCTTAACGGTTTACGTTTTAAAATGCTTAAAAATATTTATGCCATCTTTCAGAAAAATTTACTTGTATTTGTTAAAAGTGTGATGAAATAATTGCATCAATAGATTCTCAAAAAGTTGCTTCATGTTGTATAGAATAATGTTACACTGTCACAAAAAATATTTTTTTCAAAATGGACTTATTCCACTTTCAAATACAACGGCTCATATGTTGCGTACTTTTGGGACTCCTTTCATGTAAATTGTACGGTTCAGTTAAAAAGTACATGGGTAATTTAATAGTACCAGTCATTTCATGTAAAAGTGATTAAAATGTGTAATTTTACTTGAAAAAATTATAAATAGTGGGAATTTCAACTAAAAGTTGCATTGAAAATTAAATTTTTTTAAAACAGTGTAGTATATAAATTTTTTGGATTTGGACATGAAAAATCTTAGAGTACAAGACAAGAAAACGCCCACAAAATGTAAATATACCCGAATACTGCATACTGCAAACTAAGCACTGCATTTGTAGTTATCTAGTCTAGTAAAAAATCGATATTCTGTTTTGAAGGAATATTGTTCTGTCAAACCAATTTCAAATGAACTCAATATATTTGAGAAACGCTATTAACCGCTCAATTGAACCCTTGTTTTAGTGAGACAAAAAATTAAGGCGAGTCAAAATTTACGGTAGTCAATACCATCTGAAATAATTCTCGAATTCAAATTAATTTATTTTGTTCCATTTTCTATGGGGAACCTGGAACAGCTACTAACTCCTTCTGAACCAATATTGTTTTTCAGTACCGAAGCAGAACTGAAAAATGTGATTTTTTTATGTGAAAAATCAATACACTGACGAGACTGAATGGTTTGAATGAATTCGTAACGTTTGAGCAACTAATACAACCTATAGACTGTATAGTAGATAATAAAAGCTAAAAGACATCGCAACAAATAGGTACTTATTTAAAATTAAGTGATAGTTTGGAAAACTTGGCATCTTTCCCCTTTTCTCTTTGTCTTGCCATCTGTAATTGATTGAAACGTCGTAAATAGTATTTCTTAATAAAATATATGACGCTGGATAGCTTCCGTGTCTTTAGATAAATGATATTTTCTGTTAAAATCCGGTTAAATGTAAGTTTTTTTTACTAATCTGTTCATTATTTATTTGTTTATTTACTTTGAGAAACAGAGAGAAAAATGAGTAGAACTATATTTCGGGAAAAAAAATGTTACTATAAAATTTTATTTTTAATACAGTATCCAAGCAGTGCTGAATTCGATGAACTAAAGCGTGTCAGTGTTTTCAGTACTGAATGAATTTAGTTTTACAGAACTTATCCAGTACTATAAATATTTCGCTAAGGATCTGCATTCTTCAGTAATAAGTTGAAATGGTTTTCTGGAAATGTTCTCTTCAACTACAACTTGAACCATTCGAATGAAATAATGAGCATTTTTTTCAAAGAAAACGCGAATTTTCCACCCGTCGGTTTTCCATATTTAAAATCTTTTTCCGGTCAAAATACGTTTTGCAATAACTTTAGGCACATACCCTAGTCGTAACTGAACAACTTCAGTCGATTTTGACCGAAAACCACAGTTTCTTTATGCAATTCCATTGTTTAGACAAGTTAATTTTTATTTACGTAAAGTTTAAAAATATTTTAAGTACAAACATTTATAAACAAAAAATCCTACAATAACGTAGGTACATTTAAAAAAAAAAACCTTACTAAAGTATAATATAGGGTAAACAAGTACGAATTTCCCGATTGAAGGCCAAGACATTCGAGTTACAAGGGCTGTCCTCCCCTGCATTAAACGTATTTTCCCCGAATTCAATCAAAAAAATTATCACCCCCAAAAATTCATATTCTTCTAATTCAATTCGGGCGCTTTTCAATCCTTATTAAATTTCCCGAAGGAAATTCCGTCAGTCAGCCAGTCAATTAAATCAAAAAATCATTGAATCCTATCAAAAATTTCTTCCTTCCTTTTCGGCCTTCTTAAGCTGCACAAAGTCCGGGGGAAAAAAAAATCCTGATCTAGTTCAACTCCAATCAATCAGCTGATGCATTCGAAATCGAATAAAATCAAATCAACCAATGAATAAATTTCATAAGCCTCGAACGATATACTGCTCAATCTATGGGCCAAAACTCCGCCCTGTGGGATCCCTGTACAACAGTTCAAATTAAATCAGGAAATTTGCAAACCAACCAAAAGAGTGGCAGAACAAAAACCGAGGACCTTTTACCAAAAGGGTGAAGGGATGCGTCCGAAAATTCAATTCAACCGGAATATGGGGGGGGGGGGTGCGCAACCCGGGCCTTATCAGTGTACGGCCAGGACTTTGAAACACTTTCACATCGACAGCTACAAGTCGAAACATATCAGGGAAATATGGGAAATCCGTAATCCCACTTGGATATGTAAATAATATCTGGAGTTAAGCGTGTGTCTGAGGGGGATCGCATAATCAATACAAACCCACCCCCGATACAAAAAGAAGTCCTTGCTGCAATTTGTGTACACCTTGAAAATTATTTTGAAGGGTCTTTTAACTCGAACCTCGGTAAAATCGGAAACGTAATTTCCTTCCTCCATTTTTTTTTTCGCCGGGTATTGTTGTTACCGAAATGCATACATGAACGTAACGTCGACCTGAAGATAAAGTCTTCGGGGATGTTTTTACGTCACACAAAAGATTTAGTACTGTCGAAATCGCGAGGGTGCAATACAGCGCGAGAAGTTTAAGGCCTTTCTTTCGTTCGCTTCGGCCAGGACTGTCAGGATTTAGACGGCAGCTACGTAAGGAGCCTTTCTATGGGCCGGGACTTCATGTTGTCTTACCGTAAACGCAGTGGTGAATACTTTGCCAGAAATAGTCCAAAAAGTATGCGCTTCAACGGAAGGGGTTCAGTAAGGTGGCGGATGAGGTGGACGGGGTTTCAGAAATTTCATTTTCACCCTTTTGTCGGGCGATGAGAAACCACGACGGCAAAGTGTTGGTAAAATGTTTTGAAGGTTTTTAATTTTCACAATTCAGGGTGGTCCCCTTCATTATTGCGATTGAACGTGCGACATGTGGAGCGGTATCCCTATCGTTTAAATTCACGGTCAGAGCAGTGGTGTCGGCTGCAAGAATTGGATTTGAACACAATCATCCAAAGTTGTAGTGAAATTCCAAAATCTCAATTACACTTTGCTTAAAATCACCCTTCAAGGTTCTGATCAAGGAACCGATAGTCCAGTAAGACTTAGAACTTAAAACACATTTTCGACCCCCTAGAAGGACTGCACTGACTTTCTATCCATCGTTTCCCTTGCGAATTGTCTCACTCCAAAACTTGCACATTAAAATCGTCACCCCTCAACGTACACCACCTTAATCTTGGTAAAGTGGCACAAAAACTCTTCGAAAACGTTACCAACGCGGACCGCGCCGAAACTAACGACCACGTGGTAGAACAGCTTCGAATCCTATTTGACTACCCTACCTCAAAAAAACAACCCTAAGCAGAATAACAATGCGAACCCGCCAAGGATACAGTACCGAGGGATGTTTGTTGTTTTCATCGTACGTACGATTCTTGTCAGCCCTTCGAGAGAGTATTGTAAATACATCGGTGATGTCCTGCCCGCCGCCGCGTCCTTCTGGTTTCGGTATGTGCCGGGAACCCCCTTATTTTTCAGCGAACATGTTTCCGTCTAATTTCGAATATCTGCTGAACTGACGGTGCTGCTTTACTACCCTTGTCGATGCACCCCCACACCCAACGGTTCGGGCAAGTTTCGGGGGAGGTACAATGGCCGATAGGAAAAACGACTACGCTACATGTGTGCAATTTAATGCGTCGTCCTGGGGCTCGCTCGCATACACGGAAACATGGTTTTTCCGTGTTCGGCGCCGATTTTAGAGACCGTTCAACTCTTTGCGTGACAACAAATTTTGCAATTTTGCTGCGCAATAAACTGATATCGCGCGCTCCAGGACTAATTAGGCCCATGCGCACCGGCAAAGGTGCGATTTAAATCGAATTAAAGGGCCACTTTGTGCCCCGACTATTTATGTGGAACGGTTTTCTTTGTAGTTTTGCGCGCCAGTGTTTTTCGAAGTGGTGAAAGTGCGGAGTTTGGTTATGTTTGGGAAAGTGATGTTTTTGTGAAAATGGCAGAATCTGATGAGGAAATTGTTCAGTGTATGGAACTGCTCGAAGGCAATTATCGTGTTTTCAAACAATGGGTACCACCGGCTCCACACTTTTGGGACGCACCACCCAAGGCTGTTGTTAAGATTGCTGTTGTCAGGTAGGTTCCAATCGAGATGTTGTCTTGTGGATCCTTGTGTTATCTTTGTGAAAGTAATCTTTTGGTTTTTATTCACCTGCTACTCACCCAATGGTTCGAAGCACTCTGAAGTTCAACATAGTATGGCCAGTGATGCGTCAACTGGCGAAAGTTTTTCACCTCGTCACCCTCAAGTATGGTACGTGTGCATCAACTGGCGATTTCCGCAAAAGTTTTTCACCTTGCCGTACTCAAGTGCAGGTGGAAGCAATTGGAAGCAAAAGTTATGCAGATTGCGACTGAATTTCAACACGTATGAATGGGATCGGTGTAGTGATGAAGAAGAACTTTACTAAATACAGACGTTTAGAGTTAATTACACCATTCAGTTGCTTCAGCAGATTTAATTAATAGTGCCATTTGATGGTTATTTTTGGGTAATTCATGAAGACCAAACCCTGCTTATCACTAAAAGCAGTGATCATCACTGTCTTTCCTCTCTTTGGAGCGCTTCCAGCTGCTTCCACGCGTTGTCTTTAGTCTGGCTTTGTCACTGTCGCATAGTGTGGAATTCATGTTCCACCAAAGGTGATAAGTCATTTCAAAAACTTAGTTTGTTGATCTGAACATGTCCCAGGTCCTCCAGAGAAATGTTCATTCGAACGTGTCTGTGATCCGCTATCATCAGACGTGACATCGTGCAGACAACTGCCTTATTTGTTCTGACTGCTATGAGTTTATTTATCTGTAGGTACGACCTTATTTGTAGGTTTCCCTGCTACGGTATATGATTTGACGTTACCTGTCAAAATTAAGATTCAAATGAATGGATGCAATAGATTTATATTTTTTTAGTAGTAACGGAATTGGTCTTAGGAGATTAGCCTTAAACAGTAGGATACAGTCCAGTCAGGTTAGAGATGGAAGGTCAGAAATTGTGCGGGGTATAGTAGTGTACTAGTAGGTGCTAATAATTTTTAAGTGCTGTTTGGCTGTGATATGATCGACCAGATCTACAATGTTGCCTGTAGCAAATATACTGCAGTCTGGTGGTTCTGATGGTATTTGGGAGTCTCATAGGAATGTAAAAGGAGCTCATCTGCTCTCAGAATTTACCTACATAGTATAAACCCCCCTATTATCGTCAATAAAATCCAAAAATATATCATTTTACTGCTAGCAGCGCCATTCCGCCAGTCTGTGATGACTAGAATAACTGTTGTTTTTTTATGTCAGATGCTGTCCGTCAAAAAATTGGACAATCGATTTTACATTTTTTTTACATCCATCATTTGAACTATTTGACTTCAGCCTGGCTGAGTTCAAATGATGGCTGAGGTTAAAAAATTCAAATGATGGCTGAGGTTAAATAGTTCAAATGATGGGTGACAGGGACGTCATTTCAGTTTTTTCCAGGGGGGGGGGGGTAGTGCAATACGTAGTCCCCTACATGCCGTATACATGCTCTACACTCTGTTGACTCGCCGAGAATTTCACAGGTCTAATGATATGTCCATTGCAGGCAGGCTACTAAGGTCGTTGGTCAGTTTGATCTTTGGAAATTTGGACGGCCTAAGGTCGATAGGACACTATAAGCTAGTCAAGTTCGTTAGGGATCTTGGTTTTTTAGGGGATGTGTAAAGACCGACTGGGCAGTCTTTTCTTTGACAATCTGAGGACACTTTTTAAAAAAAAAATTTAGTTGTGACATTCTGAAGATGAAGCAACTTTATTATTGAAATAAAATAACTATTAAAAAAGAAATTGGTTTCGATGATCCCGAGCTGATGGCGCTATTTCGATGAAATTCTTCCAATTGATTCGAAACATGATTGTCTTTTTTGATTTAATTATTTTCTTGAAGTTCCGTAACATTTTTTTTTTTTATCAATAGAGTGATCAAGCAAATAATGATTGAGTTCAAGATTGAACAAAAAATGGTTGTTTCTTAATTTTTTGAATTTTAACTTTTCAATTTTATGATTTCCTTTCTTTTCATATTAGAGCGTAGTATTCGTTTTCGACTCACAATTATTATCTATAGTTTGGCGGAAACGATGTCAATCTCAGCAGAAACCGATATTTAGACATCTCGAAAAATTATCATGTATGATTCAGACTCTCCACTTCGTCTCTAGGTTGTCTATGCCGGCGACACCATCGTCTTAAAAAAATACAAAATTAACTGATACAAATGCCCGGAGCGAACAGTCTGGTCCACTTAATATGCAAAGTACTTGCTATAGGTAAGTACTTGTAGTTTCATAACATTCGAGTCCAACCAGTTTCCCTCGTCTAATTGCCCCCGAAACTTTCAAAAGACAAAAATCTTGAGCTCGTGACAACGGACAAAAAGTCGACATACCACAATCCACAGCCCACTATAAACGTAATAACAACATGAGATCAGTTCAAGAGTCCGTAAGACCGACCGAACTTATTCTCGAAATTGCTGTTCTTTTTTCGGAACAATCTCAGCACTACGATCAAGGAAGTGATTAGAATCGTCGTCGTTGGACCGACTTGGATATGATACAGTTCGCGTACTTTACCTTTAAAATTGTAATTGCATCTGACAGTGAAGTATACCGCGCGGTAAGGAACCCGGTTTGCTCGTAAAACTCTTAGTTTTACTGTAGAAATGAGACTGTAAGGTAGCCAGGCTTCCTGTACGGCACAGATACATTTCACGGTTTTCTTGCCCGCATATCAGCTACTGTGATTTATAGCGATACGTTGGATGCTGTACGGCGAGACCCGTTTAAATTCTCTAAACTTTAGTACCGCAAACACTTAAGGAAGAGTGTCATCTATCAGACAAAAGAAACTCTTCGCGGAATATACAGCAAATGTAGCACATACTCGAGTTATGGTTTATACGTTGTGGAATTGTGGTTACCACCTGAACACCAGATTAATTACAACAAACCAAAGTGTTGATGATGAACAAAGCAACGGCCTATTTGGTTGATGTTTTTTTCCCGTTTAATTTAACGACCGTTCGCGTTGTTGACGGATTACTATAGATCCTCAAGGTGGTAACAGAAGTCGCGAAGACTACGGTTTTATACCTTTCGGACTATGATTTATTAACGTCTTACCATAAGCCAAGATTATATGAGTATAAAAAGCCCGAAACGACAAAATGGAATGACCAATGGTTAGACGTTCGGATTCTTCAACTCGTCAAAATTTTGACATCTGTGTGATATGTGCGAATTGCAATTAAGTTCTTCGAACAGATCAGAATTCATTTGAAATTGTAAAAAGCGGGGCTTAGAACAGCCCCTTCGAACGAAGAAAAGAAGAAATAAATCGATAAGTTTAAGCCCATCAACCTCTTGCTCACTTAAGTTATTCTGATCGAATTTCAATTCGTACATATTTACGATCACCGTATGTTTTATGATGAATTATCTGATGGAACCACACAAAAAAACGGCCGAAGATTAACATGAATTTCGACCTTATATGATTTAGTTTTTGAAATATATATAGATATTGGACTGTCATGTAATTAATCAAACAGGAAATTGATCTGTTTGATTATCTCGTTGTTTATTTGTCCACGAAAAACTCATAAATTATAAAGGTCTTAAAACGAAGAATAAAATAATATTATTGGATTATTTATAGTTTCCTCAAATGCTCAAATTATGCGAATAATGTCATCTGTACAGTGTAAGACCAGAGCGCTTTTAACCATAAACATGGCGTTATTGAGTTATCATGCGTACAGACAGCGGATTTAGAGTTTCTGGCCCCAAATAAACAAAAAAGGTATATAACTAAGGCTCTGTTCTATGCGCTACAAACTTTTGTGCTGAATTAAACTTATAATACCTACCCTCAGATTTCATCTAGATATAAAAATATTTGTAGCAATGCCAAAAAGCATATTTTGAAATTGATAAGATCCACTCATATATCAGTTTCACGCATATATATGTAGTACAATTTGAGCAATAAATCGTTGCCCTAATATGAAAATGAACTTGAATTATTGAATTAAAACTAATTGTCAAATATTTTACCATACAAATTTAACAAAATTCGAGTCGAACAACGTTTTTAGAAGTTAATTAATAATTTTATGGACAAATTTTGAGGTTTTAATGTTTTGACTTTATTTTTGGTTGGTTTTCACCCCGTGGGGCACACAGCGACAGCTGGTGTGGAAAAAATTTATATTCTGGTGTATTAGCTACGGAAAAAAACAATATTTTTGTTTTCATGTCTGTTAACTTAGCATATCAAGTTCCTATTACAAAAAGGGGAGTTCTTTTAAGTTCTATAGTTCCTGAAACATTTTAGCAATAGTTTTGATGGTTGAAGCCGAAAAAATGACTATTGAAAAAACTGTATCCTAACTCTCGTTACGTATTATTTGCTGAAAACTAAAGCCAGTTCTTAGCTCAAGCTCACTTGCTATGAGATTCCTAATATTTTTCAGCGTTAGTTTCAGTGGTATTGGCCCAAAAAAGGACGATTTAAAAAATTATATGCTAACTCACCACAGCTTAAAACATATAATATAGCAAAAATATTAGCACTAACAATATAGAATAGTTCTATTGTTCCTGATCCTTTTTGAATATAGTTTACCAGTTGTATAAAATTTTCTGTAATCTCTTCATCACAAAATTCAAAATATTAACAGTAAACAGGAGTCCTGCTAACATGCATCCAGGTTCTACAGGTCCTGATATGTCCTAGCAATAGTGCTCCTGATTTCTGCCTAAAACGGACATTTGAAAAAATGGAATGCTAATTTTCAAACTAATTTTTTTCTTTATTATTATTCTGAACAAAGTTAGAATAGTTCCACTGTTCATTTTCAAACATTTTTCTGGTGGTTTTAGTTAAAAAAGGATAATTGAAAAAAAAAGAACAATCACGGCAGAGATACCTACCAAAGTTTTGTGCACTAACCAAACAAGAGTAAACAAGAGTTCTACCAGCATGAATCCGAGGTTCACAAGTCCTGATACTTTTTCGCGACAATTCCGTTGATTACCCAAAAAATAGCAATTGACAAAATTACATATGGCAACTTCCAAACAAATTTGTTTACTTTTCTCAGGATTTAAAGACAGATTTTTGAACACAGCTCTGGTCATTTTACCCTAAAAAACTGCAATTGAAAATCAATTGTTCAATATTTAGAAAATTTTTTCCTGTTTACTGTTAATATTTTGAATTTTGTGGGTTTTTGTCAATTGTCCCTTTAAATTAAAAAGAATTTCGGATGAGTAAAATTAAAATTTGACAAATCAAAGTTTGCCAATTAGTAAAACTTGTCAAATATCTCGAAAAATGTCATATCAAATTTTTTCTCATAATTTCATGAATACGAAATAATAGGTGATTTCGGCCACTGGATTTAAAAATCACAAAAACGACGAGAATTGTCTAACCTTTCAGATTTTAAAAAATTACTGTTGTCTACAAATTTTAATGAATTCGAAACGTCGAAGATTAGTAGTAGATAGTTCAGAAAATTTGATTAGTTCACAAAATTGAAAATCAATACTGAAAAAAAAATCAAATTCACTTAAATATTTTATTTCGTTGATTTTTTCAAGTCTTTTTAGTAATCAATTATCAGTAGGAAGAAATAATTCACATTACTAGCAATTCATCAAATTCTAGTTAATAAATAAAAAAATATGTAGGTAAAACAGAATTTAAAAAAAAAATTCCATCACAAAACCACCAAAAATGTTAAGTGTTGATATTGGTTCATCTGTAGTTGATTGCCAATAGAATTATTTTATTTGAAATCCCAGTCTACTCCTAGAACGCAAAAATATTTTAGTGGACTAGGTACCTATGCATTTTGTTATAATCACAATATTTTTTGTCGTTCTACAATCAACAGATTAAACATTCTAAATATTACATTTCTGCAGATGGCGGAAAAGCTTCAAGACAAGATTTCCGATCCGTCATACCATTAGAAACCAAGAATCAATTATTCCATGGTTAGTTCCATGTCTGGTTGAAAAGTGAAGGAAGCATGGAGTTAACCTGAATGACCAGTAAAACCAGTGCGTCTCTAGAAGTAGGAAACAAGTATACATAGCTGAAAACGCAGCATAGCTTTGAGAAATTTAACATGTCATATTTAGCTGAATTTGCCCACCTCTTCCCACCAGGATGTATTAAATAAGTAGGACAGATACTTCAGGTCGAGGGTTGGGCGAAGCGGCAACAGTGCATCACTGAAAAAAACATTGTCCGGAAACCTGATAAAAAGAAATAGGTGACCAGGGGGTCATTTCTGGTTCCGTGAAGTGATAAAATGATAAAATGAAAAAATTAAAAAATGTTTGTCATTAACGTTCGCATGAAGACATTTGCTGAATCAAATGCTGAATAACAATTTGCATTTGCCAGTGCTCAATGCTTTTATGAAATGAAAACAGTTGGACAGTTTTTTTTTCGATCTTTCATGCAAACGTTTATGACAAAAATCTTTTCATTTTATCATTTTATCACTTCACGGAACCAGAATTGACCCCCTCAGGCCCTGATTTGGGCTGTTGCTCTATTGATGATGAAGAACCACTTGGATATTTCCTTCTCGGATACTGAAGTTTTAAATTTGTTGCCCACCAAACATTTTGTCTTCCACATAGGCCCGATTTCTCAATATTTATTGACCGAACAAAAATCATACTTCAGCTTTTATACTTGGATGATTTCAAATTTATTTCTTAAAATTTAAAAACCATGGCCGCTATTCACAGTTGTCATAAAGTTGGCTTTGAGTTTAAGCTGACTTTAGTGTCGTATAATTTAAATGACACTAAAGTCAGCTCTAACTTAAAGTTAGCTTTATGAAGACTGTGAATAGTGGCCCATATTTTTGCACACATTTTGAAGCAGGCGGTATTTAAAATTTTAGCCGTAGGACTATGACAAAAGGGCGCCCAGTGTGGGGCACCAGCTCTGCTGATTGTTGCTACTATATGTCACCTGAGATAGCTGAACGTTTGATCGCCTGATTTATTTATGATTATAATTGACAAGCAATTAACGTACATGCAGTCTTCACAAGTCATTAGCAGTAACGTAACTTGAAAACCGGGGGGTTTTAATTGCAATAGTACCTACAAGAATTATTTCTTGACTGACCTAGCAAGGGTTACCCTATACTCTGCTGCAATTGTGGGCACTCGACTAAATGAAAATGAAGCCAAATTAGAGGTAGAATGGGTAACAATACTTTACACGATATGTAAATATTTAATTCGATGTACAAGAAGCAACTAGTCAAGTGCGGAGCCGATGATAACTGCAAGGAAAGCCCTGTGTAAAAATTGTAATTTAATTGAATGTATGGTATTTACTTTGTTGTTTGCTTGGATAGGTTCGATGTTATGATGCAATTATTTTTTTCTAATTAGCGTAGTCTCATACGCCCGACATAATAGTTACGCACCTCCGTTTCTTCTACAGTAACCACTTTGATGAGATAGGTCCAACAGTTTAACTACAGCACAGTTTCGTTTTCTACCAAATCTTCAACTAATACATTTTCTTCCCGTTAATTCAAAGGCTTTCTTTAGCACCAGCTGAGTACTATCTTCTACAGTCGGGGGTTACGTCACAGACTGCTCTGACTACTATCTCGAACAGCAATCACCTTAATCTTGGATACCTTAGACAATTGCATCACGTACATACTATACACCCTCTTTAAATCACCTTCCTGAAATCAGTGTTCCTATTCGAAGCATTCTGAGCTTCTATCACCGTTTTTCTCCATATCACTAATACACCACATGTGACCTATACCTGCTCCAACAATAACAAAGTATTCCCATTCCCATCTTGAAGCTTTTGGTCGAAAAAGTTATTCTGTTGACTAAACGTAATAAATGGAGTGCACACAGATGCCAGTATCCAACTCTAATAAAAAAATGTATCCAATCCGAATTGTTAGCGAAAATGATTCCTATTTAGTCTGAGCGCATTTTGCACCTGATCCTTTTTTTCTCGCCTTTGTTATTCCCCGAAACATCAGATTGCTCCTTGGAGCGATGAGTTTCGGGGAAAGAAAGAAGGAAACTACAACAAAAACAGCTATCATATAGCGTGAAGAAATAAAAACTTTGCAATATAACTCCTGAACGCTTCGAAGGATATCCAAGTGAAGAACAAAACGCTCGAAGTGCCGAAGGAGTTCGTCGGGTGTTAAATTGGATTTCACGAATTGATTTGATAAAAATGCAAATCAAATCGAACGATAGGCGCACTAGACAGAGGCGCAGAAAGTCATGGCGACAACATGAATTCCTGAGGAGTCATTGGTGACTCGAGGGCTGCTTGATCCATTCTCCAATAGATGGAATAGGAGATACCGCCGCCATAGAACATTTCTCTTATTCCCTTATTCCGATCTGTAGATATGCCGGAATATAGGTGGTGCGGGAATACAATAGCGAACCCATACCCACCATAATGCCACGATGTTTGTTATTCCGACAGCTGAATACTAGTCGCTATTCCAGCTATACGTTTCCGCAAGGCTGTTTCAAAGTTGAAACTTTTGCGTGGAACTTTGTACGATTGGGTGTCGAAATTGAAATGTCAAACTTTCGTAATTTATGGCTTGGTTCACGAATTGCCCGAGGTATTATTTGATAATACCACCGCCTCTAAGGGCGATTTAATTATGTGAATTCTAATTATTGTAATTAAATGGAATTACTTTCAAGAAGTTTATTACTGTACGAATTATATTCGAATCGGAAGCGTGGTGTATAGGTGTGGTATTCGATTGATTCTGGTACTGTGGCAGGTTTGAAATGGACAAGGCTTCTAGAGTTTGGAATGCAATTAAATTTGGTATTTTCGAGCGTAAATTGCTGTTAATTAATTAAGTGCGGTTTGTAATGCATTCGGTGTACCGTGTAGTATTTAAGGAATTTTTCAAATTAAAAATTGTCTGGTCTGATTTGTGTTCAATTTTCTCTATATACAGGTTGCTACTATAGCCCAACCCTTTAACCATACGGCAACTTGCTAGCTCAAGGGTTTTAGATTCGAAGAATTCGTAAATGAATTTCATAGCTACAAAATCTTGTAAAGCTTAATTTTGAAATACTCAATCCCCACATTCAAAATTCAGTAGGTACAAATTCACAGGGAATGTAAAAAAATAAAAAATTAAATTGATTTTTACAAAAACCTACAACAATTGATAATTTTGATTTTAAATAATAATAAAAAAAAAATTAATATTAATAAGGCCTCATACACACTGCATACATAATTCAGTACAATAAAGGGCTTATTGCAAGGATGAAGGGCTTATTTGAAAGGTTGTAAGTTTTTTTTAACCTTAATGAACAGCTAAACCTGGATAGTTGAAACTTGAGATGTTATCACATATACAGTATACGGTTATAACGTACCTTTAGGGGACCAGAAAAGTTGAACGTTATAGCCGTAACTACGTTATGAACAACATAAGAACCTTTCACATTTGTGAATGCGGATTGAAGAAAGGTACGCTATAACCGAAAGCGTGTTATAAAAATTCCGTTTATAAGCGGGTTACACTGTATGTACTAAATCCCCGTTTTCACGGCGATAATTTTATACGATAAAACTTTCGTGAAAGTATAGCACGATAGTATGATAGTGTGTTAGTGTAACAGTCTGCTATTTACACGGTGCGATGTACGACAGTGAAATTAGACATGTCACTTGTCTATCACGTACACACAAAATCACGTACATACAAAATCACGTACACATAAAATCAAAATTATATTTTTTTGCAATTATCAACACGTATTCACAGGATCGAAATTATTATTATATGTTTTTATGTCTTGAAATTATTTTTTTAACGTCAAATATCAATGTCAAAATAAAATTATCGCGATAGTTCTATCAACTTTCTCGTCAAGCATGATAGTGCGATAGTGCTATCATGACAGCTCGAAAGTAACTATAGCTAAGTTTACATGGTGATAGTTATGACGGTAGTAATTATCATGACAGCAACTATCGCAAAAACTAACACCGTGTAAACGAGGTTTTAGAGTTTTATTGCTTTTATTTTGCTAATAAATTGTTTTCTTAAACGATTCAAACTGTAATCTATACAATTCAATAAATAGATTCGTTAACATAGAAGATATCCTTCGATTAAATAGATAGATATATGGCTAAATTTGGAGAACATTTATATTAAACTTTGAGGTTTATATTCAGCTATGTACGTAGGAAATTCAAATTCAAATGTTTCATTGTGATTTCCCTACAGTAGGTACTAATACCAGCTTAAGACTGGTTTACATGACGAATGCAAATATTTTTTACTGATATTGTGAGGGAGAAGGAAAATATCTAATGAGAAACTGATCAGGAGTGAAACGAATATTGACAATATTTCTGTGAATTTTGTTTCTTGCAGTGGTTTCTTTCTACTCCATTGAAAATTCGATATGCTAGCTCTGTCACAATTTTAATAAAAAAATTTTGCATTTGTCATGTAAACCAGCCTTTACGCAACACTTAAATATCTAACAGAAAGATCTGACAGTCCTCTTTACAGCCAACTTTGTACTTTTTAGCTACATGCAAAAGATTACAAATATAAGAGAAATTTGAAGGAAAAGGAAAAGGCTTCTTTTTAAAATTTAAAACGTTAAATTCAGAAAAATTTCGTATGGTCAGCTATCGCCACCTGTGAATTTTCCTGATTAACCAACAATATTCAATATGATGACCTACAAATCTTTAACAATCGAACAATAAAAGAATTAATGAACAAATTTTTTAACAACATTCGTACGTGACCTACTTGAAGAAGATGGTAGATTTTCAAGATCTACTTTTTCCTACTTCAAATAATAAAAATAGGCTAGAAATTCATGAGTATAACACCTCTATGCTCTAAGAAAATTGTTTCTCAAGGAGTCAAGCGATTTCAACCTTCATCAAACTTTGAGTATGAAATTTTAGCAATCATATATGTGTATAGTATATACTTATATCGAGCGTGCAGACAGATAGACCAATATCTACCAATTTCAGAATTACGGCATCACTTCAAACTTTTTTTTATCAAAGCATTCGAGTTTGACCAATTTGTTAGAAACTTTTAAAACTGAATAAGACTTAAAATTTCACCGGAAGTGAAAAAAAAAATATATTTATTCATTCCACTTTGATCCCATACAAATTTCCGCAAGTCTTTCGCCAGCTGGCTTATTTTCCGTACAAAATCAATAAGAAAAAGTCGAGCAAGAAAAATCAGAATTAGTATCTTGTTTTGACTGAAAAATCTAACGAGTTCCGGGGGCGTTGGGATCACATTTATCTTGAAATTGTCAAAGTAAAGCTAATATTTTCTAGAAAAAAAAATAAACCTAGTTTCACACTGTATGCCAATCTGCCAAATATTTGAATAAAATATTAGAAGTAAGATTCTTTTCAATTTTTTTTAGTTAAAAAAGCCTATATGCAGACCAAATAAAATAATTTGGCAAACAAATATTGGACAGGAAGGCATACAGCAAAATAAAAGCTTTAAACTGCTGCTAAGACCATGGCTAGGTGGAATTCAAGTTCACAACCTTTGGCCTTGTAGACTAGTGCACTGAGACAGCATGTGCCCCGGAAAATAGTCAAATATTTGGCAGTATGTTAAGAGTTTGTTGTTCTTTCCGGTGTCAGTGGAGTGAAGCTCCAATACGAAATCCCCGACTGTTGATTGATCGTAGTACTTGACAAATTTTGAAAAGAACTTTCACTGGAGAGGTCAGTTTATCATAAGATTTTTGTGTTGGACTAGGTCCGAAGGAGCTGTTTCGTCATCGGAATGCAAAAGACTCTTCAGAGGGTGTATTCTAGCCAACTTCCGAAACACCCTGACAGCTGGTGGAATTGCTGAGGCAAATTCTATATAGCAACATCGTAATCCAAATTCATTTCCACGAATAATGTAATCGGGAACTTGCCGGACATCTATCTTATACTAAAGGCGGGACGTATATGGCTATGAAATGGTTGTAACCTTGGATAACCATATGGCTATAAATCTTGAAAATCTGTTGTTAAGTCCGGGGCCCAGTGGGTCCAACGCAAAACTTATTTTTACCAATACTTTTATGTTAATAGTTTTTCATGGTCATGCTACCATTGAAGCTATTAAATGTTAAGAGTTTGTTGTTCTTTCCGGTGTCAGTGGAGTGAAGCTCCAATACGAAATCCCCGACTGTTGTCCAGTGAAAGTTCTTTCCAAAATTTGTCAAGTACTACGATCAATCAACAGTCGGGGATTTCGTATTGGAGCTTCACTCCACTGACACCGAAAAGAACAACAAACTCTTAACATTTAATAGCTTCAATGGTAGCATGACCATGAAAAACTAGTAACATATTTGGCAGTATGTCAAGCAGGGTAATACAAGGTTTAGAACGATGCTGATAAGACCAAGGCAAGGTGGAATTCAAGTTCATAGCCTCTGGTCTTGTAGACTAGTCCGGTTAGTCACTGAGCAACCCTTATTTTTTTGTCAACTTTATCACACATAACTACTTGATTCATATTACTATTATTGTTCGACACTAATTCAAATTGTTATATTTAAATTAACCATTTTTGGAGACCACGTCTTAAAGAAATTATATAGGTATATGAGTGCTAATCGAACCAGTAGAATTTCCTAACTTGATCCGTTTCATTCGTTCAGATTAAGACCCATTTTTCCAATGACATATATGTAGGTATATGACAAATAACTTAAAGAGTACCTGCGCTGATTTTGTATGTTTTGTTCTCTTCCTTGGAAATAGTAAAATATCTCGGTATGAACAAAGTTATATTTCAACGGATTCAACAATGGTAAGAAGGTTACGTGTACAAATGTTTTTGCTGTTTTAATTATTTTTTTTTCCTCATATTCTACTAAATTTATCGATATTAATAAATTTTTTCTTCTTAACAACGTTTCGCCTTCAGTTTTTTCTGATTCACAATTCATACTCTCACTCCTTTCGCAAAATTTCGAACCTTTACCCATGAATTATTAATAACTACATAATTTTGTTCGGAAATCGAGCGCTTCCCTTCCTCAAACGTCGAAAATCGAATAGCATAAATAACCATATTTCCAGGAAAATTCCCCGAAATATTGTAAAGAAAAGCCCTTCAAAGGGTCGCATTATCGCCCAGGAAATAGATGTCATGAATCACACCATGACTATCGTTAGTGTCAACCCCATAATAACCAACTCATTTCTTATAAGCTTCTTATAGCGCCCGAAATGGCTTCTTTTAAAGTCAATATTCGGCCTGGCTTCTACATACCATAATCTCAAGAAGCTAATTTCGCTCCTAACTAATGGATTCCGGACAAATTGCAGTAGGTTTTGCCTTTACAGGGCTGATTGGTTTTTCGTCCTGGCCTAGTGCTAGCCGAGTGCCGTGCGAAAAGCCCTGAAAACTACACGACAGAATAAAATGTAATAATTTGTGTTTCTTATGCTCTTCGAAAGTCTAAACGCATTCTTAGCACGATACTTTTCGAACATATTTCACTCTCTTAAAGGCTACCATTTGCAATGATTAACGTTCAAAGGACATGGAATCAACCTACTTTCCGAAAAAGAGAGACCCCGCAAAAGGAACATAGTCCCAAAATTTATGAAGGAAGACCGCGAAATTAGGTCGACAGGTTTTCAGGATCTAAATGAGCTTGCTGTGGGAGTGATGATATCACTCATATGCAATATGTTTATTTTGGTGAATGGAGCTACCCCGTAGGCACGATATATACCTACAGCGACAATAGGAAGTAATTTAAATATTGAAAATTTATTAGCGATAATGTTAGGCCGTCTTTTTGATGGCCTGGTGTCATGGATGATATCATTAAACCTATGGCAATTAGACGGTTCTTTCTGTACATTTAGTTCCGTAAAAATGGCCATTTGAGGCACAATTTGTTTATTTAGGCAACTTAATGTTAATATTCTGTGATATTACGATCATTGTGGGAATAAAGGGGCCATTGTTATTAGAGTAAAGTAATTTTTTGGGCATTTTATTACGCTGTAGCGAGTTTTAATTGATGTCATGTGTAATGAGGTCGGAATCGTTTTAACTGCTTCACGCTATGTCTCATTACGTACATTGTCAGATGTAATTGCGGAGAATCATTTCAGTTTTGACCATTAGTCCATACTTAAACCTCGCTTGAAGATAGCCTCTCTAAAAAAAGCGATATTTTGCATTTTTCGAAATTATGAAGACATCCTTAATGACTTCCTTGAGTGATTGTGGAGAAGGCCAAGTTTAAGCACTGTGGAAAAAATTCACTACCGCATTGAATATTAAATTCTCAATTTCACTTCAATTGCTGGTGCTGGGTACAAAATATAGTTGACTACTAAATGTTTGAATGCTATATTATTGTTCTTCGTAGAAAGATTAAAATGCAGCAAAAGTCGAGGACCAACAAATTTTTGAATATCAAATTTGATTTTCAGTAGTATATACAAACGGCCTGTGGGCGTGAAACAACAATATCTTAGCAGATCTCAAAGATGTGGCGTAATTCGTGAAAAGTTTTGCAACCCCTAAAAAATCTGAAATCAATTTTAAGCCAACTGCATAAGAAGTTATTTTATTTTGAAGTAAAAAAAAACTGATATCTGATCCGACCTAAGAGATATGGCGGAATTCGTAGAAATATTTTCGACCCTTTTCAACCCCCTTAGGCGGTTTGAAAAATATCTCTGTCATAGAAACGCTATGGTACAAAAAGCCACTGGAAGTAATAGCTACTGGAAGTAAGAGCCCATGTGCTAACTCTTCAATCCCGAGAGATGAGACAGAATTCGTGAAAACATTTTTTTTTTTTCTGTGCAAAAGTGAACGAACTTTACGTTTTAAATCCAGATGTTATTTATTGATAGTATTGCCATACTTCGGAAAGCTCGCAAACTTAAATTTTTTTAGCCAACTATTTAATTCTAAACACAAGATAGGCATTTTAAATTTTTAGTATTTACAAATGTACGTTCGTTAAAATCCGTAGATATGCACCTCACGGCATCCACTTTCATTTAGGAGGTAGAAATTTTAGATAAGTTCGATTCGAGTAAAATGTTTGTCCGGCAACTTCCTTGCAAAAGTCCAAAAGTCACGTACATTGTTTCTCTTTTTGTGTAAACCCATAAAGTTCCATATTTGAAACGTTGCAAACAAAATTTTTTTTAACATTTAAAAATCAAAGTGTCCATCTTCAAGTTGCTACCATTCAAAGGTACTCAAAAAATGAACGCTAGCACTAGCACTAACTCACAATAACTCGAGAATGCGTTGTGCTACTACAAAACAAAAATTGTTAGGACGGAAAAAATGGTTGTAAAATACAAAAAAAAAATTATTATAATTAAGGTCGTTTCCAAATACCTTGTTCACGTCACAGCATAGCATTGCTATTATAACAGTTTAGAAAAGGCTTAGCTAAGCCGTCACAGCTCATGTTTATTTGACACTTAATAAATCAACAATTATATTAAATTATAAATAGAAAATTTTATTTTTTTACTTTTGCTAAGATTGACTGATACCTCAGCTGTTGTAAAAGTAGTCAAGACACGAACCGAAAAGGAATTGAGACACAGCTTTCATATGTCTGACATCATTAACTGTTATAACTAGACGTAGACGAAGCAAAGTATTTGAATACGACCTTAATATTGTTGCGAGCTAGGGGCTCGCCGGAATTTCAAGTAAAACACAATTCGTTTAAAATCAATAGAAATAATAATGTTTCATTGAATAGCCGCACTACCGGGAACCCCTTCAGATTTCATACACAACTTGATCACCTATTTTGGCATAGAAGTCACTGATTGTCGACTCGCTTCGGACTGTAATGTCTGCAAAGCTTGCCGTGCTTATATACTGCATGTGTTGAGCTGAAATCTTTCTCGAATATTCGGTGGTATATTGAATATAATGACAACTGATAAATTGAACTTTGCAGCTTTATCTACGCCTTTCTCATTGGGTGTTGCAAGGTCCCCAATCGAATGTTTTACGCCGCTTCTTAGGTAATGGAAGGTTGTTGATTTTCTCACCGGAAACTGATCGAGTTGTGCAGGCTGTCAGGGTAACATGTAACAATATACACTTTCAGTGTCCAATTTTATCTTTTTCTTACCCCAGTTTTTCGTTTAACGAAGCGTGTACTGCTGCATCGATCGTTTTTAATTTGGATTATTTGGTTTAAATACTCCACAGTTCTGTCCAATTATATTTAAGTTTTGGTGTGGCTGTGATGATCTATAGCAGAACGCGAACTTGTTCAGGCGGACCGTCCTAGGCTCATCAGAACAATCAAAGTGATGATCCTCGAATATAGGGACTTACAAGTGGTGAAACTGATGAATTGCCAACCTTATTTGCACCATCTCCCGAGTCACTTTGACCAGCTCAGATGAATTTAGTTGATGCAATTAAGTTTCCATCATCACGCCTCATACACCAGAACTCAATTTCCTTGCTTACTTCCATCTTACAACGCCAAAGTAAATCGTAACTAATATCTCGTTTAGGGGCAAATGGGTAGGCGGTATCGGAATTGAATCAATTAATTGAACCAAGGGCCTGCACCCCGCCAAGTCATTAACCAAATAAACTGCCAACTATCCGATATTAATATCAACCTCAAACTAGACGATATACTTACTCGTTCGTCGAATCGACAAGAACAGCAATTTCGGTCGCATTACTCATTGTAAATTTGTAATATCAAACCAATGGATTTAATGGAACTGCAGCCAATAGTCGTACGGTAGAGGTACCAATCTATCTCTTGATGATATTGTAGAGCTTGTAGGTAGGTTACGTGTGCTAAACTATGGAGCGTTGCATTCGAGCGTTATATTCTGCCAGATAGGCTGAAAGCAGACTTTTGCAAACATAAATTCCAAATGATTAATCGCCTAAAGCACGAACGAAATGTATCATGGAGCGCGCTAGTCATTCATCGACCTCCAGACCGCTCCAGAACGCTCCAGCGTTATAGTTTAGTTCTGGTCTTTTGTGGTTATAGAAGTGGCATGCCCTCTGTATTGTTGTCAGGAATTTTAGACCGAATCAATTTTCTATTGGCCTTTTTCTGATCTGCACAACCCGGACTAAAAGTCGCGGCTCATTGAATCGACTTTTTGCCCGGTAACGCGGTCTGATCGATTCGATGGCATGTAAAGACGTACCAACAGGCCATCTTAAAGAACTCGCCAAGACGTCAAGTAAAGCTGGAATGTAGGCTTCAAGCGACTCACTTCCAGCTGAATAGACTTCGATTCAAGACCGCTCGCGCGGTACCACACACATATCGGACGTTTTTTTTCTCGATCCGGCGCTGTACAAAGGCCTTGTCTTGTGTACCGAACGCCAAATCTTCTTAATCTCAAAATGACTGAATGCTATACCACTGCTAAGCCGCCTCAGCTCATAGTAGTTAAACAGGCTCTGTGACCATCACAGGGATAATCCGTATCACGAACCACCGACTATCGTGGTGGCGTAGGTTGTCCAATGTGAAAAATGCGCACTATCTTCTAGTGTACCTTATAAGAAAATAATGTGAAATCGAAACACCTTCTCAATACATCAGTGACCATATCGGATGCGATTAAGATTCTAATCGGCCGGTGGAAATCTTTGAATCTATCGTCAGCAAAGCGTTTGCGTTTGTAATACTCACGAGGGAATTATCGGGATTAGACCTATGGGATCTCATTAAATTTTCATTTGGTCCATTCTTCCGTATGTAGCGTTCCGCTAGATTCAGTGCAGCCTCTGTTTGCCTTATTTCAAGGTAGGCTAATGACTTTGCCCCGCTTTCGATTAGAATATTTGACAGGCTAAGTTTTCCGTTAGCCAGAGTATCTTAGAGCAAGATGTTAGGTCGGAAGAGAAGGTTGAATTCTTGGTGTCTAGCACTTCATAGTATTCCAAAAGATCGATCAGAAAGTACTTAATGCAATGGACAATTAATTTGTAATTTTGAGCTAAGAAAAAGTTTCATGAGGTACCGTAAGTCCTTTCAATTTATCAAAGAAAGTTTCATCTTGATACAAGATACTATAGTACAAGATTAGCGATTTTGAAACTCAATTGTTAAGAAAGCCAAGTAACGTACATGGGTTGCATCAGCAGCTGTTCTCTTGGCTACAAAATCTTGAATATTCTAATTTGCAAAATACCCCAATCCAAAATGCTGTAGTTCAAAATCCAATAGCAAAACATGGCGAGCATAAAAATTCAGAAATTCACACCCGCGAACTGTTTTACTTTATTATTGTAATAATATGCTATCAGTTTTTTCAAAAAAAAATTGCCACCCCAAAAATTTTTTATTCGGGTTTCATGACTATTAAATACGAAAAAAGCAATAAAAATTTTCAGTCCGTCTGTCCGCCGTACGCAAAATTGTTTGAAGCCTCGTAGCACCCAAACCCTTTGAGCTATTTAGTTGAATTTTCTTTTCATGGGTAGAGTTGGTATACTCCCTTAAGTCGACACCTTTTGAATGGTAGGCGTGTAAGGGAGAATGTGGATGAAGTGTGTTAGACGGAAAATTTTGTTTTCTAGATCTCTGCAACCGCGTATCCTAGGAAGCTGAAACTTGGAATTTATATAGATAGATCTTCAATAGTGGACCCATTTACAAAAAAAAATGCTGATATGGATGAAGGGGTGTGGGAGTAGGGGGAGAATACTGTGCCCGATACCCAAAACAGCAAACATAGAGACATTTTAAATCCATATCACCCAAACGGTTAATGGCACGAAATTAAAACTGAAGAAACATCTCAAGAAACTTAGAGAATAGACTGAAAACAAAGTCTTTAGAGAAGTTAGTCACGCATGGGAGTGGGGGGGGGGGGGGATGAAAAACTTTAGATTACGATATCTAATGAACCAATTCCACCTGAAACATAAAACTCGGTTTGCGTATAACTATTCACAAATAAAGTCAGTTGAATTTAAAATTTTTGAAGGTGGCGGTGGAGCGTGGCAGTGGAGAGGATAAGAATTTTTCTAAAAATTCATGTCTCACATTTCAAGAGTAGTGTAAGATAGATTCTTAAAATTTTGACCAGAAGTAGGCCTAATAGATACCTACTAGAAAAAGAAGGTCCTATCCTCACCAGGACGAAATGAAATAGCTCAGATTTTTATATCTCGAGAACCTACAATGGTAAAAAGCTGAAATATTGATATTTAGATAGAGATACAGTAGTGACATCCAGCAATATAATTTTTTATAGGAGTAGTATGATACGAGGGTGGGGTGTTTTTCCAAACTACAGAACGGCTTATGCTAGAAAGTTGAAACTTGGTATGTATATGTAAATCAACTATGAAAGTAATTTAGAAAAACAAATTTTTTAAATATTCATTAGCGTTTGGAAGGGGGTCGAAAAAAATGATCGGTGAAACTATAACGCATATATTTTCACGATTTTCGTTATATCTATTAGGTCTTCTCAAATACTGAATTTCTTTTTATTCTACGGCCTCTTCATATAAATATCTAGAAAATGCTTTCAGAACTTTTCGAAATTTGACCCCTAAGGGGGTGTAATGTTATTATATACTCTTTCACGAATTCTATGGCCTTTTAGTGTTCATGTATACCGAAATTCGGATAGTTTACACGAACTTTTTCAATGTTAAAAATCTCTGTTTTAAATATTTTTATTTTAGAAGCAAAATTAACTTTACATGAAACCAGTGGCGGCTCGCCGCATAAAGCTAGTGAGGCTGAGCATTAAGCTTGTGTTACACTGTTCGACTTTTCCCAGTTTTTTGCATTTATTTTCGTGAAATGTATGGCGAGCTTGTAGAAAGCTCTCAAAGCTCAGCCTCATTAGCTTTATGCGGTGAGCCGCCACTGCAAGAAACCCAATAATCTTGAAACAACTGATGATATACTACGACTTTGTCCGCTCTCGAACTTTGACCCGAAAAATAGTAAAGTTTCACCCAGACGATTGACAAATTTTTCCAAATTCAAATTCAAATTCAAATTTATTATGTCGTGAACCATATGATTACATGTACATTTAGTAGTAATAGTTTGTGATCAGGCTTGTGCCTCTACTACAATGGTTGGAAACTTAAAACTAACAATGGCTGTATTGAAATAAAATTAATTAGGCTTGATAGAAAAATGGTTAAGAAAAACCTTCTGAGAACTAAACAAGGAATCAACAGCACAAAATAAAATAAAAAAAATAATTAAAGTAAAACTAAAATTAATGATTGACAATTTTTTTCATTTCTACGCAGTTAAATAATCCCCTAAAAATCGTGATTCAGTCACTAAAGGAGAGTATTGGTGCTTTTAATATTTTAACAACATTCGTCATATGTTTCGGGTCTCATTAAATACTCTAAAAGTTTTTAGTAGCCCCGTATTTCGACATTGATCATATCTCAGGATTGTAACCCAAAATGTGTGTTTTAACGGAGACAGCAGCGGCGATTGCCGCCGACTTTGCCTCGAAAATCAATAAAGTTTCGTCCAGACTGCTGGTATATTTTTTTTTATATTGCTCAATAAGTTTGTCCTATTGGCTCTGAATCACTCTGAATATCAACCACTTTAAATTTCAGTTTCAACAAAATTTTTTATTCTGTCAAGAAATTTATACGGGCAGCAAGTATAGGTAAGTCCTGGAAATATACTGGACTTTGATACCAAAAGAGTGATACACTCAAATTTGTGGTTAAGGTTGTGTTATACGCCAAGAATCTATCAATTTCATTAATACTCAGTCTTATCTTTATTTGTCTAGAATGCCAAAATTTACAAAAATTATTCTATTGAATTTTCAGAAAAAAGTAATAAAAAAAAGTAACAGCCTTGTTCTTCAACGTTGGCTAAAATCATTCAATTAATACGAATGACTTGCTCGATTCCAAATACCGGTCAACGGTATAAAAATGCAATAAAATATTAAATTGTTAAAAACAATAAATATACGCAATAATATCGGAAAATAAGAACATCAAACCAATCGGCAACGTAAAATACACTCAAGTAAGATGGAAACTTAATGCGAATATTAACCCCCGTCGAGTCGCTCTTTGATCGCAGCCGTTATTTAATAATTGTTTTTTATCCGTGTCGATACCTTGATGTAGTGCTTCAGGTAGAAGCACGTGTCTATAAAATATATCTTCATTGTAGAAAGTACTGACGCGAAGACCCCGTATGGAGAAACCGCCTTATTTTTTTTTTTTATCCTAGATGCTCTTTCAATTTATATTTTAAGCCCTGATATGGCGAAACATGTGTGAACAAATAACCATAAAACTACAAAATGTTGCACATTTGTTTTAACTTTTCGTGCACATATACGTATCATACCTGTTCAAGATATGCTACCTTGCTATGATTATTCGCGGCCAATGTTATGTAAAATAGTGTTATTAAAAGTGAACTAGTTTTAATTAATGCAATTTAACAATTGCCAAGACATAAAATTGCAATTATACATCACATAAATGTTTTCTTAATGGTCAAGACATTAACACTCTTGTTATCTACTTAGTTACGGCAGAATGAAAATTCGCACCAGGTAAACGTCTTGTAGTCTTTTTTCATTGAATTTTTATGACACCATTCTTTTGAGCGGCTATAATTTTGGGACCAATCATAAGAACAAAGACGAACAATAAATAAATTTGCCGTAAATTTATGATACCTATATTCGTTTTTATTTGATCAAAAAATTACCAATTTGGCTGTTTTACAAATCGTTTTCATCAAATACTTTTCGATGTCTTGTAGATTGAAAAACTGATCGATCTTATAATAAAAATGTTAATTGGAAATGTTCTTCAAAATTTTGTATTTGATTTGCAAGAAAAGACCTCGAAATTGGCAGGAAATACAAAAACATAAATTTTAAAGCTGCTATAATTGGAATACGTTTTATTTCGGAATTTTATCGGAAAAAAAATTCCATTTTGCCGTCCGTAATTAAATCGTTTTTTTTTTCTTGTTCTCCACAGGGGGGTTGGTTCCCTTAATTAAAAATTTTCTTCTACTTTGGAGATGATTGAAAAGTTCACCCTCAAAATATTGCGTTGCTATCGTCTCAAGTATACTTACCGAAAATAAAAGACAAATCATAGGGAAAAAAACTCTCCAATGTCCTGGGCTACAGAGAATTTTCCGACTCTCCAAATGAAAAGCGAAAGTAACGATGTTTCGAGTTTGTTGTCCTTCGGATGAAGTTTTCGCCCACTCCGAGCTATTTTCAATTTATCACTTTGCAGTCGTCAAGAGGAAAGTTTTGGTCGTGACAGTGCACTTAGTTTGTAGGGAACATGAAAGAGGCGGGTACTGCGAGACAGAGTCCTGAAAAACTGCAAATGAGATCCTTTTTTGGAGCAGTTTCTTTGCACAGCCTTTAGAAATGGACACGAACGGAAGACACTTAAACGCACTCCTTTTGAATTTATTTATGTTGTTCGGTGAAAAGATGCTTCTGTGATACGGAATAATGGCGAAGAGATGATAGTGCTTATGATGGACTTCAAACTTTTTTGTTTAATTCGTTCTAATGAATGGAATTTTTTTTTTTCAAATGTAAGAAAGAAATTGCAATTCCCGAAAGTCTGTAATGGACAATGTCTCGGAAGAAAATGTTGAATAATCCGATTGTTTGTCGACTATCATACAATAACTTGAGAACGGATTTCTACATATAGACTAAGCTAGTATGATACGCTGTCATTTATAATTACCTGCTCAAAAACAATAAATTTAAAGAATTAATAGATATGTTAAGAGTTTGTTGTTCTTTCCAGTGTCAGTGGAGTGAAGCTCCAATACGAAATCCCCGACTGTTGATTGAACAACAAACTCTTAACATTTAATAGCTTCAATGGTAGCATGACCATGAAAAACTAGTAACATAATTAATAGATAGACTAAAATTAAAAAATATCTATTCACTAGTGTAAGCCCAGTAAATATTATAATAGCTTTGAATTATAAAGAACAGATTTAGCACAATAGCTTACATAATTAATTTAAGATGATGGTCCAAGTCACTAGTTCTTAAGGAATAATTGTGTATATTTATATACCTTTTACTGAAATATAAATAAATAAAAAAATAAATCCTAATTTTATCTCATTAAGTCTACAACATTTGTCGGAATTCGTGAAAACTGGAACAAGATGGTGCAAGGACTTCAATGATCCTTATATAACTATGACTTTATACTGTACTTTTGTACGCTCTATTCTTGAGTATGCTTGTCAGGTGTGGTCTCCGTACTACGAGGAACATAAGAGTAGGATTGAGTCAGAACAGCGGTTCGCTCTAGGGGACCTTCCCTGGTTTGATACGTTGCATCTTCCTCCTTACGAACAGCGTCTAAAACTCCTTTCTCTAGAGTCGCTTGAAAATAGACGGATTATCCTTAGGGCTGGTTTTGTATTTAAATTAATCTTGGGTGAAATTGATTCCCCTTATTTGCTTGAAGCCATATCTTTCAGTATTCCGCGTCGATCCTTGAGAAACTATGTGCCACTCCACATTTCTCATCATCGCACCAAATACGGGCAAAACGAACCAATCGCATCTCTTTCACGTATTTCCAACAATAATTACAACCGAATTGGCTATAATTTACCTAGCATGCAGTTAAAGTCAGCTTTATGCGATAAATAACTTGTGATTTGTAATCGTATAAATAATCTTTGAAATTTTTGAAATAAATAAATAAATACCTTACACCCCTACGGGGTTGAGTATCAACCAATTCTTAAATCAGTCCTTTCCTGATTATATTTAAACCCATTACAAGTGAAATCGAATTCGATATCTTCTTAGAACCACGAAATACATCAGAATTCGTGAAAATGTTAGCAACTACGTCACACCCCTTGGGAGTTGGATATGGGCAAGTTAGGAAAAATAGTTCTGGAGAGAGTAAAATTTATTTGATAACTCGACATGCCACTCTACCCACCCTTACATCCTGCACCACTACTCACAAAATTTTTTCCTCTGTAAGAGGTCTACTTAGTGGGCCTCACTCCTGTAAAAGAATTTATGATCAAATCTAGTTCGGTTTTTGATACATAAAAAATGTTTTTTTTTTTGATAAATCAAATTTCCGCACTTCTGTTCTCCAGCCTCAAAAATTTGACATTCAATAGACTTCACTTGTAATGCAAATCAAATTTTATTTCCTGGTACATTTAGCTCAAAATATATTGCAATCTAAAGTCAGGATTTTGAATTTTAAATATAAATTTCTAAATTTTGAATAAAAGCATTTTGTACGGCAAGAATTTTAAATTGATGGAATTTCAATATCACAACTTTTAAATTTTACATATCGTAATTTTTTTAATAACAGATTTTGTATGTTGATATTTTAAATTTGGCGGTTTTTTATCAAAATTTTGAGAATTTCTGCTTTCTGTGTTTAAGGTTTGTTTTTCAAGGGATTTATAGGATTTTGAATGTCAGTATTTTGAATTTATCGATTATGTGCTCCAGATGTTTGAAATTTCTGCTAAAGAATTATGTAACCTAGGACTTTGAGTTTAGTATTTTTTAATAATTAATCATAATCAATGGCGCAACATTCCAAATCGGCCCTAGGCCTGGAAGTAATGCTAGAGTTACTTCATTGCGAAACCAACGGAAAACTAGGAGGTGAAGTGGTCAGCTACACGCTCGTCCGTGATTATTACCCCGATTTTAACTCAGGTACTCATTTACTCATTTACAGCTGAGTTAACTGGTAGTGTGGCACCTAGTCCCGTTTTCGAAAATTACTTGCTACCAAGCAGATTCGCACCGAAGGCAAGTGCTCTAGCCACTAAGCCACCCAGACTACTACTTTTTAATAATTACACACCGCGATTTTTGGGGCTGTCGGTATTTTAAATTTACCGATTTCGTACTCAAGATCATGTACCTACTCTAGGATTTTGAGCTTAGCGATTTTGATTTTCAAAATTTTGAATTCCAGGACTCTGCAATTATGAAATCATAGCTAAGCGATTTATCCGGATGGCTCGGGAGGTCAGGACCCAATTTGGGCTCTCGCGCCATTGATGAGGACAAATTTTCGGTTATTATTGCACATGAAAAACTGAAGTGACATTTTAATACTGAGGTTTACTGAGAAAAATCACATTGATGAAAAAATATTTAGGGCCAGGAAAATGAATTTCTCAACGTTGGGTACAGCTAAAATAAATATTGACGCTTACAATAAATGAAAGATAATTCTATTCCATAGAAAATAATCAGTAGAAAAGCATAAATTTCACATTTATGCATACTCTGCGCCTACAGCTAACGATATTAGCTATAACGTTCAGTTAGTTATTCACAATAGCTACGATTTTATTGGCGAAACCCTCCTTAAAATTTACCACTGTGACTTCCATCCAAGACACACACCCACTTTTCCACTCAGAGAAATTTTCCCCTTCGTAGCAGGATTCAATTTTATCAGACGTGTATAAAACGCGTTTTTGACATTTAATTTTGCGCCTGCTCATACGCAACGTCCGAAAAGATATTCGTGCCTGAAATTATGTGCTGGCATTTTTCGTCGCCAGCTTTCAGTTTAGAATTAAACGCTCGAGGGTAAAAAGCTGATTGTTCCGCCTAATACGCGGCAGATTCTTAGAGTTAACTTCAGTAAATCGCGATAAGTCGGTTCCAATAATCAATACAAACTTGCAGTATTTCAGGCGCGCATTAAATTTAAACTCATCAGTGTCCAAAGTGTCTAGCTTACACGTTCCAAATACAGTGCGAAACAGTGACGCGCAATTACGCATTTACGTTTCAAAAAATAAAAAATATAATTTTTTTGAGTTGGTTTCAGTGAGCAAAAAAAAGGAAAATGTAAGAGAAAAGCATTTTCCGCAGAGTCACAATGAAATAGTTCCTCTTCAATTTTTTTTTTTTCTGTTCATTTCGTTGGTGAAAGATGTATGTGAAATCGCGTGCAGACTGATTATCCTGCAGTGCATTTTCATGTGGCACGAATTTAACGAGCACTAAAAACCAAAAAGGAAATTTGTTCGTTACTCGAAATAATCGAAAAAGGCTATGAAAAGCAGAGGGACGGGATAGGCAATTGTTGCTCGTCATACTGTTTATTTTGTAAGTATCCTTTGTATTCAATGGAAGGTTTATTCACTTAGCTTTGAAATAGATTCGGAAAGTAGCTGCTGTTTCATAGTTGGAATAGTGGGAAGATACAGGTGTAATTTGGAAACATTTGGAACACCGCAAATCACTGCATGATACTTTGTTGTAGGATTAGGTACCTTCGTCTATAAGTACTCTAAGCCTCTATTTACTTATTCTGCAATTTGGAATGGTTGTACACTCTCTGTGATTTTGGGTAATGGAAAACAATAAACAAAAATGTTTTGTTATATCAAGCAATTAATGGTGAGGATATGCAGCTATTTATGTATGTTCTAGAAGAGCTACTCTATTAACGGCGATGTCTTTTGTTATCGAATGGTTATAAACTCGGTTAAGACATTTGACTATAAGATCACTTCTTCTAAATTTTTGTCCATTAATAAAACCGATTTGAATTCTTTTTACTACAATTGTATAACTTATTAAGAAGAGGAATCCTCACGGGTATCCTGAAATAATTGAAGGATAAAAATTCGTTTAAATAAATCACGTGGCAGCGAAAAACGTGATCAATGTGACAACTGCTGTAGGTAGGATGAACGCACTGAAGCCTAGAGAGAATACTGATGACATCGATAACGCACACACCTAAGGGATTTTGTATTCTACCATATGTAAAAGTACAAAAACTGTTATCTACTGTCCTTAAGATGCTTTGTTCAAGCAACTAGGCACTTACACGATATAATTTTTTTACCTGAAGGTATCTATAGATTTATAATCTCTACAATAAGTTTAATAATAGCTGCGAACTAGGAATTTTTTTTTCCTTTAGATATACCTAAAACCGACAAGATTATATACAGTCCCTGTTCAACGAATTAGGACCACTAAGGTTTTTTTTAAATTTTCTCTTTCTCTATGCTATAACTTTTTGCAGAAAGGAAATAAAAAATACATTTTTTGTTTTCAAAATTCTTTATTCGTTTTATGATATTTTATGTATTAAAAATTTAATTTGGTGTTAATATTTGGTAGGGCCACCCTTAGCACTAATTTCAGCCTTAACCGCTGTATAATATTTTTGATTCCTTCGCTGTTTTGCCAGATATTTCCAATATTTTCTTTTAAGATAGTAACGGTAGGATTAGGAGAGGAGTAAACTTCAGATTTCAGGAGACTCCAGACATTCTCGATAAGGTTAAGGTCGGGAGAATTGCCTGGCCAAGGAAGAATTGGGATATTTGCGGTAGAGAACAGGTTTCTGATAATATGGGAACGATGACAGGGTGCACTATCCTGCATAAATATATTTTCTTTTTCACAACTCTTCAAGGAGTTGAAATAAGAAATGAAAATGGTTTCTATCACGGCGTAGTACTGGGTACTGTTCATGGTTCCTTCGACGAAAATGATCGGTCCAGGTCCCTCGCTTGAGATGCAGGACCATATCCTTGTGGCTGGTGGATATTTTATAGTTTTCACGATGCAAGCTTCGTCATACTTCTCTGATGGCCTCTTCCTAACGTATTGGTGTCTCTCCGTCACAGACTCTAGTCTGCATTCATTACAAAACACCACCTAAAAAAAAAAAAAAAAACCATTTTTCAATGTTGGATTCCCAAGCAAAAAGTAAATGCAATAAAATCATTATGCATTGACATAAAATATTCCTTATATTTTTCCAATCAGCTACGGTTAGATGTTGATGAGTTTTAGCAAACTCCAGCCTGGCTTTTCGGATTTTAGCTGTTAGCTTAGGCTTTTTTGCTGGTCGCCTCGACTCAAGGTTGGCTTCATAGAAACGCGAGATGTTACATACCCGGGTTTTTGACGAAAATCCCTAAAAAAAGGTTTCAGAATTTTTCAAATTCAATCCCGTAGTTGGTGTAGAGGAGTTAAATACATTTTCTCGAATTACTCCATATTTCTTATGTCTGATTAGATATTGATTTGGTATACTTACTACCAAGAACTTTTTGTATAATCACCTAAAATATGTTTTCAAGATTTTTTGTATTCAACCCGTGTTGTTGTTGTATGTTCGTTTTCACGAGTTTTGTCATATCTCATAGGTCTTATGAAACATAGACTAAATCTTGCATTCATGAGCTCTCGACATGAACGCCTAGAAAAAATAAGTAATCACTTAAAAACCATTTTCAGATATTTTTCTATTTAACCTCTAAGAAGATGTAAAATAGTTGAATACATTTTCACAAATTTCATCATATTTCTTAGGTGTTCTGAAATAATGAGTTAATTTTACTTGAACGGATTCATCCCATAAACGGCTAGAAGATTTTTAATGATTTTATTAAATTTCACTCCGACGATAAACAACCATTGGGATTAGATATCAAATTGGTTTCTAATTCAACGAGCTTCTTCAATAATCGGCTAAAACCTCTTTGGTGAATTTTTTGGGTAATTCCTAACAGAGCTAGAAAGGTTGTACGCATTTTCACGAATTCCGTCATATCTTTTTGATTGGTCGATATGGAGAATTTTTTGGGTAATTCCTAACAGAGCTAGAAAGGTTGTACGCATTTTCACGAATTCCATCATATCTTTTTGATTGGTCGATATTGAACTAGTTTTAAATTCCACGAACATTTTATATAATATAATAGTCTAAAAATATAGTTTAGGAATTTTGGAAATTGAAGTCTTAAAGGGGTATAAAAAGGTTCAACACTATTTTCATCATATCTGTTAGGTCTGACGAGGCAGCATATTTGTTTTTACTTATACAGGCGTTTTATGTAGTCTGGCATACAACAACCTATTGTATTGACAAAACTAACTCCCCCAAAAACTCTCTTATAGTCAATCAAGCAGCAATACAATTTGACCACGTTCCGCACTTCCGTTGACCCAAAAACGTAATTCGAAGGGTGGCAGTGGCGTACGCACTACTGTCGTACCTAAATTTTAGCCGCTTCCCAAACATTTACCCGAAAAATAATGAATTTTCACCTAGGCTGTTGGCAATTTTGTTATCGATTTTTAAATAAAAAAAAATGTTTTTTACTGCTGTTATTAAGATGAGCACATGATTCAGTTTTCGGGATGCCAATTCGAATTTAGAATCTGATCGCTGGTCCAGAGTGTTGAAACCTTCACATATTTACAAAAAACGATTGACGAAGGCCTGGTTCCTGAAATCTTCTACTATAGTCTTGAGATCCTTTAGAATTGCGTCACCAGGATTGTCTTAACATAAATGTATGTGCAAACTGGGTAAGTTCCGGGGCCTTTATGCCCCTGGCATTAAGTCCGCTTCGGTATCTAAGTGTATATATTGAAATCCTCGCCAAATACTCGTAGAGGTGCAGACGTTGTAAGAAACGCCAGCAGAATTGTATTCAATTCGGAAACTAATCGAATACGGCAATCAATTAAATATATTAAAAAGCTTTTATTTATGTATGTTTACCTTCGATCTATCCAAAAATAGTCCCAAAAGTACCCATTCAATTTTATAAACGAATCTCTGAAACCACACGCTCACCTTTACCGTGAGCCATCTCAAAGGGCTGAAAATCCATTAAATTATTAAACAGGGTAGGTAACCTGCTTCGCTCATTACTTCAGAACGATATCATTTAAATCATCCAAATGAGTCTTTCCACATAAAAGCCAAAACTCTTTACTGGAGGGGTGCTCGTGCCGTTGTTGTTCGCCCACAACGAGAACATCAAAGACGTGGAAATCCTTTGGAAAATGCAACAGCAACATTTCGGTTCGTTTCTACCACCTTACACAGCTTGCATCCCCTAACATTACCGTCGGATCCTTCACATGAAATCCAGTACATGTTACTAAAGAAATGACGAGAAAATCATCTCGAGTATAAAAAACGAAAGAACGAAAGGTAGCTATGAAAGGCGCATTACGGGCTGAAAATGGCTCCTTTGGCCGTCCGTATCCTGGATCCTACATGTTATCCTGCCGCAATTTTCCATTTGCGAAAGAAGCTTTTCCCGAGAGTAGACGCCCTGCAGGTTTGCGGAGGACGAACGCAACCCATAAAGCCTCGTTTTCATCTTTAAAGAGCCGTGGCACGAGGCTCCATCAAGGACTTTCCCGGCAAAGTGTTCAAAAGGATAATTTTTCAATGCACTAGAAGTGGCGGCAAAAGATGCCAAAGTCGTCATCATATCGTTCGTCTTTTATGTCAACGTTTCGGTCTTTGACTGACGATGGCATCAAGGATTTTCGACAGGAGCAGGAGTTCCACTGAGTGATGACATAGAAATCCATTCAGGCTTTGTCTTAAGGCGTTTGCCAATGAAATTAAGTGAAGGATAATCAGTGCGAGTGAAATTACGGGCTCGTTTGCATCGCTGTTTCGCGGAAGTTTAAAGGATATGCGACGCATTATACAATTAAAATATTGAATCGCAACGATGTCTACTTTTCTGAAGAGAGAAGCCATGTTATGCACATTTCAATGCAATTATAATAAATTAATTTTAGGGGAAGAAAAATGAGAGTAAAAGGCAGGATGTGGTTTTTCAGAGTTATTTAAGCGCTGCAGGCAAGTTCTTTTGTTTTATACTAATCCCCCATATAGTACTTCTGACAGGAGATTTGAATATAAGTTGCTCAATGACAAGAACGTTGATCAACCAAGTACTTTTGTACCATGTAATCTGAAATTTATTTGTTATTATTTTTTTTTTTTTTTCATTTTATTTTATTTATCTTATGTATTATTTTTTATTTATTCTATTTTTTATAAACATTTAATATAATTAATATAACATATAAATATTTCCCAAAAATAATAAAAATAAAATATTAGTAGATCTTCTACTTATTTATTGTCGCAATTTAAAAAAATCTGCTTCAAAATAAAAGGAAGTTACTTTAACGCGATTATATAGAAAGCTTGGACGAACAAACATTTCGATATTTTATCAGATCTAAGAGAGATGACGGAATTCGTAAGAACGTACACACGTATATATAAATCCCATAAAAGCAAACGTGAATTCCATATCTCACATTTTAGGAGTTCATAAAAATTTGCACAACCACCGTACAGCTCTCTGAGAAGCCGAAGTACGTTGATATAAAACTATAGTACCTCAATAGGCCTAACATATGATGAAATTCGTGACAATGGGAAAAAAACTTTGCCCCGACTCCGAACGCCAATGCAAATCTGATTTTTTTTTATTATTAATTAATTAATTTTCGAAAGTTTGCATTCCACTGTGTCAAATATTTAAATACGCTGGCTGACAAAGGACTGTCTTTGTCAGTGTAATCAACAAAAAAAATTTCGCAACATTATTTTTGATTTACCTTGTTTTGACAGAAAAAATTTAAAAAAAATTTTGTCAGATATTTAAAACTTTTAGTCAAATATGCTGCCAACATGGCTAAACGAGTGTTACAGTGTATTACTAGCTTAATACATATTCAATATAAACCGCTCCCCCACCCTGGTACCTTCATACCCTCATCAAAATTTTGTACGAACTTCAACTTCTCATATCTTCACTCCAAAAAACTATCAATTTTAAAATTTATTCCTCTACAAGAACTAGAAGGTTGCGGGACTAACTCTCAAGACTTGAGATATCATTTTTTTTTAAGATTGTGTTCTTCTCCACTACCACTACAACCCACAAAAATCACCAATTTCTTATACTTTCTTATAAATATGTAATTTGGATGAAACTGTAGTCCAAAGTTTATCATCAACCACCCATATCCACGTTTTCCTTAACGTTATTATAGTAGACGCTCCAAATATGCCAACAAACAATCACCTTTGGACTGTCCAAGAGATATGGGTTTTGGAATCTCTCTTCCACCTTTCGAACATGCAGAACGTATTGTTTCACCTCCCCACTAATATCGACAATATATAAGCCCCAAATTTCAACTTGCTAGGATTGCACTTCCTGAGGTGCGAAACTGTGGAATATTTTGGATGCACCAAGTTTAGAGCAGCTCCAAATTTCGTTATAACTCTATGCCGTCTCTAATATTTAGTATAACTTTGAGATCATCAGCATATAGACATTTAGACACGGAAAGTTGTTTCCAATTCCATTTAAAAATATTACAAATACAAGAGGAACCTTTAGGTACTCCTGAAGTTACTAAAATATGATTAGACATTCATTCAATTAACAATTAGGTGTGATCTGGACTTCGAGATAAGGTTATCAGTAATCTCAAAGTTTCATGTTTTTCTGTATCGTGTTATGCTATCAAAGACCTTTGTAAAATCCGTATAAATTACGTCTATCGGCGCGTAATTGTCCAAATCGGTGAACATCAAAAGATTGGATATGGTAACCTTATCCGGGATAAAACCGTGCTGTTTACGTGCAATGAACGCGAAGGTCGATGTGATTATTGAGTTGTAAATTGAGCAGGCCCTGTAATTTCTAATACTTTAGAACCAGTAGAACGAAAGAAAGTTTAAGATACTGTGAATAATTCAAAGACTTATTGAATAAAACTGACATTAGTACGGATAAAAACATTGGCAAAATTCTTGTACAAAATCCTGGACTGTCTATCAGGTTCCGAGATTTTAAACAGGACAAAGTTGGTAATGATGTCTTCAATCTCTTATTAAAGTACATTAATGCTGAATTTACTTTAATAGGAGGTTGAAGTGTACATACGCCACTAAAGCTGCACTAAGAACAAGAGGATTTATTACAGATGTTTAAATAGTACAAAACTACGATTTTGAAACAGGATTGAAAAAATTCCTTGGTCGAGAAACTACCTCAAAACATCTCTGCGAAAATCTATAATCCTTCTTAAGTCTTGAAAACCATCCAAGTCCATTGCGACAAATCCCTCTCAGTCCAAAAATAGAAATCCTATTCCAACCGGTTAACCTACATACCTGTATCTAATAGCTACCTACCTTAGAAATCTTATCTTAATTCGCTCCAAACTTCCCCCAAAAATACCACTTACTTTCGTTCTCCTTAAGGTTCTTCTGCAACGAAACCGATTAGTTTTCGTACAAGGTTCACAGAACTTCGTCTATGTCCTAGTTCGCTTCATTGATTTTTATAGCCCAGAGAAATTCACCTAACATATATATTTTTAGATTGAATCGAATCCTATACCTGTAACCGCCCAGGTAAAACATTATACCGAGCAGAAGCCAGTGTGACGAGTGAGTGAAACATACATAAATTTGAAATGCTTGTCGAATGTTTCACAATCGCTTTTTTAATTCACGGCCGATAATTAATTTGGCCACACAGTGACAAATTGAAAAGCATTCATCTGTTGAAAATTTAACTTAAAAATTTTCCATGGCGAATTTAATTTAACTTCTAAGTGTAGAGAATCAATTAAGTAATTGTAATTTATCTTGCCTTATAAAAACAGAGCTAATGAATTTCTACTCGGCTAAGCTAATTTTGTGTTCTTTTTTTCTTTTCAGGTAAATTCTTTAATAAATTTGTGTTTACTGTATTTGTGGATGCTTCGTACAACTGATTACTGTGGGAATTACGCAATGACCGACTTAAGGTGTAATTAAATAATTGCCAATTGTAATGAATTATGGTAAGTAAAGTTACATTAAAACCAGTCTCATTCTTAGTTCAAGCTTCGAATCGTAGCGTATAATGATCAAAAATTGCATTATATTTATTCAACACGATCTGACTTTATCAAGACGTTACAATTAGTCGTTAATGATGCCCTTTACGCCTCCGTATAAAATTAATTTATAATTACGTGAACGAATCTGGATACTAAATGCATTCCATCCCGACTCCATTGCCTATAAATTTTCCTATTAATTTTCTTTGATATAAAAACGAATACAAAAGATATAAAAAAAAAATATCCTGGGTGGATCGAAAAGGGTATGGATAGGTCACGATTAAAATTAAGACGCGAAAGAATGTCTTAAGATACGATACGTTGTTACCGTGCTCGGAAATCTTAAAGAAATCTTCTATAGAAAGTGTTGTGGACATCTTCTTTATAAAGATATTGAAAATTACAGCAATCGATTATCTAGTGTTCTTTTGATTGTATTTTACATTTTATAGGTAGTATCCGATAGCAATCTTTCGATTTTCTACGGTCGATTGAAGGGAAGAAGCTGCCCATACACACGTAACGTGTATATAATTGCGTGAATCTTGACATTTTGAAAAATTAGATGATTTTAATCTTGATTTGATATTTGGATCAGACAATTTTATTATTAATACAAAAGGGAATAGTTTTTGAATGATGATTCTCATTAGGATAAAGTCGATCGGAAACAGTTGATTGAGTCTACGATCCAAGGGTGCCAAATTTTTTAAAAGTAAGCGATATGTGAAATTACTTAAAATATCTTCAGGGCGATTGTAAGCTCTTTATCTTGTTACATCAATTTTGAAAATATGCGCCCCAGTTTTCAAAAATAGGTCAAATATTTTCTTTAATCGTAGCACGAAATGATAGTAGTGTTATCGATTCGAGTTGTACAAGCTTGCACAATTTTTTACTTCGTTTAACAGGTCTTAAAAAAATGTGTAAGTATTTTATTTTAACTAGTTCCTGTGATACCGATCTATTGCTAAACACATCGTTATCACCACGTAATTTTTTTTACATAGCTGCTTTATTTTGTAAGCGGTCTAAAGCCCTTTGAGATAAAACCACAGAAAGTGATAAGCCCCCTAAACTAAGTTAGGCTTAAATATTTACTGCAGTCTAGTCCAAACCATTTTAAAGTTTATTCGATATTGATATAATTTTGTTCCAAACGCCAAACATAAAAATTAAATGTACCTAAATAAAATAGAGCAATTTTCAAACAACAATGCACGTGGTATTCAATAAGTTCGGTCGAACCTTAGTAATCCACAAGTACTCAATAATATGAACAGGTACTGCAAATCGGAACTTAGACAGAATTGAAACCTCCAATAGATAGAATTCAGAAAAGCAGTACTGGAATCATTAAATTGTTTGGAGACTACCAGCTTTTTTGAGACACTTAAAAAGTTAAAATTTATTTTGCGAAATACATTTATCATATTCTTCTGACTGTATCCGGATAGTTTTCGCAATTTTTCTTAAGATTCCGAAACTTTAATCAACCATTCACTTAATGTGTTTGTTTGTAAATTCAGCTCATTATCATAACTCTTGGAAGTACATTCCTCTAAAAACACAATGTTCTAATAGTCTGAAACTATTGCGACTAAAGCATACCCAAAATGGAGCTAATTGCTTTTAAACATCACAATCTCGAATCTACTCTAATCCGATTCTCTTTTCATATTTTTTCACCTCTTCATCATCAAATCTTATAATTCTCATCAAAGAATCTTACAAATTATAAATGTATATAAGATGAATGTCTTGTCAAATTGCTGGGTTACCTTGGATTGAACTAAATACACCTTCAAATAGATTCGTTCTTAAAAGATTTCCACTTAGGACATCGACCATGAAAAAAGCTTTTGTTGACCAATCCAACAATTTCATTATTACTTTTATTTTTAAACTTGTTTTTTTGCATTCAGGCCCCTATGTTCGAATTAGTCTTCAAGATTCAATAAGAAATCGTTCTGCGGGCTGACAATTCGTAAAAATTAGACATGGGATCAAAACTCTTCAATTGAAATGCAAGAATAGTTTGATGGAATGATGCCGCAGAATAATAAGCTCTTGTTATACAGTCGTAACCCTTTTTTCTTAGCGCAAATTTTATTTTGCTTTTCTTCTTTTGAAGCTATTAAAGATTGTTTTTTTTTCTGTAAATTTCGTATGAAACGCTGTCAAAAAATATTAAGACCAAAAAGAAGATGTTCAGACAATTATTATGATCATATTAAAGCGTGTGTAAGGAAATAATGGAGACTTCAATATTAATAATAATGTTGAATTGTGCGATTGTCAAAATTTTGGCAGTTGTAAAAGTACTTTATTTCTGTATTCTGTAGATACAATAATTAATTGAATGTACATTAATGCATAGTTTTCGTGATTTATATTCAATTACAATATTTTCATAGCTTTGGAGTTTGTCAATTTTTTATAATTCCAATGGTTTGAAGATTCTTTGCCTTTTGAAAATAACTGTCGAAATTTTGACAGTTTTTTTTAACCCGGATGGGTTTAAAGAATTAAACGATTTTTTCATAGGTACAGAAAGATGATCGTTTTAACAAACTTATAGTTTTCTTTTCAAAATGATACACAATCAAATCTTACTTTATTTTAATAATAAATGGTTTTTATTTTATTCTCAAAAAAATTTTGTTTAGTATTCATATCAAAAATAAAATGACTATAGCTATTTATTCTTATGTGACATATTTGATGAAAATGAGACAAGTGGCTGTACCAAAAGATTGAACTTTTTTTTCTTAATATACTCGGCAAGTAATACTTAAAAATCGAATTTTCGATTACGGAAATTGAAATACTAAAAATCAAAATGTTTAAAAATTACAAACAGTTTGATTTACGGCATTGAGTACGATATAATTTTGAAAGTTAAAAAATCTGGTGCACGTAAATTTTTGGTTTCCACAAATTAATCTAGCTAAGTGCAAATGGTGGCGGTCTGAGATTGTATAACAATTTTTTGGAAACGATTTTCTCCATTTTAAGATGCTTCCAAGTTAATGACAAAAAACATGAAGATCATCACTTTAAACACGGTATTCAACAGGCATGAGAGTAAAGTTTAAAAACGAATTTATATAGGCATGAAAGTAATGTTTAAAAACGAATTTATATTGTGCTATTACTAAACACCCAATTGTTCTGCTAATCGATCACCTGAAAAGATCGTATCCCATACAATGAAACTAAAACTGAAATGCTCTTTTCGTTACAACGCTTAGAAATTTAAAACCAGAAATACTTTTTCCATGTTCACAAACGCTAGTTTAGTCTATTAGGGCATATAATGGGCTTGGGATATAATTCACCCGGAGCCATTCAAACCCAAGTTGTTATTCTCTGGATACTTTTGAATGTTCCCGAACGACATGAATTTCTAATTAATGGCATGTTAGGTCTCTTGTAAGGCTTGTGTACAAAAAAGATATCGTAAACGTTCACAGGTCGTTTTATATGGTGCCTCCTACACCTTAAATTTTCGTCTTTTAATTACACTCTTGAAAACAAAATATACAAAATTTTCGTAAGAAAATTCCACTGCGATCGGCACTACCGAGGAAACTAAAAATGTCTATTTTTAACGGAAAAAGCATCAGCTAATTACTTTGGAAATGTTGAGGGAGATGTCTTAATTGGGTTGGACAGGTAGTACCTACACGTCTTTGGATTAAGCAATTTTTAAGGGCCAGTGTGAAAAAAACTGCATTTCGTTTCGTAATAAAATTTCATTGCATAAATATTTGCTAGGATCAAACTAAGAAAAAATGATGTGGTTTATCTTGAACTATAATTTGACCAGACTTTTATTTGTTTAAAACAAAATTGTTTGAAAATAGTTTTAATCATATGAAGAATAGTAGACAAGTCGAATGTTGAAACAGATTGGATGCCCATTTATTCCTGAAACTTTTAAATTGGTTTACTGGAGCTATTCTTCAGAATACTATACGTAATATACCGGCACTCCAGCGGAACTCAAGCGGAACTGTTTTCCGTTCCATAACTGAAAAATTCACAGCTCTATCGAACTTTTTTGAGTATTGACTCAATTCTGTTTTCGGAAATTGATTTAACTTCGAATGGCGGTACTGTATCTGTATCTGTATACAGTACTGATTTTTTTTTATAAAAATCAATTCGGAAATTTTTTTTTTTTTTAAATTTTTGGTTTTAGTTTCTGCAACACCAGTGAATAGGTAGTTCAAACTAAATTTCATTCAACTGATCCATCTGCAAGTCAAAATTGTAATAAAGAACAGATTCAGTCTTTCCGGATAATAATTTTTATATAGTATTTTTGGAGTTTAAATGGTAGGTAGGTAGGTAGGTGGAAAAAAGACAACATACTGGTTTTCGTAACCTCAGAAAGCACTAATGGTAAGAACCTAAAACTTGACAACAATTATACAGAGCTTAGGGTCAAGCTCATTTGATTTGGGAGGCCGTTCCCCAAATCAAATGAGCTTGATGCTAGAAAGTCGAAAGTAAGAACTTGTATCTAAGATCAAATGAAGTTGAACGGTAGCCCGGAAATATTACTCCGTACAGAAACCCCTCAAATATAATTCCTCAATTTTTTTATTATGTTTCCTAGGTGTCTTTCTGTTGTAGATTTTAAGACGGTCCTGATTGGTCAAAAAAATAAAAAAATTTAAAATTTACAAAATTTGGCAGGATTTTGACTTGAACTGCACCCCGACAAACTAAAAAAAAAATGGAATTTATATTTTAAAGCGTTACTTGGAGCATTTTTGATTTTGAGTTAAGAATCTTGAAAACTGCACCCAGGCTTCAATTTGAAAATGGTAATTACAGGGAGTGTTGTTATTCAAGTACTCACAAGATTCGGTCAATTTGGCCAAGGTATTCCATACACTGTTTTAAAAAAAATTATTTTAAATCTTAAAATGTTCAGTATATTTTTGTTTTTCAAGTAAAAGTACACATTTCAAGCACTTTTACACGAAATTACTGGTATTAGTAAACTTTTCAGGTACTTTTCAACGGAACTGTACAATTTACATGAAAAGCATCCCATAATTTCGTACCATTTCGTGTAAAATTAATTATATTCCGATAGATAAATAGATATATTTATTTCGAAATGGTAACATAAGTGAATAATAAATATCTAATTTGCGATAGTATAGAGATTAGACAAAAGGTCTTTACAACTTAATTATTATTATTTGTATGCTATTGTCGATATTATAAAAAAAATACAGTTAATTATAGGTAATGTACGGGAGAAAATTTACAAAACCCGTTCACTTACATATTACTTAAAACTAAACTTAGTGTATCTTACTATTAATATATGAACTATTATTACTATATGAATAAAATTAAAAGATAAGTAAAAGTACTAATTTCAAGCACTTTTACTAAAAATTACTGGTATTAGTAAATTTTTTATGTACTTTTCAACTGAACATGAAAAGGCTTACAAAATTACGCAACATTTCGTGTAAAGTTAAGTATTTTTATATATGAATTAAAAATACATTATTTTCCGTGTAGTTCTACTTATAAACTTGTATTTTAAAATGAAAAACATGTAATATATGAAACCACAAAGTTGGAAGCTTTGTTAGATTTGTTTTTACTGAACTGAAAATGAAACGCCTTAAGTGGAGCAGGGGATACACGCATTAAACCTATGCGGCAAACACCAAAATTAATTCTGGGTTAGATTCATACATACAGTCAAGGGTTTTATTAAGAGAAAGTTAGTAAGAAATTATATAAGAAGTAAAAAAAAGTGTAAAAGAGTATCACTTTGTTTTTCTCTAAAATTTTCAAGAATTTGCTACTTTCGAAGTTGAAACTTACTGATTGCAAATTGAAACTGTCCGAAAATTGACAATTACATTCAAATGTAAATTTACTTGTGTTGCATATTTGCCTACTATCCAAAAATCTAAAATTAATGGATTTCTTTACTGTGTACTGTCTTAGTACAGAAATTCTTCAATAGAACTGTTACTGCAGTTATGAAAGTAATTGTCCTTACCTCACCGATTTAGGTCCGAGGACTGACTTTTTCAATGTTAGTCATGTGTAGATTACTCCTTGAATCCATAACTTCTATTTATGGTTTTTGACCAATTGTGACGTCTAAGTACTAAATCCCAGTGATTGTGACATACCTTGTTTTGATAACTAACTAAGTAAAGTAAAAACACCTTTTGGTTTGTAAAAAACTGATCGGTTTTTGTTTAAACATTTCCAGGAGGTAGACAGTGTTTTGTAACGTTCCCCACACTCATTTTTATCCTTAAAAATCTGTCTTCTTAGAACTTCAAAAAAAACTTTAATACCATTATTTATCAACATTTAAAGAAAGTCCTCCTTTGAGTAGATACCGGATAAAAGTTGTTAAAAAAATTGTGATCGCATTCTTCGAAAATATGGGTTAATTATTTCGGCCAAAACTTTATTAGTTATGATTCCAGAGAGTCCTTGTCATTGCACCAGCCCAACTTTATATTTAAAACATCATCCGTTCTAAAAAGAAACAACTAATTTAAAATTTCCGAAAATCATCTTCAATAAAATCTTATCAAAAATACAAAGATCTTTTGATCGGAATCAAACCTCTTACATGAAATCGGCTATGATCAACAGTGTCCAACAAAATCACCCAAGCCAACAAGAAAACACCCGGATCGTCTTATAAACATTCTTACCTCAGAAATAGAGGCCCGGTGTAGTGTGTACCAGGTATTCAAGCCGCGATCAAGGTGTCAGTGACAAAGAAAACGTGATCGCGATCGGTTGCACCTGTTTTATCGGAGAGTTTCTTCGATTTACCTGCAAGAAGTACGTTGGACTATCCGCGACAACAACAGGTCGTTTTTTTTTTGTATCGCCGTTTTTACATCTCGAGGGCCGATATTCAAGTGCGCTTTTTCGATCGGTCGATCCGCATACCTTTTGGCGGTATAATTTGAATGCAACAACTTGTGTATATGTGAAGAAGTGTCGCCGGATCTTTAAAAGGCTCGCCTACAATATTCTTATATTGTATATTAATATGTTCGATAGTGCAAGAAATTGTTTTAGTTAGTGCTCTTACTTTCGATCGTACAAAGAAGCGATCGTGCCAATACCGCAGTCCCTTGATAATAGAGGTGCGAATAGTGTGCGCGCGCAGTTAAATCCAAGGTATGAATACTTTGTGATGTTTAGTAGCGATCGCAACGTGAAATTGTTTGTTTTCGATCGTCTCGTGTGTGTGTAGTGTACGGTCACATATCGTAGCATATTTTATCGCAAATAAATGTAAAATTGTTTGTTTAAAAAAAATTTAAAAAAAATAAAAAATACACCTATGCAAATGTTGAAAGGATCGCGCCAATATCGTACTTGTGATGCAAATAATGTGCGCTTCGCGATGGTTTATCTCGGTTTTTTTTTAATAAAAATTTGTGTACACAGTGTGGCGTTTATGCAAAAATTATAAATATATATTTTTTTTTCCGAGTGTATTTTTTTTATGTGTTTTTTTTTCGCCAATTCGATTTGATTGCACTTTTCGATCAACCAACGTACCTTTCTAGAGAATGTACAGCAAAGGTGATCATGCTGGTTAGGCTTTGAAAAAAGCTTCACCTTTTCTTCACGGATAAAACCTTTTTGCACTTAGTGATTAAGATCACACCATCTCGTTTGAATATTGGATAAATATAAATGGGAATTGACGACAGAAAAACGAATGCGAAAAGGAGAGGAATTCAAGGTACATATACCTGCCGATACTAAAAACATTACTGAAACGTTTTACCTTTTGATTGTTTTTAAAATGCATGAATCGTCGTTGTTATGTTCGTCCGTTATTATATCGAATGATATGTCTAGCTCGGCATGCTTATAGTTATTCTGTATTGTCGCAAAACTTAAAGAAACAAATACAAATACTAATATTTTATGTTAATCCTGAACATTGTCTTTCGTATCTAAAACCACAAAATATAGTAAAAAAAAAAAAAAAATAAAGCAATTTAAAACCGATATTTATTGTATCGATATTTTTCGGTATGGAAATTCTTGAATGTATTATTCTTAGACCGGGGATATGTTTTATTTATATTCTTTTTTCGGATGATTTAAAGAAATTCTTCTCGTTTTTTTTTTTGAGATGTTCGCCTTAATGATAGTGACAAACGGTGCAACATATTGCTTCTGCTTATAAGTTGTTAATGTTCGATAAAGTGCCATAAATTATCGTAGGCTCATTTTAATTTGATTCCGAAAACTGAACAAAAATCCGGCACGACATGATCACTGATCAATAAGAAGAACAGTTTTGTTGCATGAATAAACAGCATCACTACTTATAACTTTCTATTTTCGGATGAATTGTGTAGTTTCTGGATCCGTTAACAAAAATTTACATAGCACTATGATATTAATTTCTATTATTAATTTGTATGAAATTGATCGTGAATTGATCGTGTGACGGGCTAAGGGAAGTGTTTTCTTAATACGAAACGTTTACTTAAAGCCATCAATAGAATTACAGAATTTTACTTGTAATTCACTGCCACAATCACTTTAAATTCAAAAGATCATTTCTTATGAAAACGCAATTTTCTTTTCATGTCCGAGATCACCTTCGTATAAGACCAGGTACGGCTGGTTGTCGATCGACTGATAGCAAATGTAATGTGTACCGAATGAGACACGATCGTATCACATTAATTGATCTTTCTTGTTTATTATGCATACGTGAATCGATTTTTGCTGAATTGTTTATGACAGTGAATGATGATCTTTCCGATCAATAGGAAAAACGATTTGTTAAAATCATAATATGATTTTGCAAATGGTTGAAATAAGATCCGAACGAATAACGCCAATTAATTTAATAATTTAAAAATCCATTAGAAACAAAAAAGATAAGATCATATTAAAATATAGCTTAATCGGTTTCTGCGCAATTTATATCGGAATCAGTAAAAAACTACAACTCTCAATAGCAATTTTACTGCTAAATTACCTACTCTGAAAGCAGTAAAATTGCTAGGTAATTTAGTGCCTACTCTGAAAGCAGTAAAATTACAATTGTCAAATTCCTTTACCCACTATTGAGATTTTTACTATTAATGTGAAAATTTACACATAAGTGTGGAAATCAATGTGAAAATTTACTGCTGGTGTAGAAAGGCAAAATTTTACAATGTGTAAAATTACACATGATGTGGAAAAACTAATATGTACTACAAAAATTTGACATGTTTATTTGTGCTTATTATTATTAATTTCTTTGTAATATAAATGAATAAGCTTCAAGAGGATAAAAGGCAGATGAATTTCCAGACGTAGTTTGAAGAACAAAGGACACAGCAATCAACAATTTGAAAGATTCAATAAGATTAATCAACAAATTATAATTAGGAAAAAACAGGACATAGGTTAAAAAGTTTACAATGTATAAAATACTATACATGCTTATTATGTAAATTTAATTTATTTGTTGAAAAGTCACAAACTTCACGCACTATAAACATTAGTTTATTTTTAAATTTTAAATCACACCTCACACAAAACCACGAAACTACTGAATTAAGCAACGGAGAGGTCAAGTTCATACATATCACAAAAAACAAATTACTACGCATGAAATATCAAAATTACATGCAAAATGCTTAATTTTATACACAATTATCAATATCCTACACATTAAATTTTGAAAATTATATTGCTACCCAGTCAGTAAATTTATGAATGAAATGTGTAAAAATACACAGTTTTAAGAATTGCTCTCAATTTTGTTAAATTAAATGGTAATTCGTAAATTTACTAAATCAATGCTAAATATTTTACTGCTTTAAAGACAGTTATTTTTACAAAAACCTTTCACTGTATATTTTAAACGATCACCACTGAATTGCTTGATACATTTTTTTAATGCTAATTAAATTCATTTCATTCGCATTAAATCGGTGTAAATTCACTATAATCACTTAATTATTATTATTATTTTTCATGTTTTAATACGACGAAAAATACTCGAAAAAAACCTTTCATTATGTTTAAAAATGATTTATGTTGCCGGCTTTTGTATCTTTTTTAATTAGATGTATATCTGTTGGGTGCTAACGTTTCTATTTCGTGCATATTTTAATTTTTCCGTATATATGTCATTGTTCGTCTTATAGCGATAGAAAAAAAAACAAGATAACTTGATCTTGTAGCTAATTCCATCGTAGTAAACAAAATTTCTGATTATTAAAAATTTAAATTTGTTTTTTTTTTTTTAGTTTAGTTATAACTGGACATAATACCCATTTGTCAACATCTCACCATGACTTCTAGGTCCACTTTGAGCTTAGTGGCCGGTGTTTTAAACTAAAAAATTTTCTTATCCAAATTCCTTCAAAAGTTGTTTATAATGGTAACAAATTGTAATCGTGGTTTAGTGAAATTCGAAAAATATTTAATCAAAAAAAAACTTTTAACATTTTGATTTCATACCTGTTATAAAAATTAAATAAAAACAGTGGTGAAAACGTAGGCGTTTTCCATTAAAGTGTTTCGATCACCTGTCTGTTTAAGGCTTATTCGAATTAAAGTAATCTCCACTCTGCATAAATTCGCATTATTTAAGTAGATTAATCAGTTTCAAAGATGTTGAATGAAAAACGATTTGATTAAATATAATTTACTTATTTTATAAATAAATTATAGAAGTCATGCTTAGTTGCCATGTCCATGTTTCTTTTCGTTGAAGAGGAAATGTGTAGCTGCATCACAAACCTGCTATCCAGTGAAACAAAACTCTTTCTCTAATTTCAATACTGAAACATGCAGAGCATTTTGAGTACTTACTGAATCCTGAACTGATTTAACGTCGGGTATCAGTACTCTTCGTAAAGTATGAACGAAATTGTGAACCACCTATACAGTACTTAACTCTTTTTGTAAGAATATGTGAAACTTCCTCTCATTTAAAGTGCTGATTGAATTCTATTATCAGGAATTGATTTAACGTCATGTATCAGTATTATATGAAAGAAATTGTGGACATTTGTTCATTTTATTATTATTTCATGTTACATGTGCATCCTTAGCTTAATTGATACTATTTTTTATTTCTTTAATGTTAAACTTATAAAAGTTTCACCTATCTTTTATTAATGAGTTTTTGAGGATACGGACTCGATATCCAATATAACTGAAGACATCACTTTACAACCTAGGCTAAACAGCACAGAGTATCCTACTGGAAAACATTCTTCTTTTATGTGAAGAGTTTCAACACTTACTAGTACTGCCACAGTACTGACTTTAAGAACTCCTACTCGTAGTTCACAAAACATTACACACAAATTTTAGGAGGAAAAAAACTAGAAACCAATAGGCACAAATAAATTAAATTGATTTCTCAAGTTAATAGTATCATTTCTAAAGTTTAATTTGGGCACCAAACCCCAACGCTTTTTTGGGAATCTCTTTTTAAGTATGGATGAAATACTGACAAAGTATTATTTAAAAAAAAAATGATCCAAACAAACAAGTAAATTCAGAAACTTGTGTTTTTACATCGATATTCAGCACTGAAAATAGATATCGACTCACCATATTTGGAGTTCTGTTTAACGATATAAATTCTGATTGCAGGTTTCGAACTGTTTTTTTTCATAGTCAAGGTATATCTTTGACTATGTTTCATAATTTATTTGTTGGAAAAATTCACAAATGTAACAGATATAATATATTTCCCGGACCGCTGTTAAAAAAACAAACTTCCGCGGTGACCACTGTAACTTCCACACCAATGATCTCAAATAAAAAAATCAAATGAATTTAGTTTTTTTATCGTAAAATCTAGTCCTTAAACGAAGGATTTGTTAAAATTTTTGAAAAAATGGTCGGCGATCGAAAAAGAAAGTCCAATTTTCGGTGAAAAATTCACTTCATTTTCCTTTATATAAAAAAAAGTATGCATCGAAAAAAAAAATCCTTCGCTTAAGGACTGCCTTTTGATGTAAGAAAAAAGTGTGCAAAATTTCAAGTAAATCGGTTCACTCGCTTTTGAGAAATCGTGGTCACCGATTTTGAAAAAGCCGTTTTGAGAAAAACGCGTTTAAAGGTTGAAGTCGGGTCTATACATAGATAAAGTGTAAAGTGTAATTCTCTCGAGCCTTTCGCACGATTCATTTTAAAACTTCAAATATTAGAAGAACACGTATAACTGAACGTCGTGAGCGCTTCGAAGTCAACTGCTGTACTGTGACGGTTTTCGATTTCGAATATATAGTCAAACCTGGATGAGTGAGAACGTAACTGCAAAAACGGCCGTAACTCGCTTAATTTTGAACAGATCGACTTGAAATTTTCATACAATATTTTTGAAAGGTAATACTTTAAGAATTCGTCGAAAACGAAAAATCGATTTTTCGAAAATTCTGACTAGATGTAACACCTTAAACAGCAGACTTTTCTCCTATGCGATTGAACTGCCATCTTGCACTGCCATCTCTTCAACCGAGGTTTTTTCAATGCCACAAAATTTATGAACTATTTCGTTGAAGAATTTAGTACCTATTCATGTATTTTGTTGTTTGTTTCCAAACGAAATTAAAGCAATTAATTATTGAATAGCGATTAGTCAAAACCAGTTTCATACCTCATTAATAAAAATATTCTCTAAGTTCGGCTGAATCGAAAAAAACAACATTCAATGAAAAATGATTGCGAAAATAAAACCCAGAACAAATCGTTCAATTAAATCTTATAGAAATTAATTGAATAGATTTGCGACAATAAAATTGCAAACAAATAGGCCAGACCAATCAAGGCATTCGCGTAGGTATTGTTGTTGGTCATTTTGCAGTTAATAAAACTGCAATAAAAGCACATTGAACAAAACCTAACACTAAACACTCGTTAAATTATGTGGGTTTTGCTCTGCTAAATTATGCCCCAACCAAAGGATAGCACATATTTTACAATTTAATAAACAATAATAATAGCAACAATAGAAATACTAGTCCGGTCAGTTCAGTCGATTGACTTTTTTTCCATTGTATATTGTGATTTGAATAGTAAAATTTATGGCATTAAATCGCTTTGCCATTGTCCCGATAAAACGCTCTATGAACATAAAATACCAAATTGGTATGAGCTGGGCACGAAACGACGTGACTAACTCTATTGAAATGAATTTGACAAATTAACATGTGATGTAGCTACTGTACCTATCTGTAGTACCTACAGGTTGTAGCCGTATACACCTGCAGTGCAAAATTCTCCATTTCATTCGCACTAAATCCGCAAATAGGAGTTTCGAGCACTTGACGAACGCAGAAAACTGGTTTCGGTTTTATAAAGATTTCATGTACAAGTTATGAATTGAATACGTGAAAAGATTCGACGTTAATTTATCGAAATAATTAGCAATCCGCATAATCAAAGCGACGTATGAATCGTATAAGAGGTGTGTACGTATAGTTTTAGATACTTTACACCTGTTTATGTTCGGAAAATTTCATCTGAATTTTCCCCTGCAGCAGGAACTTGGATGGTGTACACTTCATTAAGGAAAACCCCATGTATCCAGAACTTACAGCATTCTTAAATAGCTTTGACTTTAAACCGATCGCTCTATTTCCCTAGAGCAGTTTGTTATCATTAACCATCTTCACTCGTCTTCAAACTAACGAACTAATTAAAAATGAACACGATCAGTAGCAGATTCTTTAAAAAGCGCACCATTCCATATATGGGGCTGAAAATTGCAATTTGATCGGTTTGCGTAAATATTCCAGGGGTAAAAATCTATCGTATCGCGACGGGATATGCATTGAATGCGAAGTATTTAGATGTCTTTTTCCATAAACGCGAAAGGTATGATCGCGGTGTAACATAGAAATTATTGCACACTATGCATTTTCTTAAATCACTATTATAAAACGTATGAAATGATTGCGATCTCCGATCGAACAAATGTTGCATTGTTCGGATTGAGTTATTATGGAGAAGATCGAAAGCTAATTGCTTCGATCCCGTAGAAAGTCGCGGTTCAGAAAGATCGTTAATTTCGTGTGACAAATAATGTGACGATATCTTTGGTTATTTTTATCTAATTCCACATTAAGTTGAACAAATTGCCTCTAGCCGAAGTATTAGCATTTTCGAGTTTCTATGCACACCGTCGATGATTTCTCCTATGCCACTTTAGTTTCTGTACAAAGATGGTCAAAACATGCAACCGTGCGACAAAATCTCGTCTAGTCTATCTATGGATCTTAAAGATTGCATCTAAACGGCCGTTTATAGATGAAGATGTAAAATGAAAGTGCTTAATGTCAAACGGGAAGCGGTCTTTTTTCCTGTATTTGATTTAAGTAAAATACAAATCAAAAGTGAAATTGATATTAAGAAGAATTTATAGGCGTATAAACAATACAAATGCTCGGAATATGAATAGTTTTTTAGACAGGATTTCATTCGTTTTAAATAATGAACCAATTGTATAGTGTGAATGCGAAGACATAAATTCGATCGGACAATACAAGGTCGATAAATGTTGGTCGGATGATCGTTTGGTTTGGAATTGCTTCGTAATATCTACAAATAAACTAAATTTCTCTCTTCATGATGGTGGCAGACATGAACGCAAAGAATTTAATATATTCTGATCCGTCGAACCGGATTCAAACTAGAGAACCAACTAAACTAAATTTCTCTCTGCCAGCTGGCATAAAGACTCCTATTTCCTGGTAGCTCTGAATCTTTGGTTGGCTTGTCTATTTGGTGGCCCGTTTGCAGAAAACAGATTCCAATTAGCACAGAAAGCACCCGTTTTGATACCACAAACTCGTTTAACCTAATCGTTGAGAGCTGATGAAGTAGATGCATGCTTGAATGAATAGGGCTTGAATGAATTATCATATCCCTCCGGATTTGTTCAATAAGGTTCTCCAATCAGTTCTGCATTTTTTTTTTCGAGATCTCATCATGGTTAGTTATTATAGAAATGTTTGCCTAGTGCGCAAAGTCAGGCTATAGCTAGGGCTGGACACTCTCAAAGAAGGTGGATAATAGTTTCCATCTTATTTTTATGTCCACAACTGCGGCAATTGACGTTAAAGGGAATATCCAGTCTGGCCGCATGGTCGCCAATCAACCAGTGACCTGTACTGACTGCCGTGACTCTGGAGACGTTCATACAACTCCTGCTTAGGAGTTCATTTGACCTTTGATTACCATCAAATTCGTGTACCTCCTTATCCATCAGATATATCACAAACCTTCTTTAAATCGTTGCCTTCGCGACCAAAACTCGGGTTGCAAATCCGATACCAAAACCAAGAATACTTCATCAGAAACAAGAATAAGACTCAAGACTCCACGTGCAAGGCCGAGCTCGCATTGATATTTCTTCGCTAATCACTAGACCCCGTATCTACGATTATGTAGTTCCATTAGCCACCTACCAACTCGCAAACGTAGAATCATGTTTTGTAATAAGAAACTCGAAATATTTCACACCAAGTACTCCCAACATATGTAAGTTAAGTAGAACTTTTAACACTTGACTACAACAATTCGATCCATAAAATCAATTAACACCTGAGCTATAATTTATATTGAGGTCATCGAAAAGTATCTAATTTAATATTTTCAATTTGACAATGAGGCCGCTAACAGAAGATCTAATTAACTTTATAGCTAGCAGTTGATATCTAATCGAGCTGCTTCCTACTTCTTCGACTTACGATCGAGCATAACTAATAAAATAACAATGTGGAGCAGAATACTCCACCTGGAAGATATAATAAGAAACTGACTAACAGTACCCACCTATCTTCGCGCACTATTCATACCCATAAATTCCCATTAAGATTCGTTATGCACGTAATCGAAAGGTAGATAAAAATCTTCGCATCACATCTGCTCAAATATATCACGTTAATAATCAAGATATCAGAAATGATGTTATTTTCTTTGATTCGTTTTAATACGATTGCATTCATCTTTTGCGAAAGTAAACACCAGTCTCAAAGCCCGATATAGTGAAATTATAGGAAGGAAGAAGTCTTAAGATAGTTGGCCAGAACTTAGAGGAATGGTCTTAGTTAACCGCTTTCATCTATCATTCATTTCTTTTGTTTGAAGTTTTAAGCAAATATCTTTGCAAAGTCTTAATTACTGCAACCGTTACTTTATCGTATATATACGTCTTGGGAGTGAGGTTCCAGTAAAGTCAATTTAAAGATAATAAAAGTCTTCATCGTGCAATTACAAAGCCGTATGTTGGTATGCCAAAGTGCCACCACTTTACTTGCAAATAAGATGGAATAAATACCAACGTAATATTTGCGTTATATGCAAATTTATATTTGCGTTTGTACAGAATGTGTTTTTGGTTTTAAAGACAAACTACAGGCTGTTCTTCATTTCAAAGTTCGGTATCAGAAGAAGACTTGTCTGTAAAGTTATAAAGTTATTTAATAGCTGCCATTTCAATATCTCATCATTTTCTAGAACCAATCACAAGGAGACAGTTTAAATACGTATCCATTCTACTGAACTGGAATTTTTATAGTCTAGCTCAAATTTATGAATAGATGTTACTCCAGCCTAAGTTTAGATTGGCTAGAGCCACTGCGCTCACTAAACTCCTTACGGGCCCCATTGCGATCCCTTCAGATTCTCGTGGGTTGTCTTATCCCCCAAAAACACTCTATTTCTATGCAGAACCAGCGAAAAGGAATCAGAAAGAAGACACATGGAAGCAATTTGAAAGTTGCATCTATGAGCGTTCATTTCATTCCGTAGTAAGTCCTCTGTGGCGTCATGAAATCAAATTTTCGAATACGGGAGGTTGGAAGCAATGAAGAATTTGCTTCCACGGGTAGTAGAAAAAATTCTTGGCTACAGCAGAGAACTTTTCAGTAAAGGAAGCGAGATCAGATAACAATTACCAGAGTAGGATAGAAATTGAATTCTGACCAAAGTAGGGAATTGGATTGATATGTTATGGGTATGTGTGGTAAATAGGTGATTATATTTAATTTGGTTTTTAGATCTCAAAAACCACTTACGCTAGGAGGCTGAATCTTGGAACTAATTTAGAATTGTGATAGTGAACACATTTGTAAAAATTAGAGAGAAGTGCTGAGGGGCATGTGAATGGATTGGAAATCAATGTGTCGGAAGCGCTTGAAAACTGGGGTTGAAGCATTCTAAAATATATATCTTCTGAATGGTTAATATTAGAAGATATTGTCTTAAGGAATAATCGGAAATTACACAAAGGATACAATTTTTAAATCGGATGGTGGGTTGTAGGGGTGTGGATTAAGACATTTGGATTAGAATATCTTCCTAACCAATTATACCAGGAAAATAAAATTTGATTAGCTAATGGGAGCGTATTTGTGATTATAGAATTCATAGAATTTGATGATCGTATTATAGCGCTACTCCAACGAAGTTTCACGCTACGCGCCTGCCATATGAAAATGTGCTTGTACAGTAATAAGCAAAAAAAAGTTTTCTTTGGTGTTCAGAAGTGGAGTAAAATAATGTCCGTGAAAAGGTGTTTTTGTATAATACATTTTCACGAATTCCGTTATATCTTCAAGTTACAAAGCAATTTAACTTCTATCAATTTAACTTCTAGCGCCTAGAAACTTTGGCCGCTATTCACAGTCGTCATAAAGTTGGCTTTAAGTTAAAGCTGACTTTGGTGTCGTATTATTAATATGACACTTAAGTCAGCTCTAACTTAAAGCCAACTTTATGACGACTGTGAATAGCGGCCTATGTTTTTTCTCCCAAATTTTTTGATATCCAACTCCTAAGGGGGTGTAAAGTTGTTGTGTACATTTTCACGAATTCCGATATATTTCTCGGGCCTAATTGGATATCGAGTTTGCTTTGACTTCTAAGGCTTTGACACAACTTTATTATTTTTATATTTTGCGTTTAATGCTGAGACGATTGTTAGGTTGCTATGCGATTCATTGCGTACGAATATAATATTTATTATTAACCTAATAGGGATAACGAATTAGCCAAGAAATCTATGATGCAAACGCACGTAGATTCAATATAAACACCGATGATTAAATGAGGTACTTGAGGGATACAATTTTAATGGTTGTTGACGGAAGTTGAACAAGAACTAAAAATTAGCTAGTCTTTCAATGAAATCTATCAGCCAATCTCAGATTACACAACAAACATATAAATAAAGTAAACGGAACTTACAAAAAAAAGTATTTAATTATGAAAAAAGGTGCGCAATACGCTTTATTTATAATTTTAAATCTTTTTAGTGTTTTTTCTATGATCGTTTCGTGTTATTTGCTGTGTAGAAATATTCTCTATTTCTACACGGCAAATAACACAAAAAGACAATCAAGAATTCGTTATGCGACTTCGTTATCTGTCGTAAAAATAGCCGAGACATCAACCAAAATTTATTTGAACGAATAATTTCTTATGATACACTGCCATAACTAGACGTTGACGATGCAAACTATTCGTATTTGTTCTAAATAAATAAGAGTATTTCATTTAAAGTACCTATCAAACATTCGGATGTCCCTATCATGACCAGTTTTTTTTTTTCTAAAATATCTACATTGAATGATGTTAATTAGGTAAATTTCAAAAAGACGATGATTTCATTTATTAAAAAATACTTAAAAATTGTTTAAAAAAAAAGGTAAAGAAAAAACGACGATTCATGCATTTTAAAACTACATCGAGCTCAAAAGAATGGAATATTCTTAAAAGAAAATGAATTAATTTTTTTAAGGTATCAAGATCCCATTGATTACGTCGATTACACGATCAACAAGATCAAAAGCGAGAGAACCACCAAAGAAATCAGCCCAATCGCGGGGCCCTATAACGTACCTGTAGAAAAAACCAAGGAGGCGAAGGAGTCGAATTCACTACAAGAAACGATGTCATCGAATGAACCGGTTATACCGCGTACAGCAAATTTGCTTGCATGCAAACAATGGTGGCGAGTTTGTTTTTTATATGGCGATCAACAGAAATACTATCGACAGGTCTATAGTAAGGCGGCCGCACAACGTTTAGCATTGTCTGCCCAGCAAAATTCCATCGCAGCACGAAATAATGGAACCAACAGTCCGCCATTATTTCCGCTTAAACAGAATACAACATTTCGTCGTACTAGTAGTAAGAAATTGCTTCGATCATGCCGAAATAACGACCTTACCAAATGCGAACCGATCAAAAATGACGCCAAAGTCACCGTTCTCGACGATCCATTTCTATTCGGTGTCGATAACGAACAGTACGACTTCGATGATGATGTTGCTGATGATGATGATGTTGATCATGTCGATGATGTCGATAATGGCGATCGTCATCATCATACCAATGATCAGAACGTTCAGAATTCTAGCTATACTTTAAGTCGAAACCAAAATCGTACTAGTGGTGATGATCGTGGTGGTTGCGATCGCAATCAAATAATTGCATGTCAAAATCAAAATCATAGTCAAAACGTAGCCGAAGCGGATCGTAATTTCGGTTTTAATACGATCATTACAAGTTCAAAACATTGGAAATGTGATCAAGAAACAACTAATATGGCACCACCGTTGTACTATCAGCACGATAGCAATTACGAAAGCGGCTGTAATGGTACTAGCGATGATCGCGCTGACTTGCAGATCAACGAAATTGATCTTCAATTTTTGAATCTTCGAAGAAATCGTAGTTCGGTTTTTTACAAGAACGAAATTAACGCTGCAGACGCCAGCTTTACATTTAGTGAAATCGATACCGATCATTTTCCAAAGGATAACCGCGAATTAGCCCAAACTGATGTGAATGAGTAAGTATAATATCAAAAAATTAAAAATTGTTTTTTCTTTGTTCGATTAATCCTTAGTTTAAGTTTGAATCATTTTTTTACACTTAGTTTAAATACCAGGTAGTTAAATCCAAAGATGATCGATTGGGCGCCCAACACGATCGCTTGACCGATCAAAGAGCGCTACTCCCCCCAAAAAAAAAATCGATGCCATTCTTTCACCTTGTAATCGAATGCCTTTGCTCGTTTATTACCGCATCCTGTAATAAATACGCGTGATCTGGCGGTATTCTGGAAGACGAACCACAATGTTCACTTTTCAATACAACATGTTTCTATGGACGTGTTTTTTGTTCGCGATCGGTACAAAATCCAACATATACTCGTACTTTCAACACTTTGATGCCAGTCCAGAATGCCCATGTTTTGTGATTTTTTTTTTCCACTAAATCGCTTGATGCATATGAGCACGCGTGTAACACGATATAAGACAATGTTACGTACGAGTATGTTGTTGATGTTTTGCTTGGGTGTTTCGCTTGTCGGGATGTTCATTGTTCGGAGTTATGCACTGTAGAATCATGGCTACCTTGATACCGGTAATTGAAACTTTATTTAGAATTTCTTTGGAAAATTTTATGAAAGATATAGTGCCGTGTAAAAGGAAAAAGTGTACGTCTGTGATTTTTTTACGGCCGCTGCAAAAGGGAAAAGTTATATTAAACAGCAACCTACGCATTTTGTAGTAATTAAGAGCTTATAAAAGTGGCTGTTTTGATACAATTCGGTATTGTTTATCGGTACGTTCACCTTGCTGGGAGTTTCTTTAAAAAGCTTAATTAGTTCTTTTTGGGGTATCAAAATTCAAGAAATTCGAAATTAAATTGTAGCAGATTTTATAGCTTGAGACCATTTTTCAGCATTAGCATCACCAAATAGGTACGTGTGGACGTAATCGAAATGTGGCGATAGAGGGTTGTTGTTTGATGCGGGGAGAGGAGAATTCAAGCAAAGAAGGCCGCAGGGCTCTACCCAAGCTTTTTCGTCCTCCTCACGAACTGCAAGGTAGGGAGCGAAAATGAGTTCTTTCATACTCATAACATCAACGCCGTATACATTCGTTTTCGCGAAAATGGACACTCTACAAGAAAATGTCCTGTTGTGTCGGCACTCTCGTCGCAAGTAATGCACATAGGATCATCAATAATTCTCATTCTGAGCAAATGTAGGCCAGAAAGAGGCCCTCGGGGCTCCATCGGACAAGGATGGTCTTGGTCTTTCCGATATCTCCTCTCTTTCTTTTTTTTTCGCGTCGCGGTTCTGAGTCTGACTATCCAAATGAGCCGAGACGGTGGTGGTTCCTTTCTCCTTCCCTGGAATCTTTCCCATTTTTTCTTATTATAGATTTATTGACAGCATCTACAAGGATAGTGCTCTTTTGGACAGATTTTTTCGAACCCCCCCATCCGGCTCCTGAGCAGTCGGCAGATTATGCTGTCCAGGTCCAAAGGGGCCCATCAAATTCTGGAAGCGAATTGGAGGCTGCCTATGGTGCCGAAAACCAATTCGTAACAGTCCTGGAAGGACACCAACTAGACTACCACATTCTCTTCTGATCTCTCTGGCCAGTTTAAGAAGAAAAGCAGCGGTTCGTCCACTTGGTTCACCCACTTGGTCCTTCAACAAGGTTTTTGTTTGCCGCTTTCCCGAAAGAAGCCACCATATTTCAATGTGTAATACACTCACCCATTCAGCAATAGCCCTAATCTACTCTGAGAGCTAACTTCCTTAATGTGCTTCTCTACCGGTCATTCCATGCTCTTCAGCTGTTATGCTGATTGGAGTATAGTCACTGATTTTTGGGATAAACGCTACTCTAACCAGTTTCCATGAAAATGGGACGTTGCCACACACCAAGCATGCAGATAATATTCTTCTGAGGATCGACACCAGAACATCTACCTCCCCTTTTAGCATTATCGAGTAAACGCCGTCAACTCCTGTTGATGAACGATGAAATTACTGAAGACGCCTTATACCAACTACGCCTGGACGCCCTGTCGTTGATCAGTCAAAGTGAACCATGCATTGATCGCTTTCGATCATCTAATTTTCTGGAAAATGGGTATCAACGAGTGTTCTTAGTGACTCCATTCTTGAAGTGGTCTATGTGCCATCAGGTTTCAGCATGGAGTAAAGTCTAACCGTGTTGTTGTAGTTTTCTCTCTGGTTCCTTCCAACCTCTCGCAGTAGACCTAAAAAAAGGCTAGTTTTGATTTTTTAACCGGCTTCTTATGTTCCCTCTGCGCAGTTTGGTAGTGATCCCAATCGACCTCTCAACCACTCTTCAGCGCGCGATTTAGAGGACTCCTTGTGTTTTTTTAGCCCATAGTCCACCAGGGCATTGTGCTTCAGCATCGGCTCTTGCTGGCAGGACATGATTCCGCAAAACATTGATTTAAGATGTGGTATTTGATACCTCTCCTTAAAAGTCCATTCCGCATTCCTGGGATTTCGTATAGCCGCTATGGCAGGTTTGTCAGTCGCCAGTCGAATTTCCAGATATTTATGATCTGGCAGTTTCATCTTCCAGAATAGATCGCAAGTTCGATTCCTATCCAAAAATTTTATTAAGAGTAAGAAAGTACGAAATAGTATAATTAGTAGAAATCGCCTGAATCACTTCACAATTGCGTAGATTCACTTATCTCTGGAACGACTTAGGCTAGAAAGTTGAAATGTCGGATATATGTGCAAAATTAAATCTGGAAAAATAGGAAGCAAGAAGTTTTTAAAACTAGTTTTGTGGTGCGGAGCTAGCAATGGCAAATAATGGAAAATTGTGTAATGGTAATAATCTAAAAACTTTAGTCTTATTCAACATTTGAAAGAACATTTTAAATGCTGGTAAGTAGTTCTAGATAGTTTTAAAACAACATTATGCATTAAGCCCCCAATGTTTTATATGAGGGGTAGTATTTTTTATTCCCCCGGTACCAGAACATAAGAGCGTAGACCCAAGTAAAATAATCGCATGGTAAAAAAGCAAATATTTATAACTAAAACAGTCAATGACCACAGCCAAAGAGTACGTACAGATACTACATAAATAAATATCTCTCATAACAGATAAAGATTGGGAAAAGGTTCCTATTTTCTATGGTAAATGAAAACTCAAGTAGATACACGTTGGTACTTAGAAAATTGTTTGTTCTTGTATGTGATCAAATTGAAGTTAGTTATTATTTGACTGTCTAGGCCGTAAAAAGAAGCGAAGAATATAGGTATGACTACGTACATTTTTTTTGATACTTGAAAATCGAATTGGAATGTTGACAAAACATTCGAAAAATTCTCGATGGGTTTGAGTGAGCACCAAGCAATCTTAGATTGAATGATTTTTTCGTTTCAAGATGAATCTTTTAGAATGAAGTAATTTTCGCAGAATGATAATTGAATCACGAGAGACATAAGCTGGCAACTTTTTGAGATTTTGACGGTAACAATCAAAAGCAAATATATTTTCAAAATTAATAATAAAATATTTGTCTTGATGTCTCCCACTTTGGTGCCCGACATGTCCTTTAAGTACTCCAGGCCCTGGCCGGAACTGTCGCGCCATTGATGATGTCTTTTATGTACGAAATGTAAATTAAACTGCCTCTCATCAATTAGTTTAGAGCGAACTGAGTCAATTAATTGTTGAACATATGCACCCACAGGTTAAACGACTAAAACTAGTGTGCAATGTTGTTAAATATTTGACTAAAAAAATTTTACGAAAAGTTCCGTCATATTTGTTCTTTCTCTTTACGGACTGAATGCGACTTCAAAAACTAGAGAACCCTTATGGTATTTGAATTTGGTGACAAGCTTGTATCATTGCCGTCAGGATAGCCCTGTAATTTTATAGTTTCGACACAGCTATAAGATTGAGTCAGGATTGGGTTGAAGTCTTCGATTAGGCAACATTGACCTAGCTTAGTTTCTGGGATCGGGTCAGTCTTTTACTCTTAATAGTTAATATGATGTCGCTCTACAGATTGCAAAAGGTTTGCTCGCCCAAAAGGTTTGTACTTACACCCAACAGTCTTATCGAAGCCTTATCGAAGGAAAATCAAAATACGAAATTTGTTTGCTAGTTGGGATAGATACTTGCAACAAGCTAGTGTTACACTGTATGCCACACTATCAAATATTTGACTATTTCCACTATATGCCACTTTCTGAAATATTTGACTATTTCCTCTCTATGCAACACTATCAAATAGTTGTCTATTTCTTCTGGTAAGTGCTGTCAGATAGTGTAATCGTCATATTTCCGTTTCTTTTCCACTTTATTTTATATGCTCTGTACTAGGCTATTTTAACAAACAAAAAATTGACTGAATTTTTCGTCAAATTTTTTTAGTCAAATATTTGACACCATATCATACAGTGCCAAAATTTTCAAATTTCCAAAAAAATAATTCAAGATTCTAGGTATGAGGCGTACACTTCTTTTGAAGCTTACAGTGCAGTGTTTTGTCTGCGCAAGATGTAAGCGGTCAAAAGGCTTATCGGCCTTCAAAGATCGTTGTTGAAGACATCGTCTAGCTAAAACAGACCAAACATGTGTCAAATATAATATGTTTGCAAGTCTTCAAATAAGCATATCTGTAATCAATTTTTTTTTCAACCATTTCTAAACTGCAATGTTTGATGCTGCATCACAACGCTACGGAATTTATGTTACGTTTTTTCTCAGTAATTTCACATGGCTATCTCTAATTTGCAATCAAAAAGCAATAAGCCATAATTCAATTCGTAAACCTGATAAAAAACCACGAACTGATCAATCAACACAACTCGCGTGAACAAAATTAGTTGCTTCCTTGCCGAGCGAAAAAACTAGAATTTCCCTAAACAAATAGCTAGTAGTCGTGGCATGAGCTCTGTCCAACTGTCCCCCAGCTCTACAAATCTTCTACGGAGCAATTGCAATCAAGCTTGTCATGCATATGCAATATTGCATCTTTTATGTACGTCTGATTCGAATTACAAATTCATAGGCAATAATAATTGCATAGTAATATATTGCTGTAAAACTGAGAAGCTAATTCATATGCCGAGATCAAACGAAATGAAAGTTAAGAAGTGTATGGAAGCGGGAGCGAGCTAAGAAAAAAAGTCACCTTTTAAAGAATTTATTGCCTGACTATCTTAGCATGGAATCTTGAACGTATCCACCTCACAATGTCCATCGTTGTGGTCGTTGTCGTCGTTTGCGTCATCATCATTCGAAGCAATAATTGAACAAGACTTGGGCGCACACAGGATTCTATCCTAGGGCCCTAACTCTTTTCCTTAAGATGCACTTAAAGACTATCGACTCTCTACGTCGATTGTACTTCTACAGATGCTTGGAATAGGGGGGCTAATAAAAAACTCCATCAGCACAGTACGAGTAAGATGGGCAAATTACAATAAAAAAATGTTAGAAAATTATATAGTTTTCCACGCGGAAAAAAATACGTTAATATTGAAATAGACAAATGGTAGAAGTACGAGCTTTGAATCGCTAAAAGATGGATGGATGTAGTGCTACGAAGTTGACGTTATTCCAACACTTTTTCCTCCCGATATGGTTTACGAAGCGTATACAACAGCAATAAATGATTTGTTGTTCTCGTGGTGGGCATCACTTTCCAACAATCTTGCCTAATTTACAATCATGTAGTGTTCCTTTGGTTAGGCTAGAAATCGAGAACCTGTCAGTTCGACTGATAAGTCGTTTTTTTTTTTCAAATAATTGTTGAATAATGAATAAAAAAGAAATGGTTTCACTACAGTTGGCTGTTTAACTAGTCGATTTTGTAAGCGACTAAGCTTCACTAGATCTTATTCTTACAGAATATAGACCTTGAGACGTTTCTTCCCGCAGGCGCTTAAATGGAAGCCGACATCTTTACGGACGAGGCCGAGGTTTCTTCGATCTTATTAAGTCTCTTACGATGCTGCTTTTGGGATAATTGTTTGGCGAATCGACGACGATAAGACCTCTATCAACTTCTTTAGTAGTAGGATAAGTAGCGAACCGCTTTAGTCTGAACTTCTCTCCTTCTTCGTAGAACGGACCCTGCGAAGACCTTCCAAATAAGATCATTAGCCAGTAGTGAATTTACTTCGTGAAGCAGCTACTCGTGATGGCATGGCGTCGTCGTCAGGTTGCACCCAACAAGAAGTGTTTGCATGTTCTGTCCGCTACCATAAGATGATTCCTTTTCTTTACGAGATCAAGGCAAAAATTCACCCGCAGGATATTCCATTAAATTTTTCCTATACCCGATTTTTTTTTTATAGTATGTTGCATGCTCCCGGAATCCAGTTCATATTATGAACAAGGGGTTATTATTAATATTTTTCTTTTTTACTCCCTTTTTTTCTGTCTTTCAGCATCCGATTCTATCTCGTGTCTTTCGTAATTAAAGAAAAAAATCATTTTTCATTCTGACACGCCCTTAAGGTTATATTCGTTGTAATGAAGGTGACTTTTCGATATGTTTATGGTGGAAGATTGAATGAACCCCCGCCTGGTATTGCCACGGAATTGTGTGCAATTTCGTGCGCATCAAACTGTCGTATTAGCGAGAGAAGACGACAGAATTTATTGCTTCTTCGAAAACTGAAGATGCTAGGAGTTTGGGCGAGGAAGACAAGATTCGAAGAGCCGTAGGAAATTTTCAGTTTCAATATAAATATAATAGCCTTCGTCGTCAATAAGGAAGTCATGTTCAGGCTGATGAGCAAAAATGAGAAATAAAATCGGTGTTTTTCAATTAGGGTAGTTAAAAGTCCATGTTATTTATGGAGGTACATACCATATACATATGGCGTTTTTCTCTTTTCGGGTTCAGAGCAACTACAGACTAGTTTCAACTTTTTGTAACAATTTTGAAAGCAACGTAAGCGCTTCTGGGTATAAGTTGAACATTGTTCGAAAATAATCTTAACCAGCTTCCTTTTCTGCTTGCTACAATTTCCATAGAATTGTTTCATTATATTTTTCAAATTCCTTACTGGCCTCATCATAATTGTTTTCGATGAAATGTACGCGATAGAGCAGATTCTCATAATTTACAGTTGACTTTCATAATTTACAGAAGAATTTCAAAATTTACAGTAGACTTTAGTAGAGCAGACAATAATGAAAACAAACGAATTGCGTCTAAAGTATCGATACAACGATAATCTTGAACCATCTGGAAAAACACAGAAATAAAACTTATTTTATTTTTTCACATAATTTCACTACACGTATGTATTTAATTTTGTAGACATTGTCGACCTAACGATGTCTACATGTAGACAATGCCGTAATCTACGCGATACTAAGCAAATACAAACAGCGTTGGCAACTGTATCAGAGTTACGCATTGTTTAAAAAAAAATTCATACGTAAAGGCACAAAATAAATATAACACAACATGTTTTAAAATTTGAATTAAATGAAATAAATTAAAAATAAATTAAATTTTTAATTCTAATATATAGTTAGAAAGAGTTATTCAATAGGAACAAAACATTTAAATAAAATACAGAATAATTGAGATGATTTCCAAACGTTGCTCGTTCAAAAGTTCACCATGATAAAAATGTAAGCCTTGACTGACGTTTTGATATTAACAGACCTGCAAAAAAGTTTAAGGGTGTGTTTGTATTAAAATACAAATTTGTTATGTATGTATTGAATAACCCTTTAGTTATTATAGTTAAATAATAGTTAAAAATGGTTTTAGGTTCCATTAGTCATACTCTCTAACAGAGAGCACAACGTCTAGTTTTAGGAAGGGGCGAAACGCTCAGCCACCGCGCATACTAGGCTCCAAGAGGATCCATAGTGATCCCTTCAGAACCTCGTAGGGCACCAAACATCCCCTTAACAACCCAGATTCCTTGCGAAGTTGAATAGCTTATCCTGCCCTATCGACCTCAGGTCCTCCAAATTGTCAAAGAAAAGACTCCCTAGTTGGTCGCTACACATCCCCTAAAAAATCAGTATCCCTAATGAACTTGACTAGCTTATAATTCCCTATCGACCTTAGGTTCAAATTTTCAAAGAAAAGACTGCCCAACCACCTCAGTCCTCCTTGTAACCACAAAATATGGGTGACGTTCTCCTCGGCATATAGGTCAAGGTAATACTTACACACTTCAGAGTCAGCGATCACACACACACATCATGCGTCCTTAGCAAGCACTGCCCTGTCAGTATTCCGACGAGTAGTCGCAGATCAGCGTCAACGTCTAAGTGATGGAGGATGATATTATAACCACCCCACATACCATACCGTACCATATCATACGCAAAAGTGAAAGCCAGAATAATTAAAAAAAATTGATTCAAAGACTGCATAATCTTAAAAGTGTATTTGCTTTCCTTTAAGTGGATTTTATCCCGAGGTGAATACATTTCAACTAAAAGATCAACCCTGGTCTGAATTCTTTCTTGCTGCGTAAGCAGTCAAATAAATCGCCAGTGGAAGACTCTTCTCCTTATGAAGACAAATTAAATAAACCGAGCAGCAAAGATGACCAATTCAAGATCACATTAAATGAATAAGCAGCATCACTCTGTCCATTAGTACCAAATTAATTCATATGAAATTCGTATTTTAATTCAAATATCTGATTACAACGCACACATTTAAAAACTAAAAAGTTATCTCTAGATTTACCTCCCGAGCCATTAAGGTAAACCGGACATTAATTGGGTTCGCTATACAAATCGGGGGGCAGCACTTAAATTCGGCGGATTTTTTTTTTCTCGGATTAAGAAGTATCAAATGTTGTGCGTTGGCGTTAAATTTCTTGTCTTAGAAATTTTGAAGTTGGTGTTTGATCTATAATTTGGCGGATGTGCCTTTAGTAATGACCGCACTAGCCACTTTTTTTTTAATACCTTTCCTACCTTTATTTATCATTTTTATTTAGGTATATGGGGGTCCAGTTTTCGGTTTTCATCTCGTCATACAATCGCTATCCTTTGTATGACGACTGTCTGACTAAATTTGTATCTTACCTTCATAGGTTTGAATTCATTGTGCAATTATCTATAGTAACTTCAAAAAAGAGAAACCGATTTTTGGCCTTAAGGCTGAATCTCGGGGGGCACACAAGAATATACTTTTCACATGTGTGTTTTTTGAGTTTGGCCATATTTGCTAATAGGACTGTAATTTGAAAGCAATTTTAGTCGAAGGCATCAAAAAGATGCCTTTTGTACTGTGTAGTCGCCATAAAAAAAATAATTCTTCGTATTTATGATTTCGACATATGTTCGGTGTGTGTTAAAAAGACGTTTTATTTCGGATGAATGTGCCACCAGCAAGTCGTGCTAATGAATGGTTTTGCGTTGAAACGCGATGTTCAAAAGATCACGAATGGCATAGGAAATGTTTGAAAACAAAAAAATGAATTTAGTTTTTTTTGTACGATTTTGTCGATTTGTGGACCTCAGAAGTATTTTTGTGGTGCAAAATATAAGTTGAGCTTGAGATGTTTCATTACACCTGTCGGTTTTGATGGTGCCGTCAGCACTGAGTTCAGACAGGCTATTATTTATTTTTACTTCATTATTTTTTAATAAATTTTTATGATAGGTAGAATGGGTTAACCCCCACGTGTGGTATCTTTTGGAGGGGTTGGGTTGTAAGGGGGGTGGATGGAGAGCTTTTTAGATGAAAAATTTTGGATTCTTGATCTCAGGAACTGCTTATGCTAGGAGGCTGAAGTTGGGACTTTGCAGTACTATAATAGTGGACCCATTATCAAAAAAGGTCGATAGGGGTTGAGGGGTGTACGAATGAGTTGGAAGGCAATGCGTCCAAAACGCTTTAAAGCGGTACTGAACCTAAGGAATAACCAGAAGGCTATTTGGAACGGTTTTTTTTAGGTTGTCAATCGCATAGTAACCTGCAACGCTTATTAGCATTTCGTTTCGAACTTTTAACCATAAAATAATAAAGTAGCTCCGATTTCTAGATTTAATTAAATATAAAAAAATATATCAAAAACCACCTTGCGATTTTCTTTTTTAATTTTAAAGTAAAAATTCAATAGCTTCTCTCTCCCCTTTAATTATTTCTCAATTCCTCTACACTAGTCTGTTTAGATTTTATTAAATTACAAAATATACAACCCCACCTTGTGAGTTTCTTCCAGAATTTTCCATCAAAAATTTAATAGAACCATGGTTGAATATTTTTAAATTTAAGTAAAATAAAAAAATGGCTAAAACCTTCCAGAACTCAAAAAGGTCTTTGTTTGAATGTTTTTTAAATTTCCTCAGTTAATTTTAATTTGATTTTTTTAATATTAAAGAAAAATCTGAAATAATTTAAATTATAATTTTCTTGAATAGTTATTAAATATCCTTGTAAATTTTAATTTAATTTTTTTAATATTAAAGAAAAATCTAATATAATTCAAAAATAGGCCATTTTTTTAAAAAAAAAATTTATCCGCTCAATTAAGTTCCAAAACATTCGTTTGAATATTTTTTAACCACTCCTCCAGTTTGGGAAAGACTTACAGTTTCTAAACAATTGCCTTAAGGGCCAAAACTGCATCAAATCTCCACTTTTACTCCGATCCAGAACAGATCGTTTTCTAAAGTGAACTTTACAAGTACGTCCTTTTATGTCGTGAAGTCATAAACGCGGTTAAAGCAGTTTCGACTCACCAGTTCTTCTCCAACTGTTTCCGGTTTCTTTTATTCTACTTTAGGCGGCGAATTTTTCGATTTAAACGGACGAATTTTATTCTCGGTTTCCTTAATTTTAGAAATTTTCATTTCAATCTCACTTTTATTATTATTTTTATATGAATTGTTTATTAGCACAATCCACTAGGTTTGAAAAACTCTGCAAGAAAAGAAAAAAAAATTTAGTTTAGTAGGTTCAAACCATTTTTATATGAAATCAAGATGTGAATAGGCTCAAAATTCTAAATGCATGTGTATGGGACCTACATGTGGGTGTGATTTCAAGCGCTCCAAAAGGCAGAAAGCGAAATCTCAATGGAAGAACTCCCTATTTCTTATTTTATTCGATAATTAGCCAGACAAGTCTGCTTTTCTGTTCGCAACCCCACTAACAACTTCACTACTGTTCGTGCAATAAAACGCCAATGGCAAAACTTAATTATCTCCGATCAATAATAATTGGAGGATAATTTAAAAAAAACGGAAACCTGGGATACTCGCAGCAATTTTACATAAGATACCTGAAAAAATAGTTATCACTAAAACCACAAGAGAGACGAAGAACTCAAGAAAAATCTGCAGGTAAAGTCAAACCTGGACTTACCTCCAACTTCGAATGAAACCTGTTTCTGTTTATTAGGCAAAGATTCCGCGTCCGACACTAACGATAAAAATTAACCATTGAAATAATCCTTGGTCAGTTTAGAGATGACCGTTGCTTGTGACACGATCGTAAAATCTTTAACGTCTTGTTTTGAGCGTTGCAGTCTCATGAGGCCAAAAGATGATGTACACCTTGAGAAGATCTTAAACTTCGTCTTAGGCCAAGTTTAGCCTGTTTTATTGCCTCTGTTGAGGGAAAATAATGCGAGACTGGCCTGCTAGTCGAGAGATAAATGTTTCTCATTGCAACTGATTTTTTTTTTTTTAAATAGTTGTTATTAACTTTTTTTTGTTGCAAATATGCCCCATCAATTTTGAACCGAACTGCATAGTGCCAAGAGTTTGTAACTCGTTTTCTATCTATTTTTTCGCATTTAAAAAGTACTTTGCTCTCGTATGTGGCGAGATATGAAGAAAAAAAATCTAAGAGCCATTCAATATATATGTCGTCGTTTTCTGGCTATAAATTGTTGTTGCTGGGTAGTTTGCGGTTGGAGCAAATATCTGAAAATTGTTGTACTATAATCTATCTTCGAATGTGCTACAGAAACATACTTTCACGGTTTTATTGAACAAATGGCGCCAATATCTTGGAGACAATAAACAACCATTAAAGTGGTAAAATTATCAGATGTAGACGTTTTACAGTTTGTACTATGTCAGCTTGAATTTGGCTCGGTATGATAGAGAGTATCTTTAGTACGTTCGGATACGAGTAGATACTTATATGAGTACTTATTCCAGCTTGAAATGAAAGTGGGTTAAAGTCTTGAGAGTACTTTGGTCGTAAAGCTTGATGACAAAAAACTGACTAGTCGACTAGAAACAGGAACAACGTAGGTATCCACTGTATCTTTACGAAAACGTCTCAGCTTAACCGGCTTGAAAACAAATTGCAGGATCAACCGAGGATTTTAAATCGGTGGGAAATCTTTAATACTTGTGGAATGAAATCCTGCACAGATAATAACAAATGTTTTCTTTTCGTCCTATACTACACCTCGGTATTGATCACTTTTGGTCGCAAACACTGCCTTAGCTAAATTTAGGTTTGTTCAAGACATTGTATGTATTAAAATTAATTTCGGTCGTCCTCTATGAGCTATTATCCAGTAGTAATCTGAGCTGTATCTAAGCATTAAAAGCATTCCGGACTTCTACACAAAAAATAGTAAAGTTGTGCCTAGAGTGTTGTCTGATTTTAATTTATTTGTTTTTTTTTTCATTTTAAGAAGGCATAGAGGACAAAATATTGAAATTAGGGGTTGAGTACAAAAAGTCTGAAAATGATTTTTAGGCGATTATATAGAAAAACAATTCGATATCTCATTAGATCTATGATGATACGTCGAAATTCGTAAAAGTGTACACAATCGTTTGAGGATGAATTAAGTATCGCAAAACCCTGCATTTTAATTGTTTGCCAACAACATAAGGCCCAAATAAGTCAAAGCTAATCGTTAAACCTAAAATATTTGCCGGAATTCGTAAAACCATGAAAATGCTTAAATCGATTTCTCCCGACGATATTTAAAGCTTTTAGCAGTGAAAGCGAATTCCATGTCTCATTAGACCTAAGAAATATATCGGATGCTTGCCAAATATTTGACAGACAAATATGTAAGAATTTAATTTTGTTTTTCAGTGTGAGAGGAATATCCAAGCTGTGATAGGGTTTCGAAGTTTCATAATACATTCTCTGATTAGAGTCAATCATAAAACTTTTGGACTAAAAGCAGTATTTCACTGGATCTGTTGGTGTCAAATATTTGACAAAAGAAAATTTGACAAATCGCTCTGTCAATTTTTTTCAGTCAAAATAGACATTGTGCGAAACAAATAAGAAACTGTTACAAATAAAAATGTTACGATTGTACCATCTCACAGCATTTGTCAGGGAAAATATTCAAATATTTTACAGCGTGGCACGCAGTGTAGATATTACTAGCATAAAACAATTTTAAAAAAGATTGGTCTATGCAATGGAAGTTTTTCTACCAGGCACATCAATTGAAATAACCAGGATATAGATATTCCAGTTGGAAAGTTCGGGATTTCCACAGACTCTTCTGACGCCCAAAAAACAACAAAAATTTTTATAGTTTGGTTAACTTCGTGGAATTACCATGAAAAATTATAATCTCATTAATAGTTTGGTACTCTACGGAAATAACACTGAAATGAATAAATTTTGGAAGAAGTCTTTCAATATAATGAGCATATCCGTCTTAGTGAACAACTACATCTCCGAGGTAAAAAAGTCTATGGTTTTCCCTGCAAGTATTAATAAAAGCCGTGACCACAAAAATTAAAAACAAAAAATCTGTCAAATCTTACAAACGGGCAAATGAATGAATGAACTTGAACAAAAGTTTTGGGACTACACTACTAGTCCAAAAAACTACTAGTCCAGAATAATTTAATTATTGTCGGACTAAAATTGTATTAAATTCAGGATTTTAAAAAGAATAATAAAGAATAGATATTTCCAAAAATTGTAAAAAAATCTGTCAAATTTTCCTTATTCAAATGTTGCAATCGCGCAAATGAAACAAAGAATTTGACTACCAAAACTTTAGACTATCACACTGACTGCATTTGTTAGTAAAATTTGGTAAATATTTTAAAAAACCATTTTGACAAATATCTGCGAAATGATCAAATGTTTCCCACGTTATCAAATGTTTGCAACATTGTCAAAAATTGGACTAATCACAAGACACACAATAATCTTGAACCTTGACAACTTGTATTTTGTGTTATATGCTTACATGTGGGTTTGTTTTTTTTTCCAGCGATTTAGAACGCTTCTTAGACATGTTAATTATCAAAAATTCCCAAGATTTCACTTGCTCTCTAAAAAAAACCCCATTACAAAATTTTACTTTCGGCTCCACCTTTATAAAATTTCTCGACTTCTTCAACGCCCCATAACGTAATAAATAACTTTCGACCTACTAATAACGAAATCATGTCTAATCGTCGCCTAACAAATTAATCACCGCCTTCTTACCTAAGTGCATTAACGTTTGAAAGTAAGCACCGCGAAACGCTACACTTACTCGACTCCTAGTCACTTTCCGAAAGTAATTTAAGCTGTTTTTAGTCAGGCCTAGCTACAATACCTGAACTCACCTCTATAGACAATTGAACACTTACGATTTTGATGGCGGCAGCGTGTAAAATCATTCTTTTAGCGTTTATAATAGCATTTAGACGTGATAAAAAAACTTTTGACAAAGTCATCAATCAAAATTCGAACTTAAGACGAAGATATCTTAGCATCCAAAGAAGGTACATTGGATTTCATAGTTTTTGTTACAATGTGTAGGTATTTTGTTTTGTTTCTTTAGCCGGACGTCGGGGTATTTTATTGCAGAAAAGTTCTTTTGTTTTGACCGCCCAACCACCACGGAATGTGCCTAATCACGATATTTCTTCAGCGAAAAACTGAGGAAGCCTGATCGGCATCTGGAGAATTTCCAAGATAGTCTAGTAAGAAATTCAAAAATTCAACGACGTCATTCGCACATCATTCTCACCTGTTTCATGATGATCATCCCTGCAACAATCCTATCTGCATTTTTTATATTACCTATGCTGCCTGTATTCAGCGTAGCCTGACTGCATGCAGTACTATCGCACTATTGGCGGGCAGGTAAGACATAAAAAAACAACAACACTTAAGTACATGAACCTGCGACAGGTGGCACATAAAACGTGTGTGTATTGCCTGGAATTTGCCTCCTGAGAGTCATCGTCATGGAATTTATGTGAAAACGTAGTCCGGCCAACTTGACTTTGGTTAAGGTGGATGTTAAGGAGGGTGGATTTTAAACGGTTTTATTTTTCAAGGCACAGTCCTTCCGTGTCGACCATCAACAGGAAACACTATACAAAACAGGGAATTCGAACCTGCTGTATGGCACTTCAGGGAGAAAAGGGTTAAGGTAGTTTGCTGCACTCGGTCGGTAAAAAAGACAGAAAAAATTATAAAATAGAAGTTACTATTTTTCAGATAGAAGATACGGAAACATTTTTCGGCTTCGCTTACCTCGCTAACAGAAGACGATACAGAAGATGGTGTACTTCTACTTATCATATAAGTTATAATGCAATAGTGGAGTAGTTCTCGCGGGTGTGAATTTCCCATACATTGTTCGGTAACCTTTGGGACAGGTAATTGCAAGTATTCATTACACTTGCGAAGCGCTACCGTAGACATCTGCGAGGTAATTTTCAAACGAAGGTGTCGATAGAGAATTCTTCCAGGTTTTCGTATAGTTACGAAAGAAAAGATAATGACGGTCTCATTCCAGCTTACTTTAATTGTCTTAAAAATGGAAATACCTAATTTAGTTTCTTTGTTTTGTTTTCTTTTAAGATTATTTCTTTAAATTTAAGCCCAAGCACGGTAATTTGAAACTACAATGTTCTAGATCTGAAAATTCACAGAGTAGTACCTTCCTATTTCAGTTCAGTTGACGATTTATTGAGTGAGAAATTATTTAAAAATCAAATTTTATAGATTAAATTGAGTCTCCACCAAGATTTAGTACATCTTGGTGGTATCCATGAAAATTTAGAACATTTCCATTAGTTTGAGCCGTGCGAGAAGAGAAGGAAAATTTGGTTGAAAATATTCTTTTGAATAGTAATATAATATATTCTCAATTACTCTCGATAAGCTAAAAACCTCCCAGATAACCCATCGGAACTCTAGTTGAATTCGAGCAGAATATTCTTCTCCTTCCAATATTGAAAAGTGCATATAACTAATCGGTACTCCAGCGGTATTCGAGTGGTATTCGAGCGGTATTCGAGCGTAATTCGAGCGGAACTTTCTTCTCCTTCTAATACTGAAAAGTGCAAAGATCAACCAGAACATTTTGTGAAACAGATACTTCTAAGAAAATGATTTAATAGTGAATATCACCGATTCCTGGGCAGTACTCTAAATCAGATACAGAATTAAGTTTTTTGATAGCTTAGAAAATCATGATTTATTTTCAGCATCTGAACACATATATGTAAGTGCTCTTATAAACATAAGCAACCAGTTGCTTGAAAATAGAGAAAATACCTTTAGATCTTCAATTGTCGCCCCAACATTTGAGTGAACGTTCAGCAATGGTGAAGAAAAGTCATATGTTATGAAAAAAAACAAAGCGGTGACAAAAAATCGAATAACGAAAAAATCAAAATATTTCGAAAAAAGTATCTATTTAAAATCACTGGCTCTTTTAGACACACAATTAGCGAAAATTTTTAAAAATCGGACTTTAACCTCTAGTAATAACACTGATCAGAATTCTGACATTCATGTTTCCCTAACCCGTCGATTATATAATTATAAAATCCACAAAATGCGAAAAAAACCAGGATAATTTTCTTCAGGTAATTTGTAACCTTTCCCATGCCACTTTCAGCCGTTACAAGTGTTTCAGCACCTGTTCCATTAAATCATTTTTGTCGGATTTCCAGTCGTAACCGTATCTTCCGGAAACTTCTTGATAAACCAGAAGCACTTGCGTGTCAACGCTACTCAGTACATTAGCCCACGCTACGTTGCTTTAATGACACATAGACGCCTATGAGATATTGAATTAAATTTATATGTATGGCTAGTTCAACTTGACAACATTACTCCGCAACTTAGTCTACGGAAATATACCTGTTAAATAAAATATAATATGAACGTAGAATATAGCAATTTGGTTAGGAATAAAGGTTGTTGGTTGCTAGTAATATTTTATGGTAATAGTTTTCACCTCATAATGTATCTATTTGGATATTCAACTCTTTATTGTTGTTTGTAAGTGGTTGAGTGATTATATTGACCACAGTATGAAGATATTTTGCGTGGTCTCGGTATATTAAATAGAAAGTTTTCAGGTTCTATGAGAAGCGATGAAAAATATCTGACACCCTTTTAAGACATTGAAACATTTAATTGAAAATGTCGCGGAATGTAACTCTTACAGCGAGAAATCACCCAGTCCAATAAAACTTCGGTTAAAATTGAGATGGGACACAAGCTGTTTCTACCCACCAAGTATCAAAAATTGAAATAATTCTAGAGCTCTTCATTACGAAACCAACGGAACACTAGGAGGTGAAATGGTCAACTACAAGCTCATCCGTGATTATTACCGCGATTTTTACTAAGGTACTCATTTACAGCTGGTACTGGTACTGGTACAACTGGAACTGGTAGTCGGGCACCCAATCCAATTCCCGAAAATTACTTGAATTTATAATACACTCTAAAAAAGTGTATAATTAGCACTCACACTCTAATTTTTCATAGATTCGAGTTACAGAAATAAAAACTGGTTCGATTTTCTACTTCTCTACAAAGGTACACACTACCTTTCCTTAGAAGATTTTTTTCCAAAATTTTTGACAAAAATTCTTCAAAATTAACAAGCTTTAGCTTCACGTGATCTGCACCCCAGTACCTAACATATCTTAAATCTCAGAGGAACATTAAAAAATTCCTGAAAATAATTTCATTTTAACGAACGTGCTGCATTCCATAAAAACTTCGAAGTAAGCTACGATTGATCACTGATTTTATTTAATTACATCCCAATTTTTTTTCCCGATACTTTCGTAAATTATAGAAGCGTACAGGGGCAATATTTAAGACGATTAAAACGTCTCTACTGTACATCAAAGAAAAGTAAATGTTCTCCCTTCGAGCACTCAAACAAAAAATTGCGTCGGACATAATCACATCAAAGTCTCATTAAATCTTAAAATGTACCAAGTAAGTGCGTCCTATAATTTACCTGAGGGCATCCTATCATTAAATTCGGATTAAAAACACTTCCCCATGACCATGACGGCAGGCAAATATAACAACGTTTTGTACTCTAGATGAGACCATACAAAAATAGTAAAAACGCTCTTGTTGACATTCCCACCGGAAAAAAATGTAAAGAAATTCATCAATGCGTCTTGAAGATCATCTTGAAGACGATGAAAAAAATTAAAAACCGGTGTACTCATAAGACAGCCATTCAATACACCTATTACCTTGCATTACGGTAAATCTAATTACTATATCACCTCATTTAGGCACCTCACCTCATTGAACCACCTCGCGTCCACTCTATTCAAAGTTCATACCTTCGATCAAGATAAAACCCCTCCTCGAAAGCATTCCGACTTAATCTACAAAGTGTCTAAGCCGCACTCGGACTCTCTCGTCCACGTTATTTCTAATTAGTGGCCACAGCGAGTAAGTAGTACAGGTAAACGAGTTTAATCGGAAACTGTCTTTTGAAAAAATAAGACGAAACAAAGAAAAAGATCATCTCAATCCCATGGTACAAAACATACAAAAAAATAAGAAAATAAACTCAAAGTATGTAATTATGACATTACGCGTCTAACAGTAAGTGCACAATATTTTAGCATTTTAGCATCTTCGAACAGTCGTCTTACCTGGCGTTCACCTCATACCGCAGGTAATTTTATTGTAGCGACGAGTTTATTGAGCTTTTTATAGAGAGAAAATCGCTGTTTTGATTTCTCCTCGCCGTCAAAATATTCCCGTTCGGGATTAAATGAAAAATCCTTAATGGACTCTTATAATCTTTATGGGTAATTGGATCTGGAGGAGCTCGTAAAATGCCACATGCTGCGATTTCGCTCGTAAAATCCAACTGAAGGTAGGTACTCGTACGTACATCTCATATGTGTAGTTATTTCTACATATTTATATGATTATGCGTTAATGTTACAGAGCTAGCGAGCTAGTCTAACCTGAAGGCTTTTTCGTTTCGAATAACTCTGACTCACTAAAAGTCCGGCACGTATATTAATCCGGTCCATTGATGCCTTGTTGTTAGGAATTAATCGGCTGATTAGAGGTCACATTGTCGTCTTAAGTAAGAGCAAATAATAGCGTAGTGAAGTAGAGTGATATTTGAGTAGCGTTGGTATTTAACCGTCTTTTTAATAACGGATATATTCGATATCTCAAGTAGATTTTTATCGCGCGATCTAGCTAATGTGCTTACTTTGTATCGCGTCTTTCATTTTTGGATTTATTTCGGTTTGCACTGCTAAAACGCTGGTCAAGGGTAAACTAGGCATTGTCTTTAGTTGTCATTGCTTTTCAATTAAATCAATTCAATCACTCGATTGGAAAATAAACACGTAACTGGAATAGGACCCGATAAATAACTTTATAGGAAACAACCTTCAAAAATAGCGCAAAAACTCAGTCAATATTAGCACAACTTTATTATTTTCGGGGTTAAGTTTGAGATGTTGTTAATGTACTGTAGAATTTTTGACGATACTGCGATCTTCTTCAAAAGTTACGTTTGTATAGCTGAACTGAGTGACAATGACTCCATTTAAGATCCGTTCTATCGAAAGGTAATTTGTGAAAGACAAAACATTCGTAAGTCCTGACCCCTAAACGTAAAAAAATCAATTGAATTTTACATCTCTTGGATAATAGTCAAATATGCCACACTTTTTAAAGTAAATTTACATTTGGATGTAATAGTCAATTTGAATGTAATTTTCAACTTTCGGTCAGTAAATTTCAATTTGCAATCAGTAAATTTCAACATCAAATTCAAATTTATATTTATTTCCAATAATGTATGAGTTAAATAAATTTTAGTTTAATGTATAATATATTTCAACTTCAAAAGCAGCAAATTCTCTTAAATTTACATTTAAAAAAGTAGACGTTAGAAGACCTCTTTAAGATACACTTACTCTTTAAGATACACGTAGTCCCAAAAACTCATCTGTAGAAAGGGGATTTTTTACATTTTCATTAATGTCTCCATATATTTTAGGTCTGTCCAGGCATCAAATTAGTTTAACATCCACGGATTTCTTAAATAGGCCACTAGAAACGGTTTTTCAAGACTTTTGATGTGAGGGTATAAAATATTTTATTCATTTTCACGAATTCTGGCATTTATCTTGGGTCAAATGAGATATGAAATACGTTTTGACGTCTAAGTGGTTCAAATGTAATTGGATACTTAACCCCTAAGGAAGTGTAAAGTGGTTGTGTACGTTTTTACGAATTCTGAGATTTCTCTTAGGCCTAATAATATATCAAATTTATGTTGACTTTTTAAGAAGTTTAAAGATAATCAAAAAAAAATCAAAATCAAAAATTTCTGGATTTTGCGATATTTAACCCTCAAGGCAGGGCAAATTTGACCGAGTTTAGTTAGTTATTTTAGATCTAATGATGTATCGAATTCACTTTCACTTGTATAAACTTTTTCAAAATTGATTTTGGGATTGTTCGTTATTCAACATAAAATCAAAAGTGTACATTTTCACGAATTCCGAAATATCTCTTAGATCAAATAAGATATTACATTGTTTTTTGCTTTAACGATCTTTCTACATAATGGCCTAAAAATCAGTTTTGGAATGTTTTGAAATTGAAAACCATAACAAGCTTAGTTGATATTTTATCATATGTTTTTATTAAAATTAAAAAAATAAATAAATAAAAAATCTGTGCCGGACTGCCGGAGCAATTGAATTTGTACTTATTGTTGTTTAGTTTGTAAACTCTTTCGTTAATTTATTCGATTGTGGAAAATATACATGACAGTTTCGGAGAACTGTTTTCATTTTCATATTTTTACTTAATTTCCAAAGAAAAAGAAAATTCAACAAATGGCACCCAACGTGGGGCAGAAACGAACAAACTTTCAGAATTTCATAGTTGTTTCGATTTTTTTTTATTCATTTATTTTGATTTCAATCTACTTTAATTTTCCAATGCGAAACCTTCGAAGTGAGTCCGATTTGCATCCATCGATACTCAAAACAGCAAACCATCCGACATGAAAACAGTATGCTCCAAAACTGAGAAAATAAAATCAATTTTGGCATGTTTGGACTGTAACATTTCAAAAGCCTGGCATATGTTCTATACGAAGTTAATAAATCATCGGACATGTTGCGCACCTCAGCAGGTATGTTCATATCCGTCGAACACGTAAAGTTCTATGTCTAGAATAGTTACCAGTCCGTTCCTATCCCGGGTAACTTTCTGTAGTAAGTAGTTTAGTTAGTTGTAGATGGAGGTACAATTTTCCCCGATTTTCTGTCGGAGAACCGTCCAAGTCGGGATATAATAACACGAAAGTCAGCATGCAACAGTACAAGACGTCGACTGTTTAGGAACCTTCTCATTCTCTATGCAAACTAACTGCAATTGCATTTTCGCTATTGGTGATCCCGATATACGGTGTATACACACTGTTCATATGAATTTCTTGTGGCACTTCTACACTATTCAGCCGTCTATAGTTATGCAAACGTATCTGCACTTTTCGGAAAACCGAGCTAAGAACATCCCATTCGAACGGCATCTACATACAAGCAAATTATACACCTCTATAGATTCATCGTAATCCATGCTCGATTCCAGACTTCTTGAAAGCAGCTATTTCAGCATTATACTTCTTGAAGAAAACGTTAAGAACACTGAACTGGATGTAATCGTGTTATTGGCTGCCCGGCTTGCAAACTTGCATAGAGCTGTGCGGTTGTAAATTATGTTTTATGATGATTATCCCCGACATTTGATATCGGGAGTAGAACACGGGCCAGCGCTAAGAGTACCCACTTCTTGGATAAAATTCTTGATTAGAATGAAAAACAGGAAAGGAATCGGTACTACTCACTCTGTCCGCTAAGGAAAAATTCTCAAATGCGTGAACATGGATAAGGTTAAATCAGGTTATAAGATGAGACAAGGTTTTTACGATCAATTTAATCGATACCTAGCGATTTATCTATACGTGTATTATAAATACAATGAATAACATTATAGGCACAACTATTCGATATTTTTTTTCGGTTATAGGTTACAGGTAGTCTTTATCGGTAGACATTTAGCATAATCGATGTAATTTATGGCAAGTAGTCTGGCATTTTTTTTTTAATTTATTTTCATAACGATTAACGACTGAAATATTAATTTCAAATGATTTAATGGGATAGTGAAATTGATATTATTAAATTAAAAAAAATGGAATAAATTAACGATAAATATTGTAGCGCATCATATTAAATTTATAATTTTTTTTAATTTTCAGTCATTCAGCCGGATCTTTCTGGTGGCATTTAAAGCATTAACTATTTCAAAACGCTGCATATAACCAGTTGAATAATAACATACATAGTTAAATGATTCACCACACAACGATACAACGATTTATTTCGGAAAGTGTTAAATATAAAACATGACAATGAAATTTGTGTTTGGGACTTGCTTATTTATCTTTTTTTATGTCTGCCATGTTTCTTTGGAGTTAACCATTAAATTTCAATTATTTCAAGATTTTATAGGTCTTGAAAAACCCAAAAAAAAAAAAATGCCTACAACCTGTGCTCAATTTTATTATATTTTGGTTAGAACAGACGTGTTTAATTCCGAGATGCGGTGTAGTGAATTAGATATCTCAAACGACCTAAGAAATATATCGGAATTCGTAAAAATGTACACAACCACTTTACAGCCTCGTAGGCGGTTGGATATTGAAAATTGTTAGAAAACGTTTCTTGGCTCTTACGTACAGAGCAAGCAGACGTAAAATTAATTTAATATCTCTAAATATCTAAAGGATATAATGAAATTCGTGAAATTGTGGAAAACCCCTTTTCACGGACAAATATTAAAATAAATTTTACTCCATTTCTACGCGAATGAAAGTATGAACCTACTTTTCGGCTTTAATTACTGCTGTGAACTATCTGTATATACGTACTAAGCTTAAACTTTCTAGTATAAGCAGTTTTCATTTGTATATCAGTTCACATCATAGTTCTACACTAGTTACAAGTTTCAGCCTTTTAGCATAAGTTGTTCCTAAGATATATAAAATGTTTCGTCTAAAACGCTGCACCCTCCTTCTTCTTCTTCACACCCTCACCTTACCAAAAGATGTCACTCATAGGGGTTCGCCCATTCTACCCACCAAAAATGAGTGAATTTCGACTTAATATTTCAAAGGGTTTGTGAGCTAAGTGCCTTCAAAGGTTTTAGGTCATGGCATCTACGGCAGATAGAGATACATTTTTTTAGGTTCCCAAAATGTGAGAAAAGGCAAAATTTGTGGGTAGAAAATTTTGGGATAAGTCCATATCGATTATTATTAAGAAAAAATGAAGTAAAATGTTTTTCTACCGACGTATTTCTTCCTTTTTCCCTTATCTCAAAAATATTATTTATATACTGTATGACACGCTGCCAAATATTTAACTATTTTCCCTGGCAAATGCTCTCTGATAGTGTAATCGTCAAATTTTTATTTGCATCATTACTCTATTTGTTCTACATAAAGTCTATTGACGGAAAAAATATTACGAACTTTTCCTCAAATTTTGAACTATTCGTCAAATTTTTTCTTCAAATATTTGACAGCATGGTATGATGAAGTTTTTTCCAAAATTTTCAGTTATTCACAAATTTTGTTGTTACTCGTAGATACGAATGTGTTAAACAGTAAATAATTTTTTTTATTTTGCTACTTTTGATGGTAATCACATAATTAACTTGGATATTCACTTGTTTTTCTAAGACTTATAAATTCTAAGACCCACAACTTGATACTAGTTGAATTTATCGTAGACATTTATATTCAAGCTACCAGAAGATGTGGGCGTTCTCAAAATATCGTACAAACTTATACGCATTTTGCAACCTACAAGAAAATGTAGAAATATTACACTTATTACATTTGCTATAAAATACAGAGGTGAAAACATTTATTCAAGTGGCTAGCCATGTTCTTGAGTTATCATGTGTTTAGAAAGATGGACGGTCAGTTTTTTGTGACGGCTACTCGTAGGAGTGGGTGAAGTTGTCATGTAATTGCAGTTTGTTATATTCCTCTCTATTTATGCAAATATTGGGAAATGATTTAGAATCAGAATTCAATGTTCGTTCTCTAGGTTACCATACAAACCCATTGATACTGTTGTGAGTTAAGAGATTTCAAGTAAAACACAATTCGGTTAAATATCGATAGAAATAGCAATTATTTATTATCGCTCTCATGGTAACAATTATGATCTGAGTGAGTGAATTCGAAGCGTCATGCAAAACAAAGTGGTGGACATTGTCTGAAAAAAAAAACTATTAATAAATTCAAAAGGTTTCTCTTTAGTTAATTTAATGTTAAGCCTTTTCACAAACAAAGGAACAAAATCCTTATTCCTACCTGTTGCCAATCGACGCTAACCTATGTCAAACTATGCGTTTTCTGGCAACATTGCTCATAAAATTGAAATGGCAATAATTGCCCTGGAAATGATTGTCCTGGCAATGTTGAGAGCAATATTGAGAGCAATACTGCCATATGCGTTTGATGCCTCTACACTGCCGATTTGTGTACGGCAATATTGCCGTTGACATTGCCAGATAAATTGCCAGTATAGACGTAGGGTTAGAAACGAAAAATCAGCCTTGCCTATGATTCACATTATCACCTCTTGTGGTAAATTCTTAATGCTCGATTTCCTTCGTTTTTATAATTTACAGATTTTCGTTTGACACCACATTCCCATTTATTACAGATAATTCTTCGTATTCAATTTGCGCACAATAGCCCCGTCGCGAACCAATGAAACCCACTGTTTCGCTTCATTAAGATCCTTTTCAAGTCCTCACAAATCAAATATTCATCACACTCTTCGCATAGAACGTATCAAAAGTAAACCGCATGACAAATGATGTCCGAAACAACAAAACAAGCTATTCAATAAGGCACACATCCATAAAATCAACTTTAAAGTCATTCATTCATTTTAGTCCGCGTGCAAGCAAATCCTCTAAGATATTGTTTATGCACAATAATCCCTCGGACTTGGTGGATTTTCTTATACTCCGGTATACAGTACGGAGTACTTGTGTAGTCACCAAGTCAGTAAAAAACTTTATTACCGCAAATAAATGCAATCGGTCCCAGGTAATCATTCGCATGAAAGAAGAGCACGTGCAAAGCCTCAAGAAAGTAAATTTTGCGCTGTCCGGCCCAGTCGAGATTGCCTGGCGCAGAAGTGCAGAAATGTACTAAGTTACCTGCATAGGTAAGTTATATATGGATATGTGTGTACGTAGATTGATGTACCGATCGAGATCGTTTGCAGAGTGTGGAAATCGGTAACCGCAATACACACCAGGGTACAGCCATAAATGAAAATATCAAAAGCAAAGCAGGACGGTCAAAATGCAATCATTTCGTGGATTTCTTTTATTAGGAAACCCAAGAAAAACGGAAAGATTCTGATCGAAATAAGAAAAATATTGTTTTCATTTCTCGTATCCATCGAGAAAGGTTGCTATTCACGGCGCCCCGATACACCAGCCCATTTATCTTAGCCGTGCGATGGATCAAAAGTTACTCGGAATCATCAGCATCATCGTCTTGGCTCTTCCGATGATTGATTAACCCTAAGGTTAGATAATTCCTTTGAGAAATTGAATATTATTATTTCAGTTATTAATTATTTGCAATCTATCAAATTACGCGGAGTATCTATGGAAATTTTCCGGATAGATAGCGATGGGAGTCACCATGGGCACAATGGGTGGGACGTGGTGGTCTTGACCCATATTATTTCCGGGATCATTAAGATGCTTAAGTCGAGTTGGAAGAAAAGCCACTGCTCTGAACAGTCCGTCTTCGGGAGTATAGCTGTGTCGATCCCGTAACTTAATTATTTCTGGAATAAAATTCTATCTACCGCATTTTTGTATCATTTATCAAATCCTTTCCGGTTTATGGAGACATCCCGTCCGGTGGTCTATGGGGGCTTCATGGAAAGCAAACAGCATCCATCTTTGGTATCATTCCGGAATGAATTTTCCATTTTTATTATGGGGAGTTATCCTTTTCATTTTCCATTTTTTTTTTCTTTTTTTTTCAATTATGCTGCTGCTGTACAAACAGTGTCGCGACTAAATAGTTGTTGCGGCGAGGCACCCACAATTGCGGCATTGTCGACGGATTTTAATTTAATTTTACCATGTTTCTGGGTAGAGTTGTTCGTATGCATCGGATGTAGTCTGGGCGGTATTCGGTGACCGCAGATGAGAATTTCACTGGACTTTACGGGCTTTTTCTGGGTGAAATTTCACCATACTCGCTTTCAGGGAATCTAATTGATATTCTGACCGAATATGCTAATTTTTTTGTATTGATTGTGTTAATTATGGGCCGGGAGGAGTGGATGGTGTGTGCACAGACTGTAGACTGTTGGGTTTTCATGATAAAATCGAAAGGGCTTTAAGAATTTAACTTCGATGGCATTTCGTTCTAGTTGTTCTCGTTAAAGTTTCTTGGGAATCTTAAAGGGATCTTCAGAAAGACCCATTCTTGGAGTGGCATCATTGTTCTTTGGCTTATATTTTTTTTGGACCTCGGATGACAACTTCCTTGGTGGAATGAAAACTCACGGCCTCTAGTGCACCTATCACTCCGCTTCACTTATTGAAGTTCATAATTTAACTCCAGCAAAATCCATCTGCTGATCAGTTCCGAAAAGATACAATATCACTTCGAACTAGAGATGGGTCATTCACGAATCACGAGTGAACTGTTCGCAAAGAAGACTTCAAAGAAGTGAGTGAGTGAAGTAAGTTGGTGAACTACAGTTCCATTGGACACGTAACAAAAAAATTTACCGACCTTTTTTTTTTGGTCTTCATCTTCTAGATCAAACGACCTTTTCTGCTCATCATCTTCTCGATCTACTGACTTTTTCTTCTTAGCATCTTCTCCCCTCAAGTTAAACTCTGTAGAAACTAAAATAATGAAATAGTTCGCGAGCGAACGAAAGAACTAAAAGGAAGGAACGATGGAACGAAAACGAAGGAACGATAGAACGAAGAGAGCTATTACCCTGAACTCGTTCCTTAAAGAGAGTGATTCGGAGTGAAGTACTTCTCTGAAAGGAACTGCTTTGCCCATCTCTACTTCGAACCCATATAAATTCATAAAATAGTAGTTCCTTCATAGCACCGGTTGTATTCTGTTCTGAATTTCAGTTCCAATATGGTTTTAATTGTAATTCTGATTATCGATACTCTAACAGTACTGAAACACTCAATTCAAATTCAAATTTATTAACTGAATTTTCAGTTGTCCTTTAAACCTCGTCTAACTAATTTTATAAAAAACTGGCTCATCCAGTGAAGTTTACCAGGGCAGTGATCGATTTTACGTTACACATAAGTAATGCCGCTGACACCGAAAAATAACTATAAATTATAAAAAACTAACGGTAGCTTTACCCTGTAAAAATTCAATTCTCATTAAAATAAATATAATTGCTTAGTTAGTATGAATTTCTTTATACTAGCATAGTGCTTTTTCCATATGTACATTTATTAGTTATCTCGCACTATTGTTCGTATTCTTAACTATGTCTTCAGCACTAGAATTATATATAGTTGCTATGCAAATTTGAACCTCAAGTCCCTCCGTTGCGAGTGACAAATTCACTCGTTGAACTTTGACCACTTTCTAAATTTGAAGGGGAATTGTGTACTATTTTTACTACAACAAAAATTGAGTTCCGATACAGTACTGGTACGAAGGTACTCAAATCGTTAAGAAGTTTATAAATAAATGTCACTTCCCCAACAACAATAAAGCATCTACAGGTCTCTCGGATCCCCAGTATCTTTGCCTGGGAAACTCTGACGTAGTCCGGTAGGTGGTAAGACTTTGCCGTTCATCTTGGTGCACCTTTAAACAATCGTTGACTTTGGGGCACAGAACCAAGACATCAGCTACTGCACTACCATCGTAGTGTTCAATTTTGAAAATCTTAACTCGATCAGACAAAAGATATTCTCAACTGATACCTGGATAGCTAACGGCGCTTCCAATCCTGGATTAGTTCCGATTTTCAGTATCGCATTCCAGTACCAGATAATGTTAAGCGAACAGTATGTAGAATTTATTGTAGCATTCCAAATCAAAAGAGTACCCTAGCTAAACTTTAATCAATGTTATAAAAAAGGGTTAATCAAATAACTTTTAATGTATTCCGTTACAATAAACTAGAAATATTACTCAAGTTTTAAATAACGCAGATTTAAAAATGCTTTACTATGAATATTAAATTATTGTTATTGGTGCGAATGTTGAATGTATAATGAACTGTTTTGGGGTTATGTCAACAAATATTTACCATTCTAAAAAGTGATATCATCAATAAATGCATTTAATTGACGAATGTAGCTTATCCACCTTTAAAACATAGCTAAATTGGTCGCAAGCTGAAAAAAATGCTATTAAAATCACAACACGATATTAAGATATAATCAAAATTCAAAAATAATAAAATAAAATTAATGATCAGACGTATATTTGGATTCGTTCTACGAGTAACCGCTGGCTATAAACATATTTAGGTAATAATTGTTCTGAAGTGGTCAAGCTCGAATTTGGTTCTGCTCGAGGCAACGAAATTCGTGTTCTATTCGCTAAGACAAATAAAAACTGCGACGAATTTCATTAAGTGCTTGTTTCAGAAATTTTATTTAATTCATTTTCTTGATCAAGTTCACTCACCTCTTCGGTGAATTCTTCAATTATTTATCAACATTTTTTACGCCCTTCATCACGAACATATATCGCATTTTAAAGTTGAAATCGAAATCATTGCTCCCTTTTCAACTAGGTATGCATAATGTCTACCTGTGGTAGGTAATAAAATGCCGGCACGCAATCAGAAGTACTGAAACAAAAAACAAAGTCCACTTAGTATTCAAAACTGTGAATTGATGTCGTAAAATAATTTCCGACAAGTCTACAATTTGTCTAACCGAAAACGTGAAATTATTACCTAACGACCACGATGTATAGAATTATGCCATTAAACCGCATACCTTCGGGCTAGAACTGCCGAGATAATTTTAATACAAGCACTCGAATTAAAGATCGATTCGAACTTACCACGTGAATTAAAATACCTTTTTCTTTCTTCTTGCAGGCCATTAAAGCGAACAACGCCAATGTCGTTTCTACAACAAATTCCGCTGACTCAATCGAAAGAAAGTCCTTCAAGCGGTGGCGGAATAATGGGTGGTGGCGGCGGATCGAATATGACACTTTTCTCACCGACATCGCATCAATCGCCGCACACTATGCCGACATCACCCATCCCCCTACAGCGACAATTTCAGCCACAATTGCCGACAACATCGGGTGGTACAACCGGCCAGGTAATACAATCCGATCGACTTCCACCGTCCGGATTTCAAGCGGCTGCCGGAAAATTGCCGCAACAACATACAATGCCTGTGACGTCCGGCAAGCCACCCATCTCATCGCCAATGATGCATCATCAGTCAACGCATCCAAGCTATCTGGTTGGACCGCAACTGGACATACAGCGGCATTCGCAGTCGGACGATGACAGCGGATGTGCCCTGGAAGAGTACACATGGGTACCACCTGGACTAAGACCCGATCAGGTAAGACTTTAAGCCGATAGTCATAATTTTTCGTTCGTGTTTCCGCGACAATCCTCTTAAGTTATTCCCGTTTGTTTTGCATGCAACATGGCTTTAATTTCAGTGATATACGAGTGCACAGTGTGTATCTGAAGTTTTCATTCGAACCGATTTGTTTTTAAGGGCCAAGCTCTTTATTGCGTACAAAAACTCACCATTTTAGGTGAAATTAAAATATTATTCACCACTAAAGGTGAATTTTCAATAAAATTCACCACTGAAGATGAATTTTCAATAATATTCACCACTAGTGGTGAAATTAACGTTTTATTCACCACTAAACCATCATCAATGGCGTGACAGCCCAAATCGGGCCACGGCCTGCAGAATGCATTGTCTGAAGTCACTGCCCGCGTCCTCCCATTTGTGCATCTAAGAAGTGATCTAGCGAACGTTTCAAGATCCAACTGAATAGTCCTTAATACGTTGCCACAGTAGTTGCCGTTGATCCAATCTTTTCCGGGGCTGTAGTCCTGCTTTCGGAACAAAATTTTTTTTCCGTGGTTAGCCCATCGCTCAACCCCCATCCTGGAAGGCCAGGTCAACCCCCATTCTGGTACATAGACAAGTGAACAACTTTCAGCCGGTTATGGCGTGTTGGGAGTTCTGACAGCTATGCCGCGAATCCAACTATACCGGTTTCAGACCTACTTGCTAAGACGCACTGATGCTACTGGGCATTCAGGATTTGTTCACTCGCTCCTCCTTATCTCAACCTGGGCTTGCGACCGGCTATGGCGGAGTTATTCACCACCAAAGGTGAAATTAGAAAAAAAAATCACCATTAAAGCTGAAAATAAAATAAAATTCACCAGTACTGGTGAAATTAAAATCCTATTCACCGATATTAAAATAACATTCAGCATTATATGTAGGTAAAATTAACATTCGGGCCTATTACGAAACTCGACTCGACCAAAAAACTCACGTTCTTTAACTATGAAACTCGACGACTGCCTAATTGTCGAGTTTCACTCGACTTTTAGTCGAGAAAAAAGCATGAGTAAAGAGAACTGCGTATTATGAGAGCCGATCGACTCGATCGGATCGAGTGAGTATTTCCTTGTAAGAAACGTCAAACTCACTCGACTGCTGGAAATGAAGTGATTTTCCATTGTCAGGTTTCATAATACGAACATTTGCTCGAGTCAAGTTCAAATGTGAGTGAGCTACTCACTCGACACGAGTTTCGTAATAGGCCCGATAATATTCACCACTTTTGGTGTAATTAAAGTGAAATTTAAACAGTGTTTGATCCCCGAACATTAGCAATGTGGACCGCATTGCCGACAGATCTGTTCCCTGATAAGTATAACCTTTAGCAATTCACAAAAAAAAATTCACCAACACTCCAAACGCTTCCCTCCCGTTCCACGTAATCCCCAAGTTATATCGTTCCAGCTGTGCAGTCGCATTAAAGGGTGATCCCCTAGTTTATAACAATGGCCGTAAAAAAAATTAGAGTTAGCAGCGCCATCTGTTTGTCGAACGTAGAATAAAGAAGAGATAAACTCAGAAGATCACTATACCACCTTGATCAAAAAGTTCCCGGAATTTATTGAGAAAATTATTACAAGTTTATTCATCTAAATCTATATTGTCCCCTTCAAAGAAATCCCCATCGACTGCAACACACTTATGACAGCGCCTGATCCAACCCTCGAAACATTTTTTATTTTCGGTTTTCGGTACGACCATCAGTGCTCCCTGCGATTTTTCCATTACTTCCTCTCGGCTGCTGAAACGCGTTCCCCGTAGTGGTTTTTTTTACTCAATTGAACAGAAAGAAGTCACAGGGTGCCAAATCAGGTGAATTCGGTGGCTGTTGGATGGTATTTGTTGCCTTTTTCGTCAAAAAATGACGAATAATGATGGCACTGTGCGACGGTGCGTTATCATGGTGCAAAATCCACGAGTTTTCTGTCCACAATTCTGGTCTCTTTCGGCAAATTGCTTCACGCAAACGTCTCATAACGCCCAAATAATACTCATTGTTTACAATCTGGCCTTCTGGCAAAAATTCATGATTCACTACATCGTTGTAATCCACGATTGACTCACGACTGACTCACGATTGACCACTTTTGAATCGCTGGTGCTACTGGTAAACGACCGTTTTCTTTCGAGAATCGTTGCCGAAACACTTTTCCAACATTTCCAACGTTCGCGCACCATTAAATTCGTTTTTTACACAAAACTTAATACAAGTTCGTTGTTGCAAATTGAAATCCATTTCTAAAATTGTAAAAAATCGCCAACACACACAGAGATTGATGTACTCTTAGCTACGTAACTTTTGCACATGTCAAGCTATGACGCTAAGTTTTAGAGGGAATGTCAACAACAGATGTACCAACTTAACAGAACAGAAAAACAGAACTCAAACCGGAACAATAAAAGCGCCACACGGTAGTTATTCCGGGAACTTTTTGATTAAGGTGGTATTCTCTCCGGATTATAATTTTCATACATTTAGCCATAATGAAGACCCTGTTCCGGAGGGAAAAACACGATTACAAAAACCAAAATTGTCAAAAATGCTCATCACCAAGCTCCTTCACATACCACCTCAGTCTAACCTTTGAATAGCTTTGTGAGCTACGAGACTTCAAAGGGTTTTGTCTATAGCGGACAGACGGACTTTTTTTTACACTCCTGGCGTCTACGTAAATTTCTGAAAATTCTAAGAAATTATCACCTTTCCAAGAATAACATTGCATCCAAGAAATGCAAAACTTTTGATCTGAACACAGTTCGAAGAACAAAATTATCATACCCACAAAAACCAATAATTCATCATCATCTTACCACAAAAAAAATCATTAAAATTAAGTGATACCATGTTTAGGTTTACAGGTAGGTAGGCAGGTGTATAATCCTTTCGTTTAGGTTTCATTTGAAGTTCGGCTCGTATTCCCAACGGCGTTTATATTTCGTTGCTTCATTAAACCTATACCGTGCCAGAACTAATTAAATATCTTAAATATGTCCAAGAATTTCGGTCCGAGGCGTTTTATTAATGTTTTCCGTTAAAAACTCACAGTAATTTGCCATCTTATAGTCGATGTAAGACAAGCAACCAACCGGCTCCTTCTCCGGCAGCTTCTTCGGCATGTTTTCTTGTAATTGTCGTTAAGCGTAAAATGAATGGCAACAGCGGGATATGAAAGAAGATACAAATTAAGATTGCTTAACTCTATACTACTGTGGTGTCCGGTATTAGGCCAGGTCGTACAAAATGCAAAAGAATCCGATTTTTATGAAAGAATTTCGAAATTTGCGTCGTTTTCTTCGTCGCAGAGGTCCCAAGATTGAAGCCCCCACTAGACTCCCGTCCATTATTTTCGCGAAAGCTAGTCGAATTCTGCCAAGATCTTCTCCACCTTCTTGGAGCGCTCGACCACTAGCTCTGAATTAATTCTGTCACTTTGATTAATTTACAAGAATTATCGGATCTTTTTTTTCCTTAACCCGTATCCCGATAAGAATCACCTTACGGATTGCATCGCTTTTCATGCCTTCGCATTGGGCTTAAGGAAAGGTGAAGTGCCACAACTTGTTCCTAAATCCGCGAAGATTTTGTGCAGTTGCATCTCTTTGGGACAGGGTGGACAAATGGTGCGACAAATGTATCTGGATATACTGTGAGCTGCACATACCTTTTATGTCGGATACACGGTAAAACATACTTCTATAGTTAGTAAGAAAAGAGGGGGCCGTAGTTACCTGACGAGATTCTACCTTACGATAATCTTCCACCAACCTCGGGGTACGCGATGCATTTAATATTTATGTACCCGCGGGTTGTTTGTACCAATTGCTGACAACTTAACTACATCAAAGTATACCGGATTGCAGACGATGTAATAATGGTAAGTTAGGCTCTGTACAGTGGTTGAAATAAGTGTTTGAACATTATCTAAACATATCGACATGGGTAAGGAGTTCATTAATGCAAATAGATTTATGGGTATGAAAAAGTAGGATGAAAATTTAGTTCGAGTGAAAAAAAAAACGTATTTAACGCTAATGGAACATTTCTAAGTGCTTTTCATGCTATCGTTACTCGTGTCTTGTGTTCCTTGACTGATCAGTTTGTTCCAAGGCTTTTGATAGAGTACCTACAGTACTTCTAAACTAGTTTCCACTGATTGAAGTTTAGCTCGGCTTCTTTAGACCCAAGCATCTATATCCTTCGATGTTCCTGTATCAACCTTGAGAAAGATTGACACCCAGTATCAATATTAATATGCAGTTTTGCAAATAATAACTCAACTAAATTGTACCACTTGCTTCCCAGTTTTTTTTTTTCTTAAATTTTCCCATTAAAACAGACTTACGCTTCATAGAAAAAAAAATTGTTGAAAAATTATTGCTTAGTTTTAAAATAAAAATAGAAATTTTATCAAATAATTGCACTGCAATAATTCATAGTAAATTGATTATATTATCAAATCAATGTTTGGGGCGAATGGAAATCTACACCTGTGAACCATTCCCTCCCAAATTTTGCATGTACATTCTCGAGACTATCGGACAGGTCGAGGACATAACTATATTCCCGAAATTTTATAAATTTTTGTATATTTGTTATACACAGTTTAATTTTCCATGAGATTGGCATTAACATGAGTACCCACACTTCGATGCGACCGCGAAGCACTCGCTCACGGGTGAAACACGTACTGTTTTGTTTCATGAAAATTTAGGATGGCCTGGCACTCTCGCTTTAAGTTTTTGTTAGGAAATGATGTGCAAAATTTAGAAACAAATATCAGACCTTTCAAAGAAATTTATAATGTCAAAATATATATAATTAAAAAAATTATTTCCCAATTATTCTGTAAAGAAAGAAGGAGCCTTAAAAAATTTAACAAATAATAGAAATATGGTATTATAAAATATTATAATAAAATTATTATTCGCTATCGCATAGGAGTAATACAAATAGATTACTTGCCAAAATTCAGGGCGCAGCTTTATTATTTTTCGAGACTAATACCTTTAAAATACCAAATAAGATTTTCAGTCTAAGTTCGGGACGTTATCAAAGCTATAATATAGCACTGAATGCTTTGAGACAAGAAATAAATTTGGAAACTTATTATTGCGAATAGAGTAACTCCTCCTAAAATACATCGTGCAACATTCACCGATAGTTCTTCTTACAAATTTACAATACCCATCATAGAAGTAAAATCCAATTCTATATCTTAAGAAACTTAAGAAAAATAGTGAAATTTATGAAAACGTATAAAAACCATTTACACTGTCGTAAGGGTTGGATATCAAAAAATATTTAAATTGGCTTTCAGGCGTTTATATAGAAAACCCATAGGAGTAGACAACGATTCCATATCACATCCGACTTAAGATTTTAGATATAATAATCAGGTTGGAACTTATTCAACCCCTCAATACCCCTTGGGTTTGAATATAAAAAATTCAGAAATTTGATTTTAGATCATTCTACAAAAACTCTCGTAGGAGGAAAAACCTATTCGATATCTTATCAGATCTTATACCTTGTACAGACTATGCGTTTTAAACGCGTTCAAGTGGGCAAATTGGACGTGTTTAAAAGGTGTTCAAACTAGGAAACTCGTTTAATTTTGATATATGAGCCGTTGATTTTGAAAGTGGAATAAGTACATTTCGTTTTTAAATCGACATGCTTAACGGTTTACGTTTTAACATGTTTAAAAATATTTATGCCATCTTTCAGGAAAATTTACTTGTATTTGGTAAAAGTGTGACGAAATAATTGCATCAATAGATTCTCAGAAAGTTGCTTCGTGTTGTATAGAATAATGTTACAATGTCACAAAAAATATTTTTTTCAAAATGGACCTATTCCACTTTCAAATACAACGGCTCATATGATAGCTTGACGTGATTTATTTTAAGAAATAAATATTTTGCTTTATTTCAATACGAAATTTAAGTCATTTGAAACTAAAATGTTTATGTACCAGTAATAAAAAGTGAATTAATTAGCTAATGCTATCATTGCACAAGCATACAATTGAGTTTCTACACCATTAAATCCTTTCTTCCAAGGTTTACTCCGACTTCCGCAAGGGTCGTAGGAAATGTTTTCGGTTAAACGCGTTGTTGCTACGTGTTTTCGTAAACGCGTTTGGAAAGTATTTCCAGCGCGTTTAACACGATTTAAACGCTCTAATCTCGCAGTTTGAACATCGTATAAGAAACTTTTACTTTTACTGCTTTTTAGGATTAGAAACCCATGCAAGTAAGAATCAATTTGATATCTTACTTGAACTAAGAGATATGTCAGAATTCGTGAAAATGCATTCAACTCCATTACAACCCCTTAGGGGCTTAATAACGAAAAAAAGCCCCTGAAATCGATTTTTAGCGGATTACTTGGAAAGCCTGTTAAAGTAAAACGGAAATCAATAGCTCACCAGATCCTAAGGTCTGGTCAGCCAACCGTCTGATAGATAAAGCAAAATTTTAAACGTGTAAAACACGTGAAATTCGTGAATAATTTAAAGGCTTCACCTGAACTACGTACTTTAAAAACTTTATGGTTCAAAAGGTTTATGAGTTAGAAAATACAAGAATTGAAACGAGTTGGCTGATAGTGGTCAGACGGACATCATCAGTCGAAGGACATTTTGTGTCTCACGCAGAAAAACTTAACAATTTCGGTAGTATTGTTCTGTACAAATGGACAAAATGGTCTTAGGAGCAATTACTTAAATTTGACGTTTAGTAAGAACTCCCGAAATTAATAATTGTACCAAATACAAATTTATTCGTGACGTTTTGTAAACCAAAACAATATTTTGACTGGATTGAACGAAGACATCTTCGTTTGTACGAAAAAAACAGTTTCCACTTGATCTTGATGATCATTTTGTGCAGGTCTCCCCTACATTCTCAAAAACGAGTAGGTATCTACTATAGTATGTGCCGAGGATGGTCATTTTCTGTTTTGTGGTTTGACCGCCATTATCTCAACTGTCTACCAGAAGTTCACCCCTCAAAACATCACCCATTAAAGACTTGGCGCCTTAAAGACAGCATCTCCAATACGGGACAAAAATACCGCGCAATTCAACACCCATCCACCCCTTATTAACCAGAATCGTCATTATAGCCGCCCTCGTCCCGAGACGCATACAAGCCCAATAAATAATCCGATTGTGTCCGCGTCCCGGGAACAAACGGAACGCACAAAGCAATCATTTATTTACTTTATTCCGGGGACGTAGCGTCTCGAATCCGAAGCATCCGCCCGCAAATAGCCACAAGGATGAATAGCGTTTATTATAGATTTATGATCTTCTCACACTTACCACCCCTTGGATTTTTTTTTCGGGCGGTTGGGGTGCTATCGCGTTCAATAGGTTGCCAGATGCCCGTAGAAGTGGATGGGGATGGGGGTAGCCACTGGCGAAAAACCTAAAGGCCAGGCAAAAATACCGCCACAGGGTTGTTAATTCAAGGTCCTCGGTACACGAGGAATCCATGACTGATGGGCCATTTTTTCGGGGTGGTTTTTTTGATATCAAAGTGAAAAAGTTTGGAGCGTATTGTGAGCGTGTGAGCGTTGCACTGAACCTAAATAATAAACGTAATCGCTTTATTCAATTAACTCAGTCCTGGAACTTGTTGTGGTTGTTATTTTTGCTTGTTTGGATTTTACTTGGCCATCAGTTTTCCTCTGGACATTGGCCAAATACTCCATAAAATGGACGTGTAGCGAGGGGATTATGGACATGGTCCACGGCTTTGCGCAACGATGATGGCCTCACTGCTCTTTTAAGGATGATATATGTGTGAATAAATTCGGGATTCTGTCGGGGATTATCGTTTGATATAGTGACTTCACGGAAAAAATTACGACATCCTTGTGCACACACGTAGATAATATGAGGAAATTTTTACGAATTTTCGCCCATTGTATGGTGTAATTTAGGAGCTGAGTACCGGACCAGATAAAATTCCGCGGGCTGGAATAAAATCTGTTGTCCGAAACAAACCTATAAAACAATTCTGTTTTGCTAATTGGACTTTAACGAGATAGAGAAGAGAACGAGCTGAAGAGGTTATCGACACTATAACACCAACAAAACAGTCCGCTATCAATACAAAATGTATCACGACTGTAAAGTCCGAATGTTTTCCGCTTGTTTCGAAGTGTCCAATGTTAATCACTAAGAAAACATCTTTCTTTCTTCCCAAGCATCCATCCATTTCATATGCATAATTACTCGCTATATATGTTTCTTACATAATTTGTCATCGGATTCTTTACTTTACACATTATCTCTACATCTCGTTAGGTCGAAACATAAAATCTTAACAAATTCCATTCAAAATTTCGGCCTCTGGAAAAAAAAACTGTCTCCAAATAAGAACCGCTAGCTTCGGAATTTTTAAGAAAAGCCAGAAAAAAATCCCAATTTTGATTTCGGATTATCAATTTTAGTTTGATTTACGCACGAACATTTACGGAATTCCGAAGCCCATGGGACCTTTCAGCAAAAGACCTTAAGATTTTAACATTTTACCACCAACGAACCACCATTTGATCCAATCTGCCCTTCGAATTATAAAGCGCTGATATCAGCACCTGTAATCGCCAGGTAACTTTACTAATTATCAACCGTTGATTCTTGATTACAGGTACGACTGTATTTCTCACAGATACCTGACGACAAAGTGCCATACGTAAATAGTCCGGGCGAACGGTATCGTGTTCGGCAACTTCTCCAGCAACTTCCGCCACATGATAATGAGGTAAGATAGCGTACATTTAAGCCAAAGATTCAGGTAGGTACTAGATAGGTGCGCGAGAGCGCACAAAGGTGACTTCCAAGATCAGATATCGATGCCAATCCGTGTACGATAGATTCAGACGGTAGCTGAACTTCTATTTCAATTGGTTTTCTTAACGTTTTTCGTATTTAATTTCAGGTTCGTTACTGTCACTCACTAACTGACGAGGAACGTAAGGAATTGCGACTGTTCTCGGCGCAGAGGAAGCGTGAAGCATTGGGACGCGGTACTGTTCGGCAACTTATGAATGTTCGACCATGCGATGGGGTGAGTGTAACGTTGCACTTAAGATACTGATCGGAATGACGTTTAAATAAATTTAATATTAGTTTCGGTAAATGGGGTATTCGCCAGTATTTGACTTCGCTAGATATCTTAAATTTTACTAACAATTTTCTCACATCACTGCGCCACTAGTTCGAGACGGTGTGCAATGATCAGATCAGAAGATAGGCCAAATCTCGGATTTATGCAAATTTGGAAAATCACACATCAATAATCTGTTCTGTAACTGCATTTCGATGTGTGAACCACTAACGAATCGAGTTTTTTGTATGACTCTCTTAAACATCGAATGTTGCACTGCTATTCCATTCAAACTTCTATACACCGGAGTCGTGATCTTTTCGAAAAAGTCTGTTACGAAAGTAAATTCAGAACGCAACTATATTATTTTTCGATAAAAGTTTGCTGTGCGATTAAAATGGGGGTAAGACTCATAACATATGTTTTTGGGTCAAAATTTACAATGCGCTCGAAATGTAACATCGATCTTTTCGAGACAATCATATTTTTTTAAAAACTTAATTTTTTCCTAGCTCATAATGAATGTCCAAAGAAGTAAAAATACCGAAAAATCGTAAAAATATCTTCTATCTAATATACACAGAAAAAAACCCGTAAAGACATCTCGAATTTCTTCCTATCTTTCTGAAAACGTATGCCAACCCGTTAAACTGCTCAAGGGGTTGAATACATAAAAAAAAAACTTAAACAAGGTTTTAGGCAATTAGGTACATAAAATGCCAATAGACGTAAAAACCGATTTGCTTCTACATCAGACCTAAGAAATATGACGAAATTCGTGAAACGTATACAACCTGATTACATCCCCTCGGATGTTGAATTATATTGAAATATATATTGTCAAACAGGTTTTTTTTGCGATTCCCTCGATGGTTGCATTTTGAAAAATTCTAAGAATCTGATACAAGTTTTTAGGCGACTACTTAAAATGCCCATTGAATTAATAACCAATTTGCTACTACATCAGACCTAAGAGGTATGAGAAAATTCGTGAAAACGTATACCACCCCATTTCATCAGCTTGGAGGTTTAATTTTGAAAAACTCACTCGGAGGTTGAATTTTCAACCCACGGAGTTGAACTTTGACAAATCCTAAAACAGTTTTTTGGCATTGGCGTATAAAGCGTGAAAAAAATAAAGCCAATTTGATATCTCATCAGACCTAAGAGATATTTCCAAATTTGTGAAAAAGATTTATAGCTATCAATAGGATATAGCCGAATCCCAGGTCTTTTTTTTGCTGGCTTTGGTAAATTGTTTTATTCGGAAGAGATAAATGGAATGGAAATTACATCGCGCTAAATCGCGTTTTCTTTCTTAAAATTTAATTTACATTCTTCACAAAATTATTTGAAAAATGATATTGATATTGTTTCCAATTTACGTAGTTTTTAGAAAATTTCAATTTTTCAATAGTTGTTGTTTTTGTAGTACTCAGATATTCTTGCCCTTGAAATTCTCTACCGATGTTATATTTGGATACCATTTCTGAATATTAATGACCCCTCAACTATTTTTCCACCTTTATATGAGATCCAATTTTTTCTCTAAATTCTTATGTTATACAAGTGTGACTCTTTCAAAAACTACTATACCAAATATCACCATCTAGCCATAACAATGATAATCACTACATATTATTGTCCCAAAACATTCACCACATTATTTTGCCAAAAATCACAAGGTTCTCTTATAAACAACAAATTAAAAATACTTTATTATTAAAAAATTATAAGATAAAATTTCAGCGTTTTGAGTAAAGTTTTTCACTTTGTTGCTTGAAAATAAGCGAAGTAGCATCTTCACCAAGCACATAATCAAGACGAGTTCATCATGGGTTTCTTTGACACAAAAATCAATCTGAATAGAGAACAACAGATTCGTCTACGATTAAAATCAATGCTAGGTTTTTATTAAGTCACTAGTTTTTATTAAGTCTAGCCGTCCAATGACCGATTTATTTATTTTCTATTGTTATAAAAAAAACCGGTCAATCATATGAATTTCTTATCAATAAAAAATCTTCGAAATAGTTCCTATCGTCATCTTGCTTCTTAAATGCACCATTGTTTTGATGCTATTATTTCTAAAATGAGGGACTTGGTAGTAAAACGACAATTCATTTTGTAATATCAATCTACATATCATTTTAAAATTTTTATTTTAATAAAGTCGTAAATTGTCAGTTAAAATTATTTGAAAGTAGTCCAAATTAGCAGAATAATAAATATTAAAGATATTTAAAAAAGAAAAGAAAATACCGAAAAGTAATAAAATAAGAAGAAAGCATAATTTTAATATTTGAATAAAAAAAGCTATAACGTTTTCAAAATGACGAAATGTATTGTATTTTTGAAATGCTAATCGATTGGAATGGCCATAAAATAATAGTGAAATTTATTTTGACATAAAAACTTATAAATGGGAAAATTATAGACTAAACATTTGGGTGAAGTACAAAATTAAGGAAAAATCAAATAGAAATTTACCTTTCTTAATTTTAAATTCAGTATATGAGACTCTTAATTGATTTATTTTCGTTTTTATGAACAGTATTTATATTTTTATAACACGATCAATATAAAATTGACAAGGTCAGCTTAATCTTTATTTAATCGTTAGAAATTCATGACCTTTAGAAGAAAGGTGTTGAGGATGATAGATTAAACCAAAACTTAAACTCAAACAACATTTATTTATAATAATTCACAAAATGTGCTTTAACAGAGCAAACAAGTTTTAAAAATTAGACTTTTCATTTTAGCAGCTAAATTGTAATAATTATAGCACTATTCTACTTTAATCTCGCAGTACTTGCAGAGCAAATGTCAAGAAATCGTTACATATATTTGGCTGATTTGAGCTACAATAGCTCTGTAGATCCAAAAAAACTCGAATCGGTAATTGAATGCAAAATTAACTTATTTTTTTGAAAATAAAATGTCACGATTTTGCAACATAAGCAATGCGATAGTGTGCAGAATCTTCAAAGTTCGTAAATCATCTCGATTTGCTTTTTGCTTATCTTACTTTCAGAATTTTTAGAAATTTAAGCGGGACTTTTCACAGTTTTCGACATATTCCTTAGGTTTGACGCGATATGAGATTGGTTTTTACGTTCACAGACTTTTAATATAATCGCCCCCAAATCCATTTGACCATTTTTTCATATTCAATCCACAATCGGTTCTGATGAAATATAAATTTAGTTACCCACTATTCGTTTTCACGAATTCCGTCATATCTGTTAGGTCTGAATGAGTGGTTCAGTGGAAGAGTTGCCTGACGAACAAAAATTCAAATTGCTGAATCTTTTTGAATTTGACCGCAACAACCACATTTTTGACAAAATTATTTATTCACCATAGTGTCAGTATAAATTGTTGACAATATAACAAAATACTTTATTATCTATTAAGATAATAAAGTAATAAAAATTATTTTCATTTGAGAGTAATTTTTCTAATTTTAGTGGTAATTTTTTTTTATTTCTAGAGCGGATTAAAAAATGCTTGTCATACAACCGGAAAGCCAGATTGCAATCGAATTCGGGACTTTCTGCCAATACTGAACAAATATCTTAATATCTTATTTATTGAAGCCTTAATGATAACGATACCTTACAATCTTTTGGGCTTGACTGAACTACCAACTCTTAAGTTTTAATCAAAGTACATATAGTACATAACTGCCAAATACCATAGATATTTGTCCTAAATGTTTGAATTGTGGCTTCATTTGTTGAATAGTATTTTCCATTAGCGTTGTACTCATTTCGAATCATTTCCTTATTTCAGACAAAGTTTTACCTCACTATATTCTTTTCAATGAACAAATATTCTTTTTCTTTTTTCTTTCTTAAAAGTGGATGTGCTAAATTTCTTGTAGGCTTTTACGACAGGCCTACTTTAATATTGAAATTTAGGTTGTCATGACTTCAATAGTAGTTCGTATGGTGAAATTTGTAGGTTTTATGTCTTAATAATTTTAGTACTTGAGTAGAAGACGTGCCAGAGCCATCATGGTCTTATATTTGATTCATATCATACGAACACGAGGAATATGTATGCCCAGAATATTATTGACGAATAAAAACTTTAACCTAATCGAGTTTACACTATTAAGTTTATCTACTTTCAACCAGTAGCTCCTCGAATCCAAAATAGATATTATTAAAAATAGACATTTTTGAAATTATGCAATCAAAATACGATGATCTCAAAAATAAAGTCTACACAATTTAAAAAAAATCAATAGTTCTTTTGATTAAGATTGGAACGACTTAATTAATTAAGTTATATATAAAGATTTCAAATAATCTGTTAATGTGTGCTAATTATTAACCTGAGTTCGAAAAATCTGTATTCAAAACCAATCCTAGAGTCAAGGGTATCACCTAGCACTTTTTTGTCATTTTCATCGCCAAAACGATTATCTGACATTTTTATCTAAACGAAATATCTATGAAGTCATTTATTTTTGGATTAAATTTTAAATAAGCACGTCATATAGTTGTATGCCAGTGTTTTGGTATTGTATCTAATCCTGTTCTATCTGCATAAAATACAAGTTGTATATTTCAGTTACAAAAAAGTATCGGAAGATAAAACTGATCAGGTTAAGGCATAGGGCCATAGATGGAGACTGTATCTACTTACAACATTTCATGTTATTCGAATAAGCTGAAAATATCATAAATTCAAAATTTATGGAGATTGAGTAATAAAACGAGTGAAAAACATAATTTTATTACAGCTTTTCAGAATAGCTAAGCATATTCTGGGACGATCTGTCTATGTATGGCTTGCAGAAGATTAAGATGTCTTCGTCTTTATGACAGTTTAATTGTTTTAAGCATCCGACAGTATAATTTGAATTTATAAAAACAAATTTAAATTTAAAGCAAATGGCAGAGGAAGAAAAAATATAAACTTTTTTTAATACTAAACACATTAATTTTTTTTGCTTGTTCCTTTTCGTGTTATTAAAGAAAACATTGTTCTTAATGCCATTAATGATCTTGGCAAAAAAAACTCAATTAGTATTTGTATATTTTTATTGGAATTTATCTTTTTTATCTTTGGTTGAAGATTTGAAATTTTTAGATTCGGGTGTCATGTTGATTTTTATCTTCTAATTTAAAAATCAACAATATCACTAATTTTATTGACTCCGAGGCAATATAATAAACGGTGAACAGATTTCGATTTCTTATCTTGAGGTTCCCATGATTTTTCACGTTAATTGTGAAAACAGCTTTTTTTCACGGTGGTTGGGTTATAGGCTAACAACCAATTCCTGGAAAAAGAAGTTCAGTAGTGTTGAACAGAGGATTTGGGTAGGATAAGGCGACGATAATATTCTTAAAAAACTATTGGACGTAAGTTATTGAGGAGATTAGGATGTAACGCGTTAAAAGAAAAGGATATTGCTAGGAAGTATTTGCATTCATTGACATTTTAAAGTTAACGTTTAAGTTCGATGAAAAAAAAAGTTTGAATTTCATGAAAATTTATTCTAAAAACGTGAAATCTGATAGGTACCCAAAAAAAAATAGACTGTGCTCTAATACGGAGTTTTAGCAAAAAAATATTTCAATCACGAATTTTGTGAAATCTCTTGGGTTACTGAGTTATAGAGTTAATTTTCTTCAGCTTGTTGATCAATTAAAACTAACTTTCACGAATTTTGTCCAATCTCTTGTGTCATTGAGCTATAGAATTCATTTTCCTTGTGCGAGCTCTTCAATAAAAACACAGTTTCATGAATTTTTTAATATCTCTTGAGTTATTGAGTTATAAAACTAATTCTCCTTCTGCGCACCTTATAACGCCAATTATATATTTTCCGGATTTTTTCACGAATTCCGCTATATTTCGTAGGCTTGATGTGATATCGAACCATACTTTCTTTAACGTGCTTTCTATATAATCAGCTAAAAATCAATTTATAGGTAGACAAATGAGAGGAAAATGTACGGTAGATTGGTGGTTAAAGTGGCCTTCCCTTTCGCGCTAGCAGACCGTTGAAACTGTAATTATACGAATTTCATCTGATCTCTTGGGTTGAGTTATAGAATTAATTTTGATTCTTCAAGCTATTCGTAACCAATTTCTATTCGCGGTATTCTTTTTTTATTCAACCGCTATGAGAGTGTAAAGCAGTTGTGTATGTTTTCACGAAATTCAACTTATCTCTTGGGCTAAGATGACAAATTATAGTTTCTTTTACGGGTTTTTCATCTAATAGACTAAAAACTTATTTATTAATAGGCTGGTGAGGGAATATCTAAAGTAGAATGGTGGTTCACGTGACCTTAATTTTCACACCAGAAGATAATTCAGACCTAAGTATAGGTAGATCTAAGGTTTCCGGTAGAACGAACTCTTGATTGGCCCAGGTTTGTGGTAGTTATGATTGCCACATCATCTGGCCCCCATACGAAATGAAATTTCTGTAGTGTATTGAAGGTAGAAAATCAGAAGGTTCAAGAGTACTGCTTTATGGCACTCCAATGTTACTAAAAACGGTCGGCCTATCCAAAATTTTGCACATAATGGAAATCAATGAATACAGTCATATCGATTATCTTGAAGAGTTTTACGTCTTTGCTTGGTCACTTTTAAATAATTTTCCTAGTGATATCCTGAGGATTTCCTTTTGAGAATCTTTATTGGCCCATGGAACTAATAAGGATTAGAAGAAGTGAAATAGAATAGCTTTCGCAGAGATATGGTTTGCTAGGGATACGAACCCAGTAGGAGTACATTTGGCCATAGTGCGCTGCATCCCTTCTTACCATCACTTCACACGGTCACTATATCAACCCTTCTTCCAATTTGCTTTTGACTCCTTTGGGGAATTAGGACTAATCCTTGTATTGAACGTAAAATGATTCTGTATCTAAATTCAAAAATGTTTTTTTATTTTTTCAGTGCGATGATCCTGTCTCAACGGGGGACATTGCAGTATTCGCTTCACGCTTCGGGCCAAACGCTTCCTGGCATCCAGGATGCTTCTTTTGCTGCGTATGTCGCGAACTGCTGGTCGATCTCATCTACTTCCATAGAGATGGACGTTTGTACTGCGGTCGACATCATGCTGAAACTCTCAAGCCGCGTTGTTCAGCGTGTGATGAGGTAACTTCATGACTTACGATAAAAGTTGGTGTTTTTAACTTTAATTTTTTTTTATAATTTCCAGATAATTCTAGCTGATGAATGTACGGAAGCGGAAGGCCGAGCGTGGCATATGAATCATTTTGCCTGCTTCGAATGCGACAAGCAGCTGGGTGGACAACGCTACATCATGCGCGATGGAAAGCCCTACTGCTTGACTTGTTTCGATGCTATGTTTGCTGAGTATTGCGATTTTTGCGGCGAAGCAATCGGAGTCGATCAAGGACAAATGAGTCACGACGGACAACATTGGCACGCCACCGATGAGTGTTTCTCATGTAATACATGCCGCTGTTCGCTTCTGGGTCGTCCTTTCTTACCTCGTCGAGGTGCCATCTACTGTTCAATTGCATGCAGTAAGGGTGAGCCGCCAACACCATCGGATAGCTCGGGTCCTGGAATGCGTCCACCAATGCAACGAGTACGACCCCAACATCGCCCACCTAGTGATAATGAGTACAATAATGAATCTACAACACCGCCGATTTCGCCGCAACAAATACCAAATTCGCCACAAATTAATCGCCTCCGTAATACACCAAATATCCGAAATGCTAAACTTCCGCAAAAGTCCATCTCGCCGCTAATCAACCAACCCGATGTGGTCGAAGAAAAATGGGTAGACTACGCGGACATGTCACCCGGTCCTTCGAACTCATCGCATAATCAAACACCGCTTACTTCGCCCGGCGAATATCACCAGATCCTGCCGGAACGTCGTAGCGAGGAGCGATTCGATTTCACCGATATGAACGTCAATCTGGACACAGCGTGGCATCCGAAGCACAATACTAGTACAAATAGTTATAATCTGCACCAGCATATCCGAAGCAAAATGGAAACGTCCATGACTTCGAGCATGCCCGAACTATCGCACGAACACCAACAAACCCAAACCTTAGTTTTAACGCCGACTGACCTATCCGAACTTCCTACCCCTAACTTGTCAGTAACGTCGAACGTACCTGAACTAACCGAGGCTGAAACCAATCCACCCGTTCCCGAGAAGAAGAAGGGCGTTCGATTCGAAGGTATCCCAGATACACTACCGCGTTCCCGAAGCTACTCGGGAAGCGGGAATCCGTCGTCGAGACGACGACGTCGTAGAAAATCCTGTCGAAGTAACGTCCAGAATCGACTCAACGATCCGCGACCATCGACTTCGGGACACTTGCAGCGAATTCATGGTGGTGGCGATGGTGCCAATGGGGTTGCTGGTCACGAATCAGATGCCTCTACGGATTGTTCGACGTGTTCGTCCAGCTCTTCCAGCTCCGAAGATTATCTCTACCAGTTGCCGCAGCGTCGACACTACGGTGGAGTTAGAGTTAGTTACGTACCGAATGATGCTATCGCGTATGATAAGAAACGAAAACAGTCTGATAGTGGAGATAAGGATAAAAATTGTATTATATCGTGACGGATATTTTTACATGCCGTTTCGTACTATTAAGTTGTTTATTTTATTTTTATTTAATTGCTTACATTACAAATGTAAATGTAAATAGATTTTGTATATTTTTGTAAAAGAGACGAAAATAAAATCAAGCAAATAAAAAAATGAAATTATTTCGAATACAAATTCTCATGGTTTCTTTCAGTTTTAAATGTTTAGTTCTAGTACCTACTAGAGGGATTTTAGCTCCGTGTGCACATTTTACTGCTAGCAGCGCCATTCCGCAAGCCTGTGATGGCTAGAGCAACTAAATTCGGTTTTATTTATGTCAGATGTTGTCACTCTATAAGTACAAGGTTATTTCGAAGTATAAAGTATAAATGTCTCGACGCCACTTTATTGTTTTTCGGGCCAAGATTAAAATACACTATGCGTTTATGGAGCTGAATTTGAGTAGATGCAATAACACCACAAAAAAAATTATCAAACACAAATTTTTCTAGAAGGGTAGGAACAAAACCAAGTAACTGCGGACACTAATAACTCCATTAAACATTGTATTTGCAAAAACGTTACGTACAACCGTAGATCCTTATAAGAAGAAAATTATTTAAAAAAAAAATAGATGGAAATAAAAAGGGGCGAGATTGTTGCTTATGCTTTTATAAATTTCGCAATATTTCTTATACTCGATAAGACAAGCACAACAAGTATATCGAAATTCGTGAAATCATATTCAATCCTTCTTATAGCCGGTAGTTGAATAGTGAAAAATCCCAAAGGCCCAAATATTTATTTTCCCTTACTTCAAAAGCTCTTTTAGAAGTGATCCAATTCGACACACCATCAAACTTACATATCATATGAAGAAAATGAGTGAAAATTTTTACGAACACTTTTCACCACATTCGGGAATGAAATCCGTGTATATTTTATTTTTAGCCGATTGAAGCAGAAGTCCACGAAAGTTAAAACCCGATTCAAGATCTGTTCAGAACTAAGAGAAATGGCGGAATTCGTGAAACATACATACCTATTCACCTTTTGTGAAAATATTTACGACCATTCTGACTCACTTGCAGGGTTTAATGTAAGAAAAAGCTGAAAATGATTTCATAATTATTAAATAAAAATTCATGAGAAGTAAGACGTAATTCAATATCTCGACAAACTTAAGAGATATAGCAAAATTTATGAAACCGTAAAAGACCCTTTTCACCACCTGTTGGGTTGAAAAACACAAAATCCTGAAAACGTTTTTAAGCGATGGCATACAAATTTCGAAGACTGGAGAAATATGGCGGTATTCGTGAAAACATTTATGGCCATTTTAACTTTTTCAGGGTGCAATCTCGAAAGATTTTTAATTGAAATAAATTGTTTGGAGGTTTTTTACCACCAAGGAGAAGTTTCCACCTGGAAGAGCAAAATTTAGACCGACATGTTATCAGTCTTAAGAGATTTGACAAAATTCGTAAAAACATATCAACTCTTTTTTGTCAATGCCATTTTATAATTTTTTAATAATAAAATGTTGTGATCGATTTGATAGTTATAAAAAAAATTTTACCCTGAAATGTTGTATTTTTTAGTAGATCCCAAAAAGGGCCTTCTGTCCACCATAGATGCCGTACGTAAAAGCGTTTGAAACCCAAACCCGATGAAATAATGATAATGAGTCCGAAACGCTTGAAAGATTCTGCCTCCTGAATGATATCAGTTGTTTTGATGAATACTAGGGGATTAGACAAGAAATGAAATTATTAAGGGAGGAGGTAGGCTGTAAGGGTGGCGGTAAAAAAAAACTTTCAATTATAATATCTGCCGACTCAAATGTACCACGAAGATAAAATTTATCAATTGCAGAACGTGAAAAACTGTTGAGACCTATTATGAGTTCAACGTTACAATGGAATTATTGCAGCGAATTGTTGCAGCGAATTGTTGCAGCGAAATCAATTATCACCGATATCGCGCAATTTGACCCCGTTCGACTTCAATCTTTGGGGTTATTTCAAAAACAAGGTTTACTCCAATAAACCCACCACCATTCAACAACTAAAGGGCGAAATAACAAACCATATTGGTTCAGTTGGGGAATTATGCCATGATGTCATTAAAAATTTTGACAAACGGCTCGAGGTGTGCCAAAGGAGTCATGGTGAGCATTTGAGTGATATTCTTTCCCATACTTGATTGCCATGGATCGAGTACAATTTCCTAATAAAAATTTCATTACCTCTATCATCCGCTTATTTTTAATTTTGCTTTAACTTTGGAACGAGTTATTGTAACACTCTTTATATCTAAGCGTCTAGTAACCTTTTACCAAATCATTGTGTAAAGTCATAATTTACCTTTTCACGAATTTTCATACATTTCTTAGGTTTAATGAAATATACAAATCCCTTCCACTTCTAAAAAATTTAAGCATAATCAGAGAAAAGCGCGAATTAAGCATTTTTCAATATTAAAGTCCTGCGGATGTTAGGCATTGTTCTAGTTTTTACGAATACCGAGAAATCTTTTAGGTTTACTGAAATCGAGTTCGCTTTTACTTGTATGTTATATTGTATTGTATGTTATATGTAAAGCTATAATGACCTAAAAATTAGATCAGGATTTTGAGATATTTAACCCTATGATATGAGGGTGTAACGTGATTGTATATGTTTTTACGAACTTCGACATGTCAGTTAGGTTTAATAAGATATCGAATTGTTTTTTTTAGAAAATAATCTATCGAGGCGACACAATTGGAGCGTACCATGTACTCTAATCAGCTGTCATCATGTAGCATGTCCTTACGCGGCTACAACGCATTCACTATCACTTCATCTTGAGAATAGCAACGATTTCCTTCATAGACAGAGAAGAGAAGAGAAGATAAGTGATAGGCATATAATAACAACATGCACATTTCCTTTAAATTTGAAAAGTTTTTAATACTTTAAAAGCAGCTAAGATATGATTAAAACTGTTAGTCAAAAAATGTGGTAGGATTATATCCATTAAAAAATAAATCTAAAATAAATTGAAAGAAAATCTGAAAAAAGTCATTATTTCTCTTCTCAAGCAGTTCTCCAGTTTGGCAAAATACAGCCTATTGTCACCCCTTCATCACACACTAGATAATCGCTAATAATAGTAATTAGTATAGCAATGATTACGATAATGTACAACACATGCCGTCTACTTTATCGATATTACAAATAAATTCTATTATTTTTTCCCTTATTGTTTGCGAACAAGTCCTGCAAACAAAACTTTCACCGTACTACAATTCGAATTTCCTCCCCTAAAACAAAAATTCCCTGTATTGGCTCATAATAGAATTAAATGCGCAAACATTTCACTGTTTATTTTCATCTTCTGAACAATACTAAAGCCAATAAAATGACGAAAGCAGACCCATCCTGGAAGATATATGTGGGGATGAAACTTTCATGGTCGTGTGTCACAAAATTTATCTTATGACATTCACAGGGGGGTCCTTGAGTGCATTCCATTCTAAGAAATCATTGAGAACAATTCCCGCTACTAGTACGGAGTTTGACAGGATAAGTGTGACATAGCAGAAGGTCCTTTATAATGCTTTCGAATTATTGTCAAAAATTAAAGGACCGAAGGGTGTGATGCGGGGCCAAGATCTGTACAAACAAAACTAATTCGATTTCATCAATCCGGCTATAGGACAAAGCAGATGTGACAAAATGGCAATAAAGCTGATCCCTATGGCCATTATGGGAGGGACGTCAAGTGTATTTTAAGGAGATGGGGACATTGAAATATTTTAATATCAACTTGTAGGAACTTGAGACGAGAGTTGAAGGTAGGTTGGTTTTTCAATTATAAAAATACATTTTTGTTGATCCTTCTGATTCAGCCTGGAGAATACGGCAACTGAATCTGTTTGACAACTGGTACTATTATTTCTTTCACAAATATTTGAATTTTGACTCAATATTTGTTGTGAGACGAGCACACTTCCTTACAGGCTATTACAATTAAATGAGGAAAAATCCACCCAAAGGTACAAATCGCAATCTTCATAATACCGATTGCCTACAGTTTGTCGTGATTTAGATCTCCCAGTGACCGTGCGCCCTCACAATTTAACTTGACTTTCGATTAAGGATTCATGTCACAGCTATAAGGCATCTCATAAATAACCTTCGATCTCATAAAATGAAAACGCTTTCTACCAGCTCGTAACACTCACAGTCATAAAATCAATTAACCCGAGAATAACTCCATTTGGGGTTTGGGGGTGAAAAATGGTCCTAATAAATATTTCGCATACGAGTAAGTTTCTCTCGAGGGGTATTAGTTTTTTTTGTTGGCCACATCAACTAAAAACGCCCAGACGATGTCTAGTACGTGCTGAGAAAATCTAATTAAAGGATGATACAAAGTTCTAACTTATGAGTAAGGCCATAGAGTCCATAGACTAAGGTCCTTCTTCATTGCGTTAAGCTGTTTCGACAAAACATCGCTGTGGACAGTATCTGAGTTGCCGAATCCTTAGACATTGGCCGTATCGTCCTTCTATCCTTGCAGAGATGAAACACTTTTTTTTTCTCACCGGTGGTAATTAGTTTCCCTCATCAGCGTAAAAGTGGAGATTTCATTTAGGTTGATTTCTTAGGGACACATCTTTAGTATTATTAGTGCGGTAATAATATCACTTTTATGTCCACATAAAGGCAAATGGAGAGAGAATTGTTTGAAGGAACGAAGGACGGCCTGATGACTTTCGATACTATCACTAAGACTATTTTCGTCCTGGACAAAGTATAGCTGACGTTTTAATTAAATCAAATATTTTGGATACGTACGTAGCGAAGATGATTTTGACTTTGTTTATTACACATTTGATGTTTCGAGGCGAAATATTACGAGGACATCATGGGGATTCCCAGACGAGATAGGTCGTAGCCTATTAGGGGAGCAAAAAATAATGTTGCCGAGATGGGACATTTTTGTGACAAAGGGCTACGATTTGATGAAAAATTCTTCGAATGTTCTGCCGATAGGGATATGAATGTGATTGGTATGACAAACTTGTGTAGGACATTAAATTCTTAATTTTAAGAAATGTGTAGAAGCTTTGAACAATGTTTAAAAAGGGGAAAACAAAACAAAATTAAAATATTTAGCATATTAAAAGATGATAAGAAAGTAATGAAAAAGTATGGATATTACAAAAGACTACCATTTTAATGATAAGTTAGTTAGAGTATGGGCCTAGACTTTAACCCTTCATATATTTGAGCTGGCTTCTATCAAACGTATTTGTGCAAAAAATACAGATTTTTCATTGGCTTGGGACCGATAGACGCCAAAAGAGGACACAATTTTTTTTTAGTCCGCCAGTTCGCCGTATAAAAACTCGTTTTAAGCCTCCTGTCTCATAAACCCTACTCGTAAAAAATTGCAATTTTGTTGGTTTGTAGATTGGGGAGACCGTTCAATATCTCAAGAACGTTTAGTTCATCACAAATTCGAAGTTTCTACTTCATAGTATAAAGTAGAAACTGGGAATTTGTAAAGAACTATAATAGTATACAGTCGTTTTCAAAAAATTTTCGATATGGATGGAGGGGTATACGTCCGAGATAGTCGAAGCAAAATGAAATTTTTATGTGAGAAAAACCTTTTCCGATATTATCTTCTGATTTTTACAAAATTCGGGCACACTAAAGTTTTGGGGAGAGGGTAAAGGGTGTGAGAGTGATAGGAAAAAATTCGAGATTTTATTTCCCAAACATAAGTAAGGATTGAAAGCTAAGAGCTGATGTCTGAATAAAGACACTATATAGGAGCACATTAGAAATATTATAGAAATTTAAATAAATTTATTAAATTTTTGATAGAGGTAGAAAGATACACAAACGGATTATGGTAGAAGGTTGAAATTTCTGTATGTATATATGTAAAAACAAAAAAACTCAGATATGCATTGACGTCTATTTAAAAAAATTAAATTTGACAGTAGTCTGGGCGAAAATGGTTATTCTTAAACGTATGTGTTTAATAGAAAAGAAGATTTTGTAGACGTTAATCGTATGTGACCGTTTTGCATTCAATTCGGAGTTAAAAATTAAATAATTCCTCAATTAGTCTTTAGGCGATTACACTAAAAGTTTGTGGAAGTAAGAACCAATTTGCTGCCTCATCAGACTTAAGAGATATGATGGAGTTTGTGAAACGTATAATACATGCCACTGATGTTAAGGAATATTACATGAAATGCTTGTGGAAGTAATAACCAATTAACCTAAGGGATGCGGAAAATTGTGAAAACAAATTGTGAAAAAATTCGCAACCCTTAAATCCGGCTTGTTTGCATATTCAAAAATCCTTAAATAAAATTTTAGGAGACTACATAGGAAGCCTTAGTAAAATAAGGGGCTTGAGAGCTACGCACCTTCAAACAGTTTTATGTACGGCGGACAGACGAACATTTTTGTTTTTCTTTGCTTTTTTTAGATTTAATAGTCCTAAAACGTGAAAATACAAAAATTTTAAAGTAGTAAATTTTTTTCAAATTTTACGTCGATAATAATACTTTATTATTAACAAATAATAAAGTAAAAATCAATTCAATATCTAAACAGATCTAAGAAATATGGTCGAGTTTATGAAAACAATTACTCCTTCAATATCAGAAAATCTTAAAAACAGTTTATAGGTGAATATATAAAAACTCTGCATAAAAACAGACAATTTGACATCTCGGCAAAACCTTAGAAATTTGACGAAAATTGTGAAAAATGTGCAAGCTTTCACTTCCGGGTTGAATATCCAAGAATCCATAAATATGTTTTTGGATGGGTTATAAAAAAGTATGGGAAAATAAAAGTCAATTCGATATCTTATCACGCCTAAGAGATATGACGGAATTGGTGCGTACAGCGTACAACTCTTTTATACCCTCTTGGGTTTAAGACAAAAAAATTTTGAAAGGGTTTCTTAGACGGTTACATAAAAAAGCCGCGGAAGTAAAAAGTTATTCAATATCTAATTGGATCTGAAGAATACGACGGAATTCGTGGAAATGTATACACAATGTATACAGGATTGAATTTCAAGAAATTGCTTTCTAGGAATTTATCTAAAGAACCCGTGAGAAAAAATAATTAGTTCAACCTTTCAGAAGACGTTAGAGATATGTCGAATTTCGTGAAAATTTATTTTATAAGAAGAGAAATAAAGTGAAATAATTTGAAGGACAATTGGAAAGGCCTCAGTCTATAGCTGTTTTGAAGAGTGACTTACGTAATTTGGAAACAAAATTCCAACTTTAATTTAATTAAGCAGCAGCGTAGAAGAAATAGCATTTTCTATATTTCTTTTATTGCTCAAGGAACTGTGTGCAGCCCTAATTACTACCCCGAATCCCACAGGCAATATAATTTCATTGCGATCAACAAACATTACTCAATTTTCTGGAATTTCATTAGAATAGTGTACACTCGAGGTGTATGCTCCACATGACCACAAACCACGAAATTCTCTTCCCTTCTTCTAATTACTCCACCATAAAACTTTATTGGCCCAATTATAAACCATACTATAATAAACGAAAGGACGAAACGTGGTTTTTGGTTTTTTTTTGGCAGAACACATCACCGTCTCTGCCAGAGCGAAAGAAAAGTTTAATAACATCAATAAAAGCCTCACATAACCCGCACCACCCACACCCCAAATTAGAAATATAAAAACCACAAGCGGAAAATTAACAAACGCTAGGACCAGAAAATGTCTCGGAGGAGTAAAACAGGCTCACTGGCAGGGGTTGGTCGGTGAAATTACGACGGAAAAGTCAACATGTCATTCGAATGTAATCACAAATACAAACTGAAAACGATGGAATAAGGAATACAAAGGATCAGCAGAAAAAAAGCATAGGAGTATTTCACCCACATAATATTCTAGGATATAAGGAAAATGCTGGTGATTATTAAAGAGGGAGTGAAGTATATCATTCATTAGGGGCAGCTTTTTCTGTCGGTTTTTTTGTGGAGAGTCTCTGTTTGATGTAGCTGATAGAATCCACCGCCCCCATCCCCTGGTAAATTTTTAATCCTATTTGTCGTTGGTAATATATCACCGGATTATGAGTCGCGATGTTATAGTTGCGATTTTAATAAGGTGGAAATTGCGTGATAACTGCTGATGCCCAACGATTTCATTAAGCGGGTAAACACTTAGTGACTTATTGCGTTTACGGGGAATTTAAAAACCAATAACTTGATCAATTTGCAATAATATAAGCTTACCAACATTTACACGAAAACCCATTAAATTGAGAAACAATAGGAAAATTTTAATTTTATTTATTTATTGGCGTTAAACCTGTAGGCATCTTTAAGAACAATTGTTTTTACATATCACTATAAAAGCGCAGAACGGACTTGCATACTACACCCGTTTTTGATAAAGCGAAATCCGGATTAAATTCTTTAACAAAAATCCAGCAAAATATTTCACAAAAAAATCGGAAAAATAGAGTTGCTAGAGACTGTGGTATAATCTAGTCTAGGACATTTCAGTATTCAGTAGGTACATACATATAAGGAATAGTTAATAAACTCATCAGTGGTTTTGAAATAACGATTCTTAAACCGATTTTTTTTATTAATAGCAATTAGGTAATTTTGTAGAAAACCCGTTAAAGAAATAAATGCGATATCTTATCGAAGCTAATAGATACATATGTATGTCGGAATGCGTGGAAACATACACTTCATTCTACATATCCTTAGGAGTTAAATATCGCAAAACTCTGAAAATAGTTTTTAGGTGATTTTATATTATATTAACACATTTAAGCCTTAAAATATTGGAATGGTTACGATAACTCAAATGAACTAAAGGAATTATCGGAATTCGTGAAAACTTGCACAACCACCATACACCCTTCGGTATTGAATATCAAAAAATACTCAAATTAATTTTGTTTTTAATATGTTTAAAGTCTTTAGAATAATAATAATAATAATATTAATCAATGGCGCAACAGCCCAAATCGGGCCTAGGCCTTGAAGTAATGCTAGAGTTACATCATTACTAGACCAACGGAACACTTGGAGGTGAAGTGGTCAGCTACACGCTCGTCCGTGATTATTACCCCGATTTTAACTCAGGTACTCATTAGCAGCTGAGTGAACTGGTAGTCCGGAACACAATCTCATTTTCAGAAATTACTTGTCGTCAAGCAGATTCCAACCTGATCCAGGTGCACCGAAGGCAAGTGCTCTAGCCACTAAGCCACCCAGACTAGTCTTTAGAAGTAACAGTAAATTCGATGACTAATTAGGGCTTAAAAATATGTCGGAATTCGTGAAAGTAAAATTAATTCGATTAATACCTACCGCTTTTTAGCATAAAGCGCGTTCTGGACTTGAACCCAAAATCTGGACTTGCACCCAAAACATAATTGAGTTAATAGGACTTTTTTTTAAAAAAAAAACCTGCAATCCCCCCTCACTTCACTTCCACCCTGAATCAATTGACTCCACTTGCAACCTTACATATACATACTATAAAGTAAATTTTATCTACATGTTCGGCAGATATTAAAACCAAAAGTTTTTAACAAAACATCTCAATATTTTTTTGGGGTTGTTTAATCCTTAAACGTGAAAATATAAAATTTCAGGATATTAAATTTTCTTAAATTTCAAATCGACATCTGAATACTTCTCGTACTCCACTCCCTCACTTAAAACATTGTACTGCAAATTAAAAATAACGTTTAAAGTTAAGTGTATTTTGATAGATTCAATCCAACAAGGATTCTGAGATAAATTATTATTAAAGACGGCTTCGTGCGGTCAACAAACAATACGGCGGATACCGAATATTTTCTCTTTACTTTTAAAAATTTACTACCCCTAGTACGTCAAAGCAAAATTTGAAAATTTTATTTTTCTCAGTAGTCTGGGTGGCTTAGTGGCTAGAGCACTTGCCTTCGGTGCACCTTGTACCAGGTTCGAATCTGCTTGGCGATAAAAAATTTCAAGAATGGGAATTGGACTGTAAATGAGTACCTGCGTTAAAATCGGTGTAATAATCAAGGACGAGCATGTGGCTGACCACTTCCCCTCCCAGTGTTCCGTTGATGTAGTAATGAAGTAACTCTAGCATTACTTTAAGGCCTAGACTCAATTTGGGCTGTTGCGCCATTGATTATTATGTTTTTTAGCTTAGAAAAAAAAGCTTGATTCTGTAAAATATAAGTTACTTAGAAAAAAATTAAATTAAATTAAATTAAGAAAAAAACTGAAATTAAAAAAAAGGATTCCAATTATATTATTATTTAGCAATCGCAAACTAAATTACAAGTCTAATACATGAGCTTTGTAAACCATACAGTAGCTACGGCTTAACTGACTCAAATCGAGTACATTGTTGAACAATTTCATCCCAGAAGCAAAGAAAATCATTGGAGGACTAGCAACATTATTATCCTTTGAAATGAATTCACCAAATTTCGTTGTTTTGGTACAATATTACACTATGGCTTGCTGATGTGAATTACCCTGGGGTACATTTTGTTCAAAAAAATATTGAAATGAAGTAAAATGCGCAACCACTAAATTCGGAAGTATATTTTCCCATTTTCAACCCCCTCGTTGGATTTTCCAGGACCATTATCGAATAAATCAATACAATTGACTGCACTCTGGCACCAACATTATGTTGGTGGATACCACCCCCAATTTCAGTTAATGAAAAGTCTGAGTGAAATGGATTTTAATTATTTCCGCCTGTAACATTGCCCAAGTCATCACTTCGTCTTATTCGAAACGATGAAAATATGCAAATCCTTTCTAATCCGGCTACTCCATCTGTTCGCCCGCTTTTGTCGAAGCAGTCCTCGTCCTTAGCAAATAAAGTGTTTTTCGCTATCATTTTCACCGTTTGTCTACAATCCCTGCCCTGGTCATAAAAATAAGACACTTGCATTTAAATTTAAAACAATTTTCACTCAATCAAGAAAAATGGAATTTCTCAGGACCAAGGCGAGATCGTCGCAACATAGAAACACATAAGGCCGAATGTCTTTCTTTCCGGGATCCTTCCTTGCAGGATTTAATATCAGCGTGTCGAACATATTTAAGAAAGGTTATCTTTCGTTGAAGAAGATACCTCTCAGGATATCCTATAGCTAGGGAATGTGGTGTCCTCATTTCTTACCCTAGGCAAACTGACGGCAACTAAGAATCTCAACGGATAGAGGTTATACGGTATACCATAGTTCTATTCTATGCTACCACATCTCCGGCCGGCACAAGGATTCTGCTAAACTCATTCAGCGGAATTTATAATTAAATGCAGAGATTATGTCGGAGATATTTAAAGGATTTGGAATATTCCTGAATGGAGAGCTTTGTCGGCAGAAGGATTTATTATCAAAGTCTATCCCGGATTTGTTGTTTGTACAGGTTGTGTACACCTCGGATATGCAATACCATGGAATGATGTACGGAAACTAAGTAGTGGTGAAAAGGGTTCGGATCCTTTTTGTTTACTGATTTCAAATCCTGTGGCTTTCCACATTCAGTTCTCGGACTTTTGTGCAACACAAAGTTTACTTTAGTCGTCATATCAGATACGTTGATTATTAAAAAACAAAAATATTAGCTCCTCTGTAAACGTACCTTGTCTGCAAACTCGGTGATGATTTGGTGTCCTTTTAGTCTGTGTTTGCTGACCTTAATGTTGGACTTTTAGTGCTGAGATGACAGTTTGCAGTGATTAGTTAGCAGATAGTGAACATCATGTCTTATAATGTTTGTTTATGGACGCGCAGAAAAGTTAATTAATTTTGCTTACGTCTCTAGCGCAAAAAACCAATGCCGTAGAACAGATTTTATCGAAGGGAAAACTAAATTTCTTTATTTGCCAATTTCTCTTATTTTTATTTATTCAAAAAAAAAGTCACAAGCGTCGAAAAATAAGTGCTTATATATTTGTTTGTTTTTTCTGCTACAGTACTGAACAAACCTTCTAACTACCGGCCAGAGCGTTCGAATTGGGGGTGAAAACTTTGGATTACAATATCTTCCCAGCCATTTACACCAGGACGACAAAATTTGGTTTGTGTTTATAATCTTACAATTGGATTCTATTCTATTAATATAATTTCTCTAAATTTTACGATATTTAATTGCAGAGCGTGTGGGAAGGGTTGTGTATGCTTCACATAATAATATGTACTTAAATCTAGATTTCAATAAGAAATGTGTATTACAGAATTGTATTTGCAGATCATCATATTCAAATTAGTTTGATTAAATTAATATTTTTAATACGTGCAGAAATGAGTGTAGAAAAATAATATGGAATCAAAAAAATCTGCCAACAGTCTGGGCACAATTTTATTAATTTTCCGGTAGAAGTTCGGAACGCGCTCAGACCTGAGATGCGGCGTAGGATAGGTTATGATAGGTTAGGTTTAAGAAGGGGCGCAGCGCTAGGACCGCCACGCTCACTAGGCGCCATATGGGCCCATTGCGATCCCTTCAGGTCCCCGCGGGCTATACATCCATCCTAAAAACATTCCAATTCCCTGCAGAACCTGACCATTTTGCCATACCCTACTGCCCTCAAATCCTCGATGCTCTCAAAGAAGAGACTACCCATAACTCTAAAGCGCCTTCTAGCGATCCCCGGGCAATCACACAAAATGTGAGTGATGTCCTCTACAGCATACAGGTCGTGACAGAACCTGCACGTGTCAGACTCCGCTATCCCTAGCCGCATAGCGTATTTCCCCAGCAAATAAATAATACGCCCCGTCAGTGCACCAACGAGCAGGCGCAGTCTCCCTCTATCCCAATTTAAAATATTCTTAGTCTTTTGACTATCCAACTCTGGCCACAAAGATCTGGAAATCCTGCAGCTTGCTAGCCCTGCCCACCTAGAGTCGGCGGATTTTTTGGAGCGTTCACCAATACGCGCTTTGATACCACACACGGGTGGTATTCTTAGTCTTTTGACTATCCAACTCTGGCCACAAAGATCTGGAAATCCTGCAGCTTGCTAGCCCTGCCCACCTAGAGTCGGCGGATTTTTTGGAGCGTTCACCAATACGCGCTTTGATACCACACACGGGTGGACTTACATCCTCCTCTACTCCACCAATCGATGCCGATCCTGATCTAGCGAGCTCATCCGCTCTTTCGTTCCCTAGTACATTACTATGCCCTGGCACCCAGCAAATCAGTACTCTGTTCTGACTACAAAGTACCCTCAGCACTTCTCGACAGCGCTTTACCAACTTGGCGGCGTAGGATACTATGTAACTGAAAACCGTAGGATACTATGTAACTGAAAACCTAACAAAAAGTTCGGGAAGTGGTTAGACTAGGGCGTAACATATGAATAACATAATTGTGTCTCCGGGATGCAGCCTAGGGGTTGGAAAAGGAGAAAAACTTGTAAATAGGAGTTTATTAAACAAGCCCGTGGAAGTTAAAAGATATTCGATATCTGATCACACCTGAGAGATATGAAAGAATTCAATAACTTTACACCCTTTTATGGGTCAATTTTCAAAAAATCTTGAAAATACTTTCTAGGTATTCATTTGGAGAATCCATAGAATAAAAATGAATTCAATATGTTGAAAGACCTAGTAGATATGACGAAAATCATGGAAAAATATGCATTCTATTTTCACTGATCATAATTTTTGCCCCCTACTGAACGCCAATAGATATTCGAATTTTTTCAATCAAATTTGCTTTTCTAGTTGATTTACATATAAACACCGAGCTTCAACTTTCTAATAAAATAATAAAGTAAAACAATTTTTTTTCATATTATTTGTAACGAGCCCCTTAAATTTCCTAATTAAATTTTGGGAAAAATGTTATAAGTTGAAAATTTGATAGTATGGATAATTTTTTGGTCAAAAATTTGACAGTATGTCATATAGTCAAATATGATCTTTTAAGTAAGAAAAATAGGCAATCTTATAAATAAAAAAAAGAGGCTCTAATATTAAAATATCTGGCGATAGATCCAACCATAGTTCCGCTTTTTCTTCTGGTTATTTTACAACATAAATATCCAAACCAATAATTTTTCTTGCCTAATCCAAAAAGTCGAAGAAAAATTCAATTAATTCCGAAACATAATCAAATTTCATATAATAATCCCATAAAATATTCACCTGGTAGGAAATTACAAACAGCTTAAGAATCGTGACGACAGAGAGTAAGTCATAGTGAACCTCAAAGTTTACTTAAAACGAGAAAACTTTCTGTCGTGCCCATGCACTATAATCGTAAAATATAATAGAAATGAGGTCGTTAAAATTTATGTCATTGTAATCAAAGGAAGGTAAAACGAATCTAAACATTGTAATGGCACACCGTAAGCCCATAAGCCCCGCATAAGAGTATATGCATCACCTTTCGAAGAAAAGGATATGCAAATGACCTCGTTCGCCAGGAAGAAGTAAATTACTGTCTTTTCACTTTCCCTAGTTTCATGGGTTTCTCTGTTATTCATTAGACACAAGAAGGTGGATGACTACTACAACTACTATTTCTACCCACTACCCTCTGTTCCTGTTCCATCCGAAACGCTATTTGCATATTTTTCTTTAATATAACCCACACCGACCAGAAGACTTGGAAGAAAGGGGGCTCAGACGACGGTTAAGATGGAATAGGGGTTTGTAAAGTAGCAGATCCTTTTCGAGAAAGGAATGCTTTGACAATATACGCGTTGCACTCCTTTAGCCCTTCCCTGGTGTATTGTACGACGGGAATCATGTTGTTGTTGGCAACACCCTGTTTTTCGGATGTGTTAAGGTACTTGCCGATGAACGAGAGGATAACATGGTGTTGACACCGACTCACTCCGTACTCTTCAGACCAACATTAATATTCACTACTACATGTCAGCAGTCGAAGCATAATTTACTTCAAGGATCGTTAATAATGTTAAGGATATTTGTTTAGGAGTTGATTTATGCCACTCGAAGTGTGAATTGTTTCCACCATACACCTTTGTTTCTGCTGATGGGTTGCGGAGGCAACAAATTGATTTCTGTCAAACTTACAGCCTTGTTACTGTTCTAAAGTCCTGAAAATATTTCCTTTCGGAGTCATGGTTCACTTTGAAAAGGATACCTAACAATACCTTTCAGAAGTTGTCATAAAAGTTTTACAGAGATATGCCGTATGACTATGGAAATATGCAAGAAAATGTTTGTAATCAAAGGAGTAACGAGATTTCTGTGATCTTTGAACAAACTTTTGTTATATGTATACATACATTCAAATTCAAATCGATAGGTCAATCTGAAAGATGCTCTTGTATATAGTTTTATAATATTCAAATGAATTTATGATTTGATGATTTGTACGTTCATTCGTAATAAAAACTGAGCAAGACTCTTGAGTGTTGATTTAGAAGATCCGCTATCTTAACCACATATCTTCCAATTTGAAGTGAATCACACATTGTATTCGTTTTGACTCACCTCATTGGGGCTATAATTAAATCCCGCGATCAAGGTGAAGTTTCCCTATAATTTTCAAAATATACGAGTGAGTAGCTACTCGTACTTGGCCATAGCCTTAACAGAACCTTAAGTCCAGTCGGTTTGCAATTGATTTTATTAAAACGAGAAAAACAAGAAGCCGTCCGTCCACCAGTAGTAGCAGTTATAGTGCGCTAGTGCCTAGATTAAGGCTCGCGGATAGGATTAAGAATGCGTGTCTCTTGTATTTAATCAGAGCGTACCAAACCCATTATTAAACACGTTTCGTAAAATACAAGGCACTAAAGTGTGCATTGGTATGCAGGCTATTAACATATAAGAAGTTGATGCCCTGGAATTACACCGCACTATAGAGTACAGAATCGCGGGAAAGTGAACGTGATTAAAGATGATTGCGAAAATCGCCCAGGCGATAGTCTCTGTGATTTAGAAGAAAATCTTCTTCGACTTTAGATCGAAGATTTATAGCACGACTTTCCCATCAAAACAGCCGTCGGGAATTTAATATGTGGAACTTACCGCGCTTCTTTAATATCTATCTTTAGTATGTCGACTAATGGGACGGTTTTTAAATTGAAATTCCACAGAATATCTAGTATCAAAAGACAGCGGTTCGCTTTCATTCCAATTAAGAAATTTTGCTCAAAGATAGAATTTCACCCAACTTTTCGGCTAAAACTCCTTGCAACTTACCGGAACTTTCCACACTTGTAAATTTTCTTTTCGAAAGAAAAACAAAGAAATGGTTAAAAAAAATAAGAGAAAATGAAAAGCCGGGAAAAAAAACCACAAAAACAAATTTATAGAAGGTTAGTCGCGAGGAAAATTATCCCATTTCACGCAAGTGCACACCACAGTGTACCTTTCTACCGGGGTTTTCTCACCGAAAATTTTCCCATTCTCTCGGATCTTAAGAACGGTCTTCGACGGAACTTATGGAGCAATCTGAATGCGGAACGATAGCAGACCAATGGAATCCGTCTTCAGTTGTTCTGGGATTTCGTAGTAACACCGCAGAACTTAAAGCGCGACTATGAAATGGCTCTTTTAAAGGGCTTCTTTTAGCCCTCTTCTTACCTTCGTTTACCTTTCGTTAATGGCACACCTACAGAACTTTTGCGATAATTCGCTGAACAATTTGGGAAATCAAACAAAACGTTTTCATGGGATTGCACACAGCACACGGAATTACCTTTTCGCCAAGAACGGGGAGAGAAAGGTCATTGTGATAGTTGCGGAAATTATGGTTTGCAGGGTAATTTGATGAGACTTTAAACGGAGTACTAGCTAAAGGTACACGGTTAGAACTGGAATCAGTTCAATGAGGCTTGAAATGGGAAACATCAAAAGTGTATTACATTATTAGCTCTGGAGTGGAATTAACCACAATCATTCGAAAATAAGAAGTGAATTAGAATTGAAAACGAGGCTTAAAGGGGGAGCCGTATAAGACAAGACCCTGCAAATGTAGTCATTGGCCAAAGTCACAAACGCAGGAAAACATTTACGGGTTGGGTGGTTCAAAAGAAATTTTAATTGTTGTGGAACTCAGTTATTATTCGAAACCTTTAACCTAAAAAAGAAACCCATATAACCTTACTTTACTCCGCTTGCTATTGAATAAAAATTTTCGAGGTAAGGAGTACCTATGCATATTCAAGCCCAAACTACCGATGCTGGTGGGTGACTACAGCCACCGCAGTTCATAAGTATACATCATCTGAAGGTGGATTTGAAGAAGCTGAAGAATGCTTTGAAGACCCAATGGGCCTATTGTGCTTAAAGCGAAGGGTCCTGTCCATTGGTTTCTTGAATTTGGTCATCATTGGGTCAACCCGTTGGTAGCTTTGGTCTATCCTAGTAGCAGTTTTTCTTTGGGCCTTGGATCAGTCTCCTGTTCTAACAGAATTGCCGCGATTGAATCTAGATTTCCGGAACTGGTTCAATACTGGGTTGGCCGCGTCTTGCTATTTCAACAGTTTTGATTTCAAACCTCAGACTAGTTTTACTTTATTATTTTATTTTTCCAAAAAAAATATGTAAAAATACGAAAATTAAGAAATAATGTGGAAAAAAACCCTGTGTAAATCTGCGCCGCATGTACTTAGCTTACAATCTATCTATGTAGCTCTGTCTAATCTTTAGGCAGAAGCTAAGAAAAATAAATAAATAAAATATAATAATAAAATATTGTTATCGATTTAAAAAAAAAAAAATTGCTACCCTGAAATTTTTTATTTACCCGTTTTATGACTAATAAACACCAAAAAAGCACCAAAAAAATTTCAGTCCGTCTGTGCACCGTGCGCCGCCCACCGTACGCCGTACGCAAACTCATTTGAGGAATTATAGTTCCCAAGCCCTAGGAGCTATTAAATTGGTTTTTTTTTTCGAATAGACATGGTAAACCCCTTGAAGTGATATTTTTTTGAGGGGTGTGGGTGTGAGGGGAAGGTGAAGGTGAAGGGGGAAGTGAAGGGGAACTGTTTTGGACGAAAAATTTTGGTTTCTAGATCTCAGCAACGGCTTATGTAAGAAGGCTGAGACTTGGAATTTCTACAGAGCTTTGATAGTGGACCAATTTGCAAAAAATTGCTGTTATGGGTGTAGGGGTGTGGGAGTGGATTGGGAGACAATGCGCTAGAAACGCAAAAAAATCGAGATCAGCACATTCTAAAATCCATATTTCCTAAACCGTTAATGGGTAGCAACTAAAACATAACAGATATCTGTAGTTATACTAAGAGAGTAGATTGCAACAAAAATTTTGGGTGGGGGTAGTGGTGTACGGGGGGGGGGGTGAAAAACTTTACATTACGATATCTCACAAACCAATTGAACCAGAAAAAAAAATTTGGTTTGAGTATAAAGCTCGATAAGTAAAGATTGTTCAAAGGAAAAGTTTTGGAGCGGGGCAGGGGAGCAAAAAAGTGGGGGACAAGAATTTTTCAAAAATATCACTTTTCGTATCTTAATAATAGTGTAAGAAAGATGCTTCAAATTCTTACCAAAAGTAGGCCCCATATAGCCTTAGTAGGGGGAAAAAATTGAAGGTGGGGTATAGAGGGTGAGGGTGTGGAAGAGTGAGAAGGAAAAAGTTCTGATGTTTATATCTTAAGAACCTATAATGATATAAAGCTGAAACTTGGTATTTAGATAGAGCTATAGTTGTGGTATGGTGGAAAAATAAATTTTTTTTAGGGGGTTTAATTTTTATATCATATACATTCATCAAGCTGCACGTTTGATCCTCTTAGAATATACGAAACTTACAAAAAATGCAAAGAGTACAACGTAAGAAAGTAGTAGAGCAAAACTAAATAACCATTGTGTTTCATGCAAAACATGGTCCGTCGAGCCGGATCAAGAAATATTCAACAATCCACAGGAAAATGATAATAAAAGTGAAAGCATAAAATCGACAATCAAAGAAGGGTGGATGTTAAGTATGAAATTGCTATATTAAATTGTGTTTAATATAGCGAACTATTAACTGATAACCATTTAGAATCCTTTTTAAATATGTATATCTGATTCATACTGAGCGGCCAGAATTTGAATATTTGAAAACGGTACAGCCAATTTTTTTAAAAAGTAAAGGGTATTTTGATTGCCTTGACATTCCAAAAAATAGTAAGCCCCAAAAAAGAAAAAAAATATTCGTCTGTCACGCCGTAGACGCCGTACACAAAAGCGTTTACAAGCGCGTTGCTCAAACACCGAATTATGGGAATAGAAATTTTACAAAAAACCAATTTTCCTATTTCAAGATATGATCTTAAATATTTTACTGAAGTTCGGCCTAGTATCCTATAAACGAGAAAAAAACTATGCAAACTGTACGATGTAGGAGAGGTTGTGAGAGGAAGGGGATGGTGAGGAAAAATTCTGATTTTTCTTGCTCCGCAAAACATAGAAAGCAAAAAACTGATGATCACATAAAATCACTAAAGTCCCAAAAAAATAATGTTTTTGATATAGATAGCAAGGTACGTTGGTAGGGGGTGGTTTATGGATTACGCTAGAAAACTGAAACTTATGAAATGTATATGCATATACTACAGGAGTAATTAAAGTAAAAATAATTCAAAATGTCATTGGTGTACGGAGGTGGACTAAACAAATTATGCTTGAAATGGACTTTTACACATTTTCCCGAATTTCGCTATATCCTTTGGCCATTTCTAGACATTTAATTAAAATTACTTCTGGAGTTTTATGCTGACAAGCGATGTAGGTCACACTGATAATCTAAAGAATATCCAGAGGCTATTACAAACGATATGTTTAGCCTACAACGTTTTTTAGCATAAACTTCGTTCCGGACTACCCAAAAAACAATAAAGTCGCGCCCAGACTTTTAGCTGATTTATTAGAAGTAACCTACGCTTTCCTGTAAAAATAATATACAGAATCTCTAAAATCTTTAAAATTAGGATAAACGCACACTAAGTTTTCCTCTTCATTCCATAAATAAAAAAATATTAGGTACGTATATATAGGTATAATACGAGCATATTTTATTTTGTTTATAAATTTTAGAAATTGTTTAAAATAAAAAAAAAATTCTAATTTTTTTTTATATTTTTCAGAAATATTATAATTAGATCATGTAATATTAAAAAAATATATACATATATTTAAAACCTGAACTCTTTGTGCCGTCTTTTGGTTTAAAATACTCCTTATCTCGGATTTCAAATTCATATGACTTTTAATATTCGGATTAATTTTGTTGGCATTCTAAACTATAGCAGAACTTTATATACGAAATTTAGCCAATAGTTGGTGCACGTTAATATTAAACTCCCAACATTTTTCTGACACTTGCTCTCCAGAACAAGTCTATTGTTTGTCAGTGCGCTGCCCTTTTTTCGTGTTGACCGGGCACTATAACCACGTGACTCGTTGACTACTGATACCTAAAAATAATAAAGATGATTCATAATATTCCCTTAACCGATCCGGTACACTGCATCTAATCACCCAACTTACAATGCAACGTTCCATTGATTAATCAAACATTGATTTGACAGCAATGATCAATCGTCTCGATAAATCAACGCTGCAAAACAAATCGGACAATTGCCATTACTCGACAAGTCTTTTTCGATTAAATCAGTTCCGCAACCATTCGTATTACAAATCGGAGCCAACCATTACCAGAAAGATGAAGAAGGAAGGGTTCGAAGCGTCCAGATCCGATTCAATTTCTCGTTAATTACCCGATATTAATTTTCCACCGTAAGGGTTGGAAGCAATTAATGTCAGTTGTACGTTGTACGGCTCCAGGACTATGGAAAGGCTTCACGTCCGTTTGCTAGTCTTCCGCTTTATGCCAATGGTGCTAAATCATCGGAGCATATTGCATCCACCGAAAGGGACATCGGGACTGGACGATATTAATTTTGGTCACCATATGCTCTTTACAGTAGATTACAGTAGAGCCTCATATTGGACAGAGCCTTAGGCCTGGCCAGGTTCTAATATGTGCGCTGAATGGGCCCTCATGTATACCCAGCGATTGTCAAAACGACATTAATTACATTTTATTGCCATTTCTGGTGCGGGTTCTGCTCTTTATCGGAATTTATTAGAGTCGTCCTTTTAAGGCGAATTCATTATCCGAGTACTGATAACACATAAACCTCATTAACCTTCTCATTATACTCATATTCATAATGATGAAAGGAGCTAGTCGACAAACTTAATAAGACCAAGTTATTTAACTGGAAACAATACCCGAAACACGTAAACACGAACAAAAAGACGGACGGAAAGCCGGAGAGCAAACACACAAAAAAAGTGTTTTCTTGAAACATTTTCAAAATGCAGACGACAGGCAATAAAATAAATGAAAATAAAAGTTTTCGCTGACAGTTACGTGATTTATGGAATTTTCCAGGTGAAAATGCCTGCCTCTTGCCTAGTAAGGATCTACTACGCCCTGACTACCTTTTCGTGCTTTTCCAATTTCGCATTCTTAGGCTTATTATTATTCTGCTAGAAATGGAATAATGCATAATTAGCCGAGGCTAGAGAGTACTAGTATATAATTTAGATTAATCTAATTTTGATAATGAAATGCTTTCGGTTTGGCTGGTTTTGGGGAGACCGAAATATTTACGTATATGTAGGGCGTAATTATAGGAAATTCAATTTTAACGGAAACAAACAAAATAAAACATAACATTTTAGCACGAAAGGCCTCACCCTCTGTAAACATGGCAGCAGATAAATAATAAACGCTATTTTAAACAAATATACGCTAGAATGCTTACGCCATTGCACAATATAAAATATGAGCTACCAAGTGCACTGTTTTTTAAAAAAAAATAGTTTTCAATCCAATTTTCTTTTTCAAATTTTTAGTAGATATATTTAATTTTTTTCCGGTAAAAGTACACTTTTCAATCAGTTTTACATGAAATTACTGGCATTAGTAAATTATTCATATACTTTTCAACTGAATCGTACATTTTACATGAAAAGGATCACAAAATTACGCAACATTTCGTGTTAAATTAACTATCATATATTAAATATGAATTAAAAATTAGGTTATTTTTCGTGTAATTCTACTGATCTATTTGAATTTTACGTCGAAAAATATATAAAATATGAAATTTCGAAGTTGGACGCTTCATTTGATTTTGTTTTCTACTAAAATAAAAACGAAACTCCTTTGGTGGCGCAGTAGCTCCGTGCACAAAAAACTACGCAGAAAAGGAAGAATTGACCGCGTGTTTGATTCCTATCTATAGCTAGGGGTTTTATTAAGGCTCCATGTGCACGTTAAATGCGATTTTGATGATTTATGACTGTTTTCTTGTCAATATTTCACGTTAAGGGCTACAAAAAAACGGAATAAAATTACACCACTTTAATAGCTGGTATGTAAACTAGGACTTGTATAAAGAAAAAATTCAAAACTGTAGTTGGAAAAAGTGCTATTAGAACAACAACTCTTGAACATTTTTTAAAATGCGTAAATTCGAATTTTTTGAACTGATATTTCCTATTTCTTGAATTAATAACATGTCATTTTCTTTAATATAATGCTAGAAAAAAACTTAAAGAAGGACTTGTATAAAAAAAATTTTAAGATATTTTAATTTTTGTTAGTAATATATGAAGTCAAACTGAAGCAATTTTTCACGATTTTCATGGCAAGAATTACATAAGAAGGCCGCATTTCATTGAAAAGTATTATAGATAGTATAATTAATTGGTATATCTAGAAGATAAATCAATGAAAATATTATTGATTTTTAATAGTTATGCCTTTGAAATAATTTGAAAACCTATAACACTATTTTTTCTGTAAATTCAAAGTTAGTTTGCTGCTAGACAGCGAACGATGCAGACGTGTTGTCCACGCCAAATTTTTTTCCTTATTTTTCTTCCTTATTTTTCTTCCTTATTTTTCTTCCTTATTTTTCTTTTGGCTTATTCGTACTTCCCCTGACTAGGAAACCAGAGCAGGATTTGCGCTATTGAGTGTTTCACGACGGTAAAGACGAAGCAACAAAGCATAAAGCCAAACCGATAATACTTCCCCCACTCATGCTGTTGTAGTTTCCACGCCGATTCTGCCTTCGTCATATTCCCGCATGTAAAGACGATGAACACAGGAGCCATTCGATTCATGACTGAAACGGCGAACAACGAAAATAAACGAACGAAAAACGATTTAAATTGACTTTTCGCCTCTCAAGAACGAAAAATCAAAAAAGAATACAGAATTTTCACACCGAGATCATGGAGCCTTAAGAGTATGCAAGTAGGAAATAACATAAGAAGTAGAAATAAATGTATCTCAATAAGTGTCAATTGTACATTCTATTTTTAACTGTAAATTCAACAGAATATCCAGTGGATTTGCTTCTTTCGAAGTTCAAATTTACAGATTTCTAATTAAAATTTACTGAATGAAAATTGAAAATTACATTCAAATTGACTATTACATCCCAATGTAAGTTTACTTGAAAAGGTGTGTCATATTAAAATTGTCAAATTTGTTTTAGACTTTTTCATGAAATCACTAAATGGACTTGTAAGGGATTAAATAAAAAATCTGTGAAGCGAGAACTAATGTGATATCTCATCAAACCAAAGAAATATGTTGAGAGCTATGAAAAAATCTGAAACTACTTACACTTCTTGGGTTGAATATCTAAAAATGATGAAAGCAACTTTTTCACGATTGTATATCAATCCTTGGAAAGTAAAAATTATTTCGATATCTCATCAGATCTAAGAAATATGTAGACAACACATATGTAGACTTTTTGAAACCACTTTCAGGTATACAATATCTAAAAATCTTCCAAGGAGTTTTTAGATATATATGAAGAAAGCCGGAGGAATTAAAAAAAACAATTCGATGTCTTACCATTCCCAAGAGATATGATAGAATTCGTAAAAGCGTGTTCAATCCGTGAATACCCTCTTTAGGGTTGAAAAAAAAACTGAGACTTGAAAAATGGTTTTAGACAATTATAAAATAAGCCCGTGGAAGAAAAAGTTCAATATTCCCCGGACTTGGCCGAAATTATGATGGGCCCTATCATTTATGATGGTGGCACATTGAAATAAATAAATATCTATTCAGACCTGAGTGATATGGCTGAGTTCGGTAAAACGTATACAACAACTTTATATGCCCTCAGGAGTAAAATTTTATTTAATTCTGAAAACAGTTTCTAAAATTTGCTATAAGGAATCCGTTGAATGAAAAATATTATATATGAGAAATTTTATATATTTCTTCCGTTTTCAGTGATAATTTTTTTAGCTCTCCTTCCGTAGACTAATGTATATATAAACTTTTTATATAAATTGCTTTTCCAGTAGATCTACATATGCTCATTAAGTTTCAATTGCTTCACATAAGCCGTTCTATAGAGAAAAAAAAAAACACATCACCCTCGCACCATACTACCACTATAAAAAGTTATATTTCGCCAATATACCACGGCTATATTTCTATCAATCTATCAAGTTTCAGGCATGTACTATCGTGAGTTCTCGAGAAAAAAATATCGGCACGTTTTTCTCTTTTACCCTCCTTCACAATCACTCCCAACACCCAAACACCCGGAATGAACATGCAATTTTAATTCAAACTATTTTCGTCCAACATTTCGTTCAATTCACTACAAGCCTTTTTGACTCAATTAAACCAATAATACTCTTCCACCTTAATAGCAATAAAATCCTTCGAACAATGATTATAAAATATTAAACATACTACAGACTAGAACCGCTTTCCAATAAATCAAAAAGGAAAAATCAATTCAAAATCAATATTTTATAGAATGACACTCTACCAGAAACACATACCCATAAATTTGCGCAATTTCAATAGAGGAGCTATTACTCTAATATTAAAAAAAATGGGCAAAACAGGTTGGAGTTCACACGATTAAAATGTTATACACCGGACTATAACAATGTCGTTTGATGTGTAAGGATCTGTTTGCCATGGTATTATACCACTTATTCCAATTATTTCCAAATGACGTCACAACTGCATTTCGATAAACCAATATATAAATTCTGCAATTGAATTTCTACCTTCAGTTGCAACAAGCCATTCAAAATGTTCGAAGAAGAGGTGCCAATACTTGCGATAAATCTGAAAGTTTTGAAATTTCTCGGTATTATTTTCAATACGGATAAGAAGCGCAGCTTCTATCGTAACAGTTTTTTTGTATTTATTTGTGTAATAAATTTGCTACAAATTCTATACTTATGCACAGTGTGGGACAATCCGGATATTTTCATTTTCCAAACTACGTATACGGTAACAATTTTCAATGGGATTTTTCGAAACATCTTTATGCTGGCAAATCATCAGAAATTCGAATCGATTATAATTGAAATCGGAAATACTTATTACGATATTCTGGTTGATTTTAAAGAAGTTTATAAACGAAATTTTATCTTAATAAACTCAATTACAGAGAAATGGTGATAAAAACGTGAGAGCACTTCTGCATAAAACCACAAACAAATCAAAAACAATTTCTCTTGTATGTTTCATAGTGATTGGTATTGTTCTTTGTGTTATAACAATTCGTCCGATATTTTCAAATCAGAGAAGTAAATCTAGAAATATTTTTTAAAAAAAATTCATTTACGCTCCAATTTCCTCAAATCATTTGCAGATCATCCAATTGGGTTATACATTCCAGGAGTTAATTTCACTGCAACACCACTCTATGAAATCGTTTATATTTTGGAACTACCCTCTCCGATACTCGTAAATATTTCGTATACAACGTTTACAAATATCTTTTTAATCTTAATAAGATTTGGCATATTAAAAATAAAAATCTTAAGACATGAGTTGAAAACTAGATTCGAAAAGAAGATGCCTTCGACTGAAATTAATGCAAATATTGTGTGGTGTATAAAATATCATTTGAAAATAATTAGGTTATTATTGAAACAATTTAGAAAAAGATTATGTATCTAAATAAAAATAATTTTGAAATTAGATATGTGGTAGAAACAAGTTCGTTCGTCTCTTCAATTGTTTTCGTGGAATTTTTCATCCATGTAATTTCAGAATGTACAACACTTTTCAATTTAATAAATGTAAAACAATTTTTAACTACTCTTGATGTTAACTGGTTAATTAAAGCGTTAAACTTACAGGCAAAAGAAATGGAGCAGATATTGATGTTTAGCCTCTATGCCGTCTCATCGCTATCAGTTATTTTTACTACGTACTGGCAAGCAAACGAGCTTATAATTGAAGTGAGTATTCTGCTAAGCGTTATGCGTTATTTTTGAATCTAGTCCTGAAACGTGTAAATTTAAAATTTTAAGGTTGCAACTTTTTTTTTGGAAAATCCTTATCGAACATATCATAAAAAAATCTGCCAATAGTCTGGGGCGAACGTGTATTATTTGTCGGGTCAAATTTCGGGAAGGCATTAAAATAGAGTTGGGCTTTAATGTTTGTAACACATGAATTACGAAATTGGGTAATACTCCGAGACGCGATCAAATTCGGAGTATAACATTGTTTCGAGGTTAGTATGTTTCTTGGAAAGTTAATTTTATCATTAGAGTAGAAATAAAATACTTAAAATACAGATTTTACCCGATTAACCCTATAAAAAGTTGTGAAAATGTACGTAACTCCCTAAAATTCACTTAGAGGTCGAATATTCGAAAGTAAAAAATATAATTTAAAAAATATTTCAGCTGAATATACAAAAAGCTTGACCAAGTAAAACTAATTCGCAGTCTTATCACTCCTAAGAGATGTGACGGAATTCGTGAAAACGTATTCAACTCTTTCATAGGGGTATGAACAGGAAAAAAAATGAAAACGTTTTATAATCGATTGTTAAACGATTGTTAAAGCACGTGAAACTAAAAAGATATTCAGTATCTAGTCGGACATAGCGATGTGGATATCGACAAAAATATCGATGTATTAATTATTTTTTACAAAGAAAATTTTTTTTATCTCCCTTCCTAAACAAATTAAACGATAGGGGAACATATGGATGCTTTTCAATGTAAATTTCATGACCCATTTTCTCAGAAACCACATACACCATACGAATGATATCTTGGAAAATTATTCATTACAGCAAAATAAGCAAATTGAGTGGGGAAAAATTTTAATATGCTTGCGAAGGTTTTATATAAATCATATCTCATATTACATTATTAAATAATTAGAAATTTTGAATTTCCTTGCACACCATCTGGCAGCAGTGGTAGCATCTTTATAACAAAAAAAACAGTGAAACTTCGCTGATATATTAAGTGCACGCCAGCGAAATTTTCTGCGTTAATAAAATCATTTTACAATTGGTGGTACGAGAGTTCTTTCTCTATCTTTCAACCTCCTCCTTACCCCCTACCCCTCCTACGACACATTGAAAAAACTCAGAAAATTTATTTTTAACCTGTGTGGTATTCCCTTTTGACTACACCCATACAATTTAAAATACTACTCCTATCCCTTCCCCCTTTTCACCTATCCCTTTTTTAACAACTGATTTAACCCCTTACTTTTCTTCTTACACCCCATTCTCCAAAATTCAACCCTTCACCCCCCACTGTATACCCCCCTCTGTGTGCCGTTATCATTCTACCCCACACCCTACATATTGTTCCCCCTCATCTACTTTCTCAATCCCCCTCTCTTTTCTCCTCTCTACCCCCTCTTCCTACAACACATTGAAAAAACTCACGCCTCCCTACTCTTGTCTACCAAGCGTTGTACATATTGGGGCTTGTGTGTGTCATTTATTGAAATCGAAAACATGGAGACTTAATAATAAAATGTGCAATAATTTTTAAACTTGTTACCAATATTATAATAAATAAACCCTATAACTATCCCACTCCTGATACTGCATCCGTCTCATTCTCTCGCTGTTCAGTTCTCCGAAGGTTTCACTTCTACCGCGTGTGCACTGCACACATGTTTTTTTTGTTGAACTAAATCACTTTTTCTAACATGGCGTACGGTGGACGGCGTATGGCGGATGGATGGAGGACGGCGTAAAGCAGCGGCCTTTTGGTGTCTACTAGTTAAGAAACGCGTCAAAAAATTTCAGGGTAGCAACTGTTTTGTCTTGTATTCTCCGTCTTCATACTCTGCCCTGCAAACTGGCACCACTTAAGGGGAACATCTGAGTAGAAAGCTGAAGAATAGGGTGATTTTTAGAAATTATAATCTCAAAAACTATTTGCTCGATTTTATCCAGATTGGTTTTATTCGAAAGTATATACATACATATGTTAAGGGACGTTAATAATTTTTCTTATAAATATATATATCAACCAGGAGCGCTGCTGTCAGGGTCGGCGTAAAGAATGTCCGTCGCTCACACGCTCTGCGATTCCCAAGATTACATGCAGGTGGTTGATCCAAAACAAATCCAAAATGATTCTGAAAATGTGAAGTATGATGCCCTTCGCTACGTAGAGGTCTTTGAAAAGTATGATTCGAGATAATAACGTTTGAATGACGTTCTATATGTAGAGAATTCACGAAGTGCCCATTCCGGCCGATAACTTTCACAATTATTGGAATTTTAATATGAAATTTGCAGATAACATTCTAAAGATTTCAATATTCAAGATAAGCGAAAAAAAAATTTTGAAAAAAAAAATTGTCTACTCAGATATTCCCCCTTAAAGAGGTTCATATCTACCCATTATGAAAACTTGAAAATCGTAAAGCTTTTGTGAGATAATAATAATAATCAATGGCGCAACAGCCCAAATCGGGCCTAGGCCTTGAAGTAATGCTAGAGTTACTTCATTGCGAGACCAACGGAACACTAGGAGGTAAAGTGGTCAGCTACACGCTCGTCCGTGATTAATTTTAATTCAGGTACTCATTTAGAGCTGAGTAAACTGGTAGTCCGGCACCCAATCCCATTTTCGAAAATTACTTGTCGCCAAGCAGATTCGAGCCTGGTACCAGGTGCACCGAAGACAAGTGCTCTAGCCATTAAGCCACCCAGACTACGCTTTTGTGAGATATGTGACTTCAAACGTGTTTACGGACTAACGGTCAGAAAAAATTGTTTGTTGCTGTGAAGACCTCTTAAGAAAAATTGTTTTAAGGTCTATGATAGTTCTTTGTTATTAAAATAAGTCCCATAAAATCTGACATCCACGTATCATTCTCGACTTAATCAAGTAGAAAGTCCTTTTCGTCACTCATCACAATTAATATTAATATTTAATTCTATGATACTTTTCCATCTACATTTTCCATCGATTTTCGCGATGTCTTCAAAGTACACGTATGTATGTTTTAAAATTCAAAAATGGTCGCAAGAACAGATTGGAGTTCACACGATTAAATTGTTATAGGGGAAGGTGGAGCAAAGTGGGCCAGCAAGGTAAAGTGGGCCCCCTTAAAATTTCTAGTTTGCAATAACGCAATCTCTTATTAAAAAAAATTATTTGATAAAGCTTCAAGCATTGACTACAATGCACTTTAAAAGAAATCCACTTTAATTACAGTTCCTCGAATTTTCTCAAATTACGATTTTGGCACTATTTGATGTAAATATCAGTGTTTGATAGTTTGATTAAAAAACTTGCTAGCGACTGAAGCTTGTATTACACTGTATGACCACGCTGTCAAATTGCAGTAACATACAATGCGAAGTAGGCGAATCCAAATAAATCACACTGTGAGAATTATTTGTATTCGCCTACTTCGCATTGCATATTACTGCAATTTGACAGCGTTGTCATACAGTGTTATACAAGCTTGAGAATTGTTTGGAACAGTATCCTTGAGATCAGGGTACGGATTGTGAAACTTGCCAAGTAAGATTTGATGATTATTTAAAAAGTATATAAATTTTAGCAGATGCTTACTATTTAGTATTCATTTGGGGTAAAGTCAGCACCGGGAGAATTTTATACCAATATAATTTTATTTGATAATTAAAAAAAAATAATTTTAACATTGCTAGAACATACAACAAATGCAACATACAACAAATGCAACAACAGTGGACTCAAGTTGCGATGAAAAATGCAATAGCTTCTGTTGCTAAAAAAAATTGACCTAAAGAAGGCCAGTAAATATTTTGTTGTTCTCAGGGCTACTCCTCAAAGCAGGGCACGCTCTCAACACACTTAATTTCATTTCAATTTATTAAAATCTTATTCTTTGTCTTAATTCATCCATTGCCATATTCCTTTACTCCAGTTTTGGATGAAATTATACTATATCCCTTGGAAGGGTTCACTTTGCCCCAGTAGTGGGGCAAAGCCCTTTGAAGTTTGTATAGCAAGAAGTAGATAACTTTCTTATCAGCATCAATAATTTAATTTCACGAAAACGTGACTAAGCTAACATTCTAAGCTATCGATTTTGCATGAAAAGGATTTTATAGCTATTACCCATTTCACAGAATCTTGGTGCAAACCTTAGGGGGCTCACTTTGCCCCACCTTCCCCTACACTATAACAATGTCGTTTGATATGTAAGGATCTGGTTGTAATAGTATTACACCACTTATTCCAATTATTTTCCAATGACATTACAACTGCATTTCGATTAATATATAAATTCTGCAATTGAATTTCCACCTTCAGTTGCAACAAGCCATTCAAAATGTTCGAAGAAGAAGTGCCAATACTTGCGATAAATCTGAAAGTTTTGAAGTTTTTCGGTATTATTTTCAATGCGGATAAGGAGCGCAGCTTCCAACGTAACATTTTTTTCATATTGATTTGTGTCATAAATTTCCTACAAATTTTTTATTTGTGCACTGTGTGGAACAATCCGGATGTTTTTATTTTCCAAATTTTGTGTACGGTAACAATTCTCAATGCGATTATTCGAAATATCTTAATGCTGGCAAATCATCAGAAATTCGAATCGATTATCATTGAAATCGGAAATACTTATTACGATATTCTGGTTGATTTTAAAGAACTTCATAAACGAAATTTTATTTTAATAAATTCAATTGCAGAGAAATGGTGATAAGAATGTGAAAACACTTCTGCATAAAACTACAAACAAATCAAAAACAATTTCTTTTCTATGTTTCATAGTGGTTGGTATTGTTCTTTGTGTTATAACAATTTATCCGATATTTTCAAATCAGAGAAGTAAATCTTGAAATATTTTTCAAAAAATTTCGGTCACTCTTCAACTTCCTCAAATCATTTTCAGATCATCCATTTGGGTTATACTTTCCAGGAGTTAATTTCACTGCAACGCCACTCTATGAAATCGTTTATATTTTGGAACTACCCTCTCCGATACTCGTCAATATTTCGTACACAACTTTTACGAATATCTTTTTAATCTTAATCATTTTCGGAGTAATGCAAATAAAAATCTTAAGATATGAGTTGAAAACTAGATTCGAAAAGAAGATGCCATCGACTGAAATCAATGCTAATATTGTGTGGTGTATCAAGTATCATTTGAAAATAATAAGGTGGCTATTGAAACAATCTAGAAAACAATTTATCTACATATCTAATAAAAATAATTTTTAAATTAGATATGTGGAAAAAGTAAGTTCGTTCGTCTCTTCAATTCTTTTCGTGGAATTTTTCATCTATGTAATTTCAGAATGTACATTGCTCTACAATTTAATAATTGTAAGACAATTTTTAACTTTTTCTGTTGTAACTGGTTAATTAAAGCGTTAAACTTGCAGGCAAATGAAATGGAGCAGATATTGCTGTATTGCTTTTTTGCCGTTGCATCTCTGTCATTTGTTTTTACTTCGTACTGGCAAGCAAATGAACTAATAATTGAAGTGAGTATTCAGCTAAGCATTTTGGTTGTTTGGGGTCTACTACTCCTGAAACATAGAAATATAAAATTTTCGAGTGGAAACTTTTTTTTTAAAAATCCAGATCATCAAGGAATTTTTCAATACTTTTTTATTTTTCGGACCAGATTTTGGGAAGCGGTTAAAATTGGGTCGGGGTAGAATGCTCAGGCCACTATCGCATACATATAACACATGAATAACCTAATTGGGTCATATACTACGGTCAAATTCGGAGTATAACATTAGTTGTTTCGAGATAAGAATGTCTCTTGAAAAGTTAATTTTGTCATTAGAATAGAAATAAAAATACTTAAAATAGAGACTTTTAACCGATTACAAAAATACATAACGCATCCCGGCAAGAAAAGTGTCTTAACTCGAAAAATGCTTATGTTAGTGATAAATAAATAAATGTTCCTTAACTTGCACGAAAAACGTCACATCTCTAACTATAATAATATTATAATAATAATGGCGAAGCAAGAAAAATGACACAACTGAAAGACCTCACATATTTCTACCTGGTATCGCCAAATATTCTAGAAGAAGAACTTATTCGCAGATCCATAGTATTATTCTATAGAATATGATAAAATTTATTTGTCAAAAATACGCTGATTGTCGTCACAAAATCAATCCGTGTCCGAAAAGGACTAAAGGAATAAAGCCTTTGCGGCAGATGTTCAGGTTAAACCAACCGACAATATTGATACCTGATATGATAATAATATGATAATGATGAAGAACTTTTTATTTTTAATTTTAGGGGCCGTACAAATACTACATAACGCGAATTTTGACTATTTTTGCCACACTTAGTCAGAAAATAGCTTCCCACTCCCATCCGTTGTGACGTCACAAGGTTTAGTATGTTTCAAAAATAAACGCACGAAATTGAGCTAAACTTCATACTAATAGCTCAGTTTTTTTGAGCACTTATCCAGATCAGAACAGGTTAGAAAATTTACATACAAAAAAACAATATCGTTGCTGTTTTTATGCCTTTTACAACCTTTTTCCATAGATAGTAGACTAGATTAGAGAATTTAAGGCAAAAAGCTACCTCAGGGTTTAGTTAACTGCAAAAGCATAAAACAAAAAAATATTGGTTTGTCGTGACTCGTGATTGAGATTTTGTGACATATGTACATAATCGTATATTGCAGGGCTGCCAGTAAATTATTATGATACTAATTTGTAAGAAAAGTTCCGTTCCGATTTGGTTACCCCTTCCCCTATGTCGTCACACTTTGTCACATTTTCAACCACCTCCCTACCCCTTTTCGTCGGACGTAATATCCCTGTAGGAAAAATAGGCATGATTCAGATCTGATTCAGGTATTATTTGTAATGCCATCACAGCTATGATTTATACCTGACCGTTCCATGATTTTATTCACGATATGCACCCCCAACCAGTATGAAAAATCAGGCCTCACATTTAGGTCTGACTCATACCATACTAGTAATATCCAAAATATTGAGTTATTTTTGTTAGTTAAGTCCTACCATGAATTCTTTTTTGTTACCTAGGAGGAGGTAGAAGACTCTTTTAAGACAACATTTTTCTAATTCAAATATTATTTCTCACTTACTGACTTAATAAAACCCATGGCTGTTTGTAGGAATCGAACCCGGTGTTGAATGTTTTTGGATTGACGCGCGTAACCACTGCGCCACAGAACCCCTTTCATTTTCATTTCGCTATAGGCAACTTGTGAAAAAAAATCAGATCTTAAAACATTTCCTACATAATGATATGATTCGTATCATATTCATATGGTGAATAATCATACCTTGCGTTTTCGCCTATCGGTAGGCCGAAATGAGGCCTGATTTTGCTATTATTTAATCAGGCCTTACTTCTTTTCATACAGGGGTGCTATGATTCATATCATATACTTCGAGCGAACGTCATACCTTGCGTATTCGCCTATTGGTGAGCCGAAATCAGGCCTGATTTTGCTATTATTTAAATCAGGCCTTACAACTTTTCCTACAGGGATGTCCCTTAGGCAAAATAAACAAAAACTTAAAAATTCTCGGATTGCTAATGGGACTAGAAAAGTATTTCATGTATGAATTTCAATAAAACTAAATCATATGACAGAGTTTAATTCTTAATTTGATGCAAAAGGTAGCAATGGAAAATATTTCTAGTATGTATTTTGAATTAAGCCTAGTACTGTGTTCCGAGCGAAACGAAATGAACTGTCAAAGTTCATATAAAAAAAATTAAAATTTCGTGCATTTTTCGCAACGAAATATTTCGTTCATTTTTCAGTACTGTGTTCATGTTCGGAATGGACATTTGCCCTAGTCACTAATAGATGGAGCTCGGCTTAGTGAATTTTTTTTTCCAAGGTTCCGGGACCTTTGGAATGCGAGCGAAATATTTTAAAACTCTAAATTTTCAATAGTTCGCAGTTAGTTTGTGCTCGGGAAATTTTGTGTGAGCTACATTTTGTTGTATTGTGTGTCGAAATTGTAATTTCTTGACAATATTTGAATTTTTTCAAATTTCACGAGTTTTTATTTCAATGACATCTAGTAGCGAATTGTATAGAATATTTCACTCTACATCTATCGAAAAACGGTAAGCCTTTTTAAACTCTACGCGGTGACCTAGGTGACTAGGGTTCTATTAGGTCTACTTCTGGTAAAAATTTGAAGCATCTATCTTACACTGTTATTTAGATATGAAACGTGATAGTTTTGAAAAATTCTAATCTCCTCCACTTCCGTGCTCCTTCACCCCCTTTAAAGATTTTACTTTGAGCAATCTTTATTTATCAATCTTTATATTCAAACCGAATTTTGTTTTTCTGGTCCAATTGGTTTGTGAGATATCGTAATCTAAAGTTTTTCACCCCCACCCCCGTACACCACTACCCCTACCCAAAAATTTTATTTCAGTCTACTTTCCCAGTATAACTACAGATATTTGTTAAGTTTTAATTGCTTGCCATTAACGGCTTAGGAGATATGGATTTTAGAATGTGTCGATCTCGGCATTTTTGCGTTTTGGACGCATTATTTCCCCCTCCACTCCCACACCCCTTCACCCATATCAGTATTTTTTTTGCAAATTGGTTCACTATCAAAGCTCTATAGAAATTCTAAGTTTCAGTCTTTTAACATAAGCGGTTGCTGAGATCTAGAAACCAAAATTTTTCGTCTAAAACGCTTCCCCCACCTTCCCCCTCACACCTCCTCCCCTGAAAATAATGTCAATTCAAGAAGTGTACCAAGTCTATTCTTAGAAAAAATTTTAGTTTAATAGCTATACTGGTTTGAGAGCTACGAGCCTTTAAACGATTTTGCGTGGGTCGGTCGACGTACGGCGTACGGCGTACGGCGGACAGACGGAGTGAAAATTTTTATTGCTTTTTTCGTGTCTACTAGTCATGAAACGTGGACAAAAAAATTTTGACGGCAGTAAATTTTTTTTTTTTTGAAAATCAATAACAATACTGTATTATAAATAATAAAGTAAAAGCTCTCGATAGACTATAGAGAAAACAGTTATCAAAATTTTTTAAAAAAAAGTTGAAAAATATTGAAAACTGACTGAGTTATCGTGCCGACCATGTCTAAAAACATAATTTCGAGAAAAATGCGTTTAAAGTTTTTTTTAGGTAAAACATTAACTTACGGCAAGTCTCCGATTCTAGCTTCGTACTGTACGCTTTCTTGCTCTTTTATCTTCGTGTTTTTCACAGATAGTCCTATGAATGACCTTGTTTTCTATGATACTCGGCTTTTGCGAAAAAATATATACTAAACGCTGCTGTTAAGAGTGAAGCGGCAAATAGCCAGGAAGCAGCTTTAAACCGATGTATGGTCACATTTAGTGCTATAACTTTGTAATGGAGTAAAGTTTTCTAAATTCAAATTTTTTTTTATAATTCTTGAAAGCATAAGATATAAAAATTTGTAAGAAAAAAAAAATCGATTTTCAAAGTTATATGAGCCCTTAAACTCACTTCGAAATATCGAATATTTTTTTTAAAAAGAAAAATAAATTGTTATCTCCCGTATCAAATTAAACGATAAGAGGAACATATGGGGGCTTTTCAATGTAAATCTCATGACCCATTTTCTCAGAAACCACATACAATGCAACAATACCACATGCAATTCGAATGTTATTTTGGACTCATTACTACAAAATAAGAAGAATTTTAATATGTTTGCGAAGACCATATCTTATTTTTACGAAAAGAATCAGTCTCATATTACATTATTGCATAATTAAAAATTTTGAATTTTCTTGCACCCTATCTGGCAGCAGTGGTGGTATCAATAAAACAAAAAACATACTGCAGTCACGATCGGCTGCAAGCCAATCGAATAATACTCTAGATGATACAATTTCATATCTTAAACTGAAAAAAAAATATCCTTTTTGAAGGACATTCATATGGGAGGTGGAGCAAGGACATACTCGATTACTTACATATTCATCCTTTTCCTTGAAACCATTCAAAAATGCATGTGTACAAAATTTAAAATTCGTAGCTTGAAGCGTTTAAAAGTTATCGGAAAGTATTGTTGAACACGTGAGTTTTGGATTTTTTGTATGGAAGGTACCAGAAAGAGTAAAAGGATTTCGCTGACTAGTAAACTCGAACTTTGTTTTCATTCAAAACTAATTTGTACAAAATTCTGAATTCATAGCTAAACGATTACTTGAGTTGCTATGTTCAGACTACAACATGACGCGTTTAAACCGAGTTAAATCCACTAACACACTTCCCGAAGGCGTTTACGAAAACACGTAGCTCCGACGCGTTTTACCGAAAACATGCACTGCGACTCTCGCGGTAATTGAAGTAAACTTTGGAACAAACTTTGAAATGCTGTAGAAACTCAATTTTGTGCTTGTGCAGCGACTGCATTAGTTAATAAATTCACTTTTTATTACTGCTATGCAAACACATTTGTTTTAAGCAATTTAGAAACCATAAATTTGGTAATGAAACACAGCTGAATATCTACTGGTCAGAAAAAATTACGTCAAGCTGTCAGTTATCTAAGTAAAACGAGTTGCCTAGTGTGAACACTTCTATTGAAAAAAAAAACACTTTTTTCACCCTTTTTTGGCTTAAAAACTCAAAGATGAAAAAGGGGAATAAAAAAATTAAGCTTTTATTCATTAAATCGGTTCATTCGTTGAAGCTGTAGAACGTACCACGCTCCGGAAAAAGTGGGATCGAGAAAAACGCATTTAAAGTTTGACGTTATAAAAAAAATCGTATTGAATATCGGCCGACCGTTCCACAAATCGGTCTGTAACTCGTAAAATACATTCAATATCGAAATATCCTTTTGTCCACGTATTCTCAATATTAAAAGAAAAAAAAGAGAAAAAATAATTTTTTTTTCGTCGAGAACTGATACTTTGCCTTAAGGATTTTTTAAAAGGATTTCAAAATTTGAAAGACGCAGCTAAATTGGTTGTGAAGCCATCGACAAATTTTCTAGAACACGTCTTGTAATGGATTTTCTTGTATGGAAGCTACTCGAAGGAGTCAAGAAATTTCACTGACAAGCTATCGGCCAATATTCTTGAACACGTGTTTTAAGAACATTTTATATGGCAAGTACCAGAAGGAGTAAAAGGATTTAGCTGACTAGTAAACTCGAACATCGTATATCATTTTTTTTTATCTAAATCACTTTTCTAATATATGGTATCTACATATATTTTACCTACAGACTGAAGTTTTTTTTGGCTTAATTTTTTTGTCTTCCATGCTCCCTACACACACTCTACCTAGCGAAATGTCACCACTTAATGAGAACACTATCTACCCAGTATGAAAATTTGAAAAACTCAAAGTGTTTGTGATATACGAGACTTCAAACGTGTTTACAGACAGACAGACTAAAAAATTTCTTTGCGGTTTTGAAAAAACATTTCAAAGCCCATGATAATACTTTGTTATAAAAATAGGTCCCATAAAATAATCCACGTATCACTTTTCAATAAATCAATCAGAAAGTCCTTTTCGTCACTCATCACTACTAATATCTATCAATTTTTAATTCTACGACACTTTTCCACCAACATTTTCCATCGATTTTCGCGATGTCCTCAAAGTACACGTATACCTTAAAAAAGTTCGGAAAAACAGGTTGGAGTTCACACGATTGAATTGTTAAACATCAGACTACAACAATGTCGTTTGCAGTGTCAGGATCTGGCTGTCATGGCACTATACCACTTACTGCAATTATTTTCCAATGAAACCGCAACTGCATTTCGTTAAACCAATATATAAATTCTGCACTTGAATGTCCACCTTCAGTTGCAACAAGCCATTCAAAATGTTCGAAGAAGAGGTGCCAATACTTGCGATAAATCTGAAAGTTTTAAAATTTCTCGGTATAATTTTCAATGTGAATAAGGAGCGCAGTTTCCAACGTAACATTTTTTTTATATGGATTTCTGTATTGAATTTGCTAGAAATTTTATATTTGTACACTGTGTGGGACAATCCGGATGTTTTTATTTTACAAATTGCGTATGCGGTAGTAGTTTTCAATGGGATTATTCGAAATATCTTAATGCTGGCAAATCATCAGAAATTTGAATCGATTATAATTGGCATAGGAAATGATTATTATGACATTCTGGTTGATGTTAACAAACTTTATAAACGAAATTTTATTGTAATAAATTCAATTACAGAGAAATGGTGATAAAAACGTGAAAACACTTCTGCATAAAACTACAAAAAAATCCAAAATAATTTCTCTTGTAAGTTTCATAGTGATTGGTATTCTTCAGTGTATTAATACAATTCGACCGATATTTTCAAATCAGAGAAGTAAATAGTGAAGAAATATTAAAAAAAAGAATTGGTTACGCTTCAGTTTCCTCATATCATTTGCAGATCATCCACTTGGGGTTTATTTTCCAGGAGTTAACTTCACAGCAACACCAATCTATCAAATCGTTTATATTTTTGAACTACCTTCTCCGATATTCATCAATATTGCATACACAACTTTTACTAATATCTTTTTAATCTTAATCATATTCGGAATATTGCAAATAAAAATTTTAAGATATGAATTGAAAACTAGATTCGAAAAGAAGATGCCATCGACTGAAATCAATGCTAATATTGTGTGGTGTATAAAATATAATTTGAAAATAATTAGGTGATTATTGAAAAAATCTAGAAAAATATTATCTATCTAAATAAAAATAGTTTTTAAATTAGATATGTGGAAAAAACCAGTTCGTTCGTCTCTTCTATTTGTTTTGTGGAATTGTTCATCCATGCGATTGTAGAATGTACATTGCTCTTCAATTTAATAATTGTAAAACAATACTTACTTGCTTTTGAAGTTAACTGGTTAATTAAAATGTGAATTTTGCAGGCAAAAGACATGGATCAAATATTGTTCTTTAGCTTATGTGTTGTTGTAGCTCTATCATGCTTTTTTACTTCGTACTGGCAAGCAAATGAACTAATAATTGAAGTGAGTATTCAGATTAGCGTTTTGCTTTTTTGGTATCTGGTACTGTTCCTGAAACATGAGAATATAAGATTCCAGGGTGGGATTTTTTTTTATAAAGTCTATAACATTATAAAATACTTTATTAGTAAAAAATAATAAACTAAAAAAAACTGCCAACAGTCTGAGCGCAACTTAATTATTTTTCCGGCAGAAGTTTAGAACGCGTTCAATTCTGAGATGCGGTGTAGGTTACTATGTGACTGAAAACGTAACAAAAAGTTCGGGAAGCGGTTAGCATAACATATGAATTACATACATGAGTCATATTTCAGGATGCGGTCTAGGGGTTGAAAAAGGAAAAACTTAAAAATAGGTGATTATTAAAAGAGCCCGTTGAAGTGAAAAGATATTCGATATCTGATCAGATCTGAGAGATACTGTACACTTTAGGGGTCGAATTCCAAAAAATCTTGAAAGCACTTTAAGGGATTGATATTAAGAATCCGTGTAATAAAAACGCATTCAATATTTGGGAAGACCTAGTAGATATGACGAAAATTCTGAAAATATATGCATTCTATTTTCACAGATAATTTTTTTGCCCCCCTTCCACAAACTTTTCCTCTAAGGCTGGCCGCCCACTGAAAGAGCAAAAACAGTCAAAAACATTTTTGACTAAACAGGAATATGTCGCTGTTTCAATATAATTCAATGATCAATCAATAGCAATCAAAAACGTTTTTCACTAAAACTGTTTTTGTTCTTTCAGCGGGAGTCTAGCCAACAGTTTTAGTCAAAAACTGATTAGTGTCGAGCCTTGGAGGTACGCGACTAATCAGTGTGCTCTGAATTTTGAATTGTCATTGAAACAGCGACATATTCATGTTAAGTCAAAAATTTTTCGCTCTTTCAGTGTGCTGCCAGCCTAACATGAAAACAATTGTGAATGATTCCATTAATTCGTTCTCTTTTTTTTTCTAGTGCAATTGGTTTGTGAGATATCGTAATCTTAAGTATTTTACCCCCCACTCCCGTACGCCACTACCCCCACCAAAAAATTTTATTTCAATCTACTCTCCTAGTATAACTACAAATATTGGTTAAGTTTTAACTGCTTGCCATTAACGGTTTAGGAGATATGGATTTTAGAATTTGTCTCGTCATTTTTGCGTTTCAGACGCATTATTTCCCCCTCCACTCCCAAACCCCTTCACCCATATCAGTAAATTTTTTGCAGATGGGTCCACTATCAAAGTTCTATAGAAGTTTCAGCCTCCTACCATAAGTGGTTGCTGAGATCTAGGAACCAAATTTTTTCGTCTAAAACGCTTCACTCATCTTCCCCCTCATACCCTCACCCCTCAAAAAAATCCAACTTCTAGGGGTTTACCATGTCTATTCAGAAAAAAAAAATCAATTTAATTGCTTATACGGTTTGGCAACTATAATTTCTCAAACGAGTTTGCGTACGGCGGACGGCGCACGGCGCACAGACGGACTGAAATTTTTTTTTGCTTTTTTGGTGTTTATTAGTCATAAAACGTGTAAAAAAAAATTCCAGGGTAGCAAATTTTTTTTTTTTAAAAGTTGATAACAATACTTTATTATTAAAATAATATAGTAAAATTGATAAATAAAGATTGATGAAAGTAAAATCTTTGAAGGGGGTGGAGTAGCACAGAAGTGGAAAGCACAAGAATTTTTCATAAATAACACGTTACATATCTCAGTAAAAGTGTAAAGTAGATACTTCAAATTTTTACCAGAAGTAGACCTAATAAAACCCTAGTAGGAAAAAAAATTTGGGGTGTGGGTGATGAGGGTGAGGGTGGGGAAGGGTGAGAAGGAAAAAGTTCCGATGCTTATATCTAAAGAACCTATAATGATAGAAAGCTTGTAAGGACGGAAATCTTACGGTAAATTTCCGCTTACAACAACGACAGTGCTGTAGAACCAAAATACCGAAAGAGAGCTATAATATAAAAACATCATGTATTTTTATATAACCGATATAATTCGCAGCCAGTGCATGTTCTGGCCAGTATATAGTCCAAAACGATCGAACACAAATTGAGCAGTCGGCGGCGAAAGCTGACGCCAATTTTGAACGAACTGACCTATGGTTTGAGTCTGTGGCTTATAGAAGTCCGTCAAATCTTTAGGGTCAAAGTACTTCAGAGGAGCTACGACGCTACGGTTACTCCTGGCCATGCTGAAGAAGTCTAAGGTCTGTGGCTTATAGAAGTCCGCTTAGATCAGCCAACCAGTTCCCGTGAACATAACCACGGAACCGTGCTCCACCAAAATTAAGACGCCGAGAGAAAAACGCAAGACGAAGAGGCGCGACCGAAGATCCCAAACGGAACGCAGACGGCCACCCGAGGACGATGACCTAGGGACCCGAGGATCTTGGAGGACACCAGCGGCAGCACCGAGCAAACGCACGAGAGAAAGCACACACGGAACAACGCAACGCAGCGCCATGCGACGCACAGAGCTACGCCACGTACGAAGCAACGCAACGCAGCGCCATGCGAAGCACAGAGCTACGTCCCCCCACGAAGCCACGCAACGCAGCGCTACACACCGAACTACGCCACGCACGAAGCCACGCAACGCAGCGCCACGCGACGCACAGAACTACGCCGCGCACGAGCAACGCAACGCACGGAGCTATGCAACAATGCCCAGCACGAGGCTTCGCAACGCAGAGAGCAACGCGACGTGCCCAGTAACGCAACACAACGGACAAAGCAACCGAATATCATAACGTCTAACTCATATGAAATCGTAAATGTATTAATAATTATAAATAGTAAGAAACACATGAATAAATAAGATGAAGTCCAACCAAATAAATTTTTGTAACGAACCCTTGGCGCCCGATGAGCCTACCCCGGAAATCGAGTCGTTACAAGCTGAAACTTGGAAATTAGATAGACCTATAGTAGTGGCATGTTGAAAAAATAATTTTTTTCTAGGGGTAGTATGGTACGGGGGTGGGAGGTGTTTTTCTTAACCTTAGAACGGCTTGTGCTAGGAAGTTGAAACTCGGTACGTATATGTAAATCAACTAGAAAAGTAATTCTGAAAAAAAATCGAATATTCGATGGCGTTCAGAAGGGGGGGGGGCAAAAAAAATTATCAGTAAATATAAAATGCATATATTTTCACGATTTTGATCATATCTACTAGATCTTTCCAAATATAGAATTCATTTTTATTCTACGGATTCTTCATATGAATACCTAGAAAGTGTTTTAAAGATTTTTTGAAATTCGACCCCTAAGAGGGTGTAAAGTGGTTGTATAGTTTTCATAAATTCCACCATATCTCTTAAGTCTAATCAGATATCGAATATCTTTTCACTTCCACGGCCTTGTTTAATAATCACCTATTTTAAGTTTTTTATTTTTCAACCTCTAGACCGCATCCCGGAATATAACCCAATTATATAATTCATATGTTACACTCCGCTTCCCGAACTTTTTGTTAGGTTTTCAGTCACATGATAACATACACCGCATCCCCGAATCGAACGCGTTTCGAACTTCTGCCGGAAAAATAATAAAGATGCGCTCAGACTGTTGGCAGATTTTTTTTCTTATTACTGGCAAGCAAACGAGCTTATAATTGAAGTGAGTATTCATCAGCTAATCGTTGTGTTTTTTTGGGGGCTACTACAAACTCATGAACAGTGCTGTCGTTTTTTTTAAATTGAACAGTAGTGCATTTAAGCAAATAATAGTAGTATTTTACAAAGAAAAAGCTTTTTGGTTCGGAATCGCAAAAAAACATCGAAAATTGCCAAAATAACGAGATTGGTGACTCTATACCGTTGCCGATTCTTTTGAAACTCGAAGAATTGGTAAAAACAAATATTTTTTTCCATTTTACTTTATTATTAATTTTTAATAATACAATACGAGTATTGTTATCGATTTAAAAAAGAAAAAAAAAAAAATTTGCAACCCTCAAAATTTTTTTTACACTTTTCAGGACTAATAGACACGAATAAGTAAAAAAAAATGTCAGTCCATCTGTCCGCGCGCCGTACGTCGACCGGTGTACGCAAAATCTTTTGAAGGCTCCTAGCTCCCAAACCCGTTGAATTATTAATTTCAAATTTTTTCTATGAATAGACTGGGTAGGTCCCTTGAATTAACATTATTTTCAGGAGAGGGGGCGTGAGAGGGAAGGGTTATAGACGAAAAATTTTGGTTTCTTGATCTCAGCAACCAACCGCTTATGCTAGGAGGCAGAAATTTGTAATATATGTAGAACTTTGATAGTGGACCCAATTGCAAAAAATTTTTCGTTATTGGTCAAAGGGTGTGAGAGTGGGGGAAGGATAATGCGTCTGAAACTCAAAAAAGCCGAGGTCGATACATTCATTGTTGCTGTGATGACCTCTTTAAAAAATTGTTTTAAGATAGATGACAATAATTTGTTATTAAAATAAGTCCCATAAAACATCCAGGTATCATTCTTCTGCACGAAACCACAAAAATTGTGCGAATTGTCTCAATTGTTCAGTACTTTGTGATTGGCTTTATCGGGTATATAATAATAATTTGTAAATTTTTTTCAAACGAGAGAGGTAAACATTTAAAAAAAAAAATATAACAAAATTTATCGATTCTAAGTACATCAATTCTCAGTTCATCCAATCGGCGCGTGGTTCCCAGGAATTGATTTCAGTGCAACACCAACCTATAAAATGGTTTTTATCTTTCAGTTACCATATCCTTTCCTGATAAATTTTGCATATATATCCTTTACTAATCTGTTTCTAACATTAATGGAATTCGGCATATTACAAATCAAAATCTTACGCTATGAATTAAAAAAGGGGTTCTGCAATGAGTTACCATCGTCGGTTATTAATTCGAATATTCGGTGGTGTATTAAATTCCATTTGAGAATAATAACGTAATTTTCTTTTATCAACTTTTACTCGTTTAATAAGTTAATGATATTGAAAATAATTTCCAAATCAGATATGTGAAAAAAACCAGTTCGTTCGTCTCATATATTTGCTTCGTGGAATTGTACTTGTATGGAATCGCAATATGCACACTGCTTTTCAATGCGATAATTGTGATATAATTTTTCGTTTTAAAATTAATTCGACTAATTTTTCCAGAAACATATTTTGCAGGTTGAGGGAATTAAGGAGAAATTATTAATTTCATTGTACCTACTTTACAGTACTTATAACATTTTTTTTATTTCGTACTGAAAAGCAAATGAACTACACGTTGAAGTGAGTATTTCTTAGCAAAATTGTGACCATATTTATATTTTTCTATTGGAGAGTATTGTTAAAAGTGGCAACCTTAAAAAATCTAAGAATTACTCCAATACATCGTTGGCCCTTCCAGTTAAAATATTTCGCTTTGTTACAACCAATGGTTTAGCATCCTGAAGTTTCGTCTTCCTCCAGTTAATGTACATGTGCAGACTGGATCTGACATTGAAAAAAAAATCTAAACAAAAAGAGATATAAGGAATTGTGAAAACGTATACAAACCCATTTCATCCACTTGGGGGTTGAATATCCAAAAATACGGAAAGGGCTTTTCGAAAAATACAAAGGAATCTTGAAGAAATATCGGAACCAATTCGATGTCATATCACTTCGAAGAAATATGACGGAATTCTCGAAAACGGGTTACCACTACGAAGAAATATGACGAAGTTCGTGAAAACGTGTTATAACTTCGAAGAAATATGACGGAATTCGTTAAAACGTGTTCAACCCTTTTATACACTCTTAGGAGCTGAAAAGGAAAAATCTTGAAAACAAGTTTTAGGCGATTACAAAACAAGCCCGTGAAAATGAAAAGTTACTCGATATCTATTCTAACCTGATGAATATGGCCGAGTTCGTGAAAGTGTATACAACGTCCCTACACTTCCCTAGAAAGATTCGAGTTTTTTTTAAAACAAAACGTAAGACTTACTAAGCATTTAAATGAAGAACATGAATTTTGTTCTTTACAAATTCTTCATATATAAATAAATTCGCTCTAATTACTCAATTATTTTTTTTTACTAACACTACTTTCTTCAATATTACAGAGCTTAAAAATAGCCGACGCAATTTACGATATACCATGGTATGAATTTGAACCAAAAGAGAAAAAAATGCTTGTACTTTTCATGCTTCGAGCGCAAGATCCCTTAAAGGTAAGACTGTACTTTCCACAAAGCGTTTATTATATGAATTCTTATAAAATTTCATTATTTAAAACTATTTTCATTTATTTTCAGATCATGGTTGGAAACTTATATCCAATGACTTTGGAAGTATTCAAGTCACTGCTAAATGTTTCATATTCATATGTTGCGGTACTTCGCCGAATTTATAACAATTAAGTTTTGAATTACATTTTCAAATTTGAACTATTCTTATTTGTTCTACACGAAAATTTATTATGTTCCAGTATCCACAAATTTATTTCTGGTGTGAACAATTAAATTCTCTGGATTAAAAATCGAATTCTCCTGATCGCTTCTAATTCAATTAAATTTTTGGCATAACTTTAAAATTTAAAAAAAAAGGTTGTTCCATTAAATGAATTAAAAGCGAACAGAACAGTTCGATTAATTAATTAATTCTGAAAACTCAATCGTTCAAACCACAAATAAAATTCATTGATTTTGTTTGCAAGTATAGGTACCTCACAAATAGTTCAAATACGTTTATATTTAAAACAGTTAAAGTTCTTTTTAATAATGTTAATAAAATAGAATTCTTGTTAATAATGTTAATTGTTTGTTAAATTTTAATAAATACATAAATAAAAGTAACTAAAGATCAATTTGCAAAATCTTATAGTAAAATTAGAGACTCTTATCGGAATAGCGTAAACCCATTTGAAAATTTTTAATAGCAGCCTGAAATTGAATGTTCCAATTCATGTATAGGTATATGGATGTGGCTATTGGCCATCCTTCCGATATGTTTATTTTAGGGCTGCAAGCATATCACTTACGATAAATATTAATTATCAATGGTTTGTAGAATGAAATATCAAGTTATTTCGTGACAAATGCAAATTAAATATTATAGGTATTAGATATGTAAAACAAAAAGTTTAAGTAGCTATACGTAGTATGTAGTTCTCAAGAATTATCTTGTTTCCGGTGGCAGACTTTTTGTTATGGGGGGAGGGGAAGAGGTGTTGTCACTGAAGCACCGCAGGATCAGTTTTTTCTTTGATGGTTCATAGTTCTTTATCATCGGTGACTAATTAGGAGATCAAATCGATAAATGTAAAATAATTTTTTATATGAATATTTTTTCATAAATGTATACTAAGACGACCCGAATCTGCCTACGACTTTGTACTTTGTATTTTATATCATTTCGGTACTCCACCAGTTTTGCAGCTAAGGTATTCCCCCCACCTTCAAAGTACTAAAACATGATCACCAATGAAAGATTTCTAATACTGACTAGATTCTGCTAACCTTAATTCATTCTGTACTGAGAAAGAAATATCGCTTTCGGGTTATAGTTTTAGTACTACAAGGATACCCAATTATTTTGAAATTTTATAATAATAAAATAGATAGTGGTTCTTAATAACAGAATCTTATGTTAGTTATTTTTCAACAACAACCAATATATAAGATACGTAAATAAATAAACTTTTATCTGCCAGTTTTTGAACCGAAAACTTCAATACCCTTCCAAAATTTTCTTTGCAGTAGGTATTGACACAGTACTGATCCAGTACTTATATTTAACGAATTTCAATTTTATACCCATTTATAGGAAATTAAGACTCAGTTGGGGAAATAAACTGTTTATCTAAGTACGTAATGCGACACATATTTATGGATAAGCCCTAGGACTCTTCCACTGGCTTACTGCATGAACTGGCTAATATACCTTTAGGCCCGTTCCTACGATCGTCAGTAACGTTTTAACTGGAACTTTAACTGATAGATTTTCATAGAAAACCTGCAGTTAAAGTTCTGGTTAAAATTTAACTGACGATCGTAGGAACGCGCCTTAGAGGCTGATCTCTCCGAAAATTTTATGAACAAATTCAATTTATTAATAAATCCTTAACTGTTTCTATCTAACTTACATTATCATGTAATGTCAACATTAGTTTTAGCTTAATTATGTACTTTAATTTTTATTTTTTAATTGCTAATGTCCTTTCAGATCTTTCGAAGGTTTTTCGTAACCATTTTTCCTTTAACCCTATGCGTTTTGTTTCCATCCAGTCATTGTTAGTTGATTTTAGTTAAGGTTCACACCATTGATGTAGGGGCAAAAGTCGGGTCGTCCAAATTATGCAAATCGTACATGTAAATATAGATCATGACAATAAATTTTAATTTAATTTAAAGACTACTGAAACATTAAGAACTGTGATTAATAAAAGAGTTCCGAAAAATGCCAGGAACTCCAAGATTCCACTTAATTGTCATGTATCTAAACGTAAGCTTTTCTCTTTTCGTTTCTATTAGATACTTAATGTAGGTATCATAAAATTATGCTGAACTTTAAAACGTAACCAATTTCAAGATTCATTCAGTAGTGTACTAATTTCTCAAAAAAACGGCATTATTTATTACAGTCCTGTTTAGAAACAGAATTTGTTTAAAGGTAAAATTCCAGCCAGTATTGATAACCCAAATTTCTCCTAAATAAAGATAAAAAAAGTGAGTTCGGAAGATCAGGGATATTTCGATGGTGTTCAGTACTGAAAATATATATTAACTAAACAAAGTGCGAATTCAGTTTAGCGGCATTCATTCTGAGGGTTCATATTAATTATTATGTATTATAATAGAATTTCTATTGTCAGTACTTTACGGTTAGTAGTTAGAAATGTTAGGTGGAACGTTGGTGACGCAGACAGCATATCACTTCGTAGATGCAGAAACTGGAGGACGCGGTCACTGAACCAAGAAGGCTGGAGGCGGCACATTCAGGAGGCCAAGGTCCGATTTGGACTGTAGCGCCATCGTTAGTAAGTAAGTAAGGGTGGTACCCTGTCAGTAAGAACCAGCCGACCAAATGGATTTCCCAGCGGCCGATTGAACTGGTGTTTAATGAGATAAATTGTAAAGTAGCAGAGACCAATCGCAAAGTTTAGATTTTTGACTAAAGTGGTTTTCAAGACTCATATTTCGTAACACATACCTACGAGTATTTAACAACGTACGCCATGCCATATGTAAAGTAGGTAGCACTTTGGAGTTTACCCCGTAGCTTCTGCCTTATCGCAAGGTAGATTTAGCCACAAATCTCTTAAATTTGCATATTACTGAGATCAATTTTGGCCGCAAATGATAGCTGCAACCGCATCACTACGCAATTCATGGCTCTAAAATATCCGCCGGCTATTTTTTTGACACTCGACAAATCGACGTACTGAAAGAGCGCCCTTTACACGCTAGCGATTGTAGCACCTGCAATTAACGATTATCCTCCTAAATGGCCTGAAATTAATTTCATTTGATAACATCGACACATCGCACGATGGCAAAGGAAAAAATATAAGCCCAAAGCACACTATAGTGTGTAGGATATTTTGTAGTGGAAAAACGAGAATAGGACCTAAACGAGAACCTGTTGGCTTGCTCCCAAGCCCTGGTTATATGCAATTTTGTACGTATTAACTAGCTGGCTATTGGGGGGCTGGTGCACTATCGATCAGTAGCAATTAATTATTTCTGTGCTATCCAGTACGTTTTCGAAAAGGAATTTGCATATCAAGGAGGGCTACAACTCTACTCCATTTAAACCCATTTGGGCTTGTGCAGTTCGGTAATTTATGAATAATTCCAGCCCGATGGAGTGATGAAACGTGCTCGCAAATGGGTTATAATGCACATACTGGACGGGGTGGTAATGGTTTATTACATCGGATACGAACCGGACATTAAAACTATCCCCGCAGGCACTATTCAATTTTAAAATGATTGCACATTATTGCACCTACGTGGTGATCAAATTTGAAATCAAAAAAAGGCAGCTATATTATGCATCCACGAAAGCTCATTTAAGCCTTGTTACTTTTGGCGGATTTGTTCACCCAGGGAGCAGAGGTGACACCCTCTGAATTATTATTATTGTTGCCAACATACATGCAACTTTCATTTGTACCAGTTGCCCGAAGGAATACAAAGTGGTAGTCACCTCTCGCAAATCCCAAACTGGATCCTTTCCCTTCACTTTTTTTTATGTGACAATTTTATTCAAATTTTATGCGCGAAAAATATGTTTTTTATGTTCGTCAGGGATAAGAGTGAAGGAAGGGCCGACATCATTCTCAGAGTTATGATCCCACGATAGGACAATATGTGGCATACATAAAAGCCTATACGTGCAATGTTTATGAAGCGGCAGTGGATTTTAAGTTTCGAGAATGATTTGAAGGGCTGCTATGAAGTCGGCCATAAAACTTTATTACGATATGAGATTTGTGACTGTTCAATTTTTATGAGAGAAAAGTTTATCCTTTTCTTTGGAAAGGATGTTGAACGGCAGACTTTTCGGACTGCCTTGTACTATCGCACAGTGACTCAGTGGAATTTCAATTTTGTACAAGTGATTTGATTTGATCGATTCGATTAAAGGACATCGGCAAGATATGTTTGAATGACAAGTTGAACTGTTGCTAGTCGTGCGGAAAAGTTTTCTTTGAGATACGAAGAAGTTATCGTCATGTGTGTAGAGAATTTTGGAGCAAGATTTTACTATTTTGTTATTGGTCGTATGCGGATATAATTGATACTTCGCATCAACATTTTTATTCGAAAATGAAAGAACATCATAAAAATTAATTAGCAAGTTAATTCAACTGTGACTCAAGATTCACTCCCTATCCAGCAAACTTCGCCGAAGAGGAAAAAAAAAATTGAATGCTATGAAAGAAATTTTAATGCGTATTTACTAAAAGTGAAGAAAAACAATTGCCATTTTTCATGAAATCCAAAAAATGCACATGCGACAGAACTATTTAGTAACATAATTATCACTACGACAATTTTGATAGAAAGTGCCAAAAACATTTAGAAACTGCTAACCATTTTTTCCAGTCAGGGTGGCTTAGTGGCTAGAGCACTTGCCTTCGGTGCACCTGGTACCATGTTCGAATCTGCTTGGCGACAAGTAATTTTCGAGAATGAGATTGGGTGCCGGACTACCGGCTCACTCAGCTGTAAATGAGTGCCTGAGTAAAGGAGCAACTTTATTACTTTACCGGCAGAAGTTTGGAACGTGTTCAATTCGGGGATGCGGTGTATGTTACTATGTGACTGAAAACCTAACAAAAAGTTCGGAAAGCCGTTAGAATAGAGAGTAACATATGAATTATATAATTGGGTCATATTCCGGGATGCAGTCTAGAGGTTGAAAAAGACAAAACTTAAAAGTAGGTGATTACTAAACAAGCCTCGGGAAGTGAAAAGATATTCGATATCTGATCAGACCTGAGAGATATGGTGGAATTCATGAAAAAGTAAACAACCACTTTACACCCTCTTAGAGGTCGAATTTCAAAAAATTCAAACACATTCTAGGTATTCACATGAAGAATCCGTAGAATAAAAACAAATTCAATATTTGGAAAGACCTAGTAGATATGACGAAAATCGTGAAAATATATGCATTTTATATTTACTGATAAATTTTTTTTTGCTTCCCTATCTGAACGCCAATAAATATTCAAATTTTTTTTTATCAGAATTACTTTTTATGTTGATTTACATATACGTACCGAGTTTCAACTTTCTAGCATAAGCCGTTCTAAACACCCCCCACCATGCTACCCCTAATAATAATTTTATTTTTCCACCATGCCACTACTATAGCTCTATCTAAATACCTAGTTTCAGCTTAACATCATTACAGGTTCTTAAAATATATCCATATGCAATGGCTCTCGAAAGACTTGAAACATTTAATTTCAGGCTATTATTAAAATAAGTTAAAATAGATTTCATAGTCTCTAATTTTACTTTAAGTTTTTGCAAATTGATTTTAAGTAAATTTCATTTATTTATTTATTAAAAATTTAACAAATAATTAACATTATTAACAAGAATTCTATTTTATTAATATTATTAACAAAAATTTTAACTGTTTTATATATAAATGTAATATTTGAACTATTTGTGAGGTATTTGCAAACAAAATTAATTAATTTTATATGTAATGTGAACAATTAAATTTTCAGAATTAATTAATTAATCGAATAGTTATGTTCGCTTCTAATTCATTTAATGGTTCAACCTTTTTTTTTACATAATTTCAAGTATTTTAAACTTGTTTCTATCCGCCAAAAATTCAATTGAATTAGAAGCGACCAGGACGATTCGATTAATTAATTAATCCAGAAAATTTAATTCTTCACATCTCAAATAAATTTGTTGATACTTGAACTATGTTAATAAATGTTCTTGTAAAACAGATAAAATAGTTCAAATGTTGAAAATGTAATTCAAAACTTAATTGTTGTAAATTCGCCGAAGTACCGTAACATATGAATATGAAACATTTAATAGTGACTTAAATACTTCCAAGGTCATTGGATATAATTTTCCAATCATGATCTGAAAATAAAAGAGAATAGTTTTAAAAAATGAAAATTTATAAGAATTCTTATAATAAACGCTTCGTGGAAAGTACAGTCTTACCTTCAAGGGATCTTGCGCTCGAAGTATGAAAATAATAAGCATTTTCTTTTCTTTTGGTTCAAATTCATACCATGGTATGTCGTAAATCGCGTCGGCTATTTTCAAACTCTGTAACGTTGAAGAAAGTAGTCTTATTAAAAAATTAATGAAGTAATTAAAGTGAAGTTATTTATATAAACGGTTTTCCAATAAGGACTTGACAACTTTTTTTCAAAATAATATAATTTAATTTGCAGACGTTGTTCCTTCGTGTACTTTACCATGATAAAAATGTTAAGTTTACTGAATAAATTGACAGTGACAATTCGATGATTAGTGAAAAATATTAGTGAAAGGGTGCGTTCACAAATTGAATTCAAAGTTGTCAAGTCCTTATTGGAAAACCCTTTATATGTTTATGAAGAATTGGCAAAATACACAATTCATGTCTTAAGGATTCTTCATTTAAATGTTTAGAAAGTCTTTCGGTTTTTTTTTTCTTAAAAAAAAATCTAATCTTCCTAAGAAGGTTGTATACATTTTCACGAATTCCGCCAGGCGTATTTTATAATCGCCTAATTACCCAATTTCGTAATTCATGTGTTATATGTGGCAGTGGCCTAAGCAATTTGACTCGAAAAATAATAAAGGTTCGGCCAGACTATTGGCAGATTTTTTAATGATGTGTTCGATCTGGAACTTAAAAAAAATGTTTACCACCCTAAAATTTTATATTTTCACGCTTCAGGAGTAGTAGTAGACCTCAAAAAAATATAATGCTTAGCTTAATACTCACTTCAATTATTAGTTCATTTGCTTGCCAGTACGAAGTAAAAAATAATATCAGAGATACAACGACAAAGAAGCTATACATCAATATCTGCTCCATTTCTTTTGCCTGTAAGTTTAACGCTTTAATTAACCAGTTAATATCAAAAGCAGTTAAAAATTGTATTACAATTATTAAATTGAAGAGCAATGCACATTCGGAAATTACATAGAAAAAAAATTCCACGAAACAAATAGAAGAAACGAACGAACTTGTTTTTTCCACATATCTAATTTCAAAATTATTTTTATTTAGATAGATAATGATTTTCTAGTCAGTTGTTTCAATAATCACCTAATTATTTTCAAATGATATTTTATACACCACACAATATTAGCTTTGATTTCAGTCGATGGCATCTTCTTTTCGAATCTAGTTTTCAATTCATATCTTAATATTTTTATTTGCAATATTCCGAATATGATTATAATTAAAAAAATATTCGTAAAAGTGGTATATGCAATATTGACTAATATCGGATAGGGTAATTCTAAAATATAAACGACTTCATAGAGTGGCGTTGCAGTGAAATTAACTCCTGGAAAGTATAACCCAATTGGATGATCTGAAAATGATTTGAGGAAGTTGAAGAGTAACCGAAATTTTTTGAAAAATATTTCAAGATTTACTTCTCTGATTTGAAAATATCGGACGAATTAATATAATACACGAAACAAAACCAATCACTACGAAAGTTACAAAAGAAATTTTTTTTGATTTGTTCGTAGTTTTACACAGAAGCGTTTTTACGTTTTTATCACCATTTCTCTGTAATTGAAGTTATTACAATAAAATTTCGTTAATAAAGTTCTTTAAAATCAACCAGAATGTCGTAATAAGTATTTGCGATTTCAATTATAATCGATTCGAATTTGTGATTATTTGCCAGCATTAAGATGTTTCGAATAATCCCATTGAGAAGTGTTACCGTACACCCAGTTTGGAAAATAAAAACATCCGGATTGTCCCACACAGTGTACAAATATAAAATTTGTAGCAAATTTATTACACAAATCAATGTAAAAAAAATGTTACGATGGAAGCTGCGCTCCTTATTCACATTGAAAATTATACCGAGAAATTTTAAAACTTTCAAATTTATCGCAAGTATTGGCACCTCTTCTTCGAACATTTTGAATGGCTTGTTGCAACTGAAGGTGGACATTCCAGTGCAGAATTTATATATTGGTTTAACGAAATGCAGTTGCGGTTTCATTGGAAAATAATTGCAGTAAGTGGTATACTGCCATGACAGCCAGATCCTGACACTGCAAACGACATTGTTGTAGTCTGATGTTTAACAATTCAATCGTGTGAACTCCAACCTGTTTTTCCGAACTTTTTTAAGGTATACGTGTACTTTGAGGACATCGCGAAAATCGATGGAAAATGTTGGTGGAAAAGTGTCGTAGAATTAAAAATTGATAGATATTAGTAGTGATGAGTGACGAAAAGGACTTTCTGATTGATTTATTGAAAAGTGATACGTGGATTATTTTATGGGACTTAGGTGCTGTACACATTGCACACGACCGAACGAATTTTCCGATACGAATTTTCGTATTTCTGCTTATTATCAAATCTTCAGTTATTAGAAAATTAGTTGAAATCGTTAATTATAACCTTTTCAAGAACATTATAAGGGAAAATTTTTAGATATTTGTATTTTGGTTGATAATATTAAGAAAAAAGTCCGTCTGTCGATACGAAAATTTTTAGTCGTACGACAGATTCATTTTTCTTTTTATTATCAATTAAAATAACAAATTCCTCGAGATTTTCTTTCATGATATTCTTGAAAATGATATAATTAACGATTATAACCAATTTTCCAATAACTAAAGATTTCACAATAGGTTGAAAAACGAAAAATCGTTTCGGAAAATTCGTTCGGTCGTATGAAATGTGTGCAGCGCCTTACTCTTATTTTTATAACTAAGTATTATCATCGACTTAGAAATTTTTCGAGATCGACACATTCTAAAATCCATATCTCCTAAACCGTTGATGGCACGAAATTCGAACTTAACAAATATCTGTACCTATACTAGGACAAAGGATTGAAAAAAAAATTTTGAGTGGTGGTAGTGGCGTATGGGGGTGGGGGGTGAAAAACTTTAGATTACGATATCTCACGAACCAACTGCTCTAGAAAAATCTGCCAACAAGTCTGGGCGCAACTTTATTATTTTTTGGGCAGAAGTTCGGAACGCGTTCAATTCGGGGATGCGGCGTAAGCTACTATGTGACTGAAAACCTAACAAAAAGTTCGGGAAGTGGTTAGAATAGGGTCTAACATTTGAATTATATAATTGGGTCATATTCCGGGATGCATCTAGAGGTTGAAAAAGAAAAAAACTTAAAATTTGGTGATTGTTAAAAAAGCCCGTGGAAGTGAAAAGATATTCGATATCTGATCAGACCTGAGAGATATTCCGGAATTCATGAAAAAGTAAGCAACTACTTAACACCTCTATAGGGGTCGAATTTCAAAAAACGTTGAAAACACTTTCTAGGTATTCATATGAAGAATCCGTAAAATAAAAATGAATTCAGTACTTGGAAAGACCTAGTAACTATGACGAAAATCGTGAAAATATAGGCATTTTATTTTCACTTACCATTTTTTTTACCCCCCCTTCCGAACGCCAATGGATATTTGAAATTCTTTTTTATCGGAATTACTTTTCTAGTTTATTTACATATACGTAGCGAGTTTCAACTTTCTAGCATAAGCCGTTCTAAAGTTGGGAAAAAAAACACCCCCCACCCCCGTACCATACTACAACTTAAAAAACAAATATTTCCACCATGCCACTACTATAGCTCTATCTAAATACCAAGTTTCAGCTTTCTATCATTATAGGTTCTTAAGATATAACCATCGAAACTTTTTCCTTCTCACCCTTCCCCACCCTCACCCTCTACACCGACACCCCAAAATTTTTTTTCCCTACTAGGGTTCTATTAGGCCGACTTCTGGTAAAAATTTGAAGCATCTACCTTACACTGTTATTGAGATATGAAACGTGTTATTTTTGAAAAATTCTTATCCTCTCCACTTCCGTGCTCCCCCGCCCCTTCAAATATTTTACTTTGAGCAATCTTTATTTATCAAGCTTTATACTCAAACCGAATTTTGTTTTTCTGGTACCATTGGTTTGTCAGATATCAAAATCTATAGTTTTTCACCCCCACCCCCGTACGCCACTACCCCTACCCAAAAATTTTGTTTCAATCTACTCTCCTAGTATAACTAGAGATGTTTGTCAAGTTTTAATTGCTTGCCATTAACGGTTTAGGAGATATAGATTTTAGAATGTGTCGATCTCGACTTTTTTGCGTTTCAGACGCATTATTTCCCCCTCCACTCCCACACTCCTTCACCCATATCAGTAATTTTTTTGCAAATGGGTCCCCTATCAAAGTTCTATAGAAATTCTAAGTTTCAGTTTCCTAACAAAAGCGGTTGCTGAGATCTAGAAATCAAAATTTTTCGTCTGAAACGCTTCCCCCTCACACCCCCTCCCCTGAAAATAATGTCAATTCAAGGGGTCTACCCAGTCTATTCTTAGAAAAAATTTTAATTTAATAGCTCCACTGTTTTGAGAGCTACGAGCCATGAAAGGATTTGTCGTGGGGCGGTCGACGTACGGCGTACGGCGGCGTTTAGAGGGCAGCAAATTTTTCTTTTTTAAAATCAATAACAATACTGTATTTTAAATAATAAAGTAAAATGAAATTCGGTTTGAGTAGAAAAGTCAACAAATAAAGATTGCTCAAAGTAAAATTTTTGAATTGGCTGGTGAAACATGGAAGTGGGGGGGGGGGGGATAAGAAATATTCAAAAAAATCACTTTTCATATCTCAAGAACAGTATAAGATAGATGCACAAATTTTTTACCAGACGTAGTCCCAATAGAACCCTATGAGAGAAAAAAATGTTCGTGGTGTGGGTGTAGGTGGGGAGGGTGGAAAGGAAAAGGTTCCGATGGTTATAACTTAAGAACATATAATGATAAAAAGCTGAAAATTGGGATTTAGATAGAGCTATAGTAGTGGCATATTGGAAAAATATAATTTTTTATAGGGGTAGTATGGTACGGGGGTGGGGGGTGTTTTTCCTTACTATGGAACGGCTTATGGTAGAAAGTTGAAACTCGGTGTGTATATGTAAATCAACTAGAAAAGTCATTTGGACTAAAAAAAATACGAATGTCCATTGGAGTTCGGAAGTAGGGGCAAAAAAAAGTTCAGTCAAAATGGAATGCATATATTTTCACGATTTTCGTCATATCTACTAGGTCTTTCTAAATATTGAATTGACTTTTATTCTACAGATTCTTCATATGAATACCTAGAAAGTGTTTTCAAGATTTTTTGTAAATTGACGCCTAAGAGGGTGTAAAGTGATTGTGTACTTTTTCATAAATTATTCCATATCTCTCAGATCCGATCAGATTTTCACTTCCACGGGCTTGTTCTTTTTGATTGGTTTCCTGTCACATAGTAACCTACACCGCATCTCAGAATTGAACGCGTTCCTAACTTTTGCCGGAAAAATAATAAAGTTACGCCCAGATTGTTGGCAGATTTTTAGTTTTTGCAAATTGATTTTTAGTTAATTTTATTTATTTATTTATTAAAATTTAACAAACAATTAACATTATTAGCAAGAATTATATTTTATTAATATTGTTAACAAAAATTTGAACGGTTTTAAATATAAATGTATTTGAACTATTTGTGAGGTATTTGCAAACAAAATTAATTAATTGTATATGTAATGTGAACAATTATATTTTCAGAATTAATTAATTAATCAAACAGTTCTGTTCGCTTCTAATTCATTTAATGGTTCAACCTTTTTTATTTAGATAGTTTCAAAGTATTTCAAACTTTTCAATTGAATTAGAAGCGATCAGGAACATTCGATTTTTAATCCAGAGAATATAATTGTTCACAGCAGAAATAAATTTGTGGATACTTGAACATAGTAAATTTTCGTGTAGAACAGATAAGAATAGTTCAAATAGTTGAAAATGTAATTCAAAACTTAATTGTTATAAATTCGGCGAAGTACCGTAACATATGAATAAGAAACATTTAGCAGTGACTTGAATACTTCCAAAGTCATTGGATACAACTTTCCAACCATGATCTGAAAATAAATGAAAATAGTTTTAAATAATGAAAATTTATAAGAATTCATATAATAAACGCTTTGTGGAAAGTACAGTCTTACCTTCAAGGGATCTTGCGCTCGAAGCATGAAAAGTACAAGCATTTTTTTCTCTTTTGGTTCAAATTCATACCATGGTATGTCGTAAATTGCGTCGGCTATTTTCACACTCTGTAATATTGAAGAAAGTAGTCTTAGTAAAAAAATTAATTGAGTAATTAAAGTGAATTTATTTATATGTATATAAAGAATTGGCAAATTACACAATTCATGTTTCAAGGATTCTTCATTTAAATGCTTAGAAAGTTGTTCGGTTTTTTTTTTAAATCTAATCTTCCTAAGGATGTTGTATACATTTTCACGAATTCCGCCATATCCCTCAGGCGTATTTTACAATCGCCTGATTCCCCAATTTCGTAATTCATGTGTTATATGTGGCAGTGGCCTAAGCATTCACCCGACACCATTTTAAACGCTTTCCGAAATTTGACTCAAAAAATAATATAGGTTCGCCCAGACTATTGGCAGATTTTTAAAAGATGTGTTCGATCTGGAACTTAATATAAAATCCTAAAATTCTATATTTTTACGTTTCAGGAGTAGTAGAGCTCAAAGAAGTAAAATGCTTAGCTAAATACTCACTTCAATTATTAGTTCATTTGCTTGCCAGTACGAAGTAAAAATTATTATTAGAGACACAACGACAAAGAAGCTATACATCAATATCTGCTCCATTTCATCTGCCTGCAAGTTTAAAGCTTTAATTGACCAGTTAATATCAAAAGCAGTTAAAAATTGTATTACAATTATTAAATTGAAGAACAATGCACATTCTGAAATTACATGGATGAAAAATTCCACGAAACAAATAGATGAGACGAATGAACTTGTTTTTTCCACATATCTAATTTAAAAATTATTTTTATGTAGGATAGATAAAATGTTTTCTAGATTGTTTCAATAATCACCTAATTATTTTCAAATGATATTTGATACACCACACAATATTAGCATTGATTTCAGTCGATGGCATCTCCTTTCCGAATCTAGTTTTCAACTCATATCTTAATATTTTTAATTGCAATATTCCGAATATGATTATGATTTGAAAGATGTTCGTAAAAGTTGTATATGTAATATTGATGAATATCGGAGAGGGTAGTTCTAAAATATAAACGATTTCATAGAGTGGCGTTGCAGTGAAATCAACTCCTGGAATGTATAACCCAAATGGATGATCTGCAAATGATTTGAGGACACTGAAGCATAACAGAAATTTTTTTGAAAAATATTTCAAGATTTACTTCTCTGATTTGAAAATATCGGACGAATTGTTATAACACAAAGAACAATACCAATCACTACGAAACTTACAAAAGAAATTATTTTTGATTTTTTTTTGGTATTATGCAGAAGCGTTTTCACGTTTTTATCACCATTTCTCTAAAGTTAAATTTATTAGAATACAATTTTGTTAATAAAGTTTTTTAAAATCAACCAGAATGTCGTAACAGGTATCTCCAATTGCAATTATAATCGATTCGAATTTCTGATGATTCGCCAGCATTAAGACGTTTCGAATAATCCCATTGAGAATTGTCACCGCATACGAAATTTGTAAAATAAAAAGATCTGGATTGTCCCACACAGTGTACAAATATAAAATTTCTAGCAAATTTATGACACAAATCAATACAAAAAAAATGTTACGTTGGTAGTTGCGCTTCTTATCCGCATTGAAAATAATACCGAGAAATTTCAAAACTTTCAGATTTATCGCAAGTATTGGCACCTCTTCTTCGAACATTTTGAATGGCTTGTTGCAACTGAAGGTGGAAATTCAATTGCAGAATTTATATATGGGTTTATCGAAATGCAGTTGTGATGTCATTCGGAAATAATTGGAATAAGTGGTATAATACCATGACAAACAGATCCTTACACATCGAACGACATTGTTATAGTCCGGTGTATGACAAAATAATCGTGTGAACTCCAACCTGTTCTACCGACCTTTTTCGAATTGTTACATATACCTACGTTTACTTTGAAGATATCGCGAAAATCGATGGAAAATGTTGGTGGAAAAGTGTCGTAGAATTAAAAATTGATAGATATTAGTAGTGGCGAGTGACGAAAAGGACTTTCTGATTGATTTATTGAAGAATGATACGTGGAATTTTTTATGGGACTTATTGCTATAACTATGTAAGTATTATCATCGACTTAGAAATTTTTTTTTTGTTTTTTTAGGACGTCTTCAAAAACGAAAAGAAATTTATAAGTCCGTCTGTCTGTAAACGCGTTTGAAGTCTCATATATTCAAATTTTCATACTGGGTAGATAGTGACCTCTCTAAGTGGTGACATTTCGCTAGGTAGAGTGTGTATAGGAAGCTGTAAGACAAAAAAATTAAGCCAAAAAAATCTTCAGTCTATAGGTACAATATATAGTATGTAGACCATCCATTAGAAAAGTGATTTAAAAAAAACGATATAAGGAGTTCGAGTTTATTAAGCTAGTATTACACTGTATGACCACGCTGTCAAATTGCAGTAGTAAGCAATGCAAAATAGTGAATTTGACCGAATGAAAACTGTGAGATTTATTTGTATTCGCCTACTTCGCATAGCATATTACAATTTGACCACTTGGTCAAACAGTGTAATACAAGCTTAAGGGGTCTTCCTACCATGACCGCTCGAAAAATGCGTGTATCTTAAAAATTTCATAAATTCGAAAGTATAAAAGACATTTCTTTAATTTTTGGACACAAGGTATATTACAATTTGAGGAACGTTTGACATAATTTTTAATAAAAAATGAAAAAAAAATGGCGGCGTTGTGCACATTTCCCCGGAGGCCCTCCGCAGAAGAGTAGGGATATGATATCATCGTTTTCTCCATTAATATGCATCAGAAAAGAAAAAGAGACAAAAATTAGCTTATTCGTGGGTATTGTAGTTAGAATGTAGCGTAGCGATTTTTTTTTTAAATTATCCTGAGCCGAAGAAAAAAAAATTTAAAAAAAAAAAATTATGGTAGGAAGACGCCTAAAGTTAGCTAAATCCTTGTACTCGTTCTGGTACTTGCCATGCATATGCATATATGCATATATGCATATAAAATGTTTTTAAAACACGTGTTCAAGAATATTGGCCGATAACTTGTCAGTGAAATTTTTTGAATCCTTCGAGTAGCTTTCATACAAAAAAATCATAAAAAAACGTGTTTTAAAAAATTTGTCGATGGCTTCACAACCAATTTAGCTACGTCTTTCAAATTTTGAAATCCTTTTAAAAAATCCTTAAGGCAAAATATTAGTTCTCGACGAAAAAAAAATTATTTTTTCTTTTTTTTTTAATTTTCATCCTTAACATATTGAGATTAAGAATACGTGGACAAAAGGATATTTCGAAATTGAATGTATTTCACGAGTTACAGACCGATTTGTGAAACGGTCAGCCGATATAGAATACCATTTTCTTATAACGTCCAACTGTTAATGCGTTTTTCTCGAAACCACTTCTTCCGGAGCGCGGTACGTTTTACAGCATCAACGAATGAACCGATTTTAATGAATAAAAGCTTAAAAGAAAGGAAACTAAATTTGGTGGCCCGACGTCGAGATTTTTAAATTTTTTTATTCCCCTTTTTTCTTATTTCAGTTTTTAAGCCAAAAAATGAGAGAAAGAAGTGATTTATTTTCAAATAGCTGCCACTTTAGTCACAGGACATTTTTTTCAAAATCGGAAAACGTTGGGCCCCGCAAATTTAATCTGGTTTCATAAACTTTTTTGAATTTTTGATTTCAGATCACTTGACAAGGATGTAGAAGGTACCGCGTACATTAACTCACTCCAATCGTTGCCTGAGGAATTGGAGCCGCCATTTTGCAATATTTTTTATTAAAAAAAATTGACAATTATTCTTCACTTGTATCTCTATATAACCCATTAATAGTTTTTTTCCATTTATATTTATTTTATATCAAAAAAAAAATCCTGAAATTGAGGAATTTTTCGGGCCTTTTAACTGATACCTTGCCTTAAGGCACGTATTCAACAATATTTTCCGATAACTTTTGAACGTGTCAAGCTACTAGTTTGAAATTTTGTACACATTAATTTGTGAATGGTTTCAAGGAATAGGATAAATATGTAAGAAATCGAGTGACCCCTTCCTGCACCTCCCATGTGAAAGTCCGTCAAAAAGAATATTTTTTTCGATGGAATTTTGAAAATTACAAAATTTGACCAACTTCGAATATTTTTTTTTTACATTTTCGATAAATTTAGCTTCAGCAAAAAAGAAAACTATGACAGATATCGCTAAGATCCTGCTACCAGTTTAGTATTGATTTTGGAGAAATTCTTTTATATATATTCTAGGTATAATTTGGAAGTATTTTAGTCAAAAAAAATTGTAAAATTCTTAATCAAACAAATTTCTGACCCTGCACATAGTACGACTCTTTAAGTGGTTATTATGCCACTCTAGAGGCTGAAAAAATAGGCCTTTTTCGGATTTTTTTTTTAAGCCAATAAATTTATTTCGATTACATATAACAACAGCCACAAGAGTACGTAGGATTTTTTCGATATTTTGATTTTTTGCTAAATGGCGCACTTCTAAAGTGAAAAGTGTAAAACTTGCCTAAAAAATCGTCAGAAAATTGTTAATAACAAATGATCTATGCAATATAAAAAAAACCTTACGTACTCTGATAAACAATATAGTTTTAAAGATATATTAAAAATTTCAAGTGAATCGGTTGAAAATTGTCTGAGTTATGTTTCCGGCCAGATTGAAAAATGTAGTTTTGAGATAAACGCTTTTGAAGTTTTCAGTATGTAGAAAATCATGAGTAATTTTGCAATATGCCTTTTACTAAAATTCAAAAACCGAGTTCTTAGAAACTTTAAACGGCCAGAATCTTTTGGGATAGCATTTTTGAAGTTCTAGGGGACCATTTCAAATAATAAAAAAAAAATCGATTTCCCCAAAACTCTAGAGAGGCATAACCCCTTAACACCTGCTCAAATCTTTATCACTAAATAGTTCAAATCGAATAGGGATCGCCTTAAATTACTAATGGAGAAAATTCTGATATCGAAATTTTCCCGGATTCTTGAGATATTAATCCGGTGTACGGCGGACAGACGGACAATTTTTTTGAGTCAAATCTACCACTAAAACGTATTATAAAAGTTCAAAATTTTCAGGTATGAAATTGGAGTAATGACTCTTTTGTGATCGAAAATTCGAAAGTTCTAAAGCATAGAGACGATTTTTTAGTTTCGATGAAGCTTTCGACTCGTCTGATACTCCAGCTCAAATATTTCTCGAGAACTTCGGGCCAGGCAAAATTGGATGAACCATTTATGTACTATAACCGCAATTTTCATCTGGAACCTACGTTCAGCTCTGCACTTCAGGAAACTAACAATGGTTTTCTATGAAATTTCGTATTTATAACAAAAACCATTTCTATGTAAATATACACGTAATCCTTATACTTACACAGCAAATTAACGAACCGAACCAACAAGTTTCAAATAGAACTAATCAAATCACAAGTTTCTCCTGCTTCAAATTTTAATTATGAAGCTCGTAAATTCCAACCCCCGTCCAATAAAACCGAAAGTGTATCCACCCTCTTGAAAACTAATAATTCTCCGGGGAGAAATTATCCTTAAAACTGTTCATTGCCAACGGGGGTTGCTATCATTGTTCCAACTCCTCGAGGTTTCACTTCCGAAACTATGAGTAGCTTTTCGGCATATAGCGTTGGTATAGGAAATATCGAGTAGCGTCTGAAAATTGCTTCCGAACGAACCTTAACCTCTCGATTCTTCTCCAAGTTTAACATTGTCGAGATTTTAATAACCGCACATATTCACCCGTTTGTAATTGTCGTTACTTTGCGGCTATGAAGGCATCATAATTGCCTTGAAAGTTAGCGTTTTATTTCGTCGAAATGGCGTATAAAAGGCGAATATTGTCGCTAAAATTGAGAATACCAATTACACGGATCCTTGATTTTACGGGTTTCATGCTGATAAGTTTTTCTGGAAATGAAAATGAGAATGGCCAAGTAATTTCGATCTTGCGCATCATCGTCAGTGGAAAAATATAAAATTGACGATATTATGTCCAAGTGGTACCAACGACGTTGGGAAAATAGATCGACGCGACAAAGTCGCAATGACGTCGTGACGGGTCATGCGACTAAACTGGGAAATGGTTGTAGGGACATGTCGAAATCTCCATTCCTTTCATAGACTCTAGATCAATCCTTATTCGCCTAGTCGCAACGACGTCATGACAGCATCATGCCGACTTATCTAAGAAATGATTTAAGTGACATGCCGATATCACCAAACCTCTTCACGGACTCTAGATCAACCTTTATTCGACTCAGATCAGTTATTTCAGTTATTTTATTAATACGTCGGTATTAAAGACCGGGATACCTAAGTTCAGTTGATATGACCAAATCGTCATCTAAAACATAGTACAAGGTCTTAATCAATTATTAATATAACAAAATTATTGCATTAATTTAACCCATATTGTGCAGTAAGATTTTGGCAAAGTTATTATTTAGTCACACTTATAACCAAGCAGTATTTCAAAAGCATTAAATTTGGTTCTGTAACAGAAAAGTCATCTTTACAACCAACAATTTCATCTAATAATCTAATAGTTGACACTATATTTGAGGCTATCAGTGCAACAGTGGCCTAACCCACAAGCAAAATCATTGGATCTAGATGCAATATTTTTTCCATAACATTTAATACAAATGTTCCTCAATAATAAGATTTTCTGTCATCTGTCCGCAGTACATGAAACTAATTTTTAAAATTATCTAATGACAACAGAATGCAAGTATAGATTCTAGAAAAATAATTTTTTCAGTTCTTATGGTTTTGTGGGTTAGGCCAGTGCAACAGTTTGTAAGTACGGAATATGACCATTTTTTTCTTTTACTTGAGATACCCTCCTCAGTCCAGTTCGCTAGTCTTTGAAAAAAAATGTGACCTAATTGTCCCTGAAATGCCTTTCAGGTCACACTTAATACAGCAGAGCTACTGAAATTAAGTTATAAAACCAAAAAGTTGTCAAAATGACTATTTGTTTAAATACCAACTATTTTTTACATTTGTATCCAAGCAGTTTTACAAAAATATTTAAGATAAATCTGTAACCAGAAAGTCACAATTACAACACAACCATTGATCAACTAAGTATTATTTGTAGTATGCCTGTGAAATGAAATTGAATGAATAAGATTTCTTTTAATTCTTAGTGAAGTGGTCAATCTTAAATTTTTTAGAGACACCCAAAGACACAGTATTATTTATTCCACTTACTATAAATTAAAAGGCTATCTGAATAATAACAAAAAATTTTTTTTTCATGTAATAACCAACAATCGATTTTAATCAGTTTGAAGATTTTTGTGACCAAAAAACTAAAATTAAGTTATACCGTAAAACTCCCCAACTTTGTGACAGGCTCCCAACATTGTCACACTCAAGTTTTCGGGCATACAGATCATTCTAGATGCTCTGGTGATTGTTTTTAAGGTCCGAAAAAATTATACTATCAGAAATAAATTTTAAGACTAATCACCAGAGCAGTTAGAGTGCTCTGTTTGCCCAAAACCTTGAGTGTTACAATATTGGGAGCCTGTCACAAAGTTGGGGAGTTTTACGGTAATGAAATTTAAATACCTCTTTCTAACTAAGAAGTCGTATCGCCGTCATGCCACCGTCGTCCTAACTAAGTAGTTAGAAAAGTAAAACAAGACATATACTTGGATAAACCATGGGGCATAATGTTACTGTAGAATGTTCTTACGAACCCACATATTTAATTATTCATATTTATCACTAGTACGAATTTAATAAAAAAAAAAATTTACTACTTATTTAATTTATTTAATAACTAGTGAACATGAAGAGGCCCTAAAAATTATCCATCTTTTTAAATTACGAATTTGTGGGTACTATCTACATTTCTAAGAGAAATATCTTGTCTTCTATATCTCAGGAGCAGCTTATACGGGAAAGTTGAAGATAATTATATTTAGATGCCATGCAAATAGAACAAGGAAGTGACGACAGAAGAATGTATGTTTTGAGAGCTCGAATGATGGAACTAGGATATTGAGATTTTCATTTGTCACCGGAAAGTTGAAACCAAGATTTTCTCTCAGTGATAGAAAGTAATAACTATGAAGTCATAATATAAAATTTAAATATGTGGGTTGAACATAACAAGGAAGTCATTTTCTTTTTTTGAAATGGAACTACCCAATAAGCTATAAGTTGTCCTAGTTTTCTGTTATTCCGACTGGGATTAGTTGTACAGAGACGAATAAACCTCCAAAATACGACAAGAGCACACCAATAAAAGACGCCATAGTTTGTCACATTTGTAAAAACTGGCTTTAACAACCAGCGTATTATTCAATAAAAACCTTGTCATCATTTTTGACTTTTTCGGATACTACTATCCACTACCAAGAAAATCCGATTCTGAACTTGGTATCATTTCGGCTGGAAGTTAATGTCAACTCTGATATCATTTGAATCGCAATTTTCTCCACTACTCCGGAAAATTTTCCTCATCGGTAACTTCTAATTTCAACTCCCGAAATAAGGACTCCTCCAGATAGCGACTCATAGCCCGAAACCATTTCTAAGTACTTTCGTTTAACTCGTAGCTGATTGGAATCGGCCAGGCATTCCACCTATATTCATATATTCCTATCATATTCATAACTTAACGTTGTCGTCTTTTGCATAGATCGTCGCGAACACATTCCGAGACGACCATCCTGGAATTTCGTAGGATTTTACGAGGTAAATTTCCGCTGCAGGGCGATTGCAATCTGTCATAAGGGAATTTATGAGACTTGTTCAGAGTATAGCTTAAGGCTTCCCGTGACGTCTATACTACTCTCGGAGATGGTGTATTTGTGTATGGTATTTGTAACGCTTGTCGAAAAAGGGTTAAGACTGGAGGTTTTTAACGACATGAAACTGCTTTTAGTAGCAGCAGCATCGACAACATACGCTTTGACTATATTCACACGGCGGAAAGAGCCGCCTGATTGTATCCTACAAGGAAGGGAAGGTACCCCCCATAATATTCGCACCAACTTCCCAACTATATCTATAGAAGACTAGCACGGTACCTTGCCGCTATAACCAAATGTTTTAGGGGTGCATTTTATCAAATTAAACGCTTATCAGGTTGATACATGGGTGCTAAGTGGGATGCTAAATTGTCGGGAGTAAAAGTTTGCGTTAGCCATCAAATGACTCTAGTTTATTGGAATTTACGCCTTTGGCGCTATTTCTGGAATTGAAGGGATTTAATTTGCAATCAGACAGTGAATGGAGGGGGAATGATGATAGGGAATGCGTACAGAGAATTTGTAATCATAGTGAAATTTTTGAAGGTTTATTTTCAATGAATTTCTGTCATACCTATCTCGAATTTCTTTCGGCCACTTCTGTACATTGGTGTCTCCCATTCCCTACAAATGAACTGACTGTCTAACACGGGATAACATTTTTCTGAATCAAAGGCAGTTAGAACAGTGTACAGACCTTTAACTTTAAAGCACAGAGCAGGCGTTTTATCCGAACTATTCTTCTCATTGGTGACCCCGACTACCAAAGTGGACTGACTACACACTAAAATAACCAAGAATAACGTAAATAAAATACTAGCTACTAACATTTAGAAAATGGGTTAAATTTAATTGAATAAAACGCTAAATCTCACGAGTTCCTGGTTGACTGATTTAGATAGTTGCACTGTTCCATTCTGAGAACGACCAAGTGTTGAGAATTTTTCGACTGAAGTTGCTTGACATTTTTTGCAGATCTGGAAGAGAATTGATTAGTCACTATACCAATTCCGTTGAGTTTAGGAAAAAAAATTCTTCTAGAATTTCTTTCAGGTCATCAAGAAAGGACTTCCTGAGAGCACAAAGCTAAACAACCGCAAAGAAGAGTCCAGATGATCCTGGACCTGGTCCGGTTAATAGTATGGTCACACCTTCCAAGATATGCCAACTCTTATGTAGTGTTAGATTCTTATTATGTTGACCAAACTCATGTGGGAAGAAAGCCATCCTTGGCTTTAACCAAGCCTTATATAGCCTTTAACCATTCCTCGTCGAAGGTTATTCTACCAGAGTGGACAGCTGTAAAGGCATCTCCACCCCCTTGTTTCCAGCCGAGCTTTGTATAGAGGATGCCACTCACTTTTCGCTGGCCATATTTTGGTTTCCATCAGCCAACTTTACCCAGAGTATCCTCTAAGAACTTACTGATCACAAAAGTAAATACTTTCTATACAAAGTTACTTCTTAGTCACTTCTTCTAGCTTCTACTTCAGCGAAATGTTATCAGTAAAAGTTGCAGTCCCTTTACAATAACCCATTAACATTTACCATAGATTTAGGAGTTGCGCCTGGAAAACGCAAACATCCCATTTATAAAAGACATTTGAATGGTAGCCACTGTTTTCTGGTTTTAATCACGGGTGCTCGCTTAACAGGAGGGGTACACTTATGACTTAGAAAAATTTTTCAAAGCACAAAATGAGTCCTGTAATTTAAAAAAACTATTTCTTATTTACTCCTCCTTCGTAAATTGTTCATATCTGTTTTGGTTTAATGTTAAATGATTATGTAATTACACTTTATACCTACCTACCACATTTTCACTTTTGGAATCATTGATTCAAAATATCACTTAGGGTTGAGTGAGCCTTCACCAAAAACTCGAAAAAAAATAATAGTTTTTAGTCTGTCGAGCCGGATTTAAACTAGCCATCTATAGAAAGCAGAAACGACTAAAAATTGCCAAATATCGCAATTGATTTGAAAACAAAAAAGTATTGGAAAACTATTTGTAGTTCAAATAAAAATAAAATGCTTTTGGTCCGTCGAGCCGGTTCTTAATTAGTGCACATACAAGAATTGTCAAACATTTTATGATAAACATATATCGTAAAATAGCTGAGACTACTTTTATTGGATTTTCATACTTTTTCTCATTTTATAATAACTTAAACTGCAAATTCTTAAAATAGTTGAACAGAAGTGGGGATAAGTGTTTTAAAATGCATTCAATACATGTAACTTTTGACTGGAAATCTGCATAGGGTACAACAAGAACGAATTTTGTTCAAACTTAATCACCAAAAAACTGCAGCTTCTTCAGCCGCAGGATGTTCCAAATTATATCGTAGTCAAGCATAATTCAAGCACTTTTTTTAAAGCATTTTCGTATGGTAAGCTTCTTAAATTTATTGTTAAAATCATTGTTTTAAACACTTTAGTACGGTGGTTTCCTGAAAAAGTTGGAAGATTTCACTACAGACGAATTTGAAATGAAGTTTTCTATAATTCATCCCTGTATTTTTCTTTTGACTGAATGTGGATATACAGTAGAACTTGCAGAAGTGATCACCTTCATATATTGACCACTTGCCTAAAGTGGCCATTTTTGTGCAGTCCTGATGTAAATTACCGATTTTCCATACACTTTTCGTTTCGTATTGTAACTATTTCTATATTGTGACCATTGACCACTTTTTAGCTAATATTTACGTATCACATACGTGTAGAGTACATCCTATAATGGGACCTTAAAAAGTTTACGTCACATACATACCTACTAATTATGACACAAATGTTGCAAAATGCAAAATGAGGCTGAAATAAATGAAGCACTAAGCTTACTATCGAGATTGTATTCTAAATAAATGCGTAAAAAGATACAGCTTTTTTATTGGAAATGGTTGATTTAAATTACATCCATTATACTGTACTAAATTATTTTTATAATCTGACCACTCGTTTAAAGTGACCACTTTTGCACAGTCCCTTGGGTGGTCACTGTTTAGAGGTTCTTCTGTACGTTATAAATGTTCTCTATTCTACTCCTATATTTTCTGGTGTGCTGATATTGCAGAGGTGCGATCAAAAGGGATATATTGGTTCTTGATTGAACTAAATTCATGTATTGTATCCTTTTAGTTCCAGTTCCCAAATATTAAACTCCGCTTGAAATCCTTAATTTTGCTCCTCCCTCGGATATTTATGGAAGATTGCGTTGATGCCTTAATGCAGATTTATAGTGCTCGAGACGCGGGTGCATGGAGCGATGCGACGCGATATATGGAATATATGTCAGTTATAGTCATATCGCATTGCTACAATCGCGTCGCTTTGATAGACTATTTACTAATTAAGTTGTGGGCCTAATTTTTACGATAAGAAGAGGGGAAAGACCATCTATATGTTATGCCACGATATTTGAGAAATCTGCAAAACTAACAAGTGGTCTACACAATTATCACGGAAAACAAGACGTAAGTTTGATAACCTTAGCTCTGCAAATATTTTCAAATTGCTTTCGCTGTGCTTCATCACGAATTAAATCTAATCAATCTCGACGTTAATTAAGCTAAAAAACTAATTAAGAAATGGGCGTATTAAATGTCGAGTACAAGAGGCTACTGGAATTCTCTCCAAAAAGTCGAAAACTTTAATGTAACGATGAAAAAAACCACACAAAACAAATTTTTATGATAAATTACTACCAAATCGTGACTAGCGACGACCAATCAGTCGTTAGCTACTTTTACCTTGTACGCTATTACGCCAGCTTTGATCAAGTGAAATTTTCCGGGATAGCATCAGGTACACCTGTAGCTGAATATGTTAATTAATTCCAAATTGACCTATTAAGTCCATTAGGTGCATGGTTAACTGATATGAGCATATGCCATACGAGAACCTATGCATAGGTAAGTCGATGATTTCGTGAGTTCTCGACATGAAACTTGTCCTGTCCGTTTGGGAATAGCAGAATGAAACTGCACTCTATCCCTATTCCAATTTAATATTTTTTTTTTTTTTCATATTTACATGCATGTTAAATAAAATTCCAACCTTAGTACTTTGATAAATGCCTTGAGGAGGTGGTTTAGTTTTATGGGCACTTTGGTGCGACATAAAGTGGTACTGTGGCAATAACTCAATTTATATGTGCACTCGCAAATGGAGCGCAGCAGTGTTCTGAAGTGTAGGGCGAAAAAAAAAATGCTCTCAAAATAAAATCCAAATCAAACGGAGGAGCCAATAAAATGGCAAAAAGGTAGATAAAGGTACTGTTGAATCCGAATAAAGGAACATCGTATAGAAAGGTGAGGCCCATTAATTACAAATCTCACCTCATATTTTCTTCAAGGCGATGCCGTTTGTCTCACCGGTCCGACCCACTCAGTCGCCCCGTATAAATTATTTTATTGCAGAACAATTTCTAGGCCATGGACTTCGCTATCGAATGGATTAAAAACGTGTAAGGGGAAATCCGCATATTCAGTGGACATTTACATATGTGCGATGCGACACCCTTCGGATAGCTTAAAGGTACGTAGAATTGATTTGTAGAGCCACAGGTACTATAGCAGGGAAATGGAGCAAATTTCAGCAATATGGTTTGATCGGACTTTTCTTAGTTTCTTCCGATTTCACTTGCGTCAATCAAGGTCTTTCAATTAGTAGTTACCATCATAGAGCTATATGTAGTGGAGACAGCGTGCAGCGACTGCTTTGAAGCCGGAGGTTTTCTCGCAAAGGACCGGCGTTATTCACTATGCTACTATCAGCATCTTACTCACATGTATGTTATACTCCGGTATTGAAAAGAAAAAAAGCCCAACCTTTAAATACTACGCTACTATTTGCATTTCACTGCCACCGGGCATGAAACGCTCCATACAAAAATGTTCAATTTTGCATCAAAATGCTTCAAAGTGCTTTATACAGAAACTGCGTCTTGTGATCTCCGTTAGTTATAGCTCTATGGTTACCATACAAAATCGTGAAAATAACCTGCGAACAGTCTTGGCGTAACTTTATTTTTTTTCGAGATAAATTCCGGGAAGCAGTTAAGATCGAGATACAGGAGAAGTACCGGACTCATTGTTTCTAGACAATGACGGTATTTGGCAAAGTTCACTATTCAAAAATTTAAGTCAAAAAAAATAATAGTTCCACTCCCAAAGCCTGGTAAAGATTCTTCAGACCCAAATAATTACCGACCAATAAGCCTGCTACCATCAATTGGAAAGATCTTTGAAAAAATTTTAATCACTCGCTTACAACACCATATCCACGAAAAGAGTATAATACCAAACTATCAGTTCGGTTTTCGACAAGGGCACTCTACTAGCCACCAGTTACTACGAGTTACCAACTACATTAAAAATACAATGAATGATAAAAAATCAGCTGCGTTGGTTACCCTAGATGTGGAAAAAGCGTTCGACTCGGTATGGCACAATGGTTTATTATACAAACTAATTCAATTGTCCTTTCCTCCTCCAATTATCAAAATAATAAAATCATTTCTACTTGAGAGATCATTTCAAATCCGGATCCATTCAACTCTCTCAACCAGTCGTAATATTCCGGCGGGCGTTCCCCAGGGCTCATCCTTGAGCCCAATACTGTACAATATATTTACCTCAGACTTACCGGAAAATTCACAGTGTGAACTGGCAACCTTTGCAGATGATATAGCGATTCTTACCATGAGTCATGATCCCAACGGGATCATAAACAACATCCAGCAGCAATTAGATGCTATCGAAGATTACTTCTTTAGATGGAAAATTAAAATCAACAGATCGAAAACTAATGCCACATTCTTTACTAGAAGACGGGCTCATAGATATCTACCTAATCCCACTATTAATATTTTAGGACAGAGCATCCCATGGTCTCAAAACATAAAATATCTTGGGGTCTACTTAGACAAGAGACTTACATTCCAATTCCATACTACGGAGGCCTGTTCGAAAACTATTAAAAGTATTAGAATTCTCTATCCACTCATTAATAGAAAATCCCAGCTTTCAAATGAAAATAAATTACTCATATACAAATCCGTAATGCGTCCTATCCTCGTCTACGCAGCGCCAGTCTGGAACTGCTGTGCGACTGTACACAAGAAGAGGATGCAAATCATACAAAACAATTGTCTTAAGATCATTTTGAATAAACCATGGCATTTCGCTACACAAGAACTTCACGCATTGACTAATTTACCGCGAATAATCGAGTTTATTGATCAGCAGACTGCAAAATTTATAACTAACTGCGAAAGCTCAGAAAACCCCCTAATTCGGTCTATCTTTCCTGATCACCATCATTGATAGCATTTAAAAGTAGTTTAAGGTTAGGTTAATTTAGGTTAATTTAGTTTTAAGTTAAATATAAGGTTTTTCACTCCGTTTTCCTTGAGTCGTAAGATTATATAATGAGAATAAAAGAACTAAAGCTACACCCGTAATATTAATATTGAAGTTGTAAAGACCATAAAGTAGTCTGATCACTGTTGAATTTAAACTAGATTATAAGCTAAACACATGTTCAAAATTTGGAAATAAAAAAAAAAATCAAATCAAATCAAATCAAATATAAGTCAAAAAAATGTTAAAATTAAAAGCACACATCATTAAAAATGAATTCGCTAACTGATCAAAGTTAAGAGATAGTACGGAATTCATAGAAACGTTCAACTCAATTACACTGACTTAGCGGTTGAAAATTGAAAAATCTTGAAATAAGCGAAATAGAGGGCTTAAAAATAAAAGGTATATTTATATAAAGAGCCCATCATTATTATCAGTGGTGCGACATCACATTGTTATCAGTGGTGCGACATCATCCTAAAGAGCCCATTAAAAAGAAGAACTAATTTTACATCTTAGAAAACCTAAGAAATGTGACGAATTTCGTGAAAATATATGCACCGTATTGTCACTGACTATTCCCTAGGCCTACCTCCAGGCCCGTGCGGGGGGGGGGGGGGGGGTTCAACCCCCCCCCCTCATTGGCCTATTTTCATAGGGAAGTGAGGACATTTTTTTTTTTTTTTTAAGTTCATCACATTTAGTATGGGTGAACTTGATAAAACCCCCCCCCATCATACTTTCCTGCGCACGGGCCTGCCTACCTCACTTCACCAAATCAAATTTGATATTTTTTTTAATCGGTTACCTTTCTAGAACATCGATGTATATTTGGCAAACAAGTTTCAACTTTTTACCAAAAGTCGATAAAGCAGCGAAAGTGTCAATTTCGTAGTATGCATCCTAAGGTGATCTTCAGCGCATATGTATATCTACCTTAATCATGATCTCAGTGGCAGTAGTCAGGAGAGCTTCCGTGTTCGTGTTTCTCACCAGAAAATCCCCTGGGGCCTTATTACTGAATACGATACGATCAAAATCAATCGTAACTGCCTAAATTCGGCATACTGATATTTAGAATTTACGATTGTTTTTGATCGTATCGTATTCAGTAATAAGGCCCCTGATGCCGAAAAAATAACCAAAAAATTTATAAAAATTAGCAGTATTACCATGAACAAAATGTCATTCCTAGAAAAACGTGTGCATTATGCTTGTGTAGTTCAGAAGAGCGTTCCCATAACTGAAATTAACGAATTAGTTCGCAGTCAGTACCGCTCCTAGTTCGTTCTTATTCATTCATTCCCGTTTGGAAGTCAGTGCTTGAATATATTTACTACTTCACTGACGAACTTGTAATATGAATTGCTCACCATATTCTACTAGACGACCTTTTTTTTTTGCTCATCACATTCTACGACAATAACGACTACGAGTCGTTCCAAACTTCACTGTCTTTCACATCACTGAACTCCCACGAACTACTGAACTCCCACGAACTACTGAACTCCCACGAACTACTGAACTCCCACGAACTACTGAACTAAAAGAACGAATTAATTAGCGAGGGATCGCGAATCAGAAATAGTCGTTCTCTATAGTGAAAAAAATGCGCGAGCCTAGTATGCATCCACCTTACATCCGCTTGGGGTTGACTATCCAAAACTCCTAAAATCAGTACATATAAGAAAAATCTGCCAACAATCTGGGCGCAACTTTATTATTTTTCCGGCAGAAGTTCGGAACGCTTTCAATTCTGAGATGCTGTAAAGGATATTATGTGACTGTAAACCTAACAAAAAGTTCGGGAAGCGATTAGAATAACATATGAATTACATAATTGGGTCATATTCCGGGATGCGGTCTAGGGGTTGATAAAGGAAAAAATTTGAAAATAGGTATATTCGTTATCTGATCAGACCTGAGAAATGTGGCAGAATTCATGAAAAGTACTTTACATCCTCTTTGGTGTTGAATTTTAAAAAATCTTGAAAACACTTTCTAGGTATTTATATGAATAATCTGTAGAATAAAAACCAATTCAATATTTGGGAAGACCTAGTAGATATGACGAAAATCGTGAAGATATTATACATGCATTCTATTGTCACCGATCATTTTTTTGTGTCCCCCTTCCAAACGCCAATGGATATTCGAATTTTTTTTCCCCAGAATTATTTCCCTAGTTGATTTACATATACGCACTGAGTTTCAACTTTCTAGCATAAGCCGTTCTGTGTTAGGAAAAACAACCCTCCCCCCACCATACAACCCCTATACAAAATTATATTTTTTCAACATGCCACTACTAACGTATTGCTCTATTTAAATACCAAGTCTCAGGTTGATATCATTATAGGTTCTCGAGATATAAACATCAAATCCTTTTCCTTTTCACCCTCCCCCACTCTTACCCTCTACACCCATCAAAATTTCTGCTAAGGTTTACGTCTGTTAAAAATTTTAAGCATTTTTCACTGTTCTTGAGATATGGGACGTGCATTTTTAGAAAAATTCATGTCCCTTCCACTTTCATGCTCCACCACCCCCTTAAAAAAGTTTACTTTCAGCAAACTCCGTTTATCTACCTTTACTCACAAACTAAATTTTATTTTTCTAGTGCAATTGATTCGTGAGATATCGTAACCCACCCCCGTACGCCGCTGGCCACACTCAAAAATTTAATTCCAATTTCCTTCCTAGTGTATCTACAGATACTCATTCAGTTTCAATTTTGTGACATTAACTGTTTAGGAGATATGGATTTTAGAATGTATCGACCTCGGCTTTTTTGAGTTTCGGACTCTTTTTTCACCCCTCCACTCCCACACCCCTTCACCCATTTCGGAATTTTTTTTGCAAATGGGTCCAGTATCAAAGTTCTATATAAATTCCAAATATCAGCGTCCTGGCATAAGCGGTTGCTCTGATCTAAAAATAAAAATTTTTCATCTTAAACGCTTCCCCCACTTCCCCCCTCTTATCCACACACCCGAAAATAATGTTAATTCAAGGGACCTATCCAGTCTATTCATAAAAAAAAATCAATTTAAGCTACGAACCTTCGAACGATTTTACGTACAGCGGTCGACGGCGTACAGACGGACTGAAAATTTTTATTGCTTTTTTCGTGTCTACTAGTCATGAAACGTGGAAAAAAAAATTTGAGGATAGCAAATTTTTTTTTTTTTAAATCGATAACAATACTGTATTATTAAAAATTAATAATAAAGTAAAATTGCTCGATGAACTTGATGGGAACGTTCTCCAAATAAACAATTTGACGTTTATTGCAAAGAGTATTAGATTTTATTGCATTTCCAGTTTAATGTTTTTAGAGTATAGAAGTCAACTGAGAAAACAACGCTGCTTTTCAAATACGGTACGCTTCCGCTTTATCTCATTCTCTTTGGACGATTCATTTCAGAGCCGAAATCTTCCTGTCACCATGGCGTTCTGTTTTAGTAGAGACATGAACCGGAAACTAAAAAATTAATCGCCAGATAGCACTAGTCGCTTTATAAAGTTAACGGTTCTACTTTGAAATTCTATGGGTCCACCAAAAATCAATAAAGCTTCTGGACAGAGTGCGGGCGGACACAATTAAAAACTACTAAATTTCGAAATTACAAAATAAATATTTTTATTACCCGTAAAAAATCTATCATAATAAAAAAAATGTCTTTCGCTATCACGTCGGCGGTAACCGACAACCACGCTGCGAGATAACTTTCTGAGCCGTGCTCGTGCCTGCCAGCACGCACTGATCCAACTTGCATCCCTCCACGTAAGCACTGAGGAACCCGGCCACAAACGAGTCGCCACAGCCGACGGTATCCTTCAACATTTTCGGATTGACCCGCGGCACGGGATAAACCCGCTTTCGATGCACGACTCCATTTTTCGACGTAAGAACCGTAACAGCATTACCCGAATCGGTCGCAACCAGGACCTTCATTCCATCGCCGGCCAACTTCTCGTTTAACTTCTTCAGGTCGCCTTCGCAGTCGAACGTTTTCGATAGTTCGACAAACTCCGAAGCACGCCCGAATACGAACGAGGACTTCTGCACGAGATACTTAACGGTATCGGTATATTGGTTAATGATGTAGGGTGCGGACAGCGTAAAAACGTACGAAATGTTCGACCTTTTGTAGTTGTCGACCAAATAGCGGCACGCATCCGCGCAGTTCGCAATAACGAATCCTTCGATGATGAAAAGCTGCTTCTTACACGTCGCGAAAAACCGACTGCTCGCAAGCTGCGCCTTAAACGTGTTCGTGTCGAATTTTGCAGTGGCGCCCAAGTGTGCAACCAAACAAGCCTTGTCGCCTTGCACGAAACAAAAGCATTGACCGGTCGGTACGTCCGGTATTGTCTGAAAACTAAAGAAACCCATTGAAATTAGGCATCCACCAACCGTCGATTTCGCCACCTACCTGTGATTAATGTTAACTTTATCTAACAGATTCCGCAAGATAGAACCCGACTCGTCCTCTCCAATGGCGCCAAAGTAGTGCACCCTTATGCATCTTTTCAGCGCTCGAAATATCCGGCAAGTGTTGAGCGTACCGCCACCTGCAATCTTCATTAAAAGCGGACTGCAACGAAACGGAAGAATAAAGCAGTTCGAAACTGACGATGCGAACGGTCGTACTCATCTTTGACTTCGTTCCACAGTTTTAGTGCAGTGTTCGCGTCAATCAGCCCGATTGTATCCAGTTTGAGATTGTGTCGTTGGAGGAACTCCTCGTCGACCGGAAGTGCTACATCCAGTAGTGGATTGCCCAAGCAGAGGATAGACGGCGCAACAGCCCTGCAGCGGAACCAAGAGGTGAGTACAAGTCTGCAAAAGAAAAATTGTTAATGCAGTCGACGGACTGTCTGACTTACTTGCGTTTCATTTTTATTTTATTTTTAAAACTGTTTAATTTAGAAATTTAGCGAAATTTAACTAACTTGGGCTCATATTTTAAATTAATTATGAATTTTTTTTTTCGTTTTCGAATATTGAGGTTAAGCTGGCTCTGACATTTGTTATCGCGTTGAACTGCATTATCGTTCATAACAAGTGTTTGACAGTATGTTTAAGTGTTGGATGTAAGATGGCACTTTAGTCGGTATAAGTGAAGTTCTTGTTATATCTTTCCTGTGACGTTACTCTTTTTATGAAGGAAGTTTCTAAGATGGTTGATGAGCTGTTGTAACTCAGGCGTTGTGGGTTAACAACAACGAAGGAAATTATCGACATTTGTTCACGTATAAGACCGAACTCTCTCGACGCTGTTCGCTATGAGAAACGAATGCGTTCGTGATGTGAATCGAAACTGCTTTTGAAGCTTTAGGGATAACCTCATTCGATTATGGATGTTGGCTGTGATCACACGAAATGTGGGTTTTTTTTCTTAAGAATACTTTTGTAGGCGCGTCTAAATTCTAAGATCCTATTTAAAATAGTTCTTGGGATATGAGACGTTATTCTAAAAACAATCTGTATCACTCGCATTTCTCTGCTACGAAAACACCTTCTAAAATTTTATTAGGATTTATATAGGATGTTAGATGATGGATAGATGATAATGGATGAAGTATGGATGGATGAAGGTTGGAAGATGGTGGATAGAGGTTGGTGGACGGAACATGGAAGACGAAGGATGGTGGATAAAGGATGGAGGATGGAAAATGGAGGATGGTAGATAGAGGATGGTGGATGAAGGAAGGAGGATGGTGGATGGAGGATAGAAGATGGAGGATGGGGATGGTGGATGGAGGATGGTGGATGGCGGATAGAGGATGGGAGATGGAGGATGGAGGGTGTTCGATGAATAGAGGATGGAATAACAGAAGCAACGGGAGTAGCAGGAGCATCGGGAGAAACAGGAGCAACGGGAGGAACAGGACCAATGGATCAACCGGAGAAACGGGATCAACGGGAGTAACAGGGGCGATAGAACAACGTGAGCGTAGCAAGCGTAGCCGCGGTACGCGGCTAGTAATTTAATAATACGTTATTTTAAAAAGAATGGATAGTTTAAATAATTTTGGCCAGCTAGATCGTGCAAACGCCCCACTGTGTGGCGTACAGGAGGGCTGGTTTTTTTTTTTTATTTTAGCTTAGATATTGGCTGGGCCTTTCAAGATTATATAATTTTATAACCAACCAAATAGCTTCCGAGAAACACACCAGGTCATGCCAAAATTTCTTCAAATCTTAATAAAATCATTCGAGACAAAATGTATAAAGAATGAATTGCGCGACTACAATTAAGCAAACAAAATTACAAATCGATGTATACCTATATAATACCTACTATCAAATAATTTCTGCTCTAAAAACAGCTTATAATTTGAAAACTATGTATATTAATTTTACTTTATTATTTTAATAATATTTATTTTAATAATATTTATTTTAATAATATTGTATATCGAAACCAGCCGAAAGTAGTTTCCCAAAAATAGACCAGCAATTCATATTTTACAATATAGTCCAAAAATTTTCATATCAAACATTAACTTTCTTTCAAGTCGTCCGCTGCGTTCTTACACTGCAATTACAACGATTTCAGTCATGCAAACCAATGAATGTACCATATTGTATTAAAAGTGATTCACTACACTAACGGCTTACAACACGAGCGTAGCCGGCGATAGTAGGTTGCTGATTATATCAATTCTTAGAAGCGGAATTCCCGTGGAGGTCGTTGAATCAAAACACCAAATTGTGGTATCGACTATTTCCGGAGTCTGCAAACTGTAAAACAAATTTGTTAGCTGGGGGTTCCCAAAACAAATCTGTCATGCATTTCCTATAGTGACGCTGATTAGGCGAAAAACATTCAGTTTTAATAGGAGTCAATCTATGACGTTTCCATAAATGCAAAAATTGTGATAAGAAAATATAACAAACTTACTTCCTCTTATAGTCCAACTATACTGGTGGTCCTTATCAGCAATATGTGCACGTTTTCTTTAATCGTTGTTTATTTCCGATTGAATGAGGTAGCATTACTCTTAAAATTCTAAGAATTTTATGTAAATAAATGTGTAAAAAAAAAGTTAACACACGCCAGCCAACAAAATGAATAAAAACCGAATCATTGAATTAAGAAAGCTCTCTTACTCTCTTCCAATGTTTTAAAAAATAAGATATAATTTTTAAAGTTATTAAACGGTTTTAATGTAAGATAAAAAGAGAATTCGAAAGCCAGCCGTCTAGTTACTATATTTATAGCACTGCAGTTAATTGTTAAATAAATAATAAATATAATTATGGTAACTGAAAAGTACTTAACTATAATTATTTAGATGTTAGTCACTAACACTCTTCTCCTTAGGGATGAATATCCAAAAATGCCGAAACTAATTTTTAGGCGTTTATTTTGAAAGCCCATAGAAATACAAAAACCAATTCGATTTTTGATCAGTCGTATATGGTGGAATTCATAAAAACGTATGCATCCCCTTTACACTACTTTAGGGGAAGAGTTAAAAAAAATCATTAAAACAATTAGGCATTTTTAAAGAATATAGAATAAAAATTAGTTTCGTATTAAAAAAAAATTGCAACTCAATTAATTACACAACTCTATTAATTACTCAACTCTATAAATTTTCCAACTCTATCTTACGACTACGTGCCACCTACTTTTATCCAGGCTGTAAAGATTTCTTATCTGATCTCCTCTAATTATTTGAAATATAATCATTTTTATAAAATTATAATACGCTCAATAAATGAATGTATGCATGTATGTAGTTCAATATCTTAGAAGACCCAAGAGATGTGACGAAATTCGTTAAAATTCATTCAAGTCATTTTCATTGACCTTTTTTGTCCTAACTCCTCACGCCAATAGTTATATGAAATTGTTCGTGCCTAAATTACTTTGCTAGTACATCTACATATACTCAACAAGTTTAAATTTTTTAGAATAAACCATCCAGCATTAGCGGGAACACCCCCCAACTCTCGTACCATACAACACCTATTAAACATTTTATTTTAAGTAAGTGTCACCACAATAGCTCTACTTATACCGAGCAGGTGATTCATAGAAAATTTTCAAAAAGGTCATAATACCAAAACCCGGTTAAAGTGAAAAACAGTTCCATATCTAATAAGACCTAAGAGATATGTCAGAATTCGTGGAAACGTACGCAACTACTGTAAATTATAGTGGCTCTCAGTTGTATGACAGAGTTTCTTCCAAACACTCTCCGGATTAGTTTCAATTAGTGCTAGTAACTAAATTTTCAGTTTTAGCGCGATCAGATAAGAGAAACGCGTGCCTCAAAGCCGTTAAGAAAGTTAAATCTTATGAGATTCCAAAAAAATAGTTCCAAGAAAAGATTGTATAATACATTATGCTGTTCGGTGACTGAGTTATAATGTAAACGTCATGAATTTTTTATCGGTCTTGGGGCACGTGTTTTCGTTATCGAATCGGAGTGTGGAAATTAAAACCTATTTTGTGAAAGAACATATAAAAATTTAAATAAGATCCACCCTACTGTACACCCTCTTAGGAGTTGAATATCAAATAATCCGGTAAATTAATTCCAATCGCTTACACGAAGGGCACACATAAAGAAGATCAGTTCGAGGTAAAAATAAAGGGCACCACCTCACTTCGAAAATTGAAATTTTTATTTTTCTTTCAATTTAGGGCCAATTTGAAGGCATTTCCATTTGTTTGCAGTCCCCTCACTACCTAAAATAAAAAGATATGACACTTTAAAAATTTTGCAATTTACTTACCATTTTCTGTCACTTTTACTTCAAAATGACAATGTGAAGGGCACCAGCATTGCCAGATTCAAATTTTTGTGGTATTTAATGAATTTTCGGATTGCACCAGCATTGCCATATTCAAACTTTTGCTCTCTTTGTTCCACATCAGAATGGCGCGAATAGTTTGAAAACATTTACAGAAATTATTGTTTTTGGGTGACAAATGCTTGGAAATAACTTTATTTGCAGGTAAAAGAGTTGTCATCCGTTCCAACCTGAAAATGGAGAAATACAGTATGTTTATTTGTACCTTTGTTGTTGTTGTTTTTGCGCGCGCAAAAAACAAAAAAACTGTATTTCTCCATTTTCAGGTTGGAACGGATGACAACTCTTTTACCTGCAAATAAAGTTATTTCCAAGCATTTGTCACCCAAAAACAATAATTTCTGTAAATGTTTTCAAATTTTTCGCGCCATTTTAATTTTTGCTTCAGGAATTCTGATGTGGAACAAAGAGCACAAAAGTTTGACTATGACAATGCTGGTGCAATCCGAAAAGTCATTAAATACCACAAAAATTTGAATCTGGCAATGCTGGTGCCCTTCACATTGTCATTTTGAAGTAAAAGTGACAGAAAATGGTGAGTAAATTGCAAATTTTTAAAGTGCCATATCTTTTTATTTTAGGTAGTCCGGGGACTGGAAACAAATGGAAATGCCTTCAAATTGGCCCTAAATTGAAAGAAAAATAAAAATTTCAATTTTCGAAGTGAGGTGGTGCCCTTTAGTTTTTCCCAGTTCGATATCTCAAGTGGCCTAAGAGATATGACGAAATTCGTGAAACGTATAACCTTTCATTGGTAGTTTTTTATAATTTTTTTTCGTACGTCAAGGAATGCAAATCTGATTTTTTTTCCTGCTTGAATTACTTTTCCATTACATCCCCATGTACATACATACATACAAACCAAGTTCTAACTTTTTAGAATTAGCCGTCTCTGAGATACAAAGACATTCCACACGTGCGTCTGGCTTTTCCAATTGAAAATTTATAAGGTAGATATCAAATCCTTTCTCAGGAACTAAAATGTTTTGTTTGTCACTTTCTTCCACTCTCACTTTCTTCATCCCCACCCGCAAGTTTATTTCCTCCGCTGGACCTATCTCCTGTATAAAATCCAAGATCATATTTGAAGTGGCTCTTGAGATATAAGACTAGATTTTGTTGAGACCATTTTATCACCCACTTCCGTGCTCCACCCTATGTCGAAATATGTCAAACGCGTTTCTGGCTGACGGACGGACTTTTTTTCTACTAGCCTTGAAAATTAAAAATACAAATTTGAAACCTGGACATTTTTTGAAAATTTTTAAAAAAAATAAATAAATGTGAAGGACGGTACTTGTTTTTTAGCCATGGTTTTGTAGCTGTGCTGTGATCGAGTAAGGTTAACGCAACACTACAACGCAAATAACGCAATATTCCTGAAATTTTTTGAAAATGACCTAAGAAAAAAAAACGTTCTAACTATTCGCATCTAGAGAAATAAAAAGATGTCCAATTTCATTCTTAATATTAAAATGACACGCATTATTATCTATAAAGATATGAAAGATAACATACATATGTATAGTATATTCAGAGCTTAATGCTAAAAAGTGGAACAAATAACGATCACTCTATCGCTTCAAATGCTGTCTCAATTGTGAATCATCCCTGGTCAAATCTAGATTTTTTTTGCGACACTCGCTCACCTCTTTTAGGGTCATATCCGCACCTCTAAAAACAATTGCTCACCAAAACCAAAACAATATACTCATAATTAAAATTAATAAAAAATTAAAAACAGGAAATCCGTTCAATTATAAAAAAATATTTGTCAGACAAATTCGACACTTGTATGACCACCGTCCCCATTCATATCTTATTATTATTTTTTCTTAAAATCACAATTTTTATGATATTATGACAAAATCGAGATCAATATCAAAATGCACTACGTTCTAAACAAACATCGAATTAGTCGTAATCACATCACATGAGTATTATATTATTTTATAATCCACTCATCGCTGATTTGTACCCATAAACCCCCGAAAATTGATCCAAATCAATCATAAGCGATTTTACAACTTCCTACGCGTTTCAAAAACTCTGTCGCCCACATTTCCTGTTTATTTATCGATTATAATTTATTAATAATAATTTAAACTAATTCAAACAACGACTGTATTTTTAGCACCTGTTTAAAATTGACCGCCTTGTTTTACCAGCTCATGCTATCAACTACAAATAGAAGTTTTGATAATTTTCCGCTTGCATATCGGAAAAAGGACGGGCCCTAGTCAAGTAAAAAGTGAATTGTGGCGACACAGTTATCATATGATTGTGATAAAATTCGATAAGGTTTTTATCTACGAGCGATTGGATTTAGCACGTACTTTTACCGGCAATGTTAAGCGTTTTTGCTGGAATTCGACGCGTACGATACGACATAATTAGATAAAAGAAATTCTGGCCACTTATGAATTGAATTCGGGCCTAGTCTACCCAATTTTCTAGCGCCATATAAGTACAAATTACATATTACAACTCTACGTTTGATTGTGTGATAATTGCGATGGGATAACCCCTGTATTACCTATTACATCGTATGACGAAAAGCAATGGAAGCATATCGTTACTACAAGTACGTTGTGCGCTTAGCATACTAAAATTGAGTCCAGGCTTATTTGTATTTGTAGGATAATCCTTTTGTGTATTTCCCGTCTTATCGTTATCCAAATTTGAACGATCAGATCCACACGTGAGATTATCACAAGATATGGATTACTGAACTGTATTATCTTTGCATACATTTAAACGTGGTTATTCAGAACGGTCTTATCTTATCGCATTCATTGTAAATTTTTTCATTTATTTGATCTAAAAATTTGCCTGCTGGAATTCGTATGGATTTTACTCTTGTTACTTGTTAACTCATTGTTAGTTACAAGCAGTAATTTGCAACTAGAGAAACGATAGATAGATTGCCAAGGTTACCTTATTTGCCATGGTCCAATGACTTTCTTTACTTTTCTTTAATATCCATTACCAGTTATCCTTTTTACACCAGTTGCTCCCCGTTGGTTCGAAGATAGACTTTCAGTCTATCACCGGAAAAACGAACTTCGAAAGACAGGAACTTCTGACATTTAGATAGCGTTGACGCTATATAAGGACCAAATGTTAGTTCGGAATAAGTTGATATGTCCTAAATTAGAAAAAACTAAAGATGTTTTGACTGCTTCCACTAATATTAGGAAAAAAATGCAATTATCCAAAGAACCGAATTTGTCATTTTTCAATCCAGTATCTGGAACTATTACGAAATGGCCATATCAAAAACGTATACGTGAATAGATATCGATTTTTCATTCAATTCAGTAACTAGGACAAAAACTATGCAATATTAGTAAAATAGCCGATTTTAAGCTTAACGCGTTCTATACCTATTAGTGCTTCCATTCAAACATAATGACTTTTATGTTACTGATTACAAACGATTATACAATTAAGTTCCTAATAAAATTCAATTCCCAACTCTCAGTTATCGTCAAGTGGATTCCGATTTGTCTGAATAGTCAACTGTCTGTTTCCTGTTTGAATTACTCGAGAACAAGTGCACTTAGAAACGAATTCAACAACAAAAATACTATAAAATTATTTTAATAACTATAGATAATATTTTCTAATCTTTTGTAACAACAAAAATTAGCTAACAGCTTCACTAACTTTACAATGCACTTTCATTAAGTGTACTTAATCGGTCGCATCTTATCTCAACCGTTAAAATAAGAAAATTCAAAATTACACAATTCATTTATAACTATATACATATTACAAGTTAGAATTATCTATTTTCAAATGTAAGAACATGTAATACTTATGTGAAGTTCTGTTTATGATTATGCACCTTTATAGGATTTCTGCGACTATGGAAATAAACTGAAACTTATGACACGAAATTTCAACAATCTCGCTATTAATAAAAGGTTAGCACAGAAATTCGTATTAATAACCCATCGGTATCATGATAATCTGGTCCAGACGTTGTAGATTCGGAATCTATATCCCATCCAAGGAACGCCCTACATTATAGGGGATGTAAACCCACCCTATATTAAAAGTTCTCATTTTGTCATCTACTATGTTTGAATTATAATAATAATGAAGCTATCTTGTATCTACATTTGAGCTATAAGTTTGGACTAGTATTCCAGGGTACGGCGTAAGAGTGAACATATGGTAGATCTCTAGAAATGGACCTCACAACGAGAAGACAGAATTTTTAAATGGGTTAAGGTTTTGGTTTCATATTATGTCTGCGGAACCACTTTAAGTTGAAAGTTGACCCTTTCACATAGCAAGTTTAAGTTTTCTGGATGTGCAAGGAGGGACTACAGCAAACAAACAATTTTCTTATCGTAACAACTTGGGTCAGAATCAGAAGAATGTGCTGAAGAGGAGTAAGCACAACGCTGTATAAAATAATTAATGTCTTGAATAGAATACTCCTAAAAATTTCATTTTCCAATGTCTTACAATATACATACTGTTACATGCCACCCTGGCTACCTCAACCAATCGATCAGTTTCCAGTGAGAGAAACCACAACCTCTCAATACTTAACAGAAAAGCAGAGAAAAACATCCGATTGGCCACTTTGCAGTACCAAAAGAGAAACGCGTTGAAAAATCTGCAAATTTCTAAACTTTTCCTCTTCTCGGCTTCTTCTTAACGTTTCACGAACACTCAACAGCACCGAATATGCAGAAAAGCTCTAGGCTCAACACATAAAGTATGTAAGGACGGCAAAGCTCGCAACCAAAGTACGGACAAATGGGTATGAAAAAAAGTGGTACCATAAGCTGGATCCGAACCAAAAAGCTCTGGGATGTTGGAAGTTGCCACAGACTGTTGGAAGATTATTCATTTACTTACATATTATTTATTTTTTTTTCAATTTAAATATGTAATATGAAAATATGAAAGGTGAACAGACGGACATATTATTTTAAATACAAAATTTCAGGACAGGAAATTTTTTGAAAATTTCAGTTCTATCGCAATATGTAGTTTATTATTTAAAAAATATAATAAGACAAAATACACCCATCATTACTGAACTCATTTAATCATTTTTTTTTATAATTTATTTCTCTGGATAAGAAATTGATGAACTACTATTATATGTATGTATTATTCTTCAAAGCAATGAATGCCTACATTGATTCAAATATGGTGATTCATATATTTTCATGATGTATATTTTCCTCGTATTATTTTCTTATCGTTCAGTAGTCCACAGTAGTATTGGGTTTCATTTGATATAAGGCTTTATCGCGCCTTGCTGTTAAGCATGAGATGTGAATTTTCGCGAAGCAATCGGTCCCAAAAAGTTCTAAGAAATATACCTACAATATTCAAAGTAATTACTTCTGCTCATGCTTTTTTTATAAGGACTATCAAGTAGGTTTTATAGAAACAAATATAGTACAGGTAATAATGCCGTAAATTACATGCATTAAAAAACATGAGGAATTCCATAGAATTGCCAACTGAATCGATACCAACAACTCCAGGTATTTGCCTTATAGAGCGACACTTTTACCCGAAAGCGAAAATCATTGACTCTTAGAACGATGTAAGAATTGCGCAATCTTGGAAATTCACATTAAAGGTGAGGACGGAGTCGTAGACGTGGACTCGAGACAGTCTTGGGTAGGGTTCAATATCTCGAAGAAACACTCTTTGATTTTCATAAGACGTTGAGTTCCCCAGTTTCAAGAGAATTTCAAAGCTTTTACCAATTCAAGACAGGGGATCTACTTATATAGCTCCATAGTCAAGACGACTGAAGACTCACGAGAAATAATATAGTCTGTCTTTCGACTAAGCTTTGCATTTCCCCAGTTTGTATTGGAGCATCTCATACCAACCATATTGGGTTTTTTTATTCGGATTCAACAGAAAACTGCGATTACAAAACTTGGGGAGTCTCCGACTTCGATACGTTGGAAATTCCGCCAGAACCAGATCTGCTTTGCTCTAAATCAAGTTAAGATAACTTGAAATTGTCCCCGAGTACTAACAGAGGAACTTTCCCTAGCCATGACCAGCAAGTGGAGCACAATGTCGTCTTTTGATATATCATTGGAATTTTCAGACATGGGTCTTTTGGGGATTTCCCCACAAAAGATGCAGACGGAATTTAAAATCTCGTGCAACAGAACTGGCACGAGACAATGCAATTATTAAAACCAGTCATACGACACTATAGTTCATTTTTTTCCGTAAAATCTTCCAGTTGTTTTACGACTTCTCATAGTCGGTGCAATAACGACAAATTAATGAGCACAAGATTATTTATTAATTGTTGTTATTGTTATTGTTATTATTTTGTTTGTACTAGGGGTTTTTCTGTATTATTATCTCATAGGTTAATCAGAAGATTTTTCTAGCACGCTTCTCTGTTGCGGTACTTTTTCGCTTTCGCGGTTGATTTAAATGGCCCCGTAGGCTGTTATTGTTTTCAACTAAAGTAATTTTGGGAAATTTTCTAAAAAAAATTTTTTGGGAAATAACCGAAATCATGTAAGTAGTTCTGCATTCTGGGTAAGTTTCTAGTAATTTGTTACAATTATCGGTTAGTTTTACCCGCATTTTTTGTGTTGAACGTGATTGGTTCACGTGATAATTTTGCGCAATATATTGTTCATGTCTAGTACGTGCTAAATATACTCATGGCAAATTTCATAGATTGGCCATCGGCCAAAGTTTATCGATTATCTCTCGAGTGTAAAATTCATCGACACTACGGAACCATGTGAGCCGGCTACGTAATCGTGTTAATCACTCAGTGGCCTTTTCAAATTTGGAGCATTCAAGAAAATAAACGCAACGAACTTTTCCACGTAGCCAGGGCAGCTGGAAAATTCGATTTTACGTTAAATTGGAAATCCGCTTAAAGAGTTATGAGCTTCAATTATAGTGGAACATTTCGATGGAAAAATGTATTTTCAGCAAGAATTTGCTATTTTTAGTCGACTCTGTCTAAAACAGGCTCGCCTTTTATTGTCGATAAACGAAGAGGTAGTTTCGTGGGGAATTACCTGCACAATGAGTTTATAAAAGTAGGTAGGTACTCGTTTCTTGTTTGCGGAAAAATCCTAAAATATATTAACTTTTATAAAACAAATTTGATGGGACTCGTAATAAATTCATTGCATCTCGTAATATAAGTAAATAGCAAAATTCTATTATTGTAGAGACTGCATATAGTTCGAATTGGATACGGATACATACCTTTATACCTGTACCGGTTTTATTGTACCTGTATACATTAGAAAACAGAGTAGGAAATTTTTTTTTTTTTAAATCGATCACAATACTTTATTATTTTAACCTGTTGAGTATACCTACGTTTGTTATTATAAATGGACTTTATTGTTCATCCTGGCAACAGAAACAACCATAAAGAAGCCGTCGAGAGATATCGAGAGAGTTTTCTTTTCTGTTTTATAGTCGTACTACTAAACTAAACTACTAAACTATGAAAATCATAAAATCCATTATGCACTAAAAATCAAACAAAATAGATATGACAAACTAAGAACCCACAGCGACAGGTGAAGAATCATCCTCACTACTCATACAGCTGAACATAACGAATAGCTCATAGACGAGGTCAGAGGTCACAGGTCACAACTATAAAACAGACCAGCCACAATAACCAGCAGCAGTTGCATTCGCTACTTGGCCAAACGAGCAGACTTCTCCTTATGCATCTCTGGAAATGAGCAGCAAATCGCAAAATTTAGGTCCAACTAAAGCTAGTACCTTGAAAGAATAATCATACTTCATATTTATGAACGCCTTTCTTCAAATTTATCGCATCATTTTGACGCAAAATACATCATCCGGATGTAACATGCATCATATTTCATCATTCTTTGCTAAAAGAAGAAATTACAATCATCAAATTATTCGTGAAGAAATCTATAAATGGTTGTCTACCTGATGAACAATTTCATCATCTGATGAATATTACATAGAAGTTTTTATTTCGCTTAAATTGCGTTTCAGTATGAATATAATAAAATTTAGGAAAATATTCATCAATTGATAACAATCGTTGACCTGATGGTAATCATTCATCACTCTTGACGAACCTTCATCATTTTAATCAGTGTTTCGAGGGGAAATGCTATAAACACCAAATTTTTTTGTTTTAACGAAATGATTTGTCAGAATCAGAATCAGCATCATTTCACTTATGACTTTCGTTTGTTTCGTTCGGTGTCCGAACTCTTTCTTTTAATTAATTAATTCGATAAAAGGCATTGCTTTGTTTGTAAAGAAGTCATCAAAAACTTCACACTACCACCCCAAAAAATTTATCAATTGACATTTCAGGACAGTTTCCGCTGCTTCAGTTGCTATCAGCTTTTTTAAAAATAGTTATAAATATTTACATAAAAACATTTTAAAAAATGAAAAGAAAAGGTGTCGGGTCCAACAAAAAGGGATGATATTCTCAGAGTCGGTTTTCTTTCTATTAATATTTCCACTTACCATACACTTTGATAAAAATTTGTGATATTTTCATTTTTCACGCTCATTGGGCCAAAATTGACGAAAGCTTTTATTAGTTCAATAAAAAAAAATCAAGAATATGATGTACCAATTTGGTTCAGTGTATTACACTGTATGTCACGCCGTCAAATATTTGACAATTTTCCCTGTCAAATAGTGTAATGGTCAAATTTTCTTTGACAAAATGTTTCTCTTGACCAAATGCACAAATGAAGACTCTATCTCAAGGGATATTCGAGTTAGAGAGTGTCAAAAATAGTTTGCTATTGTAGTCGATACCCCTAGATTTACGGAAATCTTATTTTTGGAAATTTTAGTTGTTGTGTGTTTATTCTAAAATCATACAGGCTGCTAATGAATGACAAACGACGTATATCAGCAACAATATAGACTTCATCTCGAATTTTCTAATATTAGTCTCACAAAAAAAAAATTATTTTACCACTCCAATTCGACCACAACAGATAAACAATTCAAAGTCAATAAAATACGTAACAAAATGTTTTTATTGTTTTACTGTGGGTGCTACCCATAATTGTTGCAAATCATAAGACAAATTAAGAAATTAATTCAGCAAAGTTGTCAGGTATTTTTTTTTTCTTAGTCGAATCTACAAACAAATTAAGATGTGGAATTCGAGAAAACTACCTCCTCTTTTAAAATTATAACAAATAATTAACATGTTTACTAATAATATTTTTAAATGGAATCTTTTTTTTTGACAACAAATTATCTAATTAATATTTAGTAAAATTCCACTTTTCAAGACAAAAGTTTTAGTTTGTTCTTTAGTTGAACAAATTATTGACATGTGTAAATTGGATTTGTTATTATTGTTGAGTAATTAGCCCAAACAAATTTGTAGCCAAAATTGACGTATCTTTTGTTCACACTGTGCTTGTTAATTAGCACATGTAAATATATGATAGTTCTTGAGATATTGTTTTTTTTATGTGTATTCCTACCGAAGCTCGTCAAAAATTCGTTTGACTGAAGCTTCAACATTTTTGACATGATAAAAAGTTCATTAAATTTAGGGGTATACATTTGTACGTAGATTTTTCTCGTGTTGGTTCGAATTTTCTGATCTAAATTTTGCTGATGGCGATCTAAGTAGGTATCTCTTTATTTTGGATATGCCAAATATATTTGTATATTTATTTAATTCTATACAATTTGACCTACAAAAGATACGAAAGATTGGGGAAAACACTTCGTCAGATCTGAGGTTTTCTATCAAGACCCGGTAATATTGTACCTACATTTTTGAAAAAGTTTTGCAAGAAAAATAGCAGAACTATGTAAGAATCATAGGTACAATTTCTTAATATTGGCCTAATATTAAATCGGTAGTCAAGGAAATGAATTGAGTTCAGTAAACTAATTTATAAAGTGCATCAACCCAGTGAGTTAAGAAAAGATTTCACCAAACCTACTACACATGGCAGTTTCCAAAAAGATATATTAGTAAGCAAAGATTTGATCTACTATTAATTTCAGGGCTTAGTCCTTTGAAAAAAATATTTTATGATCTCGGATTCTCCGATCCCGAATTCTACGTGGGTACATGTAGGACATGCATTGAATTTTTCCACCTACAACCTCTTAAAATCAAACAGCTAGAAAATGTTTATAAAGAAAAACCAAAACAACCTGTAGAAAATTATCCAAGGACTTGGTCATACTCGACATAAAATTACGCCACATTTTTTTGATTCAAGGACAAAAAATGCGGTCTACAACAAAACGTAGTAATTAATTTAGTAAACAAATTTGTTTTTGTAAATATTTTTGGTTTTTTGGTTGCCGAAATTCCCGAATTAATTACCCAGATTGATCTTAAAGTGTCCATCCTGATTGAATGTCATAATACGAAATGTGTGACTCGCCTTGAGCCCAATCCGATGAAAATTCTCCGAATCGAACATCCATTGAGTCAGGAACACTTTATCATTTTCTTTCTTCGTTGTGTCTTGGGTTGAAGTGTCACCGGAAAATGGATCACCACTTGTGAAAATCTTTCGTAGATTTTCATTTTCATTCATGTTTCGCCGAACCACAAGTTGACAAAATGGTTCAATTCTCTGAAGGCTAAATCTGTTCAAATAAGATACTCCCGGATTATAAGCTATATTCTAGCTGGATACTTAGGAATACAAGTGGCCAAAATAGATTTCTAGTAAAAATCATCGGGTTCTATGTACGATTTAGTGCTACAATTTAAGTATATTTTACAGAAGAAATTATACACAGACAATTTAAAGGTGAGATAAATCACCGAGCATAGTGACTAGCTCACACGTTTTGCAGAAGTAAAATTGCAAGAATCAGCGGTTGGATTTGTGCCAAAAACGAATTTTAAAGAAGTCGCCACTTGATGAACACGCTTAATGTCCTCTTATTTATGTAGATATTATGTGACTTTGAATTTTTATAAGAATTAAAACCATTTAATGCGAATTAAGTGAGTTGAACTCGACGAAGAAGCGATGATTGTAGCAGGGAATCGGGTCAATTATTTCGTGGAAATTGAGCCTTTATGCGACTTGGTGAAAATTCAGATTAAATTTTCATGGTGGTTGCGAGCGAAGTGACCGCGATTAATAAGGTGATGGCTTGCGTCGTTTCTGAGATATAAATCGCTTTTTTCGCTTTAATTAAAGTGGAAATTAGATTGCACAGTTTTCTTTATTCGTGAAGCGAAGTACTGACTTGGAACGAAACGAAAACGAAAAACGCAGACGTTAGACTTAAAGGTGAAGTTGCAATGAAAGTGATGCTCGCACGTGAAGCGATGCTCGCAAGTAAAGCAATGCGTCGCGAACACAGCTGACTATAATGTATCTGAGTTTGACAGGTTAATGAGATATCGCGTCACTCCAATCGCGTCGCACTAGTCGCGTCGCACTAGTCGCGCCGCTTCGATAGAATATTTTCTAGGATTGAAAAAAGCACCTCGAATAGAATAAGATGAAAACGGTTAATAAAAATCTGAAAATAAATGTCTATACAATAAAAAAAACATTAAATACGTTTGCCGCTGGTAAAATATAATTTAGTATGTATTTGATAATATTATCTAAAAGTAGCAGAAAGCGATTCAGCGCGCTGACTATAAGTGGTGTCTTTCTAATATCGCGTGCGCGATGTGATTGGGTTATCGAATTTCAAAAAATCTTGAAAACACTTTCTAGTTATTCATATAAAGAAGCCGTAGAATAAAAATGAATTCATTATTTGGGAAGACCTAGATATGACGAAAACCGTGAAAATATATGCACTCTATTTCCACTGATCATATTTTTTGCCACCTTCCGAGCGCTAATAGATATTCGAATTTTTGTTCAATTAAAATTACTTTTCTAGTTGATTTACATATATGTACATACCGAGATTTAACTTTCTAGCATAAGCCGTTCTATAGTTAATAACTTTAACTGACAGATGCTCATACGGAACTTACAGTCAAAGTTCTGGTTAAATTTTAGCTGAAGGTCGTAATAACGACCCATAGAGTACAACTATTAAATTTTATTATTATTGAAAAATAATAATGTTAAACTAGCTATGGGCCCCTTTTGGTATCTAATTTGCGCTGTAGGTCAGCACGGCACCCCTTCTTAGAACTAAACTGAACTAAATTCAGGTTTCAGAATGGTATTTTTCTGTACTAAAGATTGTAACTATTGTGAAGAAGCCTTAATTCAGTTTCACGGTACTCATTCTACCAATTTTCAGAACTAAACCCATATAGCTATACAACGGATTTTTCGTACTGACTAATCAATTAGTAGCCTAGTCATACACAAAGTTTTGTAGCAATATTAACTTCGAAATTTGATTAAAAAAGTTCCATCCACGTCCTGATTCTTGCTATATCCTTATGTCCACCCAACCCTATTTTCACCCAGCCACCTTTTGGCTGTATGGTGACTAACCCAAAAATATAGTCAGCTTTTTCTTACGAGGGATGTGATTTCCCGATAAGTAAATCACATCCCTTAAGCTTTCGTCCTTTTTGATGACTAACTCCAGGGTTCCTTTCGCTATGATTCATCCGATGACTAAAAGTATCATAGTTCCACTTCCTTTTATGAAATTCTTCCCAACATACTTACGACTTGTTGCATGCCTACTGTCGGTGCTCCTACTCAAGTTACACAACTGAACAAAAACATTGTTGCGCGCATGAAGTACGTTAACTGAACTGCAAAGTGTATTTTCGGTCAAAGCCATAGAGTGGCATTGACTTAATCGTAGCAAACAATAAGTTCAACTAAGTTCAAATTAAGATTAATTACCTTATCATGTGTACATCACCTGAAGAGTTGTAACCCAATCCACCTCGTAGTACGGCAGTTACGTGACAATGCCCACCCATCCACCGACAGTACAATGCACTTAAGGTCTTAAGCCTTTACAAAGTTAGCTCTCAGGTGTATTGCACTTTGATTGATGAAGCTGACCTGTCGAGTATCCTCCAAGCGAATTTCGTGATAACGTGCAAATCATGCCACTGATGTTCACGTGAACGAACATGCACTGCTCTTCAATACTCCGTATGTACTTAAATTCATAAGTGTAATGTTGATATTGCCCCGAACATAATAATAAAAATCCGGTTATTTGTTGACAAAACACAAAAAAATTCCCAAACACAAGAGCAATTTTCCCAGTGCAATTACGCCCGATAATGATTGCGTTCGATTAAATGGACGGGGGTGGACCCCACCGAAGGGGCCGTTTTGTCCCACAGCGCCATACAGAAAATTCCGAGAAAAAAACCCGATTGCGTTCATATCGCCTGGGAGCTGGGAGACCCACTTTTTCCGCCGTTTTTCTTACTAAATACGATTGCGCTCTAAAAAAAGCTCCACTAAGGTGGTGGGGCGGCGTTTTGGCGCCCAGAGAGACCGGGTATAAATACGAAGCTTCTCTTACATTTGGTTCATTGTGAAATTAAAACGTTCATTGGAAGAAGCTCCCCAGCAAATTCAAGTAGCATTTTGAGAGCTCTAGTCGCGTGTCATTTCATAATATTAGTGAATCATTGAGTCAAGGACGAGTGGGATTACCCAAGGAATTTAATACCAGAAAAAAAGTGATTTACTTGCACAGCAGAATACTTACGGATTATCAGTGAACCCAAAAAGCTAAAAGTGCAAGTAAAAGTGAAGTAAAAGACAAAAATCGAACAATCAGTAAAGTGAAAGAACCTTTGAAAAAGCAACAAGTGACAATAAGTGCAAAACTGGCGACTGAAGTCCTAAGGCCATACTCCTCCGTAGTGAAAACGCATTTAACCGAAAATATGGTAGTTGATGAACAGATCCTTACACCAAAAGACAAAATGCTCTTCAAGAACATCAGCCGAACTGTTAAGTCGCTCCTGCTCGAGGCTCAATCCGAGTCGCGTGTCACCATCGGACTAGCCGCGTCCATCAACGTCCTTTCGAAGGCTCCCGAAGATTCGCTATTCTGTCTTCTGGCCGAGCCAAAAGTCGGTGATAGTGCAACGCATATGCATGAGGTCCTGCTCGAAGCGTTCTGCTACGAAAACGACATCTATGTGGTGAAAGTGGATAGTGCCGAGAAGTTAAGTCGTATCCTGGGCAAAACTAACATCGAATCCTGTGCTCTAATCCAGAAATCGTGGACTTCGGACAAGGACGAGTCGTTGAATAACTTAGAGAATGCTCTAGTCGATCATTGCGAAGCGTTTTGGGACGCACCACAACAACCTATCATCAAATTGCCAGCCGTGTGAGCGAGTTTAATGTAAAGTGTCCTTAAGCCGGGACACCAACCCTTAAACTTTGGAATTGATTGAGAAAATTCAATTTAGATTTTTTTGCGGAACCATACCACATTTGAATTTGGGTCCCAAGTAAAAAAAAAACAATCAAAAAATTCGACAGGTAAATTTCTTTTCGGCAACAAACAACCAAAAAAAACACTTAAACCAAGGTCCGAAAGAAAATACCCAGCAAGGTCGAGAAGAAGCGGTCATACTACAATTTACAAAACTTTTACAACAATTCGACGACAAAGCCGAATGGCCAACACACTAGCCGGCGAATTTAGCGTAGTTTTTAGTAAATTTAGTGATGTGTAAAAAATGAGTAACTTTACAATTGGAACAAAATTTTTCCTGAAAATAATACAACGTTTAAAATCGTAGAAACTACGTAAGATTGACGAGATAAGACACAGAGCAAACGAGAGAGATATCTAAATGCTATATTACAACAATTGTTTACATTAGACGTTATTATGTTATATTAACTTTTAAGTTGCAATAATTTTCTATGATAAAAATAATAATAGTAGTTATGGATCTGTAATGTAACGATCCGATGAGAACATAATCAGGCAACACTTTATTTTATATAATTGTATATCACAGAAAAAAATACTTTATTATTAAAATAATAAAGTAATAGCCTGAATAAAAAAAAAATAAACTAAATATTGTATCAATATATTGGAAAAAACAAACAAACAACATCAAAAAATATCTTAATAAAGAAAATTAATTGGAAAAAATAAATCAAACTAGTCTTTTTACTTAAATTTTTATTTGGTTTTTAGATTTTTTAGCGTTGGTGGCCGGCAAGGTCAATACAATTCATTCATTCATCGAATGATCAACCAGTTTTCGTTACCGACTTTAGTAGTAACTATTTTTTTTTTGTATTTCGCAAAGTGAAAGGTCATTGGCTAATGGCTGAAAAAGTTAGTGAATATTAAGATTGAAGTTTACGGAAAAGTTTTCGGCAATAGGTAAAATTGTGATGAAAACAATTTATTTTTTAAAAAGATAAGATTAGTTAAAAATTACAACAGGTTGGGCGCCGATTGTTCTTGACGATTTTAATTTTCAGGTGGGACTCAAATTTTTTTTAGATCTTTCAAGTTTCTGATTAGGAGACCGAGATGGTGTACATATAGGTACATATGTTTTCAGTTTTTTCACAGGGATGCATATTTTTTACATAATGATTTTTGGGTTGATTGATGTTTATATGCAGTGTTCCAGGTTTCAATTTGTGACACCCTCGAAGATACCAGTCTAGAAAAAAAACGTAGGCCCTATTGTAAATGGAAAGAATTCCTTTAATTTAATATTGAGCTCGGTACTGTCCACAATTAAATCAAATTTCCCTCTTCATGGTGTAAAGCAAACAGTACCTTCCTGGAATACACATAGTTCCATAAATGAAACGAATCGAATATTTCCTTGATCCGTCGAGCCGGATTTGTCCAACAGATTTGTCCGGTTTTGTCCAACGAAGTCAGAAGAATTGTGTAATAAATTTACCGGGACTTTCAATTGCAAAATATTGTAGTTGAGCCAGATTTGATTGGAATTTAGAAACTGGTGGGGTATACGGTATACCTACTCATTGTTGCATCCTTCTAAAGGAGACCTTCCCGACTGTTTCCTATAGCTTATTTTAATATCTGTGATCACAGGAAATAGCTTGGTAAGTCGAAAAATTGTAAAATGGGATAAGTGTACTGTGGTCATCTCCCAAGACTTAACTTAACTAACGATCGTAGAAAGGACCTTAATATCCCACATCAGTTCCAGATCAAATAATAATTTTTTATAACCCGGAAAAATATAAGTTTTATAAGTAATTATAAGATACTTATCTAATTTTTGGAAACAACGGATAAATCATTCATCAAGTCCTTTTATCTTATTTCAGATGTATTTAAAATAACTTGTCAAAATTAATTTATGATTGGATTATTATGAGAAAAATAATGGTTTTATTGAATGTTTTTCCGGTGATAACAAGTTGTTAATCAATTTATAGGTAAGTACGAGTAATTAAAAAAAATGTTATTCCCCGATAGCCACAGTTTCTGAATAGTAGCTTTAGTTAAAAATTAAGAAATGAATCGATGAAATGCGTTTAGAACCGAGTTTTGTATTAAAGACATTTTGAGTAAAATATGTATTTGACCAAAGAGGAAAAATTGTAAAGATAGGAAATTAAAATTAAGCCCTTCTGTCATGGTTTATTTTTGCCCTAGAAATGGAGCCACCACCAATTGGTCATAATTGGCTTATTCCGTTGCACTCTTATTGAGTGCAGAGCAGGTTAGTGACACAAGAACAGAATGATACAGCTCATCTTCAAGGATAAAGGACAAAATCGTTACCCTAGGAAAAAAGTTTTAAGGATAGATTTTATTCGAACTTTTTTTATATTGCGACAATTTCTAAACATTAATATTTAGAATAAGTCCTAATTTTATCTTAAGCTAAAAATTACCTATGTTATGAATTTTCAAAGAGGACTCGGCACCTTTTTTGCGAATTTCTTTAACATACTATAACTAAATTTTGTGACTGCGCTTGTGATCGAATATTTTTTTTGCATTCTGGCGCTGCAGTCACAAGAAAGGTCAAAATAATTTCTCCACATAGTTGGAGACATGTGTACCTTGATTTTTTTTTATCGCTTTTTCTTGATCAGTTCGCGGAAAATGCAAAAGACGTCAAAATTGAGACTACTGACAGAATACAAAAATCACAATTAATTCAACATTGTGACTCTCCACCTACTTTGTGACTTGTGACTGTGGTGCTGAATATGCCTGAGAAACAAAAAGTCTTATTTTATATTTTTTTTAAATAATTTTTCGAGCACCTACATAAATTTTCAAAAGAATCTGCGATTCTTGATGTAATGGTCCATTGGCGATTTATGTCAGCAATGCTAAAATATTTCCATAAATATTGTAAAATTCTTTATGATTTATTCATGAAATTCTCTGCATTTCGGTAGCCGGCATTAATTTAACCTTGAAATCTATTTTGAAACAAGTTTAGAGGACGCATTAGATGCTTTTCCTAATAGTGTATCTTTTAAAAACAAAACGGTTCTTAAAAGCTTAGCAAATAAAGAACGTTTTATTATAATTTTAATTGTTCAAAACAAAATCATTTCATTGTTTAGTCATAGAAAAAATAACTCTTTTTTATGATAAAGTAAACAATTATGGCCCAATCCTCCATTTTTGCATTCATTGCCACTTGAAATAAATATTATAGATACCGTGTGAGTCGTGTGAAAAGCTGAAAAAAAAATTCAATCAAGGTCGTATTTTCTCCTTTTTTGTTTAAATATCACCTGTTATCACCTGATGAGGATTTGTCAGCAAAATCATGTTAAAAAAATTAACTTTCGTGATTCACAAAACTAAGCCGAGTATTTACCTTAGATCTTATACAACTGAGTAATTTTGAAATTAAAACGATTTTTGCGCATTCATTGCATTGGTTTGCTCTACAATCAAATTGTCTATATCTGTTATCTTTTGAAAACTTTAATCTCAATTATCTCTAACATATCTTATCTTTCCCGGTGATTAAGCGGGGCATGATAAAATATATGAACATTGAAAAATTTGTGAAAAATCCCCGTGCACTTTTAAAAAAAAAAAAAAATTAAGCAACCTGTCTGGTCGGAAACAACTTTCATTCATAACGATAGCGAGGCACTATTCGTTTTTATATATAATTTTTTTTTTTATAATCGGATATTAATAATTTTGGCAATTTATTTTCAGGCGCCAATATTAATAAATAGATTAAATTTATTTGAATAGATTTGAAATCTAAAGGTATCGTGACAATTATCTTTTGTGATAAGTGGTGAGCTATTTCGGTCGCATTGTTGGTTACTATCGATTCGATTTTTGATGTCAGAATGAATAACTGAAAACCTAGGAAAACTAATTTCTCAATCAACTCGATTAATTGCAGGTATGTTTAGCTTTGAAAGCTTAATGTTCGTGTACTTAGTCTGTATGAGAGGTAATAAAGTGTTTGAAGTTGATTTTCCAATTCGGTTGGGTTATGAAAATTCAAGTGAAATACTTTCGTAGGCATGATTTAAGTATTGATTATGAATTTCTGAATAAGCCGAGCTTGAGCTTAGGCGTCTATAAATGCTATTTTAAGCAAGGTTCTGACCGTTAATAATATAGCGTGATAAAATGACATGGTATATCATAATTTGAGGTCAATTACCGAATGTTTGTGGCACTGTTTCTTTTCTAATTGCAACTGAATGGTATTCCAAATGAGTGATTCTGGTATTTGCTATTAGTTTTCGTTGATATTTTGCGTATTGAGCTTACAAGACATTTGCTTATTTAATTATTTTATTTTCCATAAATATACAATCATAATACATAATCCTATTAACGCAGTACTTCTGTAGATGTAATCTAGGCATTAATATTTTGAATTAGAAAGACAGTATTTAATCTGTGAGACATGCAGTTTGACCCTGGAGCTTATTGGTGTATGCAAATAAACATAATTAAGCTTAGTTTTAAAAATGTTTAAATTTAATTTAATACATATATTACTTTCAACAATTAAGTTGCAAAGGCATTGTGTTTTGAATTTTTTTTCGTAATAATATAGTGCAATACTGTTTAGGTGTTTCTCAAACTGTGGTTCACGAATCCGTAGAGTTTCATGTGGTTCTCAAAATGTACTCGACCTTACGCAAAGTGAGTAGATCTTAATTGTTATATTGGCAATCCTTAGTACAACACTACGCAATTGATGTGATTTATCGTTTCCATGGAAATTATAGCTTCTATATGCCAATTGCAATAACAGCTATGTGTAACTTCTTACAAAAAAAATATTTTTTGGAGGAGATATGACGAGGAACCGTCGCATTTCCTCCGTCTTGATTGGTCACTTTACCATAAAAGATTGAGATTTAGCCGCTGATCTAATAGATGTATGCACTGAATTTTTACTGAGTGGTGAGCGAAAGGAAACAGCTCTTTTACGGCTTTATTTTTATTGCAACTTTTCTTATACAAATTTACGATAAATATAGGTAATTTTAAAGTGTTATGGTTAGGAGTTGTCATCAGTTACGAAAATTTTTTTCACTCGATTTGGTCTGCATATGTCTTAATTGGGCACTTTGTCAAACAGATTGAGAACCGCTAATGTAAATGAAATATGTACTGAATTTTTACTGAGTTGGATGGCCAATGAGTTATTATATTGACTTTTTGGACTAATTTCATATTAAGTGTTTAATGTTGTTAAGATTTAAAGAAATTTCTACGGAAATCCAACCAGAAACGTCACTTTTGAGGCTTAATTTATAAGCAACTTTTCTTATACATACCTAGTAATGAAAAATATAGTTAATTTAAAGTATTATAGATAGGGATTACCTGCAATCAGTAATTCTACCACCAATTTTTTTTTGACTCGATTTGTCAAAATTACTGATCTAAGTGATGTATGCACTGAATTCGTACTCAGTGTGGAGGCCGATTCGTAATTACCTATATTGACATTTTGAACTAATTTCCTAAAATGTGTCTAATTTGTTAATTTTGTTACAATTTAAAGAAATTTGTATGGAAATTCAATCTGAAACTGCAATTTTAGGGATTTATTTTATAAGCAACTTTTCTACATTGTTATGAAAATTTATAAAAAAATTAATTGGCCGCTTCGACAAAAAAGATTGAGAACTGCTGATCTAAATGATGTATGTGGCTTTATAAAATGAGGATTTAATATCTTTCAAATATGTAATCCCAAAAAATTGTGAGTTCTGGTAAATAATTTGGAAGATTCTACTGAATCGAAATGAAAAATTTCAACAAATTTCCCTACACCTCTTTGGAATGATTTTCTTACTTATTTGACTTAGGCTAATTGTTGTATTTTGATAAGGTTTTTTTTATACACTCCCAGCTAAACCGTGTTTGTCCTACATGCCCATGTTTAATTTATTTCACTGTTCTTATCTCCCTGGAGTACACGAGTAGTACAGTAACTCGAATTTTTCAGATTACGACTGCTTATATGAAACTTCTTAAGAATTATGCAACTAAACCGAGACTTTGAAAAATTGTTGGTAGCCTCTTGCGCTACATTGCTCCTATATAGTAGGTACTTGAAAATAAATTACAAAAAAAATCATATTATTTTAAATGGATGCAATGCACCGTGTACTGACTGATAGGTAAACTGATATCGATTAGGGAAGTAGCTGTACAACACAAGTTCAATAACAACAAAAACGTTGAACTGTATCGGCAGTGAATTTATTTGTTTCTATCTACAATTATAATGTTTTATTCGAATCGAATTAAAAGAGAATCGCATTGTTATCAATTTCACAAGAGAAAAAGCTAACATATCGTTATCAGTTCAACTTTGGGGGAGTTCGTTCTAAACTAACAAGTTCGTGTAGAAAAATAAGTGCTTTTGTAGATTTTCAGTTTTCTTATCACTTGTGAATTTTTACAACCTAATTGATAATAAAATAGACTAGCCGGTAATACAAAATAAATTCAACACTATTCTCTGGATGGTTATAGTTACTGAAAAATAATGCAAATAACAATTCTGAAAATTATTAATCTTAATGTAGATAAACTGTAGTTTATTTATATAATTCTGTAAAAATTTATGTTATCAAAAGTTGACAGACAATTTTTGAGAGAATAAAAAAGGCTACAGCTTTGTGGAATAAAATTAAAATTGTTAAACTTTAGATTAGAGTTTCAGTGGAATTCCGGGCTTATGTTCCGGATTTCTGTGTTCCCATAAATAAAATTGGGTTTATTTTAAACTAGATTACATAAAATTTAAGCATAATTTTGATAAATCTTTTCCTGCTTAAACTGTGGTCCATTTTTCGTATCAAACCCCATCAAACTTTCTTTTTTCTTTTGCCATGTGTGATAGATAAGCCGGTGTGTTTAAAAAAACATTTTTTTTTATTATTCAGGCTGAATAGGCTCTGTTTTTAATAAACACGTATAATGTTAGTGACCTTCGAGAAAATCAAAGTTTATTCCATCTGGAATTTTTGGGTCAACGTTACTACTTCCTTCACTATATGACCTTCCCAAATTTTGACGACAATTTAGGCCGTAGTATTAATCTGCGAAAATTGTGATTTGTGGAAAATTTAAAATGCACTTTACAGTGAATTGGACTATAACAAATTTTTTGAAGAGTACTTAGCATATCGGATAGTATAAATAGTGTAAATTGCGAGATGTGTAGTTTTTTGGTATAATGAAAACAAATCATGGAAATCAAATTTTTTAAGTGAAAAATTTTGAGTACCTACATACTGTTATCTTTAAAACCCGTTTTATAAAGTACTAGCCGCGTATCACGATTACGCTCACGTTTATGTGGTCCTATATAGGTAGGTACTATCGTTACTTCCGTTGCGTCCATTTCTCTCGTTGCTTCCGTTGCTCAGTTACTTCCGTTGATCCCGTTGCTTCCATTTCTCCCGTTGCTTCAGTTTCTCCTGTTACTCCCGTTGCTTCCATTTGTCCCGTTACTTTCGTTGCTTCCATTTATCCCATTACTTTCGTCGCTTCCGTTGCCCTGTTGCTCCCGTTAATCCCATTGCTTCCATTTCTCTCTTTCCTTCCATTTCTCCCGCTACTTCCGTTGCTCATTTGCTTCCGTTACCCCCGTTCCTTCCATTTGTCCCGTTACTTTCGTTGCTTCCATTCGTCCCGTTACTTTCGTCGCTTCCGTTGCTCACGTTGATCCCGTTGCTTCCCTTTCTCCCTTTGCTCCCATTTCTTGAATTACTCCCGTTGCTTCCATTTCTCCCGTTACTTCCGTTGCTCCCGTTCCTCTATTCTCCATCCCCTATCCTCCATCCTTCATCCTCCGTCCTCCATCCACTATCCAAAATCGATCGTCCAACTTCATCATTTAGAAATAGGAGCGCAAACTACTACACCGAAAACGATCGAACTGCCGCTAAATCATATGACATACACTCAAATGTCGAAGTAACTCTCGCCAATTGTAAAATGCTTTTGTTAACGCAGAAACCTTCGCGGGCGTGTGCTCAGCGAAGTTTCATCGTAATCGGAGGAATGGTATAGGAAAGAGTAAAAAAAAGCACCATGGTACTAAAATCGCGAACAAATTTGAGAATAGTCTAAAAAACAATTGTTTTTGATTGAGGACCAAACTTCACAGAAACCATCCCGCGACTATTCTACACATTCCCTGAAAATGTTATCAAAATCGGTTTAGCGGCTTAGCAGTTCATAGGGAACATTTATACCTACATACATCCTCTTTTATATATAAAGATTTCCTTTTAATCAAATATTCAAGTCTCCTTTAAAAAAAAAAACGTTTCCATTAATTCAAAGTTTTCAAAAAATCTTCGATGAACATTTTTGCCCAATCTAGAAAAAATGGATTTTAGATATTTCTCAACCAAATTTGAGGGAAGCAATGCAATATATTCCAGCTTTTCAAAATCTAAGGACAATATACATCAGGACAAACCAAAAAGTCATCAACACACATATATGTATATAAGTCATTGAGAAGCTGATATTATACACAGTATGCATCCTGTCAAATGTTTGACAAATGTGAGTGTTTTTCTGGTAAATACTGTCTAATGTGTATTTGTCAAATTTTTGTTTACTACATTATATTATTTGAATTACACAAAGTGAGTTTTGACTGGAAAAGTTTGACATAACTTTTCGTCAAATTTTTTTAGTCAAATATTTGACAGCATGGCATACAGTGTAATACTAGCTATAGTTTATCGTATACGTATAAAAACGCAGGGATCAAATTATTTGACCAAACCACCATCCAAATATTACAAACATTTGTTTAGTACACCAATCATCAAAACAACAAATTTCATTGATATTTTTCTCACAGACCTACTGGCGGTCACTTCACCACTTTCGTAACGCATTTAATTGCTAATAAAACCAGTAAACTCGTAATGGTGGTATAAATTCATTAAGTAACCTCCACTATGATTCGGGTTTCGGTTCACTTTTGTCACGTTCAAAACTCTTTACAAGCGTTGCGCTTAATTTAGCACGTACATACGTAGTATCTGACACGCATTCAAGCAATGGCATTTTTACCAAGTACGCGATATGCACTATGCCCTGTTTTGCCATCAAGCATAAAAAAAATTACTCAAAATATTTCCTTCAATATTACCACAGTAGTCCGTGGGAAGAAGCTCGCGTTCAGCTCGTGCTACAACATGATGCCACCTACAAACCGATAGATAATTCACCGGGCACACTTTATTGGACCTTATCAATCATAAAATTTACCTATCGTAAACGATTAGTATTCAGGCAGGTAAAAATATAAGGAACTCAACATTTACGCTGCGAAAAAAATCAATGTGATATAGGTACGCAGTTTTTCATAATTTTATTTAAGTAGGTACTTAGCCATTAAGTGCGCTTCAACTTTTAACATCATGTGGGGGGGTCTTAGTGCGAAAAACATCTTCTGCACATCTTTTGTCACCCCGTTCATAGTAAGAAAAAAATCACAAAAATAAATTTCACAAGAAATTTCCACATCTGTTTGCCAAAATAATTCACGGGAAAAGTATCTTTTCCGTAGTCCGATAAATCCGTTTAAGTTTTGTATGAAACGAATCAAAGAAAAATTGGGTCAGACATTAAAAGCACGTCGGATTAAATCAGGTTTATTTACTTTTATCGTATTAAAAACCCCATTAAGATGTCTTGACTATATTTCAAATTTTTATTATCGTCACTCGAAGTTGCGTAATATGGCGCTTGTCGAAAGAAATTTTCAGTGGTGATAATTTATCTCGAATTTTGAAAAAAAAATAATTAGTCTAAGATTCGAGATGTTTTCTTAGTGATAGAAGTGAAAAAAAATCGAGAAATATCATGGCATTTCACAAGTTTTAAATTACCGGTGGTAAATTTTAGCAACTCTTTTAAATTTACAATTACAATTTTAAATTTTCGAAAGATATTATAAATTTTACTAAGTAGTTCACAAATATTTCAGATCAATATTTATCTGCATAATCCGACCGGCCAGCGGAAAAATCGGACCCCTTGATGCCAATAATAATGTTCTGAAACTCTTTTTCAGCGAAATGACCATCGTTATTTGTCATCAGACAAGACTAATTCTTCTTAGTAAATCAGTTTAATAGAATTTTGAGAAATAATTGAGATCAACGCCGCGCCGGCCGGCCGGTAGGACTAATGTTTCTGCTAAAAGATAAACTAAACATTTCGATGTTCTTAACAACTCTCACCGTATATCTACTAACATATAGGTATCTCTGATTCAAGAATCTTATCACCAATGTTGTTGATGGTTAAATATTTTGTATACACATGTACCCGTATATGTTTGGGTCGGAGATTAATCAAATTTTGTTACCAAGTCATTGCCAGTCGGGTTAATCGCGCCGTCTGAATAACAATCATAAAAATCCAAAATAGGATTATCTTACAAGGTTGTTTTCAGAGCGCCAATGCCAATCTGAAAAATATTTTATTCCAGTTTTGCATAAACTTTCGGTTCATATCGCAACTAGCAACAATAGCAACTAGCGATCAAAAAAAGCTAGGAAAAAAGTATCACTAAGTGCCGTCCGTTTGCAATTTCAAACAACTACTTATTCACGTAAATGAGTTATAAATTTTGGGTTGTTGTTGTTTTTCTACAAAGGTGTTTTCGTGTAAGGGCTATATCAACGTATTGTTTTACCTTGGGGTGATAACAAGTTGAAATACCCAAATTTCTCATCCAGTTAATGTTACTATGCTAATGCTAAGCTAAGGATAATAAACTAAAAATCGGAATAATGAAGATAAGATTTATTTCTGCGATCGCTTTTCAACCACTGAACCTATAAAATCTAAAGTATTAGAAATTTAAGCCAAAATCTAACCACTGTTAATAAAAAATTAAAAAATTTATTTTTGTTCAGAGATGATGAAACCCTTAAACAAACTGAGGTCCATCCCTTTGTCTTTCTATTTTTTTTTTTGTGGAAGGCAATTTTCTCGAAACCCAATTTTTTAGCGACATTTGTATAGATGTAATAAAAAAAATTAGATTTACCATTTTAAAAATAGCACAATAACTGGGTTAAATCATGTGGGTACTTGAAATTTGGAACCTATTTGTTTCATATAATTTATAAAACCGATTAAATTTATTTATATAATTCCATGCACGATAACCTTTGAACGAATTAACAGATATTGATTTTACTTAAATTAGCAACCTAATTTCAGGCTGCATGCAATACGCAACCAATATTCAAGTATCTATCCGGCAAAATCCACCATAATTTAAATACTTTATTATTAAAATAATAAAGTAAAATACATAAATACATTAAATTAAATTCTTACTTTTTACTTAAATCCTTAAAAAAAACAAAATTGAAAAGTCTAAAAATTTAATTGGACGAGAAAAATATGTATATGTAAAAACAAACTAAAGGTAAAAATAAAAAATTTAAAAAAAAACTTAAAATGATTAAAATTTAATAAAATAAATGAAAAGAAAATAAAATAAATCAAACCTGTAGTTAACAACTAGTAAACCTAAGTTGAACCTAATAAAAGGTGAAAATATGAAAATTGATAAAAACTTTCAACTCAATAACCGCAACAAGTAGATAATCTAATTAGAACCTAAGAATTAAGTAATACTGAATAAAAATAAAAAAATTAAAGCTTATAACTACAACTTTAAAAATACCAAACTAAAAATTAAAATTAATCCTTAAAAAATTTCAATTCCAATATGTTTGCAATTAAAACGTTCATATGAAATGAAATCTTAAGCAACAATTAAAACGCAAGAACTTACTTTTAAAATAACTAGTACTTAGTGTAACATTTAAATAATTAAATTAGAACGTTAAACCGAAAGGTGCAATTTTAAATGGGAAGAAGAAGGCCCATACCTAACAAAAATATTTGGACCATAATTCTAAATAAAACTTACAACTAATTTAATTTTATATTAAGAAAAATATGTTCATGCGAAACAAAATACAATTTTCAACTTCTTAGTATTAAATAGTTTATTAAAAAACAATTCAAAGTTTTTTAATAAACGTTTAAAAACAAATAAATTTGAAGCCTTTAAGCTTTTAAAATTTTATATTAAAAAATAAATTTCATGCAAAACAAATTGTAATTAATTAAAAACCTACAAACTGTTTCATTTAGCTTCTTCCTATTTTAATTCTAATTAATTTGAATTATTCCTTAATCAAAATTAGAAAAAAATTAATTTATAAAGGTTTCATATTATAAAAACAATAAAAAAAACATTGCTATAAAATTAAAAAAAATGCAACCTCAAGCAAATAGAACTTACTTTAGTCTTAACGCCTTTTAAGTTATTTAAAACTAGTACCTGGACACTAAGTTTAGACTTTGAAAACTAGAAAAACCTAAATAAATATAAAGAATTAAAAAAAAACTAATAATAATCTCTATAAAACTAACTAACCAAATAAGACTTAAATATTGAAATATCAAAAATAATTGATATCGAACACGTTAAAATAAATAAAAACAATCTCAAATCAAAATTTTTTCTTATAAATCATTTATCGAATAAAATTGAAACCTAATAAAAATTAAAACTAATAGCAGCAAATTTAAACACAGTTAAAAATAAAATTAAAATTATCTAAAACTTATCGCTTAAAATTGTTAAAATTAACGTTAAAGTAAATAATTTAAATTAAATAAAACAATTTTTTTCATAAAATGCTTCATCGAATTAAATTTAAACCTAATAAAAATTTAAACGAAATAATAACAGCAAATATGCCTAAGCACAATTTACAATAAAACTAAAAATTATAAAAAATTTGAAACTTAAAAATTGTTAAATTAATTTAAGGTAGAAATAATAAAAAATAAAACCTGAATAGCTTAAACAAATCTTCTGATTTGTCCTTTTTTGACAAATTAGAGACGGGGTGTTTTAGGAATGTTTAACTACCCAGGCGGTTTTTAAGGGATCCCCTTGGGCCCTGTTTTGGTGTAAAGTGGCTCAGCGCGGCTCCTCTCTCTAAGACTAACTAAATAAAACCCCTATCAAATTAAAGTAAATATTAAAATAATAAAGTATAAGTGATAAAAGTTAGAAAAAAAAATTAAATCAACATAAATTTAAAGCTAACAACAATTGAGAATAATTGAAAAATTAATAGAACTTGTCATTTTGCAAACCTTTAACCTTTATAATAACTTAACCTATATTAAAACGTTAACTAAAAAAAATTACACAAATCTTGGCTGAACTAAGAATAAGATTAGGTAAAACTTAATTAAGATAAAAAGTTTGTTATAAAAAATACAAATTTTTTAAATTTAGAGCATATAAAACTATAAAAAAATTAAACTTCGGTTAAGGTTCTTAAACATTCAAAAAGAGGATAATTTTAATTGATAGCTTAAATTTTCGGTTATAATTTAAATTTGAGAAATAAATAAAAACAAATTGATCCAATGATCTTCATGGTAGAGGTGGGTCGTTCTGAAGTGAGCTGTTCCAAAACAGTAGTTCATTGAAGTGAGTGAGTGAACTAACTCACTCCTTTTGGTAAACTGCAGTTCCATTCGCCACGTGACACCGCCACCGGACGACAATTCTTTTATTTTTGTGTTGACCAAAAATAAAAGAATTGTCGTCCGGTGGCGGTGTCACGTGGCGAATGGAACTGCAGTTTACCAAAAGGAGTGAGTTAGTTCTCTCACTCACTTCAATGAACTGCTCTTTTGGAACAGCTCACTCCGGAACGACCCACCTCTACCTTGAAGATCATTGGATCAATTTGTTTTTATTTATTTCTCAAATTTAAATTATAACCGAAAATTTAAGCTATTAATTAAAATTATCCTCTTTTTGAATGTTTAAGAACCTTAACCGAAGTTTAATTTTTTTATAGTTGTCACCGCCAATGCATGATTTTTTTTTGGTCACCACAATCACGGAGCAACAAAGTGAACTGGAACTAGTTCGTTTTAGTGAGTGAGTTAACTTCGACTAACTCAATAAAAGGAACTGCTTTGCCCATTTCTACTTCAAAGTAAGGATGTGCGAATTTAAATCGATTCTTCAAAAACAATCGATTGAAAATCGCAATTTCTTACTGTGAAGAGCTCCGAGAAAAATTTCTTTAACTTCTTGATGTTGTTTTTTTAATTTCCCGAAAATTAGCACAATCCCCTTTATATTTACTGCCAATTTTATTATAGTTCGAATTTGGTCCGAAATGTTTGGATGACCTAGTCTGGCGCGTACAAGTCTTCTTATTCAGCGTCGTCAACAATTACGCACAACAATAAGAACTTTATACGACAACAACAATATTTATAAGTTTACATGAATGAAAATGGCAATTTCATCTTCATCCCAGCAATCAAAACAAAAATCTCCATCAGGTTCAAGTTTCAATGCACAATTGAACTGCACTTTGTAGCAAAATATTATGCGATTGATTATAAACTTGCTTTGTTTACAAATCGCTAAGAGCAATCATAAATGACACAAAAAGCTGGAAGAAAGCAGGTGAAGGCTGTCTTGCACTCGTACGCTAATGGAGCGGAACTATCTGACTGGATGCGATTTTGATTTCGCTCAAGTTCATAACAATTGTTAGTTTATTTGTGCGGGTGTATAGAAACTTGTTGGAAGATAGAAAAATCAATAGTACAAAATTAGATGTTTTCCGTCAAGTCATTCGATCAAGATTTACATAGTTTTGTTGACTGAAAGTAAAATCCAGTTAAGTACAATTTACACTATAAGTCACAAGTTGAGAATTACGCACAGATTTAACGTAATTTCATTTCAATGTTCCTACAGCGTAGGCAAATCGCTTAATTAAAGTGATAATCTTGCTTGTTTTTAATCGCTATCGATTCGAACAAGACGCGATATAAATGTGTTTTCTTTAATGTTTTCATGTAGCTCAATCTACAAAACAAATACCAGGCGCAATTTATTTTAATTTTTATTTCCAATCAGTATGTTTGAATAGTAAATAGCAAATGCTTTATTTAATATGCATACCATATTTCAAATGGTAAGAATAAGCCGTTCACAAATTATAAAATATAACACAACTATTATACTCTTGACCTAAGAAATATATCGGAATTCGTGAAAATGTGCGCAACCACTTTACACCCTCTTAAGGGTTGCATATCGAGAAATTTTAAAATAATTTCTAGGAGCGTATAAAAAGAACACGATAAAGTAAGATGAATTTGATAACTCAACATGCCTAAGACATATAACGAAATTCGTGAAAATCTATAAAAAAAAAAACAATCCTTTTGAACAGCTTTTTTTTTTAATCAACATCTGTACACCAATAAAAATCTACACTTTTTTACTTTAAACAAAAAGGGTGTTATTTAGAGCCGGAGAACTATAAATTGGTAGAACTGTTTTCTGTGATAGCCGTTTTGACAGTTCCCAATGGTTTTGGGGTTAGTTTGGTTTGGCAATTCATCGTGAATAGACTCATACCGGAGCAACGTTTGGAAATTGTTCAAATTTATTTTGAAAACCATAGTTCAATTCGAGAAACTTACCGGGCATTTTGGTGATCATAATCGTCCATCAGAGCGATTAATTCGTGAAAGTATGGGTCGTTTTCGCAATACGTTTGCTCTAAACTATACTATACTGCGAAAAATGAGTGAAAATTGGACTGCCAGTTAACGCACGCCATGTAGTCCACGGCGGGCACATGGCCGAAAGCATATTCAAACAATCATGACATAAAATTATCTTTCAAATAAAGCCAATATCATGGATATTAAAAATATCTAGGTACATAAAATATATATTTCATGGATATTAAAAATATATTAAAAATATATGTCCGTGTTTTATTTCAATTTAAAGTTCTCCCCCGCCTCATCCCTCACAACCAGACTTTTTCAAAAGATTGGTTGGCTTACCCAATCTATTCACCATAAATATTTTAATTGATTATCTCAACGCCTTCAAATGCTCTTATGTACGGCGTTTACGGCGGACAGGCGGACATTTTCTTTGCTTTTTTGCAATTTACTAGTTCTAAAACTTGAAAGTTCAAAATTTTTGGGTAACATTTTTTTTTTTTAATTTCAGGTCGATCACACTATCTAATTTATTATTAAAAAATAATAAAGTAAATTCTGCCTTTCCTTCGCTAAAACTGAGCTACGGAGCTAAAAGTTTCTAACGTTCAGAATAGAACAAGAATAGGGGTTGGCTGTATTAATCAGTAAAATACTCTACCTTAGGGATATATAGCCTCCACTCCAAAATGGAAGATCAATTTGTTGTCTTTATAACAAAGCCATACTCTTCATCCATTTGTTGTGCCTTTAGCTTAATATTAAATAGGATATCTGTATTTCCTTTGGATTATCCTATCATAACTATTTGTAACCTTTTTCTGAAGATTGAGGCTAAAGATATCCGTTTCCCAAATCATCACTGAATAGTGTTGCGAGGCCCTTATGATCTTGTACTACTTAGAAACCCAATCCATTTTATTTCCGGTAAAAAGAAACCCACAACTTTAATAACAACTTTTTTACATGATCATTATCAGTTGTTTACATTTGAAATAAATTTTTTTTATAGAAAAATTGGAAGAATACAAATTTTACAAGTTTTTACAATAGTCTGGTCTTACATATTGGTCAAATTGTTTTTGTTCAATTTAAATTTATTGAAACTAAATGGGCAATTTGCAAGTCATTCGGAAAATTTAGGAGATTTTATTCACTTAATAATGTTGTTTGCAAACAAAGTAATGTTAAAATTCCGACAGTTTAGTGATAACAAAATTTCCAAAAGTAAACGTAAACAATTTCTTATCGTTAATTATTATAATATCAATTATGTGAAAGGCTTGTAAGCAAATTATGTACTTGTATTATGCCGGTATGTTTTGCAATTTTTGAAAATATTTTCATGATGGGCTTATACGTAGGCTTGTCCCCATCTTGATATAAACAACAATTTCATTATTAATTAATGTTCTTGTTTATTTACGCCCGTCTACCAATTCAAGACTCAACAATATTTTCGTGTTAGTAAGTGACGCGTTGTAAGTAATAACATCAACAGGTTAATATTACGTCTAGATTACAGAACTATAGTATGTCAATAAACTTCCATAATATTATAGTTAATATCTGTTTACTATTTTCAGAGTGAATTACCAAGAAATAATTATGATTAATTTGCAGAGTACGAAGAAAGTAGTATCAATCGTTCGAGGATTCTGCAAGTTATCAGACCCCCTAAAAATTAGGTGAGTAGATAACATTTTTTTATATACAAAATTAACTTTTATCTTATCTGTAAAAATTTAAAAGATAGTGTGCTTATTGTATTAATACGCGCCTAATGAATTACTGTTTAATCTGCCAATAAAGTTCAAATCGTGAATTTTCTTTTATAAAACTTTTCTATTTTGACAGAAAAATTGTCTGTGTTTCGTCTCCACCGAAATAAACAGCTTAAAAGATTTTAATTAAATTATGCAAACTCCTATCCAGCTTAAATACAAAATACCTTTTATCGCTTCACCAATATTATTTAAATAATTATTGGTTTTTTAATAACTAAATGTCGGGAGTGTGTATCAATGAATTATGTAAAATTATAAATATTTAAAGATAGAACTTTTTTATTTATAGTTTTTCATGTCGATTGTAGTTCTTTGATTGTATTAAAAATGACCAGTTAAATTATCACTGCAAAAACAAGTTACATGCGAGATTGGTATTACATTTTTTTTTATTGGAAATATTAGAACATCAATGTGTCATTAAATAGTCACGAAAATATGAACAATTTTCCGGTGTATACATTGCAAACCAAAAGAGTTACAATTGAATCATTTATGATTCACCTAGGTGAATTATGTGACTATGGTTAATGGAACTTACGATTCTTAAGTGAATCATTGAGTTTTCGGTTGGTTAAGAATTTTAAATGTTTTTTCGACTTCAGATGAGTTACTTTTTTGAACGCTAAACGATATATCCTGAATGGAATGGATCACTGCCTTGGGAGGACACGATAGTTTAAAAAACCTTCACTGGAAAGACTAGTTTGCAAACTGAGTTCGACTAGGTCCGAAGAGATGGTTTCATCATGGGACTGCATTGTATAGTTATAGAGTATATCATGCAATTACCCATACATCTATTGCCAAGTGTTTCTCAATACGTACAATTTGATTTATCATTAGTTTTATTTTGTTACTCATAAATGAATCATACAGATGAATCTAAAGTTTATTTAATCAATTATAGTATCGGGCTCCATTATCTGACTTTTTTTTGTTTATTTTGCTTATAATTAGTCCACTTTCTGCAACATCTTCATTGGAGTCATATCCTGAACAAACTACAATCTTTCTCAAACTTCAGTCACTCTTTTCCTTTTGTTCTACAAGCTGGGGGACTTCAACGCCGGTTTTCATAATACAGTACAATCCCTCACCCTATGTATCCAACATAATTTGGCGCTAATCTGAGCATAAAAAATTTAAAAATTATTAAAATCATACTAGTATTTACTGCGAGTATATCGAATTTGAATAATTACATGACCCTAATTTTCGAGGTAAACGTCTGAAAACTAAATAATTTTCTTTCCAAGAAAATTAATTTCTTTGTCTTTTCTTATTTAGAATTGTCAAGTTTGAAGTCTGTTCATGAACGTTTACAATTTTTCAGAGAATTTTTTAAATAAATCCATTCCTTTCTTTTAAAAATTAACTAGCCGTTCAATTTTAAACAACTAATTTGTTATAATAAAAATTACCAATACTGAAGATTGAAAACTTTTGATTCTCAATGTCAATTGTTAAATGGTTATTTTAAGAAAGCGAGCAAATAATAAAGAAATATTTGACTACATTTTAAAATAGAATCAAAGAAATTGTAGAATAACATAATTATGGCAAAAAAAAAGTTAACTCTTTGTGAATTGTAATTTTTATGTATATTAATTTTTAAATACAGAAATAACAGGAAAGAGAGTCTAAATTGGTAAAAACAAAACAAAAATATGTAATGAAATTAAAAATTTTCAAAAATCGTATACCTCGTAGTTGGGCCTAATTAAAAATAATGAAAATAATTAAAGTTCCAGATTCATGTTTTGTGAGTATTATTTGATGTGGTCCAGTGGGGCTCTTGTTCTTTAAATTACTATTTGTTCTTCAAAATTTAAAAATCAATGAAAATGAATACTAAAGTATCTGTAAAAATGTATCCAAAAATCAGAAATTCAAATGATGAAAAATCAAAATTTTAAAATTAGAAAAAAATTTAAATAAATTGGTTTGAACCGTATAACATAGTATAACTTAAACCAATTTTAACTAAAGTAACTTAAAAGATTATTCTATACTATTATAGGGATAGGGAATACAGTTTAAGTCATTTTAATATACTAAAGTAACTTGAAAGAGTAATTCAACTTGTAAAAATAAAAAAAATTAAAACTCAAAATTTTAAAAATTCAAAAAATTTTAAATTTAAAAAATTGTTTTGGAACCATAGTTTTATATTATTAGTACCAAAAAAATAAAAACGTGTGACAACAACGGACAAATATTCCTAAGGGTCTCGAGAATGCATCTTAAAATAATTTTTAGATTCAAACGTATGTAAGTATGCTTTAATGAGTTCACGACTCTACTTTTGCGAAAAAACTTTTAATCCTTAAAGTATTTTTTGCGTGGTCCTGTGGGCCTTTTGTTCTGCAAAATATGATAATGCACGAGTGTGTTTGCTTTTCCTTGATCATATCAGCGAAAAAAACCATAGTAAGAATGTCAAAATAAATTTTTTTATTGCATACATGTTCAAAATATTGAAAAATGTAAAATAGAACAGGGAATTCCAAATCTTTTAACAACAATCTAGTGATAAGATATCACAAATTATTGTACTTCCACTTGTATTAATTACAAAACACCATAATTTTTTTGCGACTTAAATTTTGACCACCGGAGAAATAACTAATTTGAATTTCGTCAGAAAACCATTGACCCAATTTGATGTTCAAGTGTAAAGGTTATTCACTTAGATATCGTACTGAAACCCAATTTGTAACTAATTGTACTGTACGTTGATTTGATTTACGAGTACAAGCTACCGTCTGGGTCGGCCTAGAACCAGGCTACAACACCTCTACGATTCCAAATGACTAAGCCAGCCTTATGCATAAGACCCACAACTAAAATCGACATATACATATGTACATTTTTGGCTTCCCCATACAGTAGTAGTTGATAATCGCATTATGATAATCTACGAGACTAATCGGTAATTACCTGTCTGTCACCTGTTAATTGGTTTCAAGTGGACGACACGTCGCAAAATACAACCCCGTCTATTTTTATCATGCTAGATCCCATATCAGACGGGCAGATATAATCTACAATAGATGAAACATTTCAGTGGGCACCCGTTTTGTTTCGATATGAATATCTGCAGACAATAATCACTCACAATCGAGTATCTTGCGGATGAGATAAAATTCATTTCCTCCTTATACCGGTTAGAAACAAGAATAACCAAGATGTTTACAATAATTGTTTCTAGCACGTGATGACTATGACTATCGCGTTAAGATTAATTTTTGAATTTTTATTAGGTCAAGTTTGAATTGAAGTCGTCTACTTTTCTTATGAAATTTAAATATTAATTTTTATTTCTTACAGCATGAAGTAGTAAATTTTCGGTTCATTGATTGCGCGAAAAATTAGAGTTTCATAGAAATTTTATTTATGTCTAAAATGAATTTGAAGACTCTGGATAGTAGGTAGTTATGCTGGTATTTATTGGACTGTTTGCCACGCTGCCAAATATTTGATTGTTTTTTATGACAAATACTGCCAGATAGTATAATCGTCAAATTTTTGTTTGCCTGATTATTTTATTTGCTCTGTACCAGGTTTATTTTGACTGAAAAAAATTTAACGAATTTTCTGTTAAATTTTTTTAGTCAAATATTTGACACCATGACATACAGTGTAATACAAGCCTTAGTTTAACTATAGCATAAACTTTTTATGGATTTTAGCTTTAGTAGACTACAGCAAGCGTATGAAACGAGGGTTTACCGTTCATAATATTTTATTAATAAATAATAAAGCCTCCAACCCCTATCATAAAAATGCAACCAAAAATTGCATTTTACGTTCACCTGAATTTTTGATGTCATACATAAGAACTAAATTTATATTTAGATTTTTTTTTTTAAATTTGACCGAAAAATAAAAAAAAACGACTCTTGACCCATTTCATATTTTAGTATTTGAAGACCTTAAAAGGCAATAAATCCGTCTGACCACCGTATGTTATGTGTTTTCTTGTACATGTTTTTGTGCCATCGAGAACCGTTATATTTTCGTGATAGGTGAACTAAATTGAACGTGTAACGTTTTTGGAAGTGGCAGTCTGAAAACGTTTTCCGAAATTCCCTATTTCGAGAATGGCTCAGTCTGAACAGTTGAAACTTAATACTTATTGTATATAAACTAGGGAGAAAGTTCAAATGAAAATTGTTGTAGTGATAAAGTAGTGCTTAAACCGAGAGGTGTATAGCAGATGGATTAAACTGGTAATCAAATCAAAAGTATAACATTTATTACGAACCGACTTTAAATTGAACAAATCAGATCACTCTTTCTTATTACAAAAAAGAAATCTACAAATCACATATGTACTACATATTATTGTAGTCCACATAATCCTTGAAATAAACTAAAGTTTTTTCAACGGTTGTAGTAGTTCAGTTAATATCCAAAACATGTGTGCAGTATGGATATGTAACCTAACTTGTTATCAGTAATAACAATGTATCAAATTTTAACATTTTATTAATATATCAAATTCATGACCCACTCTACAAGAAACTGATTGCTATATTTCAATGCCATGACGCAACAATTTAACGCAATGCTTTTAAAGCCGTTGATCGCATAAATTTATATTTCTAAGAAAAACTTTATTCAAATACGTCATGATTCATAAACATATCTCTGCATATGCACAAAATCAGTTAATAATTTCAGATTTCAACCGTCATGTAGACCTCATAAAATTCATTACATCAAAAATATTGCGATATTAACAGTGACGAAGTCTACAAAGCTAATACAATCCACGAGATATCAAGCGAACTGCTTATCAATATGACCATAACTGGCATTTATATGCCACCCTTAATAACCTTATCTTGAAATTTCTGGGAACTGAACTGTCGTACGACAACCTCTTGGTATAGTAGGTTTTTTTATGTTTTGCATTATCTTCTAAGTCGGTAGATTTTTTAAATCCGCGCACATGTGGTTGATAACTCGACTTAAATCAAAATGTTTGTATTTTAGATTAACAAAGGTCATATGTTGCAAATCGTAGCAATGACTATGAAAAAAATATTTTAGAAAAGTATTGACAAAATTAAAAATATTACAGAACAGAGAAAGTCCAGCTGGTCATAGATAATTTGAAAGATCATAAACTAACAAAATTTCGACTTTGATCGGTAACGAAGCCCGACTTGGTAGAGTTTTTAAGATAGAATTGGCTAATGCGAAAATGTTTAAGCTTTCAACCTTATAAGAATTGTTGATAGACAATATGACAAACTTATTTAGAGTGTACTTGCTCAGAATAAAATCTGCCAACTGGCGCAACTTTATTACTTTTTCGGTAGAAGTTCGGAACGCGTTCAATTATGAAATGCGGTGGTGTGGGTTACTATATGTGAGGGAAAACCTAACAAAAAGTTCGGGAAGTGATTAGAATAGGGTCGCGCTAGAATACTTACGCCGCAGCCACAAATAACATATGAATTAAGGAATTGGGTCATATTCCAGGATGCGGTCTAGGAGTTGAAAAAGGAAAAAAAAACTTGAAAGTAAGTAATCATTAAAGAAACACGCGGAAGTGAAAAGATATTCGATTTCTGATCAGATCTGAGAGATATGGCAGAATTCATGAAAAAGTATACGATCTCTTTACACCCTCTTAGGGGTTGAATTTCAAAAAATCTTGAAAACACTTTCTTGGTATTTATATGAAGAATCCGTAGAATAAAAATGAATTCAATATTTGGCAAGACCTAGTAGATATGACGAAAATCGTGAAAATCTATGCATTCTATTCTCACTGATCCTTCATTTTTTCACTGATCCTTTTTTTTTCACTGATCCTTTTTTTTCACTGATTCTTTTTTTTTCACTGATCCTTTTTTTTCACTGATCCTTCATTTTTTCACTGATCCTTTTTTTTCACTGATCCTTTTTTTTACTGATCCTTTTTCCCCTTCCGAGCGCCAATTGATATTAGCATTTTTTTAATCAAAGTTATTTTTCTAGTTGCTTTACATATACCTACATACCGAGTTTCAACTTTCTAGCATAAGCCGGTTCATGGCATGAAAAAAACCCAGCGAGCGTTTTTATTCGAAAATTATTTGAAATGTTAAAGCGATTTAACTTGACGAAAGTGAATTCACCATCGATATTAACTCTCTAGTTGTACATAATACACACTCAATTATGAATCTTTATTACGATTATTAAACGGTTCATCTGATATAAGGTGCTGCATAGGTAGTCATTCTGGTGAACATTAAGCGATATGTTTTAAATTGTGTTAAAGATTCGTTGTTGTCTGTTGTTTTATGGACAGGTAGAAGTTTTTGTGGATTTGTAATGCTTTATTTAATTATTAATATTTTTGGTTTGAGAACCTGTTTTTAAAATTTACTGGGTGCGATCAAGTGATCAACATTGTTGTATGATAGAGGTTTTCCTGAATTTTCAATGAGACATATGTATATTCACTTAATGCAATTATTCGCTTAGTTTTACACTTAGCAATACTATACGTTCGTGACTCTACTATATCTCGTTCACTCTTGAGTCACATTCACAACCATACGTGACTTTGTTATTAATGAAATTAACATTTGGATGGCGTTCTATAAAAAATTGTCTACTATGCAAAAGAAAAATCAGTGTTAAACCACCCTTTGGATTTAACTACTTAAAAGTTATAGCCTACGAGTAAATGGGGTGAATCTAATGAATTAAACAAAAACTTCAAAGTTAATATCTCAAAGAGTTTGTGAGATATTTCAATAAATTAAAACGCACTAGATTCATTAATTTTTAAGTGTCTGCTAGTTCTGATACAGAAAATATAAAATTATTTTTTTATATATATTTAATCTCGACTCTAATTTGTACATACATAATAATATTAAAATACTAAGTAAATTAAAAAGTTCAAGGAAAATAAATCTTAAAAGTTGAGTGGAAATTTCATCTTCTGAAAATAAATCATTTAATTTTTGATGTATGTTTTCACAGTACATTTCGAATTGAAAGTACAAGGTCTTCCGGTGAATACTGTTAAATTTATTTTGTGTGACGTTTCGGACTCGACTGAGTCCTTTATCAAACTGCAGTTTGAAACTTGTATTCACCGGAAAACCTTGTACTTTCAATAAATCATTTAATTTATAATGTTAAAATTAAGGGAGTAAAAATATCACTCTCTCTTTCTGTCGACAAACAGTTAGTTGTAAGTAATAAATAAAAAAAATAATCAAATAATAGGGTTTTTATATATCTCTTTCATTCACCAGGGCAAAAACCAAACAGCAGATAATGCAAAAAAAATTTTTCATACATATGTATATGTATGTTCACTTAAAAAATTCCCAACAGTACCGTTTTTTTTTTTTTTTTTCAAAATTTGGATCGGTGTTCGCGCGACAACAATTTTTAATGATTTATTTTTTGTTTCGTTTGAAATTTACGTTTTTTTGTAATTTAAACTTCAGAATCAAATGCGGGTAATAAAGCAAATACGAAATTAGATACAAAATTTGAATTTATAAAGCAGTAAATTTTTTTCAATTAAGAAAAATATAATTAAATATATGCATCAATTTACAAAATTTGTTTTCATTTCATTTTTGTTATTTTCATTTGAACCTCGAACTTATTATGTATTTCGACATATTGTATAAAACTTGGACGATGTGTTTATAATGTAACGAAAAATTGTGCTAACCGACCATGACTTCGGTATTATCATCATCAGTTCAAATTCATGAGAGGGCCAAATTTCATTTCATATAAATTCTAGCCGCTAGTTGTTAGCGTAGACGACTGAAACTTCCGCAAAGAGAAATTACTTGAATCGTCCCATATTTGCGCTATTAGTCAGTTACTTTTTAGTATCACGTTAGCGCCCAAAAAGCATGACAATACAGAAAAAAGCCGGACTGGATAAAAAGCAGCAAGTCATCAATGGAACAGACAACTCAATTAAGTCCATTTTACCTTAGTGCCCATTAGTATACGCGAAAGAATGGACTTTGAAATTTACTTTATTTAGGTTTGTCAGCTTTCATATTATGACGAAACCGTACAAGCCATTGATACCCTGAAGCTAGTAGTAGTTGTTGGTTTTCAACACTAGATGTCTGATCCGGTCTTGAATTCAAACGAAATGGGTATGTAATGTGTTTGCATATCTTCCAAAAAATTTGCTTGTAACCGGCACATACCGTATGCTAATAATGCGGACTTGGGACTTCGAGCTTGGAACCTCCACCTATTTGTGACGACAATCACTCAGGTGATGTACATACAATGATTTAAGTTTCAATTGTTTAAATGGTGATGGGGTTTTCCTATTGCAGTTGACTCAAATTTGAGCAAGGCTGAATCTGAGGTACGCGCGCCAGGTATAAGACAAAATTGTTTTATTTTATGAATGAATGTAGTTAGACCAAGGAAATGAAACTGCTTAAGATTGCAAACAATTATTGTTATTTTGATCATCTTTATTTTAATTTTATTTTTCAAGTACTTAAAGTGATAATGTACCATGCATTCACACAAAACTAAATTCCATTTTGTCACTATGTTTAAGTTTTATTACAAAATTTCAAATCAAGAGAACAGAAGTGACTTATTCCACTTTCAAAATAAACGGCTCAATGGTGACAGTAAGTAAGTGAAACTATTTTTTTGATTTGGGTTTCGGGGATGGCAGGGTGTGGAACGGCTTAGAACGAAAATCTGAGCAATTAATTCACTTTATTTGATCACAAATTTTGACCTAAAAATTATCTTATTCAAATCTACTTTGTGGAATAAGCCCAAGGCTTATAAGTCGCATAATACTGCGGAGCGTACTGATACCCTACGTATGGAATATACTCAGCATACACATCCTTCAATTGAACACCATGATTTAATTCCTGTACAGCTCTGGCTTGATCCTGGTCCACTCGATCAGAAATAGGCTTATGCAAATTGTCTTCATAGTGGCGAGTAAACGCTTTCACGTCCAAACGATTTTGAACATCCTTAGCAGCCTCTGCATGTTCGATATTAGGCTTCTCAACGTGAGGTGTTCCGATAATAATCGATTGTAATTCACCATCCGCATCGACATAGGTGTAACCGCCACGTATGGTTCCATCGAATAGCTTCACTTCATTTTTAGTCGAAAGTCCTGCATTGAATCCATAAGCGTATTGATCCAGGGCATTCTGAGGATGAAATTGATTCCAGAATGGGACGTAGAAGTTGCTCTGAGGCGTTAGAGCCGATGATAAGGACACGATTGTTGTGATAATCAGGAAAGTCTTCATGACTAAGGTTCTTTAAGTAAACTGTTGAGTTTTTGTTTGGATCTGCTCGATATTTATAGGTGCTGAAGATGATCGTGGCCTTGAAACATCTTCGAATTTAATTGCAAATTATAGTTTTATCGATTTAAAGATACATCTTCTTCACAATAAGGCGCCATGGTAAGAGGATCTATTTAAGGTTCAAGGCAGTGGTGTACTGACTCTACTAACCAGTTTAATAACATTCCATCTTATCGTCTGCTCTTATTGTAATTGGCGTCTTACTCCATCATGTTATTATAACCAGTCCCTGCTTTGTTTTCAGAATTACCTTCAGTGGTATGTAATATCAAAACAGACAATAAAACAAATAAAAAATAATTAAAATTTCTGGTGGCTGCACTCGATCATAGTAAACAACTATTAAAAGAAATTAAATATAGTTCATATTCAGGTTTAATAACAATCGAGGATCTTCTTTCAGTTTTTGAAGGGCAACAACAGAGCTGCTAAGTCCAATTTTCTCTGAAGCTCTAGTTTATAGATGAGATTCGAACCCACATGATCACTGGTTTGTGTCTAGGCTACCAAGGCCCTAATCGTCCTAATACTACCCCCTAACAGGATATGAAGAAAAGAAACTTGTTCTACGATCTAAGAGCAACTATTCCGATACCGGAATCTCACCTGATAGGTACGTGTAAACCTAAAAACTTTCCCAAAAGAACATACTATAAAAAGTAACAGTATTTAACTTTCTTACAATTACATAATTCCGCACCATGAATAGACTGATATGATGAAATGTAAAATATCTGCGCTCATGTACATATTCCACAACGTGTATCTTAAGGTGTGAAAGTCGTTGACCTAAAAAGAAGGTTCTTCTACAATCCGGTGTAAATGATGTGTGCACACATTTATAATTAAGTTTTTGAATTTCATCACAAGCAAAAATTCTTAGACATTGAGCGGTACGAAAAAGTCGAACGGTATGGTTGTCTTCATTGGAAATTTTTTCGTTTATTGTTACCGAATGAATTTTTGGAAGGCCGACACTATCGATCCAAATTAAAAATTTCTTACGAAAGTTCAGACATTGCACGTGATGTCGGCAGCGTCTCAGGTATTTTGAGTATGCGGCAAGTACTTGAAACTTTTGGTGCTGCCAGTAGATACTTGTAGCTTCGAAATCGATTCGAAACCAACTTAAGCCCAAAATTGACTCTCTACCTGTGCTTCATTCACTTATGAATCTTTATTACGATTCAAAAATGATTGGCCTAATCTCCACCAAAGTGAATGTAATTTCACCATAGTTAGTATTTCGATGAATGTTAAGCGAAGATTCGTAAATAATTATTATTATTAATGGAAAATTATTATATTGTTGATTAAGAAGGTACTGCTAGAGAATAGATTTAGAGTCTTACGTGGAGAATTATTTGAAAAAAATTGGAGAAAACAGTAGGTACCAGAAGTCAGAAGCATTAAAACAAAAATAATATTAAAATAATTGAAATAGGGAATATGTACCTAGACGATTAGTTGGTTTCCCTGCGGATCGCACTCGTTGCATTCTATTAAGTCGTCCATGGACACTTATTAGTCCGTCACTGATGACTCGGTTAATCCGTAAATCATCTTTAAATATTTCTATTAATACTCAATCAAGAGCACTGAAATATTCATTCTTAATCTTTTCCCGAGATGCTGCGGTTTTGTCATTTTCCGCTGAACACATATTCGCCTGTATTTCACTAAGATGAACAATTTTCGAAGACCAGCCTAATGTTGAACTACAATTAATATATGGCCGAGAAAACCCCTCACCCCAAGCTCGCTGACGGCGAACATTCGCCCCGAAGCTTGCTGGGTAGTAACGTTCACTTTTCCCTGCAGAGATTTAGAAACCAACCATACATTACGATTCGCTAGCATATCGACTGCGAGCCGCTACATCGAATAAAATAAAAATTGTTTCTCACCAATTAGTTTTAGTTTATATCATTTTCAGCCAGCTTGTAACTATTCTTTTGCGCTCAGAATATGCCCTTAAATTTGGCGAAGAAATTATTTGATATGACGAACTGCACTCGAAGGGCTGCAATTTTACGACTTTCCATCATCTCGATGAAGAAAATGCGGTTCGTCTATAGGTTAGCGAAATTTCACCTCAATATTTGATTGGTATTAGAGATGGGCAAAGCGGTTCCATTCATTGAAGTACTTCACTCCGAGTCCCTCACTTTAAGGGAAAAGTTCAGTGAAGTAGTTTCGGAACTCTTCGTACCAGAGTTCCTTCGTTTTCGTACGGTTGCGAACTAGTTCGTTCTTTTAGTTCATTCATAGTTCGACTTGAGGTGAGAAGATAATAACCAAAACCAAAGAAAGTTCTGGAGATCTCAAAGATGATGGGCAAAAAAAAAACGGTCGGTAATGTTCTTTGTTAGCTGTCCACTGGAACTGCAGTTCACCAAAATGAGTGAGTTTCTTCACACATTCACTTCAATGAAGTGTTCTTTTGGAACAGTTCACTCGTGAACGACCCATCTATAGTATATTAAGAGTTGCTATTTCCCACTTATAAGATCCTTTGGCGAAGATATTTTTCAATTTGACGAACCGCATTCGAAGTGCTAGCGAATCGTATACTATGCGTTCGAAGTATTCAGAGCTTTTGACAACTATTCATCAATGGGATGAAGAATATTCGACTCGATATCTTTTCATCAAACTTTGCTGCGCTTGTGTTTAGCAAAGAAACATAAAAGGAGAAGCTCTTAGGTCCGGGTAGAACATTTTTAATAATCTGGTATTTTTTAAATCCTACCCATAATTCTGTCCATCAGTTACTGAAGTCTGCACTTCCCAGAATCTTTTCTGTAGTAAGTCTTCATGCTTTCGTATTGAATCAAAACCACCATGTGCAAGTAGTTTAAGTGGTCTTAACTATTTCCTTTTAATTTAAAGCTGTCGTTTTCGTATCAATTACGCTAATTGAATAGTAATTTGTACGATACATTGACTTTAAAATCAGTTTTGTTTCGCCAACTTTGACTAAATCTCTACAAGATACAAGTCTATATAAAATGCACCTTCCCAGCAACACAAGTTTCATTTTCACTTCCGTAAATCATTTCCAGATAACTTACACCTATCACAACTATACATAATTCATATATAAGTGCAAGTAATAACTTGGACATATCCATCAAAACCGTATCTAAAGGCGATCTCCATACAAAACTGGTACAATTTGTAATTTGATCAAAACGATTAAAAACTCTCATAGTGTTGGGGAAAATTGAAACGAGGTCAGAACTAATAAACACGGAAAACAATTTTTTAAGCAGCCCACTTTTCACATTTGCATACTGCGAGTATATTAATTTTTACCGTCATATGCGATCAGATCAATGATCACGTGCGAATTATATCGATAGTCTGATACAGCTTCTTTGATCAATATCTTATGTGACGGTGTCGTCAGGTAAACACATTCCAATTTACGCACCTTACACCTAACTGGACATAGAAATAAAAATTTATTAAAAGGAGGTTGCATGTGATCGTGCGTCGTTTAATCTCAAGATCATCAAGTGATCTTGATCGCGTCAAACTAATCTACTGTCGGGTGATAAAAAAGCGATAAAATTATTAAATTTAAATGAAAGAGTTTAAATAAAAGAGTTACTTCTATTTTAAAGGAGAATACTGCAATTTTTGCATCGAAAGAATTATAGTGATCGTCACATAGCTGGGTATTTTCACACAATTGTGTAAAGTGGATTTTAATTTTAAATTATTTCCTGGGGTTTTAATGAAATTCTTGTTGCGATGAGTCCGTAATGCACGGGGAAATACTTTTTTTACTCTATATTCATTGTGTTTTATTTGTCATACTCAATTTGTTTAACACCTGTGAAAACCAATTCTTCAAAATAAAACAAAAATAGTATCTACTACTCTGTATGCTGTCCTGTCAAATATTTGACTAAAAAAGTTTTAAAAAAAGTTCTATTCAATTTTTTTCCGTCAAAATAGACTTTCTGTCATCATCAATGGCGCGACAGCCCAAATCGGGCCAGGGCCTGCAGGATACATTGTCTGAAGTCATCTCGGTTCAGCGCCCGCGTCCTCCAGTTTGTGCATCTAAGAAGCGATTTGCAATCTGCGTCAACTGAATCCTCGTATCTTTTTCGCGGTTTTCCCACCGGTCGCTTGCCATGGGCTGTACCTTTCAATGTGCGCTTGGGAATTCTTCCGTCCTCCATTCGCTCCACATGACCTGCCCATTGCAGCTTACGGAATTTTATAAGAGTCGATGCGGCTGGGTCGTCATAGATGTTATACAACTCGTTGTTGTACCGAATACGCCATTCAGTGCCTTCTCTTACTGGTCCCAAAATTCTTCGAAGAATTCGTCGTTCAAAAGCGTCTATTGATTTTTCAGACGCTTGGGTGAGAGTCCACGTTTCACTTGCATATAGTAGCACAGGTCTTATTATGGTCTTGTATATGCGAAGTTTGCTCAGCCTGTGCACTTTTTTCGATTTTAAGATCGGGAGAACCGTGAAATATGCCTTATTTGCTAGTGTGATCCGTTGATTTACTTCGTACCGTTCGTTGCCGTCTCTTACAAGGTGTGATCCCAAGTATGAGAAATGATCCACATTCTCCAGGTTGTAGTCCCCCAAGGTCATATTTTGTCTAGTTGGCGCGTTTCTTCTTGTTTGGGTCATGAACTTGGTCTTACTCTCATTGACCCTTAGCCCGACCTCCTTTGCTGCTGAGTCTAGACAGTGGAAGATTTCCTTTGCGTCTGGAACAGATCTGGCCATGATGTTTACGTCATCCGCGTACACCACTAGTTGAGTGGACTTGATTAGTAGGGTACTTCTGGTATCAACGGGTACCTTTCTGATGACATATTCCAGGGCAAGGTTGAAGAGCATGGGAGCGAGTCCATCTCCCTGCTTCAGGCCGGATTCTGTTCGGAAGCTTTGGGTTAGCTCGTTTTGTATCCTTACTTGGGATTCAGTGTCAGTCATGGTCATTTTTGTTAATCTGTAGACTTTCTGTAGATCAAATAAAATATGTAATGTTGCAAACAAAAGTTTGACGATCACACTATCTGATAGAAATAAATATTTGACATAGTACCATATTTTTTCCGATTATTATTAAACGAACCGATCCATTATTATAAAAACTGACTAACCTACATGCTATTGCATTAAGGGCTGATCCCCAAGCCTAGTTGGATATCCTTAAAAAAAGTTATATCGAATTTTTAATGACATTTGTATGGGAGCTACCCGAAGAAGTAACATCATTTTTTCTACTCCCCGTGAAAGCAAATTTTTCATTGCTCCAACCGCCCGGGCTTAAGAAATGAAATGAACACTCATAGATGCAACTTTCAAATTGCTTCCATGTGTCTTCTTGATTCCTTTTTGCGTGGCTTTTGTCGTAGTGTTACTAATTCGGCTGTGTGAGATATTCGCGAGGAGTTTCATGCGAACATTTATTTAGACTGTGCCAAAGAAATTGATTGAAATTTAAAATGTAAGAAAAGCAATTCAATGGACGCCACGCTACTGAAACTAAATTAACAAATTAACGTGTGCTAAATTTTAAACCACTAGCATGGGGTCTAAACGTTGAGAGATGTGTTTTTGCTCTTGTAGGTAATAAATATCTTATCATTAAAAAATATAAAGTAAAATACATAAAAAATTTTTTTTTAAATCCATTTGTAAGAACAAAATTCCATAAATTCTGTTTAATCCGTATTCCTAAATTCCGTAATCAAAAAGTCAAGATGATACAATTTTCTGTGCGTTCTTCGATGCGCGCCAATGATAAAATGTACGAAAACGAAAAAGCTGATTCCAGAACCCACAACTCTCATGACTAGTGATTTCTTTCGATTCCACAAGTCGATGACCAGAAGAATGTTATTTATGCATGATCTGTCGACCTGTATGGCATAAATCCGAAATGCAGATATAGCTCAATCGAAGGTATCACAGAATTCACATGTAAATACGTTCTTACATTGAACGATGTAGTATGCCACAATTCATGTGATGTCAACGACGATTAGGACCTATGAAGTTGTAACTCTGGTCTACCCTTCATCGGTGACCGGTAAGCTCTTAATTCAAACTCACTTCACTCTTTTTTTTCGAAAATATACTTGTTAGAGATATTTCAAAAAAGTGTCTCAAGAACTTTTCAAATGACGTGATTTAAAATTGAAGGACTTTCACTGTACTACGTGAGTTATTCTGGTATAGTTGTTTTTTGAACTTAAAGAAAAGCAATTCATTTAAGTCATTTTCAAATCAATTTTGAAGTAGATCAATTTAAGTCCACATGAAAAGTTTAGCTGTGTCGACTGCCTAGACGAGTCATGTCATACGCGCCACTCTTAGGTAGGTAGGTAGGTAGGTACGCGTAGCTGCCCGTGTGAACACGGACGCACTTAGGCTTAAAAAGGTCTGTTGTGTTACTACAGGATCATCGAATCCGGTCCTACTCGTCAATCTATTTAGAGCTTACAATGAAGCGTTGGATTCTCGGGACCACCGTTTCAGCAAGGTCACTGAAACTATAGAAGAAGTTAGCTCCAAGATGAGCCTTCCTTCTAGCGGACAGAGCTGGACAGGGACAGAGAAGATGGAGCACTGTCTCCTTCTCCTTATCCAGGTAGCTTCTACTGAAGTCGTTTGAGGCCGAGTCTTATAGTACGCCGACCTAAGAGACAGTGTCCGATCAGGACACCGACTGTAGTGCTGATATTCGCCCTTTTGAGCACAACTATAAAATCTATTAAGTGGCATAGCACGTAAATGATGTGCTTCTTACTGTTTGCTTGCAAATCCCATTGCCAACTACCCAAGACTTCGACTTACATTCCAAGCTTTTGTATCAATCGGATTTATTTCATTCACATCAAAAACTTTATGGCCTCTGTTGGATCAACATTTTTTTCAAGAAACTTAATTAAATGCAATTATTAAAAGCAAAGATTTGAAAGAGCGGGTGAAAAAGAGTTTACTATTTGATTTAAAGAATGAATGCCAAGTATCTCTATAATTGTGTTTTATATAATGTACAGGTAAGGCTGCCTTGTTATACAAAACACACATGTAGGTGTTTTCATTTAGAGTTACAGAGCTGTATGAAATGAAAAGATATGTTGATGTTAAGATATTCGTTCTGCGTAAATGGAAGAACCCTGGCTCTATTGAAATCTCAAGTAGACATCTCAAGATGTTTGATCAACACCACACTTCACACTCTATTTATCTATTGTCATCATCGAAATTGACATATTTTTTTCACGAATTTTAATTATCACCATGGCAATGAAACTTTCCCATATTATGAAAAGTAAACGAAAAATACCAAACATGAACAATAAGCTTCTTATGCAAAAACAAAACCCTATGTCTATTTCAGAAAAAATAAAAGTTACGCAACTGGCAACCCAAAAAACAAGACGCAAATTCAAAATTCAAAGCCTTACGTACGTATAGCATCTTCACAGAAATTTATACGTGACGTCTGAAATGCATACGGAGAATCCATCGACATACCCGAAGCATAAAAGAAACCAGATAAAGTCGTTTAAATTTCAATCGAACTGGTTTCTTTAATGCTTTCGGTTATTTTTTAGCAATCTATAGACGTCTTTTGGGCTCAACCGATAACCTTTAGCTGGGGCACTTCGCAGCGTTGTTGGTCCATTGAAAATGAATCATAAGATTGTAAGAGTGACGAAACTTAGGTTCCGTAGTATCTCCACTGTAAGGTGTAGTACTGTGCCCCTTCAGTGGGAATTACCCATTCATATGATAAGCGGCCATGCCCCCCTGAGCCATTGAAGCCAGCACAAGAGTAAATTAAAATTACTGAAATTCCGCTGCAACTCCAAGGCTTTTGCATCTTTGAATTAGCAAATTGTTGTTAGCCGGGAATTTCCCCGACAGACTAAGTGGACCAATGATCTGCTGAGTCATTGCAGTATGAGCTGAATTTTCATAAAAATCTTTAACTTGCCAGCTACTGTACTCAGGGACTTTACTTTTTTTTTTGAAAAAAATTTGTTAGCACTCGTAGAACACATACTACTCTGCTCGTACCAGGTGAGTATCACTGGCTGATGGGGTTTTCCGATCAGCCTGCTTGATGTGATAATAATAACTGAAAATATTTAAATTGGTAGCGTGCAGCACTTATTCAATTATTCGCAGAACTAATCATGCGTGATAGCTCAAAAAAAAATGTCAAAGACCAAAATAGAGAGCAGTAAGTCAAATTAATTTAGTTATAAATTAATGGATTTTGTCGTCGTAATTGCTACTGGGGCCCGTATAGCTTATCAGTTATCACCCTGGTCTAAAACAACGCTACCTCGACATACTACATAATATATTCAGTTCCGTCCCAGTACTGATTTCTCACGGAATTTGTATGTGTTTTTACAGTTCTGCTTCGGTACTGAAAAATATAATTAATTAAGAACTAGCTGGTAAACGCTAATGCGGTTTAGATAAAAAAAAAGCCTTTCATCGAAAAAGAATGACAATTTGAATCCAACATTTGCTTGTCTTTTTTGAAAAGGTTAGGTGTACATACTACAGAAGAGGGAAAATATATTACACACAAAAAATATAAAGAAAATAAGTAAAGAAAATGTCTTCTTTAATAATTAAAAAAAATATTCTAAATAAAATAAAATTGTATAATGATTAAAACAATATTTCTGTAAATTTCACTTTATTACTCGTATTTATTTTCAAAATAAAGAAAATAAAATAAAAAGAACCCTTATTTAATTATTGATTTAAAAAAAAAATTTTGCTTAGAAAATTTATCTGAAAAAAAATTAATAAAGATTTTCCATACTAAGTACGATCAGAATAAAGTTGAATTTTCGGATACATATTTTTTTCCCAATCTACTTCAGCGTTTACCAGCTAGTTATCAACTTATCCTGTTTTTCAATGTCGCACCAGTACTGTAAAAGCTCATACACCTCCTTAAAAATCAGTACTGCAACAGAACTGAATAAATTATGAATTCGTAACGTTTTATGGACTATCACAATTTTATAGTATTTAATGAAAATCAAAATGAAAAAAAAATTAAGAGAAATACTATAAGTCAATCTTTGGTAGTCCCGGTCATCTTTCTGTTTATCATGTCTTCTTGACAGTTATGAATCCTTAAAATGAGTACTGTATCAGTATTATATCAATTTCAATATGATAGGTTTATAGTGAAATTCACTAAGTCAACTTTTGGATGTTTTTAGTTAGTTGGACATTTTGATGAATTGTAGCTCAGTAGGGTATAGTAAGGGACCATCATGAGCTCATTAACTCATTAAATGACTGAGGAGGAAAGGTAAGGGCAGAAAAATTTACTGTTTCTCACATTTTATAGTTTTTGGCATGTGATGTCGCTTGTAAGCCGATGATATATTGTAGATTAAGATTGACACCTCATATAGACTCTTTCTGAGTCTATTGCGCTGCATAACCTCGGCTGTAGAACATTATTATTATTATTGTCGGTTATACATAAACATTTGTTGGTTTAGATCCGTTGAACGTAGAAAAAAGGGAATAAACAAAAAAACAGATAAACAATCAATATAAAAAACTGTTGTAGAAAACCCCATTAAGATTTTTGTACCATTTTCAAATTTCGCAATTAATGAGGTGTACATGCACTACTATACGTATAAAACTAAGGCGGTATCTCTGTTCAGTACTGAATGAATTTAGTTTCGCAGTATTCCGTCAGTACTAGAAATGCTGTTCAGGAGATATGCATGTTTCAGTATTCAAATGGAGAGAAGCTACGCTGAAATACCAGTGCAGTGCGGTAGACTATGCGGGTTGCTCAAATCTTTAGTTTCTAGCGGATTTGGGTCATAGTTCCGTATTTGAAAACCACGTATTCCAAAACCCAACAAAAAAATTAAGACTCCCCACAAATTTCTAATATTACCGTACATTCGGAGAGAGGGACAGTAAGTGTATTAAGTCTTTTTTGGAAACAACAGAACAAAACATAGTGTAGAACTTGTTTGCAGATTGGATTAAACTTATATAATTTAACAGATCTCAATAATAATAATTTAAATAATGATAATAACTTAATGGTAAAAAAAATCTTTTATAGAAATTTAAAGGAAAGAATCGTAGCATCAACTGTAGTAACAAATCAGCATCTGACTCCCGAAATATCACTTCGACTAATTACTCAGGATTGTAAACTATTCCACGAGCCAGTATCGGGTAGTGCTGAAAAAGTTTTTGAAAATGACCCGTTTTGGGCATTTTATTGGCCAGGTGGACAAGCTTTGAGCAGGTATCATCCCAATTACTTAATTTTATGCGTAGATTAATACTTGTTAATTATTTCAGATACATTTTGGACAATCCATCAATAGTCCGAAACAAGCGCATTTTAGATGTTGGAAGTGGAAGTGGAGCGTGTTCTATTGCTGCTGCAATCAGCGGTGCCGAATCCGCTGTTGCAAATGATATCGATTCAGGTAAAGAAATTCTTGGGTATACATAGTAAGAAGTAAGCGTGGTCAAGGTGTATTTCAATTCAGGGTGTCTGTTATATATCCATATAAAAATGGAAAAATGTTTGTCTGTCTGTTTGTCCGGTATAGCCTCCTAAACCAGTCATATGATTGCGTTGAAATTTTGGTGTTTTGTTGAGGGTATTCCCACGATGGTTTATGCGTTAGAAAAATCATTTAACAGTTGGTGGTTCGCCAGTTATTTCAAAATTTCAGTCTTTTCCGTATGATTTAGCGGCAGATTGAAGGATGGTGGATAGAGAATGGTGGATGAAGTATGGAGGATGGTGGATAGAGAATGGAGGATGGTGGATGGAGATGGAGATGGTGGATAAAGAATGGAGATGGTGGATGTAGGATGGAGAATGGGGAATGGGGATTGTAGATGGAGGGTGTTAGGATGGTGGATGGAAGATGGAAGATGGAAGATGGAGGATGGTGGATGGTGGATAGAGGTTGGTGGATAGAAGATGGAGGATGTTGGATAGAGAATGGAGAATGGTGGATGTAGGGTTGAGGGCGGAGGATTGTAGATGGAGGATGTTAGATGATGGATAGAGGATGGGGGATGGTGGATAGAGGATGGAAAATAGAAGATGGAGGATCGGGGATGGTGAAGAAGATGGACAATGGGGGATAGGGGATGGTGGATATAGGATGGAAGATGGAGGATGGGGGATAGAGGATGGAGAAACATGACTAATGGATCAACAGTAGAGACGGGAGTAACAGGGGCGATAGAACACCGTGAGCGTAGCGAGTGTAGTCGCGGTACGCGGCTAGTACATAATACAAATTCCAGTATCGGAAATCATAAAGTTATAAGTCTCGATCGGAGCCAAACTAAAACCATAGTTTAATTTCGCTTTGGTCCAAGCGCCCGTCTACTCCAACTTGTGGTTCTATGAAGCGATCTGAAATCTTCGTAAACTGAGTCCTGGTATGTTTTCTGCAATTTTCCCATATGTCGTTTGCCCTGAGCTCTATATTTCAGTGTGCGTTAGAGAATTCTTCTGTCGTCTATGTAGAACGCCTGCCCATTGCACCTTCTTGAATTTTATGAAGATCGATACTTCTGCATTATCAAAGATGGCATACCATTCTCTATTGTATCGTTTTCTCCAGATCGAGTCATCCCTCACAGGTCTGATGATTCTTCTGAGGACTTTTCTTTGAAAGACGGTAGCTAATTTTCCGGATGCCGGATTTAATGTCCACGATTCTCTGTCATAGTGTAGAACAAGTCCTCGTTTTCCTATGCACATTTTTGTTTTTAATTATTGGGAGTACCGAAAAATACATCTGGCATTATGATTCTTGAAAATACAAGGTTTTCCAGTGAATACGTTTCGGATTCGACTGAGTCCTTTATCGGTCCTTAGATAGATATATATATATTTTCCATATTATTAACATTTAGTGCTTAAGCTAACTTCTAATTAATCAGTGCTCAGACTTTCTTTTCTACATCAAATGTTATTACATTATAGCACGGATGCTGGTGTCTCTAATGACTGTGTATTTCTGAAGGAAAATGTAGCAAAACCTTCCTGCGTATAACTAAACTAACTTAAACTTACTTAAATCTACTTAACTAGTACATAAAAGCTTAACGTAAACGTAGAGGTTCTTGCTATGGTTGAAGCGATGAGAGGATCAAAGGGTTTACCGCGGCTGTGCATCGAAGCAAGAAACGCTGTTTTAATGTTTGTACGATATCGTAAACCAAAGCCATGTTCGCATTTTCGTGTAGTAATCGCGTAGAGTAGTCCCACGATTTACTAAGTATTAACTTCAATCATTTGTTTTCACAATTTGACTCTTGTGAATATTGTAATATTTTGTCTGATTGGTTTTGGTTTTTCCTAGTTTGTCTCATGATTTTTGCTTTGTTTTCATTAATACATACATACGTAGTCCAACAACGTAATGTAACAGCTAAATTTGCATAATTTGCCAAACTGAGTATAGATGACTTCCGGGTTGCCCGATGTTGCTACTGTATGACATTTTAATCCTTAATGGAAAATCAAATCACTAAAAAAATTGCTTAACTTTATGACTTGAAATGACAAGACTTTGTAGAACAAAAAAATCTGGAGATGCCGGGGATCGAACCCGGGGCCTTTCACATGCAAAGCGAACGCTCTACCACTGAGCTACATCCCCCTTGAAGATTCTATGTCTCATTGCGCTTTCGATTACAGTGGCCTCTGTTGCAGCGGAACTGAATGCAGATTTGAACGGAGTGGCGATTTCAACATGGCGCGAAAATTTAATCGGAAGTCCTTGCAAGGATTTTGATGTCGTCCTGGTCGGAGATGTTTTCTACGATCAGGAAATTGCCGATAAGATTTTACCATGGTTGGTAATGTTGAGGAAAAACGGAAGGGAAGTTTTTGTCGGCGATCCCGGACGGCATGGCCTTACTCCTGACGCCACGTGTCTGATGGACAATCTGGTGACGTATGAACTGCCGCCTAATTGTTGCATTGAAAATCATGGATTTAAATTTGTTAATGTTTGGAAGATTAAATGAGGAGATTTTAAAAGTTGGTACGTATCTTTTTTTGTTATGGCTATTATATTTGTTAAGAAAGTGTTAAATTCTGTTTTTCAGTACCGCAGCACGGAAAATAAGTACTGCAGCGATGCTGTATCAGTGCTCAACAATGTACTATTGTCTGGACACCCCAATTATTAGACCAAAATTCAAAAAACTTTTTTTTTTGTTTCGTTTTGACATTTTTAGAGAAACTCTCTTCCTACGAGGAGCCAAAAAAGGGGCAATAACACCCTCCCACCCTCTTCCGACGCGTATTGCACGAAGCCTGCCTATAATCTCTGCACTCACGATTCTAACATCCAACGGAGTTGTCAACCACCTCGTATGCTGTACAACGCTTCCTTAATTTTGTTTCCACTGTCACACTGTTGAAACCCCAGTCGATGTCCGGAATACCGCTAATGCGAGTCCCTTACTATTCAGACTAGATTCTATAGACCCCATTACTTCATGTAGGACCTTTTCATCAGATTTGTCACTGACATGTTGTAATAATAATAATAATAATAATAGTTCTTTATTTATGGTAATTTGTGCATATGTACAATATTTTTTATCAAATTAACTATAAGTAAGAAGTATAAAAATAGAATTAAAAATTACAGAAAAAAAAACCATAAACTCACATGAGCCATTGGCTTGTGTGTGAGAGTTCTAATTCGATTGTGAACTGATGGATCATAAATATATACAAGACCCATAAATTTTATGATAAAAGGTAAAATAAACATTAAAATTATAAAAAAATTGTTTTGACGGAAATAAGCAAGAATAATTGTAGTATAAATGTTTAAAGTATAAGAAAAAAAAAAAAAAGAGATGTCCTGAAGGAATGACATTTTTTTAAAAACATATTACCATATTACTATTATCCACATTATGGTTACTAGTTTACTAAATTGAACATATTACAGGCGTTTGGATTATCAAGGATATACTTTTTTATGATAAACTTAAAGTTACGTTCATTTAGCAAAATCCTAATTGAGCTCGGAATATTATTGTAGGCCATTGGTCCAAGAATGCAAGCATGCCTTTGCATAAATTTTTTTTTACATTTATTGACTGCTAGCAATGGGTTAACTTGACTTCTCGTGTTATAACTATTAGTATATAATACAAATTTTGATTCGTTACAGAACATAAATTTAAGTAGAGAACATGTATATAACTGAGAGATATTCATCACGCTAAAATTTGTAAATGATTCTGTAGTAGAAAAAAACTTTGATTTTTTTAAGCATAATTTTATGATTCTACTCTGCAAATTCTTCAAAGGTGTCAAAGTTGCCGTATACGTCGACCCCCAGATTAATAATCCATACAGAATTATGCTTTGTGTTATAGAAAAATATACCATTCTCAATAGATTTAGGTTAAGTACTTTGCGTAGTAATAAGTAAGAGTGAATTGTCTTCCTGATTCTCTTGCAGAGGTAAGTTATATGATTTTCCCATTTAAGCTTACTATCAATTATAATTCCCAAATATTTAAGCTCAGTTACTCTACTTATTGTGTTGTTACGCGAGTCGACTAGAGTTTGCAAAGTTTTATTTTTTGCTGTCTCTCCGAAACACATATACTTTGTTTTGCTGACATTAATAGTCATTTTATGTTTTATTAACCACCCGTCAATATTCCTCAATCCAGTAGTTGCTTTTCTGAATGTATCCTGCCAGTTATTCGATTTGAACAAAATGACGGTATCATCGGCAAAGGATATTAAGTGACCATTAATTGCTAAGCCATCTATTTTACAAAGATCATTCATGTAAATCAGGAATAATAACGGACCTAAAACGGTACCTTGCGGTATTCCACAACTTAAGGTTAAATGCTCACTAAACACTTCACCTATTTTAACCCTCTGTGTGCGATTTGTTAGATACGAACTTAGTAAAGAATATGTATTTCGAACTATTCCTAATGATTGCAATTTCTTAAGCAAAATATTATGATCTACTGTGTCGAACGCCTTTTTGAGATCTAAAAATATTGCTAAAACTCTTTCATTAACGTCCAATGACTTATATATGTACTCGGTAAGATTATAAATAGCGTCGACAGTACTTCTATCTTTTCTAAAACCATATTGATTGTTTGCTAAAATATCATTTTCATCCAAGAATTTAATCATGCGGGTTTTAATACATTTCTCAAATAATTTAGCTACTGTAGATAGTATAGATATGGGTCTGTAGTTACCGGGCTCATTTTTATCCCCGCTTTTATATAGGGCTATGATCTCAGCTTCCTTAAATTTTGTTGGGAAAACTCCTTGCTTAATACATTTGTTGAATATATGTTGGAGTGGGTTAGTTAAGAAGTTGGAGAGATGCTTGAAAATTCGAGGTGTTAATCCGTCCATACCAGGTGTTTTCTTGGGGTCCAATTCAACAATATGTTTCTTTATCTCTGATTGTGTTATAAGCGACATGTGGAATAATGAGGTATGGTCGTAAGTGGTATTAACTGGGAGAATAGGATTTTGATGGGGGAGTTGTGATGAGATTTTCTCACCTATAGCTCTGAAATGGTTATTCATTATATTTGCCACTTTCAGTGCATCAGTAACAATATTACCCTTGCTATCAAAGATTTGCTTAATATCAGTTCCGGTAGACTTGTAACTATGTCCAGCAATTTCATTAATATTCTTCCAAAGTTGCTTAGGATTACTGAGTGAATTATAGATTTCCTTTTGATAATATGTTTGCTTAGCAAGTTTTATAATAAATTGCAATTTATTTCTATATGTAACGTATTTCAGTTTGAGATTTCCATCTACATCTGTCCCTTTCGATAAGCGCTTTGCTAATTTATTTCTACGTCGAATTGAAGTAACAATACCTAGTGTTGCCCATTGTTTTATTGGTCTGAATTTTGAATTTGATATCGTAGATAAAGTATAAGAATTTAATAGGTGCTCGTTTATGGTGGTGTAAAATATATCAGTACAATTGTTCGCGTCTTCCGAGCTAAAAACTTTATTCCAGGTTTCAGTTTTAATTGCGTTTAATAATTTACCGTAGTTTAAATTTGATTTAATTGAAGGAGTATTTTTTTTAGGCACATCTAGCTTAATGTTTAAGTTCAACGTGGCCATTATAGCAAAATGATCTGTAATATAGGTTTCTAGAATTAATGGTGTGAGTGGGTAGTTACTTTTCGAAAAGATGTGGTCTATGCAGGAGCCTTTATTCTTAGCATGTCTAGTTATGCCCTCCAGATTTTCAATAAAACCATGCGTCGTAAGAGTATTGAGATAATCGTTTGCTATAGTAGAAGGGGTTTGCCTGATAATATCTATATTTATATCACCTATAATAATATGATTACTCACATGTTTACGGCATTCTAGAAAGAGTTCCAGAGAGTTGATGAAGTCTACTGGATTTGCATTTGGGGATCTATAAATCCCCGTAAGGCTCAAACTGAACGTATTTAAACTTAATTCTAGATCTATTGAGTTTGCTTGTTCCAAGTTGTGTGTCTTAATCGAGACTGAATAAACATCTCTAACGTATACGGCTACTCCATCACATTTGTTTAACTTGCAACATGCATTAATGAATTGATATCCCGGAATATTAAAAGAGTTTGTTTCATTTAACCATGTTTCAGTTAGGACAATGGCATCAACAGAATAATCCAATTGATTCAAGAGCAAATGCAGCTCATCAAAATTTTTTTTCATGCTACGTATATTCAAATGAAAAACTTTAAAAGCATTTTTCTTAGTAATTAAATATTGCTTACAAAGCAAGGTATCATCATAGATATGAGTTGAAACCTTCCTGTGATAATCCAAATTTTCCAATAACTCAGCCATTGGAATTAAAAAGAAATTAAAACTAAATTATATAATGAAATTATTCTAAGTTGTTTATGTCCTCTGAATTCGTTATAAGGTGAGCTCTGCTATCATCAGTTTTTTTCGCAAATATTTTCCCTCCTTTCGCCCATACAAATTTATAAGCTTTGATTTTCAAAGCACTCTTTGCTTGCCTTAGCAACTCGGCAGTGTACGGGGTCAGATGATCGCCGATAAAAATTCGACCTTCACCTAATTCTTTATTGACGTTTGCTACCGTAATACCTGGTCCGTTGTTTGATGCTCTTACAGCTGACAAATAGGAATTTAGTACTGCATCACGTACATCACGGCGGACGAAACGTGCAATTATGGTCCCTGGAGTCGATGACCTGCTTCGCAGACGATAGGCTTGGCTTATATCAGCATTTGTTATTTGGACGTTGACACTTTTTGCAACACTTCGAACAATGTGAGCAATATCCTCATTAGCAAACTGCTTTAGTCCATTTATTGTTACATTTTCCCGGCGTGCCTCCTCTTGCAGCATTTGATTTTGTTTAGATAGCGCATTAACACTTTGTTTTAAAGCGCTATTAACGGATTCCATTTCCCGTAGGTCAGTAACCAGTTTCGCGATAGTGATATGAAATGTATCAAATTGATCCGAAATGAACTTTACGGCCAATTTTAACTCTGCGAACTCTTTGCATTGAACTTTATGTGAAGAATCAAGTTCGGCTTTAAGTTTTGCGAATAAGCTACTTGATAAGTCAATATCCACTTCACTTGATGTCTTTGGTTGATTGTCCACTTCACTTGATGCCTTCGGTAATTTACACGCTTCACACTTCCAAGAATCCCGGTTTTTTCCAAGTTTTGTTACATTTTTCACATTACTACACTTCGCGTGAAAATAGTTCTTGCAAATAGTGCACATAAGGACTTCCTTCAAATCCGTAAAAGGGTCTGCACAAATATTACAATGGTTTGTCATATTACTTAATTTAATTTAAAAATTTAAAATAAATATAAGGGCCGAAAAAAAGTGCGTGTTGTCACAATGGATGTTGAACTCGAACTGCACTTGACAACCTGTTTTTTTTTACAACGATTCCGAATATACGTTTCCACGGTCCTCTCCAGTACCTTAAACCCAAAGATGATAGACTGATGGGTCGAAGTTAAGTTGTGATTGTGTGACTAGGACTGCCAGCTTTCGGGCTACAAACGCGCCTTCTTTCAAGCATATGAGACATACCAACAGGCAGTTCCTGAAAGTATTGCTCAACCAGCTATTGGCTACCACAGAGGGAGGCTCTCTACAGCATGTTTGGCCTGATGCTGTTTGGTTCTGGTGATGTTAAATGGCCGGACTATACCTAAGTGCCTTCTTCTTCATCCAGTGACTATAGTTGCGTCCACAAAAGATATAAATCGCATGGATTTCAATTTATTGCATTAGGTGTATTCATTAGGCAGATCAGCTGATTAATTTGGTACCCTATAAAATGTTGAAATTAATTAAAAAAAAAAGTGATGAAGGCCTTAACCAACTTAAATTGTAAATTGGACAAAAAAATTTAGCCCGTTTCCGTCGAGCCGGATTTGAACCAGCGACCTATGGATGTCTACAAATTTATTCACTTCTACAGTCCACCGCTCTACCAACTGAGCTATCGACGGTGCTGAACTCTCCTCATCAAATTTTCAACTTCACTACTTCTCCGATTCATGGCAGGTAACTGCATACTTCAAATATTTCTCTCCACTTGATCCAAATAAACAGGTTTCTTGTCGGTGAAAGCTTAAAAGGAATATTGTTAATCAAAATTACTTTAAGTCGAATATTTTACGATTCTTAATGTTTTCCGAAAACATAAGCAACATTTTTGCGGACCCAACGTTTCGAACAAACGGAAATGATGCCGAGGCCGAATGACAACTGTCAGATGGCGTTGAGGAGGCGGATTTTAATGGTAGGTGCGTTTTTGAAAAGCTCGATGTAAGGCCAGCTTTCAGTTGTGAGGTTTGAAAAGTGCCTCAAATTCAGGATTTTTTTTTACATAAAATAAATATATATTAGCTGTGTTTTTTATTCCCGGGGTGTGTTCAAGATTTCTGCTATAGCTGCTTTTAGCTGCTATTAGCTGCTTTTTTGTGTTCAATGCAACCAAAAAGCTGCTTTCTCGTGCTTGCTATTTGACACTAGATCTGTTCAAGATTTTTAAAAAGCTGCTTCAATAGCTGCTTTTTCTTGCTCGCACTCTCGAGTGCGTAGCTGTCACTTTCGTCGAAACGTTATTTTCAGTTTTTAAAAATGGAAGAAACTCTATCATTAGCATTAGAAATTAACGAAAAATTTAAGGAAACATTAGAAGCAGTAAATGCGGCAAGTATTCAAAGTCATTCAAACAAATGTCTTATATGCCACGCCAACTTGCGTATGTGCTAGTCGAACAGCTGTTGTTAGCTATACAAGCTGCTTTTGGCTGTTCAAGACCCGAAGAAGCTATTTCATGCTATGGCTGAAATTGACAGCTGCTACAGTCTTGCTATGCTATGCTTTCGAAGCAGCTATAGCAGAAATCTTGAACAGAGCCCCGGTTAACCATAAAGCTCGACTAAATTGCACGGCGAAACAACAACAGTGCGGTTACGGTAAGCGCACTGTTGTTGTTCTGCCGTGCAATTTTGTCGAGCTTTATGGTTAACCGGGAATAAAAAACACTGCTAATATGGAAAAAACTATTGGCGGCTTTTATTGAGGTACAAATGAAGAATAATTATGAATTTTTTCCTGCAATAATATTGCAAAATGGCGGCTTCAGCCCCCATTACGTAAGGCCGCGATTGCGGTAAGTTGATTCACGCGGTATCTTCTACAGCCATGCCTAGTGATCGGAAACCAAAACTACAAAACTTTTATGAAACTAGAGTAATTTTGAGGGGCTCTTAAGTTTTCCGATTTAAAAAAAAACGTCCTGGGACTAAAATGGCAGCCATTTGAAAAAGCGGCACTTTGTTCACTCTAAAAACTCAAATAAAAAAATTCCCACTAAAAAAAAGCTGTTTTTATTCATTAAAATCGGCTCATTCGCTGAAGAACGTACCGCGCTCCGGAAAAAGTGGTTTCGAGAAAAATGAGTTTAATGTTTGAAGTTATAAATAATCGTTAGACTATAGCCACTTAACTGAGTCTCAGTCTCTACGCATGCCCAAACTGGACCCTGGCCTCCTGAAGTCGTCGCCTTCAATCATATCAATTCAAAGACTGCGTCCTTCAGCTGATAATTATTAAAATTGCTTTGCTATCTTTGTCAGTCGAGTTTTTCGAACACTCAAGCGTTCGTTGTGGCTCTGCATTTAGGATCAAGTTTGGAGATCCTTCTATCTTTCATTCGATCTACATGGCCAGTCCACAGCAGTTTATGTAGTTTGATGAACGTTGAAGTTCTGGCTCATCGTAGAGTTGGCACAACTCATGGTTGTATCTAATTCGCCAGTCCTTTCTTCACAGGTTCTAAAATTCTTCGTATGAAGTTTCTTTCGAATCCTTTAACTGCTTTTTGTGAACTTCGCTTTAATGTCCACGTCTATGGCAGAGAGTGCAGATCGTATATTAGTTTTATTTGAACGCGTACTGGTTTTGTGATATTGCTTTTGGGACTACTTCTTGATAACGACTTCCAAAGTTTTGTTGATATTCGACAGTATACTGAACTGGCGTTAATTGGAACTTTCGCATCTACGGCCTTCTTTAAACATAATAATTGACTTAATCCCTTCATGCAAAATGAGCAACTCCTTTCAACTCAAAAAGGCGGAGAAGAATTCCCCATTTGGGTATACTTTCACAGCTTAATGAACTGGTACGATTCTTCTGACCTTCCTTCGATTTGAGACCAGTTGATGATGGCGAGAGTGATTACTATTATTATCTTGATATGCCTTGATTCATTTTTGACTTAACACTAGTATATTATGTTTAAGAGATCAATCTTTTCAATTGACTACAGACAATAATTCCAGTATGAAGAATACTTCAGTAATAATTCGAAAAGTAGGTAAGGGAAAATTGGCGAAAAACCTCTAAGAAATAATTCAATTTGATTTAAGTTTCCGCACTTTGCTATCGAAACGTTAAACGTAAATCGTTAGTTTAGTTATGTTTTAGCCAGCCACACAAAATTATGCAATAAAAAATTAGAATGTCTAAAATCTTGAAATGTATTATTTAAAAATTGCCATTAGCACATTGAACGCACCAATTGCGACCCGCAACCAACTTCACTAGTAATCAAATTCACACTCACTACGTCATTACTCCTCCTCTGCCTATCAAAAATAAAAAAAACCCGTCATTTCCAAAAGAAACCGTGTGACGACGGGCGATTTCAAAATTCAAACTCCAACTGCTCATAGTGCCGTCTTCCAAGCTTCAACCTTGAAAATTTTTACAACCGCCGTCAAATCCCCGCAATTTTTCGCCAACACCCCGAAAAGAATCGCGCGGTAAGTGCTCAAAGCTAACCTAAAAAAAGTTTCGTTCCCGAATAAATTTTTTTCCCGAAAATTGTGAAATTTCAGTGCGCCGAAATTACGAGAAAATGTCAAAAGACGCAGCCGATGAATTAGACAATCTGAGCAATGTCGATTTGCGTGCCCGTTGCGTTCAGTACGGCCTTCCCAATGTTCCGATAACCGATACGAGCCGGAAGCTGCTGATCCGGCGCCTCCGTGTTGCCATGGACGGGGGCGGCGATGCGAACGCAAAGCCAGCCGCCAAGGGAAAGTCACGTCGTGAGACAATCAATGTGGTGGCGAAAGTCGTTGAACCCGCGGTCGATACGTCGCCAAAGAAAGGTCGCACGGTGACCAGCAGGCGAACCATTGGCAGTGCCGAACCAGCGCCACCCACCAAGGAGCCCTCAGTTGAGTTAAGTGTCAGTTCGATACCGCAGCGTCGACGTTCCGGCCGAATGACGCCCGTACCGACCGTCGAACCGGTTATTACAGCGACAGTTAAGCGCAAGGCCACGATCATCGACGAGGAATCGGACGAAGAAGACGACGACAACGACGTGCAAATCGTTGACTACGATCGGCCGCAAATAGCTCGTTCGTCGCGTTCACCGTCGCTGGCCAAATCAAAAACGGTCACGACATCGTACCAGCACATCAAGGCGCAGGAACCGATTCACGAGGAGCCGTCCTATGTACCGCGCGAGACTGTAATTCCGGTCCGGCTCGAAAGTTCCTATCAGCTCTCGAAGCCGACCATCGTTACCACGCACTACGAGCGCGAATCCTCATCGTACTTGCCTCGTCCAACAACCGGCCAGCTTTCGCGTCCTTCACTCACTCCGTCTTCGAACTACACCACACAGCACGCAACCAGCTCGCAATCAACACGCCGTTACACCACCAGCGGTGGCTACAACAAGGCTCCGATCGACTACACTCCCAGCGTCAATCTTGGCTACCGGACGCAAGTCAACGAGTACCTGAACAGCTCGGAGAACAGCGAAGATAACGCCGACGAGGACGACGAGAATCTCGACGCACCGTACCTGAGCGATTTCGCTCGTCGTTTGTCGCGACTGAAAGCCGAACCAATGATTGATTCGTCCGGTCCGGGCTCGCTGAGAAAGGACAGCTCACAGTTGCGCGAATCGCAACGCTACTACACAACATCGATAGGCGGTCGACGTAGCATCTCGAAACACGGCTCGCTAGGTGACTCCTTCCGGCAATTCTGGGTGGCTATCGATCGCAAGTACGGCCTTCGCAAGTATTTGGCCGTCGTTGCGATCGTTTTAGTCGTCGTCTTCGTTTACATTTTCTTTCTACAGCAGAACTAGCCTAAAGCGTTTCTCACGTCTTGCATTTCTTATTTTTTTTTTTCTATGCTGCCAGTCGACTGAGAGATGCAGCAGAACAAACCTGACCTTCGGTATGCTGCAGGCAAGCCGTTCTACCTCATCTCTTCAGGTTTGGACTGTCTTTTATTAGGTTTAAGTTCAACAAAAAAAAAAATTTGCCATTTTGTAACCAAAACACGTCTAAAACACCCACAGGAAACTTCTTCATTAGGTGCCTTCGGTCGGATGTCCGCCACCCTCAAAACTCTAGTTCCTTTCACTAACCCAAGCGCCTTTAAGCGTGGCCTTTTCTATGCTTTTTTTCTCACACGGTTCTGCTGCCGTCCTGCGGTTCATTTTATTTGTTAATCGTTTCCATTTCGTTTTTAAATTTGGTGATTGTCTTTTTTAATTTGCTTGCTTTTTTTACTGTTAAAACCCACTCGGTGCGACAATCGGGCAGGAGGCAGGCTTGTCCGGGCGCCACAATGGTGTATCTAAAATTCGGCACGGCCGAGCCTCGTCTCCTTCCTTCCGATTCACTCGCAGTCAACTAGGCAAGTTTTGCTCAGCGTTTGTTTTATAAATTTAAGTTATCAATATAAGAAAAATTCTCTGTACAATTAATTTACTAGTTTTTATGTTTCCGAGCACGCTTTTATGTCGTCACTCGCAGAAAAGTACAAGTTGTTAATCGAATCGTCTCTTTTTTTTAGTTTAAAATTTCGCAGTTCTTGTTAATTGTCCGTTAATATCTCGGTTAAGAGAAAAAAAAAAAAAAATTAAACAAACTTTTGTAAATAATTTTAATAATAAAATGTAAAAGAACACAGCGCAGTTTTTATTTGTTCGTTTTTAAGTGGATCAAACGCAATTTGTACTTTTCATTTCACCACGCCTCTGTAATGTGATTAATCCGAAGCACACTCTCATTTTTGATTTAACTCATTCTACTACATTTTTTTGTTAAAATTAAGGAAATTGTGTCGATTGGCTTTCAAAGTGTCTTTGAGATTCGAGGAATGTTATTTGAATTGTAAAGGGATGAATTTGTGGGCAACCAGCGTTGATGACTTGGAAGATTGTTCTTGCTGATCCCTTGCTAGTGAGCCGTCTATTTTGAAATAAGTAAATTTCTACTACGACTTGAGACGGTTATAAAAGAAGAGTATAAAAAAGCCCACTGCATCTAAAAATACGGAATGACTTAGAAGACGACATTATCGATGCGTTTCGTTGCTTGCTATTTTAGTGAAGTCCGAGGAAAATTCGCGTGTTGATGGAGAGATTCCATCATCAGTCCGCCCATTACTTTGTTCAAAGCAAGTGCAAGAAAAAATTTAAAAAAATTCTGCAGTATGTTTTAAAGCATGCTAAGTTTACGAATGATGAAAATTTTCGACGGAAGATCATGAACAGCACTAAAAGCTCAAAATCGTTAAGGCTATTTGTTAGAACGGTCAATTTGCATCGATTTCCACCCAGTCTCTTCTCGATAGTGACCGAACCGTAGTAGACCATGTCGGAAAAGCTATCCTCTTGGGAGCTTGTTTCGCTAGAAATTCTAGACTTTCATCTTTAATTCAGGGTGACCTCAATATCTGGTTTCTTGCTGTTCCCACTTCGTCTTAAACTAGGGTGTTTATCCAGAATCTTTCAATAGCTTTATGTCCAGTTTGCTGGACCTGATTTCGTACTCCTCTCTCTGGCTAATCCATTTCGGAAACTTTTTTTCTATCTTTCGTACTCTTCATTGTTTTTTCCACATATACAGTAGAATCCCTATAAGCTCGGTTAACCAAAACATCGGAAGCCTAGACTAAACAAAAAACAAACGAAACATCGGATAAGTCGACATCGGTTAATCGGGATTCTACGTATGTGGAAAGTGGCGAATGATAAGCCAATTCCCAAGAAAGGAAGTGAAAAAAATCTTACTAATTTTTGCCGTTCCATTCATTAAGCTAATGGAAACTGCTGTCACAAAATAGTGAAATACTTGATGGATAATGGTCTGATCCACAATCACCAATTTTGATTCCGTTCTGCAGGTGACCTGTTTTTATAGTTTGCTTTACGCGATGCTGGAACTAGTGTATTTATAAATTTGGTAAAGGATTGTCTTCCTACTAAAACTTGGCTTAAACTCACCTTTAATTCGATTGAGAGCTTCTCTTCAAACGTTCTATACGAGTTTTATGAGACAGCTGTATACCAAGTCTTAATTCTATCCCCCAATTTATATCTCAACTGCATTTACGTTTCCGGCTCTCAATCCAATTCACAGTTTTGCAAATGATAGTACCCTTAATAATGTCTTTAATTGCGGTTCTGCAGAGGCATGTCTGACTGAGTTCTTCCATACTTCATCTGAGAATCGGTCAAGGTAAGGTAAGGTTTAATGCCTCTAAAACGCAATCTTCTCATCTATCTCGTAAACGAGATTTCCCGGCATCGGTCACAAATATTTTCGTAAAAAAATTCTCCTTCAAGAGACAGTTACTCGGCGTAAAAATGAAGACCTACCAAAGTTGGATCCAACATATCTTTGATGTTGCAATTGATGCTCTCAAACGCATCTGGCTTAGCTACAATCTTTAGGGCGGTACGAGAGTCATCACACCGCGTCCTGAGTGCAATTGCTATATTATGGACTGTGGCCCCAAATTCTCATTTAGCTTTGCTCAAACGTATTCAAAAGCATGCGTTCCTCCTAATTGGATATGAAGCCGTTTCAGCGTCTATAGACTCCACCGAGTATCGCCAAAATGTCGCAGCTCAACAGCGATATTTTCATGGTAAATATAGTAAAGACCTAGAGAGACTAATATCTCTCCTTTTAGTCGCCTCTCGTAATACTTCTTATGCTACACGTGCATACGATTATACTTTCATGTGAAACAGTTGGGGAATCTTTCCTCCCCGAAACATCAGTAGTGTGGAACTCATTTCCAGTCAAGTCAATATATTTCCGGATTAGTGCAGCCTTCAGGAATTCAAAAGCAACGTCCGCTAAACATTAGACCCTTCTCTTTCACCATCACTCTAAATTTCCTGTAAAGCAGGGAGTACAACGATACAACGGTGTACCAACTGTTGGCCCAATAGGTTGTTCTATGCGACGATTGTATCATGTATGCGCTTATGAAGAACGGTTGGGCCGATATCGCACGGTTGTATGCTCTAGCAGGGAATACACTATACATCGGTTGTACCAACTGTTGGCCCAATTTGCCGTTGTATACGACGATTGCATTGTGTATGCGTTTATGAAGAACGGTTGGGCCGATATCGCACGGTTGTATTCCCTGCTTACCGAAAACCGGCGTTCGCATGCGACAGGTTGTATGTTATATTGTATAGTGTATTTTAATGAATACAACTGTTGTAGCGATTTCATTGGTAAAGTATAGGTTCTTCTGTGCTACCCAAAACTGTATTGGGAATAACTATGAAATTTTGTTGGAAGAAAATTGTAAGCAAATCGCATTGTGTGTACCGTGTATATAACCGTTGGACAGATATCGCATCACGCGTCGGTACAACCGTTATATCGTGTATTCCCTGCTTAAGAATTTGAAACAATCCGTTATCTTCCTATAAAACTTGACAAAAAATCAGCTGTCGAGTTTAAAACTAAAAAAAAAAAAGATTTAAAAATGGACGGATTTTAATGCCGTATAAATTTCCGACTTCAGAATCGAATCAAGAGCGTAAGAGTATTGTATTATTAAATACAATTATTCGGGGAGATAATCCTGGTACCGTTTTTGAAAACGCTGTTTCGAGAAAAACGCATTTAAAGTAGTTAGTTATTATTTTGAATTTTAAAGTAAAAAGTAAAAAAAAAAGTATACCTAAACCTCACTAACTTTTCAAAACATGTCCCTGGTATGCAGAAGGTTAGAAATAGCCAGAATTAAAAAAAAAACTCATAGTCAAACAGATGAGAAAGGCCGCAAACACCTACGCGCCAACCGTTAGTCGTTGCTCACCAGGTTGGTCACAAAACGCTGTAACTTCCATCATTACAGTGAATTTCCTTATGAAATTTTCAGGGTAGACATTTACAGGATGGTACTTTCGAATAAGGACCTTTTTGAAAAATCGATTTTTTTTTAACTACACAGCTGTATGAAACCCCTTAAATAATTTTAGGGGTTGATTGGAAATATTTTGGAAATCTGGACTCGATCGAATGCAGACCTTTACGAATTCAGATGTCGGACTTTTGATCATAAGTAGTTCACTCCAAAAAATATTGAACTAATTCCGTTACATACTTAAATATTCGGGCTAAGCGGGTTGGGGTATCAATGCGCCAATTGTGCCTTGTCGTTTTAGATCCCCGTCTCATACAATGGATACACTGCTTGTATATAAATCATAATATCGTCAATATCACCCAATAATGTGCTTACAGTACGTCAACGTACTTGCATAGCCTATAATGATTTTAATGAAGTAATTTATATAGAAGCAGTGTATCTAAGGTATTTGCTACGGGCAAGGACTTTATGCGTTTAGACGTTTTCCATGAAACGTACTTCCTTTTTTTATATCATCGAAAATAGAACTTGCTGGTATATATAAAAAAATATAAACTTAGAATACATCGTATTTCATTTACAATTTTCTTAAAACGTGATCACCTGTTGGATCTTTCTCACTTAGCGTTTAGTGTTTACCTGCATTCGTATTAATCCGGCTGAACTATTTTCAGCATCCGATTTGGGTCGTCCATAAATAACCCATAAATCCATAGAGCGCAGTCAAGCAGGGGCAGCGCGATGATGGAGAAATAAAACAGACACAAATCTCACTTAGGTTAGGTTGAGAAGGGTGCACTGAAGCACATTGCCACAGTCCATCACGAGAGATCACTGCGGATCCCTCGTATAAAAAACCGGAATCTAGACTACTGATTCCAAATATTGCTCTTCCTTATGAAGAGAGAAAATCTCACTTATCACGGGATCAGTTTTTTTTTCCAACTTTTCCATTAATTTAGAATTTTATAACAACACGTTTTCTTTACCCATGCTTCGTCCAACAATAGCACAACGATTTAAAGTCAAGATTCTCGCATTTTACTGATAAAAAATCTCCATTCCAGATTATCCAAGAAATCACACCTAGCGCTAACTGAAACAAGAAATTACTCTCACACCGTTAAATTAAAGAAGAAAAAAACTTATGAAGCTTATTGTTCAGAATTGAGATATATATTTTGTTTGAAACATAATTTAATTAATAATATTGCATATTGTATTGATACTTATATTGTTGTTGTCGATAATCATAATATAGAATTTTTTTTTTGTTTATTCGAGTAACATAAAAATTGTTTTCTGTTTTTTTTTTGTTGAAAACATTCGATAAAAACTAAACCACTAACTTGTTTAAGTACATTGCAATTGAAAAACGATACGAAGATAAAAACACATCTAATTACTTATAAAAAGAAGTAACAAAAGTGCAGCCTAAATTTATAGCAAGAGGTCGAATCGGAAAAGTAAGGACACTTTGAGATGCACAAGAAATAAAATTGGAATGTGTTTTAAGAAATAAATTTGATTACAAACAACAGAAAGCGCAGAAGGAAGACACAATTTCGTAGTGATATAACAAACCGATTCATTTTTTTTTTACCCCAAACTAATTTACGATACTAATACCAAAATAAAAACAAAGCGATCGAATTTTCTAACAAGTCTGCGCACTAAATGTCTACTTAAAAAAAATAATAATAATAAACTAAAATACTTTTCGCCAATTGCGGAGACTATCCAGCCTCGTCCTCGACGAATAATCCCCACAAATTGGAATGATCTGTAGCACTATCACAGAAGATCGCAGTTAATTTGTTGTCGTTTTTTCGTTTAGTAAGTTTAGTGTGTTACGTATTTGATTGCGTTGATTTGATTTGTTATTATTAACTGAGACACTTTTAGATAACTATAAAAGTAAATGGCGAAGAAGATTGTTTTTTTTTTGGTCCAGTCCTTCAGGTCCTATTGTAAAGATAAGACACCCGAATAAATGGACCGGACCGAGCGGAGCACAACATTGTTGGTCGGCTATTGCACTCGAAAAAGGATATGATTCGGAAATATGGCTAAATTTTGTTTTTGTTTATTCTAAGTATTTTTTTGTAAATAAATTTGCCGACTAAAAGGAGCAGAATTTAAATTCCTAATCGAATAAAAGGATTCATTTACGTCTCTCGTCGTTCTATGATTTCGATAATATTATTGTTAAATGTTTTTTTTGTTTGTTTTATAAATTGCACCTAGCGCTTGAGTATAAATTGGCCTAGCCTAGAATCTACTTAAACGGTACTTCTAGCCCTATTCGATAGAGTAACCACTTTTTTTTATATTATGAGATTAAAAGTTCTATTAGTAATAAATCTTTTTCTTATTTCTATTATTTTTCTGTTGTGTTTTTCTTTTTTCGATAATAAAAATCTAACTATTCTGGAACACGTGTATTGCAATTGCCATGATAGACCTTGACTTTACCCTCGCAATGGAAGTACGTGTCGAAAACGTCGCTATAGCCGTGATCCTTCCACCACGTGCACAATTGCCGATTCCAAACACAATCCAAACGATAAATTAAGCTGGGAAATTCGTAACCTAACAGCGTATAGTAGTCCTGATCGCCAAGATGTCCTTTAAATGAATATTTATGTGTAATTTTTCGTACGTACGATTCTTTAAGATTCTCTAGAAATAGACGCGATTCACGAATACGTCGAAAGTCGAGCATTACCACGCCCGAATTTAGACCGGGATAGCCATGCTTAATATGTTTGTGTTTATGTTTGCTATTCATCATCGAACTGGGATAGTACGGGCTACCGAAATTCGTATTTGGATAGTTGGCACGATAGCGATAAAGTATGTGACGATAGACAGGCGTTAGTTCGGGCGCCAGACCGAATAAATGGTCGCTCGAAAATTTATGAAATTCGTTGAAGAGTAGACGAACGTCGGTCCGGAAGACAACATCACAGTCGATGAGAATTGCCCGGCGCATTTGTGGATCGGCGATTCGATGAAGACCGAGCGATAGGTAGAAGAGAGCGTCGCTGTAGTATGAGCCTGGAAATGAGAGAAAAAAATTAATTGTAAAAAGGAGTAACAGCGAGTAATTTAAGGCAGAGCTGTAGCAGTGCTGTTGTTTTCCAGTTTTTTAAGAGTAGCAAGATTTACATGTTTTGAGTAGTATGTAGTTGGAAGCGAAGAGTAGCATAGCGGTCAAACCTTTTGAAATATATAGGGTTATCCAATAAGAGGTGTTATTTTGAATACCCCGCTATTTCGGTAGATGTCACTTTTGAAGCTGTCATTTTTTGACATTTGACAAGTAGAAACTACGCCATTAATAAAAATGGTCCGGCGGGGTCGTTGGACCTTACTTTTTCGAAAATGAGGCTGGAGCAACAGTTACGGTGAATGGATTGCGCTATCGAGAGATGATTAATGATTTTTTTATGGCCGGAATTGGATGATATTGATCTGGACAACGTTTACTTTCAACAAGACGGCGTTACGTGCCACACAAGCACCGAAACCATTGATCATTTACGGAAAAGTTTCCAGACCGCGTTATCTCTCGAAGAGGTGATCGCAATTGGCCACCGAGATCTTGTGATTTAACACCTTGCGACTTCTTCCTTTGGGGCTACGTGAAAGATAAGGTCTACGCCAACAGCCTAGCGTCGATTCAAGACCTCAAAGATGGAATTCGTGAGACTATCGAGGACATAGGGCAGCCACTTTGCGATTTGGTTATGAAAAATTTCATGGAAAGGATATGGTCCTGTAAGTGTGGTCGTGGTGGCCATTTGGCTGATGTTGTTTTCCATTATTAACGGCATACCTTCCTCTTTACAATGAAATAATTGACAGTTATGAGTTAAGTGGAAGCTGAGATTCAGGTACCGAAACATAACGCGTTTCGACAAAAAAAATGTATGGGAGCTAGAAATTTACAACGAGCTCCTTAATTGAGAACCACTGATTTTTTTAGATTTTTTTGACCCCGTTCCCTTTTGAAATCCGAAGTTAATTGAGATTTTCAAGGATAAAAGACAAAATTGTTAAACTGACAAAAAACTTTCAATTTTCATTCGTATTTTTTGAAGTGAAACTTCTTTAGCGGCGAGTGAAATTTCAAGGACGCGTCACGTTTAAGTACATTTCGTTACACGATAGAGAAGAAAGATATTGGAATGGGATGTGGCTATATAGAATTTACCTCAGCGATCCCACCAGCTGTCAAGGTGTTTCGGTTAGTAGGCAAGAATACACCTTCTGAAGAGTCTATGCCCTCCGATGACGAAACAGCTCCTTCGGACCTAGTCCAACACAATCTTATGATGAACTGGCTTCTCCAGTGAAGTTTCTTTCCAAATTTGTCATATCCTCAGGGATAGCGGTTAGTCCACAGTCGGGGATTCCGTGTTGGAGTTTCACTCCACTGACACCGGAAAGGATAACTAACTCCTAATCAAGAAAGATATTAAAACGATGAAACGAAACTTGATGAAACGAAACTCGATGAAACGAAAAAGCGACACTGCGAGAGAGTGGTATTCCCTTCTGACTACATTCATAGAATTTGAAATACTACTCCTATCTCTTCCCCCTCTTCACCTATCCCTTTTTATACAACTGATTTCCCTCACCCCTCTCTCACCTCTTTCTGCAACTTCAACCCTTCACCCTCCCACTGTATACCTCCCCTCTGTGTTCCTTTATCATTCTACCCCTCACCCTACATACTGTTCCCACTTATCTAATTTCTCTATCTCCTTACACCCACCCTTCTCTCTACCCCCTATCCCCTCAAACACCATTTTTGCGTAATCTTTAACATACTATAACCAACAAAAAGAGATAGAAACAAAAAATTTAAATTATATTCTAAATTTAAATTATATTGTAAATTTAAATTATATTTTTTACTTCACTAATTCTTCGAGTAATTTTAAAAGAATCGTCGATGGTAAGTAAGTTGGATTAACCCCCCTTCCCCCTTACAAAACCACTGCCTGCCTGCAAGCATATTGAGTCGATAGACTGTTTTATGGATCCGATGCGAATAGCAATGTGCCGGTCTTCCACTAGTGAGTTTAGACTGGACCCTGCTCGAGCGAGTTCATCAATTTGCTCATTCCCTTGGATTCTACAGTGGCCTGGCCACTTAGCGGAGGATAATTTTGTACCATGTGCCATAGTATAACTAGTTTTGATCGTGTTGTGTTCGATCTACTGTCCTTGATGGCTGCTTGACTGTAAATATTCTTCTATGCGTGCATCAATAATTTTTCAAGTCTGAAGTATGTATTGCGAAGATTGACGCTTGAAATATACTGACATGGTGTGGTAGTCTATAGGCCACATTAAATCTCAAGTTCGTGTGAAAATGGCCCAGCACCTGTGCCAGAAATCACTTTCGAACCGTTGGAAAAGACCATTGTGGCTCTATTGTCCAGGTTGCACAAGGTTACTTCTAAATAAAAACTAATATGCGGCCCTGACGATGTTCATTCATAGCTTCAGAGATGACTCTCCTCGCGGGTTTAGAGGCTGGACTATGTTTAAGAGGCCGCGGTAAGTACAACATCATTTTATTCTGTCTGCAGCTTCTACCCTTGTCTTCACATTTGCTCTCTAACTAATTTTTTGTCAAGATTAATCTTATCAATTAGAATTGGGTTGAATTTCAAATGAATCATTGAAGGTCAGGTCCAACGAATCGATCTGGAGTACCATATTGGGTTGCTTGTAAGCTCTCTAAAGGTGCGGTCAGGAAGACATGACCTGTATTCATCTTAATATTGCCGATGACACGGTCAAGAATCGATTGCTTTATATCTTTGGAGGGTAGTTTAAACAAAAGAGCCAATGTCAGAGCGGAAACAGTACTAGCGATAGTGCGTGAAAAAAGTTCGTTAGAAGGTCATAAAAACAACAAACAGAAAAGTAGCTTTGCGGTCTCTAAAGATTATCTTGCGGTTGGTTTCCGGTCAAGCGAGGAAGTTTTGCTGGAACGTGTAGCAGCGCAAAGCCACTTCCGTTTAGCGACAACTAAGACAGTCTAGGACGTATGAAATGAACGAATTATCTTTACCTGGATTTGAGCTAAAGTACGGCATCATAGCGTGCACGATGTCGCTAATCTTCTCCGAACATTCGTGCACGTCGTAGAACGTATAATGGATGGACTTCTTGTAGTGATTGATCTGTTCGCGGAGCAGCTCCTCTGCCGAAACCTCGCTTTTTTCGTCGGACAAGATATGCAAGTGGACCTTAATCGTCGTGTACTTGATCAGACTCTTGGCGAACAGTTCGAACTTCTTCTGGAGCTGATAGTTCTCTTTCGTGTAGATCACGAAAATGTTGTATTCGGTGTCGTTGTGACGCGGCACGTACTTGACTCGCTTGACTTCGACCGTGAAATTCTTCGCGGGCTGCAGCGCCTCGGACTGCTGATCCGTCAAGAACATAGCCCAGAGCGATTTTCGCGAAAACAGGTCGCTATTCGCGTAGAAGATGACGAGGAAACCGCTCACTATGATCAGTACAAGCAGCACCTTATTCATTTTCATAACATTCGCTAGTCGTTTCAGGAATTTCGCGCGTCGTCGTCGACTGCATAGCACAATGCCTTTGGCCGCCGTAAGCCCCTTTTGTTGCCGCCCCCGCCCGGAAACGAGAGGCAACGAATCGAAGGGGTGTGGATTGCGGTCGACTAATCGAACCAACCGATGGAATTTATCGATTTACACTTTGTCGTCTGTGTCACAGTGGGAATACATCGTATTCAGATTGCAGTTTTCTCGTGGTCTGATACTTCCGGATTGGTAGGTGCCGATTTCTGCTCGAGATAACGACAAAGTTACATAATGAAAGGGCCGCAATCGCACTGAACCACTGCACTTTGAACTGAATCCCAAACGAAACGAACGCGGACACTCGACACTGGCCTGGCGCCGTTTTGTTTAGCAAATTTTTCGCTTTTGACAGTCGGTGGTTCGGTGGAGTTTTTGACATATGAATTTTTTATTTATGCGCAATTGATGGAGAGACATCTGACGGAATTGTACGATATTAAGAGGTGAATGACGGGCATAAGTACAAGCATGTGTGAACGACGTGTATATGGGGATATAGCTCAGTGGTAGAGCATTCGACTGCAGATCGAGAGGTCCCCGGTTCAAACCCGGGTGTCCCCTAGAGTTCAAAATCTCTCTTTTTGCTTTTTTATATAAGAAATTTGGCTAGACATAAATATTTTATTTTTGTTAAGATCAGAAAATTATTTTTTTTTATTTTTATTTAGTAAGATTGAGGGTGATGGCTGCTGACGAGCTACTGACAAGGAGGCGCACAACAAGTGACAAGTGAGGAAAATACTAAAAAATTCTGCGACTTATTGTAACGGTTTTCGCAAGAAGTTGTTAGTTGCAAAAGTTCGAAAACTTTCGACTGGAACAGCTGAGTTATTAAAACGAGAGTGTTTGAACTTCAAACACATCTTTAAATCTAAAACTTTAGAAATCACCAGACAAACTCATTGTTTACTTGGACGAATGATACTGGCATCGGTTCCTTGACATAGTGATGCTGTAGGCAATGAGTCTACGAAAAAGGGAGCTAACAAAATTCTCAGAACCGCAGTGACTTTTTGCGGAATGTCAATAGCTGGATTATCAGCCAAGCTAACCTCCACTGGACAGGGACGGTGGGTGAAGACAGTCTAAACTGTTCTTGGAAGTTCACACCAAGAAACGAACCCTTGAATAGCTCAAATTGAGCTGGAATCAGGTTCGGTGCTTGATCATGCCAATTACAGGACACTGTAAGTTTAAAAAGCATCTGCATACGATTGGATTGTCGTGAGCCGGTCTGGCTCCGACTTTTCCTATGTATGCATTCCTCGTAACTGTAATTATCTTCAATATTCGATCTATGTCATGATTTTCGATAAGAGGTGATACACTTTATTTAGTACAAGGGTTAGTACACCTGTGTCGTGAGTCGGTTTGACCCCGAGTCTCATGCGGACATGCCTCGTACCGGAAGTGGAATTTAATATCAATATGTAGTATTTTAATAGTACAAAGGTTGGACACCTGTGCCCGACGGTCAGGGAGAAAAGTGCCACATCGGTTATCGATCAGCTAAAATGCGATTTTGTGAAGAAGAAAAGGAAGCTGAAGAGCACGTTCTATGCCATTGCGATGAACTTGCACACAGAAGATTCAGTCTTCTTGGACATTATTACCTAACATATTTGGAACTTATGTCTAACTTACTGTAGACTGTAGAGCATATTACAATTTATGGATATAACCGTCCTCAGTGAGTTAAAAGAAGAGCCCACTGAGGCCGCGGTGAATCGGAATCTTTAGACCGTCCTCCACCATCTACAATATACAGGAACGAATTCTCCGATGCCATTGATAAGTGGTCGGTGTTGAAATCTTCGACTCTGTCGGAGATATCGACAGAGTGGTTGAGAACCGTCAGGATTCTACTGTTTGTCCAGTCTATAGATTCGGTTTCCAAAAACATAACGATCAAAAACTCCAAAAGGTTACGTTCCCAGGGAGAATTGGTATCTGAAAAAATATGAAAAGACCTTCGAAGGCGTTCAATTTAAAACGGGAATGCAACAGGATAAATGGGCAAGTTAGATGGATCTTGACTTGGAAAGCAGGCGCTGGTAAACAAAACTTGAACACATCTCCAAGGAGAATAGAGAAATGGGGGAAACAATCAAAGGTTCTCAGAAAAGGTACTTCAAATATGAGGCGAGATGATACTATATATTCGGATAAAGACAAAGTTTGCTTTGGAAAGACAACAGAATTGTAACTCACACGTTGACCATGATCATATCGAGCGCGATGATCATGGTGATTAGGTTTATTTTGCCATTTTCCAAATAGTTTATTTTAATGATAAGTATACATTAAGAATGTAACTAAACTCTGATCCCCCCAAAAACATCCCCCGATAAAATTTATATTTTAGTGTGCCCATTAAGGCCATTAAGAACGATAGCAGTTTAGCTATAGACTAATTTTAGCTTTAGGATTAAGATAGAAAATCTGCTAGCATTAAGAACTTACGGCAAATAAAGCACTTTTTTAAAACTTAAAATATATCGAGCGCGTGAACGATCAGCTATTTCTCAACTTTGTGGAAAGCTGCAAATATAACCTACTCCTTCAACTCCTGAACAGCCTCTTGAGGTGGATAATTCTCATTTAATTTTAAGTTTAAATTGCTTGAATTATGATTTTTTTGATCTTCTGGTTTTTAATTTTAATCCTCTAATTACTCGACTAATTAACCATGTTGTACTTAGTCTTAGATTTAAGTTATAATTAGTAGCTTTAACTTTCTTTAATTTCTAACTTATTTGCTTCACAAAATCTTGTAATTATTGGAAGTTCTGAATTGCTTTATTTGATCTTTGATCTTTGATCTTGAACTTTGATTTTGATTTTGATTTTGACTTATTTTGATTTTATTCATCTACTCGTAACTACTCCATTAATCAATCATTTTGTATTGTAACGATTGTAATGCGACGAGTCATGTACCCTCCGGGTTTGGCCGATAATTAGGCTTGCGCATTGTAGTTCCCCTTAGTGATCACGAACGAACTAGTTCTCGAGCCCTCGTGAACTAGTTCGTTCTTGTAGTGCGGAGTTCGCGAGGAAGAAATGATCAATTTTGTAGGGAAATGTAATAACCTAAAAAAAAGTCCTCACTTCCCGCGCGAACTTATTTGATCCTTTTTTTAAGTTTGCAGTTAGCGAGGCTGAATGTGATTACCTTAAAAAAGGTTCTCGCTTCACCCAACGAACAAACTAGTTTTTTTTTAAGTTTACAGTTGGTAAGACTGAATGTGGTGACCTTGCGAACTAAACTAGTTCCTTCTTTTAGTTCCAAGTTCGCGAGAGGGCATTGATACATGGTGTACGCAAATATGATGACGAACTACTTCCTACAAGTGAACTAGGACTGCGAACAAGTTCGTTCATTTCACTTATGGGACCGCTTTTCCGAACTAGTTCGTTCACGAACTATATAAACCTACCGATAATATGGTGGGATCCCTCATTCATGATGGTTGCCACATAAAGTAAATAAATAAATAAAATTGTTTATCATACATGCAAAACTGTAAACATGTTCCAATAGTTCGCTTAGTCTGCTGTACGATGATAACACCAAAGGGAATTCCTATACCAGTTCGGTTGGTGTCTTGGCTTATCTAAGCTCGTTTTACGACAGCTGACAAAGTCACTGAGAGAATATACTTAACTACATGGCATTGGATAGCATTAATTAATTAAATATTACTGCACATTTCTTTTTTATTCACATAATTTAAATTTGAGAAGTTTTCTTATCATATCATCGATGAGGTGGACAGGTTGTAGAACGAACGTATTTCTTCTAACAAATAAAATTTTGTCGAAATTATTTCGTGTTTTACTTTTTTATTTTATTTATTTTATTTCTTCACTTATTTCTAAAACATTTTTTTTTTTTGTATTATGTACGAATATTTACAGTGATTTCCTGCCTCGCTATTATTAACAAAAATCTCTTCGTTTTTAACTTTAAGTCGTTTCTACTCTGGATAACATTCTATTTTATTTAGTTTCTAATTATTTTGAGCGAATTACATTATTGATATATTTTTGTTTTATTGTTTGTTTTTTTTTTTTTGTGTGGTTTTAATTATTTAAATTATTATAATTACACGGTATAACATAAAATAATAATAATTAAAAAAAAAAAAATATGAACAAAAAGACTGTAAGATGATGACTATGTGTGTTTGTTCTTTGTTGTTGGTGTTGATTTTGTGAATTTGTTTACATTTTATAATGTAAAATAAAAAAAAATATTTTTTAATTTAATGGTTTGGTTCCTTATTGTAGTCGACATAGACTCGCACTACTTCGCCGGAGTATTTTCGCTGTGACGGCATGAAATAAAAGTCAGGTGTATCGGTACCTTGCGAATTCGATCGCGTCTCTCGCTCCCTACTCTCGCGATTTTCGCGAAGCGGTTGTCGATTTCGCCGATCTTGTGTATAGTAGCCTTGCTGGTGCATAGCAGCCTGCTGTTGAACAACTTGTCGCGGAAGCGAATACGATCGATCAGCGTACGATGATCGTGACATGCCCTGGTGGTGTTGATCGTTATGATGACCGTTTTGATAGCGATGATGTCCGTGATGACCGTCCCGGTGATCTACACCGCCGCCGCCATTACTTGAATTCGCTCCGTTCTGTTCGTAGCGTGACGATCGGCCGTTATTTTCGTAATACTGAGCGGCCTTGTGGGTGGGTGAGTGCGACATTTGTAGCGTTTGTTGGCTACTTGCGCTCCGACCACGGTCGCCACGTCCTTGCTGACCCTTCGACGATTTCTCTTCGGTTTCGCCGAACGCATCGAACGCATAGTTGGTATTCGCCGAGTAGTCTTTCCATGCCGAGTTCGGTATCAGTTGATCCTGGAAGATCAGAGTAGAAAGTAATTAGTGATTTTTCGGTTTTGAACCAGTCAGCATTGGCATTTAATTTAATTTAGGTGATGATTTAGTACTTCAACTTAAGATTTAGGCAAATTTCTTAAAAACATTTTAACGTAAAACTTTTGAATGGATAAACTTATGCTAGCACCATGAACCTTAATATTAATTTAAAATTAAATTAAATAAAAAATTTTTTGAAACAGAAACCAACTTAATTTATTTTGGTCAACCTCGTGTTTTCTGGAAGACTGCATATAGGGAAAATCTATCCAGCAAAGACCAGTTCAATGTATTGCACTTGTATCGAAGCCAAGCTGTTTGGAGATAACGTTAACATTTATTTCAACTCATCAGAAGACATTTCATGTAAGGTAAGTGGTCAACAATTTTAATTTTATTGATTGAATAATTCATTTTACTTTTAATACTATTGATTGAATTCATTGGTTGTTCCCAAACATTTTTTTGGATTGATTAAACAATTAAGCAAATTCATAATAAGGTTTTATGTCTATGGTTTACTTATAGAAGTTATAATAGTCTTTGATGCATTGTAAATTACCGTTTAATGGTTTTAGATAGTGTCTTAGCTTAATTTGACAAGTTTTACGATGCCAACGAAGTTGTGTTGAAAGCAGACTTAGGCCCGTTCCTACGATCGGCATAAAATTTTCAGTATTTGAAAACTAATGCCAGGTTTGAACGCAGAGAGGAGACGGAGGTGTGTTTAAATTCCGCTGAAATTTTTATTCAATACTGAACTTTTTAGAGGTTGTCCAACGACTGACAGTAATAGTCTAAAATGATCCTCCTTCACCCCTCTCATTGCTACGCCTCTATTACCACTACTTGTTGAGGAAACAAACCTGCTACCAAAATTTAATTGGACAGTAAATAATATAAAAGATGCCAAGAACCGTTTACTTTAACTTTACAAAATTTGCATAGACTTTAGCACAGCTTTCCTTCATGATCTGACCAAGAGAACAAATCCTAAAATTGATTTTTAGACAATTATATAAATACCCCCTGAATTCGACAGAATATACCGCTTTGTGCCTACGAATAGTTTGATATTAGCAGACCCAAGAGATATGACGAAATTCGTGAAAATATATGCACCCTTTTCTCACCAATATTCTCTCCTAATCTCAACTTCGTAGGCAGAAGCAGAGATGACTTTTTTGTACTAAAATTACCTTTCATGTACATGTATAATTCGTTTTTGGACAAAGCTTAATCTTTCTTCTATAAGCCATTGGCTTAGCGCGAAAAAATAGTTCTCTCGTACCTGTCAACAATTGCAGTTCTACATGATTAAGGTCTTGACATGTGAAAAATCAGAATGTTTTGGTATCCACCTTTGTCCACTGTTCATAACTCAAAGGGGTTCATAAGGAGCTTTCATTTTATATAAAAACTGCCATCTCCCTTTGCCGTGCACTATTACCTCCTCCAAAACTTCATATTCGGGACATACCACTCCTGAATGTATTGACCTAAACTTTATTCTTATTTTTGAAAGCCAAAAATTTTTGTAAATTGCTCTATTAGCGTAGCTCCACATAAATTTCAGTTGTAAATTTCCTAGATTCTTGACATGCTCATAGAAACGCATTTTTTTTAGTTTAAATTCCTCCCTCCTGATTTTTCCTTACACCCCCATCCGGTAAAAATTAACCACAGAAAGGGAACTGCCCAATCTACACACTCTAAAAATTTAAATTTGATATTTAAGTGGTTTTTAGGAGTTTTCCTGGGGCACCTCAGGGCTCGACTCTGTTTCCTTTGCTATTCTCTGTCATTATGGCAGATGCTCCTGGGACGGATCAAATGGTTTCTGCATTTTATGCAGATAGTATGTGTCCATATTGGAACCTGATCGTGTTGAAAAGAGAGTTAGAATCGTCTGTAGCGAAGCTAGATGACTGGTTACAGCTGTGGATAGGATTAACATTAATCCAACAAGCGGGACCATACACTTGCATCTTGTCAAGTTCTTCGAAGTCAAATAAGACATGAAACTGACTGCAGGTAACACAGAATAGATGCTTCAAAGCCGGTCTGAACACACACCCGTACATCAGGAACCCTCAGCTACAAAGGGAAGGGAATCTTTCAACTATTTGGGAGTACTTCAAACAAAATGGTTTAAGGTTTTCAATGCATCCGATCATATAACAATAGTAAACTATTCGTAGCTCCAAATGTCCGTTCGGAACACAAGCGTCCTAAGGTAGCGCTTTCCGATCCTAGGACATAATCTCGCATGGACAGAAGGGACAGGTAGTTCCTTTCGGTCTACTTCTTTTTTGCAGACGTAGAGGAGTTCCTTAGACAGGTCTTACTACGTCCGCCCAAACTGGTTGACTTGTTCGGACACAGTAGCTATCGCAGTTTCCAGTTTTACGCGGTTTCACTGCGGAGCAGGTCGTTCATGTACATTTTTTAAACAAGTTCTTCTTACCTTCCACATTTGTTATATCAGTAAAAATATCACTAGTTTTTCAACCTCCTTTTCAGGATCCCAATGAGGTGACGCAGGTCTGTTTGATCTGTATGTCGACATGAGCATTTGACAATTTGACAGAAGCGTTTGGAACGGCGGTCTGACGGACAAAATTTTGACTTTTAGCCATGTTTTTTACTTCACATTACGAGTAGTTCTTAAACTTAAAAAAAATCAGGCTTACAACTGTTTTAAATCGATCAAAATACTGTCTAATAAAATCAAGCTTTTTTAGGAAGATCTCAATTATCGTGAATGGTTTCATACATTGTCAAAACTACAGATTGCGATGTGCGACCTCATTAAAGAAGAGTGTTATCAGTTGATTAATAGACGCGACAGAAGATTCTGTTGATAGTAACACATGAGAGTAGATCGTAAATTGATTCTTTTGTTAATTCTTTTTTAGATATGTGTCGAATCGACTCTATGACTCGGAACAAATAGGAGAGTATCGAGTTCCAGAAGAAAATTAGACTTAGTTCTAACTTTTAACAAATTTAATTCTAGCTACCACCACTAAAAAAACAAAATTAAACTTAATTCATTTTTAAGCTGTTAGTAAAAATACATTCACATTAAATACATTAATGTTAAAACAAATCTATGCATAAAAACATACAACTACAACAAAAATTATGCATTTTAGTATGGTTTTATAATTTCTAACATAAAATGTTTGAAGAAAAACAAAAAAATGCTGACTGGTTGCAGTATGGATGAAAAAAAAAATTATTAAAAAATGTTTAAAACAATTACCGATTATACTGAAATAAAATAGAACTATATAGAAAAAAACCCGTCTCTAAAGAGTATTACAGTTGTTGTTGATTAGTTTCCATACTAATATGAGATTATCCGATATTTCGGTCATTTTGGCAGCATTCAGGTAGAGTAGTGCAGGAAATTAATTTCATTTGGTAACTTCTTATTATATTTTTTTTGTCATACACATTATTATTAGATTCTATGGTTTAAGTTTCTACTTAGACATAACACAGATGAATATACATTTTTTTTTTAAATTTCGGTATTTTTCTTCTTTTTTTTTAAGTTTAGTTTCTTGAACATTTTTTTCCGTTTAAAGTACACTAGATGGGTAGAATTGTTGTTGATGCATCCGCCATTCTTCAGGTATTATGTATATTAGCTTTAAAAATTACCAATATTGTTAGTTTTTAACACAAAATGAAATAAATATTATTAGGTGTTTTTCAATCGGAAATTTTAAGTAATTTCGAAAATTATCTTTTTCATGCCCTGATGCGATTTAATTTAAAATTTCCGATTGAAAATTACTAGAATATAAGTTCGCATACTAATCCATACAAATGCAGTTGATTGTTGATTAATAAAATTTTATGAAAATTTGGATTAGATAAACTAACTAGAATTTAGTTTTTAGTTATGAAATTTACCTTTTGATTTCGACTTTTTCGTGTTGTTTTATAAATGGTACATGACGCCTGTATGAGAGCAATTATAACTAGAGCAGCTATACAACCTAAAACTATGTAGAGTCGTGTTTCCGACAAATTGAAAAATGATTCGACCGATGATGTTTCTTTGGTATTGGTTGTGGTATCTGGTAGAGAAATAAATTTTAATGTATTAGTTTTTTTTTTTTGTGATTTTCTTAATTTTAATTAATATTACTATAATATAATTTCGTAGACACACAGCAACCGAAATAAGCAATTTATTAATTTTTGATCAGACTTAAATTGATAATTAGAAAGTTGCCTATACACGGTCCTTCTTCTATCCGCATAATGATTTTAGGTAGCAACCTTTCAGTACTGAGAAACTTCGTTGCTTATGAATTAAGCTTTGAAGAATGCCAAAAAATTTATATTTATTTCGAACATTGGGGAGTCAACATAAACTTTCAGTACTGAATAAAATCAAAAATAAACCTGAATTTCCGAATTCCCTTCTTTTCACATTTTCTATGGGGCATTTTGTTTTCTCAGTACTGGATTGAGTTCGCTTCAATAGATATTTATTATTTTAACTGAATCAATTCCACTTATTGAAAAATCAATGCCATATCAGAGTGGAATGAATTTTGGAACTCGTGTTGTTAAGAACTTTATGCCAATGGTCTGGACGAAATTTTATTATTTTTCGGGAACAGTCAAAGTCGGAGTACCTATACCTAGTTGTTTCGAGACTATGACATGTTCTTAAAATAATAATATTCAAAATAGAAATAACCAATTTCATACCTCATCTGAACTAAGGGAAGGCAAAAATTATAAAAAAATATGCAAACCCTTGGAAATTAAATATCGAAAAATTGCGAAATGGGTTTGTGGGTTATTATATATGTAAAAAGTCTGTGATAGTGAAAAGTGATCTAATATCTCAGCATTGCTAAGAAATATATTGAAGCTTTGAAATGATATAACCTAAGGGGTGTATGTACCTTAAGATTGCATATATGAACATAATGAAATGGACTTTTTGGCTATACGTATAGGAATCTGTGAAAACATATGCAGTCTCCTTACACCCACTTGGGGGTTAAATATTCAAAAAATCTGGAAGGAGCTAATAAATAAATATGAAGACAGCACGAGAAACCAATTCAATTTCTTATCACTTCTAAAAGAAATTACGGAATTCGTGAAAACGTTTTCAACGTTTATAAGCCCTCTTAGGGGCTGAAAAAGGAAATAACTTAAAATCGAATTTAAGGTGATTATTACGCAAGCCCATGAAAGTGAAGAGGTAGTCCATATCTTATCAGGCCTAAGGGATATGACAGAATTCGTGAAAAAGTATACAACCCCGATGCAACCCTTTAGAGGTAGAATACCAAACTATCCTGAAAACACTTTGTAGATATTTACAAAAAAAGCCGTAAAATAAAAATTAATTCAATATTTTGGAAGACCTAATAGATATAACCAGTTTTTTCGACCCCATTCCAAACACTAATGAATATTTAAGATTTTGTTTATCTAAATTACTTTTCTAGTTGATTTACACATATTATACATACCAAGTTTCAACTTTGTAGCATAAGCCGTTCTGTAGTTTAGGAAAACACCTCCACCCTCGTACCATAATACCACCATAAAAAATGCCCTAAATATCAACATTTTATTTTTTTATTATTATGGGTTCTCGAGATAAAAAATCAGATTTTTTTAATTTTCACCCGCACAATTTTGCGTACATCGGTAGACGGACTGAAATTTTATTTTGCCTTTTTCGTGTCTACTAGTCATGAAACGTTATAAAAAATTTTGAGTATGGCAAATTTTTTTTTTTTTTCAAATAGATAACAATATTGTATTTATGAATAATAAATTAAAAAACATGTGTCCCAGAATGAGTTTCCGAATGGTTTCAACGATGGATTGTGAGCCGTATCGTCGCCCGAATAATGATAGTGGAGATTATAATACTTCATCTTTAATACGGTATCCAAATAGTGCTGAATTCGTAATACTGATGCTGTATTGCTATTCAGTACTGAATGAATTCAGAGTAGCAGAATTTAGTCAGAACTCTAAATGTTCTGCTGAAGATCTGAATGGTTTTATTTATGGGAACAGAGAAAAGATCTACCGATGAAGCATCGATGTGGTATGCTTGTAAAGCTGGAGATGATGTTATGTTCCAGAATATAGTTGGAAAGGCATCGTTCTGAGCTGATTCACAGCTCCACCGTGTTTATCAGTATTTTTTTTCTTGCCCAATCTAAATTGATTAGTTAGATGACATCCTAATTGTTGATAGTAAGGTCATATGTGTCTATCGGCCACCGCATTCAGAGCCTAAATTGGCATTAACACAACTAATGACCATTAACAGTGCACCGTGAGTTTTAGGTACGAACCGTATAGCATCCAATAGGACCACTTAAATTTTTTATCAAATCTTTTAAACACCTTTTTTTAAAACACTCGATTTATATGTAGGTACTTACATTCTAAAGCATCAAATTCTAAATACTGGGGATCGACAATCAACGACCCAACTTTGCCGGTAGCGAGACTCTCCAGAAGAGCGTGTTTCACCATACTGCCATCGTTGTTAGCACTATCATCTACACTGTTTGTAGCAAAGCCAGCCTTCAAAGATCGTCCTTTTTCGTAAGCCGCCTTATCGAATAGCACATTCATATTTGTGATCATGGTTGTTCCAGCCCTAAAAAAGATAGTGAGTATTTTGAAAATTGCGTAAAAAATTTCGCTTAAACCGCAAACATACTTCTCGAAATCGAGAACATCCACTTTATAATAGCCGGGAATATCGCTTAGAACGCCATTAAACGAGTCCGAGACCGTTGTTGCCAGATTCCTGAACTCAACCGTGTTCATTTCGGGAGCATTAAATGATTCGGCCAGATTTGTTAGCTTCACGCTAGCTTTGTAGACTAGGCGATTTGGAGCTGGTGTGGTTGTAGCGCCAATTATCGATGTTAATTCTATAAAGTGGTGAACGAATGATTAGTAAATTTAGATTTGACAAACTTTCGTCAACACAAACCTTTTCCACAGGATTTAATACAGATTCGCGATGGCGATACAATTGGAACTTGTTCATGTTTACGAATTTTCTTATTAACAGCATTAAAAGCACCACCCATTACGTTGAAGATGAGAAACAAACAGTGGTCGTCGGTGAACGATAAGTCCTAGTAAGAATAAGAAAAATTATTAAAATTGTTATTCTTAGTGATGGTTAAAAAGTTTTAGTTATAGAATCAAAATATAACCTTCTTCTCACTAATGAAAGCAAATAGGTTAATTTTTTTGTTTTAAATAATGTTTGTTGTTACCCGATTGGAAATTAAGCATTAAAGTAAGTGCACAGATTCGCTGATAAAAAATAATAAAATTATATCTGTAGATACTACTGGTGGCTCTACAATCAATCAATCAATCATTCGTTCAGGAGATATGGATTTTAGAATGTTTTAATCTAATATTTTTAAAGTGTTTTGAACGCATCGTTTTCCACCCTCCTTCGCACATTTTTTTAAAAGGGTCCACTATCATAGTACTACATAAGTTCCAACTTTCATCCTCCTAGCATAAGCGGTTCCTGAGAATTGGAAATCATTTTTTTTATATCTAAAACACTCTCCCCCCCTCCATCCGCTCACAACCAACCACCTCGAAAGACACCACTCGGAGTAGTTCATCCAATATACCCTCATACAAATTTCAACATAATTATCTTCATGGGTTTATGAGCCTTCAAACGCTTTTGCGTACGGTATACGGCGTATATAGCGGACAGACGGACATTTTTTTTTTGGGTTTGTTAGAACTAAACGTGAAAACACAAAATTTCTGAATATAAATTGTTTTGAAATTCGATCACAATACTTCATGGTTAAAAAATAATAAAGCATATTCAATTGAATCGTAAAAGTAATAAGCATGAATTGAGACAATTTTTTTTTTTCCAATTTCACAGTTAAATTACAAAATTGGATCTAATTGATTTATATGCGTTTGACAAAGCATCAAATCATTATAAATACAGAATGTTCTGCAGTTATTAAAGTATTCGAATGGTTTAAGTCGTTGAGTTTAAAACAGTATTTTAATTTCTAACGCTAAAATTATTTAAAATTTTTCATTAAACTTAGAATTTTGAAACAATTTCGTGATATGAAAATCATAATTTTTTTGGGTGTACTCGTCGTAATGGCAGCTATAACCGGAATATTTGCCATTGAACAGAATAAGGAATATGATGCCGGAGAAGTAACGTATGAACGGGGAGTTCGTTCTATTTTAAATTTGCAACCACCAGACATAAATCCTCCGCCTTTTAACGCATAAATAATAAATTGTACATTAATTTTTGATGAATGTTTTCACAGTACATTTCAAACTGTTTGATAAAGGACTCAGTCGAGTCCGAAACGTCACACAAAATAAATTTAACAGTATTCACCGGAAAAGTATGTATTTTCAAATTGTACATTATTTATTCAAACTTGAAACATATAAATGAAGTTGTAGTTAATTATTTCAATAATAAATCACCTGGAATTAAAAAATGTAATTTCACCGTCTCCCAGAGTCAGTCAATAAACACATGCCAAATTTTACGTGGTAAATTTTTTTCTTGTACTACTGGTTCGGAAGATATTGTAAATCCAAAGTTCTTAATCGCCACTCCCACATTATACCACCCCTTTTCAAAACTTTAGTTTTTGTCTAGTATACCTTAAGACAATCCCCAAACCCCCCCCCCCCCTGCGTTCGCGCCAGCGGGTTTCTAAGCTACGCACCCTCAAACGGTTTATTTTACGGCGTACGGCAGTTACGGCGGTAAGACGGACATTTTTGTTTTTCGCTTTTTTGGGGTTTATTACTCCCAAAATGTGAAAATACAAAATTAGGGGTAGCAAATTTATTTGAAATTATTAAAACATAATAAAGTGAAATTCTGTTTGGTTAATCGGAATAATAGTACGGCGTTTATTAAAACAATCCGAACTTTCTTTCAGTGTAATCTTGGTGAAGAAATATCAACTAAGGAGAAGACATAGGTACTAAATGTTTCATTCAAAATATTCGGAGATTATTTCAATTTTCTTCCAACCACAAGCCTATTGCTATATAATAAAAATAAGTACTGATCAACGCCATCTCTATGTGAGCCGGCAAATCATTTCACACTGACCTGTTCATCGTTGCTCTTCCGTTTCCTTGTAAACTCCAAAACCGTAACACCCTTCTCAATTCGGCCGGACGTATTGTAGATATCCTGTCGTCCGTCCAGTTTTGTTCCCGAGTATCCATTAATCCAAGTGTCCATTAGGAACGGTCGGCCATTGCGTTGATCAACCCAACCGATAATAGCGTCGGTCTGCGACATCCGATCGTTATCACTGAATCCAATTCCGGTCCAGGTTTGTGTGTGTTTCGTTTCGATATACCATCTCATTTCGTCACCGTGTCCAATCGTTTCCCATCGCGCAAAGTATTCACAATCGTGTTGTTCGACAGAACAACCGCGAGGGTGTCCCCAATGTCCGTAGCAGTCGTTGTCCAGAAGGTTTCCATGAGCTGATGCTTCAGTAGTTACTTCTTCTTTTTCTAGAATTCGAAAAGTTTAGTTAGTATTTTTGAAGAATCGTCCGAGCTGGGAGCTGAGACTGAGAGTGGTAGCGGCATCTAGTTGTCGCTGTAGGTACTATGGACCGTGGTAGTTACCGGTTAAATACCTCGGTAAAAACCAAGATAAGTACCCTGGAATCACGGTGTGGTTTGAAAAAATCAATATTTGACTTACCAAAGAAATTGATTTGTGTCAGACCTCGTTGCATTTTGTGTCCATGGTACTTAAGTTCATCGGGTTGATAGAATTCCTTAATGGAAGCCTGTTCCTTTTCCAAGCCCGATGCTGGCACGTGAATATATTTTTCAAGTTCTTGTCCCTTAGCCCAAATAACGTGGGTCAGATCATCGATAAAACTATGATCCGTTGGTTCGTTTGATTCCAGCTTGCGCCTGAAAATAATCGTAGTGACGCCATTTTCTTCGAATCCAGTGGCGGCCGTCAGATGTGATTTTCCGCCCCAGAATTCATCTTCACGCGGCGTTGATCTATCGCGGGTGTAGAAGTCACCTACGCGACTGGTCTTTCCGCGGGCACTTCCGATTATTATATCTGTACAGTCCATGGGGTTGAAGTCGTGTCGTGGTGTGTAGGGATTTAAGTTCTTTGGTTGAGTACCTTGAAATATAGTTAGCGAAATTTTTGGTTATTGGAGCTTAGAGTTCAGGTGCCCATTGTTGGTGTTTCTCTCTCCCAAAAATCCTTACTCTAGGTTTGTAGTCAAAATTGTTACCTGTTGGTTTAATGGTTTTCTTAGATGTTGGTTCTGGTTTGCTATTTGGTCCCGGTTCCGATGATGGTTCAGGTTCAGACTTTGGTTCCGGCTCGGATTTTGGTTCTGGTTCGGATTTTGGTTCAGGTTCGGATTTTGGTTCAGGTTCGGATTTTGGTTCAGGTTCGGAAGAAGGTTCCGGTTCGGAGGAAGGTTCCGGTTCGGATGAAGGTTCCGGTTCGGAGGAAGGTTCAGGTTCTGAAGATGGTTCCGGTTCTGAGGACGGTTCAGGTTCGGATTTTGGTTCGGGTTCGGAATGTGGTTCTGGTGCGGACGGTGGTCCAGGTTCGGAAGAAGGTTCGGGTTCCGAGGAAGGTTCAGGTTTTGAGGATGGTTCAGCTGCGGATGTTGGTTCGGGTTCCGAGGATGGTTCGGGCTCTGAGGATGGTTCAGGTTCGGAAGATGGTTCTGGTTCAGAGGTAGGTTCTGGAGTGCTGACTGGTTCTGGTGCAGGGATGCCTACAATTTGAAATAGAAAGAATTCTAGTCGACTGTGCGATTGTGCAAGAGTATGGAAATTTTCGTGCATTCTACTGGTGATGTTATGTCCGAAAATTTTTACGATCTTAAACTTACTTGTTGTTGAGGTTTCTCGTCGTTTTCTTCCAGTTTTCGCACTGACCCGATAGGAAACACTTGTCGCGACGGTTATTTCAGGTAATTTTGTCACATGAACATCGGATGCAACTCGTTTCGATTTCGATGAAACAGCAGCTTGTTTCGGTTCCGGTTCGGATGTGGGTTCTGGTTCCGAGCTGGGCTCCGGTTCGGAGCTGGGCTCAGGCTCCGAAATCGGTTCAGGTTCGCCGGTTGTGTAAGGTGCAGCTTTCGGTTCCGACGCTGGCTCAGGTTCGGACTTTGGCTCAGGTTCCGACTTTGGCTCAGGTTCGGACTTTGGCTCAGGTTCGGATTTTGGTTCCGGTTCCGCAGATGGCTCTGAGGCCGGCTCAGGTTCTGCTAGTGGAATAACAGCTAAGTCTGATTCGTCTTGAATTACTGGGAAATTTTTGCAAGAAGCAGTTAAGTTCCTAGGCCTCCATCCCAGACCGACCCAAGATGTTCCATTAACGACCATTGCAATTTCAATTTCTTTCTGCTCCTGAAGAATGCGCCAATAAATACTGTAGTCCGGTGAAAGTTGCTTTTTGGAGAAGATAGAATAGTCAATATCGGTGCTTTTGTAAGGAGTTCCTGGAAGAAAATTACAATTGGAAACAATTCAACAAAATCATTGGTGTCAAATTCACTTACTTTTGTTACACCCCGGACCGAAGTATCCAAAATTACAGTAGCACCTTTTTCGTGGCATCGAAGTTCCATTCAAATCGATACACTGTCCTTGCGCTCCACAGTCTTGATTTGTTGTGCATTCATTGTGATATTGGCATCGACTGCCATAGTAGTTTTGACTGCATTTGCATCTGGAAAAATGTTTTCCCTTACCGGAACAAGTTTCACGATATTCCTTTCGCGTTTTTATATCGATATCTGCACAGGACCAAAATCGATAGCCACTCGACCATTCGTCAGCCTGTCGTAGAAGGCGCAAGGTGCAATTGTAACAAGTGAAGTTCGTCGGTATAAGGACCTCGTAAGATTGCGCACTAGAAGAGAAGGATTTCAAGGATTAGGTTTGTATAGAACTAACAGCTGACGAAGTTACAGAAAGAGTAAACTTAATTTTTTTTATTGAAAACTATTATTTTTCTGCTGTAAAAAGTACGTAACAATCTTACTATAGGTTTTCTAGGAATTAAATTAAATTTTGCCCGATTCTTGACTTAGCTTGACTTACTTTCAAACAGCTGATGAAGTCAAGGAGAGAGTATACTGTCATGAAGTCAAGGATGAAGTCAAGGAGAAAGTATACTTGCATTTTTCATTGAGTAAAAAATCTATATTCATACATTTCTGTTGTAAAATAAAGGAGTTAGTTCTTTCAAGAAGATCTAGAAAAATTGTTTCCTCAATTAAATTTTGGTTGGTCTCTTGGCTTAGCCTGAATGAAAAACAGCTGACGATATTAAAGTGAGAGTGGGCTTAACATTTCTTGTTGAATAAAAACGAATTTTTCTGTAGGGTAACTCCATGCGGATTTGGATGGAAATTGATAAAATCTAGCATAAATTTCCATTATTTTGCATAGCAGTTTTGTAATTATTTTGAAATCTGATTCATAAATTAGGAAGCTGACTAATTGGACCGGTTATCTTTGCTTTTTCTAAACTAGAAAAACGTAACGTCAACATAGACGTGGACACAGCATAGAAGAGGAAAACTTTTTGAATACCTCTTTAGTACTCGTATTAGTACAAATTAGTACACAATGCCACTTACTTAAGATGAATTTTTATTTGAATTTTAAGATTGTTTGCTTATGGTAATTAATAGGGCTTAACTTAGTCAAACCGATCCTGTTCGTATTACGATACGAAATCAAAGCCTAATTGTTTCATAAAAACAAAACCAACCGTTGATCCTTCATATTATCTACACTATTCTCCAAACCGACTACTAAATGTGCTAGGAATTCCTCTTTAATTACCGCAATATCTCATTTAGTACCAACATTACATCAAAAACTAACTAAGATTTAATTGCTATTATCTAATCATTTTATTGATTATATTTGTCGCACAAGAGGTACTCAGGCTTGTAATCACAATTCGTCAATTATCTAAACATGTTAGTACAATAAAAATTATCGAAATATCTACATTTTTACGCGCGCGTATAATACTTGTACTTCTGAGTATTATGCTAATTATATTACGTACTAAATAGCACGTTGGTAGTACAGAGTAACGCGATTTCTTCAATTTCATAATTATTTACACCTATGTATGTAGAAATTGATTGGTATCGATTTTCTTTTTACTTCATCGTTAGACGATTGTTGAAGAAATTTCAATTTCAGTACATATCTGATATTGCGTATAAAATTTTAGTATATATTGACAATGTTGTTGAAGCATATCGACAACAGTATATCCCTACTAATCAACTATCAGCAACATTACCGAAGCTATTTCACTACCTCTTAGCCTCGGTAAGGCCTTATGGAAGGTAGTTTGCGTATTTAGTAGCACTAGGTATATCCTAATGGTACTAAATACGAGTTCCTTACTACTCGTATCTAAGACGTTTTCTCTTCTCTTCTTCTTGTACAATACAACATAAAACAGAATTAAAAAAATATTTATTTTTTTAAGGACATTGAGATGAATCAATTTATTTCGGTTCTTTTTCCAAAAAATTTGATTTCAAACCCATAAATTCTCAGTGTCAGTATTATTATATAATATGAATTTATGAAACAAGTTACTTTCAAATCGTGTTATTAGTCATAAGAAGGTCCAAGAGTCCTCAGAAGTTAAAAATAGTTTGCTAGCTCGTTATACCAAAGAGATATGACAAAATTCGTGAAAACATTAAGATAGCGGTTACATCCTCTTAGAGGTTAAATTTAGAAAAACCGTCCAAAAGAAGCGTGGAAAGTATAACACCAATTTGATATCGTTTTATACCTAGGAGGTACGAAAAAATTTGTGAACACGAATGAAAACCTGTTACCCTTCATTAGGGGCTGATTTTAGACAAATTGATCAATTGTTTTTTAGGCAATTACACGAAATGCTTGTAGAAGTAAAAACCAATTAGTTATCTCATTAAACCTAAGGTATTCACATTTTGCTACATGATCTTTCACTGATCTCCCGCGAACTACTGCTCTAAAAGAACGAACCAATGATCGGTCATTAAGATGCGCAAGCCTACTGCCTTCGTCGTACGCCATTAGATTTATTTGAAAAACGCTTAGAAGTAAGATTCAATTAAAAGTTCAGAAAACCTAAGAGATATGACGAAATTCGTGAAAACATGCGTACTCCATTTACACTGATAACTTTTTGCTCATTGCTCTTTTGCTACTAAAATGAAAAGTAACATTGAATAGTATTGGAAGATAAATACTGGGATATTGAAATGGGAAGGCTACTATTATTTCCATGTCCTTAGGTCGACTAGCTCTGTTTCTTCAGTGTTGTATTTGGTTGATTAATCAAACCTAAACTCTGTTTTGATTTCGATAAAACAAATATCATTTAATTCAAATACCGGAAAGTAGTAATTTTTCCAGGTCTCTCCTTACTTATTAACAACACAATTTTAGCTAGTTATCAACTGGAAATACTTACGTAACATCACTTCGTACAAATTCGGATCCATTTACTGACGGCGTTAAATCTAATACTGGTCTATCCAAAGTGTCGAGAAGTTGCAATCGAAAGCCTCCCTAGAACAAAACAGAAAAAAAACAACTATAAGAAAATAGTTTAAATAATTCTTACGCAATTTGTGAACTAGTCTAAAATAATAATTAACAATAGTAAGACTGCATTTTCACGTTGCATAACAATAAGCCTTATTGTTAAATCACTCCGTACCGTGAATATCTTCCATAATCTTGGTGCTAATTGATCGCATAGAGTTGTTACTGTAAAGAGCAGTACACGCGGCCTTTAATTGCTTTGCATGCCATTACCGTACGCTATGTGTGTACTGTTTAAAATAATTACAATCCCGATATAATAAAACCGCACTTTAAATTGCACCCATGACGATAGAAGTGCAACTTTGTGATCCAGTTGCAATGACAAAATCTTCAACGAGGAAGAGAATTTTTTTTTAAAAAAGAAAAATAATAACAGGTGTATTTTACATGGTACAACCTGAACATATTTACCTGCACTATTTTAATGACAATATGTTTAAGTCTTGTGCTGGAATCAAACGCCTTGATCTTAAATAATAACGCTTGCGGTAGGTTTTTGTAATGCAGTCTTACCCACCGAGATTAGATAAGCGAAAGTCATTATCAGATACTGTTAGAGAAATTACATACACAGGCGATGCGATGAAGGGATTTTGTTATAAAAGACATGTAATTTTTCAAATGAAAATTTTGATTGGAATTTTCCATTTAAATTGTATAAAAGTATCTATAATATTGTAAGTTTTTTTTTGCGCTAAGAATGAAAAGATGATGGAAAATTTAAATAATAATTAAAAGATAATTTCAAGCGATGTACTCAATTTTTATTAAGCCAATCTTGATTAAATGCATGAAGTAGTCATACTTCATGCATTGCAGTGCAGTGCAGGAAGTCGAAATATACTTCTTATTTAAAAAATAAGCCTGAAATCGATGACTATAGGTGGACATCAACCAGCGAAGAAATAGCAATTAATTGTTTAAAAAAAGTTTGTTTATTGAATTAAAAAAAAAACTAAATTCATTTCTGGGAAATTATAAAAAGAGTCTGATCATTAAAATCCAACAGATATCCCGAAATTCGTAAAAACGTATTCGATATATTGTCCTAGTGATTAAACATCGAAAAATCTTGAAATTAATTTTTAAGAGATTAAATATATAAAAACCGATTAGCTATCTCATCACCTAAGAGATATTTCGGAATTCGTGAAAACTTATGTAACCCTTTTAGACTTCTTTGTAGGTTGAATGTCAATAAATTCTGATATTTATTCTTAGGCGATTACAAAAAAAGGCCGTACAAGTAAAAAACATTTTGGAAATTCATCAGACCGAATGTTGTGAAAACATGTTCAACTTATTAACAACTCCATGGGGTTAAATATCCAAAAATATTGAAATTAATTTTTGGGCGATTATATCAAAAGCTAGGGGTAGTAAGAACCACTTTATAATCTTCATCAGATATCTGACATAAGTATATGTCGAAATTCGTGAAAATGTGCGCAACCCCTTTACACTGCTTTGTGGGTAGTATTAAGAAATGTAGAAATTTTTTTTAGGGGATTTCATCAAAAGTTCAGGAAGTAAAACCCAATTTTAATTAAGAAAGTATTGAAATAGCTTCTAGGTACAACACAACAGGAACAACCCTTAGAAGTAAAATTACATATATACATACATTCATTTATTGGCCGTATTATAATTATATAACAATGATCACATTTGGTATAATTGGAGAAGTTCAGATAAGTAAAATTAATTAAATATTTCAAATGACCTAAGAAATATGACGAAATTCGTGAAAATATTTGTACCCATTTTTACGACCTGCGTACGTAAATGCATATGTGTATGATTTGTTCTTATTTAAATTACTTTTATTGGTTATTTTAATATACATAAAAAAAATTCAATTTCTAGGATATGTTGTTCTTGAAGTAAGAAAATACAATGAACACCTTACTATTGATGACACGGTCTAAAAAAATAAATAGTTGTATATCTTACTAAGCGTAGTTACTATACTACGCTTAGTAAGAAATACAACTATTTATTTTTTTAGACCGTGTCATCAATAGGTGTGTCTTTGGTGCTTTCATCCAGATCAGACCAGGTTAGGAATTTTACATATTGTACAAAATAACATATTGGCTACTCCTTTAGCTCGTACGAATGTTAATTTTTTTTCACCAATTATTCGCCCACAAAGAAATTAGAAAAATCTCAGTATTGAACTTCCCAAAGCCGAAATTAGAAATTTTTTAAAATAAAGCGAAGCGATGTGGTGTCCAATTTGGCACGCGGTTGAATAATCGCTGCGCATGTCATATCGCGACAATAGCCACAGTAAGCGCGTTGAATTGCTTGGTATAACTGTCAGAAAATATATTCACGAGTATCATTCATTCAAATACAAATTCTGTTCAAATTTTAAACATCCGACTTTTTACTCATCCTGTACAGCATTAAAAGTGAGATTTTAACATCAACCCCCTATTACTTCGTCCCTAGTTTCATGCCAAATGTAGGCGGCATAGCTTTTTCTATATTTAATTGGAATTAAAATTAAGGATTTTAGCAGCAAGGAAAATATATTTGAAAATAGAAATATAAATAGAAAATCGATACTATAAATAACCGCATACATTATACAATATACAATAAACAAAGAAAATTTATATTGGATAAAACAAAGTGATGGTACCTGAATTTCTCATAGACAATACGCAATATGTCTTAACCTGAACCCTGAAATCTGTTCTTCCCCTTCGAAACTTTATTAATTTTCCTCGCCAAACTGCGATTGTCATCTACCCATATATTCGGCTTACGGGCTATTTTCGTACTACCCAATTTCATGATAACAACTTTATCCAAAAAAAATAAAATGAAATGCATTCGCTTTATCGATAATCACGTCAGCAATGTCGAGTGGACATGAAGCCGCACTACTTGTCGTATAATGTAAAGGCTTTGATTTTGTTATTACCTTTTACGATACAGTCATAAATCTTTAATATATTGGTCGATTTACTCGTATGATTTTTATCCGTCGAACTTATACACAGAAAAAAAATCTAGAAAGATATTTACAAGTGATTTAAATAAATTAAAAAAAAAAAATCGATATAATCGTTATTCGTCCGAAAAAGGCGTTGTACATTTACCGAAGAGAGTTTCAATTGATTTAATCGACGACTAGAATAACAAATAACTACCAAGACTTCCGCTTTTTTATGGAGTTCCCGTCGACTTAATCGGCAAAACTCGTTAAGACAACGTTCCTACTGGTAACTTTCGCACTTGCTTACCTTATGTGCCTGGACAGGTAAGCTCGGGGAAATGTATAAATCTGGTTGATAGCCGGTTTTAATATATTTTTTCTTTCGTTTATCAATTAGCCCGGAGGGTGTATAAAATCATTTTCTTTTATCGTTTTGGATATGACGTGATACATAGTTGACATGATGATTCAGATTGTTAAGTGGCAACTTATTTAATTATTTCGTGTTTCGAATGATAACAACGGGATAAAGTTGTTAAAATTGTGAATAAGGTTAATTGTGGTCTAAACTGCACTTTACAGGCAGAAATTTAAAAATTTGCTTAACTTTTTAGCACAATTCATTTATTATTCGTATAGAGACGGAATATAATTATAGTGAGATCGATACGCGCGAAGCGTACGATAAAAAAATCGCATCGCGCGCGGTATATTGCAATACCTACCAGGCCCGTGCGCACGGGGGGAGGGGGGGGGTTCAACCCCCCCCCCCCCCCCCCATAGGCCACTATGTACATAGGGAAGTGAGGACTTTTTTGTTTTTTTTTAGGTCATCACATTTAGTATGGGGGAACTTGATAAACCCCCCCCCCCCCCCCATCATACTTTCCTGCGCACGGGCCTGATACCTACACACCCTATAAAAAAATTTTGATTTTATAGGCACTAATTTTACTTTATTATTTTTTGACAATAAAGTATCGACCTGAAATTTCAAAAAAACTTCCAACCCTGAAATATTGTATTTTCACGTTTTAAGACGTTTCCAGTCACATACTAACCTAAACCGCATCTCAGAATTGTACGCGACCTGAACTTCTACTGAAAAAATAATAAAGTTGCGCCCAGACTGTTGTTAGGTTTTTTAATTATGATGATGCAAATCTTAATAGATTGGATGTAGTTTTTAGTGTACCTCACGCCCAATTTGCGAGTAGTGCTTTTTTTTTTATTTTTCAAAATTTTAGTTGTTTCTCTGTTGACAAAAAAATTAATATAATTGTCTTCTTGTTGATTGCATCATTAAACAATCACTTCAAAAGTTCACAGTGCATGTTTTATTCTAAGCACGTTGTGGCAACGCGTTTTTTCGTTAGCGCGTTTTAAACTCGTAGTCTAAACACGTTTAATACGCGAGAGGACCAGGAAGTTGTCTATGAAAGCGATGCGATTAGAGCGATGCTTTATCACTGTAAGTGGCTGCACTGCCATCGCATCGCAATACCTAACACACGTCGCATTCAGTAAAATTTAAATTAAAAATTAAAAATATGAGTTCGTATTTCTTCACAAGATCTTATATTTTTTAACCAAATTGTTTAAATTTGTAACCGGTAATTTTTTGTATTTTACATTTTAAAGATATGCTCTAAATTTCAAACTAGTTTTAAAAGAAAGGAATAAAACATTTTTTCCATCTGTCCGCCATACGCAGCATAATTTTCAATTTTTTTTTTTTACTTTATTTTTAATTTTAGCTAATGTGATCAATAACAAATTTCCAAAAAAATTGATACACTGAAACTTTGTATTTCAACGTTTAAGGATTAGTACATCCAAAAAAAAGTCCGTCTGTCCGCCGTATACGCCGTAGTTAAGATTTTAAGTTACAGTTTTTTAGTAAGTAGATTGGGTAAGCTTCTTTAGGTGATAACTTTCGGGCTGAATGTTTTAATCAAAAAATGTGGGTTATATCTTATGGACCGCTTATGCTTGGATACTGAAACTTTGAACAATTTATATACATATACAGCCTTCTAGCTGACCAGTTGCTTTCTTGCTGAACAGTTGCCTATAGAGTTTTGAAAAAATCCATACCACTTTCGAATTTTGTATTTTATTTATCGAAAACATTAATGATTTCTGTAGTATTATTTAGCGAACATAAATAAACAAAATGCAATAATCAATCCGAACGAGGCTCGAGCAACACTTGAAGAATTTTCAAAGGCCAGATTGCAATTATCTTCGCTGCACTTTGTACAAGACCTGGCATTATTAGTGCAAAATGTATTTTCAGCTTGACTTAAGGTACTAACGCATTTTCTCGTAACTTTTCCTAAAAACAAAATTAGAGTTAGCAACAAAAGAAGATTTTTTTTTTAAAAAGAAAAAAATTCTTATCCAAACCATTCATTTTATACGAAACGCATTGATCGTTACTACGATCACAATAAACAGACGTTCTGGTCGCATTTGAACAATTTCCGGCCGAACAGGTTAAACATTTTCGTCGATTTTCCGGAAATTCAATAGAGTTACATCCGGTAGGATTTGTATCTGGTGAACATAGGCGACATGCTGCATCATCATAACAAGAAATTTGATCTCGAAGTGATGTTGCACAGCCGCGAATTGTTTCCTTTTCGTCATATCTTACGAAACAGAAGGAATTCTCGGTTGCTGAGACGGGACAACGGGTTCGTTCAATATTCCACGGATTTTGAAGACAATCTGGTTCCTGTAGTAGTGACGAATTTTGAATAAGATTATCTTTTAGTGGTTCATTGTTTCCTACCTGAGTTGAATTACAACTTAAACAATTGACATCCTGTCGCGCAAGATTGTTGCACAAGTTAGTGATGCATCGATGACATTGAAGACTGTTTCCACTCTCACATTGCTTGCGATATTCGTCGGGTACTTCCCAGTAGCACCCCCTTACAACAACTCTATCTGTTTTGAAATTTCATATTAAAATTTAAAATCGGAAAAAATTTTAAGTAATTCGGGTACATCCATCGAAAACCGTAACACAATTATCCAAAGGATCTGAGCATTTTGCTTGCTGATTTAGCAGAGATGATCTGGAACATTCTATTCCTGTGCAACTATAACAGGATATGGCGCTTGCACTTTGACCATTTACTGACACTTTAAGACAAATTAAAGAGACAATTATGTAAACCACTAACGAAACTGGCAATTTATCCATATTAGATCGGCAAGTGAATTTATACACTAAAGATGGCAATGAAACTGATAGCTTCGTACTCCTAGCACTGATATTTATGGATAGTCCCTTTATCTATTGTGGAAGTGGTCAATTTCACTTGACAAACGAACCGGGCGGATCTGTTTCAAAGCGAAAACTATTGAGCGGGTGTTGAATAAGGGGCCAGAGTGTTACCTCACAATGTCAAGTACGTACTTTCCTGATTTCATTATTGACAATATAGCGATAAGAATTCGAACTAGTGTTTGTTTTGAGTTTTTCATGTCAAAGTTATTCCAGAGCATAATTAATTTTCAAGAAAATCATTTATGTACGCGAATATCGCAATCGAACTTTCCCAGTTCTTATTTCCAAGAATAAATGTTCATAAACAATTTTTTTTAGGTAAATAACAAAATCGATCATAAAACATAGTTTCGGTTAAAATTTCTTAAAAAAATAATATCACATACATATGTGTATGACTGTCCGACTGATAATGAACGGCTCAAGCTAAAGTTCTTCAAAAAAATTCTTTTATTAGACTCAATATTGCAGCAATTAATTCAATTAATCTTGTTTTAGTATTTTATAATATGTAGCTAATTTAATTTATCGGGACGAAAGAATGAAGAAAGAAATTAGCCACAAAACCTGATGGGGTTTTTTTCCGAAATTTTACGACAAGTGCTATCTATAACAAATTTATTATTAAATTGTACTATTTTTTACTATTTAATTCTACTATTTGATTTATGGCAATTCCAAAACTGTAATTCTTGTAACACTACCTTAAATGAATTTAGTTTTGATGTGCTTTATTTTTTCCCAAATTAGAACTTGTCCAATAAAGCAAAGATTTTGAAATGTTATAAATTTTTTCAATGACATTCATTTCCACAAAATCCGTATCTATATCCTACCCACTCCAGAGAGAGCTATCAACCTATCTCCGTATGAAAGTACAACTAGAGAAAAACTATTGTTCGGTCAAAAGGATCGCCATTAGGGTGGGCCGAAAAACGAAAATTTTCGATTTTCGTGTCGCTATACTGCGAAAAATATGGGGTTCGTAGATACAAACAACGTCGCGAAATCCCAGCGAAATTATACAATTTCTTCCGGTCGCACAAAGGGTTCAAAGTTTGAAAAAATTTGAATAAAATCATTATTTTTCGAATAGACATGTCGTATATCAAGAAAATAAAAAATTAAAGCGTTCATTTGAAAAGCCGTAGGAGTAGGAAATTATATATATATAGAACATGGACAAACGCACAAAAAATATTTTTATTCAGGAAATTTTGATTTTTAATAAGAAATGTTATTCTAGCGCCCAACGTGGGGCTTTCTCAAAATTTATATCATGACAACAAAAAAGTTTTCATGTATGCTGAGGAGTGTTTAAACTTTATTAGGTAGTCTCAAATCGTTTTGAGAACTTACTCTTTATAATTATTGCTATAAAATATTTTTTGGCGCCCAATGTGGGTTCAACTGAAAATAATCATATATGAAAAAAAGAAATAATTCAAATCATAAATTTTCAGTGTTAAAATCTATTTCATTTGCTTAGTTATATTTCCGAGAAATAATTTAAATTTGCAATATGATGATGACCCACCCCTATCATATAAATTCAAGTATTGATAAAAAATTAACGATTATATGATAATGTTATCTATACAACTATTGTTTATTGGTTTGGTCATCAGGATATATATGTTTTTTACCATCGGAATTTCCAGTTAATTATTTAGAAAGCTCGATGTGGTTTAGGTTATTAATTTATAAATGGTGTTTTTGACCGGATGGCCAAAGTATTATACATGTACAACTTGTGACGAAAATTGATGAAAATTTACTTTTTGGTTTTTTCTATGCAGATATTCCTGGATTAGAAAAGGTTTATTTTTTTGGACAATTGCTATATGTATATTAATCCTACACAGTTAAAGTTCTCTCACAAAATTAAATGTTGGCAACTAGTAGGCAATGATGATGTAAATTTACATGGCTCAAAACAACATACATTTCCACTGTAAAATTATATTTCAGAAATGTAATAAATACATACATTCTTCTGTAAAATCACAAGCCTACTAGTAAATATAAATCAAATGACATATGTGATTTTACAGTTTGGAGGGTAAAATTACCCTCTTTGCAGTAATTAATAATATTTATCAATACGTAACTGCACCACTTAAAGAGCAAATTTTACAAGTAGTTACATGGAAAATTACATTAATATAATATTTATAAATTAATTTACGTAATATACCTACTTAATGTCAATCGATAGTCTTAAAAGATTTAGCGAAACGAAAAATTCCACGAACTAAGCACAAGTTTTACTTTATTATTTTATTATATTCTTTATTGTGACCGTCGTATGTCTTTTAAAATATTTAAGAAAAAAACTCCAGCAAGAAGAAAAATATGCTTTATAGCAAACTGTTCTGTTCTGTTCTGTTCTGTAGTATGTAGCAGTATGGTAATACACTTATTTATAGTCAATAAAACTGGTAATTGATTGCATATACACAAGAACGTGGTTTAATGTCCAAACGAGATATTTTATTTATCAAAAATTAAAAAAAAACGATAAAAATAAATGAGATGATATTTTATAGCATTTAAACTAATTCAGGCAGTTATAATCTACTGTTTACGTAGCGATGTCCGCACATGAATCGACTCACGATTGCATCACCTCCATTTATTTGCAGCACGCCGATATGTAAAATTCCATTGACTTTCAGCCTTAATTTTATTTTTACATGTAATCATTTTATTTTTGCATGTTTTCCATACGAGTTATTGTAATTTCATATAGTATTTCATGTAAAAAACGTAATTACATAATTTTAATAGCGTTTATACATACATGAATTATTAATTTTACATATAGTAGGTATAGGGATAATTTTATTAGATTACATGTTGTAAAATTAGTTTGTACTGATTAACAGGATTTAGGAGCTAAGAACAGGATTTAGAAAACATTTAGGAAGTTATATGATACTTGTATCTCCTCAAATATGTCAGAAATCTAACATGTAACGTAGTTTCCCTTTTCAGTAATTTTTATGTGTAGGGGTATAGTAGTTTGATGACGTAACAGTAGCTCTAATTTTTTCAAACTATTTCAACAGTTCGCCGTGAATTTAAAAAAAGGAAAACTTAAATAATCTGTTCTATTGATAATAAAGTATAAGTAAATATTATGTTTATAAAACAAAAAATTATATTAATGAAATTAAGAGTAAAAAAGATTGTAATTAAAATTAGATCTTTTAACAAATTGTTGATAAATGAAGAGGAAGCACATATTCAAGAAACTATGAGTTTGACAACACAACACGTACCTAGATTTCGCCATGATACAACCATAAATTCAACTAATTCCGAATGATTCATTATGAAATGAAAATCACTAATACCAAAGATAATATGTCTGTTATCTTTGGTGTGATTTTTATATCACGTTTCTTAATTTCTATGCCGCAATAAAAACAGAAGCAAAATATTATATCTGTTTCCTGCTTTATCTAACTACTTCTATATACTCGAACAAATGAAATCGCGAAATGTTGGCAAGGTGTGTACTTAACTAAGAATTACCCACTTTTTTTATAATATCGCAGCGATACGTTCACTATCCTTGCAGATAATTTTATTTGCTAATTTATTTCTAAGCCATTTCGGGGCCTCCAGATACTTTTTTTTTATTTTAATGAAAAAAAAGGCACAAATGTGTGGAACATGTTATCATCACACCCGCATGTAATTTAATTAAAAATAGCTTAAATATTATTAATTGTTTTTGTTGAATTGGAATTTTACGAATTCTTAGTTAGAAGTATCTAGGAATGTAAGTAACAGATAATGCGCTTTAAGATATGACTCAGAAGAATTAAAGATAGCTTCGCATCGAATGATGAATGATGCGAAAAATTGTTATTTAGATAACATTTCAAAATTACGTACTTAAAATTTAAAAAAAGAGAGAATAATAGTTTTCTACAATGAATGCTTACATCATTTGTATTGAATTCGATGTGATTATGAAATTTATAGAAGACGAAAGATATAAAATCAGATCACATGGGGATACATACGTGTATATTTGAATATAAATTTTTTTTTTATAAAACTAAAAGCAATAAATCATTTATTTTAAAGCATATGGATCAATACGTTTGAATTTTAACAAGCGCTGTGATAACAATAATACAACACATTATGAGGCATTGCTTGAAATTTATTTGATGTATTGTTTGTATGTAAATCACGTGAGAATTTTAAGCGGACTCTTTTGTGATAGTTACAATGACACCTTTAACTTGTATTTACTGCCCAATCGGTAAAGAGGCAAAGAAAAAATTATGCGAATAAAGAAATAGTAAGCACTACAAACACAAAAAGAAACAAATAAATAAAAAAAATATAAAATTAAACAATTAAATAAACAAACAAACAGATTTTATATTGAGTCTCTTTTATAATTCCTCTTCTTAATTAAATAACATATGCACACTTCAGTTTTATATGAAGAGGTTTAAGAAGGTGAAAAAGTTTTAATTATAAAAGTTTGGTTTAGTTTGATGAATGTTTCCATAATACCTACATGATTTGAATAAAAAAAAATTTCCGGATAAAAATACTATTCAATTTTTACTTTATTATTTTTTGAATAATAAACTATTTTAATTGAGTTAAATTTTTTTTAAGAATAGATTACGTTTAAAACATTCAAGTAGTGTAGCTTTGAGGCGTAAGGTATCTGATTAAGTTGGAGGAGCCTTTTAGAGTAAAAATGGAGGAATGTTTGCTAAAAGAATGCAGAGAGTACAAAATACAAAATTATTTTCCATCAAACAGAGTGTATAAATTTTCACGAATGTATCTGTTTGTCCTGACAAGATATTAATTGAATTCTTCCGTATATTTCATTTATACGCCTGGAAAATGTTTTTTGAATTTTTAGACAATCAGCTCATAAGGGTTGTAAAGTAGTTGCCTATGTTTTCACGAATTCCGATATATCTCTTAGGTTTAATTAGATACTGAACTTGTTTTTACTTTAATGGGCTTAAAATACAACTGCCTGAAAACCGATTTAAGCTTTTTTGAATATTAAGCCATCAAAGTTTCTACTCCACGGTGGTTTTGTAATTTTTCACGAATCCCGTCAAATCTTTTTTATGATTTATCGATAATCAGCTCCTAAAAGGTTGTAAGGTAATCGTGTACGTTGTTACGAATTCCGATGAATCTCTTAGGTCTGATAAAATACAGAACTAACGGGCCTTCTAAATAATAGCCTAAAAATGGTTTCAGAATTTTTTGATGTTTATTTATTAAGGGTTTGTAACGATGTTATGTTTTTATTGAAGTTAAGAAAAATAATAAAAAAAATTTCCAAACAGACTGGGCGCAATTTCTGTTTTTTTGGGTAGAAGCCCAGAACATGTTTATTGCTGCAATGCGATTCAAATTACTTTTTGATTAAAAACCTATAGAAAACCCAGGAGACTATTTTAAAGATATTTGTTCACTTACTATATATATACTTAGCCTACTACTTACTATATTTACCAAATTTACTGTATTTATGAAATTTAATTCACAAAACTCCATTGGAATCAATCATTCGCGCACACATAAAAATACTCTGTTACCTATTGAAATAAAGTATAACCGAAACATTTTTTTTATGTACCAACTATTGTTAGAATGTCCTATAAAAATATGATTAATGAGTCAGTAGAATCCGATATATTTAAAATTTGGACAATACATGTGACATGTTTTACAGCTATGAGCGTAATCGTTTCGAAAAAGTGATAAGACAATTTCAAATTAAATAGTTAATGGACGGGAATATCGTAAAAAAGTAAATAAAATGAAATAAGTCATTATAATAATAAAATTAAAATATGAATATGAATATCTAAGGTGTGCGTTCAAAGTTTTCAAAAATGTTCTATGTACATCTGCTGATACAATGTTCTTTTATTAAAATCTATAAGGCCTAAAAGATGTTTAACCTGTTTGCGATAAAATTATTTAGGAAAGTATTTTCAAAAGTGAAGAACCTTAAAAAAGAAAAACTAGTGGAGAAAAAGTAGATTGAAAATTAAGGTTGTAAGTCCAATGAATTTTTTTATCCTAGAAATAATTCAGCTGAGTGTAGTGTAATCTAGAGATTCTACCAAAACAAAGTATCTACACCAGACAATTTTCTGGTTCGTATTTGTCGATCTGTTCGCGAAAAAACATTTTATAATTTCGACTGCACTATATCAACAACTTAGTTCAAAAAATTAATTCGAAATTTGCATAATTTCACACTAACTTGGGGAATTTATACGAATTTCGTTTGACATTAAAGCAAAGATTTCAAAAATTCTTGTGACCAAGAAAAACGAAAAAGAACTATCTTACGAATTTATTAAATACTTTTAGTTTACCCCAGTGTTTTTCCTTTAATAAATTAAATCACACACTAAAGATACAATGCAAATAAACTCCAGTTTAATTAAAACCAATAAGATCGAAAAAGACTTTGATATAAATTAAGTCAAAATGCAACAATGTAGTTTGAAATAATTCGGTAAAAAAATTTATTTATTTTTTATTTAATATGGGATAAAACACTATATAAATATGTAAATCGTAATCTGTGATATATTTTAAAATGGAAATCATTTAAAATTGATATATGGAGCTTAATGTTTTGTTTTAGTTGTGTTCAAACTCAAATATTTTTATTTTACACTCTTTTATTTTAGATGGCTCTAGTTCAAATAAATTTTGGATTACAAAAATAAAGTTGAGAATAAATAAGCAGTAGAAATAAAATTTATGGAGAAATAGTGTCCGTGAAAATGTTTATATAATTTTGGACATTAAAATTTCAAAGAGAGCTTACTCAATTAAAATAGTAAAAAACATAAAATAATATTTGCTACCCCGAAAAAAGGGTTTCTTCAAGTCTTATAGAATACCAAAAACTAAGAAGAATTTTTATCCGTCTGGCCGCCGCGTCATCTGCTGTACGGAACGGTATTTTAAAGCTCCTAGCTCCAGGAACTGTTAACTTTAAAATTTATTCGCGCGAGGGCTTATACACTGCTAAAAACTTTAAATGCGATATCCAACGCATAAATCACGGATGGAAATCGAAATCTTATTTATGCCTATAAATGTATAAGTGAAGCATGGTGATTATAAAATTTTTGAAGGCAGCGGCAAACCACGAAAGTGGCAGGGCCTATAATTTTTCAAGAAAATAGAGCCTCAGCTTTCAAAACTAATTTAGGCTCAATTATTATCTCGAGATCCACTAAAGAAAAAACTCACATTTATATAGGACTACACACACATACATTTGAAAAGTAAGAGTATAAATTTTATCTAACGGGGATAGTACGGTACGTGCGTGAGTTCTTTGCGATGATCTTAAGAACAGCTTACACTAGACAATTGGAACTTAGTATGCATAGGTATGTAGATTTACCAGCAAATTACTTTCAGCAAAAGTTTCAAATTCGCCCCGGCGCGCGGTAAAATAGTCAGTAGAAACGGAATTTATATAATTTTACGAATTTCATCATATGGGTATGTTCGGTCCTTTCGAGTTGTCTTATTAATTTTGCTTCCTCGAGATCTTCAGATAAGAGTATAGTAATGCTTATAATTTTAATAATAATAATAATCAATGGCGCAACAGCCCAAATCGGGCCTAGGTCTTGAAGTAATGCTAGAGTTACTTCATTTCGAGACCAACGGAACACTAACACTAATTTTTATATATATTATATATATATATTTAACGAATTCTGCCATTTTTCTTAGCTGTAACGTAATATCGATTTGGTGTCTTTTATGGAAAGAATTCACCGAAAAATTAATTTTATACATTTTCATACTCAACCTTTTAAGTCCTATGTGATAGTCAATTGATTTTTACTTCAACAAGCTTTTTACATATTGGACTTAAACAAGATTTCACTTTTTTCATATTGAATCCTTAAGGGATGCGAAGGGCTTGAATTGAATGAATTTCATCAAATTTTTTAGGTTTTTAAAAATCAGACAAAACAAAAATAATTTCAGGATTTTTCAATATTCAACCCATAATGGTCTTATATCTTTTAAATCTGATGAGATATCGAATTGGTTCTTACTTTTATAGTTTTTGTTTTAAATAATCGTCTAAAATCTATAAAATTTTTATATAAACTTGAAAGTGGTTTAACCTTCTATCTGTTAAACGTGGTAAGAAACTACACCAAGCCTATTTAAACTGAAATAAAACTGAAACGGAATGGATTTTAGTTTTCTTTTTCCTAGAATGTTTAGCCAGGTTTAAGTTTAAGCATACGTGGCTTTTAAAAACAGCTTAAAATCGATCTAATAAAAATTTAATTTTTGAATCATTTAGTAAAATCTAGTACCAACCATATTTACACCAATCAAAAGTGGGGTTGTTTTCTACCCCTGTGCATAGGCCGTGTTGCTAAAAACGGTGCACAGACGGAAGGTTAAAGTGGTTATGTACATTTTCCCAAATTCCACCATATTTCCTTGATCTGATTAGATATCGAAATTAGGGATTATATCCATCTATAAAGAAGTGCTAGAGATTTTACATGTTTTCATGAATTTTGCGAGTTATTTTCGATCTGATCAGATTTTGAAATAGTTTTTACTACCTCGGGGTCAGTAGTGTCGGCACTTCTGTCGAACCTCGCCTTCTACCACTTCCCTAATTTTGTCCCGTAAAACAATAAAGTTCCTTACATACTATTGAGAAAAACCTTTTTATATTTGAGTTTCCAGTCGAATTTGAATTCATTCTTACATGTTTTATACACGTGTCGCATATCGAAAAAGTGCCTTCAAAAAATAAGAAATGTTCCTATCGTTAAGATGTCATATAAGCGATAAATTTGACTTGAAAGTTGCCATTGTTATCAACAATTTTATTTATATATTTATATTATTTCAGGTTCTTCAATGAAAATTAAATTTTATGTTTAAATTGAAATTATTGAATGGTTTCAGTTTTCGATATGAAAAAGAAGCTACTAAGAATCTGAATTCTTATATTTTCAAGGTAATTTAATAATAATAATAATAAATAATCTACTCCGTAAGTTTATAAAGTTTCACATTATTCTCTTGTAATGTACTAAACACGATATTGTAGGCTATTGTAAAGCCTACTCTCCAAAATAATTACAAACTGTGTCTACTATATATTTTTAAGAATTATTGAAATAAATGGACTATGAACTATCCTCCAAGTGAATTTATTAAATTCCTATTTCATTTACAAACAACTATTCTTAGTTTTAGAAATCATATCGAAGTTGAAGAGGCACGGGCTTGATCGCAAATGTAATTATTACTGAATCTAAGTCACATGCAGAGATATGAAATAAATTTCAATTTAAATTTACTATACACCCATATACATATTAAATTTGTTAAAACTTTATGAAACTTTAGTTCAATCTAAAACATAAAAGATTTGTTGAAAACAGATTGCATTATGCTTCAGTCAGTTATGAAGTTAGTATTATACTTTTTTCTAGATACATATCACACATTTTACTAATATCGCTCAAAAATTTTTTATTTGACTAAATTTGATTTGTATACCTTGCAAAGTTTTTGCACAATGTTATCAGGTGACTCTTAATCCCGCGCAACATTCATACTTTGATTTGAAAATCAAAAATTTATGAAATAAATGTACATACTTATGTATGCCAAAACTCTATAATTAATGACTTCATTCTTCTATGGTCGTGAAAATTATGAAAAGCCGAAACGCAGTGTGATTTTACATGAGAAAAGTAAAGATTATCGCACTCGGTACCTGACTAATCGAATCAATAAATAGTTGTTATCAGGAATTTAGCCAAAATCGGCCTCGATATAAAAACAAAAAACATTTATATATACATAATAATTTTTTTTTTATCTGTTTTCTATAAAAGCACTTGTTGATAAATTTCGGGAGTCATTTGATTCAGTACGAGTGACGAGTTATTAGGAACTTGTCTTTAGTGTAAATTTTACAATAAGTTTTTATTTTGTGAATCCAAAAACATGTGGAATAAAAACTATGCACTCTTTGGGATTATACTAGTAGCTGGACTAGGTAGGTTTTTCGATTTTTTTTTACTAAAATAGTGAAAAAGAAAACTTGTTTTGATGGATATACCAGTGCGGTTGAAAATGTCCTCGTCATATTTACGAAATATTTCTGAAGGACAGCGCTAATCAAATTTTTTAATTTTATTACGTAGTTTAATTATTAATTATAATTCGGTTTAGTGAAAAAAATTTTATCGAACAACGTGACTGCTGCATGTTCACCACGAATAAATTGTAATCACGGAAATAATCAACATTTTTCGAGATGTGATTCTCAAAATGACCACGAACGTTGATACTTGAAAAATATGCGATTTCAATTTTTTAATCTTAACTATGTGAAAAAAGTTCAATCAGAGTTTAATCGCGTTATGATGGCGGGCTTCGTATTGTGCTTAATGATAAATCCCTTTTTTTCAAGCTATACATAACCTGCTATCACGAATTTGTGCCAAATATTGTATCAAGTTTATCATCGATCAAAAAAAAAAATGATTGATTGTATTTTATTGCCAACGGTGTTTTTTTTAGTATTTTTCGCCGATGCGTGATATCAATAAAAAAAAGAAGAATAATGAAATGAATATAACTCACCACTACGGGTGGCAAGGTCAGATCAATGATTTTTTTATGCATGGATTATAAAATAGTGGATGGATAACAACACCGATCTTGATTGGGGAGTATCATTCGATAAGGATGGGGGTCTTAACGTATACCTATCACGTTTATGGGTAGTGCTTTTTTATAGAATTAGTACTTTTTCGAGACAATTTAGATAGGCATTATAATCTTTACGGGGCAATTACGTAATCGATGAAACCATGGCAAATGTTCGGATTTATTTTACTGTGATTTGTATAAATGAAATTTAGTGATAGTATTTAAGGGATTAGTAATGTACAAAAAAATAGCAGGCTCCTTATAGAGACTTTATCTGATATATTTCATCAGCTTTAAATATCGTTATTTTAGTTACTATGCTTCGTCGAAATGACTATGTGACCAAATGGCGCCCAACGTAGGGCACTACCCACGATTATAATATTAATTGTCTTACGATATATACCACCTGAGTAAGCTTAGCTTGCTACCATTGATGTGCGATTTACTGTAACATGCCTGGAATTAAAGCAGGTTGCTCAAAATATAGAAATAATAATCCAAGCGTTTATCGAGTTGTGTGAGTTTAAACAAACAACAATTTAAGATAATTTGAATATTAAAATATTATTATAATAATTAGTAATAAAGTGATCGACCTTAAATTTTCAAAAAGTTTGCTACCCTGAAATTTTGTCTATTTGCGCTTCAGAAGTAGTTCGCCCCAAAAAAGCAAAAAATATCCGTCTGTCCACCGTCCGATGTACGCTCCACGCAAAAGCTTACTAATGCTGAAACCTGAAACCTTTTAAGATATTAAGTTGAAAATTTTGTTGGTGCCTATACCGGATAAAGTTCTTTGATTTATCACTTTTAGGGTTTTGGGGTGCGAGGGAGTGGTACGGGGAGTATTTAGATGAACCATTTTGGATTCACGATCTCTGAGAAAATTGGAGTTTATGTAGAAGCGTTGGAGGTGTGACGGTTTTTACAGCAGCTAGGTACAGTTGACATCTAGCAGGGGATGGATGTGTAGGTAGTGATTGTGCAAGGGGATGGAAAGAGAAAATTTTTTTTCTCCCGATATGATCTTTAAATTTTACAGGAGCTTGGCACAGTTGCCATCTAGTGGTAGATGTGTAGGTGGTGATTGTGGAAGGGAGTGGAAAAAGAAAACTTTTTTTTGGCAAAACCGGAAAGGGTAAAAAGTTAAAAATTTAATTTAAGCAAAAAAAACCACGCAGTTTTCTATTGGAGTACTGAGGTAGGAGAAGAAATTTTCGTGAGAAGGCTACTTTCACATTTTTACGAATTCTGTCATATCATGTCAATAGTTATGTAGGCTTCTAAAGGAGCCTTCAAACTGTTTCCAAAATTTTCAGATATTGAAGCCCTAAGGGGGTGTAAAATGGTTGTGAAAAATTTTACGAATTCCGACATGCTTTTTAGGTCAAATGAGATATCGACTTCATTTTTATTTCTAAATGAATGCAATATAATCTCTGCTGGAGCTAAGAATGCATTCTACTAACCGTAAAAGCAAACTCCTTATTGAATCCAATGCCTTGTGTACAAACATTGTTGTTCATGACGTCACAGTCTTTTTACTACAGAATAAAATGAACGCTTATAGATGCAACTTTTAAATTTCTTCCATGTGTCTTCTTCTTGATTTCTTTTCGCTTGCCTTTTACGTGGTTTTACCAATTCCGATGTGTGAGATATCTGCGAGTAGTTGTTTGGCAACTTTTATTTAGACTGTGCCAAAGAAAATTTTTCAAACATGATTTATTTTTGGTGATTTTTCTCCGAGATTTAGAAAACGCATTTTAGATATTTTTTAGAAAAATGTAAGGGAAGCAATGCTTCCTTTGCTTCCATGAACGCCACGCCACTGTTCTAACCCCGTTCTGCAGTAAAGGACGACTTTGCTGAATAGACTCAAATTTAATAAATTAAAATAAGTTTTTTTTTAACTTCCAGGCCAAATTAATGCCCAGCAAAATGCCGGTATGCCAGCGGCCAATATTTCATGCTACTCGTGTGAGGATGCAAGCTGTACTGTAGCCGATGTTACTAAATTGCCTTTGACGCAATGCGGATATGCAGGAGCAGAATGCGTTACAGTGTTCAATATGGGCGGAACAAACCCGACAGTATCTGCTCGAGGATGCAGCAATTTACTTAGCGCCAAGTCGAATGCAACTTGTATTGCAGCTCTTAACAATTATTGCTTCCAGTGCGAATCAGCCGGATGCAATATTGCTACGCAACTTGATCAGTTCATCGATTGCTATCAATGCGATTCTTATTCGAACAGCGAATGTGTGTGGAACACAACTAGTCCGACTATACAAATAACTAAATGCTTTGAAAGTTGTATGGTAGCACTTGTTCAAAAATCGGCCGAGGACAATGCGACGTTCGAAACTTATAGGGGTTGTGCATCTGATGCCGATAATTTTGGTATCACCACTTGTAATAGTGCCAATAACTGCTGGAGCTGTAACGATACGAACTGCAATACATTCAACGAACCTACCAATCGTCTTACGTGCAATTTCTGCTCGAACAGCGCCTGCAACGTTACCTTTGAACAGGATTGTCTTAGCTACAGAACTGATGATAAATGCGCCTATGTCCTGAATAACGATTCAAGTATTTCGTACTTGGCTTGTGCCAGTAATTTCGACACTACAACAATTCCTTATATGGTTGCTTTGGGCATTTTGGTTGAATGTAACGGTGCGAACTGCAACACTTTGGCAAACATGCCACATCCCAATATTACAGGCGAAAGTTGCGTTAGTTGCTCGTCCGAAAATAATGAATTATGCGCTACTGATCCCAGCAAGGTTGACACCTTAATGGAATGTACCGACTTGAATAAGATGTGCATCTCGGAAATTATAGGTAATTGCCTAATCTCAATGAAAATTTCGTTCAGAAATTGATTTCCGTTTCAATTCACAGATGGCGGTTATACGATGCGAGGATGTTTGGCCGATCAATCGCAAGCTAACTTCATGGAATGCTACTCAGGCTCAAATGAAACCTACTGCTACTCTTGCACCGGATCCAATTGCAACAATCAAGTATGCTGGCCTTCTTACAGCCTCTTAAGTCCAATAAAAAACTATTTCTATTCTTTAGGTTTTCCCTACAAATCGACTTTCATGCTATCGTTGCAACTCAACCACCGACTCAAAATGTGAAGCTTCACCAATTAATTCATCAGTATGTCCGATTTACTCGGCCAATGAATCCTGCATTCAATACTTAGAAGGAAATGTTACAGTTCGCGGATGCAGTAACGAATTAAGTTGCCAGCAAGGACAGAAGGATTGCAAGACCTGTACAACATCGGGATGTAATAATGAAAAATTGAACACAGGAGGAGCATCAACCGTTCAGGTGACCGGAACCCTATTAGCCGCAGTTTTATTAACTGTAGCATATAGAGTACTCGGTTTGTAAAACAAGCTGAATTTCACTTAGTGTTTAGTTTGTTAAAATTCTTTTTTTTATGTAAAAAAACAACACACCTTGAATTATTTTCTTTTTGTTTGGTTAATTTATGAGTTATATGTTAAAGGTTTTGATTTGATCAGGAGATTGAAAAAAAAATAAAAAAAAAAATACGAAAAAACCAAAAATTGTGTTTTTGTCATAGCAAGATTTTCTTAAGACAGCGATGTATAGCCTTCATTACCTTGTACAAAGTCGTGGGAGATGTTATTAATAATTTTTTACACAACTTTGTTTTTTAACATATCCAATAAAAGTAGACAAACAAATCGAAAGGAAATCGGAAGTAATTTGGAAGAAACGCTAAAAGAATTAAATTTTTGTTCCATGATTTTTTCGCGTCATGATGGAATTTAATGCATCTTCCGTTTTTCTTTTTTGTTCGATTTCCAACAATTCTTATATTTATGAGAAAAAGCAGTGGAAAAGCGGAACAAAATGTGTCTCAGAAGTCTTTTCTTGAGGAAGACAACCGGAAAACGAAAAGCTTCCATTTCCGCAAGACTTGTGTCGCGAAGTGGAATATTCTGACATTCATCGGGAAAGTGAGAAAATTGGTTCGTGAAGATATAATAAATCCTGAGAAAAATACTTAAAGATTTGCATACCATTGAATTCAGGCAATTAGAGCAATATTTGGTATTTGTTTAAAGAATGTGTTTGAAATCATCATCTACATGAATAACATTAGAAAATATTCCATAAACTAACCGAAGTAACATTATCCTCAATGTTGGAAAAAAAAACCTTTGGTCAAATTTTGCAAGTCCACACCAACGTCGCCCCCACGTCGTGTCGACTATTTTCAGAAATTGTTTTAGGGTCGTCACGACTTCAGTACAACTCTGTTGCTAGTTTTTTAAGTGACCTTTAACTAATAAGTTGTTCACTAAATTTTTCTTTACAGTTACAAAATTATATTTTTTTCAACATCTAATTGAACATGATGTGTAGAGGTACAGATAAACATAAATATTTAAAGAATTATATTACTCTACTATATTTTGTTAATTTCGAACATTAATAATAATCAATTGCGTTAATAATAATCAAAATCGGTCCTAGGCCTTGAAGTAATAGAGTTACTTCATTACGAGACCAACGGAACTCTAGGAGGTGAAGTGGTCAGCCACACATTCGTTCGTGATTATTACCCGGTTTTTAACTCAGGTACTGATTTACAGCTGAGTGAACTAGTAGTCCGGCACACAATCCATTTCTCGAAAATTACTTGTCGCCAAGCAGATTCGAACCTGGTACCAGGTTCACCGGAGGAAAGTGCTCTAGGCACTAAGCAACCCAGACTCATCTTCATCTTCACTTTTATGAAACATTAAGTAGTTAATAATATTAGAGAAAAATCTCTCTTATATTATTAATCTTATTCCATAATTTTTTTTTTCACAAATATATTCTCCAAAAGGATTCGGAGAATAACTTATTGTCTTTTCATGGAACTCAGCTGTTTGATCGCTAATTAACTTCTTGAAGTTGAAGAGGTGACAGCCTGACCACTTAAAGAAATGTTAACGTTTAGAGAAATTTAAATTATTGGAAATAAATATAAATTTGAATTTGAATTTGAATAACTTCTTAGTAAGCAATATAATTTTGGTTCCACATTAAACCAATTTTCAAATGTAAGAAAGCCTACAGAATAACTTTTTTATTTAAAAATATGACCAAACAGTCGCTCTCTTGTGTATATGGTATTACTAGGACCTTACTGAAATTACTTTAAAGTCATATGTATAAACAGTTATTCAAATAACTCACTAAAAAGTTTCTGAAGTAGCGTGAAAACTAAGACATCGTTTCGACATAGGAGCTGAAATTATCGACTGAAAGATTTTATTCTTATGACTGTACGAAGTCGAGCTAAAATCGGGGCTAGATTAGATAACTTATAAGTTATCACGCCATCATTTGTAAGTTGGGAACATACTTTTATATTTTGATATGTATAATTTCTTTTAATAACAATAAACTCGGCGTAACCTCTTTTTTTGGTTTGGACCATAGTCTGAAAAATATTGTTTCGCCATAGTTACCCTACAAAAATTCGCTTTCAAAATGTGTTGTAGCTTCTAATGGTTTGGTTTACAGTTTTAACAGTCTCCGGAAATTTGGTCAAACAATGAAAACAGCTGTGTTCAATTTCATATCCGAAGTTGTTATTAATAAACCAACCCCTCACATCTTTTCGCAGACTAACACGTTTGCCACACTTTCTATTATAAATCATACTTGAAATTCAAAAATCAGAATATTTAGTCTTATGCGGTGATAAATTCATGTCTTATACAAAACAATATAGAACATAAGGAACTCATAAGTAGAACAAAATTTTTTCACAAAAAATGGTATGGCAGGTTCTGGCGTTTGATCTTGTTAACCATATTATATTGGCTTTTATAATAATAATAATTAGCTTTTAGAATACAGGCGTTTGATTTTCTATGCACAAAGTTGCACCAATTTTTGCAAAGTTTCACTTTTGTCAACTTCTGCAATTATTGGAATTTTTTTTTTATTATTTTCGTTTATATTATAATAGTAACTAATTGCTTGTGCTAACTGTATTTAAGTAGATACATAGATATTGATTGCTGATTAGGTAAATTAAATCTTTCTTCAAAACAAAAAGCTGGCATTTACTTCCTTGAAATAATTGTTTAAAAGAACCATTCAGGTGAAAAATAAATTTCCGAAGTGAAATTAAAAAAAAGTATTTTTTGTAAATTAATCAAAAACATTGTAATCCGTCGAGCCGGATTTGAATCAGTGACTGATAGGAGAGGAAATAAATAATCAATAAATTTATCGTTAAAACACATTTGATTAAAAATTGGATACTTTTCCGATTGATGCATAACAGGACAGGTGAAGGCAAGTGCTCCTTCTTGCCTATTTGAAGTTCGCACTAGTTTCCGCGCTAATTTATCGCTTTATTGTTAAAATGATTTTTTTAATCTATTTTGAATTTTCAAAATGAGCATGTACTTCCCCACAAATTTTTTAAAAGAAATTAATCATTTCGTAACGGCCAATTCATATCTAGAAGATGTGGTTACAATCTACATTCTCGGACCTACTTAGTAAATATATTAGATTATCGTTTAAGTACTTGAGTAACTTGAACAATAGCTAAATTATTATATTCACCTTGCTTTGAAAAGTCACCGAAATAAAAATAGATAAGCAGTCATAATTCATTCAACGGTTAGTCGGTCCTCGTGATTTATATTAGTCATACACTTTTCACAATCCAGTTTTTTTACATTTTCTTAGTATGTAGATCCAATGATAGTCGATTTCAGGGCTCAGAAATGAACCAAATTTATTTCTTAAATATACTGGATATAATAGTATTTCAATATTTTCTGCGGTTCTTTCTTCCTTTACTATCCATCGAAATATTGTTTTTTATTTAAATTTTTTCTTTTTTTAAATATAAAGTCCCTTAAGCAGTCTGCATAAGACAAACAAATATATTTACTGTATAAAATTACATACCATACATACATTACATAAAAAATAAAAATTATTTTAAAAACTATATATGACGTGAATACAAAGATCAAAGTAGAGCGCTTAATAATCAAGTGTAAAATTATAATATATTTTTATTTGAAACAATGCACGAAGTTTTTTCAAAAGTTCTTTTTCTAGAATATTGACATTTGAAATATGAATTTATAATAATTAGAATTTATGCAATTTATAAAAAATATACATCCATCTTATTTTTGTAATTACTCAATAAAAATTATACATGCATAAAATCTAAAGTACTTTATATTTCGATACAATGTTTGTATTGAATGAATTTATTTTTATCGTACGAGTAGTTATCCATGTAAAGTGCAAGAGATAATAAGATAAACTTCAATCGAAATCAGTTTTCTATAAAAATAGTTGATAATAATTTTCGTTAGTCATTTGATGTTGATTTTTGTGCCTAGCTTATTGGAATGTTTCGGAATTAAATTATTGACTAAGAAATAACTAATAATGTGGAATGTTAATAGGTGTTCATCGATTTTGGGAATAATATTAATAGTTGGTCTCTGTAAGTTTTCGATATGAGTAAAAATTGTGAAATAAGTGAGATTGTTAAGTTTTTGTGAAATTATTGTATTGTGTGTCTCGTAGAGGTTCTATCCTATGCCTATAAAATATATTGTTTTTTAACCAAAAGTTGAAAGCTCTTAAGGTCGGAGGATTTTTGTCAAAATCGATCTGGGAATATGATTTTATCGTCTCTAATTAGTTTTCCCCAATAGTTTGGGTGGCTTAGTGGCTAGAGCACTTGCCTTCGGTGCACCTGGTATCAGGTTTGAATCTGCTCGTCGACAAGTAATTTTCTAGAATAGGATTGGGTGCCGGACTACCAGTTCACTCAGATGTAAATGAGTACCTGAGTTAATAAAATCGGGGTAATAATCACGGACGAGCATGTGGCTGACCATTTAATCTATTAGAGATCCGTTGGCCTCGTAATGAGATAACGCTAGTATTACTTCAAGGCCTAGGTCCGATTTGGACTGTTGCGCCATTGATTATAATTAATGTTTTCTAGTAAAAGAAATTTGTTTTTCTGTGAATTACATCGGATTGAAATTTTATTGTTCTTTTCAGGCGAACTAGCTCTATTTGGTCAAGCCAATGGACAAACATCCTTGAATTCCACTTTTTGCTATACGTGCCAAGGCTCAAACTGCAACGTTTCCGTACCGGAACTCGGTCTTGTCAATTGCGGATCACAACAAGAAGATTGTGCAACCATTTTCAACGCCACAGGAACAGTAGTAGAACGTGGATGCAGCAATTTTTTAAGTTTTGGAGCAAATGCAACATGTACAAATTTTGCGGATCGTCTTTGCTTTACGTGCGATTCATCCGGATGTAATATAGGAACAAATCTTGACCAGTACATTGATTGTTTACTGTGTGATTCCTCGTTGAATAATAACTGCGTTTGGAATCCGGCTAACTCGAGTATAACGACAATTAAATGCTACGAGGAGTGTTTAGTGGCGCTTCTACCGATAGCAACCGATACTAATTCCAGTACTTTTGAAACTTATCGAGGATGTGCCAGCGATTTGCCCAATTTGGGCATAGATTCGTGCAACAATTCGCTTCCTGATGGTGTATGCTGGACTTGTAATCAATCGAATTGCAATAGTTTTAATGAGCCCGCGAATCGTCTTACCTGTAATTTTTGTTCGAATAACGCGTGCAACGAGACTTTCTCGCAAGTCTGTCTCAACTACAGGTCGGACGATAAGTGCGTCTATGTCTTTAATAACGATTCGACTATCTCGTCTTTGACGTGTGCTAGTGATTTTGATTCAGGAGCTATTAATTATATGACGGCAATGGGAAGTTTAGTCCAATGCAGCGGTGCAAATTGTAATACTTTGGCGAATACGCCGAATGTTACTAAGAATCCGATGAGCTGCATAAGTTGTTCGTCTCAGCACAACGATTTGTGTGCAACAAATCCCAACCTGGTTAATACGACCGAGGAATGTGACGAATTGAACACGATGTGCAGTATGAGAGTAACAAGTATGTAGCCACATTAGATAGTGGTGAATTTTGTGGTGAAAATCCTAGTTTCTTGAACTAAAAATATATTTCCATTTTATTTCACAGTCGAAGGATATACCATCCGCGGTTGTTTAGCTTCCTTGCAGCCAGTTGTATTCATGGAATGTTATTCGGGGTCAGCTCTCTGTAGTTCATGCAATAGTACAAATTGCAACAATCAAGTTAGTAAATTATTTTTTCGATAACCTCGTATATTTTTGAGAACTAAAATATGCATGTTAATTTGTTTGGTTAGATATTCCCAGCTGATCGACTATCGTGCTACCGATGCAACACCCTCAACGACCCAACCTGCGGAACAAATTCGACTAACATATCGATTTGTCCGGATTTCAATCCCGAAGAATTTTGTATGCAGTACTGGAACAATAATGTAACATACCGAGGATGTTGGTCCGATTTTCCAGGTTGTCTACAAGAATGTAGCATATGCACAACGGACGGATGTAATAATAGCACACTAACCGGAAAATCAATTACAATTCAAGCTACTGCAATGCTATTGGGAGCCAGCTTATTCGTTACAGCTTCGATTAATCGATTGCGATTTTAATCGAAGTCTTGTAGTTAGAAATTACTTGTTTATCTCGTATAAGATCATTGATTATGCAGAGGGGACAGGAATGTAATGTTAATGTTTTTTTTATTTTATTTATCAATAAAAATTTAAAAAGAATAAATTAGGTGCAGAAATGTTAATTTTTGTTTTGTATCTATTACACAAATAAGACGCCATTAACTCATACAGGCCAATAATGCAATACCACAAAAAGATTTGATCAGACACTTAAGAATATGTTCAGCATTTCTGTTCTTATGGACTAGTGCACAAAACTTTATGGAGATTCAAATTTTTTTTATTATTTGGAAGAAATCAAATCTCAAGGTTTCCATTCCAAGTACCTATTACACTATTATATGCACCTTTTTCAAGAATCGTTTGCTGATAGAAAATGCAAAAGTAAAGAAAATCTGCCGAAAAAAACAATATTTTCCGACTTTAATACCATGGATACACGCTTGTATACAAATCATGATATCGTCAATATCACTGTGTATCACCCAATAATGTGCTTATAGTACGCCAACGATCTGATATATCAACGTAATATCCAACTTGTTTCCTTTTATATAAATTCGATAATTTTAGCTAATATAGTCTTCATTTAACTGTCATCAGTGCCATCTGTTACTAAAATCAACTGAAATTTGAAAGAATGATAGTTGTGAAAATTATTGTGCTCCTTACATTGGTTAGATCGTGAACATCTACCCAATATCTAACTTTCAAAATTTAAGGTAGCTCGCAATCCAAAAAATTCACTTCTGTCTATTAGTCACAATGAGGTAAGGAATCAAAAACCTTGCAAGTTCCAAGAAAACAGCGCAGGGATTTAAGCCTTTGTCTCTAATAATCAACTCTAAACCCAAACTGGTGTAGAATGGTAATGTTGTCGTACTAACTCTGAACCACCCTGTATAAATTATTACCGAAAAGCTTGTGATGTTTGTGCACATTTGGAATAATTATTATCAATTGCAACAAAAAAGATCACGTCTACTTGTTAACTTGGTGTTATATTTCAACTGTTTTTACTCGCACTCGAGCGTACATAACTCCATAATAACCACGATAAAAAATGGCAAAAAAACGAAACCAGACATTATAATAAAGTTTCTTTTTAACTATTTTTTTTTTTAAATATTAAATTGTAATAGCAAACAAATGTCGTATGTATCGATAAAAAGAAATCGAATCACTTAAGGTGACCTCAATTTTTACTAAAATACGAGTATTTTTGCACTATTAAGCTATGTTACATGTTGTGGATAAAAATAAAGATAGTTATAAAAAATTTCTTTTACCAGCTTAATGTTTATAATTTATTCGAGTTCATTACTTGTATTTTGATTATTTTCACTTAATTTAATAGCTTTAGTAATAGTAAAATAAAGAAAAATGATCAACTTACCCGATGGGGATAGGCTAGGTGCCATGTTACGTTAAATGTTGATCCCGAAAGAAATGAAGTTCGTATTGATCCTGCAAAAAAAGGAAAAGAAATGTTTAATAAAATCTTTATGATTTTGATGAATTTTTAAAAATGTATTGTTGCGAGCTAGTGGTTTGACGGGATCAAAGAAAAAATTTGGTTTTTGTTAGAATGTTAAAACCTGCTTTTTAAAACAATCCACCTATGGAAGCGTGAAGTCTCAACTACTTGTCCATAAATTATATATAATACTTTTTCCGTTACGTAAGATAGAAATAAATCGATTGAAATATTCTAAAAATGTCCGATGTAGGGGATTTCTCAAATCTCGGCAACGGCACGAGCTATGCTAATTTCGATACTATCGAGTATTACATGAGCTAAATTTTGCGAAACCCAAACCTCATTAAAAATGTATTTCGTTCGTTCTGACTGGCTTGAATAATTGAAATTTACACTTAGAAAAATTAATTGTCCGTAGCGCTTGAGAAAAATTGAAAAACGCGGAATTAAGCAAAACATACAGGAAAAATCCCAGCATGCAATCAAATGAAGAAATGAAAACGAAAGTGGCCCTTGTAAACGTATTGTGCGCGGTACAATGCCGTTTAATATTCTTTATGTTGAGGATGGTGATGATAGTGATGATGCTGCGTTTTGAGACCTCAGCTCACCACGTCTTGGACTTATCTCGGCAACGGTCTTACGTGAAAACTAGTATTGCCGTTGGCATATGGAAGTACTGTTCGGTTGGAAGGTGGTTACCAGTAAATGGCATGAAGGTATAGTTGGGCCATAGTGTGGGAAATTCGCGGTTCACGTGTGATATTCCCATTACGTTGGTGTTTTTTTTTTTCGCGGGTCATACAATGGCATAATAATCGTATAATCGAAGATTTCCCTCTTCGTGCAGAAGTCGTGAATGTTATGTAAAGTCTGAGCAGAAACTGCATGGAGTGCATCTTCTTATACCGTGTATTCAATGAACACCTGAGGAAATGCGATAATACATCGCGTGTAAGATTTTCTGGCTTTTTGTGTGTGGGATGTCAATGGTCAGTTCTTCGCAAGACATGCAATATCGGCCTTCCATACTTGGTAAAATGTCAGCGATCTATTCATGCCAATTGCATAGTTTCTAAGAAATAATGCAATCTTATATTTGATTGGAATATGCAAATTGATGTGTCCAAGGATAATTGCAAAATATCCACATTTTTCAGTTATAGTAATTGGAATTCATGTTTTCAGTGATAATTTCATTTAGGTTAAATAATTCGGAAATTAGGTCAAAAAATGCAACGGCCGTGATTATAACAAAATGACATACACATACCTATTCAGAAAATAAAGTTTGACTTATTTTTTAGCCGAAAACCTTTGACCCGATTATCGAAAAACATTTATTCTGACTAGCGATAAAATTTGGTCCGTCGATCCTGATGATTTTTGCTTAACCCTTCAAATATTTGTCGTTTCGAATTCTTTGGAGCTACAGAGTTTTTTCAATTTTCTGTTAGGCTATTTAATCTCGTCCGTACCCCTACTACTCCCCTCAAATTTTGATTTGAAATTTTAAGTTTTATTTCTCGAGAACAGCTAGGAATGAAAAGCTAAGAGTTAACATCAGTATGTACGAGAATACACTACAGGGTCAGCCTAGAAAAATGGTATGGTGATAGGTAAGGCAAAGCAGGAGAGTGAGAGGTCTTTTCTTAATTTTAGAAACGCCTTATGCTAGAAAGTTGCAAGGTATGCATTGGGATATAGTGAAAAAATCAGATTATAATTAGTGTACGTAGGTTATGCACAACTAATGAAAAGAGGTTACATTCATTTTTTAAGAATTGCGTCCTATCTCTTAGGCCTGTCGAGATATAGAATTAATTTTAAAGAATCCAAGTTTTCCGGGTTTCATATAAACGATCTTAATTTTTTCTGTAAATACGTACGACCTTTTTATTAATTTCTGATCAACCACAACAATGTTTTACTATAAAGTATAAATAATAAAGTAAAATTTTAAATTCAAAAGATAGTAATGAGCTATTTGACGGAGATTTTTGTTATGGCAGATTTAGAATTGTGCATTATTAGAAATAAAATGCTTTATTATTGTATTAAAATAAAACAAATGAATAAATAAATAAAAGAAAATCAGAAATTGTTGAGTGAATAGATTCCCATAATTATTTATAGTAATATCAGTATTACAATTTAATAATAATGAATTCTTTTTGTAATTAAAATTGAATATATGAGCTTACAATTAAATTTAATTTGAGAAAATTTAAATTGTGTTAAAGATCTTTGAATATTACCACATTCATTTCAATACAAGACAACACCTAGTGTCTTTGTCCTAATTTTTTTTTTAATATATTCACTTATCTGTCTTTTGTCTACTAGATAAATCACGTAAGTATTTTACCTTAATTTTTTAAGATTCTTATTAGATACTTCCTTACTTCACTCTTTAGTTCAGTTAAATGATAAGCCAACCTAGAGCATTTTAGAATGTTTTTTTCTATACGATCCATAGAATGATCATTATGTTACATTTTGGTGAAGGTTCCATTAAAAGTGACGAATCATTTCGTCTTTCGGAGTTTTTTTTTTAATTTCTTCAACTCTTAAGGGGCCATGAGTCCGGTACGACCATTTTTTGTCCCTGTTTGATTTTTCTTTCTTGAGAGGATTTTAATCGTTTGAAATCGTTTTTCGTTCGTGTAATTTGACGTGGAAAATACGCCTGCATCTTTCGCTGTCTATCAGCGAACTAATTTTGATTTTATAGAAAAAAATAGTGTTATATGTTTTCAAATTATTTGAAAGGCATAACTATTAAAAATCAATACCTTTTTCATTTATTTATCTTCTAGAAATACAAATTAATTATACTATCTTTGACACTTTTCAAAGAAATGTGCTCTTCTTATGTAATTCTTGCCATGAAAATCGTGAAAAATTGCTTCAGTTTGACTTCATATATTATTAGCAGGCCTTCTTTAAGAATTTTTCTAGCATTATATTAATGAAAATGACATGTTAATTATTCAAGAAATAGGAAATATCTGTTCAAAAAATTCGAATTAACGCATTTTAAAAAATGTTCAAGGGTTGTTGTTCTAATAGAATTTTTTCCAAACACAGTTTTGATTTTTTTTTTATGGATGTCCTAGTTTACATACCAGCTAATTACTCGTACCGGACTCATGGCGCCTTAATAAAAAAAATATTTATACACAAATCTTTCAGGCGCTAAAATTACTTTTTTTCAGAAAAAATTAATAGTAACTGTTTTCTAAAGCATTTTGTAACGAATAATTTGAACTATTTAATTTTCTATTTTCGCTATTTCTACGGATTTTAAAACGTCATAAAGAGACAATGGTTTTACTTTTGTTACAACTAATTGCTTACTGCTAATTGTGGATTAACGCTTTTTATTAAGTTTTCCGTTTTCGTAATTTAATTAATAGATTACTATTTTTTTATTAATATTTTTTTTTTTTTTCAAAGTGATGTTTTCAAAGTAATGTTTTTCTGGAATTGAAACAATTCACGGTAGCCAGAATTTATGTGTGCAGCAGCGAGGAGTGTTGGACTTATGAGGAGTCAGTTGAAGCCGCTCAAACATAAACGGTTCGTGAGATTCAAAAAGTAAAAACATTCGTGTAAAACACTCCGCAAATCTCTCTCTCATACCCCCTCCTAAAGGTTATAGCTTGATACTTGAAGGTTTCACCAGGGTTGTTTTCAGGTTCTATCCAACTTAATAACTTAATATCTCAACGGGTTTGCAAACTACGACCCTTCCAACGCGTTTGAAGGCGAACCGACACATTTTACTTTATTATTTTTTAATAATAAAGTATTTTACTTACTACCAAATTTTGTATCTTCATATTTTAGGACTTGTATACCCCAATACTAGTCGTAAAAAATTAAGATACAAACTTTCAGGGTAGCAAATTTACTGATAGTTCAGGTCAATCACAAACCTTTTTATTCAAAAGCAATAACGTAAAATTTAAATTTGGTTTTCAAAACTAGTAATTTATGATTGATTTTTGATTGTCAAATATATCTAATGAAATAATAAATTCCTGCATATCACAGGTTGGTCAAATAAACAAAAAAAAAATCGAAGCAGACATTTTATTGTCTGCCAGTCAACTTGAAAGCCCACAAACATGCCAATAAATTACAATTAAGCCACAAGACCACTGGTTTCGCAAATTCAGCCCACATTTCTATTGGAATTTTGATAAATACCTGGATAATGAATTGAAGGTAGGACAGTATAGAAACACGCAGTTTACCTTCAAAGGACACAAAGCATGACACCTTACAATCTCAATTACGTCTCGTAAATAATAACCATAAAACGAATAAATGCGAATGAGGACAGGTACGTAGCACCTGTACTCTTAGGTGCTGGCGATACATCGAAACAAGAACTAGGTTAAAATTGATTACACACATCGGACAGAGGAAAGATCTAATTCGATAAAATGGGGCTAGAAGACTTGTTGCACAAGCACAGCGTCCAAATAACACACCTTTGTGTAGTAGCATTCCGACTATAAATGTAAAAAAGCAACATAATCTTGGATTAACATTCACCTCAACCTACTCATCTAGTGCACCTGAATCAGTGGTAAACGATGCGTAAATTTGTTTTGACGATTGAATTTCAAAGGTGCTCCGGTTAAGTGTGTAGTGCGGCGAATCTACACGATTTTATACTACTGTCTATCCGTTAGCGGATTCACCGATGCAGTTATTCGCGATTAAGATTAGGAGCAACACAAGGAACTTTATAGGTTCAGGTGTGTGCACTGATCCAAATTGATTTGTTCTTTTTTTTTTTTGTGGCAAATAAATTTGCTGTTATCTATCACCGGTTGCATCCACCAGGTAATTTCATTCAGAGAAAAAACCGGGCAAATTGCGCTGAATAACAAGAAATTGGATTAATACAGATTAATTCTAAGACATGTTTCTTCGCCCATAACAGCGGGAATCACACCCATAATTGCTTTTGAATTTCTTAGTCAAATTGCCTGTGGCACAAAGTAGTCCACTTAGAAGGAAGTGACCACATTTGGAAATATCTTCCATAGACTTCATATACATACATAACCCAATTTGCGACACCAGGGCGTTGTTAAGTGCCCTCTGATCAAATTCATATACCCGGGACATATGGCACGGCCCCATTTGAATCGCACCTTTTAATCTCATTTTAAAATCACAATAAGAAGCTTATCCCTCATCAGGTATTACGCCTGAGTTGCGGCACATTATAATAATGTCATCAGTCTTCCTATGTATCAATACGATTTTGATCAATGAATGACGGAATCTGATGGGCATCGAAGAGAAATCGGACCGGATAGCGAACTGTGGAACCTGTAAGTCTCACATGTAATATGTTACCTTACAGGTACATTCCAGGCATAGTACGCAAGTGAAACCAGAAACACCTGAGACGCAGGTAAACCTGTTGCAGCTCTCTGCAAGCTACAGTGAAATGAGAAAGCCCATAATCGTATGATATTTAAGTTTTCAGTTCGAATTGACATAACAACAAAAGACACAGCATACCTTAAGGTACGAGGTACTTTGTGTACGCAGTGTATGTCGGGATTGAAGTAGGCACTCTGTACACTTAATACGTGTGTAAGTATGTCTCATGTGAATTTATCATGTGCGATTACATTATACCTCTTGGGAACTGGACGGCGGCGTGGAGACAACTCATGTATCATATTATTGGATGCAAGTGAAAGTTGAACATTTATGCGTTCAGTTAATGCCTTGTACGCATTGGCTCGTGCGTTCTTTTCCGACCATCTTCCGATGTCGGTTTGCGTCAATTTCACCAATCGTTAATTTTTTTGCAAGATAATTGAAATGTTTACGAATGCTTAGACCGCTTATAGCCTTCAACCAAAAAATCACTGGGCAATTTAATCTGAAAGTTTTGGTTTCGGAAAATACTTCCACATACCCATAGGCAGTTTCTGTCAGTAAACTACTTCACTCTGAGTCACTCACTTCAAGGAACGAGTTTACTGAACTAGTTCCCCAACTGTGTTTTGCCTTGTTCCATCCGTAGATTTATCGAGGACTTAAGAAAAAATCTGCAGCGTTCCGTGAAGTAATCATAGTTCCGGAACTATTCATTCCCTCGTTCCGATAGTGAGCATGAGGACCGTAAAAAAATAAAAAAAAGGTGTCCGCAGTTCCGTGAAGGAAAGATGGGCAAAGCAGTTTCTTTCAGTGTAGTACTTCACTTCGAGTCACTCACTTTAAGGAACGAGTTCGGTGAAGTAGTTCCGGAACTCTTCGTTCCATCGTTCCTTCGTTTTTGTTCCTTCGTTTTCGTACCTTAGTTTTCTTTCCATAGTTTTCGATCCCTTGTTTTCGTTCCTTCGTTCGCTCGCGAACTAGTTCGTTCTCTTAGTTCATTGATAGTTCAAATTGAGGAGAGAAGATGATGACCAAAAAAAAAAGGTTAGTCGATCTAAAAAATTATGAGCAAAAAAAAAAGGTCGTTAAAGTGTTATGTCCAATGGAACTACAGTTCACTGAAAGGAGTGATTTACTTTACTCGTTCACTTCAATTAAGTGTTCCTTTGGAACAGTTCACTCCTGAACGACCCATCTCTAATTCATTGTTTTAAAACCAACGTTCACTGGTATACATTTCCTCTGAAATTCTTTCTGGAAGAAGTACCTGGTTTGAAACTGCTCAGCCAGAGTGGCCATCCAGCTTTAGACAATATTTTCTGTACTAAGTAGAAATAATGTTTGGGGTGAACTTTTCGGAATGATTTCAAATTCACTTATTGCGCAAAGATCCAACACTATACAATATTTTTTTTACTCAGGAACGGCTTTAATTTGTAAGTCTGCAAAGAACGAATAAGAATAAGATTTAGACACGTCCTATAAATAAGAATCAAGTTTAAACTTTACAGTTTAAGCCGTTCCTGGAAAGCAAAAACTAAAAGGAAATCAATTTAATTTTTCTAATGTTCTCAAGAAACGTAAGGAGCTCATCAAAATTTCAATTTTTTTTTAATACTGTCGTCAAATTAAATTGATCGTATTGATGTTCTTTAAAAATTTGAAATTCGAATAAAAGTCATTGTCAGCGTATGCCTCCGGTTTCAAAAATGCAAATTGATTGTACTTACACCTTGAACAATTTCAGATTCGAACTACGGTCCCGCCACACATTAGTACGCTACGCTACCCGCCAATCTGAAACATTATCGTAATAAGCCGAATCCCTCGATGTATCCAATTAGACATGTCCGCTCAAAAGTCTTACTGAAGCTTTATCGAAGTTAAAAGTCTACGAACCTCCATAAGACTGTTGGTGTTTACTGCTATAAGGTCTTATATAGGTTATTACCGTAGGCAATGGCTACAGAAAATTCAGCCTCCACTCGCAAGTCTTACCGAAGCCTTATCGAAGTTAAAAATCCACAGCTTGCGCTCAACAGTCTTATCGAAGCCTTATCGAAGTTATAGCCTAAAGAAAATCAAAATGCTATGTTTGTTTGCTAGTTGGGCACCAGCAAAAAGACGTCTCAATGATTTCTAAAAGTGGTTAACTTTTTATAAAATACACAAATTTTATTTTCAATTTTTGAATGATAGTCAAAAGCATCGCAAATGAACTACTAATAATTCATATGAGTGAATTAGACGTTCATAAATGAATTCACTTACGATTCCAAGGTTTTCATTTAGCGTTCTCTTTTATTTTATTAAATACTAGCCGCGTACTCGCTACGCTCACGTTGTTCCATCGCCCCTCTTACTCCCGTTTATCTATTGGTCCTGTTTCTCCCGTTGATCCATTACTTCTGTTACTCTATCCTTTATCCATAATCCGCCATCCACCATTTACCATCCTTCATCCTCCATCTTCCATCCTCTATCAACCATCCACCATCCCCCATCCTCCGTCCTCCATCTTCCATCCCCCATCCACTATCCCTTAGCCACCATCCTCCATCATCCATCTTCCTCTATCCACCATCCTTCATCCTCCATCTTCATTACCTATTCACCATCCGCTAACCTCCACCCACCATCCCCCGTCCTCCATCTTCCATACAAAATTTGGGAGGGAACGGTTTACAGGTGTAGATTTCTATCGAACCCGACCATTTAATGCTACTTCATTTTATATATTAGATTTTCACCGTACTTACACGTGACTATTATAGCCTAAATAATTTGTACTGGATCTTACTCATGATGTTGACGAGCTTGTTCCACAGTATTGAAAAAGAATTATAAATATTCTCATGATTCTGATTGGGATTCCCCAAGTGGTGAACTTGAACCAGCACTTGAGTGTATCCACCAAATAAGGCTACGGCCTTAATTACAACCTCGTAAAGCAGTTCGAACAATACGATTAAATTACAACCAAACTGTGCCAAATCGGTTCTCATCGAAGCTAATAATAATCGGCAACATCGAGAACCAAATCACAATAATTCCCATTAACCTCAGATCACCTTTTATTGAAAAGAAAATATTGGAAAAATAGAGGCCATAACCTTAGCGAACATGTATGATCTTACATGGTGGTCAATATACCACGGTTGATCCATTGGATCGATATTTTTTTTTGTGGAAATAACATCACCATAACTTGGGCAAAGCAAGAAGCAATTAAGCAAAAAAAACGTGTAAATAGATGGCTCACGGGCTTAAGTTATGGTCGTTGCTCACGATGTGACCCCAACTCCAACATAAGCGCGCTTATTGCGATTGCATAAGCGAATTTCACCTGTCGTAAAAGATCAACCAAAAGAGTTATTAATTATATCTGTCATTCGTGACCAAAATGTGAGTATAATTCATCTGGGACAATTATTCTTCGTTTACCTTCCGATAGCAACAGGTATAGGTTGAGGGACTGCCATCAGGTGGGTATTGGAATTTTTTTTTAACAAGGTTACACGTTTGCGCATGTGTACCTACAAGTGTAAATTTTAATAATGTTTCTCCTTTCGATAGCCGCCGGCTATTTGACTATTGACTACATATTTCAAATGCCAATTGAAATTTTCAGATTAAGTATTTAATATACGAAATTTATTTGCGACTGGCATACCAATACGTGGTGCTGTGGAAGCTAGTGGATTATGTGATTTGTAATCGATCTTTTGATTTCTCACACAAACTTATACGTAAGCAACACTAAATGTTTTTTTTTGTAGTTTTACTTTGATGTGTAAAATGATTTTCCAAAAGGTCCGAATTAAATTTTTTAATATCAAAAAATTAATCCAAACTTAAAGAAATTCACATGAAGTTTCCACTTCTTGTTAAGAAAGCGTAAGAACCATCCAAGAAATCCTCTTAGTTGACTCCTAACTGGATCTAGAGTCTAGTCACGGCAGAGCCCTTATGTTTCTTGGAAATAGTTAACTAATTGAACCAATTTTTACCAATTTTTATGAAACAACTTCAATAAAATAACTGATTGCTCATAAAAACTTAAAGATTGCATAAATAACTCGAAGTTTACTTATTTTGATAAGTGGATCTAAATCGATATAGATGTAAGCTACAACTTGCTGCATAGTTATGCCGACGTCAATGCGACTGATAAATTAGTCAGCACAACGTCGTCGAGACGTCAACGCGACTTCGCGAGAACATCCAATGATACGTTTCGAATGTCGCGTCGACACAACAACTGGATGACTGAACCATGATTTAATAATTCATATTACCAGCCATATTCAAAAACATTCCGTTAATAATAATAAAACCAACTACGTAACTCTTCAACAAGTTCGTAGAAAATTAATAAATAATTCCCAATAAAAGAAACAACGGAAATTACCAAGAAACCCATACATTATTTACAAATTTACAGGCAATTATTGAAATTGTTCACTTGCGAAAATGTATTCTTTTCCTTACATAACTTTTCTTCCGAAAATTCCGCACAATTATAATTGCAGGTGCAAGCCTACCTACCGGTCGTGCGAAATCCAAGCCACCCAAGGAACACAATTTCACAGATGAAGTGAAACCAAACAATTTTATTGCAAACATAATACGAACGACCATTCACACACGTGTTTCTTTAGCAATAAATAATTGCGTTCAATTAACATTCCGAAATCATATGTTTTGTAATTAGTCACTCGATGTTTAAATATGTCAACCGAATGCCACGGCAAGTAAAAAGTAAAGAATTCCTTTTCGTGCGGTAAGTTCTCGTGCTAGACAATCGAAAAGTGAAGGTAAATTTTTTTTTAATTGAACGGCCTTTCGATTAGATTGATGTATAAATACCTGAATGCATACGCGGATCTGAGCAACGCACTAAAGTGCTTTTAATTTAGTCCAACAGCTTCCAGTTTATTATTTAGTGTTTATATGCGTTACTACACGTTGGCTTCGAATTCTATTGAGCCTTTTGTTTTTTAACACTTCTTGTCTATCAGAGCTTGATATGCGGTTGAGTGCCCACATAAAGTGTTAAATGAAAGAAAAAAAGGTACAATAATGCTATAAACCTGGTACACTTCACTATAGTAGTTTATATAGGCTACGAGCAATACAATTTATTTAAAAACGACCTTGACTTGATGTGATTGATGAAGAGGCATCTTAAGTTCGATATTAGATCTAACTATGCAAGATTCTAAGGTTACATACGTTTTATACTTAAACGATTTACTTGTTTCGTAGACTAGTGATTCGTTTTCTAAGTTCGATTACAAAGCAATACACCAAACGCAACTGTCTTATTTCCTTGAGATTTGCTCACGGATTGGTGCATCGTTGTCGTGAGTTCGTTTTTAGTAGAGCAAGGTAATCCATAAATGTCAGGCTAACAATTATCCTCAATTAGCATACCATTAATTGCTCGGAAATTTGATTTTATTATTCCGGTTGCAAAGTTTTTTTGAGGTAAGATTCTAAGTCGTAGACATTTCTAACCTTCCGAATTCTGTGGGCTTCTAAATGTTTTCGCATCCAAAATGCTTGGACATTGGTTTTTCTAGTTCCATATATTTGTAACGCACAGATATCCAGAGAACAGATCGCTTCGGGAATCACCAATGCGAGTTCTAAGGGTATCTTTTAGTAAATCTACTAAAACCCCTATTTTGATGGTGTTCACTCGAATTGTAAGGAACTTGTAAAGTTAATTTCAAATCAAAATAAAAACAACTTCAGGAAGAACTCAGTCGAGTCCGAAACGTCACACAAAATAAATTTAACAGTATTCACCGGAAAACCTTGTATTTTCAATTCGAAATGTACTGTGAAAACATTCATCCAAAATTAACTTCAGAAAAGTTTAATCGCACCCAATTTCTTCAAGTATAGAAATAAATAGCTAAGTATAAGCAGAATCATTAAAAATAATATTGAATAATTTAGCTATCACACAAAAGTTTTTGAAAAATTTGTGAAATAATAACCTGATACATATTGTTAAATGCTACCCTGGCAACACACTCACAAATCGATCAGTTTGAGTGAACATCAACAGCCGTATTAGAAGCCTTACTAGAGGGCGGAGAAAACAACAGATGGGCTCCCTTGTCCCTTGCACTAAATGGGTAGGGTGTAGCAAAATCTTTGAATATCTCGAATTATGTATGATTCGTCCTTAAGCTCTCTCGAACATTTCACACACACACACACACACACTCCACTAAATATTCGCGAAAGCGTGTGTGAAAAGAAAACCGTGCACTGTTTAGTTCTTAAAATTCACATATGTATTTCAAAATTATTTTAAGATGCATTTAGAATTTACAATTATAGTGTACAATTTTACACTATTGGAAAATGCGTTTACATAAAATCAAGATACTTCTACGAGTAATTTCCATACGAATGTCCTTAGTGTGTCCTTTCCTTTACATCAACTGCCTCAACTGCCGCATTCTCGAATGCTTAGATTCGAAAATCGAAAAGTTTTAGAAATGAGATTGATTAATTGATTTCTCTCATTCAAAAATTTTAAGACAACGTCATCCATCCATTTACTCCATAATGTAAGCTAAAAAGCGAGTATAAAGTAATTGAGTGCGCTTTCATAAATTCCGTTATAATTCTTGTACAGAAACAAAAAAATCCATTGAATTTTACATCTTTTGGTTAGTAATCAGATATTTCACACATGTAAATTTACATTGGAATGTAAAAGTCAATTAAAATCTAATTTTCAATTTTCGGTCAGTAAATTTTAATTTGCAGCAAGCTTACTGGATATGCTCTTGAATTTATACTCCGAAAAAGCGTTTAACTAGCACTCTTTAAGATACACGTATTTATACTTCTAATAATATTTCTTACTGACTTACTTTTAATAAAACCCTTGACTGTCAGTAGAAATCGAACCAGTGATAAAATCGATTGTTGTTATTGAAAATATAATAATAATAATAATAATTCTTTGTTTTGCTGCGTAGGATTGTCGCGCGTACCCAATGCATTCCCGAATGCGTTTAATTTTCATTTCAGTAGAAAACAAAATCGAACGAAGCCTTCAATTTCGTGGTTTCCTACATTACGTATTTTTTTCACGTAAATTTCAAATAAGTAGAGTTACACGAAATAGAACGTACATATAAACAAAGTTAGTTTTACACGAAATGGTGTGCAATTTTATGGTTCTTTTTATGTAAATTGTACGGTTCAGTGGAAAATAACATGAATAATTTACTAATACTAGTAACTTCGTGTAAAAGTGATTGAAATGTGTAATTTTACTTGAAAAAATGAAATATACTGGAAATTTGAAGTAAAAGTTAAATTGAAAATTAATCTTTTTTTTAAAATTTTGTAATTACGAGATATTGCCTTTTTCCTCAATAAAGCTAAGAGTCTGGGCGCTACTTTAGATTATTGTTTAGTTTGAATTACAACTCTGGAACGCGTTGTGACTTTCTATGAAAATGACAACCTAAAGAATAGCCATAAGGCTATTTAAAACGTTATGTTTTTAAGGTTATCAGTAGAGTTGTAACTTGTAACCTGTATGACCTGTATGATTAAACGTTAACATAAAGAAAACCGGAATACTTTTGAATGAAGACAAACATTTTGCATTAGGTTACTATAAAAATCCATAGAATAATAGCGCCTTAGGCTGTAAAATCTGATGTTTCAAATCTTAATCTAAGGTACCACTTTAATTCTTAAATTTTTCAAAGGTACCCTATGTAATTTTTACTCTGAAATATTAACCATTTCTGTTTCCAAAATAGTTGAGCTGCACCTGCTCAACACCAGACATTCTTTTCTAGTTAACTCTGTAAAAAAAATGCATCGAAATAGTGCCAAAATGAATTCGAAAATTATAAGCGTTCTTTCAAAACTTTCTCCTCTTCTGTATTTAAATGATTTGTGCGTGAAAATAATTTTATTATTATATTTTTAAATAATTTTCCCAAGAAAATATACTACAATAAACTATGACCAAGAAATTTCACAAACCCACTGAGAATAGAAAAACAACAACTACTAACGCCGTGGCTCTACCAACATTAAGGTGCTATAGAAATGCTAATAAAATATTTTCTTACGTTATATTAATATACAATAACATATTTTACAATAGCCTACATATTCGTAACATCTTCAAAATTCATTAAAAAAAAATCTTTAACCTGTGTCTTATAAGAGTATAGTTCTCACCAATAATTCCGGACTAAACGATTTTATTATCATAGCTTCAACTTTGGCACGGCTTGATGGCTTCGCTCCGAACTGCTCGACCATTTCCATAACAAATTGTACAACTTTTTCGAAAACAAGTTCAATAAATTTTAATAAACCGGTTCCTTAACTGCTCTCCGTTCGCTTTCGTGGAATGTAAAGGTAGGTTTTGAATGGAATTCAAGATTTGACAATCATAATATCAAAGCTTGAGTTGATTTGTTATTAAAGCTTATCCTAGCCTAGTGCATAGGTATCCATCCATATGCATAAGAGTCACATTCTTGTAACGGATCATAGAAATTCGCAAGGTCTTCGTTACTTCAAATGCTACAATTTACAACAATAGGTTATTATTATTATGTTGGTGTCTTTGTATTTTACAATGGTTACGAATAACATAAAAACTCATCGTCTTGTAAGTAGGCTACTACACTATTCTACAATAGTATGTACAACTGATTTGTTTGATCAATCTCCAAAACCATTTAATTTAGAGCGTGAATATGGAGCACTTTTTATTGCAAATAATTCTCAAAAATAGCAAACAATTCAAATCGATGATGAACTGCAGAATAAACATTGAGTAGATTTAGTTAACCAGGTAGGCACCTTATTCACCTAATTAAAAGTGAAATTTGAAGTATTTTTGAGTTCAGAAAAAACTCGCAAAAAATTCATTTTCATACAACATTATTTTTTATGATGTAATTGTGTAACTTGAAAAAATAGCTTAGTCGAACTTTTCTTAAGGTCAAGCTGAGAGGAAAAAAAAACTTCATTCATAGAGCCTAAATGTGCAGTCTTGCTATCTTTTTAAAATAAATACAAACACACAATGTTATTAATGAGCAAGTACTCACACAAAACACAAACAGACTTGTGTTCCATATTTTGATTTGATGTAATTATTATTATTTTATGGGTTACATTTTTAGGTTAAGTAGATACAGCATATTATGCGCTAAGTGGCATATGAATGGCCTGAGGTAATAGCGACGCAGTTGCTTCAGGCGGTTTTAATCGCCGGATATGAAAGTATTAAAAAATGTATATATTTTTTTTTTCGGAAATTCTATTGGGTGAATGAACAAAAATTTTCCAATTAAAGTTATGACAAATGATAGAAACTATAGGATGATATGTAAATTTCGGTGTGATCTTTTAAACAGCAATAATTTAATATAATTTTTAATAGATTAGTGAGAATTATTTGAATGTGAATAGACTATCGGACATCCCCTACGGGTAGTAGAGTAGGAAGGAACCAGTTAAATTTGTTTATCATCACCTTATGCCGTTTTTGTAATAAGAAAATTAGATCAACACGAAACACATTAAGAATTTTAATGTTGATTTTCGGCGTTCAATCTACTATCTTTTCCCTGGTTATTGCCATTTAATGGTATTGCCGTTGAGAACTCTTGACTAGACTAATCAGTTTGAAAATGGTGTTGGACTATGGTCCAAAAGAGCTGTTTCATTATCGGGTGGTTGCTTTGTCTCATCAGAGGTATTTATCAAGTTGTTTCTTAAATACCAATCAGTCACAGAATTTGTTTCTTCAAATCATAATTTTGGAAATTATATTCCTTAGTCATTACGAGGTGGAATCGAATTGGTCAAGAGAAGTGTCCAGAAATTTATCGTCATATTTTTTATGGACCGTTGCAATTCTTTGCCTTTTCACTAAATTTTATCGAATTATATGAAAAATTTTTAATTCGGCTTTTATTATTTTTGGGTAGTTCTTTTGCAGAAACATAATAAAAAATCTTACAACAGTCTGGACGCAACTTTATTATTTTCCCGGTAGAAGTTCGAAACGCATTCAATTTTGAGATGCGTTGTAAACCTAACAAAAAGTTAATTGGGTATCCCATATCCCAGGATGCGTCTAGGGGTTGAAAAATAAAAAAAATAAAATAGGTGATTATTAAGCAAGACCGTGGAAGTGAAAAGATATTCGATATCTGATCAGACCTAGGAGATATGGCAGAATTCAATAAAAAGTACACCACCTTAGGGATCGAATTTCAAAAAATCTTAAAAACACTTTCTAGGTATTCATATGAAGAATCAGTAGAATAAAAAAGAATTCAGTATTTGGGAAGATTTAGTAGATATGACGAAAATCGTGAAAGTATATGCATTTAATTTTTACAGATCATTTTCTTGCCCCCCTTTCAAAAGCCGATGGATATTCGATTTTTTTTTCATCAGAACTCCTTATCTAGTTGTCTTGCATATTCACATTGAGTATCAACTTTCTAGCATACGCCGTTCTATAGTTGGGAAAAAACACCCCCACCCCCGTACTATACTACCCCTATACAAAAGTATATTTTTCCAATACGCCACTACTGTAGAGCTCTATCTAAATACTAAGTCTTAGCTTTATGTCGTTATGGGTTCTCGAGATATACAAATCAGAACCTTTTCCTTTTCACCCTCCCCCACTCTCATCTTCCACACCCACATCCTCAAAATATTTGTTTCTAATACGTTTGGTAAAAATTTTAAGAATTTTTCTTACACTGTTCTTGAGATATGAGACGTGAATTTTTAGAAAAATTGTTATCCCTCCTCTTTCATGCTCCACCGCCACCATCAAAGTTCTATACAAATTCCAAATTCCTTGCTAAGATCAAGAAACCAAAATTTTCGGTCTAAAACTCTTCCCTACCTTCCCCTTACACCCTTCAAAATATGGTCACTTCAAGGTGCCAACCCAATCTATTCATAAAAAAAATAAATTTAATAGCTTAAAGGGGTTAGGAGCTAAGAGCCTTCATACGATTTCGCGTACACCGGTAGACTTACGGCGTACGGCGGGCAGGTGGACTGAAATTTTTTATTTCTTTTTTCGGGACGAGACGAGTTATTTTTTGTCGACTCTTTTCTTTTTTTAAGCGGATATAAAGAAAATGTTCAAGGACTTCGATGATTTACTATTTTCCTCACCCATCTGATAATATTGAAAAATTTATTATACAAAAATACAAATTTCTATCTTCAACAGATCCTAAGTCAGGAAAAGATATCAGCAAGTATTTTAATGACTTCCTTATGAGAACTAACCAAACGAATTTTAGGGTTTGAGCGCATTACTTACTTCTCTTTACAACTCCCATCAAACGAATCGGTTTTAAGTTTCAACTTTCTAAGTCAACGCGTTCATTAGATCTAGTCCTAAATAGTCCTTTCGGCCAAATTTTTCTAAGTTTTAGGCTTCGTTTCATGAGTAAGTAATAAACTTGTTATTTTTGCTTAATTTAATGGGTACGTATCTTTATATCCAATAATTCAATTCGCGATTATCTAGTTGTTTTTGGGTTAAATGGTTATCTAAACAATTTGAGTGATAACAGCGGTCTTTACATGTTTTTAAATTGTATACATTTTGAAATATGATTTTTTGATTGACTTCTGATTAGAAGAAGCTAGCAGGTATGCTTTAATGAACAGAAAGGTGCGTCTGATTAATAGTCGAAAGTATGCAGCGACAAACCTTCTGTTCAAATTTGTACAATGCGTAGTACATTTTGAAAATTGTAAATAAAATTCGATTTGTGGGTATAAAGTTTTCGAATCGGACCAATCCTTCAACTTGTTGATGCAACTAAATCATCGAGTACTTAATATCAATAACCAAGGTAGTCGCATTCATTGTATTTTAATAGAGGTTACTCAGTGCAGAGACTATGGAGCCAACTTTAACCTTGTCGTTCGGCCAACGCATTACAATATTTTCGTTTATTCGAACTCGAACTGAATAAAGATTTGAACAATCCATTAAAACGTTCCACAATTGCCAAGCCATATCTAGCGGCCAAAATCACAATTAAAACTGCGGATTTTCGAAACAACCGAATCTTCCACGATATGGACACTAAGTACGTGCTCAGCTTACCGTATGGCAAAAATTCTTCAATTCGATATTTCCGTTACTGCGTTAGAGTTTCTCGTTCCAAAAAAAAAAAAAGAGTTCACTGATCGACTTCAAGATGATTGCAGAAATTCCACACTTGACTGATTCTTGGCGATTCTTTGTACAATCGCCAAGACATGGCAAACTGCTGGAATAGAGCCGCAATCGATTCGACGCAAACGACTTTAAATCCGTTGGATAAGTTACTCGGCAAATAAACTGAAAAGATGCGCAAAAGAAGATGCTGTACATCGGCGGGTCTTACAAAGCTAAGATTTGCCGAGATCTTATTGGGGTCTTGGCCAAAAAGTGCGGTTTCATCGAAGGATGGCACGACAAATACTTGGGAGTTGGATGTTTGGCTTGGCACTTGTATGCCGTGTGCCAAAAGGTACGACGCCGGATAATGCAATCCGCAATAACGAGAAGACTGAACAAATATTTACATAAGGTGTGGTGCTTGTAATTTGCCTCATCTCATCTTGTGGTGGGTTTTCTGTTTTATAATTATTTTTTTTTTTTTCAATTTCCATTTTTTTTTTAAATCCAGAATATTGTGGGCACTTGTCATTTACATGACTAATGACAATTTGTGGGCTATTGTTAAACAAAGTCAGGGTTAAAATAATTGTTTTATTGCAATTGAAATTCAGTCTTTGAACGCTTTGTTTACCGTGTAATGTGATTTAGGTGCTAAGGCGTGCGTGAATGGGTTTTGAAATTTTCAATTTTATTTGAAATTGCGAAAACGAGACAATGGGAACGTTTAGTAGGCATTTAAAACCATTCCAAAAGCGATTAGAAAAATGGTTTACAATTATCTAGGTACTTACCGCATAAGTAAATTTAATTTTTTATTTTCTACAATACTTTTAGCCAGATTTGTAATTATACGTATAAAAAAGAGTAAGGTCACGTATAATATTAAAATAAAATTTGTTTTTCATTCCTCAAAATCTTAACTCAATGAGATATCGAACCTGAAAATGTTTAATATGTTTTTGCAGGATTTGCTATTCAATCTTCAAGACGGTGAAAAGATGTTAAATATAGTACGTTTAGAGAAAATTCTCAACATCTTAGACTAAATTTACACTGCATGTGACGCTGTCAAATATGTAGTTTACTATTTTCTTTGGCAAATTCTGTCAGATATTATAATCATAAATATTTGTGTTTGCCATATTATTTGATTTGATTGCTAGGAAGTATATTTTGACTGAAGAAATTTGACGGAATTTTTTCATCCAACTCTTTTGGTCAAAAATTTTACAGTATAGCCAAAGCTGTGATCTTATCATCGCCGATTCTTTTGAAACTCTTTTATACTTGAAAAACTAATGAAAAATATAATTGAAATTCCTTTTTTTTTAATTACAGTATGGAATATTTCAAAATACTTTTTTTAATTTTTTATTTTTTTATATTTTATCTACAGTTTAAAAAAACATAACAAAATATTATTAACATAATAAAGTAAAATCAACGCGGGATCTGATTGGGATCTGGGACAAAAAATCGAAGAACATCAGTGCTTCTCAATTACTTTATAGAAAAAGGGTCATTCCATTTAGAATCTCTAAGGCCCGTTCCTACGATCGTCAGTAACGTTCTAACTGAAACTTTAACTGACAGATGCTCATACGAAACTTACAGTCAAAGTTCTGGTTAAATTTTAACTGAAGGGCGTAATAACGGCCCTGAGAGTGTGCCCTTATGTACTTGAAGAATAAGTAAAAACAAGATTTTAATTTATTTATTTTTAATTGTTTTGTTAGCTATAGTATGTTAAAAATTTCGCAAAAAAGGTGTCCGAGGCTTTTTTATAAATTCATATCGCTGGTAATATTTTTGCTAGCATAATAAAGTAGGATTTATTTTAAAGATGGTTGTTTAAAAAATGTTGCAATATAAAAAAATATCAATAAAAATTATCCTTGATTTTTTTTTTCACTGATAACGATTTTGTTCATTATCCTGGAATATCTCAAAATATTTTTTTTATATTTTGTAGGTTATACTGTCTTACAATACATATCAAAAAATTAATCTGAATGGGATTGGGGTCAAAAAAGTCGAACAACATCAGTGCTTCTCAATTATGTTATAATTGTAATTTTTCCATACCATGTTTGAGAAGCACTAATTTTCTTAGATTTTTTGACCCGTATCCCATTGAGATCTCAAGGTAATTTTTTGATATGTTTTTTAAAACAGTATAACCTATAAGATATAAGAAAATAAAAAGGAGATTTTGAGTTATTCAAGGATAACGAGCAGGGTATTCAAGGATAAAGAACAAAATTATTATACTTAAAAAAATATCAAGGATAATTTGTATTCCTACTTTTTTCATATTGCGAAAACTTCCCTCTTTAAAATAAGCCCTATTTTATTATTCAAGAACAAATATTACCAGAGATATGAATTTTCAAATAGGACTCAGACACAATTTTTGCAAAAACTTTAACATTCTGTAACTAAAAAAATTTTGGTAGAAAAAAAAGTGAAATTGTATTTTTGTTAAAACTAATTTTTCAAGTACTACATAAATTTCTTAAAGAAAAACGGCGATGATAAGGTCACAAACTTCGACATATTTTGCGATTCTTAATGAATGACCCAAGCTTTAAGAACGATGAGATGTCGAATAGGTTTCAATTTTTTTATTTGCATAAAAACTATTTTGACGGAAATAATTTGAAAAAACTTTCCGTATTTTTTTTTGCCAAATATTTGACAGCATGGCATACAGTAATATTATACCTACTAGCTTTTGGAACGATGGTCTAAAAATTTAGATTCAAAACTTTTTCATTTTCAACCCTAAAGCGATTCGGTGAAAAAGGCGTTAAAAGGGGTGTATATTTTTTTGGCGAATACCAGGTCGAATGAGTAATCAAATTGCTTCTAACCACAGAAGGGAGTTTAATATCAAAGGGATTGAGAAGTGGTTGAAAAGGGGCTCAGTATGTTTCACGAATTGCTCCAAAAGGTTGGGCTAATAATCCAAATTGGTTTGTGCTTCTATTGCCTACTTAAACAACAGAGTAAAAAGTTTATCACTTTTTTGTATTCATCCACAAAGGGTTGAAAAGAGATTAACTATGTTTTCACGAATTCTTTAATATCTCTTGAGTCCGATGACATATCAAATTTGTTTGCTTCTGTAAAGTACAAGTTAGACGAATATCTTTAAAATATATTTTATGTTGGGGATAAGGTCGAATGAAGAACTATGAACAGCAGAAACTTAGTATGTATTTATAAGGAATCGACAATACATTCCAGTGCAATTTTATTTTACAACATAAATAAAAAAGATGTACTTGTTAAAAGCTTACTGATTTTTTTTTGCAAAAATGCATTCATTGCTTCACGCCATATTTTGATCTAATCCATAAAATCATTTAATATGTCATGGATTCACTTAAATACAAATTTTGATGACATTGGAATACAAAGTGTACACACGAAATAAAAACGCAGTAGTCAAATATTCCACGTATTTCCCATAAATTGAATTGTGCCAAATGTGAACTATTAAGTTAAGATTCAGTTCGCATAGATATGATATATAAAAACAAATCGAGTCATTGAAATTGACTTATACACTTACAGAATGTTCCGGTGGGTTTTGTTCAAACAGTTCTTTAATTTAGTTAATGTAGTACTGTATATGTCGTTACGTAAAGTGAAAGTACAACTTTATGTCTTATGTGACCTCTTTGAAGGTATGTGACAGTAACTTTATAAGATATAATTCTGGGTTTCACATTTTTTCATATATTAAAAATTATATTATACTATTACTATTTATTCTTCAAGTTGATATTAAAATTTCGCTCATTTTTTAAGGACAAAACTATCAAAAATATATGTTCAAACCACTGAGATGAAGACATAGTTCTTAAAAAAATCATACAGATTATAGGTGACTTTAACTATTAGGACATCGATTAAAAGAAAATGTGTGCTAAAAATTAAAACCAGCAAAGCTGAATTCACAATGTTTAATTTAAATTATAAAATGTGGCACCAAAGACAGTCTCCATAGGAAGACAATTTCAAATAGACCGTAAGCTGTTGGCTTAATTTAATCTATTGCTTTTAGTGTTGGATCACAATATTTTGCAAATTAGTGGATGCAACATTCGACTTGAACTTACATCCTGGTGAATAACCAAATTGGTTCAATTATGAGGTGAGCTTCAGTGTGTTAAACTTAGGCTTGCTACAATTCGTGGATATAATTTTCAGTCGAGGAACGCACATACAAAGGAATCTGTTGGATAATTATTTAATTGGACTAAGACACTTTTTGAGAATGCAATGCAACCCGATGATAAAAAAATCGGTTGGACCTAATTCAACACTATTTTCAAACATCCAATGAATTTTTACCTGTAATATTCTCAATGGCCAGGGTCTATTCAGTACAGATAATTTATATGGTAGTTCCACAAAGTGCTCGCTAACGTCGAAAAACAACCGAAAATTCTAAAAAGTTTATATTAGTTCTAGTTACAAAAATTTCTCAGATAGAGAAATGCCTTGTCTATTTATTTTGTATATGCTGAAAACATATCTGAAAGGGTTTGTCATATTTGGGGCATCAAACAAACCATCAAATTTTGACTACCCTTAAAAACAGAAAATTTAAAAAATTTTTGTTGGGTGCATTGTTTTAGGTTGATCCCAAAGGTAAAAAATAGCTACGAGTAGCCTTACTTTATAGTTATTCAATTCAAATGGTGAACAGTCGGACACCCTGACAGACGCACTGTACTTGAAACTATAGTACTAACTTTGTATTTCTTTTTAGTACAATTGCGTAAAAATATACACTTTTATTTATGAGCAATTACCGCAATTTCAAGAGCAAACGGAATGACTTTGTACGAAAAAAAACTACATCATAATTTGCATCATCATTACCATTAGGTAATGACCTAATCTTATTGTTAACTACATATAAATTGCCACAATCGCCACCAAGGAAAAAAACTATTTTCACGAAAAATGTACAACTTTATGAGTAAATTATATCGCAACTGAAACAAAAGACCTACATCTTTTAAACTAGACATAATTTTGAATTATTACTAGAAAATCTGCACTAGTTCAGACAGTCTAGTTATGTGGCGTCCAGCAACTAAATTACCACAAACTTGAACAAATTTTCCGAAAAAAAAACAGAGTCTATAGTTTTTCATTAGAGTTTCTCGGTTTGTGATTTTAAAATTTTATTGCAAAACTAATTTTTTTAACGATTACATGCAACTCCTCATGTGTGGATGGAAGATAGATTCAAAACGAAGATTTACAATTAGAAAGATTTTAATCGCAACGCCATTGTAGAAGCAATATTGCCAGGCACATAATCACAGTACAGTTTAATTGCTGGAAAGGCACTTATGCCGTTGTAATAATTCCGAAAACTCTCTTTTACACCTATTACAAAACTGTTGAAAGTACCTGTGTTTATACCCAGACCGGTATAAGGTAGGAGGTGTATTAGGATTTATACGGCAAAAAGTTAATGGTGTCGCCCAATTTGATGGCTTTACGATAAGATGGCTTTTATGGTGAATATAAAGGTAATTTCACTTTCAGTGAGATAATGTGATTTTTGTAATTTCTTAGCACAACGACCTTCTCAAGTTACCGTACTTTGCTATTAAATTAAAATCCTATTATTTTACAAAATGATAAGTGATTCGTATGAAATACGAGAAAAAGATCTGAACGCCCATTTAAACTCGGCGTTCTTTTGCCATTTGTGCGTTTAATAACTTCTGAATCGTAAATGTTACTTAAATAATTTTTATTAATTTTAAAAGTAAAATAGGTACTTCAAGCTCTTAAAAAAATTATTAATTATTATTTTGTACGGCTGGATAGTAGAGTTATAGCCGTTTTAATAGACATGGTGTCCTATACTTGGTCAGAACTTTTTCAGTGGTGATTCTTACTTACGTGTATCTCCGTGTGAACATTTTAGATTTTCCTTCATCATCTTCAACCTAATCTTTTCTCGCATTGGTTTTCAGAAAAAAGTTACAGAATCTTTTTCAATAAAGATTTTATTTTAAAAAAATCTCATTTTTAGGAACTGAAGTTTATACTACCCCTTCTGGTATATTGAGTGCTGTTTTGGAGCACAGCTGCTGAATTCTGCCAATAACGTTTTTAATAGAACAGGTGACAAGGTGGAATTCAAACAGTATACCGTACACAAACAGTATATCTTACTTTAGAGGATAAGTTTCTACCTTCCGAATTTATTGCAAAAATTAGAAGACTGTATCTTGAAGCCTTCTTAAGATATGAGGCGGGATCACGTATACAAGCACATCAAGAGTTTTGAAAATGAAAATAAGTGTTTCAAGCACCGGAGATTCAGTCTTCAGCCTTTAGTCTAATATGTTTCTGTCGACATAAATCAGGTTTTTTTTTCATATTTTTCAATTGTATGAAGGGTCATCCAGATTTCAAGGTTCAACTTTCTGTTATGTCATAAAATCAATCTGTTATGGGATAAAATCATGGAATTTTCCGCTTATTAACCATTTTTCTCCCAAAAAAATATGTTCCTTATATATTTCCCTAGTACAGGTTTTTAATAAAAACCTTAAGTTTTCTATCTACTAGTTTAAAAAAAGGTATCTACAAAATTTTTTATAATCAGCCAAAAAAACATAGGACAAGCTACCGTTTTAAATAAAGACTGAATTTGAATCATATTTCAATAAATGCCATTCCCAAGATTTCTTAATCCGAATTTACTCCATCGTTAACTTTTTATGTAAGCCCTAAATTCTTATTTCAAATCCAGTTGAAAATATAGATTTGTTTATATTTCCAAGTTTGCAACAAAGTTAGGTATATTTCCAACCTCGAGTGAATATTCTAAATTCCTAACTTACTTTTATTAGAATTCCAAACTACAAACAATGAAAGAAATTATGCTAATCTTTTAATTAAATACTAATCAAAATACCTAGAATTAATTAATTTCTCGTGTATATTTTAAATTGAAAAGGTTATAAGATCCAGTACTTAAGAACGGCTTACTTTCTGAATTAAAAATCAAAACGCCCAGAAAAAATATGGAAAGTTGCGTTCGGAACTACTGAAAAGAATTCACATCAATAGCCCATATATCATCAGTTTGTAATATATGATCAGATGCCGGCCAGATTATTAAGCCGGTGTATCAAAAACACCGTCGATTTTAATAATAATATATTTTATTACTTTACAGATTGATACTCAAGCTTACCGTTTAAGAAGATCGTTAAAATTGTGATTACAGTATCAATGATTTACAAAAAAAAACTTACTTTCTTTATTACCTACCTGCAGTAGGTAATGAAAAAATACCGATTGGTATTTCTATAATTCAGCAATTTTAGAAATCACGTTACAGCCATATTGACTTGATGCAAATATGATGATGATTTTTCATTAACTTCCACATCATGAAGATTTTAAAAGGAAAAGTTGAAGATCAAATTAGCAAAACCCTTTTGTGAACCTTTTCGTCTGGGAATGGTTTGTGAATAATGTTAAAGTAATTGCTTTCGAAGATTTAAAAAGAAAATACATTACTGTAACTACATACAGATTGTCGTGATAAAAAAAAAATCGTTTTTATTACAAAAATACACAATAAAAGAAATCACGATTCCATAATTTATTGATTCTTTTTTTTTCGTTGGATATGAGATTTATATTGAAAAATATTAAATAATAGGCCTTAAATGTGTGTTGTTTTTTTTTTTTTGCTTGAATTCAATTTCAATCTGTTGCAGATCTGTTTAGTAATTTTTGAACCCAAATTACATGAAACGGGGATTAAACTCAACTTACCCATAAGAACTTTTTACATACACCACATATGGATACATGCATATACAATATACTGAACTACAAGCATACGTCACGATAGTCAAACTTTTACGGCGATTATCTCAAAACTACTTTTTTATACTTCGAAATTCAAGACTGCATAGCTTCGTCAATTTTTAACAATTTAGCGCTATTTTTGCGGCGTTCTCTTCAGAATTTTATACTTCATCCAATGATATCAAAAACTCTATTTTGACTTTATAAAACATGCAGCACATACAAGTCTAGTCTATTAAATATAAAATGTTTGAGGTGGGGAGGACGTGAACCACGAAATTGGGTTATAGCAATTTTTAAAAAATACTTTTTATACTTTTACTTTTATATCTTAAGAATCGTACTAAATATGATCTTAAATTTATATAGGTGTTGGTGTTGGTACGTTATAACCAACATCAGAACCTTTCAGATTTTGTGAATGGGGATTGAAAAGAGGTACGTTATAACCGAAAGTACGTTATAACCGAAAGTACGTTATAAAAGTGCACTTTATAAGCAAGTACGATTAATGCATAAAATTTGTACCTTGTCAATCTTATTATGTCTGCATGGCGACAAGTAATTTTCGAAAATGGGATTGGGTGCCGGACTACCAGTTCACTCAGCTGTAAATGAGTACCTGAGTTAAGATCGGGGTAATAATCACGGACGAGCGTGTGGCTGACCACTTCACCTCCTAGTGTTCCGTTGGTCTCGCAATGAAGTAACTCTAGCATTACTTCAAGGCCTGGGCCCGATTTGGGCTGTTGCGCCATTGGTTATTATCTTATTATGTGAAGTTTTTATGTAGAGGATATGAGAACGTCTTTTAAGGACTTTTGTATAGAAGCTACTCCTTAGAATATTGTTATTATTATATGTTAATAAAAGGTATGTACCTAAATACACACAGTTATTCTTAAGCACTAGTTCCAAAGACCATCAGTTTTCCTTAGAATAAGTTCTTGGGATTGTATGGAAAATTAACCACCCTTTCAGATTATGCCGGGACACCGAAATCAAGCTGTGCCTTTTTCTTCATGAAAACTGCTACTAAGATTGGACTCAGTTGAGAAACCACCTCAAGATAGTTAGACGGCATTACATGTCACACTGCGAGAAGGATCTCTGGCCGAAGCTGGATTCAAAACGGTCGGTAAAAGGCCGACTTTTGCTCAAAAGGGCGAATATCAGCACCAGATTCGGAGTCCTGACTGGACACTATGTTATAGGCCGGCATGCCAAAAGACTCGGCCTCTTCTCAAACGACTTCTGTAGAAGGTAGATGAGGAAGAGGAGGAGACAGTGCTTCATCTTCTCTGTACCTTTCCGCCTCCGTCTGCTTGAAGGGAAAGCTCATCTTGGAGCTTACTTCTTCAACTCTTGGTGATCTTGCCGAAATTGAGGTGGCGAGAATCTAACGCTTCATTACAAGCTCTAAATGGTTTGACGAGTAGGACCGGAATAGATGATCCTGCGGTAACACAACACGAACCTTCCTAGGTCCAAGCGTGTCCAACTTCTCACGGGCAGCCACGCGTACCTACCTACCTGTACCCAATCGCTTTTTTTCATAAACTGAATCATACAAAATTTTACATTAAAACCTAGTACAATTCATCTTGGAGCTATTGCCACCTGAGCCAAATATAGACTAGGATGTTGAGGACCTTCGCAGTAAAACACAGATCGCAATGTTCCAAATTTGATCGCTGAAATATGTGTGTACTTTTAGGGTATCGCGTTATTGAAGAACACTAAGTTAAGGTGAGCCTGCATAAAAAAAAACACCTACTTAACTTTTAAACCAGTGTACTAAGTATTCGGATTTACATCTCAAACCGGATGATGTAAGCAATTTATCAATATCTCGTCTGCTGATAATGTCAATAGTAGGAAGCTATACCTCTAACATTTCTAGCGATATAAAGTACGTCTCGATGGACTTCATATTCTCAGTTCCACCCCAGGGATTCTCTTCAACACACTCCAATTAAGACCACAAACTTGTTCAATGCCAATGTTACGTAAAAATATCCGGAAAGGTGGATGCCAATTAGTCAAACCTGAAAATGAAGAACCGCGAGAGATCAACGTTAGTGGTGATCGCATCGTGGGTTCTACACCGACCTGTGTCATTCGCTAAATGCCATTAATCTTTCTTCACATTCCTCCGCAACATTCAGCCCAAGCTACGCTGCATTCGTAGTTGACGTCCTCATCGCATCATCTTATGCCGTTTCAATTAATGGCAATATACCGCGTATAGTGTGAGCTTGGTTTTGACTCATCCACCGAATGACTAGGTAAATTCAATCAACGTCTTACACTCGCACCTCTATATACGATGATTGCATCGTTTCGAAGTGGAAATGAAAACTTGAAAGTGCGCGGCTTAGACTATACACGAAACACGATTACTGCAAGCCGAGTTGGGAAGGTTAAGCCCCCTGATCCAAGAATCAGTACGTGGGCATTGAGACGTTCAAGACCGGAGTTCAGTACATCCTCTGTACAAGATAGCCGGGCTTGGCTTGGACTTCTTTCAAAATTTGGTCAGGTAATTGAGCTTCCGTTCTGTCTTCGATAGCCCAGGTATTGTCTTACTATCAAAGAAGGGTCGTGATTTCCACCACGCACTATGGATTAGGAATTAATAGTTTGATGTCGCAACTATAGAGGATAGAATGAGCTGAAGGTGAATGCCGGCGGAATACAAAACTCCATAATATCCGAAAGCAGAGGATGTGTTGAAGAAATCGGTTTGACTGTGGCTAGGTGCATTGGTATCTTGCAGATCTCTAAGGTACCGTACCTAATTAATTACTACAGCAGGTGAGTAATTTACGATTATGCTGATATTGAACTACTTGGATTTCGAAATTTCATTTCTTCAGGTGAAAATGATGAATGCTACGGTATGTGGTCTTAGGAGTGCCAATTGTGTTGGTCAACATTATAATGTTGGTCATTGTTGACTTTGACTTTATCGGCATACAGCGTTGAGAAAGTTACTGCTGTTTACAAGTTTCTCATATATGAGTACATACATTCCGATTCAGACGCTTCCGTAATCGCCAAGAAACGTAAATCTGCAATTTTGAATTATTCATTAGACATGGGATTTTCAATTTTTCAATTAATTGTGTTATTCACAACGACAATAGTTTGATGCTTCAACAATAAGTTGCCCAGGTGTAGCACCATCGATGTTTAACATTGAGTTGAAATTAGGAAATTTATTATCGGTTTTGTTGATGGAATCGTGCTGAACAAATCCTTGATTATTATTATGATACGAGTAAATTTGCTGTCCGTTCAGTTGTATTATAAGGTTGCGATTTGTGTTACATCATTCACGTAAATAGGCGGACTTGTAATATCCCTGTAAACTGTTATCTACATAAAACTCTGAGAATGAGCTCGTTCTTAGGAATTCTTTGGTTCTTGGCTTTGAGAGTTCAAAAGAACTCACTTATAATGGTCACTCCTTAAATGAAGACTGTTTTATTTTGGACCAATTTCCAACGTTCACCCTGGACTAGAACTTCAGGCCAAATGGATACTTCCCTTGAGGGGAGTAATCGCGCCTACAAGAGAAGCTGATTCGATCGCTCCCAGCGGGGATTTTCGAATTGGTGTTTCACACAAGAACCTCTTTTGTCGCAACAAACTGTAAAAATTCGTACCATCTTATAAATAAAGACCTACCATGTTAGTTTGCGCGATTTTATATGGTTGTATTGCAGGCGAATTAATATTAAAAATCTGCCAACAGTCTGGTCGCAACTTTATTATTTTTTTCGGTAGAAGTTGGAAACGCGTTCAATTCTGAGATGCGGTGTAGGTCCGAGAAATATCACCCTCCAAATTTTCCAGATTAAAAGCATCTAAAAAGTAGCTTTGAACATCATCATTTTGCCATACGACGAGCGATTGTCGAGTTTCTTGAGAAAATGAATATCACAAATTTGTATACAAACGTAAGTGGAAATATTTAATAGAAAGAAAGCCGCCCCTATGAATATCATCACTTATTGTTGGACCCGACACCTTTTTTTACATTTTTTAAAATGTTTTTTTTTTATAGTTCTTAAACTATCGATTTAAATTAAGTATTATAAAATAGAATTTACAAATTGTAATGTAGTTTTAAATGGGTCTTGTATGTACAATATTCCCTTTCAGTGGAAAAGTTACATATTATGAATTATTTCAATAAAGATCCCCCTTCAAATTGTAATATTAAATATGCCATGTAATTTATGTTTACTATCAAGCATGTAATTTTACAAGACCATGTATGTATGTATGTAAGTAGTTTTGAGACATGTAAATTTACAATATCCCTTGTTGGCAATTAGTTGCCAACATTTAATTTTGTAAAATTTTTTAAGTGTGTAGGAGATATGGCGGAGTCCATAAAAAGTATACAACCACTTTACTTACACCCTCTTAGTTGTCCAATTTCAAACAATCTTGAAAACACTTTCTTGGTATTCATATGAAAAATCAAAAGAATAAAAATGAATTTAGTATTTGGGAAGACCTAGTAGATGTGACGAAAATCGTGAAAATACTAATAAACTTTCACTGAAAATACCTACTTGCCAACTGGAATAGTGAACCGTTTGGCATAGTGGCATACAGTGTAATACCAATAGTCTTTACGCTGAAACAATATCAGTCTTTTTTAACAAGGGATACCTAATTCAGAAATTGTACACTTTTCCTTATTCCAAATTTCAAAGGGTACTTAAATTGCAATTGAACGAAATTGAAGCAAGAATCAAAACCGAACGGTAGTGGCACCCAAATTCCGATCAAAAGATAAAATCTGTTGATTTTGTGAGTACTACTTACATCATGAAAGTCATTTAATTTCAGATAATCTCGTGGCAATTACGTCGAGCACCTCTGAAGATCATCGCCACTCCGATGATTACTACGTTGTCTAATTGAATCGGTAGAAAAATTCGAAGATCGCGCAATAATATACAATTCAATAATTGAAGAAATCACCTATTCGCCGTATGAAAAATCAATTCCTCTCCAACATTCTCCCGACGGTAGTTTGCTTCCCGCTGGTAACAAAACGGTTACGGCTATTCAATTTCGTTGTCCTACATTCGATTCGAACAGAATTGCTTACAAACTAAAAACAAACCACCTGAGCGTATATCCGAAGCGAATAAACGCGAAATTACCAAATTGAGTAACTATAGCCGCCACAGTATAGTAGAAGATTTATACGATCCTCGAAGGTACAATGTCTCGACGAAATCTTAGGTGCCTCCATAATAGCTAACATACCAAAGGTATCTAACTGGTACCGGTACGACTAAGAAGTGGTATTTGCTCTACAGGAACACAGAAACCCAAACCAGCTAAATACCAAGAGCCAACCATAGAGTTACGATCTCTCGAAATAACGAAAACGAAGCCAGCTAAAGATTACGAAAATGCTGAAACGCTTCGAAGATTTACGCGATCGATCAGAAATTGATGGAGCGATCTAAGCCGCCAGGTAAAACTCGAAATGATTCCATAACGTGAAAATTCCATTACAAAGCGATACGATCCGATCGATGGATTTTCGAGTTCCTACACACTATTTACCATGAAAATTAAAACGCTTGAATGGTCAAATCCTAGAAATCCATAACTGCCGCAATACCATCGCGATCTGTCGTTCCGTAAAGCAGAAATACTGAAAATAGTGAAAAGTGAAAAACTGGAAACACTTGACACAGATCGCAATTCGCCGAGGAAATCAGAAGAAAATCGGTAAGAAAAAAAGAAAAGTCTTTTCGTTGCGTTCAGGTGAGTTGAAAAAACGTACGACAACGATCGCACTGAAATGCGATCGAACAATAATTTTCTTTACGTACAAGTACCAGGTTGTAGGTCTATACGTACTTAATGGCAAAACTATTGAATCAATAGGGAAAAGTCCGACATCTGATTAATGATCCGTGCAAGTATTTTCGATTTGCGACAACAGAATGCGAAATTTTTACAGTCGATCGACACTATAGAAACTTCCGATCTACCATACGGAATTTCATTTTTTAATTTTCACCACTTGCCAGCCAGTTGTTACAATAATTGTAATCAGGTTAATTGAGGTGATAATTGCTTTATTTGACAGGCATGAAATCGGGGAGAGAAACACGATTTATTGCTTCGTGTGTTAGTGATAAATCAGTGCGCGATCAATCGTATTTTACTGTATAATTTCCTTGTTGGTAAACCTGCGATTTCCTAACTGAAGCGTGGAAGATTGCTTCCGTTTGTTTAGTTTTTTTTTTATCATAAGACTCAATGAATTTCGAATCGATTTTGGTAAATGATCAACGAGTCATACTTCTTGCATCATCTGTGGGACTCATCTAGCCGCTAATCACCTGCCAATACAGTACGTTATTACGGGTAACACCTACCATCATATAATGTTATTTAGAATCGAACACTACAATTGTTCCTTATGAAAACATAAAATTTATTAAAAAATAAGAAAGTAAAATAATATAACTACCTCTTTCCATATCCTTGGTCATGAAATATCGGAAAATCTCGTAACGTAACGTAAATCAATTCGATATCTGGTTGAAGAAATTATGAAATTCAACCACCTTGGTCGAAAAATCACCAGGTATAAACAGTGCGTCGAAGTAAGAACCAGAAACCAGAAACTACCTTATAAGGCCTAATATATATGAAGAATTCGTGAAAACTTATTCAACCGCTTTTCATTAAGCTTATTTTGCCGACCTACGTAAGCCATTGCAAATTTTAATATATATGTATCTTTTTTCGCAAAATAAGATTTTCTACTATAATCCATTTAAAAGCACCAAAAATGACGAAATTGATAACTTTTTATACAAATTTAAAAACTTTTACAACAATAAATAATAATAATCAATGGCGCGACAAATAGGTCCTAGGCCTTGAAATAATGCTAGAATTACTTCATTACGAGAGAAACGTAACACTAGGAGGTGAAGTAGTCAGCTACACGCTCGTCCGTGATTATTACTCACTACCTACATCACTAAATGTTGGCAACTAATTGCCAATATACGATATAGTAACTTTATATTTATATTTCGGATATGTAATAAATACACGTCTCCACACATAATAATTTTGCTACTTAAAGAGTAAATTGTATAAGTGTAGCCACATGAAAAACTATGGAACTATTTGCAAATCAATTAACATAATACTTAATATTTTTGGACAGTTTTAAATGTAAAATCTAAAATTAAGATTTAGCGGAATAAAAATTTCCACAAACTAAGCACAGATTTAAAACTTAACTGATAAAAAAATTTAAAAAATTTTGCTTTCAGTATTTCTTCTAGTACGCAATAAAATTTATTTATAATTCTAAAACATTTAATGTAATACTAAATAAACGCTATAACCATTAGGTATGTAATTAAGTTTTTCACATGAAACGTAAAATTACAAAGAGATAAAAATTACAATAGCTTGTACGGAAAACTACATTTTAAAACACGGATAAATAAAATTGCAGTCGATATTTGTCAATGGAATTTTACATCACGGCATGTTGTATGTACCTAAATAAAAATAAGATGATGCAATCAAGCGTTCATTTATTATTTCTTGTGCGGAAATTTCTAAATAAACATCGCGATTCGTTTTTATAATTAATTAGTAATAACTGTTTGTTTCAGTTTAAAAGCTGCGTCATCTTATTTGTAATGAATTCATTTATTTTTATAATCTTATGGTTTTTTTACCTTTTTCATAAAAAATAACTTTTTTGTTTAAATTTTGTTTTCTGCGTCATTTTTCAGGAACAGTATTTTTAATATTTGGTGAAAATGATGTCCTTTTTGAAAATACACGTCTATGTAAATTTAATAAGAGTTTATTTAAAAATATTTAATTTTTTTTTATATATGTATACATATTATATTAGGAAACAAATCAAACAATTTATGACTACTGACATTCATCGTTATACTTTATTATTTCAATAATGCAGTATTGCTATCGATTTTAAAAAAAATGCTTCCCTGAGCAATTTTTTTTTACTTTCATGACTAGTAGACACGAAGAAAGGAAAAAAAATTCGGTCCGTCTGTCTGTACGTCTACCGGTGTACGCAAAATCGTTTGAAGGTTCGCAGCTTCCAAAACACTTTGAGGTATTCAATTGAAATTTTTTTTTATGAATAGACTGGGTAGGACTCTTACTTACTTACTAACGATGGGGCTACAGTCAAAATCGGACCTCTCGCTTCTGAATGTACCGTCTCATGCCTTCTCGGTTCAGTGATTGCACCCACCAGTTTCAGAATCTTACCAGTGATTTGCTGTCTGCCTCTTAAAGTGACCATATTTTGAAGCAAAAAAAATTCTCAGTAATAATGGACTGCATATATTTTCCCAGTTATCGTCATACCCCCTCCTCCCTACTGGGTTTTCCCAAACATTGCATTAATTTTAATTCTACGTCTTCTTCATTTAAATACCTAGAAAGCGTTTTTAGGATTTTTTGAAATTCGACCCCTAAGGGGTGGAAAGGGGTTGTATACTTTTTAGCAAGTTCTGCCATATCTTCCGGGTCTGAACATATATCAAATATCTTTTATCTTGAAAGTTTGCATAATAATCGCCTGAAACTTGTTTTTTCGTTTTTTCCCTTTTCAGCCCCTAAGAGGGTATAGTAAGAGGATTGAACACGCTTTCACGAATTTCGTCATATCTTTTAGAAGTGATAAGAAATTGCATTGGTTTTTCATTTCGAATTTCAAAAAGCCAAGGGGGTGTGAAGGGTTTGCTTACGTTTTCAGAATTATTTCAAAATCCCTCGTGTCTCATGACAATTTTTTCTAACTTATAAGCAATTTTTTAACATTACTTCCATATTGATTTTATTTAATATGTTTTTATTGTAAATTCGTGGCTAAACAATACTCCGTTCAACTTAGAGCCCGAAAACAAGTGGAAAATTAAGTGAAATCGACAAAAGATCACAAGCTCTAAAATCTTAATGCAATATTTTGGTGAACGCCTACCAAGTCTAGACACGATCCCTAAATTACGATTAAATGATTTTTACAGTATCTTAACTCGCATATGAACAACAAGGTAAACATCTTTGAGTATGTAAAGCAGCAACAAATAAAAACGCTCTATTAACCCTAATTTGTATAATTTCATGCTATTTAAAAAAAAAATCTTACATAACATTATCTTGTATCATTAAATTTGAGTTCATTGCGCTATAAACGGTTTAATTAAACGCAAAAGTTTAAATTTTACAACCATCTTGAGGTAAATCAACTTATGATCGAATGTACACACATTTTGAAATAGTAAAGAAAATAATTGAGCGATCGAATTTTCACACTCAGTATTTATTAGCACATGGTGCGACCTTTCAAAAATCGCCTAGTTCGCACTATGAGCTGAGTGTGACACGACTTTTATGCAATCACACGCAGTAATTATTCTAGTGCGCACCTAATGAACATATTATTATTAATACTTTTTCAAATTAGTTTCGAGTTTTAAAAAGGAACTGCTAAATTGCGAATGCCTTAACGCCATTGGTATTTGTTTTTTGCAACCTCCCATTGTGCAATGGCAGCGCAAACCCAGAGGTCGATGCAAGAATTACTGATCATTAGTCATCAGACCAACGTTACGTCTAAGGGCGATGTAGAGTACGTACTTATTGCTTAATAGCTTAGGACAATTTTGTAATTATCTCAGGCATGTTGTATGCAATTGTGCTGTCTGCTATTAAGTCTGCACCATTGGATGCAGCGTGAAATTCAACCTGACAAACATAAATTGTTCATATGTTTCAAAAACTGCATTAATTTATAGTCCAAGTATTTTGAAATAGCGACAAAAAAAATTGCATTATAATTGAGCGATTACGAACCGTATGAACGTTTTGTCTATCCTTCACTTCGGCTTTACATTGACTAAGAAATGCGCCACCTATCCACCAAAAAGGAACTAAAAAACTTCAAAAAGTTTAATATTATTAGTAGCCGTTAACCGCCTTCCAAGGCGGGGTATTCGAGCGGGATTTGCGGTAGCGGAAAAATTCAATCAATTAACGATTTTCTATTTGAAAATTAAATAATGGCCGGCTTACTGCAGGTGACCATAGACGGAATGTTATATCATGCCGACATGTACGGGCTAATTTGAGTTACTCGATCATTTTATAGATTGTTATCGATCTTTTGAAATTATAATAACTTTTTTTTTTATGTAAGAAAGATTCAATTTTGGCCATCTCATCGACGTCGTTTTTTTTTTTCAAAATGAATTTTGAAATTGGCAGTAGTTTTTCTTCAATTAATTACATTAACGATATTTCAATGTGAATTGTTTTGCTTTTTGCTGGATTCGAATTGAGACGCTGAATTGAATATTGCTCAAGAATTATGGAATTTTTTTTTGCGACCCGGTGGGTATAAGAAAAAATAAACGGAGTCTGGGTTAACATTTTTGGGAATATTTTCGGTCAAAGTTCGGCATGTGGTGAGGACGGAGAGCAATAGAAGTTGTTATACCGCTGCCATAAGCTAGACTTTCAAAATTCGCTGCCGGATAGATAACTTCGATTATAACCAAAATTTAACCACATTATGAACTTTAAAATACATATTTAGACTATTGCCGATTGGGTTTTTCTTAAACCGTCTTGGGCAAAAACAAGGCATAGATCCTTAGGTCGTATTCGAATATCTAACTTCGTCTACGTGTACGCCTATGTTGATGTAATAGCTTAGCATTGCCATTATACGAGTCTAGAAAAAGTTTGGTTAAACCGTCAAAATTGATCAGCTTTTTTACACTTCATGAATCAAAAATTAAATTAAGTTCAATAGGAAAATTTAAATTTTTTACGTATGCTAAGATCTACTGATAAAAGTAGTTCAGACACGAACCGAAGAGGAATTGAGACCCAGCTATGTCTGACGTCATAAACTTTTATAACTAGACGTGGACGAAACAACGTATTCGAATACGACCTTAAGGCCCCATGAGTCCGGTACGATAATTTTTTATCCTTGTTTGATTTTCCTTTCTTGAGAGGATTTTAATCGATTGAAATCGTTTTTCGTTCATGTAAATTGGCGTGGACGTCTGCATCGTTCGCTGTCTATCAGCGAACTAATTTTGATTTTACAGAAAAAAATAGTGTTAAAGGTTTTCAAATCAATAATTTTGACATTGATTTATCCTCTAAAAATACCAATTAATTATACTATGATACTTTTCAATGAAATGTGGTCTTCTTATGTAATAACTACCATGAAAGTCGTGAAAAATTGCTTCAGTTTGACTTCATATATTATTAACAATAATTAAAATTTTATAAAATTTGATCTATGGAGGACCTTCCTTAAGATTTTTTCTAGCATTATATTAATGAAAATGGCATGTTAATTATTAAAGAAATAGGTAATATGCGTTTAAAAAACTTAATTTACACATTTTAAAAAATGTTCAAGGGTTGTTGTTCTAATAGCATTTTTTCCGAATACAGTTTTGAATTTTTTCTCTGTGGATGACCTAGTTTACATACCAGCCAATAAAGTGGTGTAATTTTATTTTGTTTTTTGTTGCTATTAACGTGAAATATTGGTAAGAAAACAGTCATAAATCATCAAAATCACATTTAACGTGCACATGGAGCCTTAAGTGATAAAATGTAAACAATTTTATTTGACATATTTCATATGTTGCGTAGCAATATTTACGAATGAAGTTTCAATTTTATAGCATACTCTGTTTTACGGGGAATATTCTGAAAAGTATAATACAATAATACAAATTTTATAATAACCAAGTGAAATACGTTCTTAGGATGATAAAATTTGGCAAGTCATAAAATACAATTGCATCTTTATTTTTATGAAAATAATTTAGTTCGTGTAAAATTCCTCACATTAAGAATTTTTTTTTAACCAAAACCAAACGAAACCAAAACTAAACGAAAATTAAATTAAATTAATAGTTAATTAATAAAAACAAGTTGTATGATTTCAAATTTAAATTTGATGAATAATCTACTTTTATGAGTGTGGAGTGTGTAGTATCTTATATTTTTAAAAAATAGCCGTCGATCTGAATACATTTGAAGTATTGTCTAAAAATTAAAAAAATTCGGAACCGGGATAATACCAACCAATTTTGTAAATTTAAATTTGTATGGTAACTAGTCTAGGTAGTATTTTCTCAAAGGATATATACCTACTACTAAATGAATTCAATGCGAAAATATTTATTGAAGGGTATCGAAACATTACTTTTCCAATTAAGTCCATAATATATTTTGCATTAATTTTCTAGGCTAGGAAGGTATGGAGAAAACTTATGGTTTTACTGCTTACTGCTAGCTATTTGCGTTAAATTCTTTTATTTAGCTTTTGAGCGCTATCGTGCCATGATGAATGATTTTTTTCGATTCTCCAAGTTGAAGAAACTGATGAGGACGATATTCATTTTCAACAAGAGAGCGCAACATGCCATACAGCGTGCGTTAAGATGGAGTTATTGCGTGTAAAATTTGGTGATTCAGTTATTTCACGAAATGGTCCTCACTACTGGACACCAAGATCTTGGGATTTAACACCACTAGACTATTTGGGGCTATGTTAAATCACAGGCTTACGCCAAATCACCAAACACCAAACCCACGAATCATCTATTATTAATTCTGAGCTATAACGATTTCTTATTAACCTTAAATCTAATAGAAACAAAAGATGATATATGAATTTTTCCGGTAGGTTTGATATGGGTCTATATAGGTTAAGTTGTGGCCTTTATAGCAGTTGAGAGGAGATTAAGTTCTGGGGCTAAAAGAAACAAAATTTGTGAAATCTATCTTTTTGTACAATTAATCAAATCTTCTTTAATTTCTACCAGAAAGCAATACTGAAAGAAGAAGAATGTTCGAATGAATTTTTCGCGTAAACCTCTATCAATTCTTTTCAGAAGTAAAAAAATATGGTCGAATACCTGACTATAATTTTTATATATCCAATATTTGGTTGAAATTCAATGACAATGATGTCGTTTTTTTCTATAGCTTTACTGTTAAGCCTTAACCACTACTAGAGATGAGTCGTTCATGAGTGAACTGTTCCAAAAGAAGAGTTCATTGAAGTGAGTGAGTGAATTAACTCACTCCTTTTGGTGAACTGTAGTTCCTTTCGCCACGTGACACAGCTTGAAAAGGAATGAGTTCCTTCCCTGGTGAAGTTACTTTGAGTAAGTGAAGTAACTCCTCTTGATGAACTGTACTTCCTCTCTCCACGTGACACAGGAGAAGAAACTAGTTGCTTTGCGATGTGAAGGTCTTGAAAAGTAGTTCCCGTTTTTTCGTGAGTGAGGACCTTATTTTTTAGGTCATTACATTCACTCTGCACTTTGTTTTTTGCCGGGGAAGTGAGGACTTTTTTTTTAGGTCATCACATTGACACTTTGAGTAAGTGAACTAACTCCTTTTTATGAACTGTAGTTCCTCATCACATTCACTCTGAGCTTCAAAACGAACTGGAACTAGTTTACTGAACTACTTCCTTCAAGTGAGTGAGTCGGAGTCAACTTACTCACTAAAAGGAACTGCTTTGCCCATCTCTAATCACTACATTATGTACTTGAAATTTTAAAACTATCAAAATTTAAATCAAAATCAATTTCTTACCTTTTGGCATTCCGCATGGTCCTTTCGTTCTGGAATTATCCAAAAAGTCCAAATCATATTTCCGAGCCGGCGGAAATGTTAACGCTACATGACCAAAACTGTATTGCGCTAATGTTAATAATAATAAAAATGTACAAAAAAATCGCGATTCCATAGTAAAAAGTTCGCGTGCAACAACACTTTGTATAATGCCGTCAACGAATACTCGAACCCCGAAAATTTTGCTCTAAATTTCTACACTTTAAAACAATACAACAAACAACAAACAACAAATTTATAACAAACAGAGTTTTCACAAAAGCCGAACTTAAACCGAATAAAATAACAACAAATTGAATCGAAAAACGAACAAATTTAATAGAAATTCAAATTCACTGATGCGCCGCGACACATTTTCACCGAATATTTTAATAAATATTTTTATTTAGCTTTTCTAAAATTCGCAATTGTTCAGCAATTAACAGAAAAAAAATTATTTTGATAGGTGATCAATTGTAGAGCCTATGGACTACTTGAATCCTGTCGGCAATTCCATTTGAGGTCGAGTAATTCATCAATAATCTGAAATTGAAAGAAAAAAATCAGCAATGTGTACACGTTAGGTAGGTACATACTTAATCTGTAAGCAATAGCGGTGTGTAATTATAGTGCTATGCGATCAAAGGCCTATAAATATTTTTTATTACGCAACTTCTAATTTTTTTTTTCGCCACTCTGTTGAAGGTTCTTTAGTTTAGGATCTAAACAAGCTAGCAACCGCAAAACTATTTATTGTGCCAGGTTCTTTTTTGTATAAATCGATCTTAGACCTTTTTTCTTAGTTAATCTAGTCATTAGTTGTTTTTTTTTTGCCGCCAGTAAGTATAAGTACTAAAGACTATCATTCCAAGAAATATATCCACAACGACAAGTCTTGAGTGATTTACTCATCGTCGATTCCATATACAACTTTTATCTTATTGAAGACATTCGACAACATTTTTTGAATTTTAAATGAGGTAATCGCGCTGATTGATTCTATGGATAGGTAGTCAGATATTTTATACACTAACATACTCATAGGTTGGATAAATAGGTACAAAAAAAAATATGAAAAAAACGAACAAGATAAAGTCAAGTCTTGTGTGAGGGGTCTATGGATATTTCTCAATATGAAAACTATGCGATAAGTTGAAAAGTATTTTCGTTATCGTGATAGGAATTGGTAATGTGAAACTATTGGTGAATGTGACTTTTGATGGAATATTGAAATTGATTTTTTCTTTAAAATAACCACAATTTTTTTCCAATCTGCTTAGAATACAGTGATTTTCTTTCACATATGGAATTCTTCACGTATCTACTTATTAGTTTAAAAGCCCAACGAACTTAATTCATGTAACAATTTGGTATAGGTCGAATGCCAAGACTATAAGTTATTAATTAATTTTTTTCTATTTTTTTCACTTAATAATTTTAGCAAAGTAAAGATGAATCACTAACGATCATCTAGGTGAGGTGTATGTGAGATTTGACTTATTATTAGATGAATTCCGTTCCGGTTTTTTTACGGATAAGCACGGGAGCAGTCCAGTCAGTTTTAGGAATGGGAAGGCCAAGAATTGGACCGAGTATGGTGGTGTACTTGCAGGTGCTTGTAATTGCAGTCGCCTATTATACGATCTACTAGAACCACAAATGATGAGGAACCATTCATGAATCTTTTAGGTGGATCATATGTGCAGCATTGGTACATATTTTGAGGGACTTTCTACATATTTTAAGGGACTTTATATTTGGAGTGGTTAAAGATAGAAAGTTGAAACTTGATCAACATATGCATGTAGATACTAGGCAAAACCATCCACGTGTTATAGGTGTTTGTTGCAGGTGTTTGTAGTTGTAGTGCAGTCGCTTATTATACGATCTATCAGAACCACAAAGTTGAACCAAAAAATAGTAATGATGAGGAACCATTCATGAATCTTTTAGGTGGATCATATGTGCAGCATATCGCTACACAATTTATTCAAACAGACAATTTTATTTTATTTTCTTTTCTTTTCTTTTCTTTTCTTTTCTTTTCTTTTCTTTTCTTTTCTTTTCTTTTCTTTTCTTTTCTTTTCTTTTCTTTTCTTTTCTTTTCTTTTCTTTTCTTTTCTTTTCTTTTCTTTTCTTTTCTTTTCTTTTCTTTTCTTTTCTTTTCTTTTCTTTTCTTTTATTTTATTTTATTTTATTTTATTTTATTTTATTTTATTTTATTTTATATTATTTTATTTTATTTTATATTATTTTATTTTATTTTATCTTATATTATTTTATTTTATTTTATTTTATTTTATTTTTAAATTCTATACTTGGTACATATTTTGAGGGACTTTATGCATTTTTGGAATGGTTAAAGATAGAAAGTTGAAACTTAATCAACATATGCATTCGCGGGTACCAAGAAAACCACCAACGTGTTATAAGCGTACTGTACTGCTTTTCAGGTCATTATTTCCCACACCATGTTATATACTGTATTAATCAATATTCAAAAATAAATACTCAAAAAGCTAGAGAACCTTCGAACGCGATTGCTTAATTAGTATCTTCCTTTCTACAAAGTATGACAACTACATTCACACTCTTATTAGCGATAAATTTAGATATTTAGTACAGATAATACGGTCTACAGGCTAATCATTGGCGATACGAACGTTATAACTAAAAGACTATAATTTTCCCGTGAAATGTTAATCAATAAATCAACCTGTTCGGTGCATGTTATTTTAACTATCTCAGAAACTATTAATTAAAAATTAATTAAGTTCAAGATTTAAGTTTCAAGTTTATACCTGTCTTAAGAGTCGAGGATACTTACGATCAAGATTCGCGTTATTCTCAACACGTGGTACTGAAAAAAAAACTTTCATAATATCTACAAAATCGTTCGAATAATTCTCCAAATTTAGTTATCTACTCGATGAAAGTGAATGGAGCATTTCGTGTTTTTGTAACGATCAATTAGGCTATTACTCAATCAATTTTGCAGCTACTAAGATAAAGATGGATGTTATGATGGCTGTCGAGACGATTATGGCATAGTAGTTATTGTTATTATTGTCTTCGAGAACTACTTGTACACGCGAAAATATTTACTTGTTGAAAATATGTGAAAGGTTACTTACTAGTGGCTGAGCACTGCCAGCTACGTATTTCTAATATGAAGAGTATTTTCATAACAAATAATAATATTGTTTTCGAATTTGTTCGAGACCCAGTAGTAAAATCGGATATGACCCAATTTTTTTTTTTTCGTTTCTTTTCATACGACAAGGTACATCACGTACCTACAGGTAAACCGATTCCATTATGCCAAGATCTTACTATGCTTACATACTAATTAGTAGTTTACCATACTATCAAAAGTGAAAACGATGGCTTCTATCATGATTTACAGATTTCGGTGACAATTAGCGTATACTTGCCGACAATCGAGGATCTTCAAAGAGAAATTATATTACTATTACCGATCGAATGTGAAAGTGACGTGCTTAAAAGAGCATCGATACTATACGCTTACTTTTCAATCGTCATGATTTAAATTTCACGTAATTATGTTAAATGAATTAACATTGAATTAAGGCGAAAATTTTAGGGTATTTCGGCAGGAAAGTGTAGAATTTCACACCAGTATGCTAAGGTAAAATTTTAGATTGATAAATAATTGGGCTGATTTGAAAATAATCTACATATGAGCATATAGGTAATATTTACCTTAAATATATAATAAATAAATTGCAAAAGTTCCCCAACTCAAGTAAATATTTGTTGTGTACGTAATTGTTCCTTTAAGTTATTCTGATTTTAAGCTTAACTCATTATCACCATATTATGGAATAGGTGCGATACAGTATTTTGAAAGCTCTTGCATCTAAGCAAAAAAAAAATTTTTTTGCTTTTTAACTTGTTCCTAAAATTAACTCGAATGCTATGGATTTACGTCGAACATGTTGAGGCGCGACTTCACCCACACCATACAAATAAACCAATCAGGTGACGAAAAATTTCAACAGGGCAAAAAACTGGTACACAATAGTCATGTGGGGCTTAAGTCGCGCCGCAAACCTTCGATGTAAATCCACTATAACTCGTCGAGATCTTAAAGTATAATATTATTTTTTTAGTGATGTGTGCTCAAAGTAGTATTTTATTTGGAACTTTGTCGTACACTTTCAAAAAAGGAGAAGTGTAATACTACTAAATTTAATAAATATTAAAATAAATGAGCAAGAACAATAATTTATTAAGTCCAGGGCTGCTGAGCCGCTGTTAGGAGCAAGTTAGGATAACTACTTTCATACCTTATAGAACTTATATGCCACCCGTTTGAGGACATTGTTCACATTTTATGTGAATGTCAGAGAGTTGTGAGTTGTGGCTGAGAAGTAACTTCAACGGCAACATCGAAGTTGTGAACTCATTAGGGCATGATTCTTCAGAAAATTTGACAGGGTGTGGGTTGGATTCTTAAAATGCTCTTAGACGAGCAATTTTTCAAGCAATTGATTGTCCGACGACTATTGCCAAAACTAGTGGAGTGATTAATGCAGCAATACAGGGCAATATCGTGCTAGTTGCGGCAATATTTCGGAAATTTTGCAATGTTTTCACAGATTGCTGGTATCGCTCGCCCTATAGTTGCTGTATTTCCACTAGCTTGGAATTGTCCTCATTCTGTGATTCAGTTGTCAAGTTTTGTTTTGAGTTTTAGATTTATTATCAAGTTTCATGTTATAATTGCTGGAATTCAAATATTTCCAAATATTATATTTGTCTGTCAAGTTTGCTTTCATGTTGTTCATAGACTGAATTGTTCATTGCGAAATTGCTAAGTATTGCTCCATATCGCTAGTCATTGCTGAACAACGAGTTGGCCATCAATTGATCCATATCGCCAATTGCTGATGTTGTTGAATGTTGCTATATGTTTTTGTGACATTAAAATTGTCTGGAATTGTCTGGAATTGCTGCAAATTGAGCAATTTTAATCGTTCGTGTAAGAGCACTTTTAGTTACTCAAGCAATTTTGAAGGGATCGCCATTGACTTTTCTAGTGCCTAATGGTGGGTGCTGGATCGATTAGTCGAAACTGGGATAGTAGAGACTTTGCTGTAATTGAAATTTTTGTGTGATAAACTGAACATTATAATACGCAAACTAACTTAATTTCTTGTGGCTCCTTCCATTCAAACGTCTTTCAAATAGATGGTCAAACTCTTTGCATATTACTTCTTGAACGTAAAAATGTCTTTAAATTGGAGCCCCACCTGGATTTTTTTATCCCCAAGTTCAATATAAATATAGTGTAAATGTAAATAGTGTAATATAATGTAAATAACTTCTTTTAAAGTATGATAAATTGGCTTTTTTGGATTTGCAATGGTGTGGTATGATTTACATCCATCGCGTCAAGCTAAGTTAAAGCATGTTAAAGGTAGATCCATCCATTCAAGAGGTATGCGTAAATGCTTTCATCAATTTTCAAGTTAACACTCTGGTAGGTAGGTAACAGGCATACCTGACAAAACCGACTTCCTTGCCAGGAAACTACCTTAAAACACACTCAACACATACCACAAACGCAATACTCCAAGTTGGTACGGTGTGGTCACTTAACAGCAGTATTCAATAAATTATTTATCACACAGGTTACTGCCTCAAGCCTTCAGGTAATTACGTAAATAAGCGTATTTTTCTCTCTTCTCAATTTTTCATCAAACCTGATTTCTATTCAAAGCATCTTGAAATCTGGTTTTATGGTTGGCGTCATCTTGCGTCATAAATTTCTTGATGGGCTTTTTCCACTTGAACGAATTTTTTCGAAAAATCAATTTTAAACTTTCTTCCTTAAATCGAACGTCGGATCGTCGAAACCATAAAATCGAATATTTTGATAACCGATTAGATGTTTAAGCCGCTAAATAAATTTCACTTTTCATTTGCTTCCCGTAATAAAGTTTTAGATCGATGAGTCTATGCAATGATGGATTAATATCTAAAGCGATGGTCTTAAAGAGGCTATAGGGCAGAGATACACAGTCGAAGTATTATATATCACATTTTTAGAAAGATTAGCTGAAAGTTGTGGAATTAACTTGGCTGCGAATTTTGATGAAAACCATTAAACAGAATTTGATTTACAGTCTTTTTTAATTGTACTGCAAAAACAGAAAGGAATTAAATCGAATGGCAGTAAGTGGATTCCTTTCTCGAATAGAACACAGCCAACTTCTTACTTTTCCCACAAATCCGAATTGAAGAAAAAAGGTAGACGGCTATCAAACTATTAATCCACCACTCACGGCAATTAACCCAATGTCACTTGTAGCCATGTCTAGAAATGAACTTTAATTCATAATGAACTGGTATGGACCGACCGTATACTATTCGATTAAGTGCACACAAATCATCACTTTTAAAACACGGTACCGTTGAATTTCTGGGTTATGGGTCAGATTAAAAACAGGCCATCGCATCAGATTAACTAGAGAAAGTCGAAACGATTCGGAATTTTTTTGTTTAAAAAGAAAATAGTCTTCGTTGCAGCGCTATAACTGCACTTAATCTGTTAATTAATTTATACACCTGAAGAACGACAGAATTTCGATTAGTTAATGTGAAGACCATTCACTACTGGTTCTTACAAAATTTAGAATGAATTTCAAAAGTTATTTAATACAAACTCTTTTCATTTTGTATTTAATCCAATAAATAATCAAAACCAATTCTTTTTTGACTATCTCAGGTAAATAAGTTTGTTTTCTTCAAACCGATTTACACGTGTCTTTCCGTTCACCATTCGACGTCAATGAAGAATGGATACCATCGAAATTATGCACATATTTTGTGACAATATTTTTTTTAAATTTTTAGCATACTATTTTTGAAACACAAATCAAATCGAAGTTATATTGTATTCAAATTAATTCTCGATAATCAATTAATTTTTATGTTTTAAGTAAAGTTCGAACAAAAAAGAAATACATCCACAAATATTTACCATATTGTAAAGAAATAATTTATTTATCTGTGCTTTTGAAACATTAGATAATAGGCGTAAAATTAAAAATAAATGTAAAAGTTAACAATACCGGAAATTTAAAGTAAAATGGAAAAGCGTAATATCGTTTATATTTTTCTTATGTAAAACCGTCTCAAATTTAAGTAAATTGAAGAAAACACATTTGCCGTGAGGTGTAAATTAATTCAACATTAATGATTAGTATTGAATTTACGCAGTATTGGAATTACGCTTAAAAGTGCCGTAATACACAACTCTGCGGCTCTTCCAATTTTAGTCTATTATTTTTTTTAATAATGAAGCATTGTGATCGACCCCTTAAAAGTGTTACCCTCTGAACTAGGACTAGCAGAACCCAAAAGTTTAGGTGCAACAATTAACGTTCCAAGCAGTACTCTTTAGATTGTCAGTCGCATAGTAGCTTCTATTAGCACATATCATATAAAACGCGTTGCGGTCTTTGCTCAAAAACTTTATGAAGTTGCACCCAATTTTAAGTAGAGAGATAGGAGAGAAAAATCGACATTACATGTGAGGGGTTGAATATAAAAAAAATTCTCAGGCGGTTATAAAACACAAACAAAACCAAAAAAATAATTCGAAAATCACATCAGACCTAAAAGATATGACGGAATTCATAAAAACGTAAAAAATCATTTGAACGCACTTGTAAGTTTGATAAAGGACACAGTCGAGTCCAAAGCGTTACGCAAAATAAATTTGAACAGTAATTACTGGAAGACCTGTACTTTTTATCTAAAATTTCCTGTGAAAACATTCACCAAAAAATACTTGTAAGTGTTAAATATCGAAAAAATTCCGAATGTGCGTTTCAGGCAATTAAATAAAAATCCCTTAGAAGTCAAAGCAATTTCGATATTTCATTAGACCTAAAAAAAACGGAATTCGTGAAAGCGTACACAATGACTTAAAACCTTCTTCGGTGTTGAATATCATGAAATCCGTTTCTTGGCGCAAATAGAAATACCTCAGAGAAGTAAAATTAATTCAATAGCTCAACAGACCTAAAAGGTGTGACGAAATTCGTAAAAAGTGTGCGAACAAATTTTTGTTAACGCATCTTCAAAAGTAAAGCTGATTTTTTTTATTAATATGCTTAGTCGTACTTCTACTTAGACATAGCAAGCATTGGCTGTTCCTATAATACACAATAACCACCCTCTTCCCCCAACCCCGTAGCTTTCTTATATTTCCCAAAGGTGACTTTATGGTGGGTCTGTATAGACATCAACTTTAAAGATTTCATCCTCATCGATTCTTGAAAACTAAAAATTTGAATGTTTTCCTTTCCACTCCACCCGCAAAAACATTGTCTCTGCTACAGGTCGACTGACTCTAATTCCTTTAAAGATTTAAGACTATATCAAGTACAGATCTTGAGATATACAAATAATTTTTTTACACAAGTGTCGGACTTTCGTGTTTTACCTCCCCCAGCTAAATATTGTACATATTATAAGCTCTACTTATTTTTCTGGTATAATTGGCTCCAAAAAAAGTGTAGCTCCAAGTTTTTCGCCACTGTTTTCTTCTCCATTATTACGAATTACGTCATATCTTTCAGACCTACTGATATATCTTATCAGTTTTACGTTTAAGAACTCCATATAAATACCTAAGAAAAATTATTCCGGTCTTTCCGTTACTTAACCCCGAAGGAGTTATTAAGTTATTGTGTATATTTGACGAATTTCGACAAATCTCTTAGGTCAAATTATAGATATCGGATTCGTTTTTACTTAAATGGACTTTAATGCAATTCTATAAAAATGCATTTCAGGGTATTTTGATATCCAACCCCTAAATGAGTGATGGTAATGGTTACTTATAAATTTTCGTGAAATCTGACTTTCAAACCCCCGCTTTAGGAGGGTTGCATACTTTTTCACGAATTTCGCCATATCTGTTAGGCCTAATTAGATTTTGAAAGGTTTTTACTTCAACGGACTGAATTAGTCTGTACACTTATATTTTAGCAATGTATCTAGCAACAAATATAATAAGTAAGCCAGTAGATTAATTAACCGATGATTACAACACGATTAATGTTGAATTTTATGTTAGTACACAACTAGAAACAGTTAGTTAATAGCACTCTTCTTTAGTTCGATTAACCGACATCATTTTGCAAAAGATACTTTAAATTTGAAGGTCAGTTTTCCCAATTTCCTGTACAAGAACAAACACAGTGACCTTGTTCCGTTGAACATCTGCAATATTCGATAGAACAAAAAAAAGACGCCTGCTGACTATTTGAAACCGCTAAAAAACACTCTTCAGTCTTCACTTCTACTACTTCTCATGTGTAATACAAAACAATTTCGTAACACAATTACACGAAACGATACGTAAGTAGGTACATCTAAAACTAAAAATCATAGTACGGACGTTGCAATGCCTGATCGACTATAAAAAAGTTATCTTCCTTAAAAGCTAGTTAACGCTATGAACTTAGCGTCTCTACTCTTCAGGTAACATATGTAGGTACATACCAAAAAAAAACAAGTTCAGAATGACCATACAAAAGCGTCCAAGTGACTTCAGCAGCCTTGAGACCTCCAAAAGCGATTGTGTCGCCTCCATACTGATTTTTATGCTTCTATACTATGCCATAGGCCTCATGACATAATTGGCATTGCGTGTTTTAACTAACATTTTTCGTTAGAAGAAAAACACTTTTGATTACGCACAAAAGACCTCCACTTCGAGAAGTGTCAATCCAGTAGTCAAGACTGCTCTACTATGCTCTGTATAAAATTTAATAGTCGCTAAATACCAGCATCAGCATAACCGGGTCTACCTGCCAAAAACCTCGATGAATTTGCCATGCGTATCAAACTTTTTGATAGCAAAACAAACCGTCAAATATTTGCAACATAATCGTGTTTTCTAGAGGTATCTTAATCTAATCGCATTCCAAAATCAAAACATGTCGCCGACATAAGATTTGGAAAAAATTTTCTCGTCCACTAGTAGGCTTCATCCCCTTATCCCTTCTCCAACTATTTGCACTAATAGAAAGCACTTATCGTTTATGTAAATTTCATCAAGCCAAAATTCAATTTAAAGTCGAGGTTTAGCAGTTTTTTTGGTAAATCAAAACACGTCCGCAACACCGCACCATAACTTACCTTTGAGTTTAGTTTAAAGCTGAGAAACTATCTTTGTATCTTCTGCCGTTCAATTTACCATCCTGGTATTTACCTTTTGGGATTTTACCGTTCTTGGACAGGTCATCGGCAGGTGTTAAAATTTTTAACTGATCAAGCCCAACAATTTTGTTCCGGCAAGTTAATGCGGAATGTTTCTTTAGGTTGAATGAAAATTTACTTGAATTTTTTTTCACTAAAATTCGTCATAACTATACAATCATTCCTCTGGGCATGGTCTATCTCATCTACCTTATTAAATAGTTTGTTCTTTTTGTTAAAAGAACCATTAAACAAATTTAAAGTAAAACAAGTTATACATACTTATATGGATACTTTTCGTCATCTGAATTTTATTGTACCATTTTGAGTAGACAGCTTATAATATCTTTTTATTTTTGCAATATTTTACAAGAAATGACACTTTTCAGATATTTAAGATACTATGAGAACTTGTTTGGCTTAATCTTTCTAGACTTGTTGATGACTTTAAAGAAGGTTTCGCACTAGATGTGCTAAAAGAAGGTAAATCTAGATATCAAACAAGACAATTTAAACACAAACTTGATTTGGTGGTTATTAAAGACAGTCTGCTGTTTGTTTTTATTTATTTACGAAATAATATTGAAATCGAGTTTGATTATAATATTCTCGTCAATTTTCATTCAAAACACTTTTTTTACAATACCGTACCCATAGAGCTATATGTATAATGGAGATAGCGTGCAGCGACTTTTTTGAAGCCGGAGGTTTTTTCGCAAAGGACCGGCGATATTCACTATGCTACTATCAGCATCTTACTCACATGTATGTTATACTCCGGTATTGAAAAGAAAAAAAGCCCAACCATTAAATACTTCGGTACTATTTGCATTTCACTGCCACCGGGCATGAAACGCTCCATACAAAAATGTTCAATTTTGCATCAAAATGCTTCAAAGTGCTTTATACAGAAACTTCCTAGGCCATATCTTATTCCCTAGAGAAAGGAGATGATTTTTCTCAGGGGAGTTGTCGACAGGTGACAGGTGACAGGTGTCGACAGGTGAATCTGGCTTCTTGATCTGGCCACTGCATTACAATCACACAGAATGTGTGCCGTGGTTTCAGATGTGTTATCACAGAATCGTCATGTATCTAGTGATACTTTACCGATGTTCTTAAGGTGATAATTAAAGAAATAGTATCCGGAAAAATATCCCTTTGTAACCCGTGCGTTACACCTACTTAAGGCTCCATATACACGTTATATGCGATTTTGACGATTTACGTCTGTTTTCTTGCTAATATTTCACGTTAAAGGCAACAAAAAAAACAAAATAAAATTACACCACTTTATTAGCTGGTATGTAAACTAGGTCTTCCATAGAGAAAAAATTCAAAACTTTATTTGAAAAAAATGCTATTAGAACAACAAACCTTGAACATTTTTTAAAATGCGTAAATTCGAGTTTTTTAAACGCATATTACCTATTTCTTGAATAATTAACATGTCATTTTCATTAATATAATGCTAGAAAAAAACTTAAAGAAGGTCTTCCATAGATCAAATTTTAAAAAATTTTAAATTTTGTTAATAATATATGAAGTCAAACTGAAGCAATTTTTCACGATTTTTATGGCAAGAATTATAAAGGAAGACCGCATTTCATTGAAAAGTATCATAGATAGTATAATTAATTGGTATATCTAGAAGATAAATCAATGAAAAAATTATTGATTTTTAATAGTTATGCTTTTCAAATAATTTGAAAACCGGTAACACTATTTTTTTCTGTAAATTCAAAATTAGTTCGCTGATAGACTGCAAACGATGCAGACGTATTGTCCACGCCAAATTACACGAACGAAAAACGATTTCAATCGATTAAAATCCTCTCAAGAAAGAAAAATCAAAATGGCATAAAACATTGTCGTACCGGATTCATGGGGCCTTAAGGAAAGGAATTCCGACGCTCTCCTGCTTGACAAAGTCATGAATTTCTTTGACTGTCGAAGCCCTGAAAGTGAGTTCCAATAATCTTCCACCAGAAGATTTACCCACTTTAAAATGCCATCCTTAATGAAGCCTTTAACTATACTCCACAGAATGGTTCCGGCATTGGTGAGTTGGCTACCCGCTTAGCTAGCTGGCCAGCCGATTCGTTACCCGGAATACCCTCACGTCCTGGCACCCACATCAGGGTTAGACTATTAAGATGTATCAGCTCTTTAAGAAGAGTATGACAGTCGCACAAGCTTTGGGGTTCGGAAGTTCGAGTGGTGATCTTCAGCTGACACTAAACATTTTTAGTACAGTTTTTTTTAATTACTAGAATATTAAAAGGCATAGCAATTATAAATCCGTCAATAGTCAGGGAATTGGCATGGAACGCGATTAAAGTCGACCATGAAATTCTTATAGATTATTGATCTTATTGATCGCGTTTATGAAAACGTTTATTAAATTAAGGTACCTTTTCCTAATATTGATGGTTATTCTTATAATGCTTTTGTTTATAGTCATACCGATCAAATTTCATAATATTGAAGAATAGCTCGAAAACAGGCGACAGAAATGAACATTTTCATAATATTAAGTAAGATCTGACCCAAGAACAGTATATGGTTCATAATATTGAAGAAAAAAAACGAATTTATAGGCAGTGCTGCGTTCATTAAATTAATTTGATTTCATACAATTATATTAGAAACGGAGTTTTCATTGATGCCTAGGATCTATGATTCATTGATTTAATAAATTTAAACCTTAATTTAAAGAACAATACTAAATCAAATTACTGAGTTCATCAATGCTATAAATTCGATAGTAGATATAAAAATATACAGACGCAGACAGACGGACTAAGAACCTTTTTATGGTGTAATAGCTCTAAAACCTGAACGTTAAAAAATTTCAGGATTTTTTTTTTAATCTAAGGTTTATATATTTATTATAAATAATATTGATAGGAACAATCTGTGGGAAACTATTCCGGGTCCACTCAAAATTTGAGATATCACCTGGAAGGAAGTATCGATGCTAGGTACATGGTTCTCAGGTTTTTCCAGATTTTCTTACGAGCCAAAAATCAATTTCGATGGAATCAAAAGGCGGTCTTGAATGCACCCCGACTACCAATGATAGATACTACAATCTTTCAGTCTACCAGATTCATTAGACTCGCATCATTTACCTGAACCTATGTAAGATCCATTGAGGATCATAAAGTCAAAAAAGATATCAGCTCAAGTATTTCCTGTACTGTAAACAACAGACGTTCACTTCCATGTTAATGAATAAACTTACGGTGAAGTTAACGATCTGTTCCGAAAAAAAATGATGTAAGGCACTGACAAATAATACACCTGTTTTGGATTTTTACTCTAATTGCTAAACTTAAATCCACCACCGTAGCAACACCTCTGGCTTCATTAATAATGCAAATTTACAGATATCTTACACAAAACGAAAATCTACCATAATTTGATAATTATGTTAAAATATCGTTTCATTAAAATTTTCGCAATAAATTCGTTCAAGGTAGAGAAGCAACACTCTAACGATTGTTATATCAATTGAATTATTGGTTTCTATTGTAGTCATCAATTGTATCGGCAATCCTCCAAGCATTTGAATTTAAAGAGACAATTGTCTCAACCCAAAGAAGAGATGGCACAATTTCTTCGAGTTTCAAATTATCTTAAACCAGACGACACAATGCATGGATTTGGGTAAGCTATTGGTTTGATCTAGAGGCCGTGATCTGGGTCATTTCGGAGTAGAACGAAAGAACTGTTACTTAAATCTAACGTTGACTATCATAAATTATTAAAACATGTTTAGGTATGGAAATTTGTGGTAAAAATTCCCAACATACTATCTCTAACGTACCTCTGCACATCTCAATAAAACTAAGATAAAATAAAACAGAATGTGGGTATGTCCATGGATCTATCGGATGAATTTCAAACGATCTGCATTTTTTCTAAAATCTAAATATTGGACAAAATTCTTCAGGTTTCTGTTCTTAATCTTTTGATTTTTTTCGTACAATTGAACAGGATAAGGTAATTCGATAGTTTTTAGTGTTTCAAAATGAAACAAGTCTTCTATCGATCAAGTGATCGTAAAATTGTTTATACTGTCTATCGATCAATCGATTGAAATTTAAATATTGTTAAATATACCTATGTGTGTATCTTGATTTCGACAGGTTGGTATTATGCATGTACACTTGGAGCAAGGACGCCCACTGTAAACATTCTGTTTATAAACAACAAAACCCGATTTTTTTCGGTTCACTCTCTAATAATAATAGTTACCAATGTTTGCTAACCAAACGCTAATTGCTAGTACACATTTGAGCAATCTTAGTACGTTTGCCATAGTAGGCACATTGCATTTTAGCAGTATCTCATGCAAGCGAGCACTGTTAACCTGTTTTTACTATGAATAAGCGAGAGTATATCAAGTGTAACTGAATCATTAAAATACCGATAAAAAGTTGCAATTGCAATAAAACAACATTGAGAAATTCCTTTCAAGAGCTTACGTTGCACCACACATGATATGATGGTGAGAAAAACCACAAACAAACCCACACTGGTCACGATCACTTCTCAAACATAACACCACATATGCTGATCGTACAGTAAAAAAAACCAACTATCTACTTAGAAATTAAGGTACTAATAATAACATCTTATGATGATCTGAAAAAGTTTAAGATCTTTGCAAGATCATCAAATCGTGGTCATACGAAACGAGACTTACCTTTGGATCGGGATACGATCCTCCAGAAAAAAAATTTATAATCCAAGTTTGTTTAGTGGTGTGTGAAGAGAATTCCCGCGTGCGTAGGTGATCGCGTAATGATCGTTCAAATTAAAAAAAAAAAAAACCTTCAGGTATTTTATAGAATCAGGTAATTTATAGAATGTATAGAACTTTCTGATATTATTTCGATTTTTGATCACATTTAGACACTTTATTTCACTAGCACATATTTCTCTCTTCGTACGATCACTTTGTTTGGTCACTACTATTATTAATTTTGGCACCTTTTTTTAAAAAAAAAAAAAAATTTGTTGTTCTCCTAAATCCGTTCAGCCGTATAAAATCCACTGTATAATCTGGTGGTATGTGAATTGGCTCGATAGTTTAAGAATTTTATTCGATGGATCGGTGGTGATCGTGCAGAGTTCAGACTCTCACCTGTATAAACTATACGAACGGCAATAACAGCTCACCTGAATGAATTACGAAAAGTGACTGGCAGTGCCAGCCAACGAGTGTTTGTTGTTTCAATCGTTATAACCGCCAACCTCGCTTCAGGTGATCTTGAGAAGTGTATAGTGGCGGTTTTTTACGAAGTAGTAGGAATTCACGACGGATCGGACGGTATTATAATTGTATAGTCCGTATTTTGGTTTGGTAGCGGTATTATAGAGAGACTATGGTATACTCGAACGAGCTCAGGAGTATATACAAGAAGTTCCGATCGTCATAGGATCTTAAAGATATAAAGGTGAGATTCGTGTAGTGAAGAGTACCTAACATGTTGGTTTTTTATTCGAGATGGAAGTTACCAGGTAGGAATGGATTTTTATACTCTTTAGTTTGAGACTTGGAGCTTGAAAACGATCGTTCTTTCTATCGAATCTTTGTTTTCTTCTCAGAGTTGTTAAATAAGAAGTTACTTAGAAGCGTCCAAGGAATAAAATTATTTTAAGATGGTAGTGTCGTCCGAGAGTAACAAGATGTCCCACATTCTGACTACTGAGATGTAAAACTGAACTAGATTTTAAATTGGAATTGAGGATAATACAAGATTCAGGAGAAGACCATGAACTTTCATCTGAATAAAAAAAAATTGAAATTCCCTTTTATTGCTCAGTGGATTTTCGAGCTATCGCTAGACTGAATAAGCGCGGAAGCATTATTTTTTTAAGAGTTATTTTTATGCCTACTAGCAAACTTCTTTCCATAAGGCCTTACCGAAGCTATTTCCCTGCCGCGTAGCCTCGTTAAGGCCTTATGGAAGGTAGTTTGTTAGTAGGGTGTTAGCTACACAAAGCAGTGGAAGCCATTTTTATTTTCTCTGGGCTAAGGGGCTCTTCACTGCTTCTGTGATCTTTAACTGGTTAGATGGTCAGTTCAATACTTTCGTGGTGATGGGAATTTCAACTAAACAGACATTTAGGTCCTCCTCCTCAGCAGACGTTCTTTGACATCAGTGAAGTCCCGAACTTCCCAGCTGAGATCGAGCGTTGGCTTGGCTACTGCTATTGAGGGTATTACAGTAAAAGAGCTGACACAATTTTAACTCGTTCGTGACTCCTCCGGCAAAGAAAACCAAAAATCTAAGAGTTTTCCTTGGAAAAATTTGGTATTCGATCAGAAGCAAAAAAAATCTGCCAACAGTCTGGGCGCAACTGTATTATTTTTCCGGCAGAAGTTCAGAACGCGTTCAATTCGGGGATGCGGTGTATGTTACTATGTGACTGAAAACCTAACAAAAAAATCGGGAAGCGGTTAGAAAAGGGTGTAACATATGAATTAAATAATTGGGTCATATTCCGGGATGCGGTCTAGAGGTTGAAAAAAACAAAACTTAAAAATAGGTGATTATTAAACAAACCTGGGGAAGTGAAAAGATATTCGATATCAGATCAGACCTGAGGAACATGGTGGAATTCATGAAAAAGTATACAACCAGTTTACACCCTCTTAGGGGTCGAATTTCAAAAAATTTTGAAAACACATTCTAGGTATTCACATGAAGAATCCGTAGAATAAAAATGAATTCAATATTTCGAAAGACCTAGTAGATATGACGAAAATCGTGAAAATATATGTATTTTATATTAACCGATATTTTTTTTTGCCCCCTCTTCTGAACGCCAGTGAATGTTTGAATTTTTTTTATCAGAACTACTTTTCTAGTTAATTTACATATACGTACCGAGTTTCAACTTCCTAGCATAAGCCGTTCTGAAGTTAGGGAAAACACCCCCCACCACCGTACCATACTACCCCTAAAAAAAAAATTATTTTTCCACCATGCCACTACTATAGCTTTATCTAAATACCAAGTTTCAGCTTCCTATCATTATAGATTCTTAAGATATAAGCATCGGAACTTTTTCTTTCTCACCCTTCCCCACCCTCACCCTCTACACCCACACCCCCAAACTTTTTTTCCCTACTAGGGTTCTATTAGGCCTACTTCTGGTAAAAATTTGAAACATCCATCTTACACTGTTATTGAGATATGAATCGTGTTATTTTTGAAAAATTCTAATCCCTCCCACTTCCGTGCTCCTCCACTCCCTTCAAATATTTTACTTTGAGCAATCTTTATTTATCAATCTTTATAATAAAACCGAATTTTGTTTTACTGGTCCAATTAGTTTGTGAGATATCGTAATCTAAAGTTTTTCACCCCCCACCCCCGTACGCCACTACCCCCACCCAAAAATTTTGTTTCAATCTACTCTCCTAGTATAACTACAGATATTTGTTAACTTTTAATTGCTTGCTATTAATGGTTTAGTAGATATGGATTTTAGAATTTGTCGATCTCGGCATTTTTGCGTTTCGGACGCATTATTTCCCCCTCCACTCCCACACCCCTTCACCCATATCTGTTTTTTTTTTTTTTGCAAATGGGTCCATTATCAAAGCTCTATAGAAATTCTAAGTTTCAGCCTCCTAACACAAGCGGTTCCTGAGATCTAGAAACCTAAATTTTTCGTCTAAAACGCTTACCCCGCTTTCCCCCTTACACCTCCTCCCCTGAAAATAATGTCAATTCAAGGAGTCCACCAAGTCTATTCTTAGAAAAAATTTTAATTTAATAGCTCCACTGGTTTGAGAGCTACGAGCCTTCAAAGATTTTGGGGCGGTCGACGTACGGGGTACGGCGTACAGACGGAGTGAAAATTTTTATTGCTTTTTTCGCGTCTACTAGTCATGAAACGTGGAAAAAAAAATTTTGAGGGCAGCAAATTTTTTTTTTTTAAAAATCGATAACAATTAATAATTATTAATAATACAGTAAAAGGACTAAAGACAATAGAGAAAATGAAATATACTAAGCTACAAGGATAAATTGGATACATACTTTTGAAACAAAAATGAAAACGCTGGTAGGACGATATCGTTTGGAGAAGGGTCTATATAAACACTACTGTTACTTTATTATTTCAATAATACAGTACTCCGCTTTAAGTGGACATCTCTTGAGTGGTGGGGGCGTGAGGGGCATTTGGGGGAAACGTTTCGATTTTCCATTTTTATTTCTAGATCTCACCGCTTATGCAAGGAAACTTGGAAGTCATATAGAGCTTCAATAGTAGAACCATTTGCAAAAAATTGCCGATATGGGTGAAGTGGTGTGGGAGTGGGAGGAAAAATAAAATTAAAATAAAAAAAATATGAAATTTTTGAGGTGTGGTGTGGTGTGACAAACATTAGATTACGATATCTTACGAACCAAATGCACTAGATAAATAAAATTGGGTTAAGGGTTGACAAATAAAGTTTAATGAAAGTAAAATTTTTAAGAGGGAGGTGAAGCATGGAAGCGGAGGGGATAAGAATTTAAAAAAAATTAAGTCTCAATCTCAAGAAAAGTGTGAGATAAATGCTTAAAATTTTTACCAGAAGTAGACCTAATAGACCCCTATCAGAAAAAAGTTTGATGGCGATGGTGTAGAGGGTAAGGCTATAGGAGGGTGAAAAGAAAAAGTGCCGATTCTTATATCTAGAGAGCCTGTAAGGATATTAGGCTGAAACTAGGTGTTTGGATAGGTCTGTAGTAGTAGTATATTTGAAAAATATATTTTTTTATGGGTAGTATGATTCGAGGGTGGGGGTGTTTTTCTTAACTATAGAACAACATGTGCTGGAGAGTTGAAACTCGGTTAGAATATATAAATCAACTAGAAAAGTAATTTAGATTAAAAAAAAATCAGATGTGCACTGGCGTTCGGAAGGGGAGGCTAAAAAATGATCAGTGAAAATGGAGTGCATTTGTTTTCGCGGGTTTCGTTAGTTATATCTAGAAGGTCTTCCCAACTAATGAAATTATTGTTATTCTACGGCTTCTTCATATAAATACTTAGAAAGTGTTTTCAGGATTTTTTTTAAATTCGACCCAAAGGAGGTGTAAAGAGGTTGTATAATTTTTTTAACGATTTCTGTTGTATCCCGCCCCCCCCCCAAGGTCTGATCAGATAACGAATCTCTTTTGACTTTTACGGGCTTGCGTAATAATCACCGAAAACTTGTTTTTAAGTTCTTTTCCTTTTGCATCCCATAAGAGATATACAAGGATTGAACACATTATCACGAATTCCGTCACATCTTTAAAAAGTTATAGGAATTTGAATTGGTTTTTACTTTTTCGCATTGTCTTCAAATTTATTTATTGCCATCTCTTTCTATATCCGCCAATGCCTCAAGAAAAGGCTTCCACATTCTAGTTCACCTTTGTGATCGCGAACGAACTAGTTCCTGAGCCCTTGCGAACTAGTTCGTTCTTCTAGTGCGCAGTTCACTCACGAAAGAACTAGTTCCTTTTAAGTTCGGAATGAATGGTGACCTAAAAAAAAAAGTCTCCACTCAGGAAGGAACTACTTTCTTTCAAATTCCGAGTGAAGACCTAAAAAAAAAGGTCCCCACTCGCCAAGGAGCTAGTTCACTGAATATGATGAACTACAAAAAGAAGGACCTCACTTCCATCCTCGCGAACTGAACTAGTTCCTTCCTTCAGTTCCAACTTCGCGGAATGATACGTGGTATGCAAATGTGATGACGAACTACTTCCAACTAACGAACTACGACCGGAATTCACTGCGAACTAGTTCGTATATTTCACTTATGGCAACAATCTTCCGAACTAGTTCGTTCACGAACTTGACAAGCCTACTCATGAAGCCCAGATCTTAAGAGGACTTTTGAATATCATCTGGGAAATATGACTGTAGGTACACAGAGTTAATCAATTTTATTACTGAACGGTTGTGCGGTAACAGAAGGAGTAAGGGTCCATTGTAGATCGTATCACTGCCAATAGTGGCCTGATTGCTCAACCTCAAATTAGATGAATACAAAAAAAAATCTCAAGATCATTTTGAGATCTCCTATCACATTTTTCACAATGAATAGGTACATGCATAACAGTTTTAGTTTCGCATAAAAATGAACTAGAAAAGTTATTTAGTGTCGACGGAGATTATAGGACTGGATATCTTTTGGCTACAAAAGTAATACACAATGGCTACAATATAAAAGCATAATTTATATTTAAGCGAAACACTTAAAACAAGAACAAAACTAACATTTGAAAAAACCTAAGTTTTACATTCGACTAAAACATCCCAAGCTTCTTGACACGACGGATTCAAATGAATGGCACGTTGTGCTAATTTCATGCTTCGTTTTCGATCGACACGTTTCATAGCTTCGCTAGCAACCGCCAAATATCTCGAAGCATTCAAAGACATCTCTCTAGTCCTGCGAAATATAAATCGAATGAAATTTATGCCAAAAAAAAAAGAACTTTAAGTATACCTTTGCGGATTTCGCAGTTCTAGTACAACTGTACTCTCTGCTATTTTACTAGCCGGACCCATGTGATTTTTTGATTTTTTATAAATGTGCAGGAGATAGTCCGCCAACACTCTTCGAAGTAGCGGTCGACCCGGAAATGTATGTACCTTAGATACTAAATGCATAAGTCCTTTTTTCGATTGGTTCTAGAAAATAATTTAGAATTTTTTTTATCTGAGTCAGGTTTAGACGTATCAAGCTACTTACACTTGCTGCATAATTTTGGGCCGTTAAAAACGCAATATGATGACAATGTTCGACATGATTTTCGAATGGTTTAAGTTTTTCCATGATTGCATCTATCAAATTCGAGTCTTGATGTAAAATTCCTAATGCACATGCGGAAAAGAGTGCTTGAATCGGTGGGTTTGGTAGTCCAATACTGAAATTACAATTGCATTAAGAATTTATATACCTAAATAATCCCGAAATTATTTCAGTTACCACTGCATCAGAATACTTTTCGTATCGGACTCTCCCTGGGCGGCATAAACCATTGACGACATTGCCACTAAAATCAATGATTTTTCATGGTCACTATTTGCCATCCATTCCAATGCTAAATTATAAACGGAGTACGAATCCTGAAATTGTAATGTTCGGAATCGAGCCAAAGCTAATCCAATGCATGATTTAAATGAAGCTTCGGCTACTTCATCGAAAGCCTTAATAGCTTCTAGGGGCTCATTAATTCGAAGATAACTATAACCGATATTACACAGCATTTTATCTTTATTTACTCCATCAGATTTTGTGATGGCCAATTTGAAAGCCCTGATTGCGCTCGTAGTTAACAATTGTCGCGAATTCAAAAAGCCTAAATAGGACAACGGTTCTAATGTAGAGTTTAAATCTTCGGCTCCATAGTACCTGAATATAAAATTGATTAAAAAAAATGTTCTAGCTTATTTTTTAGTTATACAGAGCTATTCAGGATCAGAGTCACAAGTCACAAAGTAGGTGGAAAGCCACAATTAATTTAAAATTTATACAAAATTGTGACTCTCGACCTACTTTGTCACTTGTGACTCGGTCCTAAATAGGCCTGATACTCTACCAATTCATAGAATCCAGAGCGACAGGAACTGCATTCATATTTTCAATTGCGTACTTATAGCGTGGATCTTTCATATTTTTCGGATTCGAAAGAATATTACACACCCAATACGCATACCCTGTTGCCGATTCAACATTGAAATCGAGTTGAGTACAGTGACGGAATAGATCCATTGCTTCGTCGCCTTGACCAATTCGTTCGGCTATAATTGCCTGACCAATCCAGGCATTGACAAATCCGGTGTCGGCTTGCTGGGCGCGACTGAATGCCCTATTTGCCAGTTTCATATCGCCTTGATTTAGGTAAAGTACGCCCAGATTTGTCCATGCCGATGCTGATTTTTTCTCGATTTGAAGTGCTTTGATAAAACAGTGCTGTGCCAGTGGTAAGTTTTGAATTTCTAAAATATTGTTGGTTTGGTTTAAAGACAATTGAATTAAGTTTTGATTACGTTTAGTACCTTTTGTTCCACATAGTACACCAAGAAGATTCCAATTTTGCCAACGGCTAGGCTGTAGTTTGATCGATTGTTTAGTTGCGTCCAGCGCAAGTTTCAAATGATGTGCTTTTAATTTTGTATCGGTGCCGTACTTTGAGGCGAAATGAAAGTAGCATAGTGACAATTCGTGCCACAGAAATGAATCTTCAGGATTTAGTTTGATCGCGCATGTGTAGAATCTGGAAGATTTGACGAGTTTATAAAAATGTCGTAGAGAGAGACAAGATAATGAATTTCAGAGGACTATTTTTCCAAAGCAGTACCTTCTTTGATCAAAAAATGCAATACCAACGATATTTAGGACGAGTGAATCTACAGTCAGCCAATGGTTTACAATTAACAAGTATTCGAGAAGATTTGAGCGAAATTTAACATTGACGTGCACCAAATATTCAAGAGAATTGAGTGCTTTGGTTGAAAGAACATCGTAGATAGGAGGAGTCGCGCTTCTGGGAATGATCTACACTTCATCCTGCAGTCTTTTGAAAGGTGGATGAACAGTTTTTTTTTTCTAATGTTGGGACGATTTGAGTATACTTGCATTCATGATACTCTTGTACGTTAGAGATTTAATTGCTTTATTTGTTGGATTTGATAAGCATCTCCTTAACGCCGTCTTCTGATCTAGAATTTTGAAAATGTTGTTGTTTTTTTGCCTATTTTCAATGTCTAGTCTTTCAAGAATAAGCCCTAGAAAGGAAATTTCAAAATTCCAATTATTTGTGGAATTACAGCAATGTAAGTGAGGCGGAAACTAAGCTAAAGAGCGGATTCACCGCTCTGGTTTTTGGACTTCTAATGCCTCCAAGGAAGCTCCAACTACTCGTCTAATACAAAGAACAGCAGAAAACTTTGATTTTGAAGTAACCGAAGGCGGATTGTATGGACCAGGAATCTCCAATTAATAAAATGTAAGTATATGTACCATTATATGACTTAGACTAACTGAAACTTCACTTGAATCTTTTAACGCGTTTTTCTCGAAACCACTTTTTTCGATACGGTTGACATGATATCTTAAGTTGTAATGAACCGATTTACTTGAAATTTTTTATGAAGCTTCTCTATACACCCCTCTATAGTCCCTATCAAATTTATAGCGAAATTTTGTTTATAACTATTTTTAAAAAATTGAAAATCGTGAGAAAAAACGGAAGAAAATTACTTTTTCTTAAGCAGCCGCCATTTTACGATTTTTTTTTTGTTTTCTTTCCCTGAGGTAGGGACTATAATGACATCCTTACTAATTAAGAATCTGTTTTAATTTTTTTTTGACCAGGAGAGGCGCAATCGTGTCAACCAGGAGAGGCTGTTTTTTTCCACCCCCCACTTTGACCGCTTGTAACTCGCAAAATTATGTTGTTATTTTTTCAAATTTTGTACATAATATTAAAGGATAAATAAATATGTGGTAAAAAAATGGATAGTTAAAATATCTGTTGTTTTTTGTTATCGTACCACAAAAAAACCCCAAATTTCGGCTCTCTAGACCAGAAGACGGCCTTAACTAAGACAGTAAAAGGGTCAGGCTATAAAACCATTACTCAACAGTTGTTGTTAATATTTTCTTGGACATATACAACAATTATAACACATTTATAGTTCACATTTATCTCACCTAACACCCACAAAACTTACCTCCCGGCAAATTCAAACAATGCCTCTTTCTCAAGTAGAACTTCATCCTCTTCTTGTCCAGCTAATTTACCCGAAACTTTTAAAAATGCTTTTGCTGACGACATGCGAGCGGCTGCAACAAAAACATTGGCTAATAGTCGCCATAACCAAACCGTATCGCGCTTTCCAATTGTAAAAACTCTGTAAATAGAAAATCCGAGAAACATTAGGTGCTTTTTTTCAACTGGATCAAAATCAAGAACATTCGTTTTACATTGAAAACAACAGCAAAGATGGGATCATCCATGGATCAATTTTATGCTTTTAAAGCTTATTTAAATGTCAGCTATTTTAGCATTATCACAGATGGCGCCACGCGATTCAGCAGTGAATTCAATTTGTAGCAGGTATTTGCACCCAACAGGCAGAATATGCTCATCGAAAAGTTGAGGTAATCAATACATTTTGTACAGAAATGCCAGTCCATGTGTAAGATAGAGACAGAATGTACAAAATTATTGAAAAAGTCTTTATTTGTATGACCTTTGTATCAGTGGCGGCTTGCCGCAAAAAGCTAGTGAGGCTGAGCTTTAAGCTTGTGTTACACTGTTCGCTTTTTCCCAGTTTTTTTGCATATATTTTCGTGAAATGTATGGCGAGCTAGTAAAAAGCTCTCATTGATCATACAGTGTAACACAAGCTTAAAGCTCAGCCTCACTAGCTTTTTGCGGCGAGCCGCCACTGCTTTGTACAGTGCCGTTTCGTCGTATGGTAAGCGTAACTTTGCCGCCAGGGCAGCTGACAGTTTATCCGAGGCATTTACTAGCAGCATTGTTAACACTGCTAAACTAGCTTTTGGGATGATCCACATCGTTTTTTTTTCAATTTGATCTGATCCAGATTGATGGAAATCAAAGTATTTTTTTACCGTTGTAAATAATCGGTAGCGACTTGAAGATGATGCTTAGATCGTCCAAACAAACATTGAGTTAGTAGAAAATTGGAGTAGTTGAAATGCGCATCGGCTGCACCTTTTAACGCCGGCAAGTAATCGGGATGGGTTTCCAAAAGTTCCGTGAAGCACGTTATCGACTCGCTGTACATGTGTAAAATCTACAAAAGAATTCTTTAAAAAATCATCGTCAAGCAGCAAGCAAATAGCATTGTTACCAATTTAACAACGCCAACTTGCAATTTTGGATAAGGATTTTCCGGATCCAATTCCATAATCTTCTGATAGACTTTCATTGCCGAATTGTAGGACCCTCGTTGATGATAGGCATCAGCCAAACCTTCCCAACATAAAATATCAGTAAGATCGTATCGTAAAGCTGATCGGAAAGAATCGATTGCCTGAAACAATCGTAAGTTAAATACAATTCTTTAATTTAAAGGCATCTCAAAAACTGACCTCATCGAATTTCTGCAAGCTTAAATTGTGTAAGCCCATCTGGAACAGTGGCCACTTACGTCCTTGGAAGTGCTTAACTGAGTTTTGTAGCAGAGCATAGTTTAGATCCCATTCTTCATTTTTCCGATAGATTGCGCTCAAATGTTTAATTGCTACCTGATTGACCGGATTCAGGTAAATACATTTTTCGAAACATTTTCGAGCTCGTGTCCAATCGCTTAGAGCGGAGTAAAGTTGACCCAAACTTAGGAAACATTCGGAGTAGTACGGTCGCTGTTTGGTAGCTTTCAGAAGACTCGTTAAACCTTTCTCGTACTGCTCAATTGCCAAATAGTTCTTTCCTTTGAGCAACTCATAGTCGAAATCTTCCTTTCCACTAGATTCCAGAAATTCTAATGCTTCGGTGGGTGTTCTGAAATTGGGATAAATTAGTACGCTACCAAACAAAGGTACAACGTGAAATATACATACTTTTGAAATTCAGCTTCTAGAATGTCTGTAATATAAGTCAGATTAATCTCTCTCAGTTTCGCTAGTCCTTTCAGAGCTTCATCCTTCTGGTCCAACTTGAAATGGGCTCGCACCAGACTAGACAGTGCCACATCATCGCACGAGCATGATTCAATCAATTGATTGCACAAAACAACAGCTTGTTCCAAATTAGTTTCATTCCCATCGTCATGAGAAAGGCATAGAGCATATTCCGACTTCTTAATTTCCAATTGACTGTACTCAATTTCTGCCAATTTAAATGCGCCCAACTTTACATAGCATCGTGCCAAATACTCCAAACCGATACGAGGATTCGATAGATTCGGTCGAATTTTCTGCAGTAGATCCCGGGCTTGGACATATTGTTCTGCATAGAACATATCAATTGCTTTTATACAAAGTCCTAAAGTTGAAGTACTGCTCAACTGAAGCAGTAGATCAACATAGTAGCTGACGGGATTCTTTAAATAACTATCACAGCTAAGTATCGCATTTTCGATATTTTCGCTATAAACTTTGCAAATCCATTCTAATGGATAGATTTCTGTCGGATATATTTCGACCATGGACGATGCGACTTCTAAGAGTTTCGGAAGACATTCTTGTTTGTACAATAGTCTTAGGTAGCGTTTGTATGCGGCGATATGAATATCAGTGCTCGGACTAGCGATTGTAATTGCAAGAGATTTTTCGTACTAAAAAGGAAATTGATAAAACTTTTGAGAATAGGATGAGGTATTGTTAAGGCAAGGTATCACTTAAAACACTTATATATGGAAAAAAACAATTAATGGGTTATATAGAGGTATAAGTGAAGAATAATTGTGATTTTTTTTAGAAAAATATATTTCAAAATGGCGGCTCCAGCCCCTATGACGTAAGACCGCGATCGGCGTGAGTTGATTCACGCGGTACCTTCTACAGCCTCGCCAAGTGATCCGAAACCAAAAATTCAAAAAGTTTATGAAACTAAATTAAATTTGTGGGGCCCCAACGTTTTCCGATTTTCGAAAAACGCCCTGAGACTAAAATAGCAGCTATTTGAAAAAAAATCACTTTTTTCACGCTTTTTTTGGCTTAAAAACTCAAATAAAATAAAATTGGAATAAAAAAAAAAAAAACCTCGACGTTGTGGCCCCCCAAATTTAGTTTACTTTCTTTTAAGCTTTATTTTATTAAAATCGGTTCATTCGTTCGAGCTGTAGGACGTACCGCGCTCCGGAAAATGTGGTTTCGAGAAAAACGCGTTTAAAGTTTGACGTTATAAAAAAAATCGTATTGAATATCGGGGCAACCGTTCCACAAATCGGTCTGTAGCTCGTGAAATACATTCGATATCGAAATATCCTTTCGCCCCCGTATTCTCAACATGTTAAGGATGAAAAATAAAATAAAAAAAAAATGCATTTTTTTCCCGTCGAGAAGTGATACCTTGCCTTGTAAAAAAAATAATTGGATGAAAACGCGAGATTTAGTTATGGAAACAGACTCTAACATTAGAAAATTGGACTAGCTCGTGGTTAACATATATAAAAAAAAATCTGCCAACAGTCTGCGCGGAACTTTATTATTTTTCCGGCAGAAGTTCGGAACGCGTTCAATTCTGAAATGCGGTGTAAGTTACTATGTGACTGAAAACCTAACAAAAACAAGAACAAAAATAGGGTAGCGCAAGAATACTTACGCCACTGCCCACAAACAACATATGAATTACATAATTGGTTCATGTTCTGGAATGCGGTCTAGGGGTTAAAAATGGAGAAAAACTTGAAAATAGGTGATAACTAAACAAGTCAGTGGAAGTGAAAAGATATTCGATATCTAATCAGACCTGAGAGACATGGCAAAATTTATGAAAAAGTATATAATCACTTTACATCCCTCAGGGGTCGAGTTTCAAAAAATCGTAAAAACTCTTTCTAGGTGAATAATCCGTAAAATAAAAATTAATTCATTATTTTGGAAGACCTAGTAGATATGACGAAAATCGTGAAAATATATACATTCAATTTTCATAGATCATATTTTGCCCCCCCCCCCTGATTGATTTACATATACACATCGAGTTTCAACTTTCTAGCATAAGCCGTTCTATAGTTAGGAAAAAGTTAGTTCTACATCCGGTTTATTTTTTTGTTTAAGTAGCATATAATTTGTCTTTTTGATGTTTATTATCAGGTTGTTACCATATATCCAGGTAACGTAGTTGTCAGGATCAATATTTAGCGCATTTTCCAGAGATAGAGATTCATGGGTCTTACCGCTATATACAAGCCTATTCAGGATCAGAGTCTCATATCAAAAAAGTCGCAATTAATTCAAAATTGAGACTCTCGACCTACTTGTAACTTGGTCCTAAATAGGCCTGATAGTAGTACTGTGTCATCCACAAATATCACGTATCTACCTTTCAGTACATCAAATTGCAAATTATGAACGTATATCAAGTACAGCGTTGGTCCTAGGATTAATCCTTGCGGAATTCAAATATTTACTGTCAGTTTGTCACTTAAGAGCTTGATATTTTATGTAATGTATATTCTCTCCTTAAAATAGCTTGAAATGATTGAGTTGGTTTTACCTCTTATACCTAACTCCTCTTAGCTCTGCGGTAACATTTCGTGGTCAACTGTATCAAAAGCTTTCCTCAAGTCAACGAAAACTGCAACAGCAACAATTAGCTCCAGTTCGTTATTAATATATTGCATTACGTCTATGATTGATCCTGTTGTATTGTTTTTTTTACTGAAAACCGTATTGGTATTTGTCAAATCCTCCTATTGATTTCACAAATTTTACAATCCTCGTGTTCAGTACTTTTTCAAAAAAGTTTATAATCGCAATTGGTCAGTAATTATCCGGGTCTTTGGCACTACCACTTTTTAAAACTGGAATATGAACTGTAGTTTTAAGCATGTCTGGAAAAGGACCAAGTGATAGATGTGAGTTTATAACTTCAGCAATTGGATCAGATATAATATTGCTTAATATATTTTTAAGTCATTTGATGTTATGTCGTCAAGCCCTGGAGATGTATTCGACTTTAGTGATGCGATGATACTGCTGATTTCAACTTCGTCAGTAGGATATAAGTACATAGTCCTAGTTACTCTATTATTACCTTGATACGGTATTTCATTGGCTAGGTTTTTTTCTACATTAGCAAAGTAGGAATTCATGTAATTTACTATTTGTCACTCGTTCATTATTGTTGTCACAAAGGTGTCTATTTGTGTAATTCCCGTCGATGACTGAGAGTTAGAGCTTGTCCCTATTGCTTTGCCGACTACTTTCCATAGCTTCCTTGTGTTACCATCAGTGCCTAACAGTCTTTTGTTGAAATGTATTTCCCTTGTCAATCTAATTACTTTGTTTGTTTTGTTTTTAACTCTCTTATATTCATCTCATCGTTAGTGCTATCCTTTTGTAGTTTGTTGTAAGTGTTCCTTTTTTGTGACATTAGCGATAAAATTTCTTGCGGATTTGACTTGCTGTTACGCGTCCTCAAGGCTTTTTCCTGAATGGTTGATTTCTTAGCTGTTTCGATGGCATTAATTAACGTAAGTTAACATTGTAAATAATTTTGTGCGATTTTCTACTTCTACACTATGTTTAGTAATGTGAGGACTAGGAGTCCAAGTAAGTTTGTCGTCAATTGTCAGCCTAAATATTTTGTTTCATGTGCTCTCGTTAGTTGAATTGCATCTATTTCTAGTTAATATCCAGTTCACAAAATGTCTAAAAATCATATAATGTCCTCGAGTCACTTACCAAATTGGTCCATTTCTCGGGTACATTCTCCCGCTTGAGAAAAACCCTAGCCAGACACACCCATGCCGAATTGGCCCTCTCACTATCTTCCGAACTCGTCTTCGGATCAACTTCTTCTTCCAACACCGCGATGCAGTCATCCAAAACCTTGTCATCTCCCGAAATTGCAGCGATTTTTCTATGGTACTCCGATGCTTTATCACTGAAATCAAGGAGCTTAGCCCTGCTATTCCCACTGAACAATGAAGTTAGTTACTTACGGCAACAACTTCAACAATTTCTTATAAATCTCCGGCAATTCTTCGCTTTGTGCACAATTTGCAAGACCTTGCAGAGCAACTGTTGGATCATCGGCACAATTTACAGCGCGACGTAAACACACGGCTGCTTCTACATTATTGTTCTCTTGATAAGCGGCCCCCATCAGAACCAGTCCCATGTAATTTTTGGGATCCTCTTTCATAATTTCCTGAAAGTAATGAGATTTTTTTACACAACTTTGACAATTTCCTTCTATTTTTACTTACCGCGCATTTTTCAATAGCTTGTGCATAATCTTTGCTCTTGATAAATTCCCGAGCTTCTTTTAGAGCCGTCTTAATTGTTTTCGACGACATTTTCACTGAAAACTATAAAAAATATAGCAGCTTCCGGCGGTATTCTAATCTATGATTTCTGTTGTTGTCACAAAAAAGATGACGTTTCTACTTGTCAAAATCATATGGAAAAATATTTTCCCATTCGGGTCACAGCATTGCCATACTAGAATTCCAGTTCATTCTGAGGTAATTATTGAGCGGGAAAATTTTTAAAACTGATTATCTGCATTGTAATCTAAGAGTTACTTGCCATGAGAAGAAGAAAAATTATACCGTTACTATAATACATGGGACTAATTCTGGAGTACTCGACCAACTACTACTGCAGTCATTATCGTTGCAAGCCAATACTCTATATGAACTACTGAACTGATACTGGGGATGAAGTAGAATCAGAAGTGCATTGTCCTTTATTAAGGAAACTCATTTGGTCGCAACTAGGAACTAAAAGACAATATCATCAGTGTTTAATTTCATATCTGTTTTAATTTTGATGGATTTTCTCATGGAATGTGCAGGAATGACTCACTCGATCTCTAGCATCTCACTCGATCTCTATCGTGACTGAAGTATTGTTTTTATTGTGCAGAACCAATGATGCTACAAAGCGAAGATTTAATTCTATAAGAAGCTATTCTAGGAGTACCTAGGTACTTTACAATTATTTATTTTTTAAAATTTTTGTTTGATGGTGTGAGCAGGAAATATTTTGGAAAAGTATCCTTCTAAGTCAGCTACAAATATTTATTTATAATAACTTATTAAATTTTTTTTATTCAATCAAAGCCTCTTGCTTCTTAAATAAATAAATTTCTATTGAAGGAGATAGAAGGATCGTGCAAAAATATTACTTTTCTACACATTTCTTTAACCACATCTCAGACCCGAAAAATATAAATAGTTGTACCCACTTCTTTTGACCACTTGCCACAAATGTGTTTAATCATGGTTCAAAAATTACTTTCCACTTTTTACTTACTAATTTTTACTTTAACTTTTTATATTGATAAAAATGGCAACCTCCCACCGCATAGCTGGAAGGTGAAAAAATTTGCTACCTGGCAGTCCTCAAGAGAAGGGGCTTGGAGGATTTCTGGGTCTCTCTCCAGAGCTCTCCAACATTTCGCGAAAGCTCTTGACTCCAAACAAGCAGTATATGCTTATATGGTGTATAGCATATGCTTACTGCTTGGGTGGAGTTTTCCACTGAAGACAGTTTTATTACAGCGAGACGACGAAGCAATACCATGATCAGTTTCTACGTGAAGTATTTGTAAAGTGATTTTGCGGCGATCAAGCGTGATCAAGTTGTACATACCTACATATATAAAATCGGGCAGCGTTGTCGATAGTGCGACTACTAGTGCAATTATTTAATGCGAATAATAAATAATTGTTTCTATTGATTTTAAACGATTCCCCACGGACTATTAGCATACCTCGCTTTAGGCCTAGATACGTTCAGGAAAAGATAAACACCGTATAACGAATCAATTATTTTAAGTAATAACTAAAACGAATATTTTGGTGCATTATCTGAAATCAGGCTGTATAACGAAACATTTTGATAAAGGACGTTATTGCGAAAACCCGTATAAAGGGCGACCGTATTGCGAGGTATGAGTGTATTTTATTATTTTTAAGATTTGTAATTACTTATAAGTCGGTAGATCCCCAAAACTCAAGCATAAAATTACTTTTGTAAGAGCTGAAATATCTCAAGGAAATCTTGGATGTCTGTTCAAAAATATCTTCAGCACTTTAATTTACGAGTAGGTACTATGAAAAGAAATCTACTTTATGTCTAGAATCTTTGTAAGATAGTGAGACATTGCGTCTTTTAAATCATTTCTACTCAAAGACTTTTCTCGTGAATCAATACATCGTCGCGTTCATCAGCTCCTTTGAATATAACTCACATCTATCATGAGATATAGATACAAAGAACGACTATATTTGTTCATAATATACATAGGTATTGCATATACGAAACGCGTTTTTCTTTCACGACTTCCAGAGAAGAAGATACTATTTTTGTAGGTAGGAAGGTCCTGCAAACGTTTCAAAATCGATAACAGGATACAATAGAATTTATACCTTAGAGGTAGTACATATGCTTGAAGAAACATCCATTCAGACAATACCTGCATTATGTTCTAACTAAGTTCAGTTTGTCGAAGACTCGACGAACACGAGAAAGTGAACCAGGTTCTTTTATCGTACCAAGGAAAGTATTGCATCAAATTCACTTAACTGCTTCAAAGAAAACACTTTGATAGCTCTTAAAGGAACCGTTAATGGTGTTCCTTCTTAGCGCTATTGAGCTTGGGGTAAGGTAACACAACCTCACCAAATAAACATTTTGATCGAAAAGGGTGAAAGCATGTCTAGTGACAAAACAGAAGGCAACAATAGACATAAAAGCATTTATATTTCGATATCACGACAGGAAGACCCGATATAAAGTTCAAGGATTTGATTCGATAAAAATCGATTTTATGTACTCACATTCGAGATTTTTTTTTTTTTGTTATTGGATCCTGGCGTAAGAAAAACTCCCAAGAAGACGCGAACAAATTGCTTGAGAAACAAGACAACTATACCCAAACGAAAGAAAAATTTCACATATAAATTGTGTATGGAATGTACACGGTTTCGGTTACATTACATTTTAAGCTCGAGTAAGATAGCCAAGTCAAGACGCATAGTATGTACCGATGTACGGGCGACCTCAATTTTCTTTTATTATTATTTAGCGAGCTTAGATCGTCTTTCAAAAAACGCTATCAATCATATTTGGCTGTTTATTTCAAGCAGAGGATCCGAGAAGGACGAAAATGCCCACAGGCCCACTAACATTAATAGTCTATGGATTATTTATCGGTTATGTTTATATGTTTGACCGGATGGGTGTTCAGTACGAAGAATACCCTAAAGGGCTTAAACCAAAAGTTCTCCCGAATAGGCTATTAATAATCACTTTGAATATTTTTCGTAGGGGAGTATGTGAATAAAAATGGTGTACGTATATAATGATTGCGATACTTTTAGCCGATTGAAAACACACATACATTATATTATTTGATATGTTTACTTGGAAAAGAGGATATCAGTTTTCTGTTTTGACCATCATAAATAGAACGGAACGTAAACAACCGAAGATAGATTTAATTCTCTTCGCTCGCATATGTTACGCAGTTTTTATTAAGGGGTTAGGTGGGTTTCAAAGGCCTAAAAAAATGGTGTTTTCACTAATTTTTTTTTTAATGTATCTAATGAAATATTTTATTTAAAAAATTTTGTACATCAAAAATACATATTTCGTGAGTATTTCGTAAAATTTTTGTTTAAAAATTTTGGAAATTCACCCGTTGGGACCTCATTTCCCTTGACTTCTCAAAAAAAAGTGCTCTTGGCGTGGACAGGATAACTCATGACTGGTTCATCCAAAATTAAAAAACCAAAATTTTTCCATTAGTACATGCATAGAGCTCGTGCTTGAACGAAGGAAAAAAAAAATTTTGATATTTGAATTTTTGGCGGAGCTGTGAACAAAAAATTTCATTTTTTGGTAAAATTTTCACCATGTAAAATAAGTTGTAATAAAGATTAAAAAAAAATCCTTCGTTCAAGCACTAGATAATGTTATTTTGAAGAAGTGTGCAAAATTTGAACAAGGTCGGTTCATAACTTTTCGAGAAATCGGGTCCACCGACTTCAAAAATAGAGTTTCGAGAAATACGCGATTAAAGTTTTAAGTTGAGGCTGACGTGGCCCGATGGGCGGAGCTACCGAAGGCTCCATCTCTTAGAATTTTACTCGGATCAATTTAAAATTTTTGGGAAAATATTCTAGTCATGTTGTATTATTTTATAAGACAAAAAACAAAAAATTCATTTTGAGAAATTTTGAACTCACCTAACCCCTTAAGGCCAAAGCGCAGAGAAAGTTGTTGATCCTTTTCGTTTATATTTAGTGAATTGACTAGACACGATACTTACCGTATCAAAGTTCTTAGACAAAATAATACGCGCAAACAAAGTTGATGAAATTGTTCCCATGTTTGTTAATATAGTAATAAGACTAGGCAAACAACTTTTTTTAAAGTCCCTTGATGTAAGGTATGTTTTTATATGGCTTTTGGGGTGATTATCACGATGGTATCAGAAATAATCGAGTGGTTTAACATGCGTACCTACCACTAGGGCTTAACCCATGGTCAACACAGATACGGATTGATATTGTAACGACAATTGGTGACCTCCGTATTAATAGAGGTATTAGTCTATATAAGAGTGCAAGTCCAACATTCCAACTGATAGATGCTAGACCTATTCAAATCTCGTTCATTCTGTAGGTCCCGGTACCCGGTTGATACGCAACTCCACGTCGAGTCCACAAGGAACTCTACCCGTGTGGGTATAACCACAGCCATGGGCTCCCCGACTTCCATGGGCTCCCCGACTTCCATGGTACCGGAAATATAATTCCCGGTAATAACACTATTACCATATGTTTGAGTTACTTGCAGCTTGGTCACCAGTCCTCTAAATGTACTTGGGGTAGGCACTCCCCAAAGGTTTCACTGGAATCGACTATAACGCCAACGTCGGTCTAGTCTCAACGTCGACCCTGCACGACGTCGTACAATGACTATCGTAGAAATGTCAAAAACGGTGAGGTGATAGTTTACATCATATCAAAATAGTGAGAACGTTGTCAGCGTACAGCGATCGAAAGATTACATCATACCACCTTGATCAAAAAGTTCCAGAAATTTATTGAGAAAATTAAAAATACAAGTTTATTCATCTAAATCTACATTGTCCCCTTCAAAGTAATCCCCATTGACTGCAACACACTTATGCCAGCGCCTGATCCAATCCTCGAAACGTTTTTTATATTTGGTTTTCGGTATGACCATCAGTGCTCCCTGCGAATTTTCCATTACTTCCTCTCGGCTGCTGAAACGCGTTCGCCGTAGTGGTTTTTTAACTCGATTGAACAGAAAGAAATCACAGGGAGCCAAATCAGGTGAATTCGGTGGCTGTTGGATGGTATTTGTTGCTTTTTTCGTCAAAAAATTACGAATAATGATGGTGCTACGGTGCGTTATCATGGTGCAAAATCCACGAGTTTTCTGCCCACAATTCTGGTCTCTTTCGGCAAATTGCTTCACGCAAACGTCTCATAACGCCCAAATAATACTCTTTGATTACTGCCTGGCCTTCTGGCAAAAATTCATGATGCCCTATACCGTTGTAATCCATGAAAACCGTGAGCATTGCCTTCTTTTTTGGCTGAAAACGACGGGACCACTTTTAAACCGTTCGTGCCACTGGTAAGCGACCGTTTTTTTTAGAGAATCGTTGCCGAAACACTTTTCCAACATTTCCAACGTTCGCGCACCATTAAATCCGTTTAATCAAAATTTAATACAAGTTCGTTGTTGCAAATTTAAATCCATTTCTAAAATTGTAAAAAATCACCAACACACAGAGATAGATGTACTCTTGGCTACGTAACTTTTGCAAATGTCAAGCTTTGACGCTAAGATTTAGCGGGAAAGTCAACAACAGATTTACCAACTTAACAAAAAAAACCGAACTCAAATCGGAACAATAAAAGCGCCACACGGTTGTTATTCCGTGAACTTTTTGATCAAGGTGGTATGTGCTTGTTTTTTCGTAGTTTACCTTTTTTCAGTACGCTTCCCGCTTGTTCCTACTTTTTTTTTGCAGTTCTCGAGCTGTATTTATTTCACTTTACTTTTTTTGGTGATTTTACTTCTTTAATAAATTTTTTGGGACGCTGCCTTAAATTTCTTGGGAATCGGTTCACTACTTTTCTGCTTTGAGGTCTCTTGTCGACTGGTGCCAGAGATCACGTTGGCGTCAGAGAGCCGCCGGCTCCGATTCTCTCGCAGTTTGATTTTTTTTGGCGCTGGTGTTTGTTGTTTGATGTGCGTTTGTGTGAGACCTGAGGCGGAAGAACGTTTTTTTTTTCTTGCTTACTAGAGCTCAAATCTAAGACATCTCTGAAGAGAGTCCACCAATAATCCTCCATTTTCCTTGGAGTGGCTTCTCAATGTCTGGTAAATGATGAAATGATGAAAACTGTGCTTACAAATAACGAAGACTCTGGAAAGAGTTCCAAATGTAAGTGAAGAAAGCGAATCTTCTAAGGCATATTAAAACTTATTTTCTTATAATATGATATCATGTTTGTCACAGTTTGGGCGTATTTTCAGCTCCCTGGTTTCTAAAAAACTGGTTGCTTCAAGGAGGATATCATTCCAATCAGTCCTCTCATCACCTCTTAAAATACTGTTCAAGCATTCGTCCTCAAATCTACCATTAGTGCATAATAGAACAAGCCATAAAATTTTATAAACTCCCTTGGAATGGACAGCATGAAAGTGGCTCCTTTTTACTTAATCAAATATTGAAAATTGACGAATAATATATAATAGTGCATCATAGAGCTACTACAATGCTTTCCCAAGGCCTAGATTCTCATAAAACCTCATTAAAATTCAACTTCATTCCCTATTCAATATCACACACCCCTATTAAAATTTTGAATTCAAAAATCTCATGAAAGCTTTCAAACATGTCTTAATTAGTGTAATTTTGAATCTTCTCCCGTACCAAAAGAGCTCCATTTTCCGTTTTATTTGTAACATCACACTCACTCGATTTCTGGGCTATGCATTCAACCGCACAAAGGTCCGGACAATTACAAAGTGCCTTCGCAATTTGCCTGCGAAGTACTTGTGGCATTTTACACTTCTCTTGTACTCGCAGCTATGAGAAAGGAGGATTCCGGAATAGTATACACCTGTGAAATGCACATCTTGCATAACATCGCAATACCAGGTGGTGTCTGGTGATTTATGGGTATGTTATGTTGAGTTTTTCTGTGTCTCATAAATGAAAAATGTTATACAGAATTGTGGAGGATGTGCATGTGAAGGATGCAATGTAACTTGCATTGATTATTTTGCATTTCAGTTGAAAAAAAGGATGTATTGTCTGGAGGAGGGTCTTGCAGGATCTGTAAGTGTACTATCTATCACACTTTAGTTGAACTTGAAAACTTTCAATCATAACTTCGATGGCCAATCCATTTTGTCCAGTTCGTTTGCATGAAGATGTATTACAAGGATTATTCAAAAAAGGGGATGGTAGTTTTTTTGAAGGATTACTTGAAAAGGGTCAAAGATGAACAAAGCCAACATGAAGGATATGTTCTAGAATCTTATGTGCTACCCAACTGCTTCTATGTATTCTTCAAACCGGCTCATCATTTAAGGTGTCCTTTAACTTCTCTGAATCGGTTGACTCCTTCATTAAGTTTCAATACCTTGGCTAGACCAACATCAATGAGTTCATCACTCTTAATGAAAGTATTGAGAACCTCCTCACTTCTTATGAAAGTACTGTCCAATCATAGAGCTAGGGGAGACGACGAGCCACCGGTTTTGTATAAATCGCTTTGAATCCAAAAACACGGTGAAAAGTGAGACAAAATAGGTTCGTTATATCAAATTGTTGTTGGTTTAGCCACTCACATGCTAAACCAACAACAATTTGATATAACAAACCTATTTTGTCTCACTTCTCACCGTGTTTTTGTGAGACAAAACAGGAGCCTTATGTCAATTTGTTATTGTTTTGCGTGCATGTGAATGCGACGACGTCCGCCTCCAACTCAATCGCTGCTTGTTATCTGCAATATATATCTCTATGTATCCAATACACTCACACAAAAAAATTTGAGCCTACTCATCCTCTTCACAGCATTGATCATCTATGGAAGAAAAGATTCCCATTATCAATAGACTCGTTCAGTTTGTAGCGGCAATAGTGGTAATAGCAACTATATTAACGAAGTCTATCATTTCTAGAGTCTATCCCAGAATTTAGAGTTTATCCCAGATTCTACAGTCTATTTCTAGAGTCTATTCCAGTCAAGAACATTTTCAATAATCTGCAGTTTGCTTCAACGGTTTTTAGGCATATTAAAATTTATTCCTGCATAGTATATACCTGCGTCAGATTAAGGACCGTGTTTGCGACCCCAAGAATTTATTACAATTGAAATTTTTGCTAGTGTTAGTCACAAACACGTTCTTAATCTCTAAAATAAAAAATCTCCTCTAACCTTCAATACAAATTACTCCTTTTCCTTCTCAGAATCCTTGACTCAGTTCAGCTATACATCATACCACATAAAAGGCCAAACAGTTTTAGGATTTATTTATGGTCCAGAGAATTAATTATTCCACTTGATTTATTGAGAAAGGCTTCGGGATGGGGAAAAAAATTACTGCCACCATGGCTAACAACTAACCAGTCTCATCTGGCGGATCAGATACAGGACCTACCCCTAAACTCCACTTAGATAAATCTACATTGAACCGAAGGAGTCTCTTTCACTACTCACGTTCAGATTGTGAGAAATCCGTCAAAGGAGACGAAGCTTTATACTTCATTAGAATTAATCTCTGTCGAGTTAATCAAAAGAGAGAGCGCCAAGGGTCGGTGAAATTTCACAAAGGGGGTTGGATTTTATTTTGGGGTTTTTTTCTGGTAAGCATCGACCACTAATTAAGCTCAGTGGCAGTGACGATGGTGAGGATTCATTAGAATTCATTAGGGAGCCTTGGGAAGATAGTCACCCTTACTTTTATCACAACAAAACAGGCTAGGAGAATCATAGCAGCCGAGCTTCTTTTTTTTATTATTCTTAGACGTAACCTCAATTGTTTTATTAATTTAGTAGATTAGACAAGAAGAGATTTTATGTTTGGTAGTAAATGGAATGTACTTAATGTCGAGATCAAACTTATCGCATGGTTAATTATTTTGCAACCCCGAATATGTAAATGAGATGCCTGAGGGTTAAAACTGGAATGTGGTTATTGAAGTCATTTTAATTAATTGATTATCGAATTTCTTTAATTTTTCTTTTCTGGAATATTGAAAATTTTTGTTAAAAAAATAATGTAATTAAGTTCAAAATTTTAACGTGACGTAAAGCTTTTTGATATTCATATTTCCGGGTATCAGTGTAAATAGTTTCACAGTCATAACGACGTCTGTATAACTCTGCAGCGACCCTGTAGCGACCATTAACCGACTCTCAGCCAACTCTCAAAAAAATTGAGTGTTGACTTTTATATTATATATACAACAACAAATGAGTAAAATATTTACGTCTTCTTCATTAGAAATATGCCAACAGTCTGGGCGCGACTTAATTTTTTTTTTCTGTAGATGTTCAGATAGCTTTGGCGAGAACATGAGGCGATAAATTCTCACACACTTGTTGGGTATTCTCTTTGAAAACCTCCAGAGTTAGTGGCTTGTTCTGATAGATTCGCTTATAAATGGAGCTGCATATATATATATATTAAGTTTCAACTTTCGAGCATAACCCATTCGCCGCACGTCGCTCCCACTAGTTCTCTAGGTTGGCTCGCAAGTGGCAGTATATGGTACATATAATAATTTTTAGCTTTCTATCCTGTTCTTAAAAATAAAATTCAGATTTTTTTCCTTTCCATTGGTGCCCACCCGATCCCACCCGCTCTCACCATCACCCCTTACACCCTAAACACTAAGCTTTTTCTACGCCGCATTTGAAAACTGATAACTCACAAACCCGTTGAGATTTTCAGTAAATTTTTTTTTGTTGAGTACATTGGGTGGCTCCTTTTTAATGGTGACTAACACCCTAACTCTGTACGACCGATAATTTAAATGTCTATAAGTTTTTAGTAAAGAAAAATGGTTTCACGGAAAATAGGATGACAATAGGATCTCACGTAAAATAACAATGTTATTTAAAAAGAGAAATTACCATACTTATCTGTCACCTGAGTGTAATTGCTAGAGGTAAAGGTGTAATTAAGGGACCAATGTCTTTTCTCAAAAATGTACCATTAAGCAAAAGGAGTGGTAATAATGATGCGTTGACGTCGCACCATAAAGGCTTCCATCAGTGCCGTCTTGAATGGAATTTACCTTGACAAACCTCTTTGAAAAATTTACATAATTAATATTTAAATGCTTGAAGCTACGCTTTCTTGTTGCCTTTTCACTTTCACTCTCTAATTGAGTTATGTCCACAATTTTGATGAAATATATCGTCGAAAAGGACAAACGAATTTCTCTACTTCGTTCGTGTTGTTTATTCAAAAAGCGGAATTCCATCCCTCTCAATTGGTCCTTGGTACTGTATTTGTGTGTATGTCTTTCATGGACATTATTTCCTCTCCTTGTGAATGTAAGCCGTTCAAAAGAAATATCCTTTCAGGAAGCTGGAACCGTTCTGTGTTTATCTTGTGTCCTTTTATATCCAGGTCTATCGTCTCGAATAGGTAGACCATTACAACTATTACAAGACAGGTGTATAGTCGTATATTATGGTAGTGGGTTGTCGAGTAAGATTGCAAGGACTCTACTTAAACTGACCATGTTTTACTCTCCGTTAGGAAAGCTTTATCGGCACATTACTCAGCCAATTGATTTAAGATGTGATTTCAGACCATGAATCTTGCACACTTGGCTCAAGATTGAAAACAATCGGATTGTATGGACGTTTGAGAGTTCGGAGACGACATTCTACGCTTTGGTTTCGAGAATTGTTTAAAGTTTAATCAGGGATGCTTACATGGTAGCTTGACCGACCAACCCAGGTTGTAGGGTCAAAAGGTGTGTTTAATGTATTATCCCTATAAATTGTATCAGTCGTGCGTGGAAGTTCACCAGAAACAAATCCATACATTTTTCATCGGTTAACTACATACTTAGAGAGTATATTGATATTCGTATGCTGCCACGTATCCGGAATTAGGTTTCGTGGGGGATAAGGGAGACTCTGATCCTGAGTACAAAATAGGAGCGTTTTCAACTCTATCCAGAAGACAGTGCTTTACCTTGTCACATGTACCAATAAATTTCCTCTTGCTTATTGTTTGAGTTATCAGACGCAATTTTAAACACGTCTCGAATCTCTGTCCAAAATATAATAAGGTTGCGCCCAGGCTATTCGCAGTACTCCATTATTTTAATAAAAAAGTACCATAAAAGACTTAACTGACTTAACTATAAAAGACTTAACTGATATGCTGATATTTTCTGTAATAAACTATACGTAATATAATATTAGCTATAAAAAAATTATGAAACTGTGCCTGCTTGTTGTACGCTGTATAAAAAGCCAGTGAAATAAAAATCGAATTGGATATCTCATTAGACCTAAAACATATGACAGAATTCGTGAAAGCAAATACAAAGTTACTACATGAATATCGCAAAATGCTGAAATTGAGTAAAATTCATGAAAATACGACCCTTTTATACCTCCTGGGGGCTGAATATTACAAAGCTCTGAAAACTATACCCTGGGCTTGTACGAAAAATACTTGAAGAATAAAAACCACGTCTCACAAAACCCCAGACAGAATTATCAAGATTTGGCGGAATTCGTGAAACACCAATTTGTGTTATATGCGAACGATGTTTTTCTTTGCAGAAGTAAATATTTCATAATTTTTACGTACAGTAGATACTTTATAACGAAATTATTTTTGTTCACTTAGGTATTTATAATTTATTTCTTTTTACAAACTTTGAAACATATTTTTATTGTAATTATAAAAAATAAATAGAATTGTTCTGATAAAAGAATGGCGTTGTTTTCTTTATTTTTACATTTACTGAAGATGGTAGTCGATTCGATGTACGTGTAGTAATAAACGTTAAAATCTAGCTGAAGTATTCTTGGGTTAAGGCTAAGATACCGGATTCCTCGATCCGACCCGAATGGGTGATCTTTAATAATAATAGTAATAATTGGCAAAACCCATCATACAGATACAGGGAACATTATCCAATTATAATTCATAAAGTGTACTTTGGAGTAACAATCTTCGTATTTACTGGGACAGATAAGTTATGATTCCTTGTCGTCGAAAGATAAATTTGGTGGATTTTCCAATTTTTTAGAATAACAATCTTATACGAAAATATGCAAAGAAGGTATAAAAGAATATGGCCTTGCCTCGAGGAATTAAAGAAATCTGGCGTCTTAGTCGGGCCTATATTATTCCTTTAATATTGTCGAAAACAGGCGTAATACAAATGTCCCTCAGGGCTTTACTGGAAGACCTGGATATTTCATCTGGTGGATGAGATGCAGAAGTACACCAATTTGGGTATGATGAGAACTACCAGTATGAGCATGAGGAAAACTTTGTCTTTAACAAGGACAGAGTAGTATTTGAATAACTTTATTATCCATTTCCGCATTTATTTATTTTGAGTCCCTATTCAGACCCGAGTGAGTGATCTTATAGAAGTAATCTTTTTCCTCGACTATTTTTCTGTTACAAGATGTGTGATCCAGCAGCGCCTCTACACATGCGACTAATAACGCTGATCCTCATTAACGTATTCAAATTAGTAGAGTTCAAAAATAAAATGCAAAAAAGATGTCGTCCACAATCTATAGGACACTAGAACAAATAAATTGAACTCTATCCTATAAATAAAAAATATGTAAAAAGTATGTAAATACAACCTACGTAATCGGATCGAAAAAACTTTATGGCATCCTGTTAAATTAAGCTCAGCATGAGACACACACATTTCTAAAAGCATCCATTACTGAAATCGGAGAAAAAAAAATTGGAGTAATTAGCCGTAATCAAATTTGTTTTCAACCATTAATCATATTCCAGTATAGTCCTTTTTATTTTCGAGAATACGCGAAAGTATGGAAATGAATGGCTTGTCCATCAAACCAGACAGGCACTGTTTTTTTTTTCGATCCAATTCAAATCCTAAAGGACAATTGACAACTGATTTAAAGTGGCCTAAAAATCCTATCACCGAGAGATAAAATTCGTTCCGTCACGAGGATGGAACAATTTCGTAGATTCGTACGAAATCCTTATTGCTGGTATGCCCTTTCACCAGCAAGCTTTCAAATACATAAAGCAGTAATTCGCCCGGTACGACGTAGGCGCCAACTCCTTCCAAATCCTGTCTGCTAACGTGATGGACCTACTAATACAAATGGCGAAGACAATATAGTGGGAAGGCTTCCAGCATATTTTTGTATGGTAAGACATCAGGACTAATACGTACCGGAACTAAGGAAAAGGGCAAACCTGTGTCTGACTGAAGCGAATAGAACCGAGGCTAACCAGCATTCTATAGAGGACATTTGTTTCAACACCACGTGTCTTAAGTGCTCCATGTTCTAGTTGTGTGTTTTCCCCGGGTAACAGAGTACCAGGACATTGTCTTACTGTCTGTCTGCCAGATCGTATACATGACTATTTCAATGGATATTAAGTTGTACTGGGAAGTAGACGTTGCCTTCGAAAGGACGGAAAGATAATGAACAAACAATCGGGGATATAATTGTGTAATGAGATCAATTTATTGTACGACTTTGCAGGTTGAAATTATGGGATACAGGGCTACAGTCGAGAGATCCAAGAAAACTCCAGCTACCTATAGGGAATGTAATTAGTATCTAATTTATAAGTCTCTTTTATCGTATTTGGTGAAGAATGAGACCGATGTGATATTATGCCATTAGGGAAAGGGTGCGAGGACCAGATCTACCTTGGAGAATTGGCCTATTTTCGAAATGGCTTTTTAGGCAATTACTGAGATAGAAGTTTGAGATTGTATTTATTAAAGGTAAATTCTAACTGCACGAGTAGATAGTATCTACAGATAAATTTGGATAAAACTTTTGGTGAAATTTTCTTATCGAATAATTAACTAGGACCTATGTGATCATAGTTTACTTCAACAATTCCTTTTTATCTATGGGTAGCAAAGACGAATTCAAGAACTTTTTGGTGAAAATTTTATCTGGGAACTGTTTGTCAAATGTCTTTAAACAATTAAAATCATTTTATTATATAAGTGTATAAGCTCCATTTTGGTGCTCTACTGAACTGATAAGAAAGCAATCTTTTTTTATTTAGTTTGCTACATTTTTTTTTTTTTCAATTTTAACAGATAAAATTTGACTGAACTTCACATTTTTGTCAAATATTTGATGATATGGCATACAGTATAATACAAGCTTTATTACGAACGTCAACGAAATTCGACTATAAACTTCCCTATTTGTTGTAAAATGTTAATCTTTGCTTATTTGCAGGTTCCTCTTTAGACCGGTTTTTTTTTTAGATAAAAAACCAAGGGCTGTGAAGTGGGCGAAAACAATTTGTCTGAAACGCTCAAAAGCTTGGAGTGAAAGATTCTAGAATCTATAACTCCTGAACGTTTAATGTCAAAAGGTCAAAACTATGTGGATGTCTTAAAGAATGCTAGAAGATATTTGGGGAAGAGAATTGTGGGGTATGGAGGTAAAAAAAAATACATTCCGATCCAATTGTACCAGAAAGATAAAATTTGGTTTCTGTATAGGGTCATTCCATCAAGAATCGCAAAAGTTGAAGAAATCGGAAAACATCAGTACTTCTCAATTATGTTATAATTGTAATTTTTCTATAACATAATTGAAAGCACTGATGTTCTTAGATTTTTTTACCCTGATCCCCTCGAGATCCCTAGCTAAATTTTTGATATGTTTTGAAAAACCTACTACAAAAAACATAAAAAAAAAAAGTTGGTTATCTCAGATATTCAAGGGTCATTCCACTTTTTCTATGAAGTAAATTGAGAAGTACTGGTGTTCTTTGATTTTTTTACCCGATCCCATTGAGATTCCAAGTTGATAAGTTTTGAAAAACAGTATAATACACAATATATAAAAAAAGAAAGGAAAAAATGGTTTTTTAAGATATTCAAGAATAAAGGACAAAATCGTTATCCTTGGAAAAAAATTTTATGGATAAATTTTATTGGTATTTTTATTATTTTGCGACAACCTTCCCCTTTAAAATAAGTCCTATTTCATTATTCTATGATAAAAAGTAACAGAGATATGAGTCTTAAAAGAGGAGTTAGACACCATTTTTGTCAAATCTTCAACATTCTATAACTAACAAAAAAAAAATGAGATAGAAAGAAAAAACTGAAATTATATTTTTCTTTCCACTCATTTTTCAAGTACACAAATTTTCAAAGGAATCGGTGATGGTCACAAAATGGGCCTTTTTTTGCGATTCTTAATGGAATGACCCAGCAGATGGAAAAATTGATTTTTATTTCTCGAACGCGGCAAAGAATAGAACGTTTAAATTTCACGAATATATATGAAGAGCCACTAGAGGAACATCGTAAAATTTTTCAATTTTTGATAGAAGTAGCAAGGTACATGGGTGGGTGCTTTTTAAGATTTCAGAAACGGCTAATGTTATAAAGTTGAAACTTAGTGGGTATATAAACTGAAGAAATATTATAGATGTTACGGCTCCTAATTTTCCATTTCGATGCTGACTGTCTTGCAGTATTAAAACTAATAATTTTTACTTTGTAACTATATTTTCCGCCAGAGTATAGTTACACCAACTTCTTTTTCCTAAAGAATTAGCTAATACATTTTATGAACTTAGAAAATAAGAAAACCATTGACTAATTATATTTGAAAAAATGATCGAAGATAATGAGGCTAACAAAAGTATTGATACACATAAAAATCGTTAAAAGCTGTTGCTTATGAATGAGTAATTGAATTTAAGTGTATCAGTCAGCAAGTAAGTTCCAAGATTAAACTTATGATTTGCCCGAAATTTTTCATATTTTCATTTCATTCTTATGATGGATTAATAATTGCGTTCCAGATATGTATTTTAATTTAAAAAAACATCGCATTTAATTCTCATAACTCTCGTCGCACATCCGAATATTAGTCGCGTTCAGCTGAAAGTTTAATTCGACGAAAACTAATATCAATTAATTCATTGTAAGGACGAATGAGAGTAGGAAATGCTTTATTCCAATGAGATTTAGATATCACTTACAGTAAGTTCAAGCAATTTAGTGCTTAATGTGTGCTCCGACAGTAGCAGTTATCCTTGTGTAATCCGTACGAAATCCTTCCCTTTTCCAACATATTTCGTTATCACTGAATCGGGAGCGGCACTCCTCATGTAAAATTGAATTAAAATATTTTCCTAGTTCTTAATTAATTTGCAGAGACTAAAAGGGATTCATATTTTTAACAATTAGTAGAAGAGACTTATGCTTTACTATTCGAATAATTCAGTGTATTCCCTAAAAGGAAATTAAGAAAATTTAGTCCAGAGAGTTCTTGGTGATGCAGTTAATTAATTTTCTTTTAAAAGCGTTATATTTCTACGAAAGTCTAATTTTTTTTAATAATCACCAAATTCAGCTACCCTCATGAGACCATATCTTAAATTTTTTACGTTTTCCTCTAACTTTACTTGACCATTATGAAACATGATTTGGAAATAAAGCTTCTATTACTCTGCATGCCACTATATCAAATATGCGACTATTCTGGCTGGCCAAGGCAATAAGATAGTGTAATCACTAAATTTTTGTTTTTCATATAAGGCTCTTGCACTTGTCAGAAAAATTCGACTGAATTTTACGTCAAATTGTTTTTTTATTCAAATATTTGATATATAGCTTAAACGAAAAGTAGTCGCTACGTGTGCTATATCTTCGTATAGTATGGCCGAAAAACTGGTCAAGCTTATTGTTGCCGAAACATTAGTCCGTCGAGCCGGATACATCCTGCAAATTAGTCATTCGCTTTAGTAGCCGTTTATTCGTTCAACGAACCTAGACGAAAGGTTCTGCGAATTAGCTACTGAGACGCGTACACAACAGCGCCTGGACATCGTGACGTCGATACATCAGCGACGAATATCAAAAAATTCAGAAAGCAATTTCCAGACTTTCTGTGAAGATTCCGTGGAAGATGAGTTAATTCTATATCTCAGAAGATTTAAGATATATGATGAAATTCGTGAAAGTATATCGACTGTCTTTTCACTGATAATTTTTTTTATCCTATCTTCGTTCCAGCACAAAAAAAATCTGAAATTTTTTCAAAAATCTTAATTTTTGTTACACAAAAAAAACTTGAAATTTTTGTTAGCTTAAATTTTTTATGCTGGTGTATCGCCATATATGTACGTACCGAGTTTCAACTTTCTATCATAATACGTTCCTGATATGAACAGTTAAATCCGTAGCATGTTCTCTAGATGGAAAATGCTGTATCCGTAAATTAATCAAATTTGAACGTTTTGTATTCCTTTTCTATCGATCTTTGTAAGTAGGAAAGAATATTACGAAATTAAAGTAATGGATAAAATGAGAACTTTTACATAATCACAATCCAGCAATTAAATTGTAGTTCATTTTTGTAACAGTTTAAGTACCATAACCCCTTACATAAAATGAAAATGTTAAAAAATAACATCATTACCGAAACCAATCCCTTCACCAAATTTAAAAATCCAGAAAATTTCCACCTTTAGCTAAGTATCGGATTATTTCACTATTAAAATTGATGACCCGATTATGAAGCTTGTTAAGGAAATCCGCACAAAGCCATCGTATATACTATATTTATACAAGTAGGTGGATGGTAGATCCTCGCTACTACTCACTTCCTTTGCCTTTGCTCGTTTTTAGTAATTAAAATCATATCATATCCGGATGCCATCTCTCCACTCTACAGGATTGCTGCCGCTAGATGCGCGTCTGTATAACATAAAGCTTCTTTGATAATCATGACCGGATGATGTCGGATTAAAATTGGATTACTTTAATGTAAGGACTCAGCTGGCTCTTCATATTTTATCCTTTTTTTTTTCCTTCCATCCATGTATTGTACGTATGAAAATTGTAAATCCATTGCCGTATCACGCTCTACCCATCTGGTAAAAGTTAAAAAGCTCGAACACACCTTTCTGCTATACCTTTCTGTATGGCAGCGCTGTATCCTCGAAATAGGACGATTCCGAGAATGGTTTACCCTTAAAGGGGATTTTGGTTGTTATATAATTTTGGATACTTTCTGATCCCAACACGACTTTTTATTCTTTTCAGGACGCTACCCGTCGTTTTATTTTGACTTTTCTTGCTAGGTGAAGTAAACATAGGGCCCACATTCGGTGTGCCTTATTTAAGTGTAGTTCGGTACGTTGCTAGCGAAAGGATCCTAATTATTCTGAGAATAACACGACGAAAATTGCACATTTTGTTTCTCTTTTAATCGTTCTACTCTTCATTTAATTACCATAGAAATGTCCTTCAAAATTAAGGTTAATTCAGTTTCAGTAGCTCCAACTAAAATGGCAGTGTAATTGATAGAGAGATTTACTCAACATTTAAATTTTTAACTTGGAAGCAATTGCAATATCTAGATTTAATCTTTGAAATGCAATTTCCACATCAACTAAAAGAATTTATTTCAGGATTTAGAGAAATTTCAGTGCAATAGAAGTCTACGACTGAGATAGGACGCTACTTGCGAAAGTAAAATCATCATATAGGCGAACAACTTTCACTGAACAGACTAGTTTTACTGTTATTAATATGATTGATCCTTACATGGTAGAATTATTATTATTTCGTTGCCTAGAGCCACTTTTATTAAAGGATCGGACAAACTAAAAATCGACTTACAACCTTTTTCTAAAAATTTATCATTTAGGAGCAAATACCAGTATATGCCAAGACATGCCAATGGCATTTGTTAATGTGTTTTCCAGACAATTCGTTTCATTTTGATTGAGCCTTTGACCAAATTTCGCACTTTTCACTGCGTGCCATTTCAAAGTGAATTCGAAAAGTTCTACTATATCCCATGGTATACGAGTATAACCCAAGCTTTTTTTTCATTTACATCAAAAGCTTTATCGCCTCCTATTGGATTCAAAATTCAAGAAACGTGACTAATTATTCGTACACCCTCTAAATTAAATCGTGGCAAATCCCCAGTTCAATGTGTAAGTTTCCAAACCTTTGGCATAGTCCATTAATTTATAGATACGATTTAGTAAATTAAAAAAAACAAAACACGTAGCTTAAAATGTGACAGATAAAAGCGCAAAGGGGTTAGATACCATTAAGTATATCAACTATATATGGTATAATATTTGTTGTTATTGTGACTTCTTTTTGCACTTCATCACAATGTGAAATTTTCATGTCTGAAGTACGTAATGTAATTGTGGGCATAAATTAATTTATGTTCCGAGTGGTGATAGTGGTGCCTATGACGTCGAGTTGTTAGTTGATGTCCTTAGTCCTTAGTTCTTCGTATCAGTTATATAAACGTATATAATTAATCATATTAATGTTAAAGACCATAACAGCGTTCATAATCATCGTTCAATTTATTTGTTCATTGCGGCTTCAGAGTTAAATTACCTCTTTGATTAATTAGAATTATAAATGTCAGAATAATTGGGGTTATCCGATTAACGTAGGTTGTAATACTCTTTAAGATTGTCATAGAGTGTTACGAGCTTAATCCAATCCTACCAGTTTATTGTGGAGAACCTTATTAATTAATCTTAGTTTCCCAAATCTGAACGCGCTGACCTAATATGTTGAAATTTGATTCCTACTCTTAAAATACGATTTATAGTGAACGCGACGCGAGCACATGGAGCGATGCAACATCAGCTGGCTGGAATTTACATTAGAAAGTGTAATCAGTTATAATATAATCGCATTGCTTTGATTAGCATTGTTTAATTTCGTCGCTCTCGTAATCCGATTTTGAAAATCGCGAATCTAAGACAATCCCAAAGATTTCGTTTGGAATTCTTTACAAGAATATACGGCGACTGGTTAATTAATATCGCGAATGAATGTCCATATATCAAAATAGAAAGGGAGGCAATATGTTGTCAGACTGCGTACAAACAAATTTATTTATAAATATGATTTTTGGCAAGCGATTCAACGTGCTTACCATAGCTGATAACGCGATATGGTGTGCGCAACGCGATTGTGGCATCGCGCGAGTCTTGCGCATCGCTTTCACTATAATACAACTTTAAAACTGATCAACAAACAAGGAACATTGTCCAACTCCATCGACTGACTTATATATAAAAGTGATTAAAACTTGTAAACAAATGAACATTTAATATTCGTTACGTATAGAATAATTGTCGGAAAAACACCGAATATCGTGGAAATTCATCAATGAACCGAACCTATTGCAAAATTTCTCACTTTCGACTTAGCAAAATCGTATAAATTCGATTCGAAACTAATTAAGTTCAGCGGTGAAGCCTTTCCAAAATACAGGTGGACTTTAATTCTAGTTCGGACAATAAACAAGAGAGTACCCGAAATTTGCACCTAAATCAAAAATGTCCGCATATAAATGGAAATTATATGTACGTAAAGGGGGCGAATCGAAAATGAAATTAGTTTAAGTTATTTGATATGATTGAACTTCATGTGTATCATGCGAGTATCTGTTGTATATATGAATTTTTTTTAAATCCGGAACATTCAACTTATGAGAAGAAAGTTAAATCTTTAGTCACTAAAGAATTTCCAGTAATTTTTGATAGAAGTGATTAAGTTTAAATTTCTGTTATTTTTATTTCCTCAAATCAAATATTATAAATAATTCTACCAAATTCCAATTATGTTTTGGTCCTTCCCCATACACAATAATTTATACATTTGAATACAATAGTTATGTTGTTAATTGATTTTTTTTATGGTAAGCTACCATAAAAGCAATTATGATTAAATGTTAGTTGCTTGCCGGTGTCAGTGGAAGTGGAGTGAAACCCCAACACAAAATCCCCGACTGATGATTAAACGCTGTCCTTGAGGACATGGCAATTGGAAAACCTTCACTGGTTAGGCCAGTTTTATAAGATGTGTTGGACTATAGGTCTGAAGGAGCTGTTCCGTCATCGGATGGTATAGACTCTTCAGATGGTATATCATGCCTACTATCCGAAACACCCTGACAGCTGGTTGTATATTGCTTGGAAGTATTCTATATAGACGATTTTGAAACAAACTTCATTTCCACCAATTATATAGAAAGTATTTCTTGCTATCGCAACCTTATACTAAAGGTAGGTGGCACTGAAAATCACCTAATACTTCAACCAATATGGTGGAATTTGCTCCCGAACTTTGTCCCGAAAAATAATAAAATTGCGTCCAGACTGTTGACAGATTCTTTTTTAGTGTGGCTATCTTAAGTAGTCTGGGTGGCTTAGTGGCTAGAGCACTTGCCTTCGGTGCACCTGGTACCAGATTCGAATCTGCTTGGCGGCAAGTAATTTTCGGAAATGTTATTGGGTGCCGGACTACCAGTTCACTCAGCTGTTAATGAGTACCTGAGTTAAAATCGGGGTAATAGTCACGGACGAGCGTGTAGCTGACCACTTGACCTCCTAGTGTTCCGTTGGTCTCGAAATGAAGCATTACTTCAAGGCCTAGGCCCGATTTGGGCTGTTGCGCCATTGATTAAAAAATCTTAAGGGGTTATACGCAGTCACAACTTAACAATAAAGAAAAATTTGTTTTCCCATTTTCGTAATATACATATATTTTACTACATTCACAGAAAGTTTCATGTCAATCTGACAAATATTCTCGAAGATACACTAACAATTGTAAAGACTTCTAGGAGCGTTTGAAAGATTTTTTTAAACTTTGAACGCGTTTTTCTCAAAACTGTATTGATAAAGTCGGTAATCTCGATTTCTCGGAAACGGCAAAACCGATAAGTCTTAAAATTTTACACAATCTTTCTAACTGTATTTCTTATAGATTGATCGAAGGTTTTTTCTGTCTGATAAATATTTTCCATTTTATAAACAATTTAAGGCCGAAATTTTCCTCGAAAATCGAAATTTTTGATTTAAAAGCTGCCATTTTGTTAAACATTTATATTTTGCGTAGTTCTTCGATTAATTTATAAATAATACATTAAACTATCGAATTATTTTTTGTTTTTTTTTTTATTTTAGATGATCCTATCAAGAGATATCGAGATCACCGCAAAACACTTTTTTTAAAGGAGTTCTCGGTAATCAGCCATAGCAGTTTTAAATACCATTATTTTAAAAAATGAAAAATACCGAAATTAAGTTAAGTTATATATATATAAATTTTTACGTTAATAAATTGAAATGGCTTCACAAGAAAAATACTTGAAAAACAGCTTTTTTACAACCTTGTGACTGCGATTGACTTGGAGGTAGTTAAGCGTAGGAATAAGGTCGAGTATGTACAGTGAGGTCCAACTTCACTGCCTTACAATAAAAAAAAAAAATTATTTAAATATTTTAAAATATTTTAATTTATTTAAATATATACTTAAATTTTTTTTTTAATCTTAATAAGAGAAATCAATCCGATATCTTTTAATTCGCCATCAACTTATATGCCTACTAGCAAACTACCTTCCATGCCGAAGCCTTGTAGCCTCGGTAAGGCCTTATAGAAAGTAGTTAGCTAGTAGGGATTATCTTCATTAACTTTTGTACGCGTGATACATATATCCAAAGTTCTCGATATCATGCGGAGGAGTCTACTTACATATATATTATCCAATTGAGTTCAATTAAGGGATTGATCCAAGCACGTAGTATAGCCGACCTCGGCTTCCTTACAAATGCCTCTCATGAATTGGAATATCTTACAGTTTGAAATTTTTAATCCATTTCTTTGTTATGATTTAAAAGTTATGGATGTGATTATTTTAGTGGGGACTAACGCCTCCAAATACAGGACTTACTTTTCAACACGAAATTCGTAACCAGCATCATTTCTCATAAAATCATCAATAACATTTGAAGGATTAAAAGTTGGCTGTAACTAATGGTAGCAAACTGCCAACAGCTTTATAAGGAACATGCCACAAGTCAGGAGGGAGCTACATAGAAGCTAATGGTAGGCCAAAGAGCATCCAAAATGGATACGAGCAAAACAGACTCCCATCGGTCGTAACAAACCATTTTGTTGGTCGATTCTTTGGTTGTGGAGCCCATCTAATGCCAACAGTATCCTTGCAGTTTGGTGGTCAGAAAACGTTACGTTCGTTGAAGATGAACCTTTCTACAAAAGAGGACGGGACAAATTCTTCATGTTTTTAGTTGGTTTTTTGTTCGCTACAACAAGCTGGAATGGGTTCGAAGGACCCAACAGGAAAGTAAATTGGGCACAGAATGTTGTCCGCATTCATTTCTGTGAGTAATTTTTCGACTGTTTTATTTTTATGTTCTGAAATTTTAAGAAAAATATCCTAGAGTTCCAAAAAAAAAAATCGAAATGCGAAGAGAAAGAAAAAACTTATGTCGTCCCGGGGACAATAATTCCAATTGACATTGTAGTCCCATTGTAGGACAAACATGTGAAGGCTCTGTTGAAACATTCTTTTCACTCGTGAGAAAAAAAAGCAAAAAGGAAAAGACTGTCTCTGTGTGATATATTAGCGGACATAAAGCTTTGTATTCCCGGCGAATTGAATTACAGACGACATTTTTATAATGTATCGATGGTGCTGATGGAAGCCTAATGGACCGAGTAATTGTCTGAAAATGACTTCAATCAACTTTCGTTAAGGTGGCGAAGTTCAGATTTTATTAAGAGTTTTTTTAAGGGGTTAGGTGGGTTTCAAAGACCTAAAAAAATGGTATTTTAATTTTTTTTTTAGTATATGTAATGAAATATTTTATTTAAAAAATTTAGTACATCAAAGATACATGTTTCGTTAGTATTTCGTAAAATTGTTGTTTAAAAATTGTGGAGAGTCACCCGTTGGGACATCATTTCCCTTGACCTCTCAAAAAAATTGCTCTCGGCGTGGACAGGATAACTCCATGACAGGTTCATCCAAAATTAAAACACCAAAAATTTTCCGCTCGTGCTTGACCGAAGGAAAATTTTTTTTTTTTAATTTGAATTTTTGGCGGAGCTGTGAACAAAAAATTCCATTTATTGATGAATTTTTCACCATGTATTGCCTCGTAAAATAAGTTGTAATAAGGATTAAAAAAATCCTTCGTTCAAGCACTAGATAATGTTATTTTGAAGAAGTGTGCAAAATTTGAACCAAATTCATTTTTAGAAATTTTCAAACCCACCTAACCCCTTAAGTGAAATTCAATGAATGGGTTTGGGCTTGATTTTGTAGTATCAAAAATAATCCTTTTACGAGTTTGGGTTTCGCCGAGATTTCAAGTAAACCACACTTCGTTTATGAATAGAAACAATAATTACAATAATATTCGCATTAAATATAATCGCACTAAATGACAACGTTTTCTAATTTTATAAACAATGCTCGAACGTTGTTTTCAATCAAAATCGCGTAGAATTCTCTTATTGTCGCATCGCTTCCCATCAAACTACCAACTGTCGCTTCAAGTTACACTCTAAGAAATATGTAGAGGACTACTATTACTATTATTGTAGTTGGCAACTGTTTTACATCGATAGTAAAGGAAAAGTTACATGCATGTGTAATTAGAGGAAAAATTACACAAATAAGTTGTAATAATTACACAACATATGCGTGATGTAATTTTTTACAGTAGCTGTGTAGTCAATAGACAACAGTGGCGTAATTATTACACAGAGAATGGAATAATATATTACAAACTATTTGTTTAAGACTCCAATTTTAATATAACGGAAAATCCTGCATTTAATTCAAATTTATAATTAATACGATAAAATCATAAATTAAAAACGTGATTTCACAATAAATGTACTGTATTAAATTGAATTCAGTTGACAGTGATATTTCGGTCACTGATTTAAAAACAAATATATGTACAGTACAAACATTGCTTAAAAACATTGGGCTGATTTATCAAACCTGACTTGACGTCGCGTCGTCACGTAAAATGAAATGAGTTTTGGTGAGCTTACTTATTCTGGCGTAACATTACTCAGTGTTTAAAATCAAATTAGACTAAACCTGAATCCACTTTATTAATAATGAAACCTAAATTTTCTTTTTATAGACCAAATGGATGTATTTCTTATTATCTTATTGTGTAATTTGATTTTACTTACCTATTTGTGCGCTGAAAAATTAACATACGTTAATAATACGTACAAATACATAGATTGTGTATTTTTCCACGCATTTTACTTTATTATTTTAATAAATTAGTATTGTTATAGATTAAAAAAAAATTCAAATCAACTAAAAAATTTCAGTCCGTCTGTCCGCCGTACGCCATACGTCTACCGGTGTACGCAAAATCGTTTGAAGTCTCCTAACTCCCAAACACTTTTAACTATTAAATTAATTTTTTTTGTATTAATAGACTGGGTTGGCTCCTTGAAATGACTATATTTTGAAGGGTTGGGGTGTTGAGGGGAACGTGGGGGATGCGTTTTAAACCGAACATTTTTTTTTCTAGATCCGAGTAACCCATAATGTTAGGAGGCTGAAATTTGGAATTTGTATAGAACTTTAATAGTGGACTCATTTGCAAAAAAAATACCGATATGGGTGACGGGGTGTGAGAGTGGAGAGGGAGGGGGGGGAATAATGCGTCCGAAACGCAAAAAAAACCGAGATCGAACCATTCTAAAATCAATGTACCCTAAACAGATAATTCCACAAAATTGAAACTTAATGAGTATTTGTAAGTACACTAGGAGAATAGATCGGAATCAAATTTTTGAGTGGGACACTGACGTACGGGGGTGGAGGGGAACATATTTATGTTGCGATATCTCACGAACCAATTGAATAAGAAAAATAAATTTTGGATTGTGAGCAAAGGATGATCTAGGGACGGACTGGTGAAAGTAAAATTTTTTAAGGGGTGATGTAGCAAAAAAGTGGAGAGAATTTTTCTAAAAATTCACGTCTCATATCTCAAGAACAGTAAATTCTTAAAATTTTTGCCATACGTAGGTTCAAGAGATCCCTAGCAGAAACAAAAATTTTGAGGGTGTGGGCGTAGAGGGTGAGAGTGGAGGGAGGGCGAAAACGAGAAGGTTCTGATTTTTGCCTGTTTTTTTATATCACGAGAACCTACAACGGCATAAAGCTGGGACGTAGTAATTAGTTAGAGCTATAGTAGTGGCATGTTAGAAAAATATAATTTTGTATAGGGGTAATATGGTGCGGGAGTGGGGTTTTTTTTCTATCTATTGAACCGCTTATACTAGAAAGTTAAAACTCAGTATTCATATGTAAATCAGCCAGAAAAAAAATTCTGTTAAAAAAATTCGAATATCCATTGGTGTTCGGAAGGGGGGCAATAAAATTATAAGTGAAAATTTTATGCATATATTTTCATGATTTTCGTCATATCTTCTAGGTCTGCCAAAAAGTTTGGTTCATTTTTATTCTACGGATTCTTCATATGAAAACTTAGAAAGCCTTTTCAAGATTTTTCAAAATTCGACCCCTATGGGGGTGTTAAGTGATTGTATCCTTTTTTATGAATTCTGTCATATCTCTCAGGTCTGATCAGATATCGAATATCTTTTCACTTTCACGAGCTTGTTTAATATTTAAATGGGAGCAATGAATTTTTTTCCATCCAGCATTAAATTGCTTGAAAAAAAATGCTCAACATTAATATTTACCTATTTATAATATCTGTTAGGATTTAATACTTTGTTATTATTGTATCAAGTTATCCTTCCAAAAAGTAATAAAATAGTTGCAAAGATAATTTTCGGATGAAAATGCGGTCCTTATAGTATCTTGGGGTTAAATTCCTTTTTGCGAACACAATTAGGAGGTGAACAGATTCAAAGCTCTATATACACAATTCTTTGCCCTCAACAATTCGCATTATTGTATCTTCCGACAACCATCCATTTTGCGTCTCTATCTCGAAAATTCTCTTCAAGGAGCATAAAGCTTTTAAAAAGTAACCACGAAAAGGAAGCAAGATGTCGTTTACAGGCCATTAATAACATTTAACGATATTCCTCATGTTCGCAGTTAATGTGCTCTCCGCTTGGTTCTATCTAGTCCGGGGGTGGTGGTTTTTACCCCATCTTTTCCTGCCGTCAGCTTTCAAGGATCGGAAACAGGATGAAAGGACTTCAAGAAGTATCGACCTTTAAGCCTCCCCGTATAACTTTTGCCACTTTATTTTACTATGCGCTTAACTCGTTCCCGGGTCCGTACAAATGGCCGTCGAATAGACGAGAGAAGATTTTATTGTCCTTAAAATTTGTTGATATTTTCTTTGTTCTGCGCTGACTATTGCATAGTCCTTTTTCTCTGGATGATGGTCACTCGCTTTACTATACGACGATTGTACTGTGGATTTTATGCGGACTACAACGTGACAGTGTGTCCAAGTTCACAGCCTTTCTATTTAGCCTATTTTTATGGTCCGTTTCATTATTGCTGGCAATATAGAAGTAATGCTGGTCGGTCATATCAAGGACAATAAAATGTACAGAGCGCGGCTGTTTATTTCATTTCTTATCGCCGGACCTACGAGAAGCCTTTCGTTGGGTTTTTTTTTTGTCGTTGTAAATTTTGTCTTATCGTCGCTTCCTTGATGGGTTCGAATTGAAAATGGCGAAATGAAGATTGAAGCCATAAAATAAGAATGTCTTATCTTGTACAGGATGAAGATTAAATATATTACACTTGAGATTATTGTGATTTTATTGAGGCAAATCCGAGAGAAAGTGGATGGCGTCAAGTTCAACTTATACTATGTATCCCAAAAGGTCCTTTCTACTCCCAATCTTCACTAAACCAACTACATACACTGAACGATGCTAAAATTTATGGACATAAACGCACAGTTTCGAAATATTTCATCCTGTTCTCGATCCTCTGCATAATTTTATCATAAATACTTTGACCTTGCGAAAGTGTTAAAATTTATGGTTTTAGCGAAATTGGAAGAGCAGTTTTATTTGTATTCGATTGAAAGGAAAAGTTTGACTTAATGCCATCAATCTTGGGAGATTGGCCTATTTCGTTGATTCAATATTCAAGTTGAATAAGAAATGTCCGTCCCTAGATTGATGACCTTGATCCTTTTTATTGATTTTCTACTTTACTTTCTTTGTTTACTGAAAGCTTATAGATGTTGTGTATATGTGAGCATATTCTTAAGTAGGCTTGGATGAGAAATTAAGCTTCAATTTGCAATAATTCTTTATGATTTGGGGTGGAATTGGAGTGAAGACGATACGATTTGCGCGTTGATACAGTCGCGTCGCGACACTATAGTAAGCACGTCAAATCGCTTGTCACAGCTGTCCAATAAAATTCTTTGTCCTAACTAAACTTTATATTAGTTAATTAACAAAGTATTATTATCTACTGAAAATTAAAAAAAAAATGTATAACACTCAAATTTTTTATTTTCACATTTTAGGACTAGTAAGCCCTAAAACCAAAGTCCGTCTGTCCGCCGCGCCGTATAGTACGCCATCCATTTTACGACAAAGCGTTTGAATGTGGGGGGTGTTTTTCCTAACTATAGAACGGCTTATGGTAGAAAGTTGAAATTCGGTGTGTATATGTAAATCAACTAGAAAAGTAATTTTGATTAACTTAATGCCATCAACCCTTCTGATGAGGGGGGAGGGCAAAAAAATTATCAATGAAAATCGAATTCATATATTTTCACGATTTTCGTCATATCTACTAGGTCTTGCCAAATATTGAATTCAATTTTATTCTACAGATTCTTCATACAAATACTTAGAAATTATTTTCAAGATTTTTTGAAATTCGACCCCTAAGGTGGTGTAAAGTGGTTGTATACTTTTCTGTGAATTCTGCCATATCTCTTATGTCTGATCAGATATCGAATATCATTTCCACTACCACGGGCTTGTTTAAAAATAACCTATTTTGAAGAGTTTTCTTTTTCAACCCCTTAGACCGCATCCCGGAATATGACCCAATTATGTAGATTAGATAAGATTTCATCGGAGGCGGAGGGATTCCTCCAAGCACCGCAAACATTTGTCTATTGCACTATACCTTATAGATCTTTATCCAGTTTCAACCTAGAGGTCCTCACTCAGCTTTTTTTTTCTCAAAAATGTATCTAGTTGGTGTAGGTGAATTTTTGCAATAGTACTATGTTTCACAAAGTGTTATCCGAAACACTTTTGGCGTTGAGTAGCGACTACTTCACAGCAGCACAAAATGTGTTCAGAGGTTTCTGGCTGCAGTAGGCAGAACCTTCAGAGGTTATCAGTTAGCTCAATAATGTAATTGATATGTTATTTGTGGCAGCGGCATAAGTATGGTATTCTAGCGCGATCTTATTCTAAGCGCTACCCAAACTTTTTGTTAGGTTTTCAGTCACATCTCAGAATTGAATGCGATCCGAACTTCTACCGAAGAAATAATAAAGTTGCGCTCATACTGTTGGCAGATTTATTTTTATTTAAATTACTTTTCTAGTTCATATATGTATATACTGCCGACCTAAGCTAAAATGCAGTAAGTCACTTAACTACGATTTTGAGTAAGAACATTTTAACTTCTTTGGGCTGGGCCCTTCAATATTAGAGTATACTATAATATTTATCCATAAGTCATATGTCTAGATGTACTTTTTATCAATCTTAAAATATTTAATGGATTCGTTGAAAAGGAAAGCTGTACAGTGTCCATCCACTCCAAATGGCCAAAAATTGGAGTTACACCATTTTAGCTAAGGACGACAGGATACCTTCTGAGTAGTTTACCTTACCTATATAACTATATATACCTTATGAGTTTCAACTTTCTAGCGTAGGCCGTTCCAGAGATAGGATAGCTTTCCCCACCGTATGGAATAGTATCATTGTTAGATCGTACTACTACCTAAATATGAAGTTTCAAGTGTCCGTCATTGGCGATTCCGAGATTTAAAAGTCGAATTTCTACGACCTTTCCTTACACCTATGATCGTCCAAGACTATACTGAGCAATTATATTTACCTGCTGCCAGGACCTTTTCACTTCAAAAACTTCCTTTTTCTCCTGTTTCTTGGTCGATCCACCATTAGTCCTAATGAATTACAATCCAGAGCCTGTTCAAAAATATTTTATTCTGGCTTCCTTAATGTACTATGACCGATCCATTGTCATTAATTGTTCTCCAAAAATTGTTACTGGACTTTGCTGAATCTAAAGATACGGCAGGTACCTAATAGAGTTTAAATGCGGCAAATGCTATCTAAAGATACAGCAGGTACCTAATAGAGTTTAAATGCGGCATGATCTCAAGGATTATTAGTTTGGTTTGATTTTAAAAACTATAAAGTTGGATATATTTAAGAAACGGTCCGATGGCAATTTCAAATCATCATTCTTTCCTGACTTACTATACCTACCCTAAATTTTCATATCTAATCTTTTTACTACTTGACAGAATTATTCAAGAACTACGAAAATACTACTAGTGTGGCTCTCAGAAACTTAGTTTCCTAAGTATTCTCATTACACGCTATTCACACCGAATAACATTTTGGTTAATTTTCAACGTGGGAGCATAACGACAACCAAAATCCACTTAAAAATTAATATCCTTAGAGTTTTCGCAACACTTTGAATCTGAGACGAACTACCTGAGGAATTTTCCCAAGTAGGTACCGAGGTTCATGAGAAAGATGTTTGAGCAACTTTCTTGTGGTAGGTCGGACAGAAAAAATCAATTACTCGTTTCTTTGCGTTATTCGAAGCCAATATGCAATAAATTTGTTCTTAGCAAAAACATGTGCCGCAGAACAAATCAGCTTTTTGGCACACCAATTCCCCAATACACACTTCATGAGTGCCATGGAACGGAATTACGTTAGGTACAATACCCAATGAAATGTAAAATCGATTGGGCTTTTATCGTTTAAATAATTTATCGTTTTCTTGAGGACAAAGTGTTTTCACACAATTTTAACGACTACTTAAAGACCGTACGAGCAATAACCATAAGACTCCCATACGGCTAACAAGCGGAATACCGAAGGACGTACACTCTGCACAATCCTTCCGAAAATATCGAAAAACATTTTTATTGCCAATTTCCAATTTTCTTTTTCTATGCAATAATTTTTCCGATCGTACGAAACTTTCGCACGAAATCCGAACTGAACTCCAACTATAATTCAGCATTAGTACAAAATTACTGCGTTCCGGAGTTCGGCTTTAATAAAGAAATCACGTAAACTTCTTATCCCTTCGTGAGCCTTATTTATCCTGTAATTGATTTGCCGAAAGAAATAAGTGAAGGACATCTAATAAAAATTCTAGTAGGAAATTTAGTGTACATATATAGCTACTTGTTTAGTTGGCGAGCGGAAGTGAGGCTGATGAATAGACGATTTGTGGAAGCAGTAATAAATGGATTTCCGTCGAGAGGAAAACTGATCCTGATTGATTAGAGTGTATTGAATAAGTCGATTAAAGTTCAATTTTAAGCTATGATAGATGTTACCTTTAAATTTGTTGATCTGAATTCTGAACATCATATTCTGGATTGAGACGATAAATCTGGATTGAATTTCAATCTGCCACTTTATCATCGAAAATGATCCACAACTCTAACCTTCCCGGTATACTAATTACACGAAAATTGAATCACATGAAATATGAAGTAGTCTCACCAACTCTTCTATCCACCCGTAAGCAATCAAAATTTTCCTTAACGTCTATTAACAATCCAGACGTTTCATTAAAAAATATATATGGTATATAAAAACTCGACAGAGCCCTTGAGATTATGTCCTCTTAGATCTTTCGTTGCATTCTGCACTTATCCTAGTGCTATGATAAAAGTTTATAAAGGACGTGCAAGTACTGGAAGTGTATTCGGTTACACACTTCGACGCCTCGAATTTTCCAGGAATGAAAGAAAACTTAAAATGCTTGAACATGCACCTGGATTGAACGTATATGAACATTTCACAACCCGGACTTTATGTTCCACGTTGAGTCAAAATCCTGAAGGGTTACGAGATTTTCAACTACTCCTTAAATCCTTTATAACGGAGATAAGATTCTGCTGTACTTTCAACACTTCAACTTCACTTTGTACCTATCTTTGAAACATGTTTATTCTGCTTTAATCACAGACTAGTAGAACCATACTTAAAGTTCACCTTAAATTAGAAGTATGTGAACAGCTTCTTAAACTTTTACTTAAAACTATTTCTTCTTTCAATGGAAGATGACCTTAAATGTTTACTCCTATGTGCTGAAGCGATTCTTATCATTTCATACTCAAAGGGTCATATTTAAAGGCATTGAAGTACGGGGCTCACTTCAATTTAGCTCTTCAATAGTGAAGTCGACATCAGCCAGTTCGATATGTATCTAGTTCATTTGCTCCAATTTGATGACTTTAATGGTCAAACCGAAAGCAAACAACACTCTGATCACGTCAGAAAATAAGGAAATGAATGAAACTTCCCATTCTGAATCCTGAATGGTTAACGCTAGTAAGTTGACATTTCGTTATTAAATCTGTACCTCAGAGGTAAACTGTCGTAACTAGAAAATTTTCGATTTTGGGATCATTAATGTAATTGCATTGTGGGGATGTATATTTTTAAGTGGTAAATCATCGCATCCGCAGAGGTAAAGGAATTCAAAATAATCAATGAGTTTTAATCGTATCTGCCTTGTATTGATAGAGGAAATGTATAGTTATAAAATGGTCTACTGAACATTTTACGAAATATCACTTACGACATTTTACCTCTGAGGTACAGAAATATAGATTTACTATGCATAATGATAAGCATATCAAAGAAGTACTGGAGTAAAGCGAAAAACTTTGGATTAAGATCCTTATTGATCCGGTGACATTGGGCAATCAGTATCAGAATAAATGTGAGTTAAGTGCAGCAATGCCAAGTTTTCTTAGAACCAAAATCTATAGATATATTTATGTGTGTCTATATGTACCTAACTATGAACGCATGTATGTAGGTATGTCGGCTATAGACTCCTATGCAACTCAACCGTTTTTGATCACATTCTTAGGAAACATGTAGAATAGTCTCAGGATGGTTTCTGTAAAGTTTGGTGCCGATTGAAATATTTTTCCCTATTTTTCCATTTTTTTCGCGATTTTAGTACCCTGGTGCTCAAACTGTTTGTTTGCGAATAACAGGAGCAGCGAAGCAACGGGGGCAACGAAGCAACGGGAGCAACGAAGCAACGGGAGTAATTGAAGCGACGAAGCAGCGGCAAGCAAGACTGGAAACCTCTGTTTTCTATTTTTCTTATTACACATTTCGATAGTTACACAAACGTGAGTATAACCGCGGGATTTATTCAAAATTAAAGCAATTACACGTTATTGTTTAAAAAATTTAGTTAGAAGTAGCCGCCTTTTTTAAGATTAAATAGTCAGAACTTAACTTAAGTGCTCTACAGCCCTTTTTTCCCAATAAAAAAAATATCTAAACCGGAGAGGGAGTACACGGAGTAACTACTATAACAAACTGAAAAGATTCTAGAGATGTGAAAGGTTTCTTGATATATGACTATGACATTGTATTCAATTTTATTCTATGGGCAACAAGCCTCTAAAAAGTAGAGTACTTCTCAACATGTGTATCACAGTCTAATTTTCTATCATAAGCGGTTTATGATGTATGGAACAAGAAAGGGTTTAGAACCCACCCTCTTTATGAAAATATGGCCATTTTTTCACATGTGATTTAAATTATAGTTTTCTAGTATGAGATATATACCTAATTTTTAAATTAGTGAAAATTATGTTGTTATGCATTTGGTACAATTTTTATAACATAATTGCTACAATTTTTATGCAAATATTTTTGAAGTACCAGAATTATTTTCAGAGTTAGTAGAGAGACGAATGCACACTTGCATACCCTTATGACATGCAATACAAAAAAAAAAAAGCAAATAAATCAGTGGTTCTGAAATGCTTTTTCTATTAGCTATTTTTTTCATTCAGGAAATGTCACGAAAAATACTGAATCGAGTTTATACAGTTACGCTAATTCAAAGCAAGAGCCAAAATCGCTGCAAGAAAACCAGCTGCGAAATAAGACTGAAATTTCTGGGTTCTTGACAAGGGCCAGACTGTCTATTGAGAATCACTGTATGCTTGTATTACATTTAGTGCTAGAAAAAAAAGTAGAAGATCTGCGCTTAATGGAAAAACGGCCGAACAAAACTAATTAATCTCAGTAAAAAAAATAAATATATATAGCGTAGACTAGTTTTGTTTTTTAATTGATTTGAAGGATTTGAAAAATTTTCTTTATATTGAGCCTTATCGAAAAATTAAATATCGCAGAAATAGTAGGAAAAATGATTTCAAACGTTTTATTGTATATTAATTTTTTTCCTTTTCTGAACATTAACAGTGATACTTATGATCTTTTATTTAAAAAATGAAATTGAAAAAATTATTTGTATGGCTGTCAATCTGTCGAACATTACTGGAATATGAGTCAACAGAATTTGATGACTTTAAGCATGTGAGTAAAGGCTGTTAGGTATTCTTTTTATTGTTTTTTCAATAGGCATTCACGGAAGATATGGCTTTTTTAAATATCTTTTTAACATTAGTCTTATGGAAAAATGATAATAGTAAAATTTGTGGGATAAGGACGAACAATTTTCTGACATTTTTAGGAAAGTATCAGAGTCCTAGTAATGAACTAGTATTCTTCAATATGGTATATTCATAGAAATGAATGCTGACATGAAATGTGATGATTTATGATGTAAAATACAGTTTATCGATGGTATCTTTTTCATTCCCTGTGTTCGGATTGAGTTTATCTACTACAACATTTCTGGAAGACATGGAAGTGGTAAGGATGTTGAAGTGCGAAGATTGTGGGTTTACTTCGAATATTATATCTGAAGAACCTTTCCCGAAATGGATTTGAAATTGTACATCTGCTGTACCTTCTTGCTACCTTTCCATTACCTTTCATATATCTATCTCAGAATTTTTACTGCCATTCTGGGATAAATGAATGATGTAGAGTAGCCCTTATAATGGTACTTATATGTGGAAAGTAAAGGATAAGCATTTTAGAACTATGATTTGTATTAATTCTTTGACTGTATCTAATACCTAAATATATTCCATCTGGCTAATGTTGTAGAGTTGAAACTTGATTCATGTCACCAACCATTCTATTAAAATGTTTTAAAAGAAATTCTTCGAAGGAGAAACGAACCTGTTAAAATACTTTTCTATGGTTAAAAGATATCTGTATTCAACATGTATGAGTAGTTTAAAATTAGCTTTTGCCAATGGAGTAACCTTTTGTGTTACATTGCCGTCTCGACTGTATACTTAACTTTTCCCGAAATACAGTACTTTTGTGTCCAAACTGCTAGAAGGTATTTTTTCTACAATAAGTTGAATCTCGACTTTCTACTACTAATAAAGACCTAAGTAAGAACATTTCTGGAGATGTCCTTTTCCATAAAAAATACCTTCATCCTACCTGCAATTTTTTTCCCCATTAACTGAACCCACGAGCATTTTTCAATGCAATAAAATGGCAAAAATAAACTTTAAAGCTGATTATCCGCTGTTATCTTCGGATTACTAAAACCTCTAATTACCATTGCCTTTTTACATCATAAATTTTATCCACGAATTCGGTCCAAATCAGATAACATTGGATTTACATTAGTCTGTCTCCTCCTTCGGTAAGGCCTTTGCGTCCGGACTTTTTTTTTGGATCCTTCTCTCCATAGACAAAATGCTGGAAATCGAAATAACTTTTTACAACCAGGCGATAAATTTATTACAGTCTATTATTTGAGTACAAAGAGGATACGATAGTGTATGGTGTATGAGTGTCTAAGCTTAGCGTTTCGGAATCCTACATATCCAATTTCAGGATCCAAATGTGTCAAATGGGAGCGGGGAAAGTATTGTTATCTGCACTTTTGTATCCCGGAGGGTTCTGAATCGGGATGATTCGTCCTGAATCGCATATTTCAAGTAAATAAAAGGAAACGTATGTCTCGTCGGTTGCAATCATAAATCAATGGCTAGGAGAACAATGTAAGGATACAACAATAAATGAAGGGATGAATTTGGATTGGGAGTGGGACGGATATAGTGAATATGCTGGGAACTGGAATTTCGGAGCAATTTTATTTTAATTCGGTCATGGACTTCGATGTAAATAGGTTGAAATTTTTTAACCATTGTAACTTGTGGTATGTTGATTGGATACTGTTGATACTATCCAAAGAATTTGAATTCAAAAATAATTTTGCTCAAGAATGTTGTCATTGGCCGTAAAAGGTATAGATTTCCAACATTCTGCTCGAAACTTTACTATTTTAGGACAAAATACCGAAACTCGGATAAATTTGAGATGCAACTGTCTAGCATACAAAAATTTACATCTTTTGAGCTGGAAAACGAAAATTAAAGCAATTTATGTGCCTTCTCCTTCTCTTTTTTTTGAAAAAATCACGAACCCTGAATACTGAATACCCTGGGTATTCTTTGTGTTCCTACAGTAAACGTTTCGAGCCAATATATTAAAGTGAAATATGAAGCCTCATATTCGTGATACATTTCTCCATACCCAACTCAAGCAAGAAACTTTCACAACTCCAAAAAAATTATCATATTCCTTCTATAGCTCTGTTACTCTTCTACATATATAGCAAATTTCAATTCTCCATCATAAACTGTTCCGGAATCAAGAACAGGATGGAAGATGGATGATACTACTATCATGGATGGTGGATGGAAGACGAAGAATGGAGGATGGAAATGGTAAATGGAGGATGGCAGATGATTGATAGAGTATGATGGATAGAGGATGGTAGATAGAGGATGGACGATAGAGGATGGAGGATGGAGCATGGATGACGGTGGATGGTGGATGGAGGATGGAAAATGAAGGATAAAGGATGGGGGATGGTGGATGCAGGATTGTAGATAGAGGATGAAGTAACGGAAGCAACGGAAGATGAGGGAGCAACGGGAAAAAAGCTATCACACAGTGCTTTTCTCTGAAAAATACAAATTCGGCAGGAAATTTAATTAGGTAAATAATTTTGTTGGGGCAATTCCAATTACGTAACCACCTTACCTTGACTCCTAGAATTTAATTTATGTATTTAAGTTTGAGCTATAAGGGAACAGCTGTGAGTAAAAACAACCTTTATTCTTTATAATCAAAGTGCTTTTTAGACAAATTTAAATAACGGAATTAATTGTACTTTGTAAAAAAAATTGTGCTCAATTTCTTTAAATGAGTGATACAGTAATTGATTAATCAGAAAATGCAAGCTAGCAAGAATCGTTTATAAGAAAATATTCCTTTTTACTATAACTATTTATATACAAGTTTCTCACAATTCCGCCACCCATGTTAACTCCATGTAATCATATAGTTGTCCAAGTCCTGGTCAGTTTTTCTGAGACTGATGAGATTTTCAAGCTATAGACGACAATCTGCTCGGTTAACTCAGCTCACCATTTTTTGTTTCCCGATGAAAATTGTCCGTCTACACCGAACAATGGAAACTAGAAAGCTATTCTTTCGCAACGAGTAATATCTCAAAGTCGAACGGATGCCTAGAAGAAAATTGTGAATTGCTAGCCATTATGCATTTTGAAATCGTCCTAGTTGAAATGAAGTTGTAAAAAGGAGTTTCAGTAACATTCAACAAAAGTTTCGTTTCTGTAAAAACAGCGCATAGTACAAAACTATATTGCTTTTTTATCCTGCTCTCCGTTTTTTGTAGGCGAACTCTACAAATGGCTAAAGTTAAGCGATAATTTATGTCTTCGTTTGATCAAATGTAATATCAGTTGAGTAATTTATGGAACTCCGAACTTTGTTTGAGTTCGTCTATCAAAATCATGAGTTTTAATATCTTTGCTAAGTAATTTCAGATGTAGCGCAAATGGAACCGATGAATTGCTCAATTGGCAAAAAGGAAACATTTTCTTTCGTTTTTGGAATTTGCCAAATTAGTTGAAATACAGCAACAATAGGTCGTGCAATACAGGAATCTGTGAAAATATTGCCCATTGTAGTATGATATTACCGTGTATTGCTATATTAATTGCTCCACTAGTTTTGTCTTTAGTCGTCAGGCAATCAATTTATTGAAAAATTTCTCGTCTAACAAGTGTATTCTAGAGCGAAGATAGTTTTTCCCTAGATCCTAATCAACCCCGTTTCAGTAAACCAAGAACTAACAAAGTTTGCAATAATGTTATCGAATAAAATTTGTATAAAAAAATGTTATTCCATCAACGAACCAAAGTAGAAAAACTTTCCAAATTTATAGCTGACTTCTGTTTTAAAAGTCAATTAGATAAAAATGAATGTTAAAAAGTTTTCTATTGGTTTTGACACGTAATCCCGCAGCTTTGAAAAGTTTTATTAAGGGTAAAAATGAACGAGGAATAAAAATGCATAGCTACCGGTTGCATATATTTCCTCCTCCTTCTCGACAAATTCAATTTAAATATTTAAAGATGGAATCATGGAAATTTTTTTACGGAAACTGTGAGTAGGGTAATTTTAGCTGCAATAATTGAGCTATTTGTAACCAAGAAACTTTACTACATTATATTTTTTTTTTAGAATAAAGTAAATTGTGTTCGATATCTTATGAAATAAATTCATTTCGAAACAATTTTCGATATTCATGTTTTTGAGTAGAAAACGTTTATAACTTAAGAAATGCTTCATACAAAAATTAATACCTTTATCACAAAATCCTGAAATCAATTTTAAAACGATTATATATTAAGTCGATAGGATTAATAGCGAATTCACATACACATATCTAAAATATTTTCCAAAACTCGTGTAAACTTACAAAACCGCGATATACCTCCTTGCGGGTTGAATATCGAAAAATATTGCGTTTAGTAAAATCCGATATCAAGTTAAACTAAGAAATATGTCAGAATTCGTGAAACCGTGCACAACTATTATACTTTGCAACACCTTCGAATTTGAATAACGAAAAATCTGAAAAGCACCTTATTTATAAGGAAGCTAACATTAATTTGATATCTCGACACATCTTAGAGATTTGACAAAATTCGTGAAAATATAAAAAGTCCATTATCACAGAACAAACCTTTGACGAACTTTATGTTTGTTTAAATTATTTTTTAGAACATCAACACATACTGAAAAATTTTCTGGCATAAAGAGAACCTCGGATAACAAAAACGTCCTCTTCAGCCTTAAACCATTTTTTATAGGATCCCCTGTAGTGATTTTATTCAAACGTTTAATCTTAGTTTTCTATCGTTAGCGGTTTCCTAAGAAACAAAACAACAAAATTTTTTTCCACTCCCTTTCGCCTTTAACCCCTACATACGCTCCCCAATTTTTTCCCTGCTTGAGGTTTACTGAGACCAACTCCTGCCGAAATGTTGTGGACCATATTTGTAAAGGTACAATCTGGCTAAAGGTGCAATTGCCGACCGTCGCGGTCAGCAGTAACTACCAAACTTTGCACTAACAACCGTCCACTGACGAGCAGTCGCAAACAGACATGACAGCAGTAGTCTTCTGCCAGCAGTTTCTGCTAACTGCCGGCAGTTTCTGCTAACTGCCGGCAGTTTCTGCTAACTGTCTGCAGTACCAGCCAGACTGTACCATAACGCTTCTTGAAATTCAAAAATTTTTCTGTAAACTTCTATCCCTCAATTCTGTCCTCAGTTTAGCGTACTCCACTTATAACCTTATATATGCAATCCAATCTATGTCTTCCTGATGTAATTGATTCCATCGTCTTTCAAATTTTTCTCCACAACGTCATCACGCCTCTTTTCCCCATGAAAATTTTGTGTTTATCTTCAAAAATTGTTTTAGTATTTGTTTCAACTACCCTTACAAACTATCAAAAAGTTTTGACAAAAACCGTTCAAAAAAATTTAAATTTTTGAGTGTTTCAATTCTGTCCGCAGTTTAGCGTACTCCACTTATAACCTTATATATGCACATCAATCTATATCTTCCGGATGTAATTGATTCGAACTGTATCAAATTTTTCACCACAACCTCATTACGCCACTTTTCTCCATCGTTACAAACTATCAAAAGGTTTTGACGAAAACCGTTCAGAAAATTTAAATTTTAGAATGTTTCCATGTCAGATTTCGACCATGTAAAAGGCATCATTTCTTCATCCTCCTCCCATATTTATTATATTTTACAACTTTTCTTGGAAGTTACTGCACTGTTATTAATACATAGTACTATATAAATTTCAAGTTTCAACTTCTTACCATAAGCGGTTCCTGAGAACAAATGAAAACAAAATTTCAATAATGAAATTTTTTGTAGTTTCAAGTAGTTTTTTGTAGTTTCCACAATATCCTACTAATCAGAATAGTTAAGTAAAAATTGCTTACAACCAATTGTTGTAGATTTTTCAATCTTCTGGAAACTCATAACTAAAACTATAATTAAAAATAAAACACATTCATTTAACAGGTTTTTTTCATTAAATTTCTATTTCAAAATATTTACAATTTTATTTTTCTCTTTAGCTTCTTTTTCATTCAAAATATTTACAACAATTATTTTCATTTTTGAAATATTTGATCTCACGTAACAAAGTATTTTCATGTTTTTTCGAGACCTTGTTTTACAAAAAAACAAAACAATTGTGACGAATTATACTAAAAGTAGTATTAAATATATAAATTTAATCATTTGCAATATAAAACGGTGGAAATTTTGTTAATATTGTTTTTATTTTAGTTTACGTTTAGTTCTTACGTGTTTTTTTTAAACTGAAAAGGTAATAAGGAAATTATAATGTTAAATTGAAATATACCATAGTAATGAAATATTGGTGTTTTTTTATAATGAAATATTAATTACTGAAATAGTTTTCTAAGAATATATTTCTTTGCAGATAATTTACAATATTATCATCTTTATCATATGTGAAATATATAAAAAAATTTCGTTTTGTATCCATTTAACTGGCTGCAAATATGAAAGAAAGAAATGCTGAGTTGAAGAAATTCGAAAGGAATATATTCTTGCGAAAAAAATATCATTACATTCAACTTGTTTGTAATTTATAACAATATTTCTTTTCATTCTTTTGTAAATATAATATTCTAAATATTTTATTTAAGTTCCTAATTTGATCCATAAGATATTCTTTTTTTTTTTCTTTAATTTATTAATATTATATTATTTTCATCATTATTATTAATTTTTATTTATCACGATGTTTAACTTTTTGTTTTCCCTTTTTTTCATTTAAATTTAAAAACTCTTTCCTATATAATTTATTTTTTATAATTAAGAGTATTTTATTTCGCCTATATATTATATAAACAAGTTTGATATTTTTTTTGTGTTTTTATGTGCTATGCATTTTTTTTACTATCAATTGTTTAACGTCCAATAAAGTTAAATTTTTTTTTTCTCTTTTGGCAGTTTTAAACGATTTTTTTTGTTGTGTTAATGTAAATATTTTATGTTTTATATATTCTAACAATTTTTATATAATTATTATTTTTAAGTGTTTTTTTACTTTATATTTT